>BNCP01000016.1:505000-1705000 GCA_019650235.1 Volvox reticuliferus
CCTGACGACCTCTGCGGTTTTTGGTTTGTTCGCACCCGTATTTTGGATCCCCGTGCCCCACGCGCCGCTGTTTCCTCCGTCCAAAACACACACAGGTCTTCGATACCAGTCCGGACGAGATGTACATGGCCTTCGCTCAACGGCTGCCCCACAGGCCCCCGGCATTTGTACGGGAGTACTGCCATCTTCTGATCCGCTCCATCAGTGAACCCCTGGGCCCCAACGGCATGTGGAGCAACGGGCTGCGGTCCGAGGACTTGCTGGGGGCGCACAGGTGGGTGCAAGCGTGTGTGTGTGTGTATATGTGTGTGTATGAATCTGCGTGTCCGTGTGCAGGGAGGAGGACGATTGGGGAGGGGTAGAACATCGAGCTTGGCAGGGCGGGGCAGATGTGTGTGTGTGGGGGGGGGGGAGGGTATCCGTCTGTCCGCCTGTCCGTCTGTCCGCCTGTCCGTCTGTCCGCCTGTCCGTCTGTCCATGTCGGCGACCAGATCTCAGCCCAGCCCGTAGCTGTCGTTGCTGACTGCACTGCTGCTCCACACTTCCCTGCTTGCCGTACAGGGCCAATGACGTTTTGGAACGGATTGGTTTTCTGTACCTCGTTCGTCGTAAGATGGCGGTGAGCCTCACCTGGTGGGGGGGAGGGGAGGGGAGCCTCAGCCCCAGCCACATTCGGTTATGTGAACCCATCCTGAAATCTAGATCCGAACACAACCGAATCCATCCTAAAACTCTTCCAACCGAATCCGAACACTACTAACAACTCAACCGAATGAACCGACAACGAAACCCCATCCTCTTCTCTCCGGATCGCACCCCGCAGGAGTACCGGTCCCGCTTCCTCCCCGGCCAGCCCGGCCTCCAGGACTTCGAGCTGCCCTGTGCGGCTAAGGTTCGTTCTCTCACGTACTCGAGCAACTGGCGGCCGCATCACGACGGGCTGCTGCTGCACGGCTTGCTGCTGTACGGCTACGGCCAGTGGCAGCGGATTATAAAAGACACCGGTCTAGGTCTGAAGGAGCCGCTGCGGAAGGAGTTGGGTATTCCGGTGGATTACGACAGCCAGCCGCCGCCGCCGCCGCAGCAGCAGCAGCAGCAGCAGCAGCAGCAATCAGCAGCGACGGCCGCGGCGGCGGCGGCAGCGGCAGCCACTGCTGTCGCCGCCGCCGACGGCGGCGTCGTGAAGCAAGAACCTGGAGAGAAGCCGACGGAGGCAGCTGAATTGGCGGCTACCAAGACGGAGGCATCGCCGCCGTCGCCGTCGCCGCCGGCTGTAGCAGGCGCGAACGGGTCAGTGGAAGCGGTGCCCTCGCAACCGCAACCGCAACCGCAACCGCAACCGCAGCCCATGTCGCAAAACGGCGAGGCACCAGCGTCGGCACCGGGGATTAGTACGGAAGCAAAACCGACTGCCGGCGCCGCCACCACAACAGGTCCGGCGCCGTTGAGCCGGGAACGGATACGTGGGTACAACAATAACGAAAGTCGTTGGCTAACACGACGTCTGTCGTACATTGCCGAAGCGCTCAATTACGAATATCTTAATAAGACAAGTAACCCATTAGCCGCCGTCGCACTCCAGTACGTTCCACGAGCTGGTGTTGCTGCCACCGCCGCCGGCGCCGCCAGCCGCGGCGCCGCCAGTGCCGGCGTTCTCACCGACGCCTTCCTCGCGAACCAACTGCCGATATCTAATTTCCCCTCCCTGGCGACGGCGGGTGCTGCGCCCTCGGCCGAGCGGGCGCTGAAGCGGCAACTGCTGGAGCAGTACAACGGTCTCGTGCGGGCAGTTGCACAGATACGGCAGGATGCCGCACAGGTCGCCGTACGAGCCATGTCGGAGAATATGGCCATTTCGGGACCGATGGCGGCGGCAAGGTTCCGACAGCAGGTGTGTGTGTGTGTGTGTGTGTACATGTGTACTGCGCATGTCGCACCAGAATTTCTCTCTCCCTCTTCCCTTCGCTCCTTACCCCTCGCGATGTCATGTGATGTGGGGCAGGGTGGGGTTGAGGGTGGGGTGTCGTCTCCTGAAACACACACGTAGTGGCGGAGGAGGGGAAGCGCACTCTCCCCATGTTTTTGCCGGTACGACACCCGCCGTGTCTTGCCGCCGCAGATGGGGTTATTGGAGACGGTGGCGGCCCAGATGTTGTTGATGCTGCCGCCGCAAGGGCAAACGATGGCGGAGGCGGCCCCGGGACTGCTGGCCCGCATACAGCAGGCGGCGCAGCAGCAGCAGCAACGGGCCATTGCGGTTGCGGCTGCGGCCGCCGCCAAAAAGGCCGGGGTGGGAGCAGCGAAGACGCAGGGGGCGCAGCAGCAGCCGCAGCCGAGTGCTCAGCCCGTGGCGGCGGCCGGGACGCCAGGTGCAGCTGCCGTAGCTCCAGGAGGGTTACCTGCCACCGGCGCCGCACTGACGGTTGGCAAGGCGGGTGGAGAAGGCGGGTTATCGACGCCGGTCGTGGCGGCGGCGGCGGCGGCGACGGCACAGATCCCGTCGGAGGCGGCGGGGCCAACGGCTGTGGACTCCCAGCCAAGCGCTGGTGAGGAGGCGCCCCGTACACTGGCGTCCATGGCGGCCCTCGTGGAACGGCAGCAGTCGACGGTGGCGGCGACGACGGCGTCTCCGCCATCGCCATCAACATCATCATCACCACTAACATCATCATCGCCGTCGCCGTCACCACCGCCGCCGCATCCGCCGCCGGCGCAAGAGCAAGTACTGCCGCCGCCGCCGCCGCCGCCGTCGCATCAACAGGAGGTCGTCGTCATCGATGACGAGGGCGACTGATGCAACGGAGATTTGACGTCTGCTTGAGAGCTCCATGCGGCTGAGATGTTCGGATTTGCCGGGCCCCCTCCCCCCCGCAACGGCCCCCGGTAGCTAACATATTTTTAATTTGGTCAGTGGGAGGGGGGTACTCCTTCCATGATGAGGAGAGGAGCCGGCGGCGGCGGCGGCACCTGTAGGGGGACACAGACGGCAGCTGCGGCCATTAGTTTGCGGCTGTTTTCTGCGCTTGTGTGTGTGTGTGTGTGTGTGTCTTTGTACTCTTGAGGAGGGGAAATGGACACCGAAAGGAAACGAACATCGCAGGGAAGGAACTGTCGCCGGATGGGAGCGCCATGGCAGTGGCTGATGTGCAAAGCGTCATGGCGTGCGAGGATGTTGATGCCATGGAAGCCGTAGGTGTTGCCGGGGGAGGAGGGGTCAGATTCTGCGTCAACCTGGGGTGGGGTGGGGAGATTGCTGCGGGTTTTGGGGGAGGGGGTGGTAGCTGCATGTATGCTGGTCACGAGCCGGCACACGAACGAAAGAGGAAAGGGAAGGGAAGGGTGATTCTTTGTTTTGGCGCTTAGTCAGAAAGGGGACAGCAAAGAGATGGAAGAAGCAGGTGGACTCGGCCGCGCGTGCGCGCGTGTGAACGATGCGCGTGTATGTGTATTTGCGTGTGCGTATGTGTGTGTGTGTACTGGGGGGACGGGGGGGGAAGGGGAGGCAAGACAGGGCCGAGGGCTACTGCTTGCGGAGAGGGCACGGAGGCTTCCTGAATAGGAGGTGCGCGCCATGTTCGTGGAACGGGCGTATTGGTGGGGGGGGTCCGGGTGGGCCGACATGTCTCGTGACGAAGGATCGGCTGGCGTGTGCTCTCACCTTACTGCGTACTTTTATTTTGGCTTATACAAATCATTACTCGCCGTAGCAACAGCAGTAGCAACAGCAGTAGCAACAGCAGTAGTAAGAAGTGCAGCGTGGGGTTTTTGACTTCATGGATTCTACAACAGATGGGTGATCAGTTAGCTGAAGTGGGCCTCATTCCCCTCAACCGCCTTCTCCCCTTTCCGAGAGCGCCCTGTGCCAGCCATGCGCACCTGGAAAGCCACCTCCCATGAAGCATTCTGCCTCTCGACACCTTCTGTTCTTCGCCGGTGTGCTGTGTGCGGTGGATGCGACGGAATGAGTGGCGGAGGGGTTGAGGTGATGTGGGGTGAGGAAGGGAGTAAGTCTAGCCTCCTGATGTACTTCATCACAGGTAGAGTGGCGGCGGAGGGCCGCTGGTGCTGTTAACCCGGGGGTTTTAGCCGGGGGGAAAGGACTTTTAAGGCTTCAAGGTTTGTTTTACACCTGTGCATCGTAGTACATAAACTTTGGTGGTACCCTGAGCACGCTGAGATATAATTACACATGCTGTGAAGAGACGTGATACAATAGTGGACGTGGCAGCACTGCCAGAACACAGGTGCGGGCCTTCCCTCCTCCTTGTGATGTTTTCGAAGCAGCACCGATATATCCTCGTCACCATCATGACCATTATCCGTACAGTATCGTACTTTTCTCGTTGCGATCCGGGTCTCGAATGGACAAGCCTTCGAAATGGGGGGTTAACCCCATGAGGGGCCTGCCGGCTTCTACGCGTTTGTGCGCCTTAGGTGGAAACTGAGCCGGAAAGGAGGAGAAGGAAGTTGAGGCGGGCAATAGCGCCAAACGGATGCCATTTAATGAGCTCACGTCGGCTCACCAGACTCGTTAAAGCCTGCTTAGTGTAGTGCGTGTATGTGTACGTCTCTCCGCACGCGTGTATGTGTGATTGTGAATGCGTGTACATCTTTGTACGAAGGCACCGAGGGCAGTTCGGGTCCTAAGGGGGAAGGACCAGTCGCGGGCGGTGCGGGTGAGAGCGCTCGGCACCGCTGCCCTCACGTTTGGGACCAGGCAGGACGCTCGTCACTGAGGCGCAGGCATTGCGCGGGATGTCTGGTGTGTGGTGTGGTGTGATGTGATGAGTAATGCAGCGTTAAACGCAGTGTGGGGTGGTGCCTCCTTGTAAAGTGCGAGCTTAGGGCATTTTGTCGATTCGATGCAATCATGCATTTGACCTGTGGTGGTGGTGGGGTCCCGCGATCGGCACATGATCGGTCAGCAGCACAACACGGAAGCGCCGAGGGATGCGAACCCACCAATGCTATGTGTGTGTGTGTTTACGACTC
This sequence comes from Volvox reticuliferus, assembly GCA_019650235.1. NCBI lineage: Eukaryota > Viridiplantae > Chlorophyta > Chlorophyceae > Chlamydomonadales > Volvocaceae > Volvox > Volvox reticuliferus. The sequence continues at coordinate 509,993 of BNCP01000016.1, forward strand.
ACATGATGGCTATCGCAGTAGATCGGGTCGGGGGGGAAGGGGTAAGAGAAGGTAATATGTCGATGGAGCTGTGCGCCTCCTGACACGGCAGCACATTTCCTGTGTGCTCATGGAAGATCTGGCTCGTATCTGATCTCGTTTTTCTCTCCCACCCACACTAAGGCCATGCGGCCCTCACCATCGCCTCGCGCCCCATCTCCAGCTCGTCATTCACCTCCGGTCCGATTCCGGCCACACGGGCTGGGAAACCCTCCGCAGACCTCCTCCTGCTGCTGCTGCTGCTGCAAGTTAAAATAGGCCGTACAATGCGGTCGGGCATCTGACAGTCGCAGCTCACGCAACCCAGAGGTGCAGCTTCTCCCCCCTTTAGGGCTCACGTGCCGGATATGAGATGGCGCGGGAGGAGGAACCGGGACGGAAGCTTCTGAATCCAGCCCCCGGAAATGCTACTTCCGAAAGGTCTACGCAATGCCTAGGGCCTTAAGTGGGTGGGGCCGCACCCAGACTGCCAACAGCGGGCCTGGGGACCCGTGTCGCTAGAGTATTGGGCGTTGCCTTGCCGGTGTCGTGACTATCCTGTCCACGCGCATGGATGTGAATGCATCCACATGCGCATGCGCGTCCACATGATCAACACCGCTCGTCCCTTTTCACCCACGCGCCCACATCGAGGTGTTTTGGCTTGGTTCTCAAGTGGGCCCGCCATGAAGGAGCTGCCATGTCTCTCACCAAATACCTTGAGGCCCCCTTGAGGCCCCCCGCGCAGTGCCGATTTGGCTACCGGCCCCCCGAAGCTGTAGTCGCTCGATTCCTAACCCCGCGTCCCCCACCCGCTCCACATCACCCCACTACACCCCATTACTTATACACATGAGTACATAACACACACATACATACACACACGCACACGCACGCATCCGGGCAGCAGCAACTACAACAGCTGCTGCGAGGAGCTGCCCACCGGCACAACTCTAAACGGAAATCCATAACTTTAGCCACTATGAGCGGAATGTCGCCCCTACACCCCTACGCCAATGGGCTTCAATCCTGTGGTCCCCGAACCGGCAGCTCGCATAACCGGCGCTACCTCTCATGTTAAAAATGCATTCGGTTCTTCGGGAAGGAAAGACATCTTTGACCAGTAACTTATCAGCACATGTATTCACATGTGTGTTCTCTAAGCGAACCACAGCACCAATACCGGAAATTGCACTCCTCCGCCCTGCAGCCCTCACAAACAACCCCGGGCAAGAACGCCAAGTCACAAACACACATACACACGCACATGCACACACGACACGGCTCGGCGCTGCACGCATACATTCCATTGCGCTGGACTTTGCCTTTCTTCCGACACAGCCTATACATTCTTTCGGCCTCTCCCCCTCCCCTCCACGACTGCTACGTCGGTGTGTACCCAATTCTGATGCCATCACCCCTATAGGGCGGTTTCTTGAGTGTTCGCACGCCTCCCATTCCTTCTCCTGCCCCTGCCCCTTCCCCGTCCTCCTCCTCTCCTCCTGCCCCGCTGACCCCCCATCCCCAATCCTCCTCCCTTTCCCCTCATCATCGTCAGCAGCATCACGCTTTGTTCGTTCACCGCCATCACCGTCACATGTGGCTGAAGAACCCCACGCGCTCACTGCCAGCCCCCCTCTCCTCCATATCCCGCTCCTTTCAGCTGCCCCGCCCCGTCTGATGTGAAAGCGGTGCGACCGAACGCCGGGAGACTCCTACTTGCAGTTGGCCTCCTTCACCTGCTTCCACCCGGACCCGCTCCCCGGCGGCCACGACGCAGACATATCAGGCGGTCGCCCATTTCGAAGTCACTGAATTGGCCGGCCCCCAGCACCACCCCACACTCCAGTCCCGCCGTGACCGCCTGCACGGCCGCCCGGTGCTGACGCAGACTTGTGCAATGCCCCTCCCACACCACCTGCCCGCCCCGGACCACCCGCCACACCTCCTCGCCGCCGTGCGATACCGCCCCGGATACGACTCTGACACCTGACCGGGGTGGGGGGCCGGGGCAGAATGGGGAGGGGGGAAAGAGGAAGGGGACGCGAGCGTGAATCACAGGCCAAACAGGACCCACATACCTATTTATACATACACGTATAAATTTATGCGCACACACAGAAATACGCACACACAGAAATACGCACACTATATATGTACGCGCATCATGTATACACGCAAATGCGTACACACACATACACACACAGAAGTCTCCACTCACCGGCAATTCGGCCGTCCTTGACTCTCTTTGCGGATGTCAGCGGGAAAGTCGCCACCACCTCCGCTTGTCCCACCTCCATCAGCGCCGCAGCGCCGCCGCTGCCGGCCCCTTCCGCAAGCCCCGCCGCTGCGGCCCCTTCCGCCGCCACCCGCAACACTTCCTCCCTCAATGCGTCCATCAGGTGGTACACCACACCGTGCGACAGCACTCGCACCCCACCAGCCTGAGCTGCGCGGAAGGACGACTCCGCCTGCAGATGGCGCCAACGGGGGTGGGGGGATCCACGGGGGTGGCGGGGTGATGGAGTGGCGGGGTGGTGGAGAGGACGAGGAAGTGGGAGAGGACGAGGAAGTGGGAGAGGACGAGGAAGTGGGAGAGGATGAGGAAGTGGGAGAGGACGAGGAAGTGGGAGAGGACGAGGAAGTGGGAGAGGACGAGGAAGTGGGAGAGGACGAGGAAGTGGGAGAGGACGAGGAAGTGGGAGAGGATGAGGAGGTGGGAGAGGACGAGGAAGTGGGAGAGGGCCGCCCCGGCAGGCCGAGGTGGGGGGGTGGGAGGGCCCGCCTATTCTGCATCGCAGCATTGCGCGTCTAACACATCCACAGGAGCTCGTCATGCTGCCCTCGCCCCTTTCACCACCTTCCCCATCTCAATACACACACACACACACACACGCACACATACGCACACATACGCACACACCTCGGGCCCCAACGCTACGTTGAACATCACGACATGCGCCCCCGCCGCCACCGCCAAATTGAGATCTGACGGCGACAGGGGCCCGACGCCCGAATGTACGATCTTGATGGCAACGTGGCCGCCGCCACCACCGCCGGCTGCCGCCGCCGCCGCCGCTGCTGCTGCTGCCCGCTGCTCGGCTGCCAGTGACTCCACCAGCGCCATCACAGCTTCCACTGAGCCCTGCATTGAACCCAATACACCACAACATTCGGAAAAAAATATCACCGGCTCTTCAAACAGAACCCAAAACAGGAATACCTTACATCTCGTACTGTGTTGCGGCAGCTGCTGGGAAGCATATACGTACGTGTGTACGTATATGTGCACCGCAGAGCGCATCAAACAGAAGGTTAGATAATATCGTACAACCGCTATACAACCCAGACATAAGCCCCTTCTGCTGCAGGGAGGGAGGGAGACATATCCCCGGTCGGCTACCGCACCTCTCACATGTCACACAGCCACCCACTGACCCACCCACTGACCCACCCACTGACCCACCCACTGACCCACCCACTGACCCACCACTGACCACCCACTGACCCACCCACTGACCCACCCACTGACCCACCCACTGACCCACCCACTGACCCACCCACTGACCCACCCACTGACCCACCCACTGACCCACCCACTGACCCACCCACTGACCCACCCACTGACCCACCACTGACCCACCCACTGACCCACCACTGACCCACCCACTGACCCACCCACTGACCCACCCACTGACCCACCCACTGACCCACCCACTGACCCACCCACTGACCCACCCACTGACCCACCACTGACCCACCACTGACCCACCCACTGACCCACCCACTGACCCACCCACTGACCCACCCACTGACCCACCCACTGACCCACCCACTGACCCACCACTGACCCACCCACTGACCCACCCACTGACCCACCCACTGACCCACCCACCTGTACATCAGCCTTGACCACCAGATTCAACGTCGCCACCGGAGATGTTGACACATCCACGTCAGCACCCCCTGTACGGAGACCTCCAACGGACTCTCTTTCACCCGCAGCCGCACCAGCGCCGGCAGTCGATGCGTTCCCGGCGATAGCAGCACTGGCAGTCGAGGACACTGCGGCCTCGCCCCGATCCGCTGCAGGGGCCGCTGATCCCGACGCAGCGGAGGCGGCCTCTTCTTCCGCCCGCAGCTGCGCCGCCCGTTCCCGGAGCTTCTCGGCGGTTAGGCGCTTCCGCTCGCTAAGCAGCCGCATGCGTTCGGCCTTAAGTGCGCGGCGCCTGGTGGGATGGTTTCGGAGCGGTTGAGGGAGGACCAGACACTTAATCGGTTGATTGGGACGAGGTAGGGCCCAGGGAGCGATCATATAGCCGTACATATATGCGATGGATCAAATCACCCCTTTCCCCCTTTCACGCCCTCTCCACCCCTCCCTCTCAATTTTTTCCGCCCCTCTCTATCCCCCCCTCCGCAGCTCGTGACCCACCCACCTCTCGTATTCCTCCGCGTGCTGCTGCGCCTCCCGCTGTCGCTGAGTGTGCAGCGCCGCCGCCAGCTGCATCCGCCGGAACTCCTCCGCGCGCAGCCGCCGGGCCTCCGCCAGCACTCGAGCCCGGGCGGCGTTGGGCACCACCAGCAGCTGGTCACCCGCCTGAGGCAGCCCCTCCAGGCCGGAGACCTGCAGATCCAGGGGGGGCCGCCCGGCCACAAGAATGTGAATGCGACCAAACCGCGTGGCGGGTGTTCGTGTGTTCGTGTGTTTCGTCAGGGTTTTAGCTCTCGCTCCCGCTCAAGGGTGAGGAGCCGGATGGGCGGGAAAAGAAAGGGCGGGGGAGGGGGAGAATGAGCGCAGGCGGGGGATAGGGCTTAGTCAATGCGGCCCGATACATCACACAATACACACATACACACATAAACACATGCACACACATACACCTGATGCATGCAGCCCCCCGATGCTGCCAAATGCATTCACATTGCGCGGAGCGGATTTTAGAGATGTGAGTGAAGGGCGTCGCAGCTGCAAAGAGGCCGGCTGAACCTCACCAGTGCGTACTGCCCGGGCCGCACTCCCGTTTGCTTTTGCGCCGCCGCGACGCCGCTGCCGTCACCGCCAGCCGCCGCCGCCGCCGCCGCCTCCGTTGCCTCCGTCCTCAACGCCCTGACTCTCCCAAATTCCGTACCCACCACCACGGGGTCTCCAACCTTTGGGTGCGATCAGCGAGGAAGGAGAAGCAGGCGGAGGAGGAGGAGGGGAAGGAGGAAGCAGAGGAGGAGGAAGCGGGGTCAAGACCGGGGAAGCGGGGCCAGGTCAAGAAAGCGTCAAGCGGTTTTAAAAGCCCAGCTTAGAGCCGGAATAACCCGGGGGAACTTAGAGCAGGGTTGTCCACCAAGATGCCTCCTTCCCTGGAGGAGGGGGGCGGCCACAACGAACCTCCTATCTGTGGCCTACTTGCGGGAACGTGCCACCTCTCCCTCCCCAGCTGCGCTTACGACATCTCCCTCCCTCCCTCTCTCGCCTTCCGTTTCCCCGCATCCGACCCCTCAACCAGGACTAGACCATTGCGACCATCAGACAGAAACTCCACCTCTCTCTAACACACACACACACACACACCATCTTGTTGCTTTCCCCACCCCCCAAACCCCACCCCCACCCCACCTGGAGTGTACCCCTCTTAACGATGACGGTGGCCACTGGGCCCAGCCCCCGCTCCAGACGAGCCTCAATGACGGAGCCGCTGGCGGGTCCCCCTCGGACTGCTCGAAGGTCCATCAGCTCCGCCTGGTGCCAGTGGTGTCAGTGGTGCCAGTGGTGGGAGGGGAAGACGTAAATAGCGGATTCGGGCGGATTTATGTGTGCGTAAACCTCCTGATTTCCGTACCTGCAGCAGCAGTGCCTCCTCCAGCTCCCTCAACCCCTCCCCGGTGGTGGCTGACGTGTGCACGACCTGGCGACCAGCACAGAGGGGGAGAGCGATAGGGACAAACAGACAACAGGGTGTCACGAAGCCTGGGCGGAGCAGCACCCACATGTGGGTGTATCTGGTGGACAGAGCAAGTTGTCCAATGATTTCTAAGTACCCTCCGCAGCAAGGAAGCGTATTTGGCAAACGCAACGGCATGCGGGGTGAGCGGGGTGAGCGGGGTGAGTGGGGTGCACTGCACGAAAACGATGGAGCGAGGGTGTGAAGGGCGCCCCACGCATCAGCCCTTAAGCCCGCGCCCCCAACCCCAACCCCCGCACAGAGCTGCTCACCTGCACAGAGCCTCCGAAGTCCTCCAGGTCCAGCCCCTCAGCAGCCAACTGTGACTTCACAAAGTCCGGTCGGGCCTGCAGCCGTGACGTGGAAGCGGGTACGGGAAGTACGGCGAACGGCCGAATTGGCAAATGGCGGAAACATGCGGTGGTGACTTGGGAGGGGAGGGGCAGAGGGAGAAGGAGTTATTGAAGCCTGGGCCCACCCCATCATAGTTACACACACGTTCGTAGAACCTCCAGCGTTCTCCCAACCCGAGAGGCTCCATCCGCCTCGCCTACCCACCCTTCCCCTGGGCCCCCCGTGCGCCCCCCTGATCCTTCCCTCCACCCTCCCTGGTGCTTCTCAACAGCGCCCTCGTGTATTCGCCGCCTTTTTCCCTCTTCCGTCCCTCTCCCCCCAGCTCCCCCCTCTTCCCGGCGATTCCCCCCCCACCGTGGGCTTATCGCACTTAGTGATGGCCACGACCACGGGGCACCCCGCGGACCGCGCATGCGCCAGAGCCTCCCTCGTCTGCGGCTTGACGCCCTCGTCCGCGGCCACAACCAGAACCGCCACATCCGTCACTGCGGCACCCCGGGCCCGCATCGCTGAGAAAGCTTCGTGGCCCGGAGTGTCCACGAAGGTAATGGCGGAGGGCGGGGAGGACTGCTGCGGAGGCATCGGCGGCAGCAGGGCCGGCGGTCGGGTCAGCGCAGTCAAGCAAACCACCAGGATACTAGGATAGGCGCAGCGGACGGTGTGTGCTGCCACCATTAGCCGCCTCCGGCCGCCCGAAGGCAGCCACCGACACCCGTCACCTAACTCCCTTGTCCATTACATCACGGTGGCGGTGGCGGTGGTGGTGGCGGTGGCGGGAAGTCATGTGTGTGTGCCTCTCAACAGCGGTACCCAGCCCCGTGTATTCGCCTTCCCTCCTTTTCCCCTCCCCCCGTCCGCCCCGCCTTTGCGTGACCGTGACTTTGGCCCCCGCCCCCCGCCCCCCCGGCCCCCGCCCCCCGGGCCATCAAGCGACCCTTTCGCTTCCCAACCCTGAGGGCAACGAGATGCCTTCGCTCTTGACCGTTGACCGTTGCTCATTGCTCGCCGCCGGGCGCCCTCCCACCCCCTGGGCCGGCCGTCCCGGTCGCAAGGCCCCGCCACCCGCTAGCCCCGTAGAGCCAACGACACGCACCTCCCCCAACGCTGCCGCCGCTAGCTTGACCTCGAATGCGCCGATGTGTTGTGTGATTCCGCCCGCCTCCCCCGCCGCCACAGAGGTGGACCTCAGCGCGTCCAGGAGGGACGTCTTTCCGTGATCCACATGACCCAAAATCGTCACCACCGGCTGGCGTGGTTCCGGAGCTGAGCTGCCCGTCGAGGAGCCTGATGCGGGGAGGGACGGAGGAGGGGGGAGAGGAGGGGAGGGGAGAAAAGAGGAGGGGAGAGGAGGGGAGAGGAGGGGAGAGGAGGGGAGAGGAGGGGAGAGGAGGGGAGAGGAGGAAGGGGAGAGGGGGACGGGATTCAAGCTAGACTGGATGCAACCCTGAGGGAAATAACCAGGTTCGAGGACACAGGGAGGCGGGTGAGGAAGCGGAAGTATCATGTGAATACATGTCACAGGAAACCAGCAACGGCGGGGGATGCGGGGGATGCGGGAGGGGGATAGAAGGGGAGGAAGCCGCGTCTACGCTGCCCCCCCCCACAGCAGCAACAGCGGCGGCAGCGGCAGGGGTACGTCATCCTCTCGTCCTCGATCGCGTGACGTGCTCCAGCACATGTATTCAATATGTACTCAATACGTCCGTCCGTCCATCGGCCCGTCCGTCCGTCCGTCCGTCCATCCGCCCGTCCGTCCGTACGGCCGCCCACCCCAGGGCCCCCCCCAACTCCGCCTCACCGGCTCGCTCGGCATCCCGCCGCACGATGCCGATCAGACCAAACTCCAGCGCCGCCAGCTCCGCACTCTCCGGCGCGACCTCCTCCCGATCCGACCTCACCTCCTCCCCCAGCTGATCACGGAGGAAGGCCTCCAAGCGGGTGGAGGGCACACCTAGCAGGGCTGCCAGCCCCCGCACCGTCACACCCTCGGGAATTACAACCTGCACCGTTATATAGCAGTTGTTCTGTCGTTGCGTCGTTATCGTTATCGTTATTGTGGTTGTGGGTGGAGAGGGACATCCTGACACGCTTGAAGGGCAGAAACTGGAAAGGTCACGGGGTCACGGGTGAAACGTGCCAATAATGCCGTGTTTTGTCTTGTGTGACGACGGGGACGTGTCGGACACTGATCTGGATCTGCGACGGCGATGCTTGAGCTGCGCACAGGGGTGCGCTGCCCAGGGCCCCCCCTGCCATTCCCCCTTCTTCCCCTTCCCTGGGCCCCCCCTGCCATTCCCCCTTCTTCCCCTTCCCAGGGCCCCCCCTGCCATTCCCCCTTCTTCCCCTTCCCAGGGCCCCCCCCTGCCATTCCCCCTTCTTCCCCTTCCCAGGGCCCCCCCTGCCATTCCCCCTTCTTCCCCTTCCCAGGGCCCCCCCTGCCATTCCCCCTTCTTCCCCTTCCCAGGGCCCCCCCTGCCATTCCCCCTTCTTCCCCTTCCCAGGGCCCTCCTTCCACCCTCTCCACCTTCCCCCCGCTCTCCCCCATCGGACCTGTTGCGGCTCGCCGAAGAGCATCCGCCGACCCGAAGAGGAAGAAGAGGAAGACACGAAGTCAGCACCGGCGGAGGCTGAATCAGCGGAGGCGGGCTCCAGCGCTGCCGAAGTCTCGTCGGTGTACGACTCCACGGAAGCATTGGCGGCACCGTCAGCTGCCTGGCGGCTGGTTCCACCTCCGACTGTGTACAATGCCGCCATGTCGCGGACCCAGTCCTCCTCCCCGCGGGCCGGCTCAAGCTCTATGATGAGGGGAGGGGAAACGACGGGGCAAGTGACTAGGTTTGGCGTGGACACGTGTGTGTGTGTATGTAAGTATTTATATCCCCCCTTCGATGAAATAGAGCGGTGGAGATACGGCAATTCCAGATGATTTAGTGATGGGCGGGATAGGCGACCGGCCACACTTACCACACAGTGGTACCAGAGCTCAACGACGAGTGCCGCATGCGATATGATATATCACATCCCCGGCCACCCGCGAACGCATAGCTCCACCCCACCTCTCCCCCACCGTGCCAATGTGTCTCTGTTTCAACTGGGTTGGGGCGGGTTTTGTGTTTGTCGTACCCGCCCTTCCCCCGACACACCTACCTTGCAATCGCCGATTGCGCACGCCAGTCAAACCCCCGGCCGCAGCCCTTTGCGCCTGCTCGTTCCCGGGCCCCGTCCATGACGACGACGACGACGACGGCGGCGGCGGCTGTGGCGGCGAGGCCCCGTCCAGACCCAACGGCACGCTCGTGCCGGCGTGTGTTTGGATCCGGATCTGAGAAAGGAGCTGCCTGATCGCCGCCTCCGGATCGGCGGGCGTCACCGGACCCGCCTCCGCCACCACAGTGAAGGCATCTGCTGGGAACGACGGCCCAACTGCTGTCGCGGCCTCCGCCGCCTTAGCTGCCGCCACCGCCGCAGCAGCAGCTGCAGCACGACGCTCTTCTTCCTCCTTTTGTCGCCGTTCCAAGGAAGCTCGTGCATCGGCGAACTTGGCGACGGCCTCCGCTGCTTGAGGGCTGCGGATCAGGTCCAGCAGGCTGCTGCGAGAAGCCTTCCTGGCTGCCGCTGTCGCCGCTGTTGCCGCCGCAGTCGTTGCTGCCGCCCCCGCTGCCGCTGCCCCCGGCGTAGAAACTAACGCATCCAACTGCTCTCGATGAGAAATGGATGCCGTCGTGGGGTTCTCCCTTCCCGCTGCCACCGTTTCTACCACCTGTAGTGGAGACAGTGGTGGCAGCGGCGCCGCCGCCGCAACGGCCGTCCGGTCCATGGACACTATCGGCTCCCCCACGTTCAGGATCGCCGCCGCCGCCGCCGCCACCGACACCGCCTCTGCTGGCGCTGCTGCCGCCCTGCTCTCCGCCGGCAGTCGGGCCCAGAGCTCCGCCACCGCCCCGCCGCCATCCTCCGCCTCCGTCGCCTTGCGCATTTCTGCCGCCGTCATGCACTTCGCTTCGGCCTCCGCGACAGTGACGCCCGGGGTCCTGTTGCCATCCGCCCGCTGAGAGTTGACTCTTGGCCAAAAAGACAGCAGCAAGTCAACCCAAGAGCTTCGATGCGGCTGCGGGTCGCCACCGCCTGAGACCTGCAGTGCTGACGTTTCTGTCGGCGCCGCCGCCGCCCTCGGTAAAGAAGCCTTCGCGGCAACTGCAGCCACCTCCGATGTAGCACACGTAAAATCCGCTGGCGGCGGCGGCGGCGGCGGCAGCGGTGGCGATGACAACAGCGACGGCGAAAAGAGCTTGCCAGCGGTCGATGCGTTTGCCTGTACGGCGTTTCCTTCGAGGATCATGGACGGAGGTTGAGCCGCGGCCGGCGCTGCACCCGCGGAAATGGCGGGATGGGTGGCATCTGCGGGCCCCAGCTGCTGCTGCTGCTGTGGCCATGACCCCATGACGCGTTGCCGCAACGTCGCGAGGCTCGCTCCCGATATCATCATCCTCAGGCCGCTCAGGCCGCCCCGCCAGGACTTAGCATGGGCTTCCGTCGTCGCCTGGGAGGCCGCAGGCGTGTAACGTGGATCATCCAACTAAAGATGTGTGAATTTCATAAATTTCAGATATATATTATTTAATATGAATATTTAAAAATAAAATTATAAATTATATATTATATTTATAAATAAAATTGTGTGCGCAAACCATTCCGAGGAATGTAGGGGGTTCTCGTTCATCAGTGCGCCACGCGGTGCGGGACGCGGGACACGAGGGGCCTGCTGAATCCCGCGACCCACCTGCAGCGCCGCGTCTCTGTCACCCAGGTAGGGTTCATCCTCCGGGGGAGCATGCGTCAGTGACTCGTCGCAGTAGCGCGGCAGGCTGTTGGCAGAGGCAGTAGCGGCAGTAGCGGCGTCGTGAGAACGCGCAATATCACGCCAGGCGACGTCCAAAATGCTGCCGGCAGGAGACGTCCCCGCTGCCACATTGCGCAATGCGGCCTCAGCGGAGGTGGACACCGCATCCAAGGGCTGCGGCGGCGGTGCCGCTGTTGGCCGCGGCGGCAGCGGAAATGGCGACGCCTCCGAAACCCGTTCCACTGCGATTCCGACACCGTCGCAGCTTTCCGCGAGTGTGGACGTGCTGGCGGCGGAGGCGACGGAAGCATCTTCACCAGCTGCAACTTCTCGGTGCTCCGGATCCAGCCGCGACACAGCGGGAGATGCTGCCACTGTGGCGGCTGCCGAGGTGTCAGTTGCCTCCGCCTCCGCCGCCGTCTCCTGCATTGCGGCCGCCTTCTGCAGCTGCTCCGCAGAGGGAGGTAACGCTTGTTCCTTCTGATGCAACAACCGCTCCTGCCTCGTCCGCATCGCGTTGATCTGCGACAACCGCTCCGCGGCCGCTAGCGCCACCATAGCCTCCTCCGTCATACTGGGAGCCCTAGCAGAGCGCCCCACCAGCGGCCGCAGGAGCTGCAGGTCCTGTGCTTCCTGGCCCCCCTGTTGGGCCGCCTGGGCCTTACGATCCTGTTGCTGTTGCTGCTGCTGTGGCGGCGGTGAATGCGACGGCCGAGCGCCAAGACGTGCCAACGCAAGGCCCTTCAACGCCCCAAAGTCACTGCTGCGACTCGTCGCCGCCAGTGCGGCGAGCCCCTGGCCTCTCGCTGAGCCCGGTGCGGTCGCGGCCGCAATACTCTCCTCCACCTCAGCGGCCAGCCGGTCCACTGCATCTCGCGACGACGCGGCGGCAATGGCCGTACTGGTGTTAGGCTCCTGCCGCAGCTCCGTCGGACCCACGGAGGCGGTGGGCACCATAGCGACTGCGGGGCCAAGCCGCGCGCGGCTGCGGCCGGTCGCCATCGTCGCCGATGCGGACGGCGTTCGACTCGTGTCCGCAGGAGTCAGCGCCGGCTGCCGCTGCACCACTGCAGCGGCGGTATCCCCAGCTGCTGCACCGGGCCCAGCGGCTGCCGCCGCCGCCGCCGCCGCCTGAAGCCGCAGGCGGAAGGCGTGATGCATGGCGAGGGATTTGTGTGCCACGCGTGAGAGCGCGTGCGCGCGTGAGGAGTCGAGCTTCATCACGGCGGGCCCCTGTGCCAGCATCCGCATGGCCACATCGGTCTCCCCACCGCTCGTTCCAAGGCCCATGTCGGCATCAAAATCTGCCCTGGCGGACAGTTCCGACGACCGCAGCGTACGAACGTCGCCGCCGCTGACATCGACAATGTCGTACACATCCCGCAATCGAGGGAGGCCAATGCTGTCGGAGCCACCTGGGCCGGCGTTCATAAGGCCCTGAGGCTCCATCACCGGCTGCGGTGGAGGGATCAGGTCCTCGAGGCCGTTGGCTGCCCCGCGCATTGCCACAGTACCGTCCACAGCGGTGTCGACGTCGGCGTGCTGGGCCGGGAAAGTGGCCGCAGGGGTGGCGGGCAGCCAGGCGGCTGGCGGGACGGGCTCCGGCAGGGGTTCGTCACCGAGCAGAGCCGCCAGCCTGTCCGTATCCTCTGCAACGTGAGCATCCGCTGCTTGCTGCTGGATCGAGTGATGGCATTGACCACCAGGATACAAGCTGCTTTCACTACTGCCACTACTGCCGCCGCTGCTGTTTCTACTGCTGAGACTGGGCTCCCGGCAATTTCCTGCGTGTGGCTCGCCGCTGGAGGGCCCCTTGCTCGTCTCCGCAAAAGGTGGTGGTGGCAGCGGGTGCGAGGCGGCACTGCCGCCGACCCCGCTGCCTGCCACAAGGACGTAACCCGGATGGGCAGCTTCCGAGGAGGCGGAGGCGGAGGAGGAGGAGGAGGTGGCTCGCTGGGGCTCTGGATAGGCCGCCGAGGCCATTGCCGCCCGGCTGGCAGCGCCGAAAAGGTAAGGCCCGGTTGGGCTGTGTGTTATAAACAAGGGACCGTCTGGACGCAGGGCTTGGCCGCGACACAGCGGACCGGGAGAACGTGCACTCGGGGACGACGTCGTTGTCATAAGGGGCAGGGGCCGGCAGTCATCCGTGCAGGCTGTGGCTGCACATGCGGTGGGCTCCATGCGGTGGAGCTCACGGGCAGGTTCCAAGGCAAGGGCGCCGACTCGATTGATTCCTGGTAGCATGGAGGGCGTCGGAAGGCTGGACCAACATGTTTCGGCTGCGGCGCTGCGCTTCCGTGAGCTGGAGTGCTGTACAGCATCCGGATTACTACTAGAGAAGGCTTCGTCCGCGGCTGTTAAGAGAAGCACAGGCGAAAAGCAAATAGCATGCGACATTTCGGCGCCTTGTCGGTAGCCTACGTCGTTGGGAGTATCGCCAGCGTGCAGCAGTTCCGGTGATGCGTCGCCCTCGGCGCCGCCAGCCGCTGCGCGGACTGGAGCTGCGAGTGCATCTGCAACAGCAGATGCAGGCCCTCGAAGGCCGCCCTTGCAGCCGCGATGGAGGATTGTCCCCCTCATCGCCGCTTAATTAATCACTTTCAAAGTTAAAATCACATAAAACCCTTGGCTACGTAACACCCATTCTATCATTCCATTTATTTACAGATTAATTGTTTGAAAGCGCATTTCCTTGATGATGTGATCCACATACATCTATCGTGGCGGCAATGAGGTACAAGTATACTTTACTTGTTCGCTGCGTTTCCTATTTAACATTTATAACACAGCAACATCCTGCTAAAAACGGACACCATTTCTCAATGAGGTAGCAGCGATACATACGCTCCACCGAACTGATACGTAAATAATCCATTTATAATACATGTTGGTGGACGACCTGACCCCAAAAGTTGCCATTTAAACATTCACAATGACTTTGTAGGTTGTAGGTCACAGCGCTGTAGCTGCGGCAGTTGAAGTGGCAGCAGCATAGTTCCCAGAATGGCATTCTTGGCCGCGGAAAACAGGCGGCAGCATCATGTTGGTAAGCTCAGAGATTTACGTCAAATGTCAGCATTCTCACTCCTGTGCTTGGAGACTCTGGTCCGGCACAAATGCTCATGTATCCAAACTTTCACCCACAAGAAGGACATTGGTTTGATCTTGTTAAGACGGCAGTTCATGTTTGCATGGGGGCGCATTGTCAGTGCAGTGCTAGGCATATGCCGTAAAGGATCACATATAACCAGCCTAGCCACGAAGAGACCCCATGATGACGTGTTGCGCAGTTGTCTTACTTGGATGAAACAGGCACAATTCAAAGAGGCCCTGAATTTCGTTACTGAAACGCGTGGGGCTAGGGGGGGCTAAATAAGTCCTGCTGGTACTTCCTCCCTCGAACCGTGGAAGCTTGCGTGCGCCACTCTTTTCCTGGTATTTCAAAGCATCCTCATGACTGTGTATGTATCTGAGCGCACAGGTGCCTCTGGGGGGCGGGATGGGGCTAGCTGCGTAACGGCTTCCCGCCAGGAGGCACCCGGGTGGCTCCGCCTTGGTGGCATGAGGGGGGTTTGGCGCCCGTTCCAAGGGGGACCCGTCACACAACAGCCCATGCACACACAACACGGAATAGTGCAGAACAGTACTGCTGCCTTCCATCCCTCCCTCCCCTCCGCAACCCTACCTTTCTCAAAACCCAGGGCTCCTCCTTCCCTCCTTCCCTCCTTCCCTCCTCTTTCCGCCCTCCTCTCCCCTCTTTTGCCTGGCCTCCGGTACGAAGGTCTCGAAAAGTACAAGATCGTACACCACGACTTCAACCATTTCACTCTGGGCCCTTCCAAGGGCAAGTCCTCCGCCAACAAGATGGCTTTCACGCTGGTCGAGCCGGAGCAGTTCCAGCCGTCCTTCAACGTGCTCTATGTGCGCACTCAGCGGCCCACGGTGCTGCGGACACCGCTGGTGCAGGTCTTTCTGGACACCTGGGCCGAGGCGGTGGAGCTGGTGAGGCCTGTGTTCCGCTTCGGCATCCCGGAGTCGTCCTTGAAGGACAAGTGCAAGTACTGGCGGTGAGCGGGCGATAAGGCCTGGGGCGGGATGGGGGCTGGGAGCTACGATGAACAACTGACCTGTGGGGCACCGGAGCCCTCTCTCTTAGGAGAGGGCGTAAGTGGGATGCGGGAAGGTCAAGCGGGTCCTCTGCAGGTCTGATGTCGCCTGCCTGCACACGGAGGCTCCCTCCCGAGCTCTTCCTCCTTTAGAGGAAGATGAGTTACCGCTTCCCGAACACTCAGGAGGGGAGGACTCAGGAGGGGAGGACTCAGGAGGGGAGAACTCGGGGCTTTCACGAGGTCTGCTTCCGCCCCTGGTACCTTCATCATCCCGCCTGCACCCTCCCCCGTCAATGCCGCCGCAGCGATGACGGCAGCTCGCTCCCGACCACCCCTAGCCTTCAGACGCAGCGTCTGATCAAGGCAATCAGCAACGAGGCATTCGGAACCAGCCGCCTTAACCGCCATCACCCCCAGCAGCCCACAGCACTGCAGCAGCAGCCCACAGCACTGCAGCAGCAGCCCACAGCACTGCAGCAGCACCAAGAACATGATGTGGCCAAGGAAGGCATTACCGGGTCCGGCGGCGCAAACACCCATGGTGGGGGGGGTCAGAAAAGAAAACACCACTTGACGCCATTTCAGGAAAAAGAGGAGGTGAGCCGTCACACCATATTCACACATCCCATCCCACATCCCATCAGAGGGTTGGGCATCGCGGCAGCTTTACTCGCACCTACATGGCCTCGCACCCGCCGATCCGTATTATGTCGTCCTCGACCGTTCATCCATATAGCGCCAAGTGGCCCGCTCCGTCACTCGTAAGGTTTCTGGTTTACCTGGATCGATCATTTTTAGAAGCTCTCCTTTTAATGACCATCCATATAGAGTAGTTAGATTATTAGCAACTCCTAAATTTAGAAGCTCTCAGACCTAAGAGCTGGGAGATGACAATCCAATCCATTTTTACCTGCTGGGGGCGTCAGTCGCCGATTGTCTATCTCGTTATCATTGTATTCGTGACCGCATCTATCCCTCCACGGTTTTGCCCGCTCGCACGATTTTTCATCCGCACCAGTTTGTGGAGGCGTTCACGCCGTGGGTGGTGCTGGGACTCAACGTGGCAGCATGGTGCTACCTGGGCACCTCTGCGAACAAACCCACCCCGGGAATGTGAAGCAAGCCGGATGGCCGGCAGCCGTGCTACCTAGTGGAACCTGCCACTGCTGGGTGGGAGCCGGGCGGGTGCGCGACGTGGGTTCGGTGGCGCTACCAGGCGGCTCCATTCTAATCGTGATGGTGGTGACAGGCGGGGAGCGCATCACCACGCGCTGGGGTGGAGAGCGCGCGCACGCGTGTGTGTGTGTGTGTATGTATGTGTCTGTGTGTGTGTTGTGTGTGTGTATGTGTGTGTATGTGTGTGTGTGTGTTGTGGTGAACAGGATGCATGGAGCCCCTGGGAAAGGGATTGGAAAGGGAGGGCTGTTGGAGACGCTCGCAGTGGATGAACTAACCGGGTAGTGGTTGGAGGGGTGCTATCTTGCAGCTCACGAGCCGCTGCGTCCTTGCCCGATATTGACCAGCTTAGGAAGCTCCCGCCCGGCCGTTTGTCAGAGTCTGTTGGCGGCGGCTTGAATTCGTTTATGTACGAAACCGTTCTCCGTTATTGCGATACTCGCCATGTACGTATCGGCGCGCGACGATCAGAAGGGTCCTCGTCCTGCCGCCGTGGAGGGCTGCCTTGCTGCCCGTGGAGCGTGTGAATGTGGACGGAAGATTGTGTTATTATTACGGCAGGCAGTAGGGCACCTCCTTCGGACAGGTGGCCGCTCGCAAAATGCGTCACGAAGCTTTAACCAACAACAGAATACATATGTAATGTGAGCCGATGAAGGGGGGCCTTATGTAGGACGCCTGCTGTTACTGCAACTGCAACTTCATAAAAAAATAAGTAGCTGCTGCTGATGTATGATGGCTACGGTATATCGACAGCGACAACGACGATATAAACATGTCCAGACAACGAAGCCTCAAACCTTCTTAATTAGGAATTATGACAGCCGCAGCAGCTGCTTATGTTTTTTGCTTCTTTGTGAAAATGTGATAAGTCTTTAAATCCACACATATATCCATGTCTTGTATTTATTCAGCAATGCGCGCGCCTCCCTCGGGAAACGGTCATGAATATCATGAATAGTAATCGTACCGCTTCATTTACAGCCAATCTTGTTATATTTTATTTGCAGTAGGGCAAATGTAAGGAATTAATTTTTGTCTGACTTCGGCCAAAATACAGATCGATTAACTTAAATCAGGGGTTCATTTATTCTACACCTGCCCCATACCTGGCGAATAAATAAACGCTTGTAAATGATAGGAAACAGTACCTTGAAAGTTTAAAAGCAGCTAGCACTAATATCTTATGATATTTCGGGTCATAAATCTGGAGAGGCAGTCCCCGAGCGATCGACCAAACGGAGCGACAGGTGTCGGTTAGCATACCGCTCCTTACCGCCGAGCGACTGACCGCTGTTTCTGTACGCTGTTAATAATAGGCCCAGTTCTCAACGCTGTAATATCTCTTTTTTATCCAGTAACTTTATGCGCCGTAAACACGCACTAAATATGCGTTCGCGGTTATGGACATGCATTATTAGTCATGATGTAATTTGATCCACGCTGGCATCGGATAACAATCATAATAACTAACCCTGAATAAATCAGTCGTTATTATTTATGATCCAACGAGCGACAACTCCATCTATCCATCTAACTACCTGAAAATACGCAAGGAAGCACGCAGGCAAGATGCAGTCGGTCGCCCCAAGCTTCCACGTTTTGTCGTAGAAGCAAGGGTGCGTGCGTGTCGATCGCCTGGCTGCCGTAAGGTGCAACTAATATATAAGGAGGGAGGAGCGCGCGAGGCCAGCCAAACCACGCAAAGCTGCATACATCGTTCACTGCCATGCCATTCAACAACGGAAGAAACGTGGTGGTGGCAAAGCCGTCATCACAGCGGGCCTGCCCGAAACAGCATCAGCAGCTATTGTGGAGCGCGCTGTTGTGGATCCAGATCTGTCTGACCATCGCTGCTGGGCTGCCATCATCAACAGGGGGATTGGCGGCTGCTGCTGTCTCCTCTGGCGGTGTCGATAATGATGTAAGGTTTGCGTCCCGTGCACATACCGTACATTTTGCAGTATATTTACCAACACTAGTTGATGCTGAAAATACCCCAGGAGAGAGAGGAGAGATGCTGCTGTGTGTATGTGTATGTGTATGTGTATGTGTATGTGTATGTGTATGTGTATGTGTATGTGTATGTGTATGTGTATGTGTATGTGTATGTGTATGTGTATGTGTATGTGTATGTGTGTGTGTATGTGTATGTGTATGTGTATGTGTATGTGTATGTGTATGTGTATGTGTATGTGTATGTGTATGTGTATGTGTATGTGTATGTGTATGTGTATGTGTATGTGTGCTTCGACACACCTAGCACCTACATACCCAACATGTGTGCCGTATGTACTGTGTGTGCGATCACCACAGTATGTGTATTAATGGGTGTTACACAGCGCTGTGGGCGACTCGACCTGCAAAGATGGGCACCGGGGGTCCTGACCAGACCGAGCCACAGCGCAGGGGAGGGGCACGTGGCGGCGTTGTCTGTCTGTCCTGCCACGTGCTCCCCCTCTCACTCGGACTAGCTAGAGCAAAGAAAGACGCAGAGGCTCTAGCCTGGCCACTAACAGAGCACTGAGGAGCACCGCGAAAACAAGGAGGGAGCTAAAGAAAACAGGGGGCAACTACCTGTGTTTTTTTTATATTGGGGTGTGTATATTTGTATGTGTGTGTATGTGTGTGCAGCCCTCGCTCATGCATCACGCATGTACAAAGGCAGCAGGAAGGCCCCATGCATCAAGGACAGACATTCGCTCATGCTGCTATATATTTCCCAAGCGAGGAATAGATGTTGTGGCAGCCGTGTATGCAGGTGTATATGCTGCTGCTGCGTGCTGTGTGCTGTGTGCTGTGTGCTGTGTATAGGAATAACGACTACCACTTGCATGAGTCATTATTACCTAGCTATAGACAGAGCCCCTAGCTAGATCGCTGCGCAAATCTGCTCTGTTGCTATCACTCGACATACGCACACACGCACCAATATAGTTCATGGCCGCCAAGTAGTACGTAATAAATCCATTCTCCACTCATTCATGTGCGTGAACTCTCATCATCACATCGCATATATATGTGTGTGCTGCTCACTTACACACATAGGGCTCCACGTTCAAGGGCGGTCTGGTTTGCATCAGCTCAGAGGATGCCGATGATGCGGTGAGTGAGTCTTACAACATTTAACAGTAAATCGAAGTAGATCGTCGGGAGGCTGCCGCCTGGCAGCAGCGATATATACGTCATCGTGCGTCATACACGTAGCAGTTGCAGCTGCATATTTTTTATTACATACGTACATAATGCTATTTTTCAAGCGCTACAACTTACATTAAATTAACCATACGTGCATATGAGCATGACGATTGCGATCACATGGTTGAAGACACGGTCTTCGTTCCCCCCTTCGTGCCGGACGGGTTCATTTCGTCGTGCGCGTGCGTGCTGTCGCTGTCTCTCTCTCCATAAACGCCTCCCGTGTTGAGAGTGATGGGGGACACACGCAGATCGATAGATCCAGGGAAATGAGAAAGAAGTAATATATACGGCCGGGCGGGCTACAACACAACTACCATGTGCTCCATGTGCAATGTATAGCTTTGCCTCTGGGTGATGCATTGCTCGCCATCATTGCTTGGCCCCTCCCTGTATGTCTATGTGTTTATGTCTATGTGTGTGTGTGTGTGTGCGTACGGCGTCATCATCAACAGTTCGACCATTGCAGTAGCGGCCCTGGATGCATTCTCTGTCAAGGCATGGATTGCAACACCTTGTACGGCAATATAATTAAAAGAGCGCTGGAGGCGGCACCGGAGGACGCAAGCGGCGTCCTTGCCTTTGGCGATTTTTACATCGGCTCGGTGCGTACAGTACATTAGCTAACTAGGTAGGCAGCTAGGCGTAGAATCGAATGAGGATCTTATATGTATACATATATAACATATAACATATTATAAAATATATTGTACTGATAGGATTTACGAAAAGAAATTCACCTTAACCCTAACATCCAGCTGCGCCCACACATGCCTGGCCTGCGCGTGCCGCAAGGCCGTCATCAGTCTCTCGGTCTCTCGGTCTGTCAGTCAGTTAGTCTGTAAAGATCTGTGCCCTAATGATCTCCCATCTGCATGCATTCCGTGTTCCTTTGTGTTTATAATATATATTTTTATATTTTCCGTCGTGGACCTTGGCATACATATATAAGTACCTATTTCATGGGGCGCCTCTCATCTTGCTCAAAACCTACCGGCATGAATGTCTACTACATGTAACGGACGCATGTACGGTGCGTACCTACGTAGCCTGCCAAGAAGTCGCTAGAGACCTGGGTTGAACGTTCAGGGTACAGCTCCTCCATCATCACCTACGTAACAGAAAGCACACAAGTGAAGTCGTACAACCTCAGCACCTATAAATTGTTGTACGTACCTTCGGACGAGTACTCGACCACCGGCGGCCTGACCCAAGACATCAATGACGCCCTGGCCAGCATACGGAGCGAGATCATCAAGTACGTAAACGTGCGAGGTGGGTTCCTACCTCACCATCGTAGATACGCACGAATCATAGAACGATATATAGATGGAGAGATTGACACGCAACACATACATCTCGCTATCACACGCAAGTGTGATAGCGAGAGGGATAGTGTAGTAACCGTACGAACATCGTACATCAGGGTGGACATGAGCCCAAATATACGGTGCAATGGCGGGGTGCTACATACATACAAGTACACACACGCCCGGCATCCCAAGCAAGAGGTATTTTCGACAAACAAACAGCTGCTACAGGCATGCAGCTGGCGGCCAGCAGCTGAGAGGTTCATCTATTCGTCCCCTTCTTGCTGCGTGTGCAAAACGTGGACCCTGCTGCTGCGGTTGCATGCGTGGTGGGGTTATTCGTAGTCATGTAAGCAATGCCCGTTACGTGGCTGGGGTATGTATGTAGATAGAGACGATGCGTACTCCTTACGTACACATTATTGCTGCTGGACACCCCTCCCCCCTTATCAGTGCGCCTCATAACCGTTCCTACAACTGCCTAATGAGGACTTGCTTCATGTCGTAAGATGTCGAAAGATGTCGTAACTATGCCCCCCTCCGTCACCCACGTGCACATCTGTATATCTATTCGAGGGACGGGTATTTATATACGCAGGGACTTATATTCATTATTCTATTACTCCCATGTATGTTTCCGCTGGATGGAGGCAGGCGGCTCTCTGATTGTCCTCGCGCAGCATTCGATGTACAACAACAAATACGGCTTCTTGCCGGCGCCTTTGTACGACACCGCCGAGTTATTCTCTGGGGTGAACTTCACGAACGAAATGCAACTATACTCGTCTGTCGAAAAGGAAGGGTATGTACACCTGATGGGTATATTGCTTGTACGTGCGATATTCAGCAAAACACCCACCCGGGGGAAGGGGGGACAACACCGGGGGGGGGGGACATTCAGATGTTTGATTGCGCATACACGGGGTAGATACATCTCAATAATAATGCCAATGACGTCATTCCCCGCCGTCGCCGCCGCCGCCGCCACCTTGATTCCTCGCTGTATTGGGGCCTGCGGCCCCAAGTCACCCTAATGGCCCACCTGTCCGTATCTATCTCA
Organism: Volvox reticuliferus; assembly: GCA_019650235.1. Taxonomy (NCBI): domain Eukaryota; kingdom Viridiplantae; phylum Chlorophyta; class Chlorophyceae; order Chlamydomonadales; family Volvocaceae; genus Volvox; species Volvox reticuliferus. The sequence goes on from BNCP01000016.1 coordinate 531,994, forward strand.
TCTATCCTGCTTGATCGGCTGCTTGACCTGCTTCCAACCTTAGCCTGCTGCCACGCTTTCGTACGTCACTTTCACTTTCAGCAGAGGCGACTCTTGGCGCGAGTCATACCAATCCCTCGTCTTCAACGGCCCGGTGGACTGGCTTGGGCTTCGCGTGGTATCCGCTCGACCGGGACATTGCCCCGTGCCTCAAGGCAGAAACCAGGACTGCCAGGCGACGTGTACGTGCGTGTGTTCAATCCTAGCTCGCTATGCATCTATACATAATTATAATTATATATATAGCTGTCAGTCACGATATGTCCGGACTTTGGGTGGGAGGCAGCATTTACCATTCAAACATGCATTCTCCGCCGGGGGGGGGTAAGCAAGGCAACGGGATCAGAGAACGCCCTGCCGCTACTCCTTCCCTACGTACGTGGGGCGTCGAGGGAGGCTCCAACGGCCTCCCATACATGTAATATATGTTATATAAATGAGATCCATCTAATCAGATTAGATCTTTCGTAACCTATGATCTATCACTTCACGTTTTATTCCGGCACACTGTATGAGCGTTGCATGCATGGAGCCCTATGAGGCCCCCGTATACACCAGTACTCCTCAGGATCAAAACAATAAGCTAGGTGCGCGCACTCAACATGGTGCTGATTTGGATGAACGCGATGGCTGTTGTGATACGAGTACTGGGAACGAAAGCCGTAATAACCACACACGCCTGCCCCTCTATCTACTTCCCCCGCGCCGGTATTCATCAGTATTATGCAACACGCGGACTCTCTTGACTTCGGAGAACTGCTACGATGGTGTTGATAACGATATGGACGGATTAGTCGACAAAGCTGACCCGGACTGTCAACGCTGCGGTGATGAAACGACTGATCCGGAGGAGGAGTGCGATGATGGTAACATTCTGGATGGTGATGGGTGCACGTCAATTTGCACGCTGCCACCGCCCCCCTCTCCTCCACCTACACCACCATCTCCATCGCCGCCGTCGCCGTCACCGCGACCCCCGCGACCCCCCCGACCACTTTCCCCGATGCCCTCACCACCCAGTTCGCCGCCGCCACCAACGCCGTTACCGCCGACGCGCCCGCCATCACTCCCGCCAAGTCCAAGTCCATCACCACCACCTCCACCACATCCGTCGCCGGACCCCTCGGCTCCCTTGCTCCCGCCAATACCAGCACCTCCATCGTCTCCATCACTCCCATCCCCAACCATAGCTCCACCATCATCAATTCGGCCGTCTCCAGTTCCCCTCAGAGCCAACGTGCGCATTGTCGCGCAATACATCAAACTCTCACTTTCGTTTCAGGTGCGTGACGTACACACATACACATTTACATACCTGGTGAACCAGTGCGGATGAGGGTGAAAGGATGAGGATGCCCCGAAATACAGTACTGGGGAAGGTGGCTGGGGACTGCCAGGTAGTGGCCACCCACGGGTGAAGCAAATCTCCCTGTCCCACACACATACATATTTGAATGCATAAGGAACTGGGCCATCTTTCTAGTAGTTCTGATCCCTCAACCACCTCACGGCCCACCTGCCTCCCTATATGCAGGGATCATCACCGTACTTTAGATGTGACGCACCCGAACGGGGCAACGTCACCACCCAGATTGCGACCTTGCTTCACCTGCCAGCTGACAATGTCACTACGCTCTGTGGTTTTGGAAAGCCCACAACGACACCCCCGCCGGATGGTAGTAACAATGGCAGGCAGCAGCTCAGGGCATCATCAGGGCCGCCGGTACGTATCGTTTGCGCGGGCGGGTATCAGTCGCACGTGTAAATGCGGTTAGCAGTTGTACGAGAGATGGAGCTACAAATAGATAACTGAATGGTTCCTACATGACGTAATAACCACTTTTTCTTTAGCGTGCCTGTCCCGATGCATGTCAGTCATTGCGGGGCCTCGCGTTATTAAATAGCCGCCTGTAGCCGTTAGTACTGCGCGCGTCGTACAACTAAGTACCTGTTGCGTATACAGGTCTGCGGAGCCGACGACACGGCATATGATGTCACCATTCAGGTGAGTGGTGGTTGTGAGATGCGGCCCCCAGTCTCCTCACTTCAGTACCGCTTCTGTGCTCACACAACCAATTTTGCATATGCTGGAACCTGCTGGGAGGGGGCACTGCTGGGAGCACCAGTAAAATAGCAGCCTTAAGTAGTTTGTACTATTTTCGTACGAAGCGATTTAAGTTACTTCGTTGGTACGTACGTGCAAATTTGTGCAACGAGCGTAACCTCGCCCGCCACCAGCTCTCATCAGCCGCAACTTGTTTGTATATCACATACATAATACATATATGGCTCAAGAGCATTTGCCTGGTGTGATGAAGTAACGGGTTTGTGTCGTGCCGGGCCAATTGGTCAGCCGAGCAAACCACCAACTAGTAGTACCAACTGTATACGTACCACCCATCCGCATATAACACATACACACATAATATAAGGTATATACGCGGCACATCCGCTCATCCCTTCATCAGCTGGACCTCGGCGCGCCCATAGCGGACACCAAGCTAGAGATCTTCGGGGCCTTATCCAACGAACTCCTTCAAGGGCTTTGCCCGTTGGGGCCGTACGACGGCACTTGGGCCCTCACCGGATATATCGTGAGTACAGACATACACATAAATGTACAGGCATATCTTTATGATATTGTTGTATATCTTCATACTGATGTTCAATCCTTCATATGCAGAGAGGCTCGGGTATGTGTGAAGGGGCGAGAGGGGCGGCAGATTGAGAAGGATTGAGACCCTACCTGCCTAACTCCGGTACATCACATGCTGTTGGGTCTCATCAACTTCAAGTTTGGGCCTTTGAGTATGCGTGCACCTTTGCGCCCGGTGACGACTAAAACGTACATATACAGGTGGTTGATGCGGATGTGAGAGTGCCGCCCGCCGCGGACGAGCCTGCCAGTTCGGACCGCCGTCGATCTCGCATTTTAGTGCCGATAATCGCTGTCGCCGGATTCGTCGTCCTGGCTTGTTCGGTGGCGTACGCCATGTTCCTGTACAAGAGCAGACAGGTATTTGTCTATTTGTCTATCAGGGTCTATCTATCTATCTATCTATCTATCTATCTATCTATCTATCTAGCGACGCGGCACCACATGATCTGTCACTTTCGATATTCTCATCATTCCTTGCGTTCTTCGCTGATCAGCAGAGTGCTGAAGGCTGGACAGCAGGTCCGGATAGGCGACCTGCAAATGATTGCCCAACATGCAGATCGAGTTGCCCCTTGATTTAGGACCGCTGTCATGTGTGCATTTGGTACGTGTTTTGTACGCCACTGACGTACAGGTTAATCGTGCGTACGACCGGCGCCTTCCTTAGACACCTTTATTTACCCTGCCGTACACACAAATATACGCATCACAGGCACGTTATCCTGTTACTTAGCTCCCACGCTCTCGTGCTGTAGTTCTTAGACACTGGCACACGTAGACGCGGACGCACATCCATCTTTTATATTCCCGTATGCGTGTATATGCGCGCGCCTGCGTTCATCCCTGCAGAGACGGCTCATCGCAGCGGCAAATCCAAACCTTATTTTCGTACAGCCGGCAGCTGCGAAAGCAAATACCTGGCCAGGAGCGGCGGAGGGTGCAACCGGCGGCACAGCCACCCCATTCCTTGTTCGTCGCAACAGCATAAACGGCGACGGTAGCACCGCCGCCTTCATTGCCCATCAGCGTATCCCGTTCCCAGCTTCAGGGCCGCAACCTGGAGGCAACAGGGCCGATGGAGGTACTACGCATGTTGCCAGCAGTAGTGGCGTGGCTGGCACAATGGCGAGAATGAATGCATTTGGACTCCCACTGCCGTCTGCATCTTCAAAGGCTGCGTTCGCGCTGACAGGAGGGACGGCAACAGCGGCAACAGCGGCGGCAGCAGCAGCAGCAGCAGCGACAGGAGTTGGTGGCACTGCCGGCAGCAGTGAGGAGCGCACGCTGGCACCATCAGGCTCGTTGGGATCTTCCATGTCCCTGGGGGCGGCTTTTGCAAGCCGGCTCAGTGTTGCGGGCTGGCAGAAACTGCGGAATGACTGATGCCAATGGTCATCAGCGCTCAGCACCGAGCAGCACCCACATAGCCTAGACCGGTCAAACGAGGTGTATACATTTTAAATTAGGTATATTATATATAATAATATAAACACGTGGAAATTCCGCGCCTTGATGCTGATGATGACAAGTACGAAGTTGGGAGGAGGATCACATAATGGAGGTCTCTCGCATTTCCGGTCATTACTAATTTTCGGAACCCCTGCCGTACCTGCGGGGTATACATGCAACGGAAGAGGAGCATCGTATGCTCCTCTGCACGCATGCTTGGCCAGATATACATATACACGCGCGCGCGCGCGTGTGTGTGTGTGTGTGTGCGCGCGCGCGCGGTAATACCTCCATACCCGCACGTACATACAGCGCACGCACAGCAGGACCAGCAGCTTGCGTGCGGGCCAGCCTTGACTTGCCTTCACTTGTTTTCAGAAGCCATGGAACATAAGTGCGTGCTTGCCGCAGTCGGCGGGGCAGCCATGCATATATAGTTGGTGCGTATCTTCCTGAACAGGAGCTTATTGTCCTCCTGGCCAACAACCACGTCTGGTGATGCTGCAAGGTAGTGGTGGACTTCCTCAAGAATGACCTAAGGACACCTGCTGCCACCCCGTCGTCTAGACCTCCAACCACACACTCTTACCCTATGAAGCATGGCCACACGGTGACTAAATGACTGATGCCATAAAGCATGATCGCAGGGTGGATTACTACATGCTGCATTACATAGAAGACTCTTGATAGCGGTGAAGCTAATAGCTGTTCTCTATCTAACTGTTAGGTAAAAGGCCGGCGCAAAAAGGCTGGCGCAATGCACTGGACCTCCAACCTCGCCATGCTCTGCAATCAACTAACAAGGACAAAGAGCACAAAGCCGAAGGACCAGGCAATTACGTTGCCAGATCCTCGCACCTCCAAACCGCATGCATGATCTGCAGAGGATTGTTCAGTACCCAATTTCATCCGCACGCGTCGCGCCGCTCATAGGATCCGCCACACCTTTGCTGTTCAGGTGATCGACCCAGTCCTGGATGGGTCGGTCAATCGCACGGTACCAGTAAGCCACGTACCCGAAGGGCCTGAATGTCCGCCAAGCTGGGAATTGGAGATGGTGTAGCTCAATAGGGAATTTTGTAAGTCAAAAGACGAGCTCGCCATGCGTTCCTCGCGCATGGGCGAATGGCTCATGTGTCACGACCCGGCGCATTCGATGTCCCAGGCCTTGTGCCATCCCCACGCCGCCCTCTTTAGTTGTTTCGCGAAAAACGCGACAGAGCGACAGACCTGTCAGGAAGTGCAGAGCCCGCGCTGTGCACAAGCCCGGGTTATCCGCACAGCAAGCCAATCAGCATCGCTCCCGCTTTGCATAAACCTCAACTGCCCACACAGCTGGCGTGATGGGCGGCCCCGGCCTATTCCCGTTTTCTATGTGGGTCTTCCCGACTAGTTATCGCAGGTTTAGAAGCAGAACAGCGTCGTTCCCGCCGCCTGCAGTAAGAGGACAACCGAACACTCGGAGTCTCCTTCACATTGGCAGCTAGCGGGGCAGAAATCTGTCTGGGTTACATCTGCGTCGTCCACACGCGGTAGCATCACCGAGTGATGCTCTCCGCCGGCCTGTTAGGCTGCGCATCCGTCCCGGCGCTTCGCTGTGCCTTCTGAGGCTCCCCAGCTGTCGAAGCTGCCTCCTTCGCCGCCTCCGCCTCCCGGACACCATGGCGGAGTCCCAGCACTGCCGGTGGAAAGAGAGACGGATCAAGGGCAGCGCGAAGAAAATGAACCTAGTCACGATAGAATAGATTTGCGTCGCGGGCTAAGAGTTGTCGAGTGCTTCTTATGTCACTGTTGAAGGGGGCAATGATAGTATGATAGTATGATAGTATGCAATTGGATCCAGATAGAATTCCAGATCCAAAAATCAAACGGATTACAGATCCGAGTACCAAAGCGTGAAGCAAGGGGATGGCAGGGAAAGCAGCGGGCGCCGCGTGTCATCATCACGATGAGGTCTGCAATATCGATGGATGGACGAGGTGGTGGGCAACAGGCCGTTGGACTCGCCTCGGACCGGTGATACGGTTTGCCTTCGACGTAGCCTGACAGGTTATTAGGTCTTACTGCGCGGCCCCAAAGCTAATACTCCGTCAAGGCTCGTCTGTTGATAATTCGAATGTTGGCGCATAACATTCTATCCACTTACCGATCAGCAGGTTGGTGATGGTGAGGAGGCTCTCCGCAGCACCGTGAAGCCAGTCCACGTTGGCCAGGCTGGTGCCGTAGTGCGATTTAGCTATCATACCGACATGCAAACCGTACAAAGTCAGGAAGAATGCACCAGGGTGGATGGGAGGGCATGGAGGAAAAGAAAACGATGTGGGTCAGCGCCATGTTTCAGGATGCCGTCAGCAGCTAGCTGTCACGCCCGATTACCGTCCTGCAAACATACTAAATGCGAGTAAGTGTTAAAGCTCACTGATGGAAGTTGTTCTGCATCATGGAGAAGGCTAAAGGGGTGTTCGAGTTCTGAAATAGGGACAAGGATACCGAGGGTTCGCAGATTGGACCTGAGGCATTCAGGGCCCTCCTGTTCCTTTCCACTCCAACCGGACGGCAAACCCTCTAACGTGCCGCAGTCGGGCACTCCACGAAGGAACAGCCCTTCCTACGGAACATGGATCAGGATGAGCAACGACAGCTGAGTTTGCCAACTCTCGCGACTTTTCCCATGTCTCCGCGCGCGTATGCATGTCTGCGATATCGGAGCCGTGATCCCACTGCGGCCGCAGCCACCACTGCCACTGCCACTGCCACTGCGTCTTTTGGTCATGCTTCGTAACCTCTATAACGCGTGTTTGTGTGTGTGTGTGTGTGTGTGTTGTGTGTGTGTGTGTGTGTGTGTCCCGGCCTGGGATCGCCCATCTTACGCGCACGGGCCAATCCTGAGCCGCTCTTCAAGCCCCCTTTCCCTGCTCTCCTCCGTATTGGGAAACTCCTACCGCCCATACACAGGTCACGGTACAATGCAGTTATGTGGAGCCCTCTTCCGGAGCAGTCTAGTGAAGACCTCACCGTAGATGCCAGCGGGTATGGTGGCCCCAACAAAAACCAGCAGGAAATAGAAGCCCATAAGGGTCAGTCTTGGCGTCTTTCCAGACTTGGTTAGGAAGAACAGGAAGCAAAGGTATGGGAAGAGGCTCATAGCGAAGAGCTGCGGCGCCAGGGACTGCACATGAACACAAAGTGCGACGTTGATGGACAGCTTCCAAGCTTACCTAGGGACCCATATCCCGTCAGCAGCCTTACCGTTGCATCGACGGCAGGCGCCCATGCTTGATCAAACGGAAAGACTTGCGTCGCCATCGGCATACGGTGCGCCAGACCGTTCTTGCCTTGTAAGGGCGGCTGTGGACCACCAGGCATTAATCCTAATCTCATTTTGCTGCATCTTAGTCCTGCTGATTTAAGATGCAGTTTTCTGCCGCGCTCAAGGCGAACAGCGCAACCCGAACTTTGTGAGCCAAGCGATAAGTTAGGCATATTTCATAACTTTGCGACTTTGACTGAAATATAGCATTACGTGGATTGCGCATTCTAGGTGTGTCCTGCCAAACTGTTGAAACTCTCTATCCCGTAGTTACGGTAGTACGACGAGGCGTGGCGAGATTATGACGGCAGGATGAAGATCGCGCAAGCTTTCGCGTCACGCATAACCACGGACATTAGTTTGTTCGAATGTGATGCCAAGAATAACTTTACAATCGTCTGATAGTTGTGGCAAGCTTGATTGTGAGGTCACGGAAGCAGCGGAAGTCCGGCTCACACAGCGCAATACTAAATCACATAATGTCTCACCCCCATTTTTTAGCCGTTGTTTTTCTTTTTACGGAAAATTTCTGGAATTACACTTAAATCCGTGCGTGGCCTTCCGATAGTAACGCGCGACGGTGTAGTCTGCCCACACGTTTGCTGAACTTACCGCTTACCGCTCGTCGCAAGGCGCGGCACCAATACTATGGTGGAGGGGTAGGCTCGTGTTTGCGGAGCGACTTCATCTAGTTATCAAACGTCCTCAGGATAGCGCCATGAACTGTGGTATGGACTACCTGCCCAGGACCCCAAACCCTTTAATTAATTTCCTTATCCAGCCGCCGTGCAAATGCCCTCCCCGTTTCCAGTGAATCCGTCACAAACCCAGTCACACTTGCCTTCGTCCTCCCTCACGTTATGCCGGCCTGGGGAACATCCCGGCGCCGATACACGAACCGACTAAACCAGCCACCATGGCGCTTAGCACACCTCCATCCTTCCCCTTTTCCACTTCCCCTGGCCCCCCCCGCGCTGAATCCCCTTCCCACCTATATACTCATACGCACATACACACGCACGCACCCTCCTGGACAGGCACCAGTGTCACCGGGTGGCTGCGGCCCACCGGCAGCTGCTGGTTGGGAGGTCTTTCATCGCGAGATCCCCCAACGGCAGGTTCAAAGAAGGTGCGAGCTGAGAGCTGAGAGTTGAGAGTTGAGAGCTGAGAGTTGAGAGTTGAGAGCTGAGAGCTGAGAGTTGAGAGCTGAGAGCTGAGAGTTGAGAGTTGAGAGCTGAGAGTTGAGAGCTGAGAGTTGAGAGTTGAGAGCTGAGAGCTGAGAGCTGAGAGTTGAGGACAGAGGGCCGTTCCCCGAGATCCACAATACCGCGTGACGACCCACCAGGGGGACCCACTTCTGCAAGTCGCGAGCACACCCTCCGCAAGCTGTGTGAGAATGTGTGCGGCACGGTGTATGGGGTTGTCGGCAGTGGGCACAATGCGGGCTGTCTCCATCCAGCATGAGAAACTCCCCTCTCCCCAAACCGTCCAGTCTCACGCATTTCGCATCTGCTCGACCATTGGGCCAGTACGAGTACGTACGTACGTACGCACAGGGACGTACATACACACACATACACACACGCGTCCCTTCGTGCCGCATGCCTCACAGGTGCGGCCGCTATCAACGCCAAGCCACTGCAGCGGATCGAGGTCCACGGGAAAAACCTTTTTTATTTCTTCTCCTCCGCACCTACGTCCGTCCGCACACAGCCAGCGGTAACGAAGACGGAACGACACGGGGCCGGCCCATCCCGCAGCCCCGGTCCTAGGTCCTCTGCAAGCCCCGCCAGCACCAGTTCCAGTGGTCCGAATGCTGCAGCCGCTGACGGTGGTGATGGCGGCGGCGGCGGCGACACGGTGGTTATGCATGTGCACTTTGGCATGAGCGGCGCCTTCCGAACTATGAGCTTACCAGGGCCACCTCCCACGGAGACGACCCGTCTGGAGCTGGTGAATAAGGTGCGTTGAGAGGCAGACGGATAGCATGCATTTCCTCGATGGGCCTTATGTTTTTGGTGATGAGCTGGCAACCAGCGATAGCCCTGATGTAAGGAATGAAAAGAAAAGCATAAGGCCCATTTAGTTCGCCGACCGAGACGCAGATGCACCGCTGCCGCCCCTTTCCCGTGATGCCGCAACACGCACGACTTTAAGGAGATGGGTTTGGTGGCGCATTTAAGCGCCATGACGGTGGCCCATGGGTCACTGGCGATGTACAAGTCCAAGGCGGCGCAGTTGGGTCCAGATCCTTTGCGGGAGGATGCAGACAAGGAGGTGAGGGCTGGAGGGGCAGGGGGAAAAACAAGAGGGACCTTACCATACTTTGTCAGCCCCGCTGCTTCTTCCACCCTGTTTTTCCTACCCCTTACCCTTCATTTCCCCCACCCCACACCCCTGGCCCACACCCTCTCTCTGTCTCCCTCTCTCTCCCGTAGCTGCTTTGGTCCAGATTATCACGCAGCCGCAAACCCATCGGACTGGTATTGATGGACCAGTCTATGCTGGCGGGTGTGGGCAATATCTACCGAGCCGAGGTTCTGTTCAAGGCGGGGGTGCATCCGGAGCTGCCCGCTTGCGACATCAGTCGGGAGGTGTTTGATAGGATCTGGTGAGGATGGATGGAGGGTTGTAAGTGCGAGGTTGGACGAGCGGGCAGCAGCAGACCGATCTGATGCAGTCGAGTTGGGTTTAGGTTGGGTGGCATCAATCGGGTGAAGCGATGGAAAGCAGATGGGTGGGCGAATACGGGCGGGCCTGGGGTTGCGGAACACCGGGGGAAACACGTGGGTTCGTGGAAAGCGCCGATGGATTCCTGACTTTCAGCGACCGTTCGCCCGGGTTCACCCCTTCTGCTTTCCCTGCCCTCGTGACGTTCTACCTTCTTTCATGCCGTCACCTGGAAACTCATCATCTTGATCAGTAACAAACTTTTGCTTAGGGTCACAGGCTCACAATTTTGCAGTTCTACGGTCTTCCCTAAAACCGCAATTTTACAAACATTGGTCTTTCCCGAACGCTGAATGGCCGGCCTGCATCCATCATCCCCATCTCATCCTCTAATGATTTCGGCGTGTTTGAAACATACTTTGTTCAGCTGTGCGGGTCAGCCATCTATAGAGCGCCCGCGCACAGCTTTGTGGCTTCGTATCTCTGTCCGCAATCACATCGGATGTGGACTCCTTTTCGCACCATCCCTCACCTAAGCCCGTGTCTTAACGGAGAAAGCCCCTGATGAAAACCTGTTGGATCTCTTCCATTGAAGGTACCATTGCGTGGATCTGCTACAGCGGGGCTTTGTGACGGGTTCGATCATCACTGTGGACCCCGAGGAAGCCAAGGTGCTGGGGCGGCCCTGGACGAGGAGGTGAGCATGAGGGGGGAGGGGGATGAGGCGGGAGAAAGAAGACCGTGGGGGCAGGGGGAACATCCTGTGGGATTGTAGGCCTTGTTGCCGTACACAGGAGAGGTTTCTGGAGGCATCACGAAGTCGTCCGCAGATACACACACATATACATATATATAAACCCCACATACACACATGCATCTCATATTACCAATGCTGAGTTGTTCAGGTGATCTTCGGATCCCTCGTGTTACTGTCTGATGTGTCATGTGTCATGTGCCATTCTCAGGGATGGGTTGTGGCGGGGTGATGCGCGAGTAAAAAGGTTTACATTTTTCTACACTTTTTTTAGGAAATTTACATTTTAATTGAATGTATGCATAAATCCTTAAATATTACACAATCACAAAGCACAGCTCGACGTTAATTTTCAACGCCGGCCCCCGGTGCATCAACCCTTGCATGATCCCGACGTGTCTGGCCCTGACCGATGCGCGACGAATCAAGCCACTAACACGCCCCCACCCTGGAGCATTTACTGCCGTTAGGTATATCTACAACCAGAAGACCTGCGGCCGCTGCAAGGGCCCCGTGCGCACCTGGGACATGGCCACAAGGACAGTGTACTGCTGCGAGCGCTGCCAGCCACTGACCCTCCCGGAGCAGCAGCAGCAGCAGCAGCAGCAGCGGCAGCAAGAGACTGCGGAGGCAGCAGGAGGGGTCGGTGGCAGTGGGGCTGCCATAACGTTATCGGCTACTCGGCTGGCGGCAATGGCAGCAGCCCGGCCGCCGCGGCTGTTTCGCAGCCATTGCGCACCAGACGATGTTGAGGATGCAGATGAAATGCCGACCAAGGCAAGTGCAATAATGTCGGAGGAGGGGCGATAAGAAAGGCATCGGAAAATAGTCAATCAGCCCGTTGACTTGATGGTATTGGGGCCATGACTGCGGTTCGCCGTCATTTTCCTTTCCGGCCGTCCCCATGTTGTCTCTTACCTGCCCTCACGTACCCTTCACCTGACCTCACGTGATCTATTTGACGTTCCGAGATTCGCTCATTATAGCATTCGACATTTTTGCGGTGCAAATTCATGCGCGCTTAATTTTTGGAACCTCGCATGGCTCGCCGATGGCCCTATCTACCGGCAGCTGACGGTGAAGGAGCTCAAGTCCAGATTAACGGGCCTGAACCTGGACACGAGAGGGACCAAGCCGCAGCTTGTAAAGAGGCTGGAGGCAGCTCTCCGCTGGAAAAAGCACCAGCAGCCAACAACAACTACTACTGACACCGATATAAACCCGGGGGATCCCGCCGCTGGCACCGCCGGCTTCACTGTCACGGTTGCCAATGGCCCTTCTACTTGCGCGTATGAGTGCAACGGCATTGTCGGCGTTGATTCTGGAGCCGCTGGGAATGACAGTGATAGCGACAGCGACAGCGACAGCGACAGCGCCGTCACGCTGGACATGGCGGAGCAGATTCTCGCTGACAGCATGGCTGTGGGTACGTACGGAAATAATAGCAGAAGTGTATACGCCCCAGCTGGCATGCGCCGGCATGTTTCTCCCGGTCTCCCCCTCGCAGCAATTCAAGACGAGCAGTAACCTCACGGCCTCAAGGCCTTCTGTGCAATGTGACACCCCCCTCGCAAGGCAACCTCAACGTTGTACAGAAACTCTCGCACTAAGCTTCCTTTCAAAACACAGCACGTGCCCTTTACTTCCTTCCACAAATTCTAGGGGCTGATTCCTTGCTGCGATCCCCGCCCCATCCACGTTCACGTCATGGTCGGACCCCTCTGCATTGCGTTCCGATGGTGCTCATCGGCGGACTTTTTGTGTTGGGTCCGTTGTGCTGCCTCCACTTAAAATATATCCTTCGCGTACTTCTCCTGCCCTGCCACTTCGCCGTCGAGCGCTGCATTACAGGCGCGCCCGGGTCGCCATTGGCACCCTCTCCTCTACATCAGCTAACGCGTTTGACCGTCGTACAGCTGAGAGGTCGCCTTCGAGAGCTGGGTCTGTCCATCAGCGGAACCAAGAAGTCGCTGGTCGCACGACTGACGGCGGCGCAACAGGCCGCTTTAGTCACCGATGCGTCACCGCCGCCGCCGCAAGCCACGGCGACGGCTGCCGCCGTTTCTTCTGCTACGGCCAATGCGACAGCGGCACCTGCATTTCCACGAATGGCAGAGAAGGCGAAGGAGTTCTGCACGCCGGATTCTCTGCTGCTTCCTGCTGGCGGGGAACCAGCAGCAACATGCACGGCGACGATCACGATGGCTCCGCCGCCGCCTCGCAAGGTGGCGGCGGCAGCAAAGTCAGACCCAGAAGTTTCACCAGTGCCCCTCCGGGGCAAGTTCGAGACTACTAGAACTTCGATGGCCACCGGCAGCATGGGTCGGTACGACATCCAGCCGGGGATTCGGGGCCTGGAGGATCGGATGGCATCAGCTAGGGTAAGTTTGTGGCGTCGCGTCAAAAGGGAACTTTGGGGACGGAAATGCTTGAGACGACGCGAGTAGCACCTGCAGATGTCCCTTGCAGAATCTACGCCGTACCCGTTGTTGTTGTTGGACACCGGTGTGTTGGTTCGCACTTAACGATGCCCTGCTGCGCACCGATGACCCCTACTGAGGGCCCCTACCTCTGATCTCTGAACCGCTGCCGCTGATGTCAAGCACAACCCTAAAAGCCCCGAATCCGGCGTTTGCATGTACATATTTTTCAGTCGCTTTCGGAGGCGGTTTAGGTGACAGTGAAAACGATCTCCAGTTGCTTTCCAAGCCTGGCCTATCTATCCTGCGCTAGACGTTCACGCTGATGTTCTGGTTGCCCTGATTCCGCTGCTCGCCGTCCTTCCGTTCGGAATATCAGAATCAATCAGACAGATAACGTCTCCCTTTTAAAACATAAGTGCCGTGGATTTCCGTGGTCCGTTGTCCTACATACACCTCGCGTCCTGTCCCCAAAAGAGTGAGACCGTTGTTGTTGACGCCTGGTGATTCTGCTGCAGTACAACGGCCTCTTTTTTCGATAGTGCCTGTTGCGATGGTGCCTGTTCAGGACGCGGCGCTTGAGAAGCTTCTGGCGGGCGAGAGCAGGGCAGTGGAGCACGTGGCATTGGAAGATGATGAAGTGGTGGGTTTTCTGGCGGAGCAACCCAAGCCGAGGGCTAGGAAGCGGGCCCGGTCGCTGGCAGCGGCCATGGCGGCGGCGAGTGGGTCCGAGACGGAGCAAGAAGGAGAAGATGGGGAGGAGCCGGCGGGTTTCACTACTGGCAGTAGGGCGCGCAGAAGATAGGCGTCGACGTCGTCGTCGGCATTAACGTTATTGAACGGCCGGGGCCGCCAAGCGGGAACGAGGGGCCGCCATGGTAAGAAAGGTCTGCTGCGCCAGGGGGATGCGGCAGCGGACCGGACGAGAGTCGAGAAGGAGTTGTGTGTTGCCTAACTTGAAGCTCGAATTGTTTGGTTAATTTTGGCTTTCAGCATGCGAAGAAGTTTATAAGGAAGGGGTCTCCTCATTTTTAATACTGGCAGGTCCAGTCACGAAAGAACTTGCGCGAAGTAGTTGGATTCATTAACGTAGTTGGCTGTTTGGCGCCACTATAAAGCGGTTGGCGTCGTTACCGCAGGTTGAGATGGCCCCTTGAGTATGGTCGTGTTCGTAAGCTTGTTGATTTTGCAAGTGTCGGTTGTTTTAGGAAGGCAGGAGGGTGGGAACCTGCCGGTTACCATATAATGTTTCGGTGACGTCCCGTCCCTGGAAGACCTTTTGATAGCCCAGAGGCTGCAGCGCTTCTGGCAGGGACGGTGCGCTGATTGGTGGTGTGTGGTCAACAGTTCGGTAGCAGCACAGCCAGCGCTGTTTGCAAGCCTGGTGGCTATTTTATGTGTGGTTCGATGCTGTGTGTTGCAGGGTGTAGCCAGGCAGGTTGTCGCGGTCCTGGTGGACGCTGGGACACGGGTTGGAAGGGTTGTGCGGGCCGAGGTGGGGAACGGGACGGGAAGGTGCGGACGATGGTGTACGTGATCTAACCGCATAATCATAATAAACGTGGGAGGCATGGATAGGCCGCACCTGCTTTCCCCCTCCCGCATTCGCTCCGTGTCGCTCCTTCAAGACGCAGGTCGCACCGGGTCGAAAGCCCAGTCCACTGGAAATTATTAGATTCTCGCCGTACCTCCAGTTCTTATAGAATATACATGTACGGTCCAGGCGTTATACGTACCCTAGCTGCTTCGTGTCTAATGATCCTGGAGTCTAAGTCAAGATATTTAATTCACACGCTTATTCCTTAGCATTGGGGAAAGTTTCTAATTATTTATCAGCTGTTGACTCCGACGACCCAAGGGTCGTTGCCGCCATCTAGCACTGAGTCAACACCTATGTAAAGCTCACAATCATCATGGTGGAGCATGGTGTGGAGTTCTATATGAACGTTTACGAAAAAGGAAATCGACTCCCTTCAAATCATGCGGGCCGTAAAGATTTCGGGCATCAAGAACTGTAAATTCTGGCATCGTGAACACATCTCTTGGGGAGGCGACGTTTATCCATACCGTTGCTGCGATGAGCATATTAGGACAAGGATTATTGCTGGATCCACGATGCAAGGTCGAATACATTACCTGAATGGTGGGCATTTTAGGTATCGGCGCCGGTAACCCCGATACACCGATCCGTCGTTGCGTCAGGACTAAGGAGCCTGCACATCAGAAATGTTGATGACAGAGGATGATAAAGGTAAATGTTTGCTGCGAGGAAAATTATGCTTGTATATAATGCCTAACTAATGGATGGCAGCATTGCGGGAGATTGGCACCTGCACACCAACGGTCACCGACCCAAGGACCTCTGTAACACACAAAAAGCAACATTGTTCACAGTGTATTTCCTCAATACGATTTTGTTTCCAGCCATAATAGTTCCTCAAAGGCAACCTCCTTACTCTTAAACTTAATTGTTGTAAAAATCTCTAGTCTGAAGCTAGCTGCATACAAATATTAATAAATACAAAAACTCTTGAATGGTTTAGCGAATGTGTTATGAATAACATGGATTTGATGGCAAATCGTTCTTCCCTTGAAGAATCTTGGCAAATAGCTTAGTAGGGCCTCCGCCTGCCCAAATGCAAAAAAGGGATATAGCCTTGCACGAGGACGTCAAGACTGTGGTAAGGAGCGTCCCGGCGAGGATGGTTGTGAGATCCTGGACAGGAAGTTCATTTGTGCCATACCGCAGCCATCGCGGGGATACATTCCCCAGCTTCCTGAAGGATGGGTGAAGTGCCCCAAATTTGGGGATCCCCGCTTTTTTGAGGGGCTGAAAATTATTCCCTGCAAGGTGCGTCGTGGTTATTGTCCCCAGTTAGTTAGATGGTCGATCCCCACGACACAAATTGTTTTGGCCACAATTCGTAGGTACCCCTCAGCACAAAGTTCAACAACCTCGTGGGTGCATCAGGCAGATGGACGTTGGTGGATGCCATTCGTCAGTTTCGCAGCTATGGGATGGAGGTGACGTTTTTGTGTCAACAGTTCGAGGGAGGGATTATGCTTGCAAAAGCAAGCACAGTGGAGCGCTCCATAAGGATGGATGGAGCATACGTGTAGTAGGGGAGGGTATGTATGGTCCGTGGAAAGGATTCGTGTGGGCCTTGGTTGCAGCCGCTCAATACCCATACGAGGGTGTACGACGAGGCTGTAATCGAGAAGTCAAGAGAGAAGGGGTACGTAATAACACCAAGGAAAACGTTGTTCATGGTGCAGAACTGCGTCGTGCATCCCGTGCACAAGTTGTATCTTGGATATGGCCCCGCGGGACGTGGGGGGAACGTAATGTGGCACTAATGCTGTCTTTTTATGGGCCTCGATCTCGCATTCAGGCTTAACGGCGGTTGAAGCGGGTGATTATAGCAGAGTCCGTCCCACGGTCGTGTTGTTGCTCGCATAATCACGGCACGGCAATGTGGGACTACGCATTGGGTGGGATTCGTTAAGTCGTGGCAGAATAGGTCGTGGGAGCGGCACTGCAGTCCGGGTAGCATTACACCTCTTCTGGCAACGCAGGTACGTTCCCGTCACGCTGTGCAACGCAACGTCAGCTTTGTCCCTTTTCATCTTACCCACCTGCCGCTCTCGTCCTTTTGACCCTGCGTTCTGACCCTGCCGTGCTTACCCCATCCCACAAGGTGCCGGCACGATTGCTTTCCTGGTTGTTAATCTGTGCCGATGCTTCCGTTACCGCTGTGCTCGCATCCCTGCTGTTGCCGCTTCAGGTGGGCACTATTATCGATCTCACGAAAAGCCGCAACTACTACAACTTCCAGCAGGAGATGGAGAACCTGGATTGCCCTGATATTAACTATGTGAAGGTAGGGTAGGCATCACTTACCTTGCCGTAATTTGAAGGCATGCTTGGAATGCGAGGTTCTGTGGCTGTGGTCGCGTGCTGCGCATAGCGGAATGCAGCGGCCCTAGCAAAACTCCAGGGAGGATGCTCCCTGGAGACGTTTCATAGTTGCGTTTACCACATGACTGAAGGGGTCTAAAGGTGAATTCTTGTTTTTCTTCAAAATGTACGGAATGAAGGGGCATCTGTCCGAACGAGAAGCATAGGACCTGCAAGTGACCCCACTCGCCCATCCCGCCCAGCACGAGGTCAGCGGCACCTGGGCAGTCAGGTCGACAGAGTCGTCGCTTGCTCACCGGCTTCCCTTCTTCCGGGGTGTCCTAATTTATTGTGTGGTGGCCCTTCAGCTTCATTGATAGTTTCGGTTCTTTTCCTAGGTTTGGTCTTCAATCTTTCGGTTTTTATTCACCATCATTGACTCCCCTGTCCCTGTCATCTGCCTTTCCGATATGAAGATCGCGTGCCGTGGTCGCGGGCAATCCCCCTTGCCGTCGGAAGTGAACGAGGCGGTGTGGCAGATCTTCTGCCATCACGAGCAGGAGGAGACAAAGGAAAAATATATCCTGTTGCACTGCACGCACGGGTTCAACCGCACCGGTGGGTGGGTGCCGAGGAAAAGGAACAACACGGTCAGGGGTCGGGTTGCTTTGGGAAGGAATCGGCAAACAGGCGACCCCTTCCTTACCCTCCTGGTGCCAGGCTGACTCCCAAGCACTTCGTGTCTCATGATCCCTACGCCCGCTGGGGCTCTCCATCACCGCAGGCTACATCGTGGTGGCGGCGCTGATGCGGCTGCGCTTGGGAAGCGGTCTGTCGATGAAGCGAGCGATCGCACGTTTCGCCATGGCACGGCCCCCGGGCATCTACAAGGACCAGTACATCAACGACCTGTTCAAGTATTACCACGAGCTTAGGTACGTTTTGGGAAGAAAAAGCAGAGGAATTAAAAGGAGGACAGGGAGAGGAAACAGAGTAGTGATTAGGTTGCCATACCCGGCTGATGTCGCTTATTCCACCAAGTGCAGGGACTCGACAACCGTTACCCCGCCGGTTCCAGCTTGGAAGGGGAACAATGACGCCGAGGACGCTGCGGACGCGGCTAACGAAGATGAAGCAGGCGCTGGGGAGGAGGGTGCAGCAGGTGAGGAGGAAGTCGTGTGGCAGTGGCCTAGTTAGGCAGTTGTCCTGGGGGGCACGTCAGGGGAACCGAAACTGAGAGTTGGGGATGAGCGGTACTTATGATCGTAGTAGAATCCAATCGTGAAGGCCGACCTTTACTTTTAAGCATCGTTACTTCTACTAGTAGGTTTATTGGCTGCCAAGACTCATTGCAGCTCTAGGCTTCCGTATTCATCATCTTGCCTTTCCGCCTTCTCTTACTCGCCGCTTCCAAAAGCGCACCGGGAGTCATCTTCCCGGGTTTCTGTTCCGAGTGCCTTATTTTTCATACCGTCCCATGATCCGCTCTGGGTTTGGGTGTTCGGATGTTGTATTATTCGCACCCTGTTTCCCGCTCCCGGTACAAGGCGAGCTACCCGCTGTGGTGACTTCCCACGAGGATATCTGGGCAATCGGAGAACGGGTGTCCGATGATGAGGCCGAATGGGTGCGGCATCAGGTACGAGGATCTGTGGCGCAGACAAGAGGGACCCGGTCGGCGCGCTGCAATTCGGTGTCAAGCATGTGCGCTGGAATAACTACGTATGTTCGGGAGTGGCGCTTGTCCAGGCTGCTGCAAGACAAGACCGCGCCGCTTGCTCCCCCCTCGGGATAAGGCAGCATGGAACTAAGATTTGCAACGGTGCAAATTCATGTCAATTAGCAGTATTTACCGATACTGTCTAAAAATCTTATTGAAGTCCTTGTCAGAGCATACAGTATAACCGGCCGTAGGAGGCCCTTTATCTGCTTTAGAGCTCAAAGCCGAAACCCAACTACTACGCGACCCGACCCAACCCGACCCGACCCCTCACCCGGCACAAAGGTGTGCATGCTGCTTCGCAGTGTTGTCGTGAACAGCGGCAAGTTGCGCTTCCCGGGCATGCAGCCTGTATCGCTTTCCATAGACCGGCTCGGAGATTTGGCGGCCTTCCGGTGGGTGAGGAAATCGGGTGGGCCGGAGATGGGATCATCGTGCACTCGGCTGTGGGGGCTGCGTCTGATGTGGATCCTGGAGATGGTGGGTGGGTTGGGGTTGAGGCTGGTCGTTGAAGCATTTTGGAGCCCAACTCTACTAGAGGGTTGGTGATGATAGTGTGTGGCAAACCACGCAGGTTCGGACCTGGGCTATAAGTTCTCCGATTCGTGGTCATTTGCTTTAACTGGTTTAAGAGTTGTTGATCCATGCCTATATCATACGACGAATACCTCTTCTCCGTCACCGGCGCTCTGTTACCAAACTCACGTTGCACGCGCAGTGCAGCTTTTGGCTTCTTTCGTCCGTTGCCATGCGAATCTTCGTCTTGCCACTCCCCTATATCCCGCACTCTTAGACGTCCTGGCTGTAGTGCCCTCTCTTCGCCCCCCATTTCTCACCAGGGCCTTATTAACCTCTCCATGTGCTCGCCCGCTTTTCCCTGCTGTTTCCACACCCCCACGCCTCCTGGCCCTGCCATATGACCATAGCTACCATGTTACATGGAAAGCGGATGGTACTCGGTACATGATGTTCATTGCGCCTCTTGGCACCTACCTCATGGACCGCTCCTTCAACGTGGTGCGCTGCCAAATGCGCTTTATGAACGGTGGGTGAGGTTGGGAAAGAGATGGCCGTGTTGGTTGAATGTGCCGGTTTATGAAATGGCTCTGGCTCTGGGGTGACCAGGAGGGTTGTGAGGTGATCCTAGTAAACCCCATCGAACCACCCACCATCTGACAACCTGCATGGGCCCCCTGGCCCTGTGTTGGCGGTTTCCCCTTCTTGTCCGCGAGCTGCAGGCGTTAGGGGCCGGTTGGCTCCTGGGGAGAAGCACAACTACCCGGTGCGCAAGCCGCTGACGTTGACAGTGCTGGATGGCGAAATGGTGCTTGATGTAGACCCCACAGGCACACAGCCGCCGCGTCTGCGGTACCTTATCTACGACTTGTGCATGATAAACAATGAGCCGCTCATCGAGAAGCCGTGGAAGGTGCGAGTGGGGAGCAGCGGGCTGGGTTGGGGGCTAGGATGGATGGATTGCTGTGGGGTAGAGAGAAAATGATTATATATATATATAGAGAGAGAGAGAGAGCCCACACATCACAGGCAACTTCCTGGGAACACCGTGCCCAATACTTATACATCGTTCGTCCAGTTTACCGTTCGCCTTGTTAAAAGTGCAATTAATCAGGACATGACACACACATCCTCACATATACGACGTCCTCCCCCGTGCACTCCAATTCTCCGCGCCCATTTCCTATTACAAACGAAAGGAGCGTTACCGTGCAATCGATTCCCATATCGTGCTCCCGCGCAATGCTGAGCGCGCATACATCGACAAGTGGCGTGGCCGTACCTTCGACCACGAGCGGGCGGATTACCTCAGCCCGCCGCTGGGATACGTCTACACGGAGGAGCGGTTCAGCGTTCGCCGCAAGGACTTCTGGCCAACGTGGCAGATCGACAAGGTCTTCCAGCGCTTCACCAACACGCACAGCATTGGCCACGAGAGCGATGGCATCATCCTGCAAGGTGCGCTCGTATATATAAGAAGGGACAGGTCCTTAGGCAAGCTGCTGTGGGAGAATCAACGCGTGTCGAGCTGCCAAACCAGCCTACGACCCGCCACAGTCATCCGTTGGCCCGTCCCATTTCCTCGTCCGATTCTCGCCAGGCGTCGAAGACCCCTACATAGCGGGCACCTGCGAGCGGCTTTACAAGTGGAAGTTTGCGCATATGAACTCTGTGGATTTTCTGCTGCGTTGCGAGTCGAGGATCGGAGCTTCTGGGCAGCCCGAGCTGGACTTGGACAATCCCGAGCCACTGAAGCTATTCCTGCTGGATCAGAACGCGCGGGGACGGGGTATCAAGTACGTGGAGCTGTCGAAGGTGGACAAGGATGGTGGGTAGCGGACGGTAGGAAGAAATGGAAGAAAGGAAGGCAGGGGATGGTTGGGGTTTTAAGTCCCTCCTAAAACGATTTCTTTCAATGGGTGCGTCGGGATGGATGGCAATGTGACTGCGTTCACCTAAGCAGAAAGGAAGCATAGGCGTCGACAGTTGCCCGATATTATCCGCAAGGCCAGCGCCACTGGTGCCCCCCAAAAGCTGCATGAGGGAGCTGGGCGCAAGAGGGCCGGACAGCCGCTCTAAGTGAGCTCAATTATCCCTACACGCACACACTAAAAAACATCAACCACAGTAAGCGCAGTCTGCAACGCCGCCGTGTTTTCTACTTGAATTCCTTGCATTTCACAAACCTCTTTACCTCTTAACCCTGGTCCCTCATTTCCCCCTTCATTTCCACTTCCATTGCCATCAGGCCACTACCAGGTGGAGTTTCCTCCGGAGGTAGACCCCATCACCTACGACGGCAAATTGGTGGAGTGCACCCTCGACTGTAACCGCGGGGTCTGGATGTTTATGCGGGAGCGCAAAGACAAGGACACGCCCAACGCGTCCAGGGTGTACTTGCGGGTGGGTGGGAGGGGCATCACATATGCTGAGTCCGCCTTAGCTTTTAGCCGAGATGGCTCTTCTTGGACAGTGATTGTCGGCAGACCTCCCACTGGCAGGTGTGGGTGTGTACACCAGGCCGTCCTCATTGTTCTTACTGGAGTTGCACAGTTAAAAGAAATTAAAGAGGTGCGGACCCCAGGGACCGGACGACAAGGACGCGTTCGGAGGAACCATTTTGCGACGGTTAAAAAGATTTAAAAACTGAACATATACCATACCTGGATATACCGTACCGGTATGCCTCTGTCTGTATTTTTCCTTGCCTTCAAATAATAATAATAATAACTATTATTATTGTGGCCATGCCGGCACTAGTTCACGTACCAGTACCAAGGTATCACGAAGTTATCGTTTATTGTATTAATAAATCCTCGCAGGATGCGTTTCATTCTTTCAATCTTTCTCTCCTACTGTCCCCCTTCGTCCGCTTTTCGAAGTAGTTGCCGTCTTAGCCCGCTGACGACCCACCCACCCATACGTCGCCCGGCACCAGATCAAGGAGTCTATCATTAACCACGTGGATCAGCAGCTGCTGGTAGGCACCCTCAAGGACGCGCTGCTCAACCAACCTGCATACGTAGGGGACAGAGCCAACCTGAATCCCGAGCAGCAGGAGAAGCTGCGGCGCGAGGTGGCGGCGTGGCGTCAAGAAATGGAGGTGGGTATCTAAGTATTGTGGGAAATGGTGGGGGATAAAAGAAATACCAGGCCAGAAAATATGGAAGGATTTGCCGAAAATGTATTGCTAGCATAAGGGCTGAGGGGTGGCGGAATGTGGCGGACAATATGGCCGAAGGTTGGACAAGGACATCTGAGGAGTTGGTGCAGAGGACCAGATGGTGCTGCGTGACTAAGAGCATGAAGAATTGGGGAAAGGGATGTGCATGAAGTTTGGCTAACGAGTTCAAGGTTGGGATAAGGTGAGGTGATAGTTTGGGGATGACGGTCTTCGAAGGTAATGAGCAAGTGGTGTTACTATGGCCGTTCCTTAGTTCCCGCCACCTTTTCCGCGGGCGCCTATCTCTCTAGATGTCTGCCTGCAGGGGCACAAACGGCAACAATCAGGTTTGTTGCTTCGGAGATACGCGCGCTGGCTGTGAGTTGGGAGCCGCATGAAGCCTTTGTTCCTGCTTCCGTGTTGCCCTTGCCCGTGCCGGAACTAGCAGGAGCAGCAGCGTACAATGGCTGCGACACGTCGGCCATCCGGGCCGCATGACGATTTCGACGACGAGGAACCCTTCTCCCCGCCCCCTGCATCGCCGCCGCCGCCGGGATATTTCGATGAAGACTACCAGGAAGACTTCGCTGGTGCACACGTCGGTAGTGATACCGATGGCGGCGGGCTGGAGGGCTACAAAGTATCGGACGTGGACATGGATACTCACGCGGCCACACATAAGCGGCCACAGGATCCCGGGGACGATGGGCAGGAGGAGCGGCGGCCCAAGCGGCGTGTGACCCGCTGGCCGTTTGACGTGGACGCGCCGTATCCGCACTGCCCCGTGTACGAGGGGTACGGTTTTGACTGAGGACTAGGGACTGTATTGCATGCGCCGAGCTGAGGATCCCTGACCATTTTGACTATTGACTGCTGAAGGGCAGGGTATAGGGTAGGGCTTTGGCGGATCTGGGGGCAAAGGACGGCTTTGGCGAATGCTAGGGTAGGGCTTGACCATACACAACAGAGCCATAGTCAAAAGCTATTACCATTACTAACCATGAAGAAAGCGTACACAGACGCCTGTGCAATTACTGAACCAAGCAGGTAGAGGTTGGGTCGCAGGCTGCGGATCTGCTAGTGCCCTGGAAGAGGGTTAGAACGTGATGCCCGATGCCGTTGGAATTGTAAGCATTGGTAGGCCCTGGTTACGTATTGCGTTCTGCGGACATCCTGGGACGGAGAGCTGCGGCACACCACCCTGGTGGCCAGGGGCCGTGGCAGACAGGCCCACGCAGGGACCCCACCTGCCCATTAGTTCTTGAGATGTGGATTTGATTTGGAGTTCAGTGTTTGCTCAATTACTGAGGCTGACATCTTTGACGGATCTTGGGAACCGAGTATCGCTGTCAAGCGATACTGGTTCATGGTTCATGCCAGATGTCCCGTACGGAGCAGTCTACTAGGTCATTGGCACCTGCTGCAGCGCTGCATCAATCTGGATTCCTGCTTCACCCCGATCCATCCAAACCCCCCGTTGCTGCTTCTGTAATGGTGGCTGTGGTTGCCAGCTGTGGTGCAATCCCAACTTATGCACCTGCCTCACAACTACCTGGCCTGCCATGGCCGCTGCTCCTATGATGGCTGCTGGCGGCAGCAGTGGACCTAGCCCACCGATGGCAGATAACTCCCCCCATCCCCCTGCCACGCCACAGCATCTGCCATGCCAGCTACACCCTCCTTCGGACTGTGCACCGCAACAACCAGTAGCGGCCGCCGCCAGCCAGGGACCATGCATTTGTGCAGTAGCTGCCTCATCTCTTGGCTGGGTTCGCCACTTCGTTTGTAGTAATTACCTCCTCCCCCTGCAAGGCAGCTGTTCTTCGGCTGCTCGAGGCTCCTGTACTGTCGCCGCCTCAGCTGGTGTCAGTACGCCGTCACGCCGGTACTGGAGCTGCAGCTGTCCGGACGAGACTAAAGAATGTGGCCCACATTCTTGCAGCATTTAACACTTTTCCCAACGACTGGGTTAAGAAGAATAGAGAGATACCCAATTCCCCGCTGGCTTGCACTGTTCGTGACCTTGAAGCTGCGGTACTTTAGTTTACTGGCCATACGCCGTGTGCGTGCTTTCTTCAATGCGGGAACGGAAAGATGCACACGGCGGCATTTCGACATAAACAGGATCGACGAGGACGAGTACCGCAATTAAATCGCTTGCCCTAATCACTGAAGTTGCTGTACTCTCCTTGCTCACCGTCATATGTTCCAGGCATTTTGAGCAGGCAAGATGGCGCCTGTCGCGCGCTCGTGTGCGCGCCTCGCTGGTTGCTGGATCTTTCTCTTCCGTGAAAACATGAGTGTTGCATGAAACGGTAGGCTGCCTGCCCTCGCATACTTTATGAAAGTACCCCCAGACAGGCTATCGTCTCCCCGAACGGGTTCCTTCAGGAGATTCAAAAGATTGCCGCGCAACTCCTCAGGGACAAGGGCTGAGCTACGAAAATCCTCTGATATACGCAAAGCATGAACACCAACACAAGTTGTTAAGTGCGGTTTACAATTATTTTCTGTGCGTCTATACGCGCAGGTCGCGGCGCAGCAGCATTTGGGAAAGCTTATGGCATTCCAAAACATTGCGATCAGTAATATTTAAGACATATTTCGTATTGCAAAAGTTGTTTGAAGCGGTGGACACATTAACCATGAAATCCACCCAGGGGTAGACGTAGTAAGTCCCCCTAAGATGTTGCCAGGCAAACTTAGAAGGCATAGTTTGAGCCAACTTCCGCGCTAAATATCGTGCGACACGTCCATACGGAGGAACATATTGTCCATCATGCTCTGAGCCGAGGCTCTAAGCATGCATATCATGGATAGCACACGACAGCTCTATGCGACTACGCGACAGCTGGACGTCAGACCCAAAACCGACGTCATTAACTTCACATTGTTGTTTATGCCTAAACGCTGTAAATATGCACGATGGGAAACCAGGCTTCCAGTGAAGGCGGTCTGGAGCAGTCCATCGATGTGGAGGAAAATCCCAGAGCCCAGATAAATTACGAAGGACAATTTCAAGGAGGCATATTTAACAATCCAAATTTGATTCCAAGAAATATCCAGTTTCCATTTGGTCGCCCGGATGTTAACAATTTTCCGTCGTTGGACGAAGCTTTCCGCTATGATCCCAACGACATTCCGGCATCGACAGGTCCTAGCATAGAGACGGTTGCAAACCTGTACCCATGTAGCTTTCCAGAGGCAGGACTTATCACAACGGGACCAAGCGCATACGGCGGTGCGGCACAGGCCGCTGTGGATGCGTATTTCTCTCGCTTGGTAAGCCGGTCCTGTTATGTCTGAGAACACTAACGGTAAAAGGTTATTATACCCTCAAGCCGCTTGTCGCTACGCTGGTATGTAAATAGGGTGAGTCACCACCAACGGCAACCCCATGCCAGCTGCCGGACCTGCCCGTCAGGAGGATGTCTGAATCGCCGCGGGGTACCGATTGCGAAGGTAAAGTAGGCAGGGGCCTGATTTCAAAGCTCAGGCCCAGCCATTCTAAACCTTACAGGTAACATCCAGATGCGCCAGCCTCACATCTTGGTTGCTTCCGTTTCCCCGACCTCTGCTTCGCCCAGGCCCCCACGTAATCAGGCCAGCCCCAAGGTGGCAGATGGCATACGAACCTTCTACTACTTCCCTCTCCACCACCTACCTGGCCACGGGAAACGCGGGGGACCCACCCAGCACAGCGGCAGCCCGAGACAGGCGAACATCACCAGCGGCGACAGACTCGAGCAGGACTCTCCCAGCTGCAAGCTCAAGTTCATACCCAGGGATGGAAATGTCACGTTCCCGGCTCCGTATCACAGTCCCCACGGTGGCCGCCACCGCCGCCGAGCCGCCACCAGGGCAAGCAGCTCGGCGGGTGCTCCGAGTGGCGAACCTCGCAGCGACCCGTATGGACTCATTCTCGTCGGAGCTATCTTGTGAGGAACTGGCGGAGGCCGGAGGTGCGGGCACAGCCGCAAGGCGAGACTGGAACACCGTCAGTGTGCAAGCCACAGCTGCACTGTCACCGATGCCAGCAGCGGCAAGGGCAGCCGCGCCGGTGGTATCACCGGTGAGAGCCCTGGTACCCACGTTGCCAGAGCAAGCCGTAGAAGTTTCGGTGCCGTTGACGGCACTCTCCCCGGTGGAGCCGGCCCAGAGCGCTTCAGGCATAGCGATGTCAGATTCCCTGCCGATGTGGTCTCAGGATCCAACTGAAAACGGTAGATGGAATTTACGAGCGCAACACCAGCACCAGCAACCACTAACATCGCCAGGCATAGGAGGCGGCTGGATTGTTAATAATGACACCGCTGTACAGCAGGACGAGAGCAGGAACGGCGAGGGCAGTGGTGGCAATATTCGCAGTCCTGATGAGCGCCTTCTAGGCAGCCAAAACGATCGCGGAGGGGAGAATGTTGGAGTTGCCGGCCCTGGCAACTATGGCGCGACTGATATTGGCCATGGCGGGCCTCTTACAGTCGTTGGGGATGTGGGGCCCGAGGTCAGTGTTCGAAACGGCGATTCTGAAGACCACAAGATGAACTACTATCATGCAAGAAATGATGTGGCAAGCAGGGGGGAAATGTACATCAGTGCCGGTGGCGAAGGCCGCTTTGGTGTCAGTGCTGGAGATAACGGCGCGAGTGGCACTCAGGCGACCGGAGCCGGGACCATGATCGGCAATACTGACACCAAGTGTATCAGTAGCGGTAGCAAGAGCGGGAGCGGCGTCCATGCCGGGGTCTCAGATGAGGGCCGCTGCAGCCGGGACCAGGATGCTGTTGGTGAAAGTTTAGGTGCCGTGGTTGGCCGCAACATAGCTGGCGGGGATTCTGGCCTAGCTGGAGGCTAC
This sequence comes from Volvox reticuliferus, assembly GCA_019650235.1. Classification (NCBI taxonomy): domain Eukaryota; kingdom Viridiplantae; phylum Chlorophyta; class Chlorophyceae; order Chlamydomonadales; family Volvocaceae; genus Volvox; species Volvox reticuliferus. Next base: position 559,447 of record BNCP01000016.1, read on the forward strand.
GGCAGTGACCACAGCCTCGCTGGCGGTTGTGGCGGCGCCCTCCAGTATGATCCCAGCATCAGGCCCGTAAGTGGCGCCATGGATAGAGGTGTGCTAGGACACGGCGGCGGCGAAGGCGCTCGGGATGTCATCGGTGGAGACAAGGGCGAGGCCAGCACCTTCGGCGAACCCGAACACCTTTACCCTGCGTCAGGTTTGACTCCAGCCTCTAACGCACTGGATCAAGGCCCATCCGAAGCTCTGAACCGGAGTGACGGATCTAAGCACGGGGCAACTACAGCAACCGCCTGGAGGATGCCCCGTGGCACATGGCCTCTGGTCGCAGCGCACCACGTGGACCTGAGTCGCTTAGCATGGCTGCGGCACCCATCAGCCGGTGGGACCAACACTGCTGGCGGAATAACCAGCAGACCAAGTGCACCGGGTACATTTCCTGGGCCGCCAACGGACTTCCGGCGCTTCACGGATCCCAGTCCGTGGCGAGGCCAGGTGCCGCCGGAGCTGCTGCAGACCACGCCGCCGCAACCACCACCGCCGCAGCAAGACTGGATGTCCACAGGGCACCTGCTTCTGAATTCTTCCCCAACACAGCAGCCGGCGCAGCAGCCGAATGCCCCAGCGAAAGCGTTTAGGCACGGTGCGGATAATACTAATGCCGGTGTTGCCAATAACGATGGCAGGGATCGTTTCGAGGCATCAGCAGAGGTGGCGTTGGGCGCCAAGAGGGTGAGGCTTCAGCATCTCCATACACCGTTTCTCATGGTGCAGAAGCAGAGGACCTTGCTAGCGCCCGGCGGCAGCGCTGGCGTGGCAACAGCGGCGCCTGCGAACAATCCTGCGGTCGGCTCGGTCATCGGCAACCTGGGCTCAAGTCAAGACACCGCCGGTATGTCAGCAGTGACCACTGAGGCGATGCTGCCGAGAGCACCCACTCCACGGCAGGCCTCGCACCCAGGAACAGGTTCGTCCGTTCTTGCAGGAGATGGCGCTGGAGGATGGCCGCCATGGCAGACGGGATCTGTCGCCCCGCAGCATCCGGATGTGCGTCCCACCTGGCTCCAAGCGCCGGAGGCCTTAACCGGCGGATACCTGATGGGACCTGTGCATTTGCCTGAAATGCCAACACTATCGTCCTCCCGCCTGCCATCCACTTCCTCTCAACCACCTGCTGCACCGCAGCGAGCGGCATTGCTGCGGCCTGGTAATGATCCTGTCAATCCAATATTGTGGGGCTTCCTGCACAATTACTCACGTGAGGCGTCCATCAACGTCCCTCCTTGCCAGCTGAACCCTTATGAAGCTATTGCGCCAGGTGGCGCACCTCCGCAAGCGGGAGTGACATTCCGGCAGCCGCCAGTGCGGGCAGGGAATCCCGCGGAAATGGGCATCAAATCAGCCGCGGGGTCAGCGCACCGCCAGATTGCACCTCTGCCCCCAGCTGCGCCAAGTATCATCGCTCATGGTGGCATCAGTGTGCAGACTGAGCCACGTCTGGGCATGTGGGAAGGTACGATGCTGGAGCAGATGTATACGAGGGCGGTGGTGGTGCCACGAGGCGATCAGCGCCTTGGTGGCGACTATGAAGGCGAAGGCAGCGAAGGTTTTGGCGGACCCTGTTGGACCCTGCCACATGCGTCACGAAGAACCTTGGGATGCGCCGCCGCCGTGGACAGTGCGGCAATGCCGCCGCCACCACCGCTACCGCCCACTGCATTGCCGTTGCCCCACGTCCCTGGTCAGTGGCCTGCTGATCCAATGGAGTACCAGCTGGAAGGCGTTCGGCCGGTCCTGCCTTCAGCCTCTGCCTTGTTTGATCACCCGATGAACGAACGTCCCATGAGTGTCGCTGCGGCACCAGGGGAAGTGATGAGGAGCAACGAAGGTGACAGCCAGGACGCCATCCCCGCGGGGGATGGCGTCGACAGCAATTCGAACATTGCAGCGCTGCTGCGGCGGGGCTCCTTTTGCTGGACGCCGGGCGACTCCTGGGCGTTGCCAACCTCCCACCTGCAGGCGGAGCTCAGCTGGGTCTCATCATCTGGGAAACCAGGGGAGGTTGGGGGCGCAAGGCAGGGATTGAGGATGGTTGGGGCGGCCTTGCCTACAGTGGAGTATGACCAACCCTGTATCACTGCGCCTGTGCAGCAGGGGCAGTCAGGTCAACACCACGACCACGCTCAGCACCCACGGCAACAGCGGCCTGGTGCGTGGCTGGGCTCCGAGCCGGCGCAATTGCAGGTCGCAGCCCCGCAGGTAAGGAGATTCGATGATGCGCAGGAAGGTCTGGCGGCGGCAGGACATCTACTGGCGAGCAGGCTGGGTACCTATCTGTGGACTCCGTTGGTGCACACGTCCTTTGTGTCCCTGCGTTTAGCTGCGATATCTCACGCTCCTCTTCCCTACCCACCCTTAATGCCAAAATGCCGCTCTTGCGTCGTCCATAACTGCTTCATCAGGACTGCCACCAACAAATTGCTGCGCCTGTTGCTACTGGTCCTACTCCTGCACCTGCTGCTACTGCTTTCCACAGGTGCAAGTAAACGTGAACCTCGATGCTGGCGCCCTTCGCGACGTCTTCCAGCAGTGTTTGCAGGCCACTGTGCCCGCGGTCTGCGCCGCAGCCGCCGCTGCAGCGGTTCTGGGTCAAGGTACGCCTCAAGTACGCCTCAACACGGTTGTCATCCGCAACGCACGGTCGAACGCCGGGGAGCACTGTCACCCGCATGCAATTGCGCTAACTATTGACGGACAATGTGTCACGTCACGCCAAATTGCATAAGGCATTACAGGGGGCCGCTCTTCGACTGTATAGATCAGCGTAACACGTATCCTTAGCGATTTGATCACAGTGTCTTACCTTCAAGTTTTGTTGTGTTAAATACCAGTATGATTCACACTGGGCACCTTACCATTATTAGGGCCCCAGGCCGCCGCATCGGCGGTGAGCCTATACGTCCTGAGTTGGAGGGAGGGCAGCACCACTACAGAAGCTGCAGTACCTGTATACGCTAGGGGCTAACCTTGATTACCCTTTGCCGAGGTGTGCCGGTCGCGCCTTGAACAGCATAATGGTACACACGGAGGGAAAAGGTCCTCCCTCACGCAAACCTACCCTGAAGCGATCGCAAGGACGCATATACTGCCGGACTCTTTCAATCGCAGGAGCCGTGCAGGCGGGGGCCACTGATGATCGCACCCTGCACCGAGGAGGTACTGGCGCTGCGCAGGTAAGGCGCCACTGTCGGGCGAGCAGGCGGGCGGGGATGATTGCATGGTGGAAAAAAGGGTGTGTACCGTGCGCACTACACCGTGCTATCACATCACATCACAGCGGAAAACACAACACCCCAAGCTTTTATGGCCCATTTAAGGATCGCTCAGTATTATCCGTACGCTGCATGGTGGGGCCCTACACCGCTTGCTAATGGCATGCGAGCTTGCGGTGTACGTCTTCAAAGGCTGCTGCATAAGGTCTGTCAACATGCCCCGGAAGATAGGGTTATGTATAGAGCGGCGGAAAAGGGCAGTAATATATTAGACGCATGGCGGAAGGTTCACTGAGCACGTAAGTGGAATCGATCATGCCGTTTCCTACCTGGGCGGCCACAGCTTCCCCTCGAAGGCTGAGTTGGCCGGCCGGCGTGTGGACGGCTGAGCGCCAGATAATGTGGCCCACATAACCCATGGGGTCATGTGCTTTCATATACTGTCCACATACTGCACACAGGACACTCCAGTATCTACGCTATCTTTCGAGGATCATCCCACCTTGCTTTTCAAGGTTTACGTTGACACGTCGGTTCGAGTCCCCCACCCTTTAATTTCTCCTGACCTCCCATATATCTCATCCCGTTCCCTCCTGTATCCTCGTATCTCAGCAGAATCATTTCAGTAAGGTTCTGGATCAGGGTCAAAACCTGGGCCGAAATGTAGCCACCCAGACTCAATCACCGCCACGCGACCAAGCAGTGCAAACTGAGATGGCGCTGCTGCAACCACCACAACCGCCATCTTCGCCGCCATTTCCGTCTCTCCCTGGCCACGAGTCCACTGCCACGGCCAACATTGCTCCCGGTGCACGGCAGTGCCAGGAAGTGCCCACCACCTGGCAAGGCTTCATGCCTGGTGCACCTGTCGTCGACAGCACTCGACGAGGCACGGCGTCCATGCGCAGCTTCTCGCCAACACACAGTGAGATGCTGCGCCGCACTGCCATGGCGACTCCGGTTGTAGCGCCACTGGTGATACCGGCAGCAATGGATTTAGGTAGGATGGCATCGCGGGCATCCAGCGCGTGCCGCGGGCAGGTACCGCCAGTGTCGGTATGGTCGTCTCCGGACAGGGCCTCGGGGGAGGCGGTGACGGCCGACGTAGAGCCTCGTCTAGCAGCGCGATTAGGCACCGGTAACGATCGTGAAGGTGGCGGCAACGCACCGATGACCGCACTGTCATCCCTACGCGGCTCTCTGTCGCTCGCTAGCTTCCTTACGCCGGCATTGTGCCAGCCCCCGATGCCCGCCGAGACGAGAGGGACTACATTCACATCCGGAGTCACAGCCTCAAATGCTGAGCTGCAATATGGAGTCGACGCTGTCGGTCAGGCAGTGGCCGCGCAGGTGTCCAGCGGGCCTGTGTTTCATAGCCGGGCCGCAGCAGATTTGTTTGAAGAATGCCGACGAGAGATCCACAAACGTACGGCAGTGGAGCCTGCGAGATTGCCTGACCGAGCGCCTACAACCAGCACAAGCGGTATACGGCCACCGGCTGTAGCGCTGACATCCCGCGGCAATGTTGGCAATATGGCCGACAGCCTGAGCCTAAACCCTATCGGATTGCCAGAAACTAAGCGGCGGAGGTTGTCACCTCTGCGACCCACGGCAGCATACGGAGCGGCGTCACACGGCATCATGCCTGGTGAAGGTACTGCGGCCGTGGGGACACCCGTGGCAGCTGCGTTTGCGGGCGCCTCAACGGACCCGGGGCCTTTTGCACGTCCGTCATCGATTGCAGCATTAACTCGTGCGGACGTAGCTGACGGCCTGGGTCTGAATCCGGCTCTACTTCGCTATGCGCCGCCGTCGCTGGCATCCCTTGAACGGCAGACCGGAGCTTCTTTACGTGCTGTGCAGTACGTGCAGTTAAAAGTTCCCGAGCATGAAATGTGGCTGCAACAGCCTGTTGCGCGAATGCAGAGCGATAATGGCGTTAACAGCCCTGACAGATTTTCCGTAGGCCGCTGTCCGACGGAGTTGGAAGAGATGGTCTATAGGAGCAGGTTGGAAGATGGAATGGCGGTGGCGCAAAGGGGGAATGAGTCTGGCCCCGAAGCCGGGGAAGCCGGGGAGCAGGTTGGCTCTCCAACCCATATACGGACCCAACAGTCTGAAATGCTTATGCGCTTCCTGAACGGCCTTGATCAGCGTCCAATGTAAAGTTACATATTACATAGAGGAGTGGCAAGCGGATTTTTTGGACCTGACCTGAACTTGAAAAGTACATTGCGTCGTATTGACCATTCCGTGCAAAGCATATCCATGCCACGCTCCATGCGCAGCTTTCTAACCATTTCGGTGTGTAATTGCAAATTACTTGAAGCCGGCATATTCGTTCAATTAGAACTCGTTCACACTCGGCAACTTCGCGCAGCGTTGACATAACTTGCGAAACTCAAAATAAACCTTCGCCGGGTGGAACGCCATGGCTGTCAGCGTTCTATCTGTGCGTCCATTAAATAATCCAGGCTTGTTTGTGGACCCGCTAGCGTTCGAGATTGAGTATGAGGCTGTAACTTCGTTGCAGCAGGATCTTGTGTGGAAGCTGGTTTACGTGGGGTCCGCTGACAGCGATCGGTATGATCAGGAACTGGAAAACGTTGAGGTTGGACCAGTCATGGCGGGCACTTTCAAGTTTGTCCTTGAAGCCAACCCGCCCAATCCTCACAGAATTCCAGCTGACGACTTGGTGGGAGTTACGGTCATTCTTCTCACGTGCTCTTACCGGGATAAAGAGTTTATTCGTGTTGGCTACTATGTGAACAACGACTATCTTGACGAGGAGCTACGGGAAAACCCGCCGGAGCAACCACGCACCGACCGACTTCAGCGCGTCATTCTTGATGAGCACCCCCGTGTTACCCGGTACGCGATTCCTTTCGACGACCCGGAGCCCATGGAAGGTGACCAGGCAATGGAGGAGGATGCCGCGCAGTTGGTCATGGAAGCTGAGCCCGCGGACGCCATGATGGCAGCCGCGCAGCTGCACGCGACGGCGTTTCAGAGTCAACCTGGAATGTTTGACGGGCCTGTCCAACAGTCTGGGACCCCGCAACTGCACCATTACGTGCCTGTGCAATAAACATGTCGTAATTCCTCTGGGAACGGTCATTGAGATTACACATGAACTTGTGTAGATGTGCAGTTTCAGATGCCAATAATCGGTTGTACGGTTCGAGATGTCTGATGGGGGCCAGGGGTTATGCCTTACTGGGTTTCAGGCACTGTGTTTACCTGCCGCACGTACCCACGCAAATAGCTCGTTGACAATGCCGAATTTGCCGAGTGGCGGGGGAGCACAATACTGGATGTTTAGGGCACGAAGGACCAGATGAGGACAAGGAACCTCTGTGTACTTGACTCTTTCGGCGTCGAATTGCACGTCGGCATTTATTTAGCAGATTTTGCCGTTGGGCGTGAGTTCCATCGTGACTCGTACTTCAGCTGCCGTTAGCCGAGGACTTTGGCTAGGGTTTCGCCGCTCAAGCGATCTTAGATGCCATTTAAGTGTTTGAAGGTGCATTCACGGGCATTTTCGGCTGTATGTTTCGGCGAAGGGTGAGAACCTAGAATGGACATGTCTTACCCGCGAGGGCTTTTAACATTTATTGGTATCAGGAACAAAGTTGGAAGTAGGTCTACACCGCACGATGGCCATCATATTTCTTAAGGTGTAACTTGAACAATCTATGCGGTTTCTCTGAGGAAATACATGATCATGATGATGATGTAACAAACTCAGGAAGAGCTCGTAAGGCCCGTACAAGCCAGGAGGCTCAAAGGACCGCAAGAACGAGCAGTGAAAAAGAAAGGAAAATGATAGTAAAAAGATAGCGAAAAGATACACTAGTGAAAGAGAAACATACTGCAGTACAAGGTCAAGTCCTGCCAACATGCGACACGCGCTTTTGACGGATGCTATGAATAATCCGAGCAAGGTGTAATTGATCCTTTATTGACATAACCTGAAGCATTGTCGAGTTCTGGAGGAAATACATTGGCGTTTCGTATACAAGAAGCCGTTTGCACGGCAGCAACGCCCTCCGCCAGTCGTTTTAACGGCAGCGACCGGGTCACGTTTTAGGAAAGGTGTACATATTAATGCTCACCTACGATTTCTTTCTTGTACAAAAATAAACGGTTTTATCCTGCTCCACCATTTTTCAATATCTGTGAAATATGTCTCACTCGGCTTGCACAGCTGTGTCTGCTGCTTCGCACTTGTCTCTATGCCTCAGCAAGACATCCCGTCGGGTTATCTCATGCCATGCCAAAATGGCAAAGGACGTGGCTGTGCCTATAACTACGCCAACATCGCAGCGGACGAGGAACGGTTCTATGATTCGAAGCCTTGCAGCAGCAGTGGAGCTCAATGTAAGTGTCACATGGTTCCTGAAGACTCCCCCTGAGTATGTTGTATATGGGTATTTCCTGTTCCCCAGACACTTAACATGGTGAGCATCTTTTACGAGGTTTGCGCATTGATCTGGGACCCTTGCCATTCCTTAGGGTCAGGTCCAGCGATATGAGACGCTTGCTGGGCGGAGTGCAATGGTAAGCCCTGGTTTCGGGAGACTTTCCGGAACATGGTGGCTGATGTGTTCGTGTGGCGGGCTCGCAGGTCGGCGTGGCAGCCGCTGTCTGTATTGAATTGATAACCGAACATAGCGTTTTCTATCCGGTCAACAACGACACTGCGATAATGTACGCATGCGTGGCTTTAGTGACGCTTGCAACTTCTGTCGGAATTGCGCTCGCTAAAGGCCGCAGTGACTCGCCGATCGCGGGCACGGGTGTCGACATTCTGGAAGCAGTGTACGCATCATTGACGGCTGTAAAGCGCTCAGCTGCAAGCGTCACGCAAGCTCAGGTAATATGGCCCGCCGCGGGATCGTTCGGCCCTGCACGTGTTAAAGCTTAAGCATACTGTCACTTATCCTTAGACGCGTGTGATTTCTGCACAATTTCCTTTATGGCGCCATCCCTTGTTCCTGGCCGACCCAAGTGCCCTGCCTGAGCCTCACGAAAGTGCAATCCCTAAGCGGGGACCACCAGGTAACAACTTTTTTGCCAGGTGAGATCGTGTCCAGATTTGTTGTTCAAATTCGCCATTTTTCCCGGACACTATGGCTGGCCAGGTGGACAAGGCTGTCGACTACGTGTTGGAGACCGTTCTAGAGGGCCGCTTTGACAGCTTCTCCATCGAGGGCCTCATGTTGACCTCCGATGACGATTGTTGAAGGCTGCACCCTTCCGCTGGTGGCACGCCTGCTCGACTGCTATGCGGAAAAGTCGCGGCTTGAACTTTTTGGCGGGCAGGATGAGCAGCTGCTATCATGAACAGCCAACGGAGCATATTGTTTCATTGACCCGCGGGTCGGTGTGGCTACTGGAGAACTCTTTACGTCCCCTGCAACACCGCTTCGCCTAGCGTGGCCGACGGCTTGTGCAATACCTAGCTAAGTGCCTCCATTTTTCTGCTCCCAACCCCTAGCGCATCACATGCGGCAACGGGGTTGAACCGGCATCCCAGGGTTGTGCACCCGATGCAGAGAGCAGGGGGCAGCAAAGCTTTTGCAGCCACCATGTACCATACCAGTTGCCGTCCAGAGACTTCCCTCTTCGCGCATACTCATGCACACGAGTGCCAGCATCTGGTTCGAAACTGCACTTTCGCGTGTCCGCAATACCACGTGTCCGTGCGCGGCTATTGCACTCATGCTCTTATAATCCCTCCTGCCTTCCCAGGCGGGTTATTGGGGTGCAGCGTGCGTGATTTCTGTCCGCACTCCGAATCAGCTACTGTGCGCCGCCGTTGTACTGCTCCCGCTGTACATTGGGGTTGGGAGGTTGACCGGCGCGAAGGGAATAGGACGAACACTGACGGCTTGCGCGTTGCCACCTACTTAACTACACAGCTTTAACGACTCGGTTTTGGCATATTTGCAAAGCATTTTGTTAGGTATTCCCCATCCGTGTCGTGCTATAGCGCAGGGTACGCCTAGGCAGTCATTTCTCGGCTGGTGTGTACGCATATGCATCACCAATCATTTGACGTAACGCAGCTCATGCGATGGGAGATCTCTTAATTCTAGTTCGTAATAAACTAATAATGGGCGCACAACTGGAGGGGTCTGCGGTATCAGATGTTGTCCGGCCGAGTGGGCTGTGGTTGTGTGTGCAGCAATTCATTCGTTCCATGCGCACGTTGGTTGTCCAATAAACTTATTTTTAGGCCGAAAACCCTTCGAGCGGTTGTTTGGAGACCCAAGATTGCTAGCCAGGTGTAGATAATGATTACGTGCATGCTGCAGCGCACGTAGGTATTGAGACCTTCACAGTCCGCACGTCCTGACGCACGGCGGTGTACTCGGTGGTCAGCTGGTGGACAAGGCGTCAGCCCTGTATTATATAATGGATGATGCTCGCATCAACACTGATTGGGAGTTGTACAACAGCCCCCCTCCGCTGTGTAGTGCTGTGATGCGTTGACGTTATTTGACTTGTAAGAGATTGCGATGCAATTACACGTCATGGGTACCCGGCAAGTTCCCAGCTGCTGAGATAGCAGCTGCCGTGACAGTACCAGGGGTTTTAAAGGGGGCAGCTGTTTGTTCCGGGGTTTCCAGGAACCCTAAAAATTCTTTTCTGGAGAGGTCCCCGGAACTCTACCTAGTTACACCAAAAAACGCGGAAAGCTGCGCTTAACACTGGAAAAGTTTTCCGGGGATCCCCGGAGCAGCCCCAACATTTTTCCGGGCGTTTTCCTAAAAACTCAAAAATTTCCGGGTCCCTTCCGAGGTGAAGAACGCTAGTACGACAGTACATTGTACTAGCATGGGTGCGCTAAGCTTAATATGGGTGCTGTGCAATTTCCCACAACCATCAAGCGCTTGCTTGGCATGATCCCTGTATGCCGGACAAGTATGGGCCTCTCCAACCCCTCTCCGGCAGCCGTAATCAACCTCTTGCCCATGTATGCCTGGTGGTTCGCCTGATTCCATATAGCGGCGATGCAGAACCAAGCACGGCGGGCCGCACGCCGGATGTTTTCATCAGCACAAGGCAGGGTGCCAAATAATTTCCCGTGCAATGCAGAGTGCACGAAGAACCGGGACTCTGTCTCTTGTCCCCTAACGGCGTCGTGTTGAAAAACCCTCGCGCAATTCAGGAAGGCCTGTTGCACTCATCCACAAGTTTAGAGGACATGCATCTATGAGGTATGCACATGGTATATTGTTTCCGCCAAGCATCAAGTCCACGATCAATAGGCTGGTCTCCGCTTGCAGGACGTTTGAGCACTTTCTGCAGTCAATCGCACCGTCCGATGTGACCGTCAATCCTACCGGTGCTGTCCCGCTTATCGCACGCATACGTGTCATGACCACAATCATTGGCCACTCATGAACTCGCCACAAGCAGGCCTAGGCCATCCTTACCGGCGCGTTACCTGGCCGCCCTTAGCAGGCCCAAGCAGGCGTACCATGCCCGTAGAACAGGTTAAGCCTTTTACTTCCAGAAGAATCGTCTAGATGGTCATTCCTCACTCCGCTGCCGAACAATTCTTACCAGTGGGCCTCGCTCACTGGAATCCGCCCCCGATCCCATGAGGTATTCCATCCCTACCTAACTTGCGCTTATTCTGTTCGCCGTCGCCGTTAGATTTACATAATCAGACGTGACCATGTACAATTGTTTCCGACTTTCCTCACACAGCATGTCAAGCAGTAAAGCGGGCAATAAAGCGGGCTTCAGCACATCATCACCCCCGCCACTAAATCTCCACCACCGTTACCACACACCTGCCTCAAGCCAAGATCCGAAGTCACAATCGGCAATATCCGTCTCTGCGCTTCCCCCCCGCGCTGCTGCTGCTGCTGCTGCTGCTGCTGCACGACAGAATGTCCCGCACCCAGCCAGTCAGGCCGGCGCTGCAGCCATGCTGCGCCGTGTCCCAGTCACTGCTTACACCTCTCACAGCGGCGATGGCCGACCGTGCTGTTTCAGAAGCGCCAGCGCCACCGGCGTGTTTCCCGACGCCAGCTCACAGTACACGAGCAGCAACGCGGCGCTGCGGCTTGTGGGTTGCAATGTCAGGGCTTGGCGCACTAGCGCTGTGGCCTGTTCCAACTCTCCCTGGCTAGCAAACACAGCGCCCAGGTTTGTAGCTGTGGCGGCTAGCGCTGCCGGGCCGCTCAGTGCTGCGAGTGCGGCTGCGTTACCAAGCTGGTATTGCTCGCCTTCCTCGCGGGCAACACTACCAGCGCTGGTTCCGGCAGTACCCGCGGCGCCTTCCTCATCGGACTTTTGGCTGCTGTTGCTGCGAGCGGGCGGCTGCAAAATGGTGGCAGAAGGCGGCAGGGGCAAAGAGGGGCGACTTGAGAAGAAGAACGGGCAGGAGGTCGAGTGAGAGCGGCGATGGTTAACGGTGACAGCGGACTTGACGAATTGGCGAATTGGCCCAAATTTCTGTTCGATATTTTCTGCCGCCGTTTACATGCGTTAGCTTGCTTAGCGCGTGCAACGTAACGCACCCATCCGTCTCACTCTTTCGTACCTGAGCTTGGATCTGAATCTGAGCCTGCGCTTGCGCCTCCCTTTCCTGCGCCGTCATTAACCATAACGAGAGACACTCAACAGCATCCGCCGGTCTGTCCAAGTGGCAAAGAGCTTCCGCCGCATAGTTGTGCGCCAGGAATGCGTACTCCGCTACCACCGCTGCGGTTGCCGGAGAGCTGGCGCCCGCGGCGCTGCCACTAGCGGCGGTGAGGCCTGGCGGCGGCGCCGACACCGCAAGCAGAGCCTTCGCTACCTGTAACGCTGCACACCAGTCCTCCGCCTGCAGGTGCGCGTAAGCTAAGTTTGCAAGTACAGCACGCCGTACGGCGCACAACTCCTCCGACAGCGCGGCGCTAGCATCTGGGGTGGTGAAGGGGTTGGGAGAGCAGGGCATAGCACAGAAGTGCTTACCACCCAGCTCAGATCGCTCGGATACATCGATATCGGTGCCGGTGTGCCATAATGTGGGTTACTGGCCACGATAGAACGAACGCGAGGTGCGGAGGGAGCTTTGAGACAGCGAACAGTGCACATGGACCAAGGAAGGGGTGGAAGTTCAGAGTCCTGAATTATAACCCCGCAGTGCTCCTCTCACCTGTGCCCTGCGGCTCGTGCACCCCGTTCACATGCTGGGGCTGTGGAGCCGACGGCCGCGCCTCTTCTCCATTGCTGCCATTACCGCCACTGCCAATGCTCTGAACCGTGCGTCCTTGTGGGTTGTGATCCTGTGCCTGCTGTTGCTGCTGCTGCTCCGTCTGATTGACCTGCTGCAGTTGCTGCGGGGCCAACGGCTCAGCCGGGCCCGGCATAACGACCGTTGTCAATCCGCCAGCCACAGCTGCTACCAGCCCCGGTTGAGAGCTACCATCGCTGCTGCCACCACCAGCACTGCCATCGTTACCTGCGCCGCTGCTGCAGGCCGTGGCTCCGGCTGTCGCTGCTGCGGCCGTGCTGCACGCGGGCGGTGAGAAGGACAGCCCTTCCTCCAGCTTAGTACTGCAGCTCTGCCACTGCGGAGTGAGTGGGGGAGCAATGTTCGAATCAACACAATAGTTCTGGCAAGTGAGTGGATGACGATGCGACCTCGGAGCTGCCGCTCTTTAACGGGCAATTCCGGATTGGGCACTTGAGCCGAACACATCCCACGCCGGTGTGTAAGTCTTACATTCACCTGCACACACGAAAGTAACCGCGACCGCGGCTGAGAGGAAAGCGGGAAATCGCGGCATAGTGGCCCCCCAACACGGCCCCGCTGCATGCATCCCATTCTGCACTGCCCACCAAGCACACCAACGTGGCAAATCCTCCCCCCAAAACGGCCGTCCAATACCCGCCACGGATCACGAGCGCCGTCGGAAGTGCCATCCCTGGAAAGTGTGCCACCATGCGAGTCAGCCGACGCATCAAAGTAGTGTTACGATCCGGACGGAGTGATGCGGTTTGAGGGTCGGCGAGGTTTCGGGCGCGAGCCAGGCAAAGCAGTCCTGCTGCCCACATCGACCGAGAGCTTCACCCGAAGGCGTATGGACCTCACAACACCTTGTGGGTCTCCCAACCAACCTCATGAATGGCACTGCCAACTATGCGGGCCCGTACCTGCTCGTGCGCCGCTTGCTGTGCATCTAGCTGCTGAAGTGCCGTCAGCAGCGCCATCACCGCCTCCGACAACAACTCAGCGGCAGCGGGACCCGCCTCTGACGGCGAGGGCGTCGCGCCTGTCGGCAGCACCAGCCGCCGTGGCTGCTGCGGCAGATTCGAAGCGGCCATCATCGCCGTCGCGGGTGTGGATGTGCCAACGCCACTGCCGCCGTTTGAGGCCACTGCGGGTCCCAGAGGCCGGCGTGCCCCCAAAATTACTCCCTCGACCAGCGGATTCACGCCCCCAGCACCGGCAGTGAGAACGGCGCCGGCCCCTTCGAACAAAATCTTTTGTCTGCGGCGGTGCTCCTGATGCTGCTGGTGGCGGCGGTACAGGCCCAGAGCAGCTTCGGCAGTGCGGAGCCATAATAGCGGCTGCAGTTATCGGATAGCCACATGACCGGCTTCAGCGTGAAAATCTGATAGTTTGAATGGAGGTATGCGTTGGAAGCTACGTGCACATGTTTGCGAATCGGAGAAAATTTGCGCCTAATAATAAGCATTAAGGAAAAGCCGCGCATCGGACGAATGATAAAAGGCGGACAAACTGCGATGCCAAGAGTATGGAGTAGAGCCGAATTGGTTGGGCTCCATTTTGCATGCGTCGGTTCAAGCAGCAGCAGCCGCGGGGCAGATGCAGGCCACAGGTCGGGTAGTGTGCCGCGGGGTTCTCTGTCAATTTCGGCCTACTCGTTGACTCACCGTGTTCCGGTACTGCGATGCCGCAGCCGCGAAGCACTTCCGTGCCGCCTCGTAGTTGTGCAACATCAGGTGCTGCAATCCGGCGTTATACATCACCGCAGGGACCGGCACTGCTGCTGCTGCTGCTGCGGCGGCGGCATATGGCTGCTGTGGCTGCTGGACCTGCAAACTGGACTGCTCTGACTCCCCCGACCCCGACCCCGACCCCGATTGCGACTGCGACCGCGACTGGGACTGTGCCGCAGAGGCCTCCGAGCCACATGTTCCTCCCGCCGCCAGCGCCTGCGACAGGTAAAGCAGCGCCAGCGTGTGCTTGCCTTGCTGGTGGTGCACCAGGCCCAGGTTGTTAAGGAGCAGCGGCCGGTGAGCTTCAGAGAAGGCCGGGTCCTGCGGGCGGGGCCAGGAGGACACTGCATCACATCGCACTCCGAAGCAACGTACACATGGAGCATATAATTGTGCAATGAAGTAGACGTGAGTACAATACAATAAAACAAAAAGTATATATATATTCGTGTATGCTTCCTGTAACCTTTCAATGCGAAGTGGGTTCGTGAAAGTAGAGGGGAATGGAGGGCGAAGGAACGAGGCATGTTAGCGTATGGATCCGACATGCCTATAAAGGCGGCTTTGAAGCCGCCATCATGATCACGCAGGACGGCTCCGACGTGCCGCCAAGTGCGCAGGCACTGCCGACAACACACTCCTTCATCGTTCCCTACTCCAGCCTATCATAACCACACACCTGCAGCATCGCCAGCAGCAGCTTGGTGGCCTTCCTGGCCCTCCCCCGGTACAACTCCAGCTGCGCTCGCACTGCCAGCAGAAGTGCCTCCGCGGAGGGACTGACGGCCAACAAGGCCCCCACTTGCTGCTGCTGCTGCTGCCCAGCCGAATGGGGCTGTGACTGTGACTGTGACTGGCACTGTGGCTGCATCGACACCTGACCCTGCGCTTCGCTGTGGGCCCCTTGCCCTGGCTCACCCGAATGGTCATCAGTAGCCGGGACCCCACTGTATGCCGACTGCTGCTGCTGCTGCTGCTGCTGCTGCTGCAGGGCGCTGATAACCGCTTTCAGCTCCCTCTTGGCCGCCCGGGTGTTGTGCGCCAGGGCGTGCAGGCGGGAGCGGTAGAGCTTAATCAGGAGCTTCAGGTCCGGTGCGGCCAGAGGGCGATCCTGCAGCGCAAGGCAAGCGGTCCCAGACGGCTAGGAGTCCCGGGACCCAGATCCCTCGGAACTCCCGGCAACACGAAAACGAGGAACGCCCTGGCGCTAAGCACTATCCAGGAAGGCCATAGCAACGCCTGGGGGCCTCTTTCCTTACTCGCTCATAAGCTCTACCCGCCCCGTTCAGTCCTCCTTAAGCAGATCCTAATCGCAACCCCGCTACCCCTGCCCGCCTGAATCACGTCACCCATACTTCGCTCTACAGCTCAATATCTATCATAGGCCCCATCCTCGCCGCGGCACTGATCCCTAGTCAGCGCTGCTGCCGCTGCCTATCCGCCCAACCTCACAAAGAGCCCTGCCCGCCGTCCCTAGCTCCTGCCCCACCGTGGCGTCCAATAATGCCTTGCTGCGCTCCATGGCCCCCGTGCACCACCGAGATACGCGCGGCAGCGCCAACGTGCGGGGCCGCAAGCCGCTGTTGCTGCTGCCGCCGCCACTACTACCTCCAGCAGCAGCCGTCCCGGTGCCACCCGCCCCACCGGCGCTCCAGCTGCCACTGCTCCTTCCGTTTTCTGGCTGCTGCTGCTGCTGCTGCTGCCGTTGCTGGTGTCCGGACTTTTCCACCGCCGAGTAGCCGTCCACAAGTGTGCCATAGAGACGCTCGAATCTGTGAAGTAGCGCCACGGCGCGAGGAAGCTGGCGCCCCTCAATGTAGATGTCCAGCAGCAGCGTCAGCACGCGCACTGCAGTGCCCTCCGCCAGCGCTTCCACATTGGCTGCCAACGGCTCCAGCAGTGCTGCCGCAGAGGCGTAGCGATGCTGGTGGTACAGGAGAGTTGCCTACGTGTCCCGGGGGGATATGCGGGGTATGTGCATCTCGGAAAAACCGGATGCGGATTCATCTGGGGGGCAGAGAACAGAATTGCTGAGCACGGAGCATGGATGCTGCGCAGATACGCGCAGAAGAAGGGGCGGACCGCGGGAAGGGCAATTGCAATCAGGCTAGGTGGGAATCGGACCTGCTGCCGCAGCACTTCTGCGTTCCGGTCTCGGCAATTCCAACCTCCCGACCGATCTTCATCACCCCTAGGCTTCATGTTGCCTGATCTCATTCCTCGCCCCATCGCCGCCTTTCTACTTGTGGTTCCTCCGAGAGCTGCGCCGGCCTGCCTCTTTGCCTCCCTGCTCACCCGGTTTAACTGTGCGACCGCCAGGTCATCTCTTACGGGCATCAACGGCAGCGGCTCCAAATTGCTTGAAGAACGAGACCGGCCGGTTGCGGCCGGCACCCCGGGGCCCAAGTCCCCAGTGCCAGCAGCCGTAGCGCCATAGCCGTCATCCCCTGCTAGCCTGTCATTCTGTGGGAATGAGGGCGGCAGCAACAAAGTGTGCTAGGGTAGAGGATGAAGGTGATAGGGGTCGCGAAGGGAAGCTTACTCTTACGGGCAAGCATCGTGGTCGGGGTGCCTTGTCTTTTAGCAGGCATAGACCCCCGGGCCTAGTGGTGTCGGATGAGGTAGTGATTCCAGCTAATCAATTTTCAACCTCAAAGGTTCATATAAGATGGGACTTACAGAGATAAGCTCGAGCTGGGAGGCGATGCGGTCAGCCTCCGCGCTGCTGGCGATGGCGTGCTCTACAACCAGGAGATTATGTGCGAGCTGCAGGTAGCGCCGACGGCCGTGACCAGGTGAACGTTAAGATGATAACCGCGAACGATTAGCCCGGCAATCCTGCTATACTAACCTTAAGGTCTGACTTGCCCTCCGATTCAAGCTTCTGCAGAGTCGCTTGACAGTTCGTAAACTTCTTCGTAAGCCACAGGCACGTGGCCTCTGCACATGCTAAGGAGTCCATACGCAATCAGTGCGATGCATGTCGATAGTATTTGGCGGGGCGGCTGGGGCTATATGTGGGTCGTCCGCGCCAGCCAGAGTTTCAATTGCGTTACAAGCAAGTGTCTTAATTCGGTGTTGGTAAAACACGGGTTAGAAGGCTTGGAAAGACTGTAGCAAGTAGTATGGCAAGCTATGTTGCTTCGCTTGCCCTCTTGCCAACGACATTATGAAAGGTCTTCCACACGATAATGGAGCCCTGAAATAAATGTATAAAAATATCTTAAGAATGCAAATTTATTAGGTGCTACCTGCAGAATGCAGTAAGATGTTACAGAACCTACATCGGTATCAGCAACTCATTTCATTCCCGATTTCTTTTGGCGGTGCAGACTGCCTGACGTCTTGGATTAGAACACTGCCTAAATTATTTACAGAGAAAGTGTTCCGTTAATGCTTGACCGTCAAGGTCGTGCAACGGAAGTCGGCGGCCGCAGCGACGGTTGACTCCAATGCCGGACTCGGACCTGGCAGAACGCTACGATGTGGAGCAGACAATAGATTATATTGTAAATGGTGGATATCGGAGCGTCGCTCTGCAGTTTCCCGATGAACAACTGCGGGACAGCCCTGCTGTGTCGCAGCTGCTGCAGCGAGGCCTTGGCGACAGGGCAAAGGTAGGCATCACATTTCCGCACGCTATGGGTCTTACTCGCTATGCACACTCCGGCTAGTCGGCAGAGAGCCCCAAATATTCAAGCAGCTGTGCTGCAGTACATCGCGCCATTCACAGGCTTGCGCAATCCTGTTCACCCTCTCCTGCACATCCCGGCAACGGTGATGCCACCCAAGCAAGCAAGCCAGAAACCTTACCGGCATCCGCCGCTTTGGGAAGAAATCCCAATGGGCCTCACCTTACATGTACGGCAGACGTGGATGTGGAGCTCGGCCCGCAACCACAAGCCAATTCGTTCGTCGCTCACACGCGCGCGAACCAATACATAGCTTACCCGCACATCGAGACTTCTGGGCACCCTTCCCACCCACCTGTTATCCTCCTACTTGCTGTCCTCCATCCTCCGGGCCCGCTCCAACGCATTCAGGTGTTCATCTTGGCCGACACGGCGTACAACCCGCTCGGGGTGGATGAGGTGGCAGCCCAACATCTGGCTGCGCAGTGCGTGGTGGGTGATGCCGGCATGTCGTCGTTGCGCGGCTCCGGGAAGCGGCCGGGTGCATGGGGTTGGGAATGAATTGGTATGTGGCACAGACGCACGAGGTTTGGGAAGCGCCAGTGTGACAAGATGAAGGCTTCATAAGCTGGAAGGCCTAGGAGGCATGACAAGACTGCGAAGCTATGTCGTACTGGAATATTGATCACTGGTAGCTTAAGAAGTGGCAGGGGAGACCCAATGGACACCCAATGGTCCACCTGGCCCTGCCACTCCTTAATAGCGTAGGGACGGGAGTCCGTGTCCGTCCTGGCGAAGGCCTCAGGGACCACCGACGGGAGATCATAGACCGGTTGGGGGGTTGCTGCCCTGTTGAGAATGAGTGAATGGGAGCGGGGCTCGAATTCAATTCCAACATCGTGTCCTGCGTCGGAGATTCCCCGCGTGGCGCCCCGACGTCTCCTTGATGAAAACTCCCGAGGGTCGGAGCCAGCTTTGTGTGTGTGCGTGTGTGTATTTCTGTGCCCGTGTGTCCGTGTATCTGTGTGTGCATGTGTGTGTGTGTGAGAGAGAGAGAGAGAGAGGGGGGGAGGGAGAGAGAGATAATGGCATAGAGTCCCACGCAACGGCTGAGCCACCACGTGATCTGGTATGTCTGGCAAGGGGGGCCAACGCGTCGACCCTCCCAGTCCTCTTACCCGCTCCTCTCCCCACATCTCACCTTTCTCGTGCAGGTCCACTACGGCCGGGCGTCCGTGGACCCGGTGACCTCCATCCCCGCCTTCTTTGTGTTCCCTAAGGACCCACTGAACGTTCCGGAAACGGTGGCTGCCGTACGACAAGCCGTCAGCGAGGCAGTGCGGGCCCGATGTGCGGCAGCAGCCCCTGCGAGCAGCGCAGGCAGTGGTGTTGCTGGCTCCAGAAGCTCGAGCTCCTTCTCTGCGGTGGTGGTTCTCATCGATCAGGGCTACCAGTATCGCCTGGAGGATCTGAACAGGGAGCTGCTACATGGGGGGATGCCAGGACCAAGAGAAGCGGGGGAGGGGGGCAATGCTGGCAACGCCTGCCACGAGAGCGGCGGAAAGGATATGCAGGTACGGCGATGTACAGGCCGCGCGTAGACGTTTCCCGTTGTCGCAGCCATGCCACCCTCAACTGTGACGGGATTTCCGTCACTTAGAAAGTTAAAGTTAAGCTGGTTGTGAGTTCCCTTGAACGCCTTTAGTCTCCAGACCTCCGCTCTCACTCCCTGGAGCACCCATATGGGCGGCGACCCTTCAGAGACCGTTATGTGGTGCTCCGAAGTTAGTTAGTTAATTAAGTTGTATAGGTTTAGGTTAATTATATAGTTGTTATTATTATAGTTATAGTTATGTTAGAGATGTCTAGGTGATCAGCCTAGCATCCGTTACACTCCCCCCCCTTTTGCTGCTGACGTCCCGGCAGCGGGGTAAATAGGGAAAGTTAAGCGCTTGACGGTAGCGAGTATCGTAATCGGCAAGATACTACCCGGTCGTGTACACATACTGGGGCATTTAAGGTTAATGGTTGGGTACTGGCCACATCGGTTTGGCAGCATCACAAGAAGTTTAAGAGTTAAGTCTTGGATGTTCAGACAGAAACACCTCTCCGTCAAGGGTCTGCGTTCTGTCTGACAGCCCAATATTCAGCAAGGGCTTGCGAGCAATTTGTTAGATTGCGAGCTGGTTCCCAGGTGTTACATTCAACACCGTATCCCATCCATTTAATTAGGTAGTGGGAGGGTTTCTTGCCCTGTTTCTTGGGTTTATGATCCAAGATCGATTGAACTTCATGTTCAAGGTTATTGTTAATGAGTTCTGGCGGGGGTGGAGCAGGGGTACGCCCATCATCCTTCCATGTCCTTAGTAAGGAGACGTGGAATACGGGATGAATCTGCCAGGATGGTGGTAGTTGCAACTTAAAGGCAGCTGCACCAATTTGTTCCATTACGGGAAAGGGACCAACCCATCGGGGAAGGAACTTGCGGGTACCAGAAGAATGTAGTAAATTCTTCAGGTTTTTAGTATTTAGGAGCACGAGGTCTCCCGGTCTGTAAGTAGCATCAGTACGGGTGCGGTCTGCAAATCTTTTCTGCTTGGCCTGAGCCTCCGCTAGACAGTGTTTTGCTTTACGTACGGCTTCCTTAAGACGTTGGTTAAAGTTATGAGCGGTTAAGTTAGGGGTTGGGATATCCACACTTAAAGGAGTAAGTGGATGTTGGCCATAGTTAAGCATAAATGGGGTCGTTTTAATAGACTCCTGGTAGCTATTGTTAATTGCGAATTCAGCAGCTACCAATAGGGTATCCCAGTTATCTTGGGTGGGGTTAATGTAATGTCGTAAGTATTCTTCTAGAACGCGGTTAGCTCGTTCCGTTTGTCCATCAGTTTGAGGGTGGAACGCGGTTGAGGTTAATTGTTGAATGCCAGTTAGACGGCATAGCTCCTTCGCAAAGGTGGAGGTAAAGCGAACATCACGGTCTGTGATTAAAGTTTTAGGAAGACCATGATGTTTCCACACGTGCTCAGTGAAGAGGTTAGCTACGTCTTCAGCTGTGCAGTTAGTGGTTGTTGGGGCAAAGTGGACCATTTTAGAGAGTCGGTCCACAAATACCAGGATTGCGTCATGGTTATGCCGGGTCTTGGGTAGTTGAGTAATGAGGTCCATACTCACGCTCTCCCACCTTCGGCCTGGGATAGGTAAAGGTTGAAGCAACCCTTGTGGGTGCTTATTAGAGGGTTTGTTACGTTGACAATCTGGACAGGATGCAACGTAATTGTTAACATCACTGTGCATGTGAGGCCACCAACAAATAAGTTGGAGGTTTTTAAGAGTTCGGTTACGACCTCCATGTCCACTGAATGGGGGGTCATGGGCCATTTGTAAGGCATATTGCCTTGTGGCGGGGTCGTCAGGGATAACCAAAAGGCGGTGTTTATCGGATTTTCGCCAGTAAAGGTTATCTGAGAATTCAAAACGTGGGTTGTGACAAGTCTTTTGATAAAAGGCTTGTGTCGATGGGGAGGAATTCAGTTGAAGAACTCGTTCCCGAAGAGAGAGGTTAATGTTATTATGGTTAAGGTTAGGGGGACGGATACTTTCAGATGAGCGCGGTGATGGGTGAGGAGCCTGAACTCGACGCCCCTCAACACGTTCAACCACCGGAGCCTGAGCTGGTGGTAGACCAGCCTGAGCCGGATCTTCTGAGAGCATACGTGTACGTTGTCGGGTTAAGACAGCAATTGTATGAGCGGGGGTCAAGGTTCGATGGGGGTGGTAAGCCCAATCAAATTTGAAACGCTCATGCTGTACACACCATTGAATTGGTGGACGTGCGGCGATAGGTTGCTGGGTAATACTAAGTAACGTGTTGAGTAAAGGTTGGTTAAGGTGGTTTAATGTTAGGATCCGTTAGTGGGATCATGTGGCTGACATCCCGTTCAGGGGGAAGGCCGGTTAAAGGAGCGAATACATCTTTGTATTCATCGAGAAGGTTAAGTAAGCGTTGATCTGGGATGAGGTTGGGGTTAGGCGGAAGCGTGGGGGCTGAGTCGCCCGAGAGGGGTTTAATTATAGCTAGGAAGACTTGGTCTTCCTCATTATGTAAACTTTTAATGAGTTGGGTTGCACTCATAAGGGGGTTAGTTGAAGGGTTAGTTAAGTTAGTTCGTAAGGTGTACTTCCGGTTGGAAGTTTGGACCCGAATACTACGGGTAGCGTAGTCCAAACAAGCCTTATATTGCGTACACCAGGCATCACGAAGGATGACATCATAGGCATCGGTTAAATCCATAGCTGTTAGATACACAGGACATTTAAACGCCTGGGCTGTGATGGTACCCTGCAGATAACCTAATGGTTTCTGACAGTGACCATTAGCCATTTGAACTGTATCTAAGGAAGCTAGATGGATATGTAGGTTATATTTAAGTGCAAAGTTAGCGTTAATAAAAGAGGTGGAAGCACCACTGTCTACGAGAATGCGTGCAGGGTATCCATTAATGTGGCCAGAAACATGCATTGTGATGTGGCCGCTAGTATGATGCAAGGTTGGGGTTAAAGGTTTAGGGCCGGGAGCATCATACCAGACTTGAACGGGGTACTGAAGCGGTTTAGTTTGCTTTTGTGTACCAGAAGGGTTAATAGAGTGAAAAAGGTTAGTGCCAAAGCGGCGTGGATAGATGGGGTTACTTTCAGCATGTTCGACATGTTGAACTCAGGAATAACTACGTTAATTGTAGCTTGATGGTTAGCAGCATTAGTTGCCGGTGTTGAGAATGTTAGACCGTGTGATAATGAAGAATGTCGACCGCTTGGTTAGTAAAGCGGACTAGAGTCATCGACCGGTCGTGGAAAAGGAGGCTGCGGTTTAGGTGGCGCAGGAAAACCTTTCTTTTCCATGAAATCGTGAACGCAAGTTAATTCATCTGGAGATGCTGGAAACGCATCTAAATCACAAACCATTACTTGGTGGGATATATAGTTATGTTGCAGATAAAATGGCGAATCGCATTAGTGCGATCCGTGTGCAAGGTATTAAGCGCCGTTTAATATTGGCGACTTAATTTAGCTGCCGCAGCCGGGTTAACGTTCGACTGCGGAGCGGCGGGGCCCGGAAAAGGCGGCGCGATGGGCGGCGTTGACGGCCGATCGCCCGATAAAGCTCCGGAATGGTCCGCTGTAGTGAAGCCCAATCCATGTATTGCAAAATAACGGCGAAAACTGGTAATGGGGCTTGCGTTGAATTGCATTAGTAGCGAGGTCAGCTCAGGAGGCTAGTTATCCTTGCGCTTGCGCTTCTAATGGTTTGCTAAAGGTTAGTAGTTTGGGTTCGATTGATGAAAATTGTTAAGTAAAATAAGCACTAGGATCGTCCATTTCAGAGTCCATATTGGGCAATGGTGCGAGTACCAGCGAAAAGTTAGGTTTGAAGGATCGAAAATCCCTCGATACCAACTGTGACGGGATTTCCGTCACTTAGAAAGTTAAAGTTAAGCTGGTTGTGAGTTCCCTTGAACGCCTTTAGTCTCCAGACCTCCGCTCTCACTCCCTGGAGCACCCATATGGGCGGCGACCCTTCAGAGACCGTTATGTGGTGCTCCGAAGTTAGTTAGTTAATTAAGTTGTATAGGTTTAGGTTAATTATATAGTTGTTATTATTATAGTTATAGTTATGTTAGAGATGTCTAGGTGATCAGCCTAGCATCCGTTACATCAACGTTAGTGTGTGTGTGTGTGTAGGATATCGTTGGTGTGTGTAGGGGGAATTGTGCTTATGTGTATGGGGTGATTGGATGGGTTTTGATGGGATGCGTTGGCGTCCTTTCCTTATTGGTGTCTCCGAACCCTTCAACCCCTTCGGCCACCCCCGGTTGTCTGGGTGTTGCTGGACCCAGGACGGCGCCCTGCCGGCACAGCCTCCTTGGATCTTCGCCAATGTGGCCGCCAAATCGCTCAGCCCTAAGCAGATGGCTCCGCACCAGCACCCGCCACCGCAACCGGCATTACGGCCAGCGGCAAGAGGTGGCTGCTGTGGGGCTGCTGCCAATGCCTCAAGGACCACTGCTGCGGCCTCTACCTCCGCAGCCGCCATCACCACAACCGGCTGCTGCCGCGGCGGTGCGGCGGCGGCGACGGCGACGGCGCAGGAGGCCGCAGACGCTTGCCTTGGAGTGATGCAGGAGCGAGCCCTAGCAGCAACACCAGCAGCAGGGGGAGGCGAAGAACGCATTGGCGGAGGTGATGGGAGTTGCTGTGCGGTAACGTGTGCATCCGGGTCCATCCAGCAAGATGGCTGTGGGACTGGGCTCGCTGGCGCAAGAGTGGCGCGCGGTGGCGGCGGCCATGTTGGGGCTACTGTCGACGCCGCGCAAGCAGCTCCCGGCATGGCAATAGCAACCTTACAAGCAGACACGGCTGAGTCTTATTCAGCGGCTGAATCGGAAGCGGCGGCTCGTGCGGGTCCCGACGCTGACAGCAGCAGCGGTGGTGGCGGCAGTAGCACCCCGTGCACATGTCGTATGGTGGGCCTGTGTTGGTCGCTGCCGCCCGGTGTCAGCCGCCGTGACTGTCTGTATGTGTGGGTGGGGCCCTACGGCAGCAGCGCACACCAGGTGCTACAGCTGACGCACAGCACGTGCGAGTGGTTGTCGTACGATCCCGCGGAGGGAGGGGGAGCTGCGCGGCAGGGGCTGTCGGACGACACTCGGCGGCTGCTAAAGCGGCGGAACTTCCTTGTGGAGAAGGTTCGGAGCGCCAGCATCATTGGGCTTCTGGTGAGTGCGCGCTGGGGCCTGGGAGGGGGTGAGTAGGGTGAAAGTAAACAAACCGTGAAGAGGGGGCGGTTGAGCAGGGCCGCAGGGCCGCAGGGGCGGGGACCACACTAATCATTGCGGTACATGCATATACGCTCTAAATTAGCAGGCGCACACACACACACACACACACACACGAGCATCATGGACAGCTCGTACCCACACCCACAAGCACGCCCACGACCCCTCACAATTATCAGCTTCGATCCTTGTGTGTGTATGTGTATGTGTCGCCTTTCTCTGTGTCCCTGACTGCCAGGTTGGTACGCTCGGAAGCGCTGGCTTTCTTGATGTCATCTTGGCGCTGCGGCGTTTGGCCATCGCCGCCGGCAAGAAGACGTACACATTTCTCATGGGTAAACCCAACCCCGCCAAGTTAGGCAACTTTCCCGAGGTGGGCGCGAGCCAGGGGAAAAGACCGAATGTTGGTTTGGAGTCCCATCCGTGATGTCACAGGTCAGGTCACAACTGCGCATCGATTATTGATGCACGCACACGGGTTGTTGTCCTCCTCCTCGTGACGAGGGGGATCTTTGTCTCGAGGTGAAGGTCAAGGTCTTTGAAAGGTATAAGATATGGAGAGGAGAAGAGAGCTATATTTAGAAAGGCGGTGCTGCTAACCGGCCTTCCAAACCAGCCCTGCTGCTCCAGTCGAAATTCCCGTTGTCTTTTCCCGCTCCGTGAATTGTTTAAATTTCTTCCCAACTTCCCCTCCGTTGACCGCGTTCTATCCCTCTTCGCAATACCCCAGGTGGACGTATTCGTGATGGTGTGTGACGCGCAGGGCCTTATCTTGGACTGCCGAGACTATCTGGCCCCTCTGGTGTCCCCTTGGGAGGCAGCCATCGCCCTCCTAGGTCACCATCTCGACCCCGACGACTACCGCATGGAGATGCGGGACGTGCTGGTGAGCACGGTTACTGTCGGTGGCGGACAGGAAGGATGTAGATCTATGTGCGGGTTCGAGCTCCTTGTGTCAGGGCGGGGTTGGGTGGGTGGATGGGTAAGCACTGGACGCAGTGTGAGCTGGACTCGGCGTTGATGGGGCTTGCAGGCTTTTGCATGGGGGGTCGCTTGGTCGTGGAAGGCGGCGGCCTCGAGGGACCTCACGGGTGAACAATTTAGATGTATGCGGCTGAAAGCGCAAGGAGAGTAAGAGATGGAGGCGGGGATTGGCGGGGAAAAGCCACTGGGGAAGATGGCACGTTTCCACGAGGTGGAGGTGGAAGCGGTTGCAA
Source organism: Volvox reticuliferus (assembly GCA_019650235.1). NCBI lineage: Eukaryota > Viridiplantae > Chlorophyta > Chlorophyceae > Chlamydomonadales > Volvocaceae > Volvox > Volvox reticuliferus. The sequence goes on from BNCP01000016.1 coordinate 585,369, forward strand.
ACTTGTGGCCGATGTAGGCCCCGGCGTGCAATGTGGTGCCGTCATGCAGGAGCTCGAAGCTCAGTATCGGCAGCAGCCCCGGCAGGAGACAGAGGCGGAGGGGACCGGCATGGCTCTGCAGGCCCTGGGCAATCTGGGACTGAGTGTAGCGACCCGTGGGACAGGCGGAGAGGTCGTCGCGCGCACCGCCGCGGAGTTCTTGACGTTGAAGCGCACGTTCAAGGGACTGGAGATGCCGGCGACGGGTGAGTCGTGCTGCTTTTTACGATCTTAGCCGACGATGACTACGACGTCGGGGTCTGAGTTGGAACAGCATGGGACAGCATGGACGACCTACCGAAAGATGAACAGAAGCTCGGTTAGTTGGCCATCACATGAACAGAACGCACGGTCATGGCAGGACCGCATGGTGTAATCTCAAGATGCAAGGGCTGGGAGCTAGCGGGGGCAGCAGGGCTCATCGGCCGGGGCGTGGAGGATTTTCTCCTCTTCCCTCACGGAATGGGGCACTAGCGGAACGGCTGCTGACATGAGCCCCTTGGGGCTACGGCCCCATCATGGAAAGGAAGAGGAGAGGCTAAGGAAGGGGGGAGTGCAATGTGGGTAGGCGCTGCGGCGGCGGCCGTGGCTAGGCCGTTACCATGCCACCACCCTGACTACCTTTGTGAACCTTACTGAACACCATCCTGTCATGTCCTGTCCGCGTTTTTAGTTTAGTTTTTTGATTTTAGCAATTGTTCTCCTATCTGCCGCGTTGCCCTCACGCAGGTGCCTTTCCCAAGGCCCCGGAGTTGGCGGTAGAGGGACTCAGCGGGCGAGCAGCTGTGTATTCGGAGGAGGGTAGCTCGCAGCGGGCAGGGGCGGGGGAACCCGACGGCGGCTCTAAGGCCGCAGGCGCGTGGTGACATACCGATACTTCTTAGAACCTCGTGGGAACAGAGCGTGTGCCTTGAGGGCCGCAATCATGATGTAGGAGTGGCACGGCTACAGACACGCCGGCTTGCGAATGGTGCCCCCAGAACATACACCAGTACGCTTAGGTGGGAGGAGAGGGGGAAGGCGGTAGAGTTAAGAAAAAAAGGGGGGCAGCGTGGGCCACTGCTTCAATCGTATCCTATTCTTACCTTACGCATAATACACTGAATAAATGACTGTCTGTAATACCTCACTGCGTGATGTCATGTCAAGCAGATGCTAGGAAGTGAGTGTGAAATGCTAAATTCGGTTCATGACAGCGTGACGCAGGTGCCGGAGTTAGGGCGAGGATAACAAACCTCTGCGGTTTGCTTGGGCGGTTGCGGTCAACCCTGAAATGGTGATTTAAACAGGCTTTACGCAATAACGCCTGGGGGGCCATTCCATTGTAGAACCATATGCCCGTAATACTCAGATACCCGTTATGTCGTAGCTGGACCTCCCACCTGGACTTGTTGCCAAAATACCATGCCAGGCCCACAACATGGAACCCACACAAAACCCTAAGTTAATAGCGCCCTGGCCGCGGGATCCCTCTGCATGCATGTGCCCGCTCTTTCCCTTCTGCAACTGGCCCGGCCCATCGGTAGCCATGGTGGCCACTCGCCTCGAAAATCCCGCTCCGTCCTTCTTAGTACACACTTCTAGCGTGTGGACGACGGTAGTCGGCGCATCGCGTCCGCAACCCACCTCCAGTACTTTGTATGCGGGCGCGTGAGCAGCTGATGCCAGGCATCGCGTTTGAAAGACGCAATCTTCCAACGTTGCCGCTGGATGCCTTAGGTGTCCTCCCATGAACCAACTCCTATAAATAATTCTGGAGGAGGCGCCAACCGTTTGCTTGTCGTGACTGTTCATCATCATCGTCGAGCTTTTTATTCCACACTGGCCCCAACAACAAATAAGCTCCATTTGACAATACCACTGCATCCTGCAGCCTCCTTCATTTCTGAATGGGGTTGGATTTGGCTCTCATGAACGCGACATCCCGGCCTCGTCAGCAATGCTTATACGACACATACACTCAGCGCATACTTAACCGCATGCCGCCATTGCCTCCCACAGCGGCATGACAGGCGTCCCCCCTGCCTTCGGTCAAAAGAACCCCAACTGCCCCGACCGTCGTTACAACCACGGACGACGCTCGGCCTCTTACGGGACAAGGGCAGCCCATTTTGAATGACCTGGCAGAAGCTATTTCTGTATTGGTCAAAGGGCCACGCGTGTTGTGTGGGGCCAGGAACGCAACGCGATGCAACACAACGTGATTCGACACAGAACAACACCCTTTCTCGCAAAGTGGTGGCGGCCTTGCTGTCCCCCGCTACGTCATAATTGTCCATTCCACTACGCCACCACCGACAGATGACAGGGGGGGAATACACCTCGACTTTGCGAATTGCCTCCGTTGAAACCAATCGCTGCCGGCCTCACTTTGCAGAAGGCAGGACTTCACCCGAGCTTCGGCTTCACCCGAACACGATGCGAGCACATAGCAGCCACATCAACCTCCATGAACGCTTAAAGCGCCGCCATCCGATCAGTCGCCACTTCTCCCCGGCCTTGCATGTCCCCTGTACTTGCGAAGAGAGGCGTCCTGGTCCCACTGGCGCAGAGGGCGGCATGTCCCCGCACACACCCATGGCGATGCCGAGGTGCCTTCCTTTGAAGCTGTCGAGCTTGATGTTTGCCTTCAGCTCTTGTTGTCTTTAACGTCTTGCCGTTCCAGGATGTCCCACATATGATGCGGTCTCCAGTGCGCATGGAGGACATACGGCGGGAGGCCTTGGGAGACCAGATGGGGTCCGCGCGGGTGCGGCCATGATGGCCCACAGCCCCCGTCACCCCTTAGCCCATGCACACGGGTTGCTGAAGGGGCCCTAATGTGCACGTGTAGCACATGCGGGCGAGTGGGCTGATCCTTGCGCCCTGGGTATGGGTGCTGCAGTGGTGTACATGTTCCAAACACTGCCATGCTTCACGGGTTTTGCGGTGCCAAGGCCGCCGGGGAAGAGGCATCCAGCTGAAAGCAACAACGACGGCATCTCGCTGCTGCTCTTCAAGACGTCCTTTGGAAGAGGCCTTAGTCCTTCTTAATTGGAGGGGCGGTGTCGGTCAGGGATCTGCCGTCAGAAAGGGTCGGAGGTGCCACTGTGCGCGGGAGATGGCACCTTTCGTCGTACAGGAGAGAGTCCGCGACGTGCTCCTGGTCCTCGTCATTTTTGCGGGCTGCATACTCTTTCCACCAGCTGCGCGAAGAGCGGGAAAAAGCGGAGGCACGGGGCCAGTGCGGGGTTCATGCTGACGTCTTGCAGACAGGACCTTCGGATCATACGGTATAAGGATGCCTCAAGCATAAAGTGGGTGATGATACAAGCTTTGAAGATGTTTCAAAGATCAAACTCCACAACTTCATTTTTGCACCCACAACCAGCAGAGACTCTAGGACCTGCCTGCTAAGGCTCTCGTCTAGCTGCAACTTCTTTTCCTCTTCAGTAAGTTCGCCCCTAATTGCTCGCAAGACGTAGTCGGGCAGCACCGGCTTCGCATCTCCTTGTGCCATTTGTTAGACGGGCAAAGTGAGGACAGCCGTCTTATAAAGCGCTATATGGAAATAAGGTATTTCAAAAGATTGTATGCCACTATAACAAGGTCCAAATGGATGAAATCAATCCGCGACGAAACGACTTCCTGAAGCGTCGTAACCCGCGTCTACCTCGCGGTATTCATAACTTTTCCACCGGTCTATGATGGAAATATCACCACTCTGATATTTGATTAAATTTCAACCACTATTCATTGCCACATGGATCCCGCCGACCGCCGAATCATTTGCAAAGTGTAAGGCCGTGTCTCAACCAACGCCCTATGCGATTACACGGATGCATTAAATACAGCACTATAGCCATTGCTCTTGCGTTCTGATCCAAATTTCTTATTCGTCCTTTCTACCTGCGTCGTGCCTAACCCCAGCTGTCTCCGCCAGTATGCGAGATATACTTGTCCCCGCTGCAACACTGGCTATTGCTCGCTACCGTGCTACAAGCAGCATGGGGAACGTTGCACTGAGTCCTTCTACAAGTACGATGGGTCCTATGCGGGCCAGCGGTGGTGGCCCTAGCTTGCCTCACAACCAGCGCAAGGAAGTTAGGGGTTACCGAAGCGGTTGAAAGGCGGCATTATACAACCGAACGTCCCCTGTTTTGTACGAAGAATCACAAGTAATCCAGCCTCATCCATCCCGCCTTTCGCCCAGTTTCCCATGGTCCGTCACCACTATGTACGCCCTGGTTCCACATCGGTCCGGTGATTGGTCACATCAGTCCAATCCAGTTTCCAGCCCCAATCCCTCTCATGTCCCAAAACACACACACACACACACGAATATGTCTGTACGTAGGGAACAGGCCGAGGGGGAGCTGCGGAGCGTCCGCGCAGGGGATGAGCAGCGGCGGGTAATGATGGACATCCTGAAGCGGTTTCAGCAGCAGCAGCTCGAAGCGGAAGAACAGCAGCAGCTGCTGCTTGAGGAGATGGGGGGCCTTGGTGTGCCGGCGGAGGAGTTGGGCGGCGATGGCGATGAGGAAGAGGAAGAGGAGGGAGAAGGAGAGGAAGAGTCGGATAGCGAGGGCGGCGGTAGGGGTGGAGGTGAAGGTGGAGGTGGCGGAGGAGGTGGTGGCTGGGGGCCGCTGGCGTCACTACTGAGTGAAGACACCCGCGAACGCCTGATGCGGAAGGTGCGTGCGGCGGAATCTTATTTGCTGGATCCTTTTTAGGGCTCAAAACCCTAAAACCCTTGCACGAGATGTGCCATGTTGGCCCAGTTGATGTATTGTTACTTTCAATGGTGAAGTCTGACCGCAACTTTCCTCCTCCATGATCTCATCAACACAATCACTATCCATAATACAGCTAACCACAGTACAGCATAGCATAGCATAATATAACATGGCAATACAGCATAGCACAAGGTAGTGTAGCATAGCACGTTTGTGTACACTATATGCTCGTCACGGGGGGGAGGAGTGTTCGCACCGCCACCACGCAGCAAGACAGCACAATGTGACTTTCTCTCCATGCGCCCACCTTCGTAGCCTCTCAGGTCTTGGTGAATGCGTTCATGCCGATGGTGTCCTGTCCTGTCCTGTCCTTAATGCTCCCCGCTGCCCCGAGCTTCTGCCCCTGGTGCACAAACCCACCTCCCACTACACTCTCCAGGCCGCGGACAGCGGTGGTGAAGACCGATGGGAAGTAGAAGAAGAGGATTTGACGCCCGATGAGTGGCGCGCGTTTCAACGAGCGGTGGCGCTGGGGCAGGTGGGCTGCTGCACGAGATGAGGGCGGGGCGGGACACGGCGGGGTTACCTCTGGGGAAGGCAGGTTGTTGACCTACCGGGTCTATTTACCCTACCTAATCTCCTTCAACCTCTGCGTTCAACCTCTGCTCCTCATCCCTACCTGCTCGCTTCCCATGTTTTATTTCGTGGGCTATCTCAAACTATATTTAAAGAAAACTACTTAGGGTTTGCCCTATCTGTCACCCCCGGCATGTGCCCCAAGCTCCCTAACCTCTCCATGCGCGGTTGTTTGTTCCCGGTGCAGTTGTGTGGCGCTGTAGAGCCCTGGCGGCCTTGGTGGACGTCCGCTGAGGCGAGGGAGCTCACCCTGACAGCCACCGGGCAGCGAAAGGTCACAGTGCTGCCAGCAGCGGCGGCGGCGGCGGCGGCCGGTGATGGTGCCGAATGCGGAAGCGGCGAAACGTCGCTCGGTGGCAGCGACGGCGGTGGCGGAGTGTTGCCGCCGCCACCGCCGGAGCGGTTGCCGCCGCTGTCGTCACTGACGCGCGCGGCGCCGTCCCCGCTGTTAACTTGGCACCTTGTGGAGCTGTTGTACAGCTACTGCCATGTCATGCGGCGGTTTAACGGCGAGTGGGCGCACGACCCGGGCGCTGCCGCGGCAATACTGCTATCTCTTACAGACGTCTTGGCGGTGGTACCCGCACCCGCGGGTCGACGAAACCCGCAGCTCCGCAGTGGCCCCACCGCAGCCGCCGTTTCGAGCTCAGCGGCAGCAGCAGCAGCGGCGGCAGGTGGTACCGTTGGGGCGCCAGGGTCGGCGGAGGGCGATGAGGAAGATGGGGAGGCAGCTACGAGGCTTCCGCGTACGGCGGCGGAGGCTTGTATGCACGGCGTAGAGAGGGCTTGCGTCCCTCCCATTGGCACCTCCAAGGTAACATGGGGGGAGTTGGGTACTCGGTATGTGGCGGGTTCGCCTTCTCTCTCATCCAGGGAAACGCGGGACGGAGGCGTCAACAAAAACCATTCCTTCCTCCAATCGCCGGTCGCCGGTCGCCGGGGGGAACGAAATGGTGTTGGCGGACAGGGCAAGGCAGCACTTCATAAATAATAAAGAAGGGCGCTTTTGCGGGGCCGCCTTCACTTGCCCACTTCTTCTTCGCTCAAATATTTGCGTGTTGTGCCATTCGATATGCCATTTTATATCGATATTCGATTTATGTGACATGTAATTTGCTGCACGGTGATGAGCCGTAGGACCGCCCGTACGCTGTTTCGGTTCTGTACGACGTCGCCGCCTTGCTAGAGAACGGTCGATCCAGCGTGCTGTTAGCTCTGGAGGACTCAAGGCGGTTGGTGATGGCCACTGCCGCCGGCGTTGATGCTGTTACTGCTGCTGCGACAGCGGCATCAACGGCCCATGGTTCAGCCGATCGCAAAGGGCCCCGGCTACGCCAACGCGCGAATATGGCGGAGGCCGCTGGCGGCTGCAGCAAAGGGCCCGGCGGCCGTGACGGTGCCGCTGCCATGCCAGTCCCTAGCAAGGCCGAGCGGGTACAGCTGGCGGCAGCGGAACGCAAGCTTTGGTTTTTCCTCGTATGGGCTAATGAACTTTCCGAAGAGCAGTATGAGCACCTAGCGGAGATGGTGTCAGCCGAGTGGCAGATGCTGCATGCGACGGTGGTGGTGGGCGCCGGCGGAACGCAGGGCCAGGCAGGGACGGGCGCTGGAGTGGGTATAGTCTCGGGTAGGCATATGGGGGGTCCCCCGCGGGACCCCATTCGTAAATCGTCGTAAAATCTCGTAAAAGAGCATCCGACAGCGATCAGCCTCAGCTTCAATTCGGACGCCGTTGGCCTTAGGCTGGCAGTCGCAGCTTTGCGGTTGAGCCGGGCTAAGTAGAGCCTCCTGATCATCAGTCAATGTAATAAGAGATGATGCAATGCCACGGGGAGGGCTACGAGGTTTACCAGGGTTTGAAGCTCTGCTTGGGATACGTGGTGGTTGAAGCGCGTGGTGATGCAAGGGATGCAGGATAAAGTGAGGACTGGGCAACAGATGGCCAACATCGCCCAACTGAGAAGCGTTGGAAAGCAAACGAATGGATGAGGGCGAACGACATACGAATATCAAGAAGATCAGAGAAGTACTGCTTGAAATGCTGTAGTGTTCTCGACAAGAGGGACTGGCATCCAAGCTGCACATGACACCTGGACATGTTGGCACTGGGCCACTGATGGCAAAACTTTGTCTCATAGCTTCAGGTCTCATCTCATGCATTGGTGTCACAGCACGTCTTGCTGTTATCCAGCACATAGTTAGCTACCGATCAGCAGCTTACAAAGCGGGGAAATATAGACAAGGGTTTGGGTGCAGGAAAACCCATCCATACGATGCGAGGCCCTGGAAGGCACAGGAGTGTCATCATGACCAGGCAACTGCGCAGCTCTTTCCCCCCTTGCATACACATGCACCACATATGTGTGTGTATGCAGATGTACAGACACACACACACACACACACACACACACACACACACACACACACACCGGCATCCAAGCGGGCAATTCGGTGACATGAAAGAATGCCACAAGAAGTGATGGCGCCGAATAAAAGAGATTGGATATGTAACCCTTGGGTATGTTGACGCCCCTTGTGCTTGACGGTGACACCACAGCACTCATGATGGCGTGCGACAGACCTCCAAGTTGCTTTCGTTCCTACAAATAAACCTTACGCGTCGGCTAGGATTCCTGCCACTTTGAAGGTTGTACTCGAGGTCCCTATAGTCCCCAACTGCTTCATACTCGTAGAACGTTCGTCTTGCAGTGCGCAGTAACGCGGTAAGCCCAAATGGTTTCCCGAAACCGGTAGGGCCACGAACTTCTTGAAATTGCTTCTAGATGCATTCAATATGGGCTGCATTTTACTCCAGGCTCTCCATCCTTTGACGGAGCCGGACGTCCTGTGGCTGTGTCGTAACGTGTCGTAACCTGTACAACTTAACGCTTGCGTCGGTCATAGGTCATAGATAATTTTGCCAGGCAAAATTTCAGCAAAAAATACGTATGGTTTCGTGTCTTTGGCTAAAATTATGTCTAAATGCGAAAAATTACGTTGGGATTTATTTTGAGGACCCGTAAATAGGATACATATATGAGATCCTAAATAGGCAGCCGGTCACGTACCTAGTAGGACATATGAGTTGTAGTACATGGCCTTTACATCTCTCTTTACATCTCTCTGTATATATGATATTATATGTTATTAATATATTAAGTAGGGTTTCTTCATATTTATATTTAAATTTAATTAATAATAATTATTATTATTATATATGTGTGTGCAGCGTTGTCTCACGGAGGGAACCAGGGGAGGGACCTTTTTTTATGTCGGCATTTCCTAGAGGACAGAGGATTTGTTTATCCAAATTCGCTAGTCTTGCCATGTCGGACGCAACGTACGATGCTACATGACAGATACGTTTGGCGTTGCCTAATGAAGCGCTCATGACGAGTTGCCTTCTTGCAAGCTGCAAGCTGCGTTATTTGCTTCGTTGTTCTGTACCTGTTTACATGTCACCTTTCTTCAGAGCCGTGGGTAACTAACTGTTTGGGCATGGGCTCGCGGGCTGCGAAGGAGGAAGCGGGAATATTAGGGAGCAACGATCCACCTCTCTGACGCAGCCATGTTAAACTTTCGCACTGCGCATCGCGGCGTGGTCGTCATCTGACCATCCACCTTGTGGGCAGCAGCCATTGAAGGGGTCATCAATGCACCTCTCGCTAGGTACCACATCGAACCTTGGCGCTACTATCGAGAAGGCCGCAGGTCCTTTTCAATCCACCTTCCGGTCAGTTGCCCACGCACACTTCACAAAGCCCCCACGTTGCCCCGTACATCGGCGTTCCGTGAAAAACTCTCCCATCTCCTTACGATACTACACAGTAGAGAAATGTACCCGCTTCCTGTCTCCACTGCACCAACATGGCGACCTACATCATATAGATTCCCCAAGCCGGTTCAAAACTGACGACTCTAAAATGCGACCAAAGAAGTGTCGCCACCTGGCGACCTTATTAAGTGCCGGGCCGATCCGGAAAGGCGACGAGCCATGCAACCCGCGTCGTTGCGCACGGAGGGACTGGCCCTCATCAGTGGTCCTACCGGTCTGATTCGTTATCCGGAAAAGCCCCTCACAAGGAGCATGAAGAACCGATCAGAGGGGAGATGTGGGAGATACGATGATGGCGGCTGCAGAGCCCATGGCGCGACATCCCTCGTGTGTGATGGCCACGACTAGATGGCCTAAGCCCTCCGGAAGGACGAAGGAACATGAAGGGCGAACAAACAAGCAAACGAACGAACGGGCGAGTGGACACCACCAACCCGCCTGTGGGCTCTTTGTCGTTGCATCTTCTCCTGCTCTAGCCCACCGCGCTCCAGGGCTAGATACGCTACCGGGTATGCTCTATGGGTGGCGAGGAGAAAAGAAGCACCGACGTTCGCACACACAAGCAGCGCACATCCTCACCCTCACCACACTGCATCGCACTGCCGGGCTGCTGCCTTGATCATTAGGTGATGGTAATAGTGTTGGTGTGATGCCTTGATGCTGTCCAGGCCGCGCCTTTCCCGGCCGGAAGAGGCAGGCCTATATGATGGTGTGTCACGTGGCCTTCGGGAAACCATCATATAGGTCCACATAACGCAGGTGCGTTCAGGAGGTGAGGAAACGTCGTGGTGGTGCACGAATGTAACCTTCTCATATGCCATAGGGACACTTTAAAGCTGAGCCGTGTCTCAGCTGCAAAATCCCCGTGCTCACTTCTGTGGGGTAAGCGACACTTCCGAATAGCTCCCCGCGTTTCAAACACACAAACCTAGCTAACGCTAAAATCATTCTCAAAAAACACCTGCAGCATCGCCAAGCCACACCTGCCATCTCTTTGCTTATTCGTACTCCCTGCTCTCCGCACAGGCGCCCACATTCCATGGACCTGGATATAGATTACGACTATGTACAGAAATCCCAACAAAAGCTTAATTAGCCAGCCTAAGCTAGCTAGCTGCATTAGGGAGGTGTCTGACCCCAACGACAAAACGCCTTGCGGCCACACTCAAGCCGAGGACGACGATGAGGAAGAACGGAGGGACGAGGAACTTTGCAAGAAGGTCTTCTAGCTGCCGACCAGGCCTGGCTAGGTGCCAGTTCCCGTGCCCGGCTGGAGAGAAACTGCAAGGTCGTCATCCTGCCAGCACCTACACCACGAGGTCGTTTGCTTTTATCGGCGCATGAATGGCCCCACGTACACCGGAACATCACTGACAAATATTCACACTAAAAAATAACCAACCGCTGAAAGATACCGTTGCATTCTCTCACCTGCGCGCAGTTGCGCATTGGCTGTGCCGAGGCTGTGCCGCATTGCCCTTTCATTGCCCTTTCATTGCCCTTTCATTGCCCTTTCATTTCCCGCACTCCCACTCGCCCGTCCCTATCCCATGCATGGTCGCCGCACCATGACACGCAGGGTCATGCTGCTGCTGCGTCCCTCGCCGCCTTGGAGCTAGTGTCCCTCGCAAGTGAAGAAGAGGACCCGGGTCCAACGCAACCTCTCGAAACAAGCTCCCATCGGAGATCCAGGTCCAGCCACATGTCTCCCTCACTCACTCAAAAGGCAAACAATCCCCCCTTGCGTCCAAACACACGCGGCGAAGGGCTCCTCGTGCACAAACTGCACATCAGCGAGATCTGCACCATTTGACAAACAACGCTTTCAGCAGCAGGTTGTCAAATTCCCCCCTTATTAAGTTGGCGCTATCGTCGTATTAGATGAAGACGAAGCTGTCTTTCCATTTATTGTACGGAAGTGGCCCTGCGTGGCAATGTGCCAGCGGCACACATACCACCTTCCCATCCCCATCCATCAGTTTTCAGTCCACCAAATATCATACACGCAAAACATAAGTCCCCATATAAACCTTGTGAAGATCCTAGGAAGCGATCTTCCGCAACAAAACCAATGGTGCACCAGCAGTTCCCCCCCTTTCTCCCCCAACGTGTCAAACATCGAGATTGCAGGAGTTACCCATCAAACCCTACCTATCAACACTGACCTAACCTTCTATCATGTTGTGCTGCAGTGCCGGCCCTGCAGGTTTCCTGCCTGCTGGAGTGACCGAATGGGAGTACTTTTTGAGGCATGTGGGGCATTCGCTCACCACTATGTGAGTCTCTCACCGCATCCACTCCGCAAGAATACCCCCGACAGTTCCGTTCGGATAAGCTGCTCTGACTACCCTGCCCAGCAGTTAGCATTCCTCGCTAAGACCACTAACATGCAGTACTTGCAGAAAGAATGACAACCTGGGAAGCAACTGCCTGCTCTCGCGCTGCTACAGACTCGCGCATCCTTCCATCTCCTCTTTGCCGCTTTCCCAGTGATACCAAAACAAGGTACTCCACGAGGCAATGAAGCAATAAAATGCTTAACTATCTCTGCAATGCCAACCCTAAGAATCATGAAGCGCAGGCAGAAAGGTACACGCGCCGTATTCGCTCCCACCGCTCAACATACCTCCCCCCCCAAAATCGGGGCCGTCTCCTTGTTGTGCCCTTCCGCTGCCACCGCCCCCATCTCCCAAAAACAGTTGCTCCACACGACCAGCTCCACCATTTGCCGGACGTCTGTCGCCACGGAACAGTGCGCGCAGCTCTTCACGCGCTCCAGCATTACCACCAGCCCTCGACTGTCATGGGTATCGCCACATTCGTCTTTCTCCCCCACGTCTCTCACCTCAGGCGAGGCCCACTCCTGCAGGTCCTGGCAGCTGCCAGTGCCGGGTGCCGAACACAGGACACCTGTCGCATCCTCATGGTCACAGCCCCAGCAAGTGCCGCCAGTGAGGCCGGCAACAGCGTCCTCATCCGCATCAGCGCGTCCGCTCCCTGCCAGCTGCTGCTGCGCTTGTAGCTGCAGCGCTTCAAGTTGCTGCCTCAGTTGTAGCTCATGAGAGGAGTGCAGCTCTGTGGCATGAAAGTGACAGCACGCGCCCGTCACTACCACCAACTGAGCTTGCGGAGACTGCGGCTGCGGCTGCGGCGGAGACTGCGGCGATAATGGAGGCAGCGGAGACAGGGAGCAGGGATCCGACACCATCCCGTGGCGCATTTCGCGCACGTCCTCTGCGGCAACAAGAGGGGCAGCGTCGTCCACGACCGTGACGGCGCCGGTGCCGGCGAGTGCGTCGCCCTGGCTTCCGCCACTGCTGATCCGCGGTGACGTCACCGCCTCGGTCAGCGCCGCCTCTCCATAAGGCCCATCTGTGAGACAGCGCTCAAAACCCAGTTCTTGATCTTCAGAATCAACCTCTGTTAAGAGATTCATAATGTTTGTCAATTTCCCCTCCTCAAAAGAATGGAACCCAAGCGGTGGTGGCGGCAGGGGCATTGGATGAAAATCTGAAGCCGCTGCTGCCGCTGGTACGGGCTGGAATGGAGGCAAGGCCACTGCTGGAGTGTCCACATGCTGCAGCGGCAGCGATTCGAATGGTACTGACCACGATCCTTGCAACCCATGCAGCTGTGATTCTAGATGTGGTACCGTACCTCCACCGATGACTGTAGACGCTGCGCCTCGTTCACCTGCTTCTAGAGGCGCAGGCTGATACTGTTGCTGCAGCTCATAAGGCGGCGGCGGCACCGTCAGCGGCGGCAGCGCCTGCTCCGCTTTATCGGCTGCGCCATCCACAGTGCCCACCGAGCACTCAACCAGGCTCTTGTCAGCCGCCTCCTCCCTCACCTCCTTCGGCTCCTCCTGCGAACACACTTGATCCAAATCCTTTGAACGAGCCAGCTCCTGTTGCATAAACGCTGCTAGGGGGTCACAGCCACCACACAGCGTGTTTAGGTAATAATCATCCAGCTCGTCGTCATCCATGGCGGACTCCATGGCAGCAGCAGCGTCCATCGACACCCTCCATTGACAGCGTCCATCAGCGCTAGCTGCGGCGTCGCCACCCCCCACCTGAACGGATGCCACCAGTGTCACAGGCCCCTGGCTGATATGACTACTCGCAGCAGCGCCAGAGACAAACGCGTCACCAGTGCCGTACCCATAATCATTACTGTACTGCTCATCGTATCCGTAATTCGCAGCAGGTTTCCATCCGTCCTGGTCATCCCTACCGGGCTGTTGCACGGTCCGCTGCTGCTCCGCCAACTGCGCAAAGGGACTCGTTAGACGGGTCCATTTGGCACCGCCCCAATGCAGACGCGACTCCGAGTCCGGATCCGGTGACAGGTTGAGCGCTTCACCGAATGGAGAGGCAATTCCACGGGGGATGCATGAGCTTTGCGACAATGGCACCGGTGCTGACTGCTCATCGCGGCCTTGAGAGTCCTTGGTCTCCGAGGGGCTCGCAGTGGCCACATTGGCTTTGCCCCAGCCCGAGGGACTGTCGGGTGCGGTGGAGTCAATGAGGAGGAGCTCGTTAGAAATCGCTGGCGGCCGCCCAAGTGGTGAGATTGGGCTACGGAAGGCAGCGGAAAGGACCTTAGGAGGGGCGGAAAAGCCCCGCGGCTGGAGGTGGAGAAAGGGAGGGGATACCTGAGTGAAGGGCTGCCCATAACGCCGAACCCACAGTGTGTTCCGAAGCCCCCTTCCACCCCAACATACTTACCACCGGGAAATTGCGCGAGGATGAGCACGAGGAAGGGGCGGCTTGCCCCGGGGGTTCCCCGCTCGCCAGATTGAGCTACAATTCAGCTCATACGGCGGTAGCAGCACCAGCTGCACCTCGTCTCCCGCCTCGCCTCCACATCCTCCCATTACCTGGTCTGACGCCACCTGCGCCGCCGCCTGCGCTGTGGGGCAGCTGGCGCCGGGAGCTAGCTCGCCAGCAGCAAACGTGGGCAATAGCGTGCCTGACCCATCGCCACCTTCACCATGACCATGACCATCACCCTCATCACCATCACCCTCATCCTCATCATGAGCAGCAGCTGCGCCGCCCGCATCGGTCTCTGAATCCTCCTGGGCCACTGTCACCACTGTTATGACTGCAGCAGCACCAACGCCGTCGCCCTCGTGAATCTCGCCTGGGTGCACATGACCGCTGATGCCCCCAGACTCCTCTGCATCAGCGGCTGCGACAGCTGCAGCGGCAGCCGAGGTAGCGGTAGATGCGGTAGGTAAGGCAACGCCCGCAGATGTCAATAGCTGAGCTACCGCTCCTGGAGAGCTCGCCTCCGCCTCATCATTCATCATCCTATTACGTCCTAACACCGGGGCCGGTGGGAAAGGACAGCTGGGAGAGGGCGCAGGGTCGGCGACACCTCCGTGTCCATCTCCGCTGCCGCTGTGTTCCGGCACCTTGCCCAGATCGTTCAGGCAGCGCCGGAACGCTGCGGTCAGCAAACTGCTGGATGATAACGTAGACGCAGCGAGATGCGAGAAATTATTGCTACAATCACCTTGGGATGCACCTTGATTTCCGTGAAGGTGGTTATGGCAGACAGCGCGGTCCATAGAACCAATGGATCGGGGAACTCGCGGTGCCCATGCCGGTAGAGGCGGCGAGCCCGAAGGAGAGGCATGGGTGAGCAATTGAAAAGTTGGTGGTGTACCAGGCGCGAAAGCATCGGCTGTCAGCCACATGACAGGCGCGCTGACAGGGGCGGACAACGTCCGCTGCATAGGCGCATGTGCTGTAGTGCCAGCAACTACACACCCGGACGACTCTACGTCTGCAATCGTCCCTCTTTCATGCTTAACGGCTGACAGTCCTGAAGTTGCTGTGCGCGGTGTTGTAAATCTCAAGAGCGTTTCGTTGCCTTGGCCGCCATCAACTGCTCGTGAATAGGAAAGGCCAGGGTCTGCAGTCTTAGCCCTCTTGTTCACGCAACTTTGGAGATATTTTTCCGAAAAACCTGTAAGAGACATTGCAACCTCGAGTGAGAGGCAGGTTCCGGTAGGTGCTGTTGTTGTGTGAACTCGTTGCAGCGACGTCAGGGCAGCTATCGAGGTAAGTCCTTCAACGGCCATGTTATTTCGTCTTTCTGTGACTAAATAGATTGATAACACCCGGAAAATCGGCTAATCCGACAACAACGTCACGATAAAGTAAGACACTTCAGGTAAAAACCCCAAGTCTCTCCTGAACAACTTGATCAATTATGGCTTAAAATCCATATAAGATTGCGTCTCGTGAAAACTGCAAGTGGCTGTTGATCGTAGCAGCAAACTTTGTGATATGATGTCGCGTTATGTACGAGGGGTACGACAAATTGTTGTCCGTTGTCGGACGTGACACTGGTCATGGGCAGTGTTAGGGCAATATGATTATTGTTTGTCAAATCATACCGCTTTAACTGTATCAGAAATGTCGGCGTCGGTACTGTCAAGCCCAACATTTAACGCTTCGCTAAGTTGTCGAAAACCTATTCCATTATGTCCTCGGCTTGAGCCCTGCCATATCGGCGGTGCACTTATTTCGAGGACTGGGGCTAGGATGCCGTCGGCAACTTACCCTGGCGCTGCGCGGATATGCACTCGGGAGTTGCGGACGTGGAAGGTTGCCGCTGCAGCAGCCTCAGAGTCATTGCCTGAAGGTAAGCAAAGCCATTTTTCAGTTTTGCTTCGGCCGTTTCGTTGGCCGTCATTGTCGCGCCATCAGAACGACAACTGTATATCTCCGCCGGAATTCCTATCTGCGATGTGCACGTTAGCATTGCATGGGCTCATATCAAGCTATGAAGCTGCATTCTGTTCAGGCAGCCCAAGCTGGCTATTACGCTAGATGCCTGTCCTTCCCGAAACACCCGTCCAAGCGCAACACCTGCGAGACGTTCCACCGAACACAGTTCTGATCTCCACAGCTCGTCCGCTGTTCTCGAATCTCCATTTCGAATTGACAAATTCCTCAACCTTGCTCAATACTTTTTTTAGGAGGCCAAAGCGAGCTCGTCTCAACGCTGGTTCTGGGCTCCCTGTTCGCCGGCTGGTACGCGGCCAACATCGCCTTCAACCTGTACAACAAGCAGGTCTGTCTATCTGTCATTTGCCACTTCCTCGTTGTCCGTAATCTGCCCGGCGCAAGCCGTGAGGGTGCAATTCTCTACCCGCTATCCCAATACGAGGCAGGCCTGCATTCGTCCTTCCGAGCCGACCGAAGGGAAAAGGAATACTTAATGAATACTCACAACCCCCTCTACTCTTCGTCCGTACTGTGTCTCAGGCAGCGGAGAATACCGGTTATGCCGAAAGGCTGTGTTTTGACCGAGAAGTCTGCCTGCGTTCCCGGGTGGACCACTCCCTTGCAGGTCCTCAAGCTGTTCGCCTTCCCCGTGACAGTCACAGAGGTCCAGTTCCTGGTGGGCAGTGTCATCACTTTGGTCAGTTGGACAACCGGACTATTGAAAGCGCCCAAGATCACGGCGAGCACGGTGAGTATCGGCCTTGGGTGCATGGATGGTTTGGTGGAAAGGTGGGGGAGGAAGTCCCCTCCTCTCACCCACGCGGTTTGCCACCAAGGTAAACACAGTCCTCTACCCGCATGCATCACGGGAGCCCCCCAAACACAACAAGTTCACAGTATTGCTTCCCGTGACATTCTTCCTGCTGCATGTCGTACTTGGTGCGAGTTATATTGTGTCTGTCGCCCCTTACCAGTTACCGGTTCCCCTCCCACATATTACCCTTCACGCCGGCAGGTTCGCAACGTGCTCCCCCTGGCGGTGGTTCACACGCTCGGCAACCTGCTGACGAACATGTCATTGGGGGCGGTGGCGGTGTCCTTCACACACACCATTAAGGTGGGAAAGGAGAACGGCAGTGTTTCTTGTCCGGACGTTGGACCGCGTTGGTGTCGCGCCTGGTTGAGGATCACAACTGCGCCGGGAACATACCCACCGGGCCCTCTGCGTCGTCGTCTTATGTCGCGCTCTGTTGCCGCTGCACGAGTTTTAAAACCCAAACCCAAAGCGGACTTAAGACCTACATTTTTAAGTCGGGGCCCTTCGCAGAAACGTGATGACCTCCGGCTGCCGCAAGAGGAGGCCTTATCCGCACCGTCTGTTCCTCTTTTCCGCAACCCACACTGCCGTGCTGGCTGCCTCTTTTTTCTCCTTCAGGCTATGGAGCCGTTCTTCTCGGTGATCCTGTCCGCCATCTTCCTCGGCGACCAGCCCTCCCCCGCAGTGCTCATGACGCTGCTGCCCATTGTGGGCGGCGTGGCGATTGCTTCAATGACGGAGGTGGGGCCGAATCCCGGGGCTCGCAGCGGCAGGAGGAGGGGGGCTTGTGTGGGGTTGACGCGCGTGGCTCCACATAAATCCCTGCCACGCCCGTGAAGTGGTTTTTGGTGACTGTCCTCTCTTCGGTGATAATTCTGAGATCCACCTCGTCCGCCTTGCTTAAGATACACACATGTATATCTAGATATTGTATAAAATGTATTTGTGAAGTATATAAAGTAGTACTTGTAGTAGTACCACCTCTGCCCGTAGTACTTGTAGTAGTACCACCTCTTCGCACATGACCCTGTAAAATTATCTCACACGGCTCCTCCTCCACTTCTTCCTCCTCACCTGTTCCCTAACACCTCGTCGCCTCCAGGCGTCATTCAACTGGTTCGGCTTCCTGTCAGCTATGGGCTCCAACCTGACCTTCCAGTCGCGCAATGTGCTGTCTAAGAAGCTGATGCTGAAGAAGGGCGATGGCAGCCTGGACAACATCTCGCTGTTCTGCTGCATCACCCTGGCCTCTGCGGTGCTGTTGCTGCCGTTCAGTCTGCTGCTGGAGGGCTGGAAGCTGACGCCGGGATCTCTAGCTGCCATGGTGGGTTGAGATCTGGTGTTCAATGGCACCATTTGGAGAGTGTGAATGACAGTGAAGCTTTCATCCCCCCTCGTCACGTTGCGCCGCCTTAAGGCGACATCCTATCTCGGGTACTGAGAGGCTGAAATTGTGTAGCTTAAAAACTTAAAACTTCAGGGTGAGGGCTGAGAAGTCATACTGCTTTGGCCCCGGTTCCTGTCTTTCCGGCTGCCAATCACCGTACGTAAAAAGTCCTCCGCAACATCGGCTCGTTTCTTTCCTAACTACCAATAGCCTTTACTAATCTAACTAACCCAACAACATAATATGCAGGGCGTCAAGGACCCCGGCCAGCTTCTGTGGTGGGCCGCCGCGTCAGGTCTGTGCTTCCACGCCTATCAGCAGGTGTCTTACATGATCCTCCAGCGTGTCTCCCCCGTCACCCACTCCATTGGCAACTGCGTGAAGCGAGTGGTGGTGATCGCTACCTCCGTGCTGTTCTTCAGGAACCCTGTCTCAATGCAGAACGCTCTGGGTGAGCGGGGAGGGCGTGCTGTGGGCAGGGGGAGTGTGGGGCCTGGCGAGGAAGAGGATGGTCTAGAGTGCGTGCGCGAACAAGAGGGACGGGAGGGGGCATGGCGGAAGAGGGGTTCGAAAGAAAGGGACAAACACGACTCGCTCA
Source organism: Volvox reticuliferus (assembly GCA_019650235.1). Classification (NCBI taxonomy): domain Eukaryota; kingdom Viridiplantae; phylum Chlorophyta; class Chlorophyceae; order Chlamydomonadales; family Volvocaceae; genus Volvox; species Volvox reticuliferus. The sequence goes on from BNCP01000016.1 coordinate 604,142, forward strand.
CAAACAACCACACGACACAGCCCAGGGGCAGCGCAATGTTACAAAGGAAAAAAAGGATGAGGAATCCTGACGAGCTCATCTGTGTCATAACCCTCCCAAACTACGCCGCAGGTACGGCCATTGCCCTGGCGGGCGTGTTCGCGTACGGTCAAGTAAAGCGTCAGGCGAACAAGAAGAAAGCCGCGTGAATGTAGTACTACCCGGCAAGTACCCATGGAAGCTGACGGCCATGCTGCGGCATATGCGCCGCCTAAATGACGTTTACACCGCCCTCACAAACCAACGGCAGAGGTGCGGAGTACAAGGATCTTCGGCCCAACCATAGCATATGGCAAGACCCCGGGCCAACATTCGCTTTTTTTATAAAACGGCGGGGCATATGGGTGCGAAATGATGATGGATCCACCAGAGACGGAAGGGGAAAGAGGTGGAGCAGGGAGCTTGCAATAATGACCCAGCCGCTGGTCCCCGTATCAGTCAAGGGGACACCTAGCCGGTGCGTCTGATTCGGCGTCGCCGTGCTGTGGGCCTTCGGTGTGCAAGATGGTTGATTGCGGGTCAAGTGGGACGTTCTGTGTTTTTTCGCGTTCGCGACTTCTTCGACTGTTTCAGCATCCTGCTTCACCACCAGGAGCAACATGTGCGATGTTCGACTGGCTTGCCTACGGCCCCGGCGGGGTTCCTCTTCGCCGCTGCCGCTGCCTTCTCTTTAGTTTCCAGTGTCCTTGCGCGCTTTCTGAAGAGGATCAAGAGTGTGGGGCTCACAGCGGTGCGGCTCGCAGACCCACATCCCGGCGGAGGAATCCTGCTTTAGGGTAAGCTGTAAGGGGCCGTGGCGGCCGCCGTTCTTCTGACCTGTCACATCCTTGCCGCATAGCTGCGTGCCTCGTTAGGTCCGTTGGTCGTCCAGATGTTGTTGAGATCAAATGTGGCTTTATTCATTTGAACCCAGTTGTCTGGTTGTCAGTCCGTATGTGTGTTTGTGCGCGCGCGAGCTTTTCGTGCGGTCTGGTAATGTTGTTTCTCGGTCTGGCTGTACGACTCGGCCGTTGTTCAGATCGGCCTCCCGTCCCAACATTCGGTAGTCCACAGTGAAATCGCACTGGCTAATTCCGAAATCGCCGGGGATTATTTGTATTACGATGGTCCTTGTATGTCCGTACGGCTTTGGCGTACACATACAGGGTAAACATGCATAGGTACGGGTATGTACGGCACACGTGCGACGTGCTCGCAGCACATTCCTGGTGAAGGCGTTTCATAGATAATTTTTCCGGCTCTTGCTCTTCCTCTTTACCCAGAGGGAGGGAGCGAGGGCGGGGTTTTCGCGCGTAATGATATGACGTACGGTACAAGGCGAAGTGCATGCTGGCAATATTTGGCCGGCAGCGACGCGGCATTTGTTGCTGCTGCGCGCCCCGTGCATCTTGTCTTTGGTGTGAGCCTCACTAGTCTTATAGGGCGTCCAGATGGACGCCTAAAAGCGCGGACGGACACGTCCGTGGAGATTGTGTGTTGTGCGTGCGAGTGTCGGGCGGAATCATGGTGGCAGCATACCGGTGGCCCTGGCCGGCATTGTTTTCTTTAATGCAACTGCGTTCGATTGGTTCGTGCCTTGGATGTCATGTCATGATCATGCAATTGTTAAAGCCTCTCCCTTTTCGTGTACGCATTTGAATTGGCTAAATACCAAAGCAGTATCGGCACTGTCGTCGGCACCATCGTACCTCATATCATTCAATAATCTAATTCCATGTCATTAGACATCATTCTTCGCATTTATCGATTTACAAGTTACAAGGTTACAGGTCACAGGTTATAAGAAACACCCGTATCCAAAATCCAAAACCGAGCGCTTGTGCCTCCGCCTCTCCTGCGCACGAATGAAACTCTCCGTGTGCATGAAGCCCATACGAATCCAGAAACCATAGAAAGTCCACCTCGGTTATGAGGTCAAGCACAGGCGACCATCCGGCAGCGGTCGCGACAAGCTTACGACCATCTTCCTAGCTCCTAACAACACCTCCACACCTCCATGACCCACACACGCTTCTTCTCCTACCACTGTTACACTCCGGACCTCCGCCGTAACTAATACCCATACCCACTCCCAAAACGTTCCATACATTAACCACCCATCAAGGTACTGGATTGCGCGCACATTCCTACATTATAACATATCCCGAACGAAAGAGCCGGTCGTTCCTCCGAAACCATTATACAGCCTCACTTTAGACCTGTTAAAAACGGTGGTGGGATCACCGGTGGCGCTCACTCCGTTCAGTTTTTCAGTTTGTTGCTCAGCAAGCAGCTGACCACCACCTGATTATGTCTCTCTCCCTCGCATCCTTAAAAGCCATAAATTCAGGAAGCTGGAGGACATTAATATCATACCGCGGCCACGCGGGGGACACCTTCGCGCACAGCTGAAAAAGAGGAACGGCGGGACACCGCAAACAAGGCGCGTTTATGCACATTGCGCACATCCCACCTTGCCGCGACCACTAAATTAACGAACGAACACTAAGCCGCCGACCCTAAAGAGTAGGAAGTAAGAACGGAGAGGTGCAGCCCGAAACAGAAGTGACCTTCCCCTTCACACGGGAACCCTTCATTTTCCACCACCACCGTTACTCTCCGCCCTACACATGCCACCCCTGCTATATTCTGCCACAAGCAATGTCCGGGCTATCGGCCCCACGCCGCCACCAGCTCATTGCCACGGGCGCAGTTAACATATGCTACTCGTGAACACCCCCCAAAAGGAATTCCGCCCATGCAACCGCTCATTAGCTGGCCTTTTGCGATGAGTGTGTTCCGCTCCGAGTGGAGTTCCTCTCCCACCAGTTCTTGCATGACCCCCTGCTGAGTGGACCCCATGATGCCTCACAAACCTTCACGTTACGCAGGATGCAATAGAGGGTGCAATTAGAGGGTCCAAATCCCGTGCAAACCCCAGGCAGAACTCATCCGACGCAGCTGTGTTGGTGTCTGCAGGTCGACCCAAATCGGCCAGTCGCAACCATCACATGTTACGCGCACCTGGCAGCGGCCCACAGCCCCCAACATTTCTATATAAAAAGAACACTAGTATAATACTTCATACGCACACACATACACACATACATAATTGTATCAAACCGCCGCCGGTACAACGTTATCATAGGTTCAGACCAGGATCTCGGTTTCATCGTAATTCCTCGATAACTGGAAACACTCATGGTGGCCCACGATACGGCTGCACCAAGGGGAAGGCAAGCACAACCGCACCTACAAAGGCCCTGGCCTGCCATAAGTACTCTGCTGGCCTGGTCCCTGCCTGCTCTCTTGATTGGCTGGAAATTCGGGAGCTGTTCCTGAAGAAGGGGCAAGATCCCCACCCCAGGCCTGTTCCTAATCCGTCATGGAACACCGGGGGACCCCATGAGGCCCAACATCGCATGCGTGTGCAATTTGCTCCGGTGAGATCGTTTCACCTTCTCGTAAGGCAAAAGTAATTCATGTCGTAGGAGCAGTCTCCGACACGCCCAGAACCACACGAGGACGACGAGGTGAAGGCGCGCATATAAGCAGCAGTCGGGATGCCATCTCCAGGCGCCTGCTGTGCTTTGCTCCACAAGCCGCCCTCGCATAGTGCTCTCTAGTCGTATCACAAACCGGCGCGCAGCCGTGAGCAACAGGCACATGACGCAGGTCCCAAATTTCGCAGAGCTTCCTCTTCAGCGAGACATCGTCCTTCTGATCAACGTCTGCTTCCGAAATACATATGGGCAAATGTGGGCACCTCCCGTGAACAAACACGCACTCGCGTGTGCGGCCACAAACCACTTTCTCACCATCGCACATGTTTTGTCGATGACAGGGCCCTCAACGACGCACCGTCCTTTCTTCAACACGCACGCGCACAGAAGGAGGCACATACACACACACACACATACGAACACAGAACTGCCGTCGTTCTGATCCGGTCGCGTGCCACAGACGAAAACCCAGGAAAAAGGACAAATGCTTTACAAATAAGAAGGCAAGGCAAGGAACCAAAATATAGCATCGCTCTTACAAGCTGCCAAATCCGCACGAAAAGACACACACATCCGTACAAGCATATTATACGCATCTCACTCCGCACACTCCGACATTGATGGTGCTTCTTAGGACACGTCACAATGCATGAGCCTCGTTTCTCACATTGCCGCCAGAATTCCAGATCACATTACCAACCTGAGCGCTGTGCGCCCACACCCGGCATTCCCGTTACTGTGACTCCCTTTCCGCCTCGGCTTCCATCTCCACTTCTAATTCCAGGTCGAGCGCGGCCAGCGCAGACGTGGACCCACCCTCCTCCGTCAGCGCCACCGCCAACACTCCCTCCCTCGCCTCCGGCGCAGAGCGGCTCACCGTTCCAGAGCCCTGAGTATCCATACTCATACGTGGCCACACCGGGGCGATGGGGACCGGGCTGGGGTGACTGAGAGCGCCGTGGAGTTCGAAGGTAAGGGCGCTGCCGGTGCCATGATTACTGCTGCTCTTTTTGTGGCTTGCGTTTTCGGTTGTGAAGTTGTTCGGTGCGGAGCCTAGGCGAACTGAGCGGATGCTAAAATCATCAATTTCGGAAAGGCGATGGAGACTGGAGCCCAGGCTGTTACCACCGCCAGGGAGCGAGCTCGTATGCAGTGTGGTGGTGGTGCTGGCGGCAGTGATGGGTTTACGGGGCCGAAACGCAGGTGTCCGACTGCTTGCATTTGGCACTGGTACTGGCCGCGCTCGAGACGGTGGCACTACACGGCGGCCTGACGGCGACGACGGCAGAGAGCCATAGTGCTGCCCGGCCGTGAGGGGCGGCGACGTCGGCGACGCCGGAAACAGCGCCATTGCCGCTTCCGCAGCCTCGGGCGAAGTCGACGATGTCGACGCCGGTGACGCAATGTCTAGTTCGGGGATGGGGCCCGCCACGGTGCCGCCCCCCACGGCAGCTGCCACGGCGACGGACTCGCCGCCGCCGCTCAGCCGCTGCAGCTCTCTGTAGCTGCTACGACCGCGTCCGCGGTGCTCTGCCGAAGGGTCGGATAGCAGTAGCAGTGCCTGAACGGACCCCTGCATCCCATGCGGAGCTGTACTGATGCGCCGCATGCTGCTGCGGCGGCTGAAGCCCCATAAGCTGCCGCCGCCATCGCCGCTATGCTTGGCGACGGCATCAAAGCCAGCTGCCGTTATCGTCGTTGCGGCCGAACCGTTCGCGGCGCCATCACCCACAGATAGCGCACCATTGGCAGATCGACGGAACGTCCCCCCCATCAACCTCGCTGCCCAGCTTAATGTACTCGGCGCTGGCACTTCAACGGCGGCGGCTGTGGCCGCCACCGGCGATGCATCTTGGGATGGAGGCACGACAAACGGGCTCTGGCGTACAGCACTATTGCCGCTAACAAACGGTGCGGAGGAGATGCCCGGCATGGTGACGGCCGCAGTCGCCACTACGTGTGCCTGTGCTTGCAAAGATGCCGCTGGCAATGGAGGCGGTACGGTCGCCGTTGCAGCGGCAGGTACCCTATTGGGTGCAGCAGCAGCATCTGGTGATGATCCTAATGCTGAAGCCCAGACATCCTCCCACTCGCTGCTGCTATGGCTGCTACTGCCACCGGCACTGCGCCCCTCTGTCGCTGCCGTTGCAGGATTAGCTGCAGTCGCCGATGCCATGCTCACATCTGCACGCGTCCGCTCGATTTCGGGATGAAGCGTCGCCTCACCTGCAAGCTCCGCCGTTTCAACCTCCTCCTCGCCCCCCAACACTACCGCCGACAGCTCAACAAGAGGCAACAGCGACTGACCCGACCCCGCAGAAGTGGCCGACATTGACAGGACCGGGTTGCTGCCGCCGCGGCTGTACGACGCCTGCGGCGCCGACGGTGCCACCGGGGGCTTACCTGTCCCCGACGTGGCGCCTAACGATAGCGAGCCGTGGAGCCGTCCCTGCGACGTTGAGTCTCCACCTCCGCCAGCACCACGCTCCGCCAGACCGCTGCCGCTGCTGCCCCTACCTGCCCCTACCTGCTGTAGTAGCTGCTGGTGCTGCTGGTGCCGCTGCTGCTGCAACTGCAGGTAGCGGCTGTAGCCGTGGCCGCCGTGGTGGTTATGCCCGACGGTGGCGAAGCTTGACTCGGCTGAGGTGCCAACGCCGGCTGCAGGACTGTTGAGTCCGTCTGCCTGTGAATGCGCCGCCGAGCGGGGCAGCGGTGAGAACGTGGCGGCGGAGGCGGAATTGTCGCCGCTGGACAGCACCCGCGACATGGTGCGCAGGCGGCGACCCACTGTGGACACCAGTTCCAGGTTGGTGGGCACGTGGGAGATGCTGCCCTCTTGCACCCCTGCGTGCAGGTGAGGTCGCGGGTGTGCAGTTCAAGGAAAATATATTTGCTTGCATGTGTATGTATTCGTGTAAATGTTAGGTTGGAGGCGAATACACGAGACCAGGTGCCATTCTTGGTGTCCGGAGGACGAGGAGAAGGGGAGAAAACGCGGAACACCAGCCAAAAGATGATCCGGACGGGTCGGGTTTAGAATACGGGACACAGGATGCGATGGGACCTGACGGGTGGACATGAAGAGATCCTCGTCAGGCGTGAGAGACGCCAACATAATCAATGGCAAGCCCCCATCATGTGACCATGCATCTGATCGTCAACGTTTAGATAATGCTGACGCAAGACGGATCGCCACCACCTCTTCAAGGGGAAACCTGGATTGGTAGATATTCAGATGTGGTAGATGAATGCAAAAGAAGATCCGTACTGGACCTTGCATGCTGGATAACTCATTCCCATTCTGCCCCCGCCCCGGTGAGCTAATCAGTACCTTGGTTTCCAAAGATGAAATCCAGCACATTGAGGTACTTAGAACGAAACACATCCCGGTGCTGGCCCCACGAGTCACTGTAGCAGTGCATGATGGCGCCGCAACCTAGACTGAACATTAACACGTCCAGACGGAGGCCGCCGCCACCGGCGCCAGCCGCTGCTATGGGGGGTTGCGGAGCTGGGCGAACGTAAAAGGCCCCCGGCTGCGGCAGCGGCCTTCGCAGCGCCAACGCCGAAGAACCCGGCGGGGCCAATCCCACGGGACGGCGGCCGTGGGGCCCAGAGCTGACTTCGGAGCCCCATAGCCAGCAGCACCTGCGAGATAAGGGAGTTGCCAAAGATTAGCATTGACCAACATGCCAGCTGGAAAGCGTATGTTGCTAAGATGTTGCTAAGGCAAGTTGGTAAAAATATAATGACATATACGTATCGTCTAACCAATCTTTCTTATTTCCATCTTCCAAAACATATTGTAAACAACCCAAGGCCATAATCATTAATGCTATACCTAAAAAAATAAAATGGAAAGTAAAAGATTGGGCATATGAAAATCTGACTAAATATTTCCTGATGAATTATACGACAAAACTTTTGTGCGTTGCATAACGGCTGAAGAAGCAGAGAACGGGGAACGCGCACAAGACCGCGCGAGATGTATAAAGAGTTTGTGTGTGTGTGTGTGTGTTTGTGTATGGCCGGGGGAGGGGGCGGTAGAAGGAAATCGTTTGAAGCCCTAGAAGAAGGAAGATGGAACCCCCCCGTGAGATTCCCCACGAACCGAATGAAGGCTTCCAGCGCCCTGGCCGCGCAGTACATGGCCAGTTCCATTCTGCGGCTCTTCTTCTCCAGCACTGTCGCCAGGCCCCCCGCCCACACACTGCCCGCAATGACGGCCCCCGTGTTGGTACCAGATACGCAGAAGCCCGCGCAAGCACCTGGACGAGCAGAGGACGGACAAGCGGAGCGGTAGTTTGGCGCGCGGGAGGATGAGGTGAATTAGGTGATGGCCATGGTCTGGTACGGCAAGAACGTGTCACCAGACAAATAAGATTTTCAACTTATTAAAAACCCTGGAGGTGCACAGCATGCGCCGGGTAATGCATTTTTTATTACCAAGCACACTTGAAAATGGTTCATTCTGTTCTTCTCCTATTATATTATACGTTATGTCAATTTGCCTGTTCAAGGTCAATAACCTGAACTGATCCCTGCACCTTTGCAACAAGTACCGTCACAAGTAGCTGCAGCCACCACGAGCTAAGGTGTTTATCAGCACTTGCCGACTCTCCTGACCAATCCTCATCCAAAGATTGTCTGTACATCCAACCGTCACACTCCCGTTCGCATGTTCTCATCTCACCCCCGAAGGCTGCCGCGATGTAGGCCGACAGGAACGCCGACGACCGCAACACCGCCAGTGCCAGTTTAGGCAACAGCTCACGAGGCCGGGCCAGCAAAGCCGTACGGTGGACCAGCACGGAGGACACCAGGTAAAATGGCACGTAGACGGCCAAAGACGTGCCGTATGCCTTGGGAGGGGGTTTGGACGCGAGGAAGGGTCGTTTGCGCGGGCACAGGCGGAAATCCGAACAGCCGGGCGGATGCCAGTGGGGAGACCAACACGTGCAGGACACTGCCGTGGCAACTGGCTTGAGCTCAGATCCCTGGTGATCCCCTCCGTAACATTCGATAATCCCGCCACCAGCCGACAACCCACTGACGGACGGACGGACGGACGGACGGACTTGGCTGCTCCTCACCCGCTCACCCGCCCAGACACAACACGCAAACTCACACTTACCTGCGGCAGCGTGGACATCGCATGGGTCGCGCAGCTCTGGCCAGGATGGAAGAACTCGCATGGCGTGCGGCGCAATCGGCCGGGCCTGGCGTTGAGGTGGGCCAGGGGAGTGCCCTGCAGCGCCCGCAACGGTCCCGGTGCCAGGCCCAGGGAATTGCGCATGGCATGTTCCTGTGGAGGACAGCAAATTGGTGTCAATCTACATTACTTCTGGGGCGCGTGGGCGTTACAAGTTCTTAGTTTGCCCATGATAACATACATATGTAGACATTACACGATACATGCACATTTAGGTATATGGAATAGTTGTAAAACAATATGATCCACCCAAACAACCCTACCCTACCTCATCCCATGCATTGTGGAAGCTCCTCCTCGTGTTCAGAGGGAAGAAGGGAAGATAAGCTGCCGTTTGTCTCTCAATGCCCACAATCCTCAGCCGACTATTCCCATTCCTGACGGCTGCCACCAGCGCCACCCGATCCGGCTGTGCGCTCCGTCTGTACCTCAACCTGGCACCTCATTTCCATACCTTTTCTCAGCTTCCGCCCCGCCTCACCCGTATCGCTGCCCACACGGCCGGCTCCTTTCCGCCCATGCGCGTGATAAATCGCACGTAGGTAGGGGGCAGTGTGGAGGGCGCCATGATGAACGAGTAAAGGATTTGGCTGGCCGCCATGCACATCAGAAGCGTGTCACCATGCTGTAAGCGAGTTGGGCGCAGCAGAGCGCGGAGCGCAGGTGGCGCACTGGCGGGGCAAGATCGCGCGGGAGTGCAAGCCAGAAAGGGAGAACGGGTTTTTGAACACGAGGTTCGGGCAAGGCCGGCAAGACCAGGGACGAAGACCTGACTGTGGTCGGTGCGACCTTTACCCCCTGGAACGTGGATCACATGAAAAGACTGATAGGCTTGAAGACTTGAAGAGGCCCCACTCAACCAACCAAAGTGCTAGGAATTCCTCCCATGCCGGGCTCCGGGTGACCCACATCACTGACCCACGACATTTACCTTGACATTCACGGTCCGGGATCCACCCTCCAGGCATACCGGCATGTACCATCGCACGCATGCACACACACGGATATTTACCCACTCCTCCGATTCCCCGTTAAAGCCAAGCAAGGCCTTACCTTAACTTGTTGCCCGTGCGCACCAACAACGTAAGGCCCCGCAATAGGATGTACGTCGCAAGGCTGTAGTGCCGTCGGTTGGACCTGCCGTTTTGTTTAGCACAGCCAACGCAAAGTGGCGGAGGAAATTGAGTGAGGAGACGCCACTAACGCCGGGGACTGGTGCAAACGCGCAACAGGTGCCTGGCTGCCGCTCTTCTCCTCGTTGTGTGCAGGGGTAAGGCCCATTGCCCATGATAAAGCCCGCCGGCCCTCCATCTCTTTCCAGTGAGAGGACCCGTGCTTGTGCTCCGTCATGGCCACTAGGCACCACTGCTATAATCCTGGACGGTCCATAACCAACAGCCTGGTGCGGAAACTCCCAACTCGCTGCGGCTGCTGACATTACACCTCAGCTGCGCTCTGCGGCCCGCTGCCGGGGCCAGCAACAGCTGCTGCTACTGCTACTAGTGCTGTTACAGCTACTGCTGCTGCGGCTGGGTCCATATACGTAGCGGCAGCGAGGGAGGCATAAAGCGGCGGCTGTTGGGCAAACAACAAATGTATTCGCTTCCTCTGCGGGACGTGGTTTTGGATCTCACCCGGTAATGCGAAGGGACTGTCCCGCGATGAAGCCCGCCACCAGGGCACGCCAACGTTGGGTGCTGCAGGCGCGCAAGCGGGCGGGAGAATGCGTAAGGACTGAGTGTGTGATGTAAAGATAAGAGGTTCTGATGGCAGTGAAGATGAAGATAGGCCAGACCCCGGAAAATGGGTCACGCAGCGAAAAAGCCCGGGAGTAGATGGAGGCAAAGAAATGTTGCTTGATGCTTCTTACAGCCCATTTGCATAGTGGGCAAGAACCAGGCAGACCGACGATATCTATGTGAAGCATGTACAAAAATGTACTGCGTTCTAGGAGAGATAAAAAGCTACGCAGTTAAGGCTGATTACCTTGGCCATCACCGTGCGTTACGCCCTACGGAAAAGTCCCATCCTCGTCACGCAAACACACATACACACACAAATTGCAGGAAGGGCCAAGCGTCAACGGAACCGCATCGTTTCTAAATTTCTACACAAAGGACGTCTAGAGTGGTAGCGGCGGCGCAATGGGAGCGACATGAGATTCGACAGGTGACCTGCAGGGCCTTCCGACACGTGCGTGGTGAAGCAGGTTAGTACAGCACAGTCCCTGCGCCCCGAAGCTGACCTGGCTTTTCCGAAGATGAGTGCGATGCCTTCGTCCACGGCGGTATATGATGAGCCGATGGCCGCCAGGAAGCATGTATGCAGCACAGTGTCACGAAGCACGTCGACCACTGTCGTTATGCGTTGACGACCCTTGCCTCGGACTCGCGACAGCAGATACATCACGAAAGTGAGAGTGTGAAGGCCGCCTTTAATTAGTATTCCAGCAGCTGCACCACGAATTGCGGCTGTTCGCACGCGGTCCCAGGCGCGCCTCAATTCTGGCGTCCTCGCGAGCAACTCCAGCTCCTCGAACATACCCCGTTCGCTGAAGCTGGTATCCATATCATCGCCTGGTACCTGTCTATGTCGCGGCCTGTAATGATGCCCGGAATTTTCAGAGTCGCCGCTCATTGTCCCCGCGAAGTATGCTTAACCTCGGAAAGATGCACAGATACGCAAGCAATATCGCCTTATAGCTTGTAGACATTTATTAACAAGTGTTATTGGGGGAAAACGACTATGTAGCTTACGACATGCCGTACTGTACATGTCAAGTAATTTCCAGCTCATTTCCGCGCCGATTGGCCACTATTGTATCCCAGATAACTGGATTAATTTCATTCCCTGTCTTGTGAACTGCTCAAATTACCGAAGTCTGTTGAAAGCTAATAAAATCATATATTATCAAGAGTGTGCGCGTATCCAAACATGATTCTTCCACAACGTATATCTGGGATTCGGGGTGTATTTGATCATGGCAGAGCGAATGGACCAGTGGTGAAATCGACCATTTGGCGACCGCTCTCTAACGCTCGCTTGCGGATTCGGGCCGAAGCAAATACAAATACGACGACGCCGATAACTGACTCGAGTATTTTATATACCGCACTTAATACTGCTTGTGATAACCTACGGCGAGCGCCTGCGGCCTTGGTGCGATTGACACGAAATTGTGGCACACGAGCGACTTCACGTCGACCCAAATTGAACTGCCTGCGAATCCACACAATCATTGTATCATCTGATTTATTATATAATTGACGTCGCTCGTGGCGCTCGCTGATTAGTGGCATCATTTCCCCCTGCAACATCTCAATCTCTCAACCATGTGCGCAAACGTCGAATTTAGGGGGTTCAAAGTTGTGAGATTCGTCGAAGCTGTTCAAGCCACATATAACTTCATCAAACCCTGCTATCCAACCTTCCCCAGCCGAAAGCTTCTTATCCCTCTCTTCACCACCTCTGTCTGGCAATCCCTTCCAAACTTTCCTCCCCGCAGCGTGTGGATTTCAGCGGCCCTGTGCTGGACTCTTACGAACAGCTGAAGTCCGCCGGTGTGACTCCCAAGTGGGGCTCTGCGGTAACGGACGCCCTACGGCGTCGAAACGTCTTCATTGGGGAGCTCCGTCAGGTAGGGCCTGCATACATCTTCCTACCTTGGATGCCCTGCACCGTCCTCCCGTGTTCATCTTCCAAGCATCTGCTGCAGTTGCACTCTAAATGGCCCTTCTCTGCCCTCCTGCTAATTGGTCCCAGGTCGGCATCAAGAACCCCGACAAGATCGCAGTGCCCTCGGTCCGCAACGACGCAGCCTTTTTGTTCTCAGTTGTGGGTAAGTGCCCATTCGCTCGCGTCTTCCAGCTACTAGTATGGTATTTGTATGTCTGCGTGTGTATCTGTGTGTGTCTGTGTGTGTCTGTGTGCGTATATATAGATATATATGTGTGTGTGTGTGTGCGTGTGATGTCTAGGGCCTGTGCGCAACCGTGCAGCTTACGACTGCTGGCCGCCCTTCGGGATCCGCGTGCTGCTGCGGTGGAAGGATGGCGCGTCCTTACACGGTCCTCCGCCGTTTGCAATGCCACCTAGTGAGCGCTAACTTTGACTGCCGAATATTGCTTCGCGGCTGTGCATGTGGGTATCTCACTAGCGCCTGCTTCCACAGGCACTTTCCGGTGGTGTTTGGTGCCGCTGGCAAACCTTCATATTGCTCCCTGCCTAATCAGGCAATAGCGGCGGCCGCAGCGGGAATCCCTGCCCACTTGGTATTCCTGGTGCGGTGTCGTGGCCCAGGGTTTCAGGTTGGCAGGCTGGTCGCGCTTTGCGGTCTATTTGGCACCAAAGCCTCTGTGCCTTCGGGTATGTTGTGTCCCCCACCTGTATCTTGAGCCAGCCTCGGTCTCATTCCCGGCGCCTTTCGCCAACCCCTTCCTTCTCCGCACATCCTCCTCCGATTTGCAGTCCCTGCCGCCTTTTTTGTCCCCCGCGCCAGCCTCCACCAGCGTCCTGGCAGTCCTGGCGGGTCAGCTGCCCGGCGACTGGGGCTTCTTCTCCTCCTACCTTATCGGCGGTATTACGCTGGCGGTGCTGGCAGTGGGCTCCACAGCGCCGGGGCTTCTCGCAGTGATCATTGACAAGTTCAGCCAGGTGTTCCCAGACTATAAGGTGTGAGACCGCAAAGCATGTCGGAGGGGGCCGGGTTGGCTGAAGGGCCTGGGCGAGGGGAGCATATGATGTTGAGGAAGGGGTTGGTAAAGTGTTTGGACGATTTGGTGATTCGATAGAGATGGTCCTCAGCAAATGCAACGTATCATTGCGTTCCCGCGGAAAGCTGGCGAGCTACCTAATGTCCACTTTCACGTCCCAGCACACGCATTTCATCTCCCGTTCACCCAGGCTGTTGCTTCCTTCCCCGTCTCCCAATCGCTTTGCCACTCGCACCGTCAGGACCGGGTGCTTAAGCACGAGGCGGCTCACTTCCTTGTAGGGTACCTTCTCGGGGTGCCGATCACGGGATACAGCGTGGAGCTGGGCAAGGAGCACACGGAGTTTGCGGAGGCTAAGATCCAGCAGGTCTGTGCGCGTGCGTGGTGACGTTTAAGCGAACCTCAGGCAGGGAGTGGCAAGGGTACCTGCTGGTGCATCAGCAATTACAGCTGTCCTTACGGTGCCGTTTTCGGACTTGAACGCGTCGATGAGTTGCGCGTAGTATTTATGGACCTGTTTTCGCCCCTCCCAGTAAACAGAGGCCTGCAACGTTTGCTCCTTGCATCTGAAACATTTATTCTCTCGTCTTCTTCCCGATTGCCCTCTCAGCGTATCATCGAGCGCACTCTTACGGATGAGGAAATTGATGTTCTGGCGCTGGTGGCGGTGGCAGGTATCGCAGCCGAGGGCCGCGACTACGACGAGGTATGTTATTAAGTGTGTCGTGCATCTGCCTTGCCGCTTATATCGGGCCGATGGCTAGCTGCCGCCCCAAGTACCCAACCCTCTAACGCCCTCACGCATCGCCGAGCATCATTCACTTGTTATTTGTATCCCCTCGGCAATGCGGCAGCAATTCCTTGTGACGTGACACTCAAGTCCGATTTGAACCTGGCACGCTGCATCTTTACACGAGCTGGCGCCGCTCCCCCTGGGGACGGCGCTATGGTGCCTATACAGGCTAACTGTCTCAACCGCATTCGAGACACACACATACACACACGCGCGCGCGCGAATCCTCGGCGTCGGAATATAGATAATCTCTCCCGATCACACGAGCATGGTCCTGTGTTTTTCGTTCTGGGCCCCCTGTTTTGCCGCCTCGAACACAGGTGATGGGCCAGACGGCCGATCTGACGGACCTGCAGCGCCTGCTGCTGCGCTCCCGCACTCGCCTCAGCGATGCGCAGCAGCAGAACGTGACGCGGTGGGCAGTGTGGAGTGCAGCGGGCCTGCTGCGGTCCCATGCGGCGGAGCACCGGGCACTGGCGGAGGCGATGCGCGGCGGCGCCGGCGTGGCAGAGTGCGTGCAAGCGATTGAAGCTGCCCAGCCGGCGGCCGCCGCTGCTGGCAGCGGCGTCGCTGGGAGGTAAGCGGAGCCTCAGGACACCGCATAAAGGAGGAGTTTGAGAGATTGACTGGGACGAGGCGGCACCCCAAGGTATCATTAGTGCCTTTAGACGGCTGCGCTTTACCTAGTAGGCAATGGCAGGCATGAATGTAAGACCTTTTCTCCTATCACGCGTTATGTGAAAGTTGCTGGCCACAGCCACCAGAGGTGCGCATGCATGGGTACTGATTCGCTGGTCCTCCAGTTCTCAAGTTACGTGATCATTCGTCAAAAAGGCAGAGCGGGAGGGAGAGAAAAGATGGCGGATGACGCTAGGGAGGCGGCAGTGGAGGGGCCGGAAGGGGAGTTGGCAGTACCGACTGGTGAAAGGGAAGCGGAACCGGTTGCAGAGGGCGAGCAATTTCGGAACCGAGTAGAGTCGACGGCTTGAGCAGATATTTTGACAAGTATCGGTAAACAAGGAGGGAAGTATGGACTCACGGGAACTGCAAAGGGTTAGAGCGCGCGGAGGGCAGTGGGCAACTGCCGTGTAGAGAGGCTGGTGAGGGGAAAGATAGGGAAGCGAAGAGGCCGCGTCCGTGCTGTGAGGGAGCCGCAAGGCTTGGTAGATAGGGCCATTGCCAAAGGGGCTTATGGTGATTTTCTGACACGGCGGTATTAATCCTGGGGTGCCTCAGATACGATGTCACAAACAGCGCACATGTTTGAGGCTCGTCTCGGTACAGAACCGTGCATTATATTGTTGTTTGATTTGGTGGGGTTTGACCAACCGACCTTGACGCACGGCGCTTTGAGCACCAGGGCGTTTTGGAAGAGTGCTCGTGTGCTTGCATGCGAAATTGCCCTCGGATTTTAGTAGGCTGGGGTTTGCATGTGCATAGGCGCTCTTCTTCAGGCAACGGGAGGATAGGAGTAACCGACATTCGGTGGGCTGTGGATGGGTGCCTAAGTAACGTTCTGCTGCTCTGGAATGAGACACTTGCCAAGGAGAAACTGATGTACAAAGTGATAAAAATAAAGATAAAAAGGTAAAATAATTATTATCATCATTGACACTGCAGTGAAGAGCTTCGTCAGGCAAACGGTCGATTTTTGCCAGCGCATTGCTTATTTTGGTCATCTTGCAGCACACGAACCCGAGGCAAAACCAATTGTCAGGTGCATCCTGCTGCCTTACATTTGCAGTTTTTATTAATCAAGCACCTAATCAGATTGAATTATGTTATGCCCTTGGCCTGGGTACAATCGGCTGGCGATGTAGCAAGTTTGCGGGTTGGCCGAAGCTCGGAAGGTGCCGAAGCTGTTGCCTATAAGAGCAGTGTCACTGAACTATATGGCAATTTTCTCCCACCAAATCAGCCTTATACCAGTTTAATTTATAAGCCAATATGTTTCGGTGGTGTTGACGGAGCTGTCGTGCTTTGCACGGGCAACTGGATGACCATTTGTCACCAAATTCTCCCTGTTCCATATAAATATTTCTTAAATACAAAATATAAATATACATTTTTGACTATCGAGTTGATGTATTTTCAGTTGTGCGTCTGACAGATGACCGGCTCAAATGTCAGACTTTGGACGTAAAAATACAAGGGAAAAGAAAAAATAATTAGATATCTACATGTAAGCTTTCAACGCGGCATAGTACGGGCAAAATTGTTGAGTGCAAAAGTCCTGACGTATCCGCCTTAAAAAACTATCTCATCCTACTGAAATCTGAAGGATTTTATTATATAATTATTCTCTGGAAGGATTTATGTATGTGAATTTGCTGAATCATGAAAATTCCGCTGTGACGGTGGTTACCATACGGCACAGATAAAAGGAGGCCTTTTCAGTTCCCGCTGCAAATAAATTGGAGTCATACGGTAAGGGTTGACGAAATCATCTGGGTTCCCCGTCAGCAATAATCGCCGGAATGCGGTACAACAAAAAGCTGCTTGACCGTCTCGTGTCTTCTTAGCCAGCTTGATTCAAATGCGCATCCAATAGTATAGTATATAGGTGTATTACTTTAGTATTTAGGTTCCAAAGCAGGGATTAATCTATTGCTGGGGGTGCTAAATTGAGTTCCTTCGTTAAAGGGGGAACGCCGCAGCGCCTGATGCGCGGCTGAGGCAGATTGAAACGCCTCAGCCCGCACGAAGGTGTGTTGGTTGTGTGCGAATCGGTCCAGTACCCCTCCCTCTTACCTAACGCCGCCTTCACTCCCAGGTTGGAACGCGGCATTCCACGTTAACTGCGCGTGTCGCCTTGCAGCTCTTATTGCCTGGCAGACAAGGCGCGCATGAGCTGGAGGGCGTCGAGCTCGGGCGGGGGGCCAGGCTAGTAGCCGATGTTGGGGCCTTGGGCTTTTGAGTCTCAAGCCGTGGTGACCGAACACGTGCTGACAGGACCCCTAGCGCGCTATCGCCATGGCTCTATGGATGAGTTGGGCGGCCAAGTGGTACTGATGAAGCTTTGCGTCTCAAACGCTCTGGCGGGCAGTATAATCGGTAGAGGCGGACACAACCGCGACCAGCTGCAGGCCATTTCTGGTGGCGCCCGCATCCAACTTTCAAGGCCTAATGAGCTCTACCCTGGCACGTCGGATAGGGTGCTGGTACTGACAGGAACCTTGGGTTCCTGCATTACGGCCCTTTTCGCAATTTCTGGCTGCCTTGGAATGCCTGGACCATTGCCTCTTGAAGCTGTCTTTATGGGAGTCAGCACACAGTGGAAACTTATCTTACCATCCAGCGTTTGTGGTTATGTCCTTGGCGCTGGAGGTCGGACCGTGCGAACCATCACGGCGCAAGCCGATGCCAATATCAGTATCTCCGCCGAGCCAGATAGAGACGCTGAGTTGCCGAGAGAGCGGATCGCAACAATTTCAGGAGGCTGCTTGCAGACGCTTCGCGCCACCGGACTCATCGTGGATAAGGTGAGGAATTTTGCGTTTCCATCGTTCGAATCATTTCCGATGATGACGAAATAAGTGAAGGACAGAGTTTGCATATTACTGGCTGCATTTGCTCAGGGCAGCCATGGAGGGGTGGTAGCCCCTGTCAAAGGGTTCTTCCCGTGGACTGTGGCTTATTTTTTCCAACCCCGCGGCGCCACATTGAACCCAATCGCAGTTGCTAACACGGCCCTTCCTAGAGCCTGGCGAGCCATCCTTTGAAGGACAGTTCCCAAGTAGCCGCATGGCGCTCCTTGCACGGACAGGACACCTCCGCAACCCGCCAGGCCTGCTGCAACAACACATGCCGCCGCATTTGCTTCAGCAGCAACAGCATCGGTCACAGCAACCGCAGCAGCAACAACAGCAGCTGCAGCAGCCGGCGACGCTCGCGCCAGCGCCGGGGCAACCCATGTACGCCCAGTCGCCAGCGGCTGGGACATCTGCGTTCGTCTACTTTCCGCTACAGCAGCTGCAGCCGGCAGCTGCACCGGTACTACCGTTGACAGCGGCGCCCGTCAGCATGGCGCACGCGCCCTTAGCTGTCCCGGTCGCGACAGCGGCGCCAGCCCCGAATACCATGCGCGCCCTGCCCAGGATGTCTAGCTTGCCAATTGCGACGGCTGTGGCACCAGCGACGATGGGACCTGCGCCACTGCCAAGTTCGGCGCACAGCGGCACCCTCCCGGGCCCTCCGTCCCCAGGCCAGCAAGGCCAGCCGGATGTGCTTGGCCCGCGGTTAGAGGTCAGCATCGAAGTTCCCGAGAACCGCGTCGGCTTGCTGATAGGTATGGAACGGTATTGAACGGTATTGAATATAGATTCAAGGTACCGAGGGCTTCATCTGCTGGCGAAGGCTTTGCCGAATGCCGCAGACTGCTGCTGGTCCAAAGCATGGTCCACGTGTTCAAACAGCAAGCTTGTGCCATGACGTTTTTGTCGTATTTGATTGCGGTCGTGTCTGACTGTTTATCGGTGGTCAGTGTCAGGGCGACTGCGCCACGGCTAAGGTTCCTATTGAGTTTACGTGGTGTCCTACTGGCCTTGGGCTAATTTTTCCGATTTTGCCGACCCTGCCTTTGTGTAGGACGTGGAGGCGAAACCCTTCATTCCATGCAGCGCCTGATGAACGTGAGTATTCACATCGCTCGCCGCCCCCAGTCGGCTGTGGGTGAAGGGCCCGCGCCGGACACGATGCGGCGCGTAACAATTGCTGGGGCTCGGAACTCTGTCAATATCGCGCACGCATTCATACTGCAGCGCCTTTCAGGTTCAAGGGGCGGTGGTGGCGAAACCTCGTCACGGCACTAGGAGAGCGGGAGGGTGTCATGTCATTGCCATCCATCTATCCCCCATTCGCGTTGTATGGCTGCCCTTGGCATTGCGCTCAAAGCTGCTATCATTTGCAGCAGGGTTGTGCTGGCGACCAACAGCCATCGCCTTAGCGGTCCGGGAGAAGGGTCCTGTCTCCTGGCATTGTCCCGGAAGCCAAAAGCCTTTCAGAACATGCAGGTCAGGACCGTATGTCTTCCTTCGGAGTGCGGCAATTTTCACTTCGCTACTTGCATTGAGGGACAGCTGCTTTTCCTTGGCTTAGATCGCGGCCAGGTATAATCGTTGTGCAACGCCCTGGGTCCTCCGACACTCCTGCTCCTCGCTGTCGCGTAGGATTGGTTGGCGGACCCAGGGCGTTGCGTTGTTCATGCAATCGTAGGCAAGTTATCATATCAGCGGTCAGTGGAGTTGACTTGATGCCCCATCCAATAACCAGCGCAAGCGGGTTGGATAGGGCTCCCGCTTTACATTACAATGCGTGGGTGCTCGGGCAGATGTGCGTCTCGATTGTGTTTGTTGTATAGTGTGCCGTTGACATTCCACTGCCACCTGCCATCAGTTTTGGTGTTCATATAGCGTGGTGTTCGGGTCGTTTATGCCATTCCTCTTTGCACAAGCCCTTCAATTGCAGTGTGCTTTTTCGCATGAAACATGAAAAGATGCTTTTAAGCAGCTGCGGTGTTGCGCCCTGGGCGGCGGAATCCTTCGGTAATCTCCATCAAATATCAGTGCACAATCATACGGGTGAGTTCAATCCACAACGGTTTTAGAAGTCGGCACCATTGCGTGGAAGGGGTTTGGATCGGGCTTTGTTGTGTTGAGTCAGTGCAACATTGCACTCATCCAGGGCTCGCCAGTGAGTGTTGCTGGACCGCGCGCATGGAGCGCTGGTTGGTGCGTGCGCGTGCGTCATGGAACATTGCACGTTGATCCCATTGTGATGCCGGGGCCCCGTCTATAGCAAAGATGGATGCAGCTTGGCGACAGTTTGCATAGTGCGTGCATCCCGCAGACGGAACAAGCGCAGGTGCGCTGGTGCATGCGCTGTCCTACGACGGGGACAGCTGCAAAAGCCAGTGCGCTACTTGTGGTGCGGCGCCTAGCTCGATGTGAGAGTCTGACAGGCAATGCACGTGGACCGTCGGAAATCAGAAGACATAAGAATTGCTCATTATATTCACATCATGATACTGTATGGATCATACCCGGATTGCTTATTTTCGACACATTCCATTAATTTGTCTCGTGTTCCACATCCTATTATTGGAATGAAGGCGTGGCTGCTGTGACTTGCAGCCTTCATTCCATGTCTGCGCGTTGTGCCCCATGTGTATGTGTGTATGCGTTGGTCCGGTCATGTTCGAGTTGTCTCACATGTCACCCTGAGAGTTGTATCATCCCTTTTTTGTGTTCCCATGTATCGTGTTGTTCCATAAGAGGATGTTTTTAGTCACTTCAACTCAGGTTGCTGAACTGTGTTTGGTCATGTTGCCGCAGCTGTCCTTCACCTGATTTAATTTCTTGCAGGCAGACGGCACCTGTTTGTCCTGCTGTTGCTGTTAGTATGCCCACTCTTCCAGGGGGGCGCCTGGTCCCTGCGTGCTGTTTCTTACGGTATAGCAGGTGGTTGAGACGGCAGCCAGTTTGCGCTCGGCTCTGGCGGATGCCGAACCAGGGAGAGCGTGCTGGGTTTGAGTTCTTGCACGGCTTAAGAATTGACACATAATCATCTGACGGGGACTTTTTATTGCCCATGGGTCGCTGTGCTGGTGCGGCAGGGCGGCGACGAGGGTGGCCGGTCATGTGCTTTCTGCGCGCGTGCACATATACGAACCTCGGGTATGCCACAACATCACGTGCGTCTTAGGGCTCTCTAAAGGAGGGCCCACGAGGCGGAGCGGTCTGATGGGAGGAAGATGCTTTGTTTGTGTATTGACCGCAGAAAGCATCTCACATTCATGTTCATAAATCATGTGTAAAGATCTACGATCATCAATAAGGGTATATTCCCGCTTATTGTGCTGCTTGGGCTCCTCCACATAAAGAATCCGAGCATGAGCAGATCCAGTGAGAAACGCCTTGCGTATACGGTGACTGATCCTTCTATTATGAGAGGCTATCGACTCCCATGGGGTCGATAAAGAAGTCTGATACACGCCTTGTGGCCACACAGTTACTAACCGTGTAGACTTGTCAAGGAATGTGTTGGAACGACACTGAATGGGTCCCCGGTGTTCCGGGTGACGCCAAATACCTCGGCGTGGTAGGCACGTGCGCAACTCGATGAACGGCAAATGCAATCAGATGCACTTATAGATCTGAGCAGGAAACTGCCTGACACCGATTATAAAGGGACTCTTCAGTTAAGGACAACTGCTGAAAGTATATTGTCGAAATATTGAAGTAAAGCAGCTCCGAAGCGACCGGCACAAGTTACCCTGTAACGCCAACAACCGGGAAGGGTGATATCTTACGTCTTACAATCATGGACGCGCTGTCAATTGAGGCATCGTATCCAATTTACATGTTGGATGTATTCTTTAACAGACTGATGCGTATGATTACTTCAGTCGCTTCCCGATGCACACCGTGACGGCTTATCGTGACACGCACTTCCATTTACCACATTTCAACCAATTTATCATCGGAATTTTTCTCTCAATAAAACCTATTAAGCTTTCCGGGGTTCAAATTGGATCACCTTGTACCTGAGGGGATTACCTTAAGCAGATATGCGGGGTGCCCGTGCTAATGCCGCCGTGCCAGATTGGGAGAACCCTGCCGTTCTGGGCATTAACAAACGAGCTAGTCACACGCCTTTGCGTTCTTTTCGGGATCTTGAATCAGCTGT
Source organism: Volvox reticuliferus (assembly GCA_019650235.1). Lineage (NCBI taxonomy): Eukaryota > Viridiplantae > Chlorophyta > Chlorophyceae > Chlamydomonadales > Volvocaceae > Volvox > Volvox reticuliferus. The sequence continues at coordinate 626,066 of BNCP01000016.1, forward strand.
AGATTTCTTCCGCCCTCCTGTTCCGAGCACCAATGCCACCACGCGCCTCCTTTCGGAAAACGCGAGGCGGCAGCACGCCGCGAAGTCACAGGTCCTGACCGTGCGGGGGTTGGCGGGGTCCCCAGCCTCCGGGATGCACAAGCTGTCTGGTTGCGACTGGAAGTTTAAGCTATTCCGCAATCCGGGCGAGGTACCTCCCGAATTTTTGGAGCCCGACTACGCAGCCTCCGATTGGACACAGGTGCGCGTCATGGCATGTGTTTTGTTGTGTACGCTCGTGTAGTGCACGTACAGCGGCACGCCGGCACATCACCACGCTGTCACAATCGTCGGCGTCCAAAGCTTCTTGTGGCTGGGGCCGTTTGGACGCCTCTGTATTGATTTAAAAAACGAGAAACGAAACGGTCATGCATCCTTCGGTTTTGGGGGTTTGGCTTGGGATATGGTGTGGAGTCTTGGGTATAGAACTGCAGCACATGGATGCCTGGCGTGCGGCATAAACTGAAGGGCATGTGCTCCATGGGTCCGTGAGAAATGACCCTCCTAGTATGGTGGTGGATTGCGATAATCGCTTTTCCCCGGGGGATTCGGGGTTATCGGGTTATCGGGCCACGCTTTTCGGGACGAACATCAATGCCCAGGGCATTTGGAAAACACGGCATTGCGCATCACGCCAACCTTTTTACTGCTACCACCCACATCGCCCGTGCCAACCTCTTCCCACCTCCCTCTCCACACACACCTCTCCACACACACCTCTCCACACACCCCACTCTGCCGCGGCGTCGCAGATCCCTGTTCCGCTGAATTGGGAGTGCGCCGGGCATGGCACTCCCATTTATACCAACTTCGTGTACCCCATTCCGCTAGACCCACCTTTCGTGCCGACTCTGGAAAACCCCACGGGCTGCTATCGCCACTGCTTCGCGCTAGAGAAAGGGAGCGTGAGACCTGGAGACAGGTATGCACAGAGCCAGGTCAAGCAGATCTAACACCGCTGGGTCGAGTCAGTCGCCGGCCGTGAGCTTGCCCCAGGTTCCAGACCCAGACTTGGCCCCCATGGACTTAGTCTGGCCGTTTGGTAATTACTCTCGCGCATCTCCGTCGCTATTGCTCTCTCTTCAAAGATTAATTGCCCGGATTGTTTTGTGTAGTTTTTCTTCTCATCCTACCTCTTGGGGCCTTTGCCGCTTTTCCTGCCACCGCCGGCCGCCCCAATGGCTTTCACGCCGTCAGGGTCTTCCTTCAGTTCGAGGGCGTGGACTCGGCCTTCTACGTGTGGCTCAACGGGAATCTCGTGGGGTTCTCTAAGGACAGTCGACTGACGGCTGAGTTTGATGTGACGTGCTTGCTGGCGGCCGCGGAGCAGCAAAACACACTGGCGGTGCAGGTGAGGCCAGGCAGCACCGGCAGCACCGGGTGGTGAACATCTCCGCTAACGGGCCGCTCCTGACGGACCCATCTGTCGAGTCTGCGCAGGCTTGGCTACTTCCCTCACCTCACTCTGCAAAGCCCAGCCTTCTTTTTATTATAAATTCAAGCTTGATTGTATACCTTCATATGTTGTTGATTATAGCCCCCGCTCCGTACGGACCCCATCAATGCCCTTCTCCTCTTGGCGAAAATACCTGAAGTGCTACCGTGCTGGAAATGTACGGATTAGCCCGTCTTGTTTAGTTCTCTAAACGGGCGCACGCGACGGGCCTAATTCCCAACGCAGACACCGTACGGCCTTTCGACACAGCTGTCGGTCCTGAGCGCTTTCCCTTTCCCCCGTGTGTTTTCCCTAAAGGTGTTCCGGTGGAGTGATGGCACCTACCTAGAAGATCAGGACATGTGGAGGCTCAGCGGCATCCACCGGGATGTACAACTGCTCGTAAAACCCGCCGTACACATTACTGATTTTACCATACGCACGCCCCTGACATTCGAGTACGGAGGAGATGCTGGTGACAGCAACGGGACTGCAGGGTTGCTGGTCGGCGCTAAGCTGGAAGTGGAGGTGTTGCTGGGGGGTCCCTCGGCGGAGGAGCTGGCAGGTGGGGAAGGGGGCGCGCGCGTACGCTCCTCAAGAACCGAACACAGGGACATGAAAAGGCAGGGCTCAGGGGGTTTGGGTTCCCGTGAAAGTGTCCGCGAGGTGATGGAATTGTTGGTGAGGGTCAATGGATGGAGTCGGTTGCCAATGGTTCCTGTCTCCCGCGCGCGCCCAACACAGTGACATAATGAAGGGCGAGTGCGGTCCGGAAAAGAGCCCTCCATTCTGTTAGGGCATCATCGTTAGGGCATCATCGTTAGGGCATCGTCAGCCGTCACGTCGTCCACATCGCCCTGCAACCGGCCTCCTCTCATGCCCATCCCATTCACTCATGGCACTACATCCACATGAGAACTCCTAGATAATACACGTGCCCACTCTTTCCCCCCTCTCCGTCTCCTCATGGCTTCTTTATGCTCATTTGCTTGCGGCAAAGAGTGTTCTATTATCGCACATATTCTGGACGAGCACGGGCGACCCGTGACCACCAGATCCGGTCCCGTCCCGCCGGTATCTGCCCGGGTTGCGGCGGGCCGGTGGTATGGCGCGGATACCGCGGGACATGCCGGTCGGGGTTCGGCGGGAATCGGCGGCGTCGCTCGTCTATCGGCGGACGCACTGGCCCTTCTGGGTGCCCCTTCCGCCGAGGGTGGCGCAGCTGGGAGTGGTGGCCTGCGTTTGTGGAGCGCAGAAGACCCAGCGCTGTACTGCTTGGTTCTGGAGTTGCGACATGCAATTCTTGGTTCACTAGAGTTCGAGTCATGCCAGGTGACGGGCCGAGGCTCAGGTTCGGGGCTGCAGGCTTAAGCATTTGCGGCGGAAGAGGCAACCAAAGGAAAGAGATGGACGTGCATGAAGGGAGTTGGGGAGACCATGTCTTCCGAACAAAGGGGAAAAAGGGACAGAAGATGTTTCCTAGCATCCCTCGATCCTCAATTCTATTGTTCAATCCCATTTCATTCCATTTTTCAATCGCGATCTGAGCTTCTTATTGAGCCCTCGCACGCCGCTGCTTCCGCTGTTGTGCCTGCTCTCCTTTCTCCCCTGCTCCTTCTATCGCCGCTCACTTTATGTGCAGTTGGGTTTTCGGCACACGGAGGTGCGGAATGCCAGGCTGCTCCACAACGGCCACCCGGTGATGCTGCGAGGTGTTAATCGTCATGAGTGGGACGAACGGTGGGTGGCTGGGCACCCGTGAGGGGGCGTGCGTGCGGGGGCGCGTAGGACATGGATGTAGTTAGCAGCATACTGACATGCGGTGCAAATAACGCATGTAACGCACAGAAATCCTAAGTCCTTAGAGACTTCCAAGTCCTGATTAGTCCGTTACTTCCAAGACACTGCACCTCATTGGGCTCCCCCATGACAAGTCTGCCGCCCCGCTTTTTCCTCCCTGCCCCTCCTTCCCCCTCGCCCAGTCGGGGCAAGGCCCTGACTGAGGAGCACATGATTCGGGACATCTTGCTAATGAAGCAAAACAACTTCAACGCAGTGCGCTGTTCCCATTACCCCAACATCGTGCGATGGTGGGTGCGAACTAAGGAACGGACGGAAGACGTCGCGGGAAGGGAGCTGGCGCGTCGATGGCGGCTACTGAACTGATCTGCTAAAGAGCATTGTAGCTGGTTGGTGGTTAGTCGGTTGAAGGGGGAAGGGGGAAAGGGTTCACTGCCCACCACCACCCTTGTTTTGGAAGGCCCCAGGAGCACACTGGCGCATAGCTCCTTGCCCCTTGTGTTCTGGGGTCGTTGGCGACGCATTCAAGAATGCGGGGCTTCGGCATAAGCACATGACTGAACCCCACCTAGGGCCCCTCCAGGGTACCATGCCCAAGGGGGAGTGGGCCCCGAAACCATTAATGGAGAATTATAGGGGAGTCTAAACGTCTGCAAAAGCGCTGTAAAGCCCGAGAAAGCCTCGTGCTCCCAAGGAGCCTCTCCTTTCGCAAGTCGCATCACCCAACGCGTTGCTCGCGCGCTGCTCACGTGACCCCCATCCAACTTAGTCCCGGCTGACGTGCTTTTATCCTGGTTGAATGACAATGTACGGCAGGTATGAACTGTGTGCGCACTACGGGCTGTACGTGGTTGACGAAGCCAATCTGGAGACACATGGATTCGATCCTACCTTTGTGGTACGAAGAGGGGGCGTCCCCTGCGTTGCGCCCCGTCGTGTGTATATGTGTGTGTGTATGTATGTGTATGTGTATGTGTATGTGTATGTGTATGTGTATGTGTATGTGTATGTGTATGTGTATGTGTGTGTGTGTATGTGTGTGTATATGCGGTTTACCCGGCGTACCCCTTGGGTTCCCGGCCCTGCAGGACAACCAATCCAACCCCGTCAACAACCCTGCTTGGGCGGGGGCCTTCCTGGACCGTGCGATGGGTATGTACGGCAGGTAGATTTGGGTTTATGGTCTCATACGGCATTTACATACGCCACCCCGCAATCCCAAATCACCCTGCCTCTCCATGCCGCGTACCTGACCAACGTTCACCTTGAAACCCCCCGGACCCTTCTTCCCCCTACTCCTATCGCGCACGCCTGTGCACACTTGTCTGTCCCCGTTTCGGCCCTCATCCTGCAGGCCAGGCGTGTGTGTGTTTTACCCCCTTTTGTCTGTCCTCTCGCCGCCGCAGCATCTACACCCGCATGGTGTTTAGGACCCATCTTGTCACGAAGCAAACCACTTTCTCTTCTTCCCCCCTCCTGCCGCAGGGATAAGAACCAGCCGGCTGTGTTGATGTGGTCCCTGGGCAACGAATCTGGGTACGGCCCCGCGCACTTGGCGATGGCGGGGTACCTGCGTGCCAGGTGGGGGAAGTGGGTGAGAGGGATGAGGCGATAGAGGGGGAGTTTATTTTGTGTGTGTTTTGGGGTGTCTGCACCGGCGGGGAATGTTCTACATGCAGTGCCCTAGTAGAGGCTCTTGGGTAGCTGGGAGGGAACACCTAAATGACATGGCGTATATGGACCCACTTCACCACGCCTCCCATCTTACACACAGGGATCCTTCTCGACCAATCCATTACGAGGGAGGCGGCTCCCGCACTGCCGCCACCGATATCATCCCTCCTATGTACGCTCGGCCGAGCCAGCTGCAGGTATGCATACCAGAGTGTTGAGTTCCACTAGGCTGGATGTGCGTTGTGGTCCGTGGGGGCCGTGGTGTGGGCTAACGTCGGGACGCACTGAACGGGGTGTGTGTGTGTGTGTGTATGTGTGTGTATGTGTGTGTATGTGTGTGTGTGCTTCATGGGATCACATCCTTTCTTGCCAGTGCTTGATGATGTTCATGAGGTCACGACTTAAAAAGCGGGGCTTCTATAAGAATTCTTGAGAACACGCAGATGGTGTTTCCAAGTCCGGCGAACGGGTTCGGCGAATGCGTGTATACGCGATTGCATTAACTTTTCAAGCGTGGGTCCTGCCATCTTCAAAACTCCGAAACCCGTAAAACGCCTCCTACTTGCGAACACATCCTTGAAGAAAGGGCAAATATAAGTAAGCAACAAATCAGGTCCTACGGAAAAACGTTTAGCCTGCATCTTCGGAGGGCCTCTTCCTGTCAGAGCGGAGCGGAGCAGCTGTATATTCCACACAGTTTCAACCTTGCCTGGTAACTTCTGGGCTCTCTGCCGAGGGGATTTAGCCCCTCTTGTTCAGAGTGGTATGCTTAATTTCCCGTTGCGCTACCTGCCTTCTGGAACCATCCTCTCAAAAGGCCCTGACGGCGCTCGTGGATAACGGCGAAGAGCGACGGCCCATCATGCTGTGCGAGTACGCGCACTCCATGGGGAACAGGTGAGCCCGTGGTCGTTGTCAAGGGGGGTCCCCGGGCGGGGGAGTCCAGGGTTTTTTATTGTTTGTCCTGGACTTAGGATGGTAGTGTCGTCACTTGGTCAGACGACGCTATCCTCCATCCTCGGCAATACTGCACTAACATATATTGTTCCATTCCGAGTAGTAGATTCCTGATCCATCCTCCCCACTCCTCAACACCGTGTGAAACCCCACGCCCCACGTTTTCGGCCTCTTCCTCCACCGCTCGGGTTCCTCACAGCACCGGCAACCTGGACCAGTATTGGGAGGCGTTCGAATCTCACCCTTCCATTGCCGGGGGCTTCATCTGGGACTGGGCGGATCAGTGCCTTAGGGCCACCACCACCCGGCCAGACGGAAGCAAGGTGCGACCATGCACGACCATCCTTACCACCACCATCACCACCACCATCACCACCACCATCATCACCACGGCGACGACTAGTCAACAACGCCCCACAAGCCCCCTTCTACTGTCCTTCCAATGCACTTTGGGTTTTGTTGGTTTCTTTCTTCACTCCTCCTTCCCCCCGGCCGGCTGGGCATGGGGCCCCCGGGGATTGGATTCAGGTTGAATACTGGGCGTACGGCGGGGACTTCGGGGACAAACCCAACGATGGTCAGTTCTGCTGCAACGGACTGGTCTTCCCGGATCGCTCACCGCACCCGGCGCTGTTCGAGGTGCGCATCTGGGTCAATATGGATGGGTATTCGCGCGTACTTATGCGCCATGGGATCTTGCAGATGCGGGGGGAAGCATGCGTTAGCTGATCATATCAGGGGACAGAGAACAGCGGATTCAATCACCGAAGCCCTCATGAGGAGGGATCTGCTAGATTGAATTTACCTCCGCATCTGAGCTTATATATATATATATATGATTACGTACTACCGGCTGAGTGATGGGGGGAGATAATGACCGCCTTGGTCAGCGAGTCAGCGGCCTCAGGTCAGCGCGACAGACTGAAAGTCTGACGGTTTGTGGCTGGAGGTTGGAGGTTTACGGTTGGGACTGGAGGTTGGTGGTTTGAGAGGGTCTATGTGTGCTGAGCTAGACTCACACTGGGGTGTCAGGTCATCTCAGGATATGTGGATGGTGGTGGTGAGGAATCACGAGGGGCATGATGGCGATGTTGGTCTGTGTTCTTCGTTCTATTCCGTACCGTGTCGAGCGCAGGCCAAGGCGGTCATGGCGCCGATCGCATTTGCATGGGAGGATCAAGATGGCGGCGATGCTGCATCGCTGACTCTGCGAGTACGAAACAAATACGACATCTGCACTGCATCCAACATTGCCTTGCAATGGCGCCTGCTACTAAACGGCAAGCCGTTGACCCATCCTGGTCTGGGGACGGTTGCGGAGGCCCTACATGTCCCGACGGATACCGCTGTCGCCACCACGGCGGCACCGCTGCTTGACGGCGGTTGGTACGACGCCGGTGCCGCCGGTCCCATGCCCCCACGGTCGGCTGGGGTGCTACAGCTGCAAACGTCCTCGGAAACGCTGACGGATGTCCTCAGGGACGCTGCTACTGCCGCGGCTGCCGGCTCACTGTCAAGAGCGGGCGGCGGCGTCCGGTTGGAGGCGCATTTTGAAGTACGTGCCTTGCTCCGTACAGCGTTACGATGGGCGGAGGTGGGCCACGTGGTGGCCCATCAGCAGCTTCCGCTGCCGAAGCAGGTATTATAAGACTATGTGAATGTGCCACCGGGCCAGCAATCTGATAAACACACCTTCTGGACGCTGTGGGGGGGGCATTACCCCCTCTGATGATGTGGTGCGGTGGAGGCGGCAATCCATCCAGCGCACAAACCGGAATGCATCATATGCCGCGGCGCATCTATCCGATTGACGCTGCTGCATATGATTATATTTGCTCTCTCTTTGCAGTCCCTCCTCGGGACATTTTACCCCCTCACACACGGTGGGCCACCAGTGGTAAAGCAACGTTGTATGATACTCCAGTTATACGCTCCGCCGTACGAAGCAAGGGCGGGGAGAGTGTGTACTGGGTGTGTTTTCATCTTTTGGTACCTGCGTTCTAAGCCTGTTGCAATGCCTATATAACTTATATCCCTCCGTTTCTTGCTCCGAAACACCCTCGGCCCCGAAATGGGCCCTTTTGAAACAACATGCGGGTCTGAAGGTGGACCTAGGCGCTGCTGAACGAGCAGTCGCAGCGGTGCTAACAAATGCCGCCGCCGCCGCTGCTGCTGACCCGGTGGCGGCTGCAATTGCGCATCTGCAATACGAGCAGGTACGGCATCATATCATGCAGGTACATTCGCTTTGTTGCTAGATTTTTGGAGATGCAATCATACCACATGATAAGACCCATATGCTTTGTAGTTTTCTCCAGGAGTTGCGCTGAGTCGAGTGGATGCATGTGGTTGATGTCATCGCAGCCACCATGTATGTTCAGGGCACCTGAAGGCGAGCTCCTAGGAACGTCAGATACTACCGCCCGCCGCCACTGCGTCACTTTTCTATTACCTCCTCTGCGCTTTGCCAACCCAATGACGCCGCCAACGCGCGATCCACCGCCAGGACCCTGCCAGCGGCACCGTCACCATCCGCCGGGCGGGACCCGACGACCTGCACCTCCGCATCAGCGGAGCCAGCGGTTGTATCGAGTCATACGGTGTCCGCGGCAGTGAGCTGCTGGCGGCGCCGCTGGAGCCTTGCTTCTTCCGCGCGTGCACTGACAACGACCGTGGCGGCACGAGTGGCAGCAGCTATGCGGCACGCTGGTTGGAGGCGGGCCTCGATCGATTGCAGCCCTACGGTGCGCGTGCCGAGGCGCCCGGGGTGTGTGCGGGTCCCGGACACATTGGCGGATTGTGGCGGGGAGCAATTGGGATCTCCCGCCGGCCGCTTATGTGGCAATGCGAAGTGTTTGAATTTGAATGGGTACTCCGTCAGCTGAACGGAGGGTCACCTGCATGGCGCGGGATTCATGCACATAAGTGTGCACTCCCATCGCACTCCCGTCACTATCGCATCTCTCACACTCGTACCCGCATTGGCAGCAACGTGCAACTCGGACCCGCACCCAGTGCAGCTCTGCCAGAAGGGGAAGTGCACCTCCCTCCCTTCTAGAGCTCGGCTTGCGTGCAATCCACCCCGCTCTTTGTTCATTTGACCAGCCCTTCTTGTTGGGTCGTGTTAATTGACACAACCGTCAGGTCGCATCAACGTGGAGGTGCTTGAGATTTCCGGAGGGGTGGCCTCTGACGCAGGTAGCGCAACAGTCGGCAGTACGTTACGGGTCCGCGCATCTTGGATTTTGCGACCTGGGGAGCGAAAACCAGGTCCTGGTGCCAGGGCTCAGGTGCGAGTGGGGAGTGGAGATGAGGAGGGGTATGTTGTACCACAGCCATGTTGTACGGAAAGCGCGGAGAAAGTGCCTCTGGTTGAATTCGGCCATGGGTGAGGGCCGTCAGCGTCCCCTTCCGACATAGAGCAACCAAGCAAGGGCCGCAAGTGGGATGGATAACAAGGAGCACTTATGAGGTCAGCTGGGAAGAAGGCAGGAGATAACCCCATACGACGGACCCCGAAGGAAATTAAGACGAAAAAAAGCAAAATAAAAAAACGGAAAACGGGAGGCGCATAGCCACAAATCGTCCGGTGTGGTTGATAACGGGTGCGGCATCAGCCGCAACGGCCGGTTACGAACCTTTCGGAGGAGTGCCATGTAAAGCTTGCCAATTTTGGCACTAGCAAGCTTTCGCACAATCGGCTTGGATATTAGGCTATTCCACTTTTGTTATAAATAAATTATTTCACACCATACCAAACCCGATTGCGTGAATATTTTTGAGGCAATGTCCAAGGATCAGGCAAGGTACGTTACAAGACGAGAAATCATCTTAATAACTTGAGAATTAATATTCTTAAATACATGGTGTTTCGATAAAGGAGGTGACAGCGAGTTTCCCCAGGCGCGGGGTTGTTGTCACAGCGGACATTGGGCCATGGGCATTTATGACGGACCGTAACCGATTCGCCGGCTGTCACGAAAAGCCATGGCAGCATAAAGGGCTAGTCACGACCGCAGCCAAGTTCACAACGAATTTATTTGTTTTGGAGCTCTATATTATAAGACTACTTTAAATTATTTTTAGTTAGGAGAGAATTAGCATAGTACAGCCTCAAGAGGAGGACTTCTGTCACAGGCGCATGCTTGTCGTTGTGATTGCTAAAGCGGTCCTCAGATATTAAAAGTTTAGGTGTTTCACTGGCGCTGCTGCTGGTCATTGTTGCAGCGTCTAACCGGTACGTTGCTCGGCCTAACGAGCAAGCTCTCCGTCGGGCCCGCGTATCGTGACGTATCTTATCGTATCGTTTTTCCTTCAGTACACTTGACTATGGTATTACATAATCAGGCAACCGAAGACGTATTGTGTAATATATTGCCATAAGTTGGATTTCATCCGGTGGCAATGGACGTCTGTGTTTTTTTAGACATGAGCTTCGAATGCTATGCTGATAGGCCTTGTTGCAGCAAAGCACAAGACAATGCACTCGCGTGGTAGATGTATCCCGGCAACCTTCTCCTCATTCAGCATCTCCTCACAAGACGTTACAGGACATGGTGCTCTGGCGGGCCCATGAGTGCGGCAATCACTTGTTGCTTCATCAAACAGGAAACCGGTCCCTTAAGAGCACATATATGCTCTTATACCGCTCTGGGTGCCCTCGGCCCTTCATATCTGCATGCAAATGCGTGCCGGTATAAAACTCTGTGAGAAGTGAGATTCGCGAGCCGAGCACTTTTACAAACATCGCCCCTCGCCACTCTCCTCCACTCCACTTCGACTTCCCTTCTCAGCTCTCCTCGCCACTTGATTCAGACCTCCCCATGTCTGTTAACCCATGTCATGCTATGTGCATGGAACCTCCGCATGTGTTTTGCCTTGCGGTTCCTTCTCCGGTTGGCAGGAGGGAGTGGGGATTGGTGAGATGGGCGGCACACACTGGTTTGCCGTCGTGGACTCGTCTTCCCTGGCCACAACCGCCGCCGCCGCCCCTCAGTCCGCGAGCTCGACCACTATGGAACCAGGCGCGGCCGCAGTTGGTCCCGAGGGAGAGATCCGTATCGAAGCCACCTACGACGTGCAACCCACGGGTCAAGTTCACATTGCCTGGCGTATGGATACACGTGACGCGCTGCCTGCACCGCTGCCAGCGGGCCTGATGCCGTCATTGCCGCGTGTGGGCATTCGGGGTGTGGCGCCCGCACGGCTAGGCGACGTGTCATGGCTAGGGGGCGGACCGCACGAGTGCTACTGGGACCGCAAGGCTGCTGCGCATGTCGGACAATACGGCGCTGCTGTACAAGATATGCGCGTGCCATACGTGTTTCCGCAGGAGTCCGGTGGTCGCGCGGACGTGCGGTGGGTTGCGCTATTGCCCCAAAGCGGCAGCCACGAGCTGGGCCTGGCGGCACTGTCAGCGACACCGCCACCAGCACCACACCTCCATGTATCGGTTTCGAAGCATAGTATGGAGGCCATTCATGCAGCCCGTCATGAGTACGAGCTCTCAACCGACCCAGATGCCCTTACGTTTTTCCACCTGGATTATCTGCATATGGGAGTTGGCGGTGATGACAGCTGGAGCCCAACAGTTCATCCAGAGTTCCTGATTCCGCCGGCCGTGTACGCGTGGCAAATGGTACTTACGCCTTGCACAACGCCGCTTGATGCTGAGTGGGCTTACTGCGCCCTCCAAAACGCCGTGCTTGGGGCGGCTGGTGCAGTGGACTTATAGGCGCATGCGGGTGCATGCGCCTTCGGCATTTTCGGCACTCGCGGTGCTTGAGTCGGGGATGCCAACTAGCCTTTTGCCCAACAAAGGCGTCAGCGTTTGCAGCTCCACACCTTGGGGCGCGGGGTCTTATTAACTGCAAAACTGTTCCAGAGCACTTAGTCATGATATATTGCCGTACTGAACATACTTTGTGTCATGACCATTTCCGTTGCACGAATGACTTGATGTATATTGCGGTTGGAGCTTTTGAGTTTGCTGCAATGCAAACGGACGTGTTAACATTTGCTGTGTCATCATTTGGTTGGAGTTTTCGAGGTAGTTAAGATTCCGCTGTGGGATATTTTCTATCAGTTGCGAAACCAGTTCCGATGGATGAGGTGTACAGATTTAGGATGTAGGGCCCTTGAGGAGCCTTGTAAGTGTACCTTAGTGTACCTTAATGGAAAAATATACTAATATTTAAGCTGACCACTGTGTCACTGTAAACGTGGATTCTGTTTCCGTATTAGCTCCGAAGATGCGATTTTCGTAGCACCCTGCACCGTTTTCGTCTCCATAATTGCAACAATGGTTAACGAAAAATCACCGACGCCTACAGCAATTGTCGGCTTCTGAAACAGGCCTCGTTTGCGAGGGGTGCATCACCAAATTAGTCGCACGGGGTTGCACAACAGCACAAATAATAGCATGCAATTATATCTACCGAAAGCGGCTACATATTGACTGCAGCATGTATGAATGACTCGCGCTGTTTGTGTACGGCAGAAGGTGAAGAAGGTGTTGCCGTCAGCCGGTACAGTGACGTTTTAGTTGTAAGCACCGGTATTGATATTTACTGCTATATTTAATTTGTTCATGGCAACAAAAACTACTCTTGTGCTTAATACTCAACGCAGCACTGCGGCAAATATTCTTATGATTATGAATGCCATGCGCATCACAGGTTGCCTGCTGTCTGTTAATCGTTCGTCCGTTACTTGTAGGCAACCTTGCTTGTTAATATTTCTCCCTCTTGTGTCAGCTCACCGTGTCTTTTAAAATGGTTTTTTATTTATTAATAGAGCGTGGTTTCTCTTGCTAAAATTTTCCAATATTTGCAGTGATTTAATTTATATATATTATATATAATTAAATTTAGAAGTCGAGTATAAGTGGGAGTAAAGCAAGAATTGCTCCGCTGAGTGTGCCGTGATAAATCGTGAATCAAAGGAGCCAATATTGGGTTTAGAGGGGTAACTCCTGCTTTTATAAAATCAGTAAATACCACCGCCCCTGTCCTAGATGCTCCTTCACAATATTATACTGGTTATGAGAATGAAAATACCACCAGTTGTATTGGCGGTGGGAGTATTGGGTATCGCCTACGGCCATTATATCAAAAAGCAAAGCCAATGTTTTGTTTTTACGCGCTTATTCCAATTATGGGAGTTGTTTGGCATTTTATGGATTTCGGGGCAGGTTTGACCAGCGAAAAATAGCAAAAGTCATGACTAAACCACGCTAAACCTAAGAAAATGAAACGGGGAACGATTTTGATCATTCAAATTAACCATAAATTTATATTTGATTTTCGGCAAAAGAATAGTTCGTCTGTTTCTTTTGCCGAAAATGTGGCCAAAGAGGTAGAAAGAAACTTCTTGCACCAGCAAGCTTTCCAAATAAATTTGCGACTCAAGTTTGTTTCCGTGTGATATAATGGTAGACATAAGAGACTTGAAATCTGTGGAGGTTAGCTCGTGCTGCGTTCAAGTCCTGGCGCGGGTAACCTTTCGATTGATCGGTGGTATTTGCTTGTATTGCTCGTACACTGGCTGCGTACGAGTACTACTGCCAGTGTCTGACATTCGGGGACCAGGAAGTCACGTAACCAGAGGATGACATGAGGAGCGCTCCCGAAGCCCTCCTCAAAGACATGAGTTTTGTAGAAGAGCTCCGCACTCTCCCATGCCTCTGCGCAGGCACCCCTCCCCACGCCCTGTGGACCGATGCAGCATCAGGAACAGGAGATCGTCCGCCGGGGCCGGTCCATCCATGTGTTACCGCTCTGCTACCTGACAGACTTCACATCATCAGGAGCCACTAGGGGATACTCTACCTGCTTTTGGCACTGCGGGAGGGCCAGTATCCCAAGTCACACTACCGATGCCAACTAGGTTGTAGTTTCACGGCCCAGAGGTGAACATCTGGAACCATCCCATGCTTGGTCCAACCCATTGGAAGAGCAGGGATTTGGTCAACCGGTAAGTAGTTGTGTAGGGAGATCTCACCCCATCTGTCGTGACAGATTCTGTACCTGCTAGTGATCAACAGACGACTGTTGCTGGTCCGAGTCAGACTACGACAACTTTGAGATGGTCCATTATGTCTGGGATGCCTTTGTTTTCATATGAGCACTTCCTGGTGCCCAAGACGGCGGCAACACGGGCTATGTTGATGATGCTGCACTCGCGCTTCCAGTACAGAAAGGGAAAGGTGCCGGTGGAGGCGGTGCCGGTGCTAGTGGTGGCTCAGCATGTTCCCTACAACGGAAATCGTGTAGAACACATGATACCAGATCAAGCAGGTGAAGAAGCTCATGCAGAACATCACCAAATGGCAATGCGACAAGATGGGCGATCCTGGCAGGGAGCTTAATGAGCATTGTCACTCATGACTTGTTTTCTTGCGGCACGCATTCGGCAAGCACTTCGAGCCGCAGTCAGCAGCACAATATTAAGCCTCTGGAGTATGTGCGCTTGCAGCAGGACAAGCTGTCGCCAACGATGTACTTTCATTAGCTATGGCTACTACTGTTGTCGTACATCAATCGCAAGTACGGTGAACCAGTAATCGTGCAGCCGTGCATACACTGACATCTAGAATATGGACGTCCATGAATGCAGGGGAGTTTTGTGTTTTGCCAGCAGGTGAACCAGAGGGTTTGGGTTATCCTGTATAGTCTTTTCCACCTTGCTTGGAGGTCTGCTTTGCTGGGGCATGTAGGCGAGTTGTTTGCACTCATCATTCTAGTCCTTTTTGAACCAGCGCTGATCATCGCATGCCACTTGTGGCCGGGGGCCCAGTAACGTAAATGCATGTAGTATATACGGAATGCACTGTTATATGTGTCGTGACGCATACATTGTCCTAGCTTAAGATCGTGTCCACATCCTATACGCCCCATGTATCTTACCTGGCCATATCAAGAAACGCGATTGTCCGTCACTGAAGTTGATGGAGGGGGGAATGTGCCAGGTGTGTGCTCGCGCATGTGGCTCTCAGGAGCGCAGCCTCCATGGCCCTTTGCGTGCGTGGTCTTCTTCATTCGGTGGGCCTCTGGGAGGGCCCTCTTTGGACAATCTTTGGTTCCAAACTCTGATAACCAGCCGGTCAGACTGCAGTCCGGACTGCTGCACCACGCACCATGGAAACGCCATCCGCTGCGTAATTTCATCCACCCAGTCAACCAGCAAGCATGCATGGCGCACCTTTCAGCACCTTTTTGAGTAATCAAATAAATCAGTTTTTTGAGCGACGGTAACGAGGAAAGGTGCGTTTTACTGCAACAATCTAGATATAAACGGATGTGGTAATGTGGTAAAGCGATACCTTTACGTCATCGGAGTGGATGTCGTGACGTAGGTTAGTAGCTCCCAACGGCTCGATCCATGGTGTCACGACATTGTACTGGAAAACGCACATACTATGAGCAAGATTGCGACAAGACCCAACAGTAACGTATTTGCACAGTAGAGCATGTGCGTTTTCCAGTACGATGCCGTGACACCATGGATCGAGCCGTTGGGAGCTACTAACCTACGTCACGACAATGCCGATGTTAATCACCCCGCTGGGGAAATAGTCGTGTGTACTTTTAACATAACAGGAAACACTTTTGGTGAAGGAAGCTAGGCACAGGGCTATGACGTAGTGTGCTATACCGCAAACGAAAGCGTGATTAACGTGATGACGTGGGTGCTGTCAAAAAATGTCCTTATTAGGACTGCACCGGGATGACAGATGAAGGACGAGAGTGCGGCCCTTCATGGACCTCATGGACCTCATGGACGATTGTGCGTCCCTGCATGAACGACAGCACGGTAATGTATCGCATTGAAATGGAGCCGTGCGCTGCCGTGCGCCGCATATTAAGTACGAACTTAAATGTACTTGCAAAGCGTCATGGTTATGAATACCTCCCCTTAGATATCAGGGTAAGTTTTATCTTTCATCTACCAATCTTAGCGAACGGCAATCGAACATGGTCAGCAATGTTATCCTGGGATTGCACGCACCTAGAGACCCATCATTCGGAAAATAACAATTGTCACTATTCCAGCCACATTGCCGCAGCTTGATGCATACACCTGCCCTGGATGTACTGCGTGGTGCGCATCGACCTGCATTCTTTTGTATCTACTCAACTTCTAAAGCAACTATGAAAGCAACCAGACGGATAGCTCAAGTAACTTTGATGGCTGACGATCTAAGCCAATGCTGGCACTCCCGGCACGTAGACCTTTGTGCTACCCGTTCGGTCCAGTCCCGGGTTGCGCTGCAGTCACCGGAAATACAGAGATGACTCATGATAGTCGCCAACCTGGTGAATTTAAATATGTTCAGTCTACTTTGCAGTATAAGCAGGAAGTTGGTCTATGGTAAACCATACGCGCGTAGGCCCTTACGCATGTCGTAGTGCCGTTCCCTGACCGTTTATCGGCCTTCGTTCGCACCGAAAGTCGTTTCAAGAATGCGTCATAGACGATGATAGTTGCGCCATTAACGGAGGACAATAGCTATGTCTTCCAGAACGTGCGTCGGTGTGCGGACGGTTATTAACCGTCGCCTATATTCGCCAGACAAGAGGTTATCAGCACCGTGCCATTCCGTTAATTGTGATTTTTAAAGCATTCAAGTATGACACAAGGAGAGTGACCTATGCCGTGCCGGGGCCCCGGTCGCCTAACTCAGATATAGCTTTGATTTTAGACGTAAATTACATTATAGCTGCACACGGCCCCCCTTGCGTCACTTCATTCGGCATCTGCTGGGTCCAACGAGTACTATAGCGGGTAATTTATCTTTAAAACAAAATAGCTTTGGAGGATCTCACGAAATCATGTTTTGATCATGCATGCCTCCTTCGCAACTAGTTGCGTATTGCAGGAAATGCCGTATTATTGTACGCTTATTCATCCCGGCTTCTAACGGATCCAGGTTTTGAACAAATGATGTCTGAAATATCACGTTTTATGTGGATACATTTCTACACCTTGATATTGATGCTGCTCGTTGGACTAGAACCAGCCTGAGGGATAACGCCGTGCAGCGTACCGTATTGGCTTTATCCTTAAATTAAGTTACACATTCCTTCACTACGGGATGCTTGTATCATAAAAAAATTTAAGTGGCATAAGCCTTAGTGGTTTTGGCTGCGTGGGGCTAACTAAAGAGCGTCGTTCGACAGGTTCCGGGTTTATGAGGGTACTAGGCGTCAGCATGAAGGCAGGGTGAAAGGGCTGCTGTTACGCAGCGGAGAGCCAGTCTCCTCCTAGAATATGGTTCTGCTCTGCTGCTTTTCGGGGGGAGGGCCGGCTGCTGCTCGGCAAACGGCGTATGAACAAGAACCTTCGCATGAAGAAGAAGGAGCGCAAAATCAACAGTCAGTGCAGGTGGAGGCAGCGCTTGTAGGACCGCAACCGGCGCCCGACGGCTCCAGCCAGGCAACATCTTTTAGTCGTGGGAGTCTTCTTACCCAGTTATCTCAAGTGAGGTCATCTTGCTTAAATCGTCGCTGGTTAGAAAACTTACGGTTGCTGGCGGCCACCTGGGCCGCGTAACTTTGCAAAAATTGATGCCAGTTTAAAGGGCGGTGGACTGTTGTGATTTTGTTGCAGTTACTTGCTGGCGTACCAGCGGCCGGAGCACGGAGTAATGACCTGTGGGCGAACTTGGCGAAAAGCGCTGATAGTCTGGTTGGTGCCCTGGCAATCACTGCAGCTAGGTTAGTATATATAGAATGAATCACCATGGCACAGGCTTCGACCTGACGGGTAAGGCACTTCTCATCGTGCGTTGTTATCGTCCTGCCGCGGATACAGCATGACTTAAGGCTTTTTGTAGAACGTTATGGACCAGTTGGGGGCCACTTGTGACCCTGGGAGGACCTACTTGTGTCAGGAGGATAAAGGTTACCATTGCTGTCGGGGCACACCATGACCCGTCTGAACAGTCATGAAGCATGGGAATAGGGTAATCGATACTATTTTCAGTTTTGTGCGCCTTACGGTGGTTATGGATTTGCACACACCCAGCACCTTTTTTGGAGCGTCCTGCCAGCACATTGGTGGCTTAGGGCCCCTTGTCTGGGCCTGATGCCCCGCGCAACTGTAGCTCTATTTATCGACAGGAGCCGCTTCGCCCCCCTGGAAAAACTCTACGGCAAAGCCATGACACCCACCCGGCACACAATCCTGTGATCTCGCAGTTTCTACATCTTCACATCTTCGCGGCGATTCTGTAAGGTTGTCCCCAGCACTTCCTCTCCGTTGAGCTCTGCTCTGCGAAAAAGCGGCTGGGAGTTGTGCCATGTAGCTGAAACGCCCAGCGCAGCACACGTGGCGACTAGCCGCACGCCCACATATTTTCAGGTGCGAAACGGCGCTTCCGCAGGGTTACGGATGTAGTGCCGAGGAGCGTACTCCGGGCTGTGGAGTTCAGCAGCATGGTGAACGCAGCGACCCACACCATCGCAACAGAACACTGCATGTCCAGCGGCGATCTGCATATCCGCCCGAAATGCACATCTCGTCGTATAATAATGGGCAATTCAACGCCCATGCACCCAGGCAGTGGAGACGCGTTGCTGGGAAGCTAGCAGCTTTGAGCGGTTCCGAATCCAAATAAGGCGGGGGCCAAACCGGCATGTCCCGCCCGAAGGGAAGCATCCCAACCCTTTACTTAACCCTGCTGCGCTGCCCTGCGCTATGCCAGGCAAAGGAGCGGCATCGTAATCAATGGCCGTAATGGTTCGATCAGGCTTTCCAGTGTGCCGTTTTTGCACTTGACGATGTCCCATGCGCGTCGCACACGATGGAGCTCTTCCTCATAATGATTGATTATCCATCATGTTGGACGAGTCAATTCCTGAACCAAGTGCAAGTCCATGAACGCATCGATCAAATCGAGGCATGAAATCCCTTTTTCACTCCGCCTGTATCCCCTTGCGACCGAGATAAGCGCGTCTTGATCTTATTGTTTCACTCGCGGCCTTTCCTGTTTTGAATTCCCGGGGCGTTTCATTATGCTCCCGGCGTCCGATAGGTGCCCCGGGCATCTCCAGGCTCGCATTCCCGGGCTGTGCCCGCGGACTTTCAGCTGCTCCATCAAGCCGGCTGCCAGGCTTTCCTGATGTTGCCCCTATACCAGGTGCGCTTGTGGGTTATGGGATGGGGGTTGTTGTGTGGGCATGTAGATTGGGTAGAATGCCATGAGGGGTGGCTCATTGGCCGATGATTGACTCCGAGAAGGCGCATAGGCCGAGTATAGGGCGCATAATAAGGTCAGAGTCATGCGTGGATGTACTGTTCAATAGCTTGCGGCGGACAGCATCAGCAGAGGTTCCAGTAGTGAATGTGATCACCCCTGTGGTCACGTCCAACCCTAAATACCGGTGGGCCAGTGCCTTCCATTCCGTGGCGCAGGGTTTTATTGGGCATGGGGGGGGGGAAGAGGAGAAGCTCACGTACTTGGGGCGTATGCACGGTATGTGGGTGCTTAAGGCCGGGCATATCCTTGAAATGCCTGAGCGGATGTGATCGCTTGTATAGGTCCGAAAATACGTTAATTGGCTGTGATGGCTTGGGAGTGAAGGGAGGTATCTATAGTGCTATAGTGCTATTGTCCCTGGTGGTAGCGTCGTCGTCACGGCCATGATGATTGTGAGGAGCTGGAGACGCTTTCGGGTTTTAAAACTCTCGGGGTTACTACCGGGCCACTGAACTTAAGGTAGGCCAGGTTTGCTCCCCAGCAACGAGTTACCTACCAGGTGCGGGGCGGCACCGAGCCGAAACTGCCCGGACGAGCACATATGCTTGCTTTCCACGAAGCTCATACCTTACGAAGCACACGCGTTCCCGCGCTGTGCGCACCCCGACAGGGCCACACAGTGGTGGGGGCGCTGCTACTTGCCCACACGGAGCCCATCCCCACATTGGCGGAGCACCGCTGGCTGGCCGCGTACCTGCCATTGTTGTCGTTATACCTCACGGAGACATCGGCGCTTAAACTCGTCAACTTCACTGAGAAGATCCAAACGGCGGTGGGGCTGAACCAGCTGGCCTGGATCATCTCCACGGAACTAGACTGCTGGTTCGATTGGTGCCACCCTGACGATACAGAAGCGCGACTAGTGCTACTGGCGCCGGGTGGGTTGGCTTGGGGAAGCTGGGTGTTGGGTTTGTTGCGGTGTTGGCTCGGGGCCTTGAATCACCGGCAGGTGGGAACCGGAACGTGAGTATGCAGTCAGGCGACCGGCGGGGGCACATATACCTGGGTACGGGTCCGGATGTGTGCTGGCTGGCGTTATGGGTGGCCAGCTTCTGGTCCGTTGAAATGGAAAAAAGCTTCCGCAGTGGCGGTGATGGCGGCTGCTCTGCGTCGTTGGGTTGTCGTGGGGCACAGAGTCGTTCCTGTGGCCTTTGAGCGGGGTTATTCGACTCATACGTCGCTTGATTTTCAGGCCCGGGCCATGTTTCTTCATTCTCATACTGCCAGTACCTTGTGCACTTAATGGCGCTGCGTATGGTGTGTTGTCGACCGCAGACCAATCTGCGGCCATGGTACTGTCACGTTCCGTGGGGGCGCTGCGCGCATTCGACCCAGTCAACTCAATCGACGTGTTGGTGTCGGGCGGCGTGCGCTCTGGTTCGGCTTTCAATACGCGCCGCACCTCGGCCAACATCGAGCCGGAGCTCGGGACTCTGGGCATCCGTCGCGACCCATCGTTCGCATCTCGTGCCATGGTCGGCGGCAACACAGGTGGCTTGACTTCATCGATTACTGGCGGAAAGCAGGTGCGGCCATGGGTCAGGTATGAGAATGACGGGCCCATTGAGGGGATAGGTTGGGGTGCACGGGTCCAGTGTGTACAACGAAGATTAAACGAATATTGGGTGACAAGTCAAGATGCACAGGCATACTGCCGTGAATGAGGTCAATATGGTTGAGGCGGCGGACGAGGGGTGAGTTGGATGTTGGGTCGGGCCAGTAGCGAACGGTCTGATGCACAGAAAGTAGGTACCGGTGAGTTGTTCGATGCTCAGGGCGGCACTTGGGCTGCTTGTGGAAATCTTGGATCTCTGGAGCCTTTATCTCGCTGGCCCCTGGGGCTCGCAGAGTGGGCGCGGCGGGCCTTTTTTTATTGCTTTAACCACCACCGCGATGGTGAACGTGGCGTGAAAGCACTTGAGTCCTTAGGGGACTGCCTCACCGCTTTTTTCCTTAAAGAAATGTGAGTTGTTCACGTCGTTGGCTGTATCGCTTGTGCCTCGTATCTCGTAAGCCCATTCTTGTCAGCTGTATATTCTCCACACCTGCTGGGCCCGCAGCCTCCTGAGGAAGGGCTGCTCGGGACGCACATGTCGCTATCAAATACGCTCACTCGACGATGTTTAGCGGAGGGCTCCAAGTTGCTCTTCGTGGCGGACGTGATGGCGGCCCTTAAAAAGTATGGCGAGCCGTGGAAGGATGTCTTTATGGAGCAGGCGCGAGTGACGAACCCAACGTGGTAAGATTCATATCCACGTTTGGCTAAAGGTCCTTTTTGCTGGAAAGCGGGCGTCCTTATCCAAACGGTTACCTCCTCGACGCCTGCAGGGTGGTTGCCGCGCCTATTGCACACGGCGGAAAGCACCTCGGGGCCATCCTGTGGCTGTCAAGCTCGCGGCTCAACCCTAACATGTTAGCGCAGACCGCGAAGGCAACTGTTCCGTTGCTACTGCACACTGTGGCGAGACAGGTGCGCCTTGGAAACAAAGAATTCTTGGCCAGGCTGGCATTTGCAGCTAATGGACACCCTGGGAGCTTCAATTGCGTCACCTCATAAAGTGCATACACGTGGCAGCCCTTGCCCGCAGTAGGATGGAAAATGGGAGCTCATGTGATGTCCGACGTGGTCCTCTGGCTGTGGAGCGACCGTTCCCTGCGTCTATAGCGTTGTTATGAGGCTGCATGTTCGCAAGGGGAAAGAGAAAGCCGAGGAAGCAACTCCAGACCTCCATGGTACTGGTGAACTCTGACCTTTCGTCACCTTCCTCTCCCCCTCTGGTACCCGTTGTCAGCATGTTTGCATCCAATGCGGCTGTGAAAGTTGTTGTGAGATTTTGCACACTGGATATGGATTAATCCGACCCCCTGCTGGCTCTTGCCACGCGCAACTGCGCTGTTGCTCGGCGGCATTGGTCCCTTGTCTCTCCCGTTCTGCCTCTCTCCAGATGGTCCACCTTATCCAGCAGGCCAGCAGCGCTGCCGGCGCTGTGGACGACCCAGGGGTATTTTGGTCGCAGCTGCTCGCCATGCCGCACCTCAACATACTTTCCGGCACGACTGGCACGGGCTTCGCGAATGGCGGCACGGGGGCGGGCTATACAGGCAACGGCCTCGACACAGGCGACGCTGCATCTTCACTTGGCGGCTCCGTCATCGGGGCTGGTGGTGGTGGCGTCCAAAGTGACGCCCTCACGGGCGGTGGCATTTTCACGGCCGCGCCTACCGACGGCTCCAGTCGGCAGCTGCGCGAGCTGCGGCCCACTGTGATGGTGCGCTCCGACAGCGTTTCGACATCCGCACTGGTACGCGCGTACCAAACCGCCATCGCGCATGCGCAGCGCTCCGCGTCGACCACCAACTGCGCGGAGGTTGGGTCGGCATACGAGGAGATCCAGGTGGGTAAACGGAGCCACCCGAAGAATGGCCGTGCAATGGATGGGCATATGTAGGTGGTGGTCTGCCCGGGGATAGGACATGGGATCTAGAAAGGGCAGGTATTGCAGAGTGGAAGGCTCGAGAGGGCGATTTAAGCCCAGAGGACGACCGGATTCAGCCTCTGTGCGCTGAGATGGTGAACAGAGGTGGAAGCAAACAATTCAAAAGTGCGCTAGGGGCATGGCAGTCTCGGGATCAACTGCCTGCTCCCGCCTGGATCCGCGTTGTCGTGGGTGAGGGCGCGTGCTACGGTAGCGGAAGGCTCAGCTTTATGCAGCCACCCACAGCAGCCGCCGCACGGCATGAAGGGTCTTTTGCCTCCCCGGCAAGCAGGCTACCTTTCTGATGATTTGGAAAATGAGATCTGTTTGCCGCAAGTCGCGTGGCATGAATGGTTTCCTGAGCTTCGGAGGTGCAGGACTGGGGTATGGCGGAGCGCAATTCAAAGTGGCAGTGCTGGGCCTGTGGATGTGCAAGCATGGCGAGAGATGCCAAGGGGCGATCATCTGCACCAACCTTTCAACCTTTCAGCCAGCGCCAATCTTTCAGCCATGGGAGCATTGTAACAGTAGCGAAGACGGCCGCAGCGCAAGCAAGGGCGGGATGAACACTACGCCATCGGGCCCCAGTTAGGCCAGGGGAATCCTGGGCAAGCCTCGAAACATTGCGGCCCGCATCAAGTGGGGTTTGATTCCGGTGATGGCAGCAGTCTCCGCATGCGCATCGCCCTTCGGCAGCTGTCCTCACCGATTCTCATGACTGCAACGCCACAAGCAGGCATTTGGAACTGAACCATACGAGCCCATGCACACGTTCACCGCTGTCCAGCACGGTGCCTGCCACGTACTGCAAGAAGGGGACCGGCGGCCCCTCTCGTCCTGTCTCCTAGCCCTGTACCGACCTTTTGTATAGGTCAGAGTGCGCCCGGATCCGCAATCGTCCTTTCACTACACCGATTTCCATTCCCCGATGGCGGCCCTGGAGCGTAGGTAATTGCCAAGGCCGGCCAGGGCGCCTTCGGCTCTGTGTACGTCGCTTTGTGGAAGGGCCTCGTTGTAGCTGTCAAGGTGATGCGGCAGCAAGCCGAAGGCCGCCGCGCCATGCGCACTGCCTGGGAGCTGGCAGTTACGAAGTCTGTTAGTCACCCCAACATCGTCATGGTCTACGCAACCTTTACAGACGTGGTGGTAGTGAAACTGTCGAAACGGTTGATCCGGTTTGTCCCGGCGGCAACCACCCTGGCGGACCCGCCGGTTCCCAACGGCTCGACCAGCACTGGCGGCATTGCGGTGTCGTCGAGCGCCTCCAGTGATGCACCTGCGGGGAGTCAGCCGTCCGCATCGGACGCGGGCGCCCGATGCCAGGTGCGTGACATGGCGCAGCGGCTGATGACACACGGCGGCCGTTGTGTGCAAGCGACATCCAGTCTATGTAACCAGTAGTTCTGTACTTGTACTCATGTACACGGTGACACGGTGCACGTGGCCAGGGTGCGTTATGTGTAGATATTATTGAAGTGTGTTTCGCCGTCTTTTGTCTCCGGTTAGAGGCTAGTTTTGAGCAAAGCCATCTGTTGAAGTGGGACGGGCTTCAGGAAATGGAGGCACGGCTATGTGGAGACACGGCCTACAGTTTTTTATCATATGGTTATGTCTCAGTTTTAGAAGCATGCCGGGGTGCAGCCGCCTGACTCTCTTTGGCACACGGGTGCTTGCTTAACGCTTGCTTAACAGGTTATCATTATGGAGTATTGCAATCTGGGACCCCTGCACCACTACGTCGCGGAGCGCCGCTACGCGCAACAGCTTGCCCAGCAGCAGGCGGAGCGGGACCGCCAGCAGCAACAGCAGCCAAATTCCCAGCCTGGTGGGCAAGGGGTTGGCTCAGGCGACGCCGCTCCGGAGGCGGCGACAACTTCAGCCGCAGCAGATGGCGGTTGGAACTCCGCGCCGGCGCCCACAGCATCAGCTGCCGCCGCCACGACCAACGGTGGCGCCACAGGCGCCGGCACTAGCCTGGGCCAATCGGGCAGCAACAGCTCCTCGGGCTGTCTGCCGGCCAACGCCGTGACCGGTCCGATGGAGTTCAGCACGACGTTAGCAACGCTGCTGGAGGTGGCGTCAGCATTGCAATATCTTCACTCGCTTGGCTTCATCCACTGTGACCTGAAGCCTGAGAATGTGCTGCTCAAGGCCAACCCGGGCGACCCGCGCGGCTTCACGATCAAGGTCTCGGATTTCGGCCTCAGCGAGCTGCTTACCAGCGACGGGCCGCTTATGGGCGAGCTAGGCGGCACCGTGACGCACATCGCGCCGGAGATTGTGACACATAAGCGTGTCACCAAGGCAGCGGATGCGTACGCTTTCGGTGTGGTGATGTGGGAGATGCTTACAGGTACATGCAAGGCAAAGACTCGGATTCAGGGGTGGAATGTGGTGACCAGTCCTTCCTGGGGCCTTGCCGTCAATAGGCATCTGCCAGTCGGAGGGGTTGATGGGCTGAGCCAAAGTTCTTAATACTCGCGCAGGACCAGTATTAAGAGCTTTACATATAAAATATATCATTTATGCGTGTTCGCGTGTTGCCTGCACATCCGCTGTCAGCATCTGGCTCTGCACGGCCCACATTCTGGATGCGGCACCCGTGACAGCTTTTGCGCGTGGTTGGCACCTCTGTGATACTGTCGTCAGGGCATCTGACCCGACCGCGTCGAAAGCACAAACGCTGGTTTCGCCTATTGCCGCCTATGCTACAGGGAACCGGCTTTATTCTGACCTCTTCACCTCGGGCCGGGAGAAACGTGTCCGTGACAAGCTCATCCTGGCCAAAGTGGCACACGAGGGATTGCGGCCAGTGTTTCCGGAGGGCACGCCACACGAGTACGCCATACTGGCTCGGCGCTGTTGGACTGCGGATCCTGGTGCACGACCTACGTTTACAGAAATCCTCGCAGAGCTTGAGGTCATCCAGCGCCGCTACTGCAAAAACGTGCAGCCATCGCTGCCGGGGCTGGAGGGTTTGATGCAGACGCCTGCGGCCGGCCCAGCGGGGGCTGCACCCGCCATGGTGACGACGCAAGGATATGCTCCGGTGCCGACTGGTGGTGTCGGGAGCGGCGGCGGCGCCGGTGGACCGGTCGGCAGTCCGGATGTGGGTGGCGTTGGTGGCGGCGGTAGCAATGGCACGGCGGCGGTGCCTGGGGGAAACACTGCACCGTTGCCGCAAGCGCAGCGTCCTCTGGGAGCCCCACCCCTTGTGCGGGCTACGACAGACGTAGGGATGGCCTCAACGTCACCTCGCGGCCCCACGTCATTGGGCGGGGGGGCCACGTCGATGCCGGGGACACAGATGGCTACTACTGCTGCAGTAGGGGCCACGTCGCCACCGCTGCCGTTAGCGGGGCCACCTGGAACTGCGGCGGCCTCACCTCCCCCGCAGCCATCATTGGGCGGCGCTGTGACAGTCCGCCCTGAGAGAATAAGTTGCAGCAATGGCGGTGCTACCAACTTAGCTGCCATGCAGTATAGCGCAGCAGCATCACCAGCAGGCGGCGTGGGCGGCGTGTCCGTGCGCGCGGCGAGCACACACAGCCCTTTGCAGCCTTCACCCCTGAGACAGATGTCTAATGCCCGTGGCGTTAGCAATGGTCTGCTGGCCGCGCCGCACTGCGGCACGCCTGGCACTACCGCCGCCACTGACGGCGCCGGCGGGGGACACGGCGACAGTTACACGGTTGCTGAGGCCGTTAACATGGACGAAGTTGAAATGGCAAACGGCCTGGCAGGCGGCTAGGCGCTAGCAGATCACTAGCGTTTTTCCTTACGCTGGTGTGGGTAGCAACGGCAATCTATGTACCATGCCTTGCATAATAAGGCCCACGAGTGGCGATATGCCACTCGTGGACCTCGCGGTAGATGCGTGCCTGCTTTAGAGGTATCCGATAAGGGCCTGGTCGGCGGCTATGTTGCGCCGAACGGCAGAGCCTTGTCCGTGCCCGGGCTGCTGCGATCCGCCGCTATGAGAGTGCCGTGCCACGGTTGCACATCACTGCCGCTTTCGGCCTTGCTTTGCAAGCATTCTGGGTGCTAAGGAAGCGTTCTAAGATGGGCTTTGGGGTGTTTCTGAAAACCACGCACGCCAAGTCTGGGAGAGCCTGGGCCAGCGTGAATATTTGTGCGCCTATCCAGTCGTCAACGCGAACAATAAATCATACTAATAATTTGCAGGTTGCAACGTTCCTACGTGCTGGCTGGCGCAGTATGACGTCCGTTGTCTTTTGCGACTTGACTGTGCTTTACCGTTACGCGAAGCCCATTGTTGCTTGGGTACTTGAACTTGGAATGCGGAGCCAAAGCTGATGCCCGAGACGCCTGGTCGCGCCCTATTGTGGCCCGCTCAACCACCAAGCGCGCGTTGGTGAAGATGGGATGGGAAATTGTGGGGTGGTGGTGTAGGGAGGAGCCGACCTTTTCGCGATGGCCGTGGGCAATGGTATGAAGTTGCGGCTGCGTGCGGTTCGGTACTAAGCCGATCTTGTTCTCATTTCTCGCTTCCTTCCTAATGGTGACATAAACGGCGCACGGCCGCTTTAGGCGTACTTATTGTGCTGTGAGACGTCGATTTATATGGGACAGCCAAAACATAAGCGCTCTGTCGTCTTCCACCTGTCTGGACTATCCGACGGTGAAACTGTCGGCATTGCTGAACGCACGTCGTTCAATGGAGGTCGGTGGTTAGGGCAGATGTACTGTTGTTCTATTATGAAAGCATTTGTCCTTGTCCGTGGCGGCACTGATTCCCAGCGGGCCAACATATGTATCTAGCGCACCTCTAAATCGCGAAAGACGGGTAGGCCGCTTATCTTGGCACTTCCCTAAGGCTGTTTGGGGACCGTGACACGGCATTGGGTGTGGTTGGAACTAAGTCGTTGCCGTGGTCAATTTGCATTCTTGGCCTAACCTGACACACGCGGCGCCTGCCAAGCTGAGAGGGGAGAGGGAAGTACTGTTTGGGAGGGACAAACGAGACGGTGCTCTGCGTCGTAGGACAATGGTGTAGCCGAAGGCAGAGTTGGACCTCGGCATTGCTGCCACGATGTTATGGGGCGACATCGTTGAAGGGTTGGTCAACGATAGATATCACTCACCATGCCGTTTTATGGCGTTCGGAATGCTGGACTTAATCAAGACCACTGCACACTCGCACTCGCACTCGGCAGATTGGAAAGAGGGCGATTTGGTGTGTGTGCGTGTCAATACCAACCGGCGCGCGCTGAGCACCGTCTTGTTTGACCCGGAAGCGATGCTAATGCAGGTCTCGGGCATGGTCATTGTTGCCTGAGAGGTGGCAGTCGTGGGTTGTCTGTTTTTTGCGTGTCGTGCACTTCTGCATTTGCGTGTGCCTTTTTCGTTTGTGGGATGGTTGGGCGTCAGGATACGATTAGACGAGGCGCGGCCAGCGCCGTGTTTGCAGGACACGATAATATCGCACAGCAAGGCGATGACAGTTACCCTCTATCTTCCAAGGTATATTCACTGCTGCACGTCTTGACATGTGAAGGGCGGTGGCGATGAGTTACAGAGTTTACGGGCAGTATTTACTTTGTATGTGCGTGTATTGTGTGGGCACCATTCATCCCGAGTCAGCATCTTTGAACTGGCTGCGTTGTGTGCTCGGCAGCGGGCCGCTACACAGGTGAACGAGGGAGCAATAGCGCCGACGTGCAGATGTGGCTGACCGATGCGTCACGGTTAACATAGAGCGCTGTAGTGAGATTAAGGATTATTCGACCATCAAGGTGACGAGGACATCGGGACGCAGCCGGGGCGGCAAAGGATGAGGATGTGGATGAGGGGGGATATAAAAAGCAACGGACCCAGTAACATGAATCCACGGACGCTTAGTACTCACGAGAGCTGTAAATTACCTGATAGTTTAGTAGCTGAGGGATCCCCCCTCTTATTGATAAGGAAATAAGGCAGCAGGAAGGATGATGATAATGGTAAGGGTGCAAGGGCTTTCATGCTTCTGGAAGATTGGTGGCCTCCTTCGAGCTTGATCATGTGAACACATGAGTCTTTCCTGAATGCGCCGAAACCTTTCCTATGTATGGGCTGGCGTGGGCGCAAGTGGGTTTATCCCTGTGCCCTGGGACATGCACCTGCACGTTACCTGGATATGCGCGAGCAGGCGCATCGTGTTAGCTGCCTCCTCTGATCTGTGTGCGCGTGTTGTATGCGCGAACGCGGGTACAGGCGTGCCGCTGGCGTACCCTGCATGCGACGCCGCATTGCAGGTCGCCCGCGCCACGGACCACATCATTGAGCAGGCGAGCCGAAGACGGAGGGTTTCTTTTGACTATATGCGCTGTTGCTGGATGGTAGGGCGGAGTGAGGAGCGCGAAGTCTGGGGCTTTAAAAAGCGATAGATTCCATGGACGGCTTAGTGGCTGCTCTCAGCCCTTTGCTGCGGTGCTCATATTGCGACTGAAGATTTCCGAAGATCGCTCGCCTTGGAGGGGTAAGGGTGGGCTTGAAGTTACGTCCTACTGGTGGTCAGTGCTGGCAGGTGGGCGAATGCTGGACAAGTCACCTCTGGCGCTTAGCGGCGGTGATGAATGGTGGTTATTGAAAGGGTGGTGGCCGTTGCGGATGTGGTGCATAAATCGCTTTAAGGACGTTGTCTTGGTTTGAAGCGTGGCTGCATTCGATATTGGAGACGTTGGCGAGTTACCTGGCCAGATGGCGGCGCCAAATCCGCTGGCTAGGATGCGGCTGTATTGATATGGTGCCGTGACTGAACTGTCGCGCAGGATACAGGCGTACGGGTTCGGGGAGGCGGATGCCGTGAGGCCAATCTACATGCAGGACACCAAAGTGAGGGCGATGGAGGAGCGGCCATGATGGTGGCGATTAGCTGAGCCGCGTTCGAGCTGGAACGAGGCGTCCTGCCTGGATGGGGACGCCGTGTTGGCCCTTGCGCAGCTGCCCCGGGGAGTGCATTGCAAGATGGATCGTTCCGGCAAGTTGTTTTACGCCAGTTACTTCCTAGCAGCTGCCCGCCTCTCATCGCGTCAAGTTTGATGGCATTGGTGGTGGCAAACCGAAGCCAAGAGCTGTGGCACCTCTGCGCTGCCAGTTCGCGGTTTTTCAATTTGTAGGATGCGAAGTCTCTCGTTGCGTTGTGTCACTTGTTCCTAAGGTGGCCTTGGAGCGCCGCGAAAGACATATAAAGATCGCGTCCAAACTTTCGCTTTTTGCTTTACTTATTTAATCAACGAAGGTGTTTGCAGATTGCAGCTAGGGGTGTTGGGCCCAGTTGCCTGTGCGGTTGAAACATGTCAATCCTTTGACTGAATGGTTATTCATTGCAGTCACATATATAGCATAATCGCCTCATACGGCCACTGCGCTGCACCGAACGACAAGGCATATGGACTGCCCTCAGCGTGAGTCAGCTTCATGCTGGCCGCACGTATGTGTGGCCCAACGTGGCCAAAGCACAAAATGGGACACATCGCACATTCTTGTAAGTAAATTTGCAATTTAATAAGATCCCGAAGACGATTGACAAGATAGTGGTTAGGTAACCATCCGTTATATACGGCGATTGTTGTATTCATAATAGCAGGTATTGGGAAACAAAACAAGTCCTCACGTTTAACGACCGTGTCCATCTTAGTAGTGGAATCGTAGGGTACTATGCACCGCATCTAATAACCCAATTCGCATCCGCAGAGACGAGAACGTTATGTAAATCCGTTTACAGAAAGGAATTAGCATTTTTCATCTCAATAGACGCACTAAAGGCTTTCCATGGCAAGAATGCTCGACAGGATACAGTTTGAGGCTCGCGCTGCTCCTTTGGCCTCACCTTCGCCGCGCTGCCAGGCGTTGCAAACCGTTGACTATTGGTTAGTTAAATATGTATAAGTTGCAGCGGTGCACTGTGCGGTCTCTTTAAGGGGCGTGGCCTTAAAACCATCTGTGGCTCACAGGTCCAGTCACCCACGCCGCCACTGCAAAGTGAAAGCATGGCGCTATGGCGCACAGGTGATAATCGCGTCCTTTTTGTGGAAAACGGGAGCTTCATTTTCAGTTCCAGGGCTCTGTTATCATTTCACAATTTTCCAGTTTTCAACGCCTGAAACGTATTACGTTGACAATCGGAGCCACTTATGCAATTTGACACTCTGATTATCCCGCCTTATCGCACCGAATCCCTAAGGAGGGGTCTTGTTCTGCTCTGGTGCAGGGGGATCATTCGGTTCATGTGCGCGTATCTCTGCAACCGGATCATTAGCCTGCCAGCATACTATTGTATGCGCAGGTAACACATTATGGCACGATTACGCATTGCTTAGCTACGGTGTATGCACTTTACGCGCGTGCACACGCATTATCGCGCACCATCCCTCGCCCCTGGTGACCTTCCTCTTCATAGCAGCGCCATCGGCCTCCCTCGTCCTTGGTTTCCCCAGGCTCTGCGTACGTTGCCGCAACGGGAGCTCCGAAGCCGCCTGCTTTGCTACAGTTGGCATGACGGTGGCGGACGGGCCCGGCCTCTGGGCTTCGGCATCCAGGCCAACCCACGCCAGAAGAGCCCCGGCCAGGAGAAGGTACGCCGGGCGCATACGTGTGCACTACATGGCACAAACAAATCACAAATCAGGCTAATTGATATTTTAAGAGGGGGAAGGGACACACCCATGGGAGCTACCTCCTGTTGGGAAATCAGGAGCAGTTCCCCTGCTATGAATACATGGCTGTAGAAGGAGCATTGGAGAAAAGGTTACTTCTCACCATTGGCATCTCTGGGGCATACCAGCAGTGCCTTCATCCACATCCTCTCTAGAGCCACACCCAGGGCCAGGGCAGGTGCTGTGAAGCCGCGAGTCGGGCGCGTTGTTAAATCTGGGGAAGGGGTATCTGGGAATTTGGGTTGCGGGAGTGGCTTTGTTAGAATGGTGGGAGATGTAGAATCGTGAGGCCGCAGTACTACGCGGTTGAGCGTTCGGAGGACGCCTGTCCACCGCCCCGCAAGTCACCTCTCTTCCTGATCTCTGGGAAAATGGATGTGGGCGGAGTTGTCCTCTCTGGACTCTTCATGTTACCCGGATTGGTGTAAGGCTCCGTGGCCGTCTGCCAAACATTTCTGCCTCCGCACCCCGGCATGCCCTCGGTCCCTCATCACTTCCGCACCCTGTCTTCCTCCCCCCCAAACCCCTATACACATACCCTTCACGTACACACCCTACACACACACACACACATGGCTCCCGTGGTTTCTCCCCATTCCCAACAGCCGCCGCTGATGGTGGATGGTCTTGCAGTGGCTTCCGATTATGAACCGGACTCATTTGGAGCGGTAGCAGCCGAGGACAGCGGACTGACCCCCTCAGCACAGGTATCCGGACGGGGAGGCAACCCTTTTGAAAGCTGTGGGGATGCAATTACTCACCGGTAACCCCGCAGTCTCATAGTTCTGAACCGATTCTGCGACAGAAAATATCCTTCCGATCACGGGCCTATTGGCGCATTACTTCAGTCCGCTTGCTCCCTCCTTCCGGTCACTGAACGAGTAAACATGATCCAGGCCATCTTGTCCTGCTGCTCAGCGCTGCTATGCTGGCCAGCTTTTTGTCATGCAACTGTGATGGTCACCGTTTTAGCCATCATCATATTCCTCCACCACTGTACGTCGCCTCGTCCAACTGGAATCACCGTCCATTGATGCCTCCGCACCTTCTGCCCGTTCAGCCGCTGTTCGACGGTCTGACCGGTTGGCGCAAGCGCTGGACTGTGGTGGGGCTTTGCTTCCTGGCCTTCGTACTATGCAACCTGGACCGTGTCAACATGTCCATCGCCATCCTGCCAATGGCTACGCAATACGGGTGGAGTGCGGCTACTATGGGCCTGGTTCAATCGTCGTTCTTCTGGTGGGTGAAGAGCTGGTGTGGGTTCTGGAGCACCTCAAGTGGCATAAGATCGCACGCACAGGAAGGTTATCTGGCTTCTTCTGCCGCCTCCAACCCATTTTAGAGCCAGGATGTTAGTGTGCCCGTCCCTCGACACGGCGATCCTGTTTTCCCTATTCCGGAATAGCTCTGGGTTCGTTTTCCTATACCATCTGGAGATGTTATCCCTGTGCCCGAATAGCTCTTGAACTTGTATTTGGTACATTGCTGTTTTTGACCTTCTCCCTAATGCCAGAGCGCGTTCCATTCTTCCTTCCCCTGCCCTCTGTAATGAACACCTTTTCCCAGTCCCACATTTTCATGTAGCCGATTTGGTCTCGGAACATTCACAATCGGATACTGGTAATCCCGTCGCAGGGGTTATCTGCTCACGCAGGTGGCAGGGGGGGTGATGGCAGACCGACTGGGAGGAAAGATGGTGCTGGGGCTGGGTGTGCTGTGGTGGTCGCTGGCCACCGCAGCCACCCCTCCGGCGGCGCAGGCGGGGCTTCCAAGCCTGCTGCTGGCTCGCTGCCTGATGGGGATGGGAGAGGGTGTGGCGATGCCCGCCATGAACGCCATGCTAGCCAAATGGGTGCCGGCGGCGGAGCGATCTAGGAGCCTGGCGCTGGTGTACAGCGGAATGTTCATTGGTGAGTGTGGACGGGGGAGGGAATGACCCCGGTGGGGGTGGAATAGGGGATTAGCTGGGAAGGGTCTTGCGTGATGGCGGTAGGGATGTTAGTTGGGAAGTCGAGGTATGGGGCATGCCAGCTCATGGGGAATCCGCTAGAGGTTGATGTCATCAAGTGTTGTGTGTTCGATAGCGTAAACGTGGTAGGTGGCTTTGGAGGAATTGCGCATTGTGGATCGTCAATTCGCGCCCTCTCATACTTATCCCATGCCCGAATCCAACGCATGCCCTTCTGCCTCAGGCTCCGTGTTGGGGCTCGGAGCCAGTCCGCATGTGCTCGCCGCATTCGGCTGGCCTGCCGTATTCTGGTCTTTCGGCAGTTTAGGCGTATTCTGGTGAGTGACTTTCGGTCAGCCCGCCAGCCAGTAAGGCAGCTAGTCAGCCGAATTTTCCAAACCCCTGCTCCGCGCTTTGCAGTCAGCTGCTCAGCCTCAGCCAGGTATTTCACATTGCTGTGTTTATCACTGTTGTGTTGCAGAGATCTGCAACCGGTGAAAGAAATGGGCAAATATCACTCAGTCGATGTTCTGTGTGGCATTCCGGTGCGCATTCCTCTTGTCCAATCTGCCGCCTATCCCATCTTTCCCCGCCTACTTCCTTTTTTCCGCAACCCCCTCGTCCAGGTATTTTCTGTGGCAGAGCTCTGTGAGCAGCTGCCCCTCCGAGGACCCAGGGCTCACCTCGGAGGAACGAACCTTCATCCTGGCCAATACGGCCACCTCGGGGCTGGCGCGCGCCGAGGCCATACCCTGGCGTCAGCTCCTCAGTCG
Organism: Volvox reticuliferus; assembly: GCA_019650235.1. Taxonomy (NCBI): domain Eukaryota; kingdom Viridiplantae; phylum Chlorophyta; class Chlorophyceae; order Chlamydomonadales; family Volvocaceae; genus Volvox; species Volvox reticuliferus. The sequence goes on from BNCP01000016.1 coordinate 660,086, forward strand.
GAAGGAGGTGCGTGTTGGTGAGGGGATGTGAGAACGACAGGTGGCGATTGCCTGGCCCGTCTTACTTAAGGCGTAAAATGGTTGGGAGTTACAGGTTGTGGGTTGTCGGTGCGGGGAGGTGGTAGGGCCACCTGAGTGGGTGCGTCATTGGGGCAGCAAGGATAGGGGGGAAGGTACAGAGGAGGTACAGAAATCCGTGACCAGGATGCCCAACTGCTTAGTGGGGAGGTGGGTGGTCCCAGGGCCTTACGGGAGGATCGTTTGTTGATGGGCAGCTATTCAGGACGGAGGGGGGGGATCCATTTCTGGGCCCTGCTGCTGATGCGGCCAGATGCGCGAAACGATTGATAAGTCGTGTGCTGACTAGTCCTGGTCCGGGCCCTGGTCCGGGTCTTGGTCCGGGCCCTGGTCCGGGCCCTGGTCCGGGCCCTGGTCCGGGCCCTGGTCCGGGCCTCGAATTTTCACGCGTATGCCGGTGTTTCCCGCCGCTGCGCTGCGCTGCAGGTGTGGGCCCTTATCTTGTGCCACTTTTGCCACAACTGGGGCCTCTTCATCCTGCTGACGTGGATGCCAGCATATTACAACCAGGTACGACAAATAAGTAGCACAAGGATCAACGTCGAGGCGGATGTACTACATCACAGTTCGTTTTTCGCCCGGTGCCCATCCTTCCCCTCTTCCCTCCTCTCCCTTTCCCCTTTTTTGGCTGCATGTGCACGTCTTTGCGGCTTGCACCGGTACTGCCGCCGCCTCAGGTGAGTTTGCGTGGGACCGTGCTTCATTTGGTCGGTTCGTGCGCGCGGTCGTCGAGCTAGCCCGGGCTGGGTTGGTGGGTTGGTCGGGTCAGGGGCCACGTTTCTTGGTAACAAAACAGGGGGGTCGGGAGGAACACGCGCATGACAGCGACCAGCGACCAGCTCAATTTCTTCCTTTTTTCCGCCCTAGGTATTCTTTCGCCGCCAGCAGCAAGGCCGATAGTATTATACACACCATTGCGGCTTCTATCGTTTTCCTTTCCGCTTCTATTCGCGGCCTCAGTGGCGGTGATGGTGGCTACCCAGGTTACGTTAAAACGGTTTTCCACCTTGGCTGCCCGTGACGAGTGGTGGACGAGGCCAGCCGCCATCATCCAATCATCACCGTCAGGACTTGTTATCGTCAGCAGCCCCTCTACAGCCGAGTACCAGCAGGCCTCGTATATTCGCTCTCCCTTCACAACCCGCCGCCACGCATCATCTCGTACCCCGTCTCTTTTGGGGGTTCCTATCGCTGTGTCAGCGCTGCTCCTATCATTCGTCCCGACAACGCCTATGGCTCACTAGCCTCCCTGTCTTACTACTCCCAACACAATTTCTTGTTACCCGGCTATATCGCAACGTTGGCGCTTCTTTCCCGCCCATTCATACCCATGTTAGCCTCCCAACTCCGCGCCACAAAATGCGCATAGGTTGTTCGCTGCGGGTCATTGTCTGTCCCTGCTGCCGATCACCCGGATTGTGCCTCTACAGGTTCTGGGGCTGAACCTGATGGAGAGCGGAGTGCTATCCGTGATGCCCTGGGTCGCCATGGCGGTGATGGCGAACGTGGCGGGGTGGGCGGCGGACGCAATGGTGGCGAGAGGAACGAGCATCACGGTGGTGCGAAAGGTGAAGAGTTGGAGACGTGGGTTGGGCATGTCTGCTACACGTTTACATTAGCCTTAACCGAATATGTATACGTGTGTGTGTGTGTGTGTGTGTGTGTCTTTGTGAAAGTGAGGTTATAAAGCGGGGGATGGGGCGGAGGGGGCGATGGGAAAGGCAGGTCATTCTCGAAGGGTGAGAAACGAACCTCCCTGACCCTGTCCCTTTTCCTCTCAATCCCGCAATCCTTCCCTGCCTGCGGCGCTGTAATCCCTCGGCTTCCCCCCATCAACCATGACGACGTCCTCGAAGGGGTTTATGGATATCGCTGCCTGATCCCTTGCATCCATATCCCTTGCCACCTCCCCCAGGTGATGCAGACTGTGGGCTTCCTGGGCCCTGCCATCTTCCTCTCCCAGCTGGGCGGAATTAAAACTGCGGCGGGCGCGGTGCTGTGCATGGTGGCTTCCCAGGGCTTGGATGCCTTCAGCCAGGCGGGGCTGTATGCAAACCACCAGGTGACGCGGGAGGTCCGTTGGGAGACATCAACCTGACAACGCCCTGCCGACACCCACACCTGCCCATTGCATCCCAGTTAACCTGTTTACCTTCAAGGAAACAAGATTGTTTCCTGTCCCTCGCACCTGGGACTCGCCCCATGCCCCTGCCCACACCAACATCGGTATCGATACCGATATCTGATGTCATCCCGCACCTATATATATCATCGTTAATGTTGTTACTGTTACTTATCTCCGCTGTCACGTTGGCGACGGACGCACGCCGCAGGACATCGGTCCCCGCTACGCGGGTGTCCTGCTGGGCTTGTCCAACACCGCGGGGGTGCTGGCCGGGGTGTTGGGTAACCTGGTGACGGGCTTTCTGCTGCAGGCCAGCAGCGATGTGGCAGCGACAGCTGGAGCAGCAGTCGGCACGGGCTGGGACCAGGTGTGGGCGGTGGCAGTGGCGCTGTACCTGTTGGGCACGGTTTTGTGGCTGACCATGTCTACTGGGGAGAGGATCTTCGATTGAGGGAGCGGGAGGAGCAAGGGGGACGACGCGGCGAGGCGGGCCAACGGGAGCGGATAAGGAGGATGTGGCTATCTGTGAGAAGGACTGGCACGAGGCACAATGTGATGTGCGTTTTAGGTACGGGCGATGGCAGTGGAAGGGTCCGGTTTGGGGAGATTGATTCATGCCTCCCATGGGTGTTGCGCGGACAAGTTAGTAGGGCTCGCAGCAACGGGGTGCGACTTGGATTCTGCAAATGGTGCATCTTGGTAAGGAATCTCATTAAGGCCATATGCTTCTGGCTTTTGACATTCAGGTGGGGGCCTGTGGGAGGGGCACGGGGGACTTGCTACGAGTACAGAGGTGCATGGGGGTGGAGAAAGAGGCTTTGTTGATGGGAGGGGATTACTGGCGCTCGTTGATGCGTCGTCGCCCTTCGCGTATGATAAGTCGCCCTCATAACTGCACGGCCGCTTTTTTCTACAGCGGTGAAAAGAGGCCGAATGGTTCGCGCCGTCTGTGTTCCCATGCGAAATGATCTATGTGTGCGGGGGCCTGAGCCGAGGAGTACGTTTTTGCCCGGCTAGTGAATAAGGTTAGGTGATGGAATGGGTGCGGAACCAGATGCGCCAAATCCGGGGAAAAGGTACATTTATTTAAAGCAGCCTTCCTGCTGGAAGGCTCAAATCCGGTTTGGGACGAGCGGTGTTCCATGACTGCGAGGCCCATGGAGTTCCCCACGAGACAGCAGCGTGTTCCCACCTCCACAATCCTCTTCACGCCATTGTACAGATGCTGCCGGAGTACAGGCTATCTTCAAGAGGCAGTAGTTCATATTTACATATATTGTGGTGATGTCTTCGGCGAAAGTAAGGTATTCTCTATTACGGTGCACGGCACGGTTGAGGCCTTCCTGCCCAAAGCAAGGTGAGGGCCAGCTATGCACACCGAACACGGGGCCTTAGTTGTGTGCGCGCAATCGTGCGGGCATTGCCCCGGGACGTCCGATTGCCCCGAGGACGACTACTCGCTTCCTAGCAGGTGCTTCTCGACTAGCTAATAATGGATGTGTTGTTGGATGGTGTTGGATGGATGGTATTATTTTTTCTTTCGAGCTTTGTTACCGGATCGTTGCCAGGAGCGCGGCGGATCGCTTAACAACCTTCACGTGTGTGCCTTGCTGACTTATCTTTATGCCGGCATGACCGGAGAATGGAAAGCCTGTGTGAGTTTGGGTAATGCTCAACCATCATGGTCTCCCTTGCTAGGGTAGATATAGGGTAGGCACATAGTTCATCTCCTGGGTCAGTGTGGCTGCGCTAAGTTGTTGCATCGCATTCTATCATTCTATCAGAGGGCGTTTGGAAATGTAATGGTTAGTCCAGCTTGCCTCCTATGAGCTGCGCCAAGTGCCCCCTGCTGTGCAATGCGCTGAGGGCGGACCGGTCGGGGAACCTGGGGAGGGTGGGAAGCGCAGAAGGGGTCCGGTGAAGGCGGTACGATGTGGAGAGGAGCTCTGTGGAGGTAAAAACGCACCCTCGGAAGGCTGATGTTGGTTTTTTCCGCTCAGGGGCGCGACAACCCAAAATGGTACGTTATCTTATTGCCCAGGTCGTCGCCGCCTTCATTCGGGACCCTCACGCATGTGGGTCGCTTCTTCTGCTTTCTGTGCTGATGCTTTTCCTCTAGGGACTATCGGGTCCTATGTTAAGTGAACGCGCGGCGGAGGTAAGAGTTCGGATTGAATTCAAAGCAGCGAGGTAATCTTGCTTTTTGCATCTGTGTAATACGCTATCAACGTCATTATGTACAGAGTTTCTTGCGAACCTATTATTTTGAAGTACCGTATTGGCTGCAGCTACGACAACTGGTGTTTGGAGTAGGGATGGGGCACTGAGGTGGAAAAAAGCCGGGAATCGCGGCCGGTGATACTGGTGCATCGGAAGGTCTTGCGGTTGCTCGGCACCACCTTAGCGGCCGAATGGATGCAAACATTGGTGTTAACTGTAGTTTTGCTGGCGGGGTTTGTGGAAAGGTACGGCGGTTTGACGATGATCCGGGCTCATTGAGCTCGGCTGCCGCTCCGTCATATAATGCCGCGGACAGGGACGGAGGCTGCCCCTGCCGCTTGTGTTCTTCTTGCGTCGCGCTTCTTGCGCTTCCATATGTATTGGGGCCCAAACCTGGAATTGTGCGGGCTCAGTTGACGCCAGCGTGCGCATCGTGCAAGTATAAAGTGTAATGGGGGAAGTATGCTGGTGTGGGTGAAGATTTCCAAGGGCGCCGTGTAACTTGAGATGTCTAAGGCTAAGAGCGGATAGCGAGACGCGTAAATAGCACTGGCCCTGCCCCTGTTCCAGCTATTCAAGCAGCGCAGGTGAGGCCGCACACTAATAATGATAGTAAATTATAACCCGTGCCTCTGCGTTCGATTGCTTCCGAAGCAATTTTGCGACTGTCACCTGTGTTATGCCAAGGGTTTCAGAATGCCGTGCAAATTAAATATTTGGGTACGAGTGAAAGGAAGGAGGCTTTTGCAAGCATTGGTACGTAATAGATTCGTACATAACCTTCGTTTGCATTGCAATACCACAATCGGCTCCCCGATTCCTCGCAGTGACAGTAGCAACTAATCATACAGTAGCGCTGCCAAGGTGGCAAGGCAAACACGCGCAAGCCACGGATGGATACTTCCTTTAGGGCCCTGTAAATAACCTCCACTGCTTATTTCTCGAGGGCAGCTTGCTTCTGATAAGTTTGTTAGTTAATTCATTTTTGGCCTATTGTAAACCCGTAACCCCACGTGCTATTAAAGTGGGGTTCTTAAGACCCGAACGGCAATTTCATGCATCAGCATAACCGTAACATTGTAACAAATAACAAGCAAAATTCGTCTGTTTTCGGGGCTATTTGCCATCGGTAATCCAGCTTCGTAGCCGCTGCACGGAAACGCATTGCACAATTTGTTGGAACATGTGGCCCCGTCAGAGCGAAATATGTTCGCATTTACCAGACACTTGCAGCTCAAGGAGCATAGTTATAGAAGACCTACATTAAGAAAATTTTCGAAAGGGTAGCAATCAACACAGTTGTAAGGGGTGGGGTCCTCGCTCTCACAGTTGAGGTTGTTTAGCAAAACCTTAAGTTATTACTATCTACATTCACTGAATTGTTTTGTTTGGTGCAATAAAATTAACAAAAATCAGCATCTGTAAAAAGGCAGTTGGGCCCCATGCACGCTCTGATGTCCCTACCTAAGGGGGCTTGACGCAATTCAATTGTTTTTTTGCGTAAAATGGCAACATTGTTGTCAATACTCCATCGTAAGCAGCCTTATTCATTATGAAAAGTACGTCTTCCGAAGCTGGTCTAGACAAGCGAAGATACTGTTAGCCGCACGATATGTAACTTATGTATTTTAAATAATGAGAGGGTGATGAATTTGAACCATATAACAGGGAATCTCTTTTGTTTGCAAAGCGCATTTGTGCCTCTAACGCCTCTATCTTGAGGTACGTCTTCTTACCTTGGCATCGCTGTCAGTGTTTTTCGCTTATGAAGTACGAAATGGCCCTTCGCTTAGGGAAACGGCCGTTCTCAATGTATCTATGTCCTGTATGTACTATAAACATCATTCAAAATTTATGTATTATGGGAAACCCCTGGTGGGTAATGCATCAGAAATAGGAGGTCTTTTTAAGGAAAGTGCACTGAACCGAAATGTATCACATAGGACTATGAAATATTCTATACTATAATTCACAATCAGGTAAAGACATATGGCAGCAATCGTGGGTGCTGCTTTACAATTTCTCGAGTAAGCTGGATGGCAGAGGAGGCAGAACCAAGCTTGCGGCACGGCTGCACTGGATTATCATGTTATGATTACTATCAGGAGATCCCCGGCTGTATATTGACCACGACAACCTTGCTAGACAGCCGCTGGGCGAAGACTGTAACTCCGGTCCTTGCAGTCAGCCTGCGAAGTCCACCTGGTGACTCTAGTACATCACAGGATGCCGGGGCCTTTGTTTCAGAGCTGGAACTCGTATGGTACAATGGTGCAGCTAAGGCCTCCTTTGGCGCAAGGCAGCCCATTCTGCGTGCAGAAGATAACTTAAGCCTTTACGATGAGCTCGTGCGGCTCTATAGCTTTCAGCCCTCATACGCCGCGGACCACTTTTTGGTCGCTGCAAGCGGCCACAGCGTCCGCGTGTCTGCAACAGCCTGTCTTTTAGAGGTTGACAACCTGCATTCATCTGGCTTGGAGAGAAATAGCTCCTATGGTATCAGTGCCTGCGGCTGCTTGTCCTTCCTCCGTCGACGCCGAAGACGTACCAGTTCGCAACACGTGACACGGCCACGACCCGCTCTCCTGCTCGTATGTGAAGATAAGGCTGTCGCCTGCAGCTATCACACAACCTCTCTACAGAGATGCGACATCCGTAACATACCAGGGCCGGACTCTCGGTCGCCTCTCTACCCCTGCCGCGACGCTGCCGACCCAGGGGGCCATGGCGCATTGGCGCTTGCCGCCCTACCAATCGCTGTCACGGTCGTGTCGCGTAACACGGGAGTGGTGCTCAGCCAAAACGCCGCCAGCGAGCTGCTGCTCGGGCCCCTCGTCCACAGACCAGATAACGCTTTTCAGCGCTTTCCGAGGCCGGGCACATGCCAGCCGCGTGCAGGCTGGCTGCCAGCGCGCGGCGCCATACGGCGCCGCGGCAACGTCTCAGATCATCCTGCCAACACCGCGGTTTGCAGCGGAGGCAGCGCTGGACATGGTGGCGTGTCCTTCTGGGGCGATGGTGTGCTCGGCAGAGGCTCCAGAAACCTGCTTCATTGGATGTTTCTGCTGGAGCCTTCAAAGCTGATGGCGCTGCTTGAGGCAACGGCTGTGGAGGGTGGCATGTGGCAAGGTACGATATGCCGAGCCTGCTGTTGTCAGTTTAAGGGGCAGGGTGATGCCGCCAGTTTCTGTAATGTCTGGTGGATTGCACAGAGCAGCGAATGGCATGGGCACGCGCTCATATTCTTAGTTGTGACTGACCAACCTGGTAAGTATTGCTAGAGCCGGCAAGTTAGAATGTTGCCGGGATGTGGCGTGAGAGCTATGGCTGCCCAGGGCCATAAAAAGGGGACGCATCGCTTCGGCGAAATGGGGAATAATGGAATAATGGGGAAATGGATGACAACAAGGTAGTAGCGGGAAGAGCAGCTCCACGCTGTGGGAGGCGTCCTGCGGGTTTCTATGGACGTCTTGGGGGTTTATGTTGCTGGCGGGACTTCGCATAAAGGGGGTGAGAAGGAGTTCGACACCCCGCACCTGCCGGCCCCTCTTCCCTGCTGGGAGTTCCTTCGGTAGACACGGCAAGGTTGCCCCTCATGTTGCCATTGGCTTCCCATACGTCCAGGCGTCATACGGATCCCTACGGACGTGTTTCCGTTCTCAATTGCGGATGGTAACGTTGGCGCCGATGCCGATGCGGAAGCTGGCGTTGGTGCTGGCAGCAATGCCGTCGGTGACGGGCATCCCCAGCGCTTCCTGCAGCAGGCGCGGGGCAGCAACGGCCAGAGCACGGCAGCCGGTGTGGTCTGTGGCCGGATGCCGCAGGGGCCAGGAGCACCAGCTGACCAGGCCGTTTCAGTTCCTGCCCATACGTGCGGCGTCGGCAACGGCCGGCGCGGAGCAGCACGCGGAGGCGGCGGCGGAGGCGGTTCCATTAGGGGCGGCCCCGCCGCCGCTGGGAGGGGGACCACCGACACAGATGGCCAGCGGTTCCTACAGCTGCTTGCCGCTGGCAGCGGGCCCATGTCAGGTATGGCGGCTTCGGGCCAGTTATCTGGCGACTGCGTGCCGGCAGTGGGCATGCGGGGGAATTGCAGCTTTGACGCAGTCAGCTCTCCGTGCTACAGCGAGTCTGCCGTGTTGGTGACATCTCCACCGGTCGGGGCTGGTGCCGCCACCTCCATCACCAGCGGCCGCATGTCCTCGCGGCGGCTCTCGCCAAACCTTTGCAGCAGTCACGTAGTGATGCCGCCCCATGTCGGTGCCACCGGCTCCAGCGGGACCGGGGCTCAGTGCCAGTCACAACAAGCCCCGGCGGGCAGCACCGCAGCAGTGGCCGCGGCCGGGAGCCCGCACTGCACCAGCGGGCTATCTGTGAATCGCGCAGCGCTCATTTCGGCATTATCTTCCTCTACGAGCACCTGGCAGGTGGGGTTTTACGATTAATATGTCTAAAAGTTAAAGTGTATGAACATATGGACCGGGCATGCCAGCCGCGAGGCTGTGGGAGACACGGAACCGGGGTAAGAAAGCCAAACAAGTTCATGTCAAGGAGGTATGGCGCCGGTTAACTTAGGGCTTCTCCAGGTGGACCAGACCAGAGGGCTGTAGGAAACGTCTCCCCGTTTCCCTGTAGGAAACGTCTCCCTCTCCTTTCTTGGCCTCTCTTCACCAGCTTGCAAGAGTCCCCTTAACCTCACCTGGACGCCATCCTGTGCTTCCCTCCCTGATGCTGTGTATCAGGTGGCGTTTGTCGGCTCGGGACATGAGGCGTCGGATTCTGTCCGCCGTAGCAGCCGGGCCCGCCAAGGTACAACCAGCAGTTTCCACGTCGATGAGGGGCCGCCGCCGCCGCCGGCCTCGCCATTTGCCGGGCCCCGTTGGCCGTTAGGTTTCGCTCAAGAATCGGTAGTGGCCCAGCAGTACTCGCGAGCCACAGTCGGCGCTGCCGCCACCGCCTGCGTCTCGGAACAGCACCCTTCGTCGCTGCGTAAGGCGCAAAACCTGGCGGCTGCGTTCAGCAGCCAGGGTGGCGGCGGAAGGTGTAGAGCCGGAGCCAGCACGGCGGCGATGGCTGCCATAGGGACAGCCTACAGTACCACCGGCTCCACCAATTCCGTGGACGTGGGCGGATTTGGCCTGGGTCTGCTAGGCAGGTCCCACAGTCTCTGTTGTGTCTCCGGTGCGCCCAGCAGTCCGGCTTCTCCAGGAGCCAGCCCGCTCGGCGGTGTTGGCGGAAGTGGCTGCGGCAGCAGCAGCGGCCTCGGCAGAGGCAGTCGCGGCCGAAACGTCTCCCGCGCGCAGAGCTGTGCAGTGATCATTCCAACACGGGGAGCCCAGCGGGTGCGGACAAATGCACGTAACTCCCACACATTGCTGGGAGCCGATCTCGTACATGGGGCCACGGTGGGTTACGAAGCCGCGGTGGCTATGGGTGCATCAGTAGGGGGGGGCGCTGGCGGCGGCGGCATGTCGGGATCTCAGGCAACGCCCCCGACGATGTCGCAAAGCATTACGGCAGCCGGTTTGGCGATGTCCATGTCGACCTCCAGGCCGCCCTCGTCCCGCGTCCTTATCTTTGCAGCGGGCCTCCGAACCGCTCCGCCCTCCATGGCCGCGGGCCTGGGCGTCACCATGACCTCAGGCTCCTGCTTACGGACCCAATCATCGTTTACGCCCTCGCTCAGCAGTGCCGCTGTCACCGCTTGCGGCGGTGGCGGTGGTGGCGGCGGCGGCGGCACCACTACTGCCCTCAGCAGTGGCGGGGATGATTTGGCGGGCGAGTTTTGGATGGTACGTCCTCGTCCTGGTCACCCGCAAACGCAACGGTCTCTAAATGCGCCGACCTTACCAGCCAGGGGCCCCTCCACCCCACAGCCGACGGCCATGCCATCCCGGGGATCCAGCGGCAGCCAAGCTTGGGTGCAAGCACCGCTGCCATCGCAATGCGCCACGTCCGGCATTGCCGCTGCGGCGGCACCGGCGACAACGTACAACGGCGGCGGCGGCGCCAGCGTCCCAGCGCCTGGTGCCCCCCCGGGTAACTCAGCGGCGGCGACCATCTCCAGGCCGGGACACTGGTGCAGCGGTGCTAGCGTGGGCAGCTGCCGTTCGAGATTCTTCACATGCCCTGACTCGCAAGGCGGCGTAGCGAGCCTCGGTACGGCAACTGGTGATGGGGCCGATGGGGCGGCGGCCGTGGGGATGGCGTCCAGTCCCGACCCCACGCACAGCACTCCCATCAGTGGCAGCGCAGCCGTCAGCGGCCGCTGCCCCACTGGGGGTCTCCGCTCTATGGGATGTCCCCATGAGCTGCGCGCCGGCTGCGGCAGTAGCAGTGGCGCCGCCGCCGCCAGCTCCGGTGTGATGTCGGTCGGCGCCTCGGGTGCAACGGCCGGGGCCGCAGCAGTGGAGGTCACGGAATGCTGGCACGAGATTACTTGCACGGGCATCACAGATCCAGCTACAGGCGCGCCAGCGATTGTACTAGTGCAGCGCGACGTGACCACCAAGGTGCTGGCGGAGAGACATGTGGCGCAGGTGTCGGAGACGGAGCACCGGCTGCTGGAGCAGATCTTCCCAAGACACGGTGAGTGGCGGGGCGCGTGATTGCATCCGGGCAAAGTCGTGCAACTGGACACGATTGCAATCGAACAATGTACTCCTGTACAGAGCTGGCTGATGTGTCACCTGTAACCAAATCTATGCCCAAACACACACTCATAGTCATCATACATCATAAATCGTACATAAATTATACATCGCGTCTCTAACAGCCTCTCCTGCTACCCGCGTCTCAGTTCTTCAGTTCCTGCGATGCTGCACTCGCTGATGAAGGGCTGCTTGAGTGAAAAGCCAGAGCGCCTCAGTAGCGTTGCTCTCATGCTGTCTCGTGGAACCACCAATAATCCGTTCAGCCCGCAAGGCCTGTGGGGAAGCTCGGCGAGGATAGTAGCTGTGGCGTAGTCGCTTTTGCTCGCTTAACTAGGGTGACCTTCCAAACCCTCATCGAAGATTTGTCGGTGTCATGAAGACTCACTCGTTCTTTTGGCCCATATATCTCGCAGTGCTGCAGTACATGATGGAGGAGAACTGTAAACGAATGGGGGGCGGCCATCGTCTGCAGAGCAGCGGCTCGGGCAAGCTGGAGGGCAGTGGTGCGGAGCGGCAGCAGGGGGACAGCAGGGGTGAAGGCCCAGCCACTGGGGCCGCCTCTGAGGCTGCCTCCCATGTAACCGCAGACTGGCGGCCGTACGTACGAGATTACAACCGACTAGCCACTTGGCATCCCAAAGTGAGTTGGGACCCCGGACGATGTAGCGCCGGGTCGAAAATGAAGCTGTGTGTTTGTACCCGAAGTGATCGTCGGGCTTCGCTGTGCGGTGCTCTCGATCCGTTTTTATGGCAGCAGAACTTCTGCGGCCTGGATCCTTTCCGCTGAGTTGCAGCACCGGCTCTTTCGTCCCCCAACCTGCCCTCTTTTTTCCTCCTTTTTATTGCAGCTCCACCTACGTACGAGCTGCGGAAACCTTTTTGCTTTAAACCAACAGGGCTCCCCTCTTTCCCTCTCGCCCATCACGCAAACCCGCTCCCACGCTGCAGGTGACACTCATGTTCGCGGACATGCCCGGCTTCGCTCCCATGTGCGGCACCCTGCCCCCTAGGGTAGTCATGACGTTCCTGCATGACCTTTTCGCGGCCTTTGACGAGATGCTGGACGAGCATAAGGTCTATAAGGTACGACACCATAGGGTGTCTGACAGATAGACGGACAGACAGACAGACTGACTGACGGGAGGATTCTATTTTCTTATCCCCACCAGACCCTTCCCTCCTCTCGTGGGGTGCCTAGGGTTTAAATTTCCTGTGTCCGCTCCCTCCCGCTCCCCCTAGCTGCCGTGCCGAGCTGTCTATCAAAAACACACATGTGTTTTCGTCCTAACTTCGTATCCCCTCTTAAAACCCTAGGAAATGATTTCATTCTTCCCATCCCCTGTTTCCTCCAGGTGGAGACCATTGGCGATTGCTACGTGGTGGCAGGCGGCCTCATCTACGAGGATGAAGACGGCATGGCGGCTGTGCATGAAGCCGGGGTGGAGCCGGACCAGGCCAGAAACGTGTTCGCGTTTTCAAAGGTAACGCAGCGGGGCAGCCGTGACTGGGTAGTTGCCAGCCGCCCGCCCGCCCGCCCGCCCTAAGTATTCGAACCCTTCGTGCGTACGCTTTCCGGGGAAAGGACCCGTCCTCCCTCCTTTCGATGCGCTTAGGTTGCTGGGTGCGATGTTTGCTTTTCGCCAAACTCCATGTTCCGTCCTTAAAACCTTAAATAACGCAAATTTAACGCAAAATCTACTACAAATTAAGTTTCGGAGCCGGTCTGTTTCTGGATCCATGCTGCTTGCTTCTTCAGGCTATGCTCGAAGCCGCCTCCAAAGTCACGTTCCCCACAACGGGTGAACCCGTGAGACTGCGGGTGGGCATCCACTCTGGCCCGGTCGTAAGCGGCCTTGTGGGCACCCGCATGCCACGATTTTGTCTCTTTGGCGACACCATCAACACTGCCTCCCGCATGGAGAGCACGGGCGTGGCGGGCTGCGTGCACGCCAGTGACAGCGCCTTTGAAATGCTGGGGGAGGTTGTGAAGGCGGAGGACGGCTGGACTGCCACTGGCGGCATCGAGGTGAGCGGTTAATGAGCGAACGAATGAAACCAGGGAAACAGACCGAGGCCCACACGAGTCGGAAACCATGGGGTCTGGGGGCTAGGTGCGGTGCAACAGATTTCGCTGCTTTGGAAAAATGGAGGCGGCCGGGGCGGATTTCGTTCGCTGCACATGGGGTGAGAAAGTGAGCGGAGAGGCGAGCTGCTGCTCCTTGCTGTTGAACCCTCCAACCTTCCTTCTCCCTCCGCCAGTCGCCACCAGTCCCACCTTACCTTCTGCGCTCGGCCAGCTAGCCATGCAGGCGTCATACACGCCGAATCGAACATGCAACTGCACAACCACACCCGCCCATTAAAAATGATGTATATTTTTAAACAACGGTAACAACCCGTGGCGGCCCCCGGTGCCATGCCAGCGGGCCGCAATGCCAATTTCCTAAATTTCAACACCGTTAAAAAGGCCCACCCACGCCCAACTCACCACCATTACCCACATAGGTTAAGGGCAAGGGGTTCATGCAAACGCACCTGTGGACCCCACCAGCCCCGACGGTGCCCGCGGCCGGCACCGTGGCCGCCAGCCCCAAGAATGATTTGGCGCGTGCCCTTCGGATGCGGAATCCGCCAAAACGCACTGCCGAGGGGCTCCCGGCTGCTGCAGTTAGTTCAAGCAGCGTAATGTCAACTCCGAGTCCTATGGTTGGCGCCGCCACCACTGCACCGGCGGTGGAGCTCCGCAGCCGCCTGAGTGACGGTAACTTGGTTATCCAGGGGGCCGGCGTTCCGGCGTTGAGCTTGTGCCTCCACGCCAATGGAAGTAGCAGCAACGGTGGTGCTGTAACGGCGGGGGGGCCCACGTCTAGGACTGGGACCGGCGCGGATGCTGGCCCGAAGACGTCGCAGGATATCATCGCCGCCGCAACGGCACAGGCTCCGGCATCGATGGCGCCAGCATCATTGATGGCCGCGGCGGCCACACATTTCACTGACTCGTCCATCCGCACGTTCGCCGCGCGTCCGACTCGCTTCATGCCGATATCGAACGTGGGCGCGGCCGGCATCGCCACCGCCGCCGGCAATGATGGCGGCAACGGCGGGCAGCCTAGCGCCCAGGGTGTTATTGCTCGTTCCGTGTCGGCGCCATCCACAGCGATATTGCATCTCCTGGCGCCATCGGCGTTAGTATCAACGGCAGCCGCATGTGAAGAAGACACTGGCATGCAGCCGACTGCGGCAGGAACGGCATTACTGCGGGAGCGCGAGCTGGAATCTGTCGTGCAGGCGCCATTACAACCTATACCGCTGACGTTGCCCTTGTCAGGGGGTAACACTATCTCAAGTGCACCGACAGTCCCTGTCGCCGCCAAGGACGCCGCAGCCGCCGTCACGATCCCCAGAGTACCATGTAAAGCTGAAACCAATGCTGTTGCTTCCGTCACGGGCCCTAAAAACGTTTGCCTAGAGAATGCCGCAGGTCGCGCCAGTGCACCGGTGCTCATGTTCCCGACATCGGAGCTCGACCTGACGTTTAATGTTGCCACTGTGGCAGCGGTGATGGCGGAGAGGGCCGCCATGCCGCCACTTTTGGCGGGGCATGTAGCAGAGGCTCATGTGGCGGAACTGCAGTGCAGCGTCCCTCAGGATGCCGCCGTCGTCAGCGGCGCGAATACAGTCACCTCTGTCGCCAACACCGCGGCGGCCTTGGTAGTAAATCCCAGCTGGCTGTTGTCGGAAGAAAACGAAGGCGGCTTCGGCATAGGTAGCGGCAACGTAGGTAGCGGCGCCGTCGGCAGTGGCGCCGTCGGCAGTGGCGCCGTCGGCAGCGGTACCGTCGGCAGCGGCGCCATGCAGATGTTTATGGCTGGCCCGCCGTACGGCAGCTTGCCCTTACGGGTCGGCGGTATCTTCGGCAGTCCGGCGTCGAGTGCAGCCACCGGCGGCCTGGCGTCTAACGTACTGATGCAGGGATCTCCCACGTTCCGGGTTGCCGTACACAACAGCAGCAACATCGGCAACGGCGCCCCCGTTGCTGGCCTTGGAGTGGGATCCCTGCCTGCGTTGCTGCCGTCGCAGGGAGGTGCCTCAGTGTCCCTATACGTACCCACGCGCTTCGGATAGAGACGTCAGATCCGACGACTTCTGCCTTAAATGCTGTCCCTGTGGAGGCCAGCCCCGTATCCATGAATCCACAACCTCTCAGCTGCTGCCGTCGGCGCCCCAACCAAATCGAGCAGATGGCACGCAGCGACAAATCAGAGGGGGCCACTTTTCCAAAGTTATCTGGGATGGTCTTAATACGCCTCTAGGTCGCAAATCCTTTGCTGCTTGCGCTAGAGGATTTCATGAAGCCCTCCGGCCTGTCAGTGACAGGCCGAAGGGGCCATCGCCACTGCACGAGGCACAACTCGTAAGTTTTCATGCTTTTGCGCGCGTGCCAGGACTATGTACCTGTGTGTGTAGATGCGTCTGTGCATTGCATTAACCTGGATGCGGAATTTCGATGCGGAAATTCGCGTGTGTATATGTATGCGTGGCTTGGGTTGTCTGTATGTGTATGCATACCCAACTATTTCTTGGGGGGGGGCATTCGCCAAAGTGAATGCTTCCTATCATCGTGTATGCACATCCGCGGCGGCATCATGACCGTGCCTAGCCGAGGGGACAGCTGATTGAGCCGGGCCGGACTTGGACTTGCTTAATCGGTGCCGCGCTTTTGCTCATCAGGGGCTATATATGTACGGCGGTATGTATGCTACAAGCTTGTTTTATCAATTGATGTTGGTTGTATTTATGGCGGAGAAGAAGAACATCTGGTGGGGTTTGCAGCTGGTATGAGTTGGGAGGTTGTCGGTGGGAGGTGGGTGGGTGGGGGTGGGGGTGGGTGGTGGGAGGTGGTCGGCTGATACTTTTAGGCTGCTTCAGCCAAGAGCGATGTGTAGCTGCAGGTGAGGGCTCTCAGTTATTCCGGGGGGTGCCGCAAACGGATGGATGTATTGGGGGCATAGGTGCCCGGCGCTGGACGCATGCACTTAGCTTCGGGATGCATTCATACCCTGATTGTGTTCTTGTTGTTGTCACTGCTACTGCCACTGCGACTGCCACTGCTACTGCTGCTTTGCCTTTAAAGTGCCTGTGTATTTGTGTGAACATTGAGTCTGGCGCACTGGAATCTTGGGAGTGATTGCAAACCCCACCTGTGCCGCAGCGTGTTGTGGACCTCTTTGACTCAGAAGAGCGGGGCTTATGGTGGGGACCTTGGGTGAGAGACCACGGAGTCTATTCATTGGCGCGTTGACGCGCGTTTGGGGTTCTGTGATATCCCCGTGTGGGTTTCGCAAAAGAAACCATGAAGAGCTGCCTCTTGTGTATCGACTGCCTGGGGAAAGAATTCAAGCGCTGATTATGATTTGGGAAATTTGGTATGGCTCGTGTGATCTCAACTCAACGTTGCGCTTCTGCTAGTGTACCCCGCAGGGGTCATCCACAGCGGCTTTCGATGTATTCATTTGGGGTTGTAACGAACGATGGAGTGAGTTGAAGTGTGATGCGATGAATAGGGGTTTGAGTGAACCGGTCAACGGTGCCCCGCTATACAGGTGCATGATTCGGCTTCATAACCTGCAAACCTGCGACCAGGCGCGTAAGTCGGTGCGGGCGATACTGGCGCAATATGTAGGGCCACAGCGTAAGCGGAGGCGGCGGCATCATCAGCTTGTGACGTTGAATGGTCAGATTTAATAATTCAGGAGCTCGAAGTTTGATATCCTGAACAGGCTCGATTGTGTATTTATGTGAGTAAGCATGTATTTGCACGTGGCGCATATCTCGTTTCCGACGCATGGGTTCGGTGTGAGTATCTCTACACCCGTAAGTGATGGATGCTGTGGGAGTCCCTGGAGCGCTCCTGGCGAGGAGGGGTGTTGGGAGGGTATTGCGTCCGTGCAACGAAGCCGTGCCACAAGAAGGAAAAGAAGAGCCATGTTCCAGAGGGCCCGTGCTTTTCTGAAACAGTATTGGCGGCTATAAGGGCAAATCCAGGCCAGATATATCAGTGTAGTGCTTTGGATTATGATTACGTTGTAGTTGAGCATGCTCGGTTTCGCTTTCCTACCCGGCAGTAGCAGCAGCAGTAGCAGGAGTTACAGCTGTCGCTGTGCCGGTGGCAGCGGCAGCGGCAGCCGTCGCGACAGCTGCGGCTCGCGGTGCTGCGGTGCTCGCTTGACTGATGTTAACTGCAGATGTCACTTGAACAGAACTTCTCTTCGTGCGTGTACAGAAGGCAATGCGGCGCCCGCCCACATAAGCATGTCTATGGGGATTGGTGCCATGTCGTGATATGCTGCTTCTCTGTAAGGCGGCGCTGACACGGTGTCAAGGGCCTCTCATCTCCACAATGGGAGCAGAAACACGAATCACGACCCTCGTGCGGTATAGGCGTAATTTGTCCAGGGCCCGACTCGCCTGTAGTGCTGCTGCAGCTCGGTTTCGGAGGATACGGCAGTACACGTCTGTACCGGCCTTCCTCAATAGACAGTCTTTGATTGCATCATAGTACGACGTTCCTTAATACTACTCACTTTGATTGAATTTATGCATAGGGCTTGCGTTGGTCCGATGGTGCTCGGGGGGTCACGATGATCTGGTATTTCGCGTGGAGGAGGTTCCAGGCTCTCTTCCGGGCGCGCGCACGGAAGGCCGCGTGAGAGCGTGCTGCCGTTTGTGGAACCGCATCCACCGTCTACCCAATCATCCACGAATTAAATGTGGCTTCCGCCCTTTTTGGCCGGCGGCTGCGTTGCGTGGATGTTATTCTTCATCCCAAGTAAATCGAAAGCCCCGCCCCGCCCGCGTCAGCGCAGCGACGGGGGTGAGGGCTAGGAATGTTGACCCGGTCGGAGAACACGTTCCAACGAGGGACACCGCACCCGGCGGGCTGTTGCATCTTTCGCGTTATAGTAGCTCAAGATAGTGACGGGTTCCGGCCAGCAGAGGGCTAAATGCATGCTTTTACGGCTGTGTGTATTGTGTGTATGTGATTGAGAGAGGTTTTTCCCCCATCCCGGCGGCCCTCCGCTCAAATAGTGCGACTTTTACATACAATAAGCGAGAAACGTCAGGATAGTATGAAAATGCACCTGATGCGCCCGGAAAACACCGACCGCATGTACCCAATGTTTCCATGTCGGGTGTCACATGGAAGATTGGCTGTCGTGTACACTTCGGCAAGAGGCTCCCCACCCACGTGGACCTCAAACTCGATCAGCGCTCTAGTGCGTGGGGGATGGCAATGGTGGTGTGCTGTTGTGAAGGGCGGGTCGTGGGATAAGGAGATGCCACTGTGCACCCGAAATCGTTGTCGTGAATATGATTGGTAGTGATCATTCGCGGCCGCTGGGTGCCGCGAACGTATGCACCCGGCGGTTTTCCGATCATTTATTAGTACCAGCGGATTCATGTCGGTCTGGTGATGATGATAAGCTTTGGCTTGGTCAATAACTAGCCGCTTGATGCTTGTTTGCTACATTGTAAGGTGCTGCCGATCGCTATTGTGCGTGCTGTGCAAGTGTACCGTGAGGAGTTGAGGATAGAGCGTTGCATTGGTATTGGTAAGGTATGTCATGGTATGGTGTGGTATGATATGTCATGGTATGGTATTGGTAAGGTATGGTGTGGATTCATGGCAGCTGCTCCATTTCGCAGTTCCCAAATACGTGTAGGGTTTTAGCACCCGGATCCGTGTCGGGGCCCCAACGTCCGCTGACCTGCCGCGTGCGTTTGCGGGCATGCACGCACTGTGAATGGGAGTGTGAAGAATTTGTGAACGAGTTGTTGGCTCGGCTTTATGCAGTCGTGCCTCATCTTCCCCATCATTCCGTCTTTCAGCTCCCCGGTGTTGGATTGTCCCAGTCCGGTCTCGGGGCGCAGTCTGGGAGCCGCCAAGTGACTGGTCGTACGTGGTGGATTTGGACCACAAAGCACCCACAGCACTTTCCCTCGAAGCCTGACATTTCCGTTGCACCGCTCAGATACTTGTGTACTTCTGCGCTACGTCGATGTACGTGGTTGAACCCGTGATGTGTTGATAGTCATGATGTCGGACTGATAATTCTCTTTGAAATCAAAGGCCCTCTTCCCAGCCGGGATTGGAATACGTTAGTACTTTCTGCACTGCATCTTAATAGGCCGTCGTGTCATATTATCTTTGACTGTGACCATGCGAATCTAAAGTCAGAATCCATGGATAAATATGCCCCCCCCTGGGTTGAGCGCGTTGCGTGCAGCAGTGGAAGTGATTGTGGTAGTGGTGGTGATGGTTCAGGGCGGGGAGCATGTGAGGACCGGGGAACGGGGATTGGTGTAATTTGGAACTGAGACTGGTAGCCGTTAGGCACCATTCGCCAGGAGTACGGTGAGGGGACATGTAAGAACGGAATGATTCTGTCACCACCACCACCACCATCGTCATTATCATCATCATCATCATCATCATCATCAAATCAGCGCGGCAAAAAAGGGAAGGGAAACCGAGCAGGCGGGGAGATGACGGTGGCGGCAGCAAACATGGCGGCGTCGGTCGTTGCAGTTGGTGCGGCTTGGAGCTGTGCGGAACTAGGATATAGGGGAAGCGGGAGAGAAGCTGCGTGTGACTGTACACTGGGCCACAGACTGGAGCTGTAAAGGTAGCAGTGGGCCGGCGGGCTGTGCACTGCACCAGAGAAACCATGTGTCCCACATTTAGGTTCGTTGTGCTCAAGGCAAAAAGGGCATCGCTTCGCCACCTTGAGCTGCGCCGGCTGTCCATTCAGCCCCTTTGGAAAACCCCTTCACAATCCCATTCATATTTTCCTATCGCCCTTCTCGCTCCCATTCCCGATCTCTCCCCCAACTGCTGATGTCTAGAGCTCCCGGCTACTCCTGGTACACACTCCTGCCGCTTGCCGAAGTGGCATCGTTACTTTATTCTGTTAAATAGCAGGTTTTGTCCAGCCGTTTATAGTCCCCAAATGATAAATACGGATTTTAGCGCTCAAAACAACTATTGATGAAACTCAGTTCCAAACTACCACCCAACCGCTAGTAGTTATTAGTGGTAATAAAAGTGCCAAGACAAGTGGCAGGACACCAGGAGGGTCCCCCCGCTCATGTTCCAGATAAGAACATGGCCTCACACCAAGTTACCTAAGGCAAGGCGGCTTTACGGCATCACACCTGCAATCACACTGGCATACTTAAAAGCCTGGCCGCGGTTCTCGCAGCAGCATTGGCAGCTGCCACAGCCCCGTCTGCGGATTTCCGGACGTCGCGGACCTCACATTCGGCAGCTACCACCTCCTGCTTATCGTTCGCCCCCACCACGCCCAGCACACCGACATTGAACCGGGTACTATCGCCTTCCTGCTGCTGCGGCTGTTGCTGCACGTCGTGTTGTTGGAGCATTGGCCTTGCTGGCGTCGACACGGCTGCAGCGCTCGCTCGATTTGAACCAGAACCAGCTGTCGCCGACGCCACCCGCGTGCCAGGCCCAAACCGTGGTGCATGCGGGTGTGCATCCGCAGCAACGGCGGAGGCGGCGCCACACGCGCTGGGAAGCGTCGGTGGCGCCGCCGGTGCGGTTGCTGCACGACCCTGTGCTTGGCGTAGCTGGCCTTGCGGCTGCACCGTGTCAGGGTGAGCCCGTTTTATATGTACCGCGAGGCTGGCGGAGCTGATGCCCACCGCCGCACCGCACACCGGGCACATTACGGGTTCCGGTTTGGCCTTCTTTAGCTGCTGAGATATGTAGGAGTTATCTCCGAAGAGGTCTCGCTCGTACAACAGTAGTTTGGACATGAAGCCAGCATTAGGGCAGGCTACCGGCCGGCGGGACCTGGGCCATCACCAGTACACAAGAGGTTCGGCACATTTGATGGTCCAGCATAAAAAGGAACTAAGAAGAATTTTAAAAAGGACTAAAAAGAAACCCTAGTAAGCACCTGGTGGAATGAAATTAAAATGACGTTTCCTTTTGTACCTTCAATTCCGCACGTGAATTACGCATATCGGTGATTAGACACACCGTAGGTGCGAGCTCCAGAGTGATAGAGAGATCCTTTCGGGGATGTTAAGGGGACCGATACGCGGTGCTGCAGCTGCGGGAGACGAGTTTTGCACATTCATGGCGTTGCGAGCCAAATGGCCCGCGTCTTTCTTCCTCGGTCTCCCCGCCCCCCCAACCCCACACTTCAGCGTCCGCTGCCCCCTCCCGCTCACTTGACGTGGTCGAAGGCAGCCTTGAGTCTCCAGCCCCGCACTCGCATCAAATACGCTAGCACCAGCGTTACAGAGCGACTCTTCCCCTCGGAGCAGTGAACCAGCACGCTGCCGCCGGCGGCGTGGCAGGACTGCCAGGAGTAAGTAATAGAGGGGAGGTCCCGGGAAGGGGAAGGGGGAGGTTGAGATAGTGTTGTACACGCGTAGACGGGGGCTGTGGTGGAGCTGCAGCGTGGCGGGAAGGACGCAAGTGTGCATTCTCATATGAGATAGGTCCTGGTAACTGGCGGCACGCGGCCGGTGATTGCTGGCCCGAACCCA
This sequence comes from Volvox reticuliferus, assembly GCA_019650235.1. Lineage (NCBI taxonomy): Eukaryota > Viridiplantae > Chlorophyta > Chlorophyceae > Chlamydomonadales > Volvocaceae > Volvox > Volvox reticuliferus. The sequence continues at coordinate 681,740 of BNCP01000016.1, forward strand.
AGGAGATTAAAAGAACGAGGGAGGGAGGATAGATGGTAGGACGATAAGGCCTTTGCAAAAGAAAATTCAAGGGCTGTGTGTATGCCTGTGCATGTGTCTGTGCATGTGTGTGCATGTGTGTGCATGTGTGTGTGTGTGTTGGGAAGCACGTAAGGAGCCATGCATGAGTTGGAGATCGTTGCATGAGTTGGAGAGGAGTCGAGATAAAGAGGGCGCTTAACCTTCATTGGCTAATACAACCTTCATCGGACAACATGCGTGGCGTCTTGCCCCAACAGACACAACCTTCCCTCCCCTGGACCCAACACAGGATCGGGCCGCCCTTCCAGACAGCAACAGCAGCAACAGCAGCAGCAGACTAAGTACGACCTATGCACTCACGATGTTGCATTTCCCTTTCCGGAACTCCCACCCTCTTCTGGTTTCTGCGGCCCGCCACCCGCGCATGTGCCTGCCTGTATAAACTCGCATACGTCGCCGAAGTGTTTGGAGATATCCTCGTCGTCCACATCCCGCAGCGCGACCCTGAGAACCACGAAGCCCGCGGCGGGGTCCGGCAGCAGCAGCTCCTGTTGAAGATGGAGCAGGAGGTCGGCCCACGTTTAGGGGTTTTAGCGGCTTGCAGGTCTTGTGCTTACATTGTTCGGTGGGTGTTGGGATGTGCTGGATGTGAGGATACCAGGGTTCGATGCCAGGGTTCTGAGGGGCTCCATCTGTTAGAAATATTTGGTTTCTGTCGCCTGACGCCAAATCTAGATCGCACAGGCTCTAGATGGCCGCCATGCCTTCGCGGCTTAATTATTTCGGAATTTTACCGATGCATACCCATCACCACATGATCATCATCATTTCCCCACCTCCTTCCCACAACCTCCCCACAGACTCCTGCCCTTCTCCCCATCACCTCCTACACACGTACTCCCTGTCATCTGGCCACCTCCCCCCCACCTCCTCTCCATCACCAGTGCGATGATGTAATGACGTACGCTAAGCTAACTCCCCCCACCTCCTCCCCTTTTGCCCCACCTCAGTAGAATTCACAATATGGGTGATGCCCAGGTGGCGCAGTATGTGGTGTGAGTCCGCAGCCACCGCCCCCCCCAGGAACAAGGCCCTTGGAGTGGACAGCACCTCACTGGGCTTCTCAGCCCCCGCAGCCTCCTGCAACACCTGCAGCCGCCGCAGCATGTGCTCCAGGCGGACCTGCGCAGGGGACATGAAGGAAGGGGCCCAGAAGCGGGCAAACAGAGCTACCTGTACGAGCTTAAGATGTAGGCGCCCGCGGAATCGACCTTGGATACACACAGATAACCCGCCTATACCCCTGACCCCTGACCCCTTCCGGCACAAGGAGAACAATAGTCTGTCTGAAGGTTTGTCAGACAGGCTAGATAGGGCCGGGACGTATGGACGACGGTGATCAGGTGAACCAAGGAACTAAGGCGGGAAACATGACAGACGACTGATGGGCAGCAGGGGCCACTAAGCAAGGGGTGTTGGCCAGCTCCTCCTGGGCTTCATCCCCTGCTTCAATGACCCCAGCACCCAAAACCTCCAGCCCACCGGCCGGCCGCCCCACCAGCCCCAGCGGCTTCGCTCTCACCTTAAGTTCATACGTATCCACGATGGGGTGAGTCCCGTCCAAAAAGCCCGTCGTCAGCACCTTGTCGAGGCGGTGACGACTCTGCCACTCGCCCACAGCCGCTTTGAGTTCCTCTCCCCGATTTCTGAAAATGGGTTGGGATGGGCAATGGGGCAATGGGTTGGGAAACTGTGTGGCCGAAGGATGTTGGTGGGCAGGTTGATGACTTGGTATACCGCTAGGTTTTGCACACTGGGGCTTCTTGCACGTTAGCAAACACGTATTGTACAGGCGGCTTTGCGGGGGGATTGGAAGCGGTAGGGGGGAGGGTTTTAGAGGGTAAGCTAAGCGCTAGCCTCCAGGGCGCTAGGCTTGCAACAACTACATTCAGCCGATTAGAGATGTGGCCTTTACCAATCTGCTCTCATATGTATATTCAACCGTACTGTGAGGAGATACGGGATAAATATGTGCGTTCTCGTGAGATAGCTACAGCATTATGAATAATAACGGATTTGCAATCGTCCTAACTCCCGCACCCGCAAAAGTTGATGGAAGAATGTTTGGATTGCGCATATTTAAAAGAATATTATTATTTTTATTTTGTTTAGGTTTATATTACATTCCACTCGCGTTATAATGCCGTGAAAAAAGGTGGGCGACGTTGCTGGGCTGTAAGCGACGCAAGGACAAAACGAAGGCGACTTGTAGGATCCCGGTAACCTTTTGGGCTTCTGCATCCGGGCCCTTAACATCTGCCTCGGAACTAGAAAACACAGTGACTGATTGACGGACGAAGTATTCTCCAACTACCTACCGCTCAGTAAGAGCCCATCCGATTTAGTAATTATGCGGGAAAGCTTCAGTTTTGCGAGATTTCTGTTATGATAAGGAAAAAGTACGAATCTAGCAGGTACAGGAGGTTACATGCTAGGTACAGGATCTGCACGGAGTTTTCTTAACCTGGCCCAAGTCACGCGCGACCATGGGAGATCATCATTATTTTTTACCTTATTACCAACATTATATCTGTTGTTACTTTATAACTTCCATTTGCGATAGTCGCATGAGCACAGATATAAAAACGTATGTGCCCTGTGTGTGCTCGGTATGGCTCAGTGTGTTTGATATCCCCAGCCAGTTAGGACAGCACCTGAATAGCTCCTTCCAGTGCTGCACTCGATTACTGAGCAGGTCATCTTTGCGGGCCTCACTCGTGATGCTCTTAAGAGCCAGGGTCAAACTCATGTCCGATTTAAGCTGTCCAGGGAGGGTCAGTGTCAAGGGCACACCGTGGGATGAGAAGCGTGAGAATGTGGGGCATGAATCTCGGCTGCAAAACTGAACCCTCGATGCCCGTTGCTGGACGGCCTGTCCACAAGTGGAAACACGCTTAGCGATCCAAAGTTCATTCATTATATACGATGCCTCTTCCCTTTTCCCCTCCCCTTCCGCTACGCACGCCGCACCTGGTCGTAGGGATTCCCTTTCGCGGGACTGCCTCGGGCCCCACCCCCCCTGTACAGGCTGCCCGGAGTGCCCCGACTGGCAGCCCGGTACAGAGTTCGCGATGCGACATTGGCGCCGCCGCCACTGCCGCTGCTGCCGCTGCCGCCGCCAGCTCGACCACGGCCGCCGCCGCCGTTCCTCCGAAGGACTGTGTTCGCGGCCGTTGTCCTGACGGAGGCGCCGCTGGCGGGGCTGGTGGAGACGGGCGTGGCGATGGCCGTAAGCGCAGAGGCGTCGCCAGCACTGGTGCCGCCGGCGGTGGGCGTACACGGTGTTGCCGATACCGACGGCGGCGTGCGTGACAGCGGTGATGGCCGCGACGACGGCGACGCCGTGGACGACGCCGCAGTGGAGACAACCTTATGGGGTGTCGAACAGACGGCCGATACCGGTGGTCCTGAGGCGGAGGCGAGTGAAAGTGCCTGCGGTGTGGCGACCTGTGTGGCGCCGGGGGCGTGGAAGCAGAAGGGTGTCACGGGCTCCATAGAAGCTCCAGCCCCTGACGGCGAGGCGTTGGTGTAACTGTGGAGCTGCCGCTGCCCTTGAAGACCGAGAGCTTGAAGGCGCTGGTTCTGCTGCTGGTGCCCTTCATGTTCTTGTGATCTCATCCTGAAGAAGTGGCCCAAAGGGCTGCTGCCGGTTGAGGTTGGCGTCGCTGCTACCGCGGCGGTGGGATGACCCAGTGGGGGCGACTCATGGGAGGAATTGAAACCAGGCTCCTCCCATCCGGCCCCTCCGCGACCCACTCCTGGTGCCGGCCCCGTTGCGCAACCCCCAGCGCCGGTTGCAGCGGTTGCAGTGTAAGTGGTGGTGATGGTAAGGTCGCCCGTTGGACTCCCGTGCGGGTGCGATGGCCCTGCCACCGCTAAGCCCAGAGGGGAGTCCTCCCGCCGCTGCAGCCGATACAACTCCCCTTGCTGCGGAGCGCTCTGAACCGCTGCAGCCGACGACGCAGCGGCGACGCCATTGCCGCCGCCGCCATCACCTTGGGTTGCGGCAGCCCCAAAGGACGTGCGGACGGAGCACGCACGCGGAAGTGGCGGCTTCGGCGCCGCTGCCGACGGCCCCGTCGCTGACGCTGTCACTGTCGCTGGCGGCGCATCGGATTGATGTTGACAAAGTGAGGGGTGCTGACGTGGCATCGCAGCCGTGGCGGGTTTGGGCATCCACGCCTGTGAAGGCCCCACCGCCACAGCGCCGCTGACGGTAATCGCGGCGCCGCCACCGTCACTGCAGTACACCCCTTGCAGTGCCCCATTCGTGCTGTCCTGCGGCAGCACCGCCGAACCCAGCGGCGCCAGGTTGGCCAGCGGCAATGGCTCCAAGATCGGCGAGCGGAATCTGGGCGTCGCCGGACTGAGCATCCTCCGTGGCGAGTTGCTGCTACATACGGTATAGCGGGGCGAGCGGAGCAGTCCAAAGCTGCGGGTGTGACGCAACCCAGACATCGTGCAGTTGAGGCTGTCGGCGGAAGCGAAGATACCGCCGCCGCTGCCGGTGATGCGGATGCGCGTCTGCAGCGGCCGAAGCGGTGAGCTGCCCAAGGATTTCCCGACCAACGTTCCGTCATAGCGACCGCCGCGGCCATCGCCCCCGTAGCGAGACCCCGTATCGGGATCGCGGGCTGCAGCATGGACGGTCAAATTTTGCAGCGACCTTGCCACATCAGACGCCGCGCTCTCACCGTTGCCGTTGCCGAATACGTCAGTGGCGCGGCGCACCACATCTACCGCTGCTTGCGTCACGACGGTGTCGCTGCGCTCGTGTGTCCCCGCCGGCGAGGACATCCGGGCTAGATGTGGTACTTGGGGAGTCGTGGACAGCGACGGTGCTGCCGCATCGTTTCCGTCGTGTTTGGCCGATGCCACCACCGGCGGCGCCAGACGTGATTGCGGCGTGGTGGCAATCCTGACCATCCCCCCGGAGGCACCGCTGTTACCGTTACTACAGCTGCTAGGGGTCGTGCAACTATTGGAGCTGCTGTTATTGGTGTTGCCGTGCGAGACGGAGGCGGAACGTGAAGAGATGCTGACCGACACACAGCGGCGGCCGCCGCTTGGTGTCAAGGCCCGCCAACAGCCCACCATGGCTACGAGGCCGCTGTTGCCGCCGCCAACAGGCCCCGAAACCAGGTACGGGCTGCGGGCGAGCCATTCGGGCATTTCCGCCACCGCCGCTGCCACCTCCGGGCTCAACCCCGAGCCGCGGCACTTCATGCGATTTTGCTGCCGCTGCCGCTGTGGCGGTGGAGGCGCTAGTCGCAATTGGTGAGAGTGTGCAGGTGCTACGTTACCACCCATGCTACTGCGGTTCCAGCTTCCCCCGGCTCCGTCGCTCCGTTGCCGCTGTTGCCGTAGCGACTGTTGATGCAGTAGGGGTCGCTGTTGCAGTTGTTGGTTGCGGCGTTGGGCATTCCTGGGGGAGCTCTGGTCCGCGCCGCTGCCATGACCCGTACTTGCTCCCTCAGCGCTCCCAGCTGCGAACGGAGAGACGACCCGGCCTGCGTCACCGCCGCTACCACTGCTCGCTCCGATACCTGCAGCCCTCTTCCCGGCGTGGCCATCACCACTGGGAGGTGACGCAGTAGCTGCCCGGCCATACCCATCAGTTCGTGTGGCTCCATCGCAGTCGCAAGCGGCGCCGTCAGCTGTGCTACTGGTGGTGACGGCAGCTGCGGCAGCGGAAGTAATAGTGGCGGCCCTCGCGACTGCCGCCGCCGCCACTGCCTCGGCCAAGCTCCCCCGCCGCCGCAGCAAGGAGGACGGCCCCGACCCGATGCCGTCCGGAAGGCCACCTCCGCCGCCGCCGCCCCCGCCGCCGCCATGGGAGCTGTTGCGGCTGCGTGAGGAGCCACGGAGGTTACTGGTGAGGTAGGGCGAAGGGGAGCCGCGGCCGCGGACGGGGCTACCTGTGCAACGGCAAAGGGGGATTGGGTGGGAGAAAGCTGGTCTCCTTAAAGGTACGAGACTCACAGTACGACTCTTATCATATAAAAAGGATTTCGTGACAAAGAACTTATGTTCCCGATATGGTAACCAGTCCTCTGTTGCTCAGTGCTCACCGACGCCACTGCTGTTGTTGCTGACAGCGCCGCTGCCGGCCCAGCAGCCCAACTGCGACCGATTCCTCCCGCCCCCGCTGCTGCCACCACAGCTGCTGACGCTGCCCCCCGGGGCCGGGCTGACCCGGATGTTGAGGCCAGCATAATGAGCCACCAGCCGGCTGCCGCCTGCATTGACAGAGCTGGGGCCTGAGGCGGGGCCGGGTGGGGCGGGGTTGGGTATGGGCAGCTCGGGACGCAACTCCTTGATGTCCTTGATGAACTCCACCGACCATTCGTCCATTTTGCTGTACATCATTTCCAAAAGGCCCTGTGGGCGGAAACGGAGGAAATTGCGTGGTGGTGGTGATGCCGGTGGGGTGTTGGTGGTGGGGTTATGAGGGTGGGTCTCTTCGCCAACACATGTGTCCCCCCGGTGACGCCGCGCTCCGCCATTGGGGGCATTCGGAAGAAACCGCCGGCACCGGACATGACTGGGAAAGCGCATACAAAGAAGGAGAAACACGCGGCGCACATTCCACCTTCTCCTACTGCCAGCTCCCTCCACCGCACAGCAGCTCCTCTCTCACTTCCACTGCCCCGTAAGCCGGCGCGCTTTCGGCCCCGTCCATGGCAATGACCGCCACATACATCCTCCAGTTCCCGTTTTTGCCCCGGGGAAGAAATCCCTTCCCTTCCCTTTCCTTCCCAACCTTGATTCTTTCCACCAGCCGCAGACAGTCTCGGAAGCCGCGTCGGAAAGCATCAGTGGCAGCTGCGGGGGTGGCAGACAGCGCCGCCAGTCCAGGGGGGCTTTGCGCCAGGACACTGCCCCGAAGCAGCTCCAGAGTGAAATCCTGGAGCATCCCCGGCGGGGGTTATTGAGACGCGCGATATGCGGGAGGCAGGCGGAGCAGTGGCCCAGGTGGCGGCATGGAAGGGGTGGACGGGGAGGGGCGGCAGCGAATGTAGGAGCCAGGTGGGCGCGTGCGGGGCAGGGCGCTAGGCAACCGGCCACATTGAATGTTCGGCTTGTCGCCCTCTCGACGTAGTGGGGAGCTTCGAGGAGGCGGAGGCCGGGCAGGAGTGGGCGAGAAATCAGATGAGAGATGTGAGATCGCAGTACGGCAAAACCCGATTCGCACGCAGGAGAAACCGGAATATCAGGAGCTGCGCGGACCTACCGGCTTGCCGGTAGTCCTCCAACAGCTACATTTCATCAAAATAACAACACCCCGCACTCATCCAGTCACCCTCCCTACCATCCCATTGCCTCATCCGGCAATCGTCCCTTTCAAATGCCTTCCCGATGCACACCGTTGCTATCACCTGTGCAGCAGCCCGCCACCCCAACCCCAGGCCTCCAACTCACCTGGTCAGTGAGCAGCAGCTGGGCCAAGCGGTCCACGCCGGCGTCCTCAGCGCACACACGGGCAGCTGGGGGTCGCCGCTGAACACATGAATCGATGGCCACGATGTGGGCGGCGCAGCGGGAACCTGGGACGGGAAAACGGCGGATGGGTTGGTTGATAGGCAGGTGAAAAAAGATGAGTGTTTGGGTGGATGGGTAGATGGCAGGGCAGATTGAGCCCGGGTGGATGAGGCAGCCGGCTGCGATACGTGCATGGCGATGGCATCGGAGAGGGAGAGAGAGAGGGGGAGACAGACCTCCTCCATCCTCATTCCCAGCCGTTCGTAGCTAATTGTTTCGGCTGCGTATTGTTTCTTTTAACTAACATCAACCGTCTTGATCCATGAAAACCCATGAAACCAACAAACATAACCACCTAAGATTTCCTCCAATGTGAGATACGTCCCATCACGACACCAACACAATCCCCGTCCCCCGCCTCGCCCCCTTCCCTGTCCCCGTCGGCTGGCCAGGACTCCATGTCCCACAATATTACAGCCTCTTTCCGCCCGCCCCTGTCCCACCCACCCGCGCGCCCGAACAGCACATTGTTCGGGTTGCCTCTCCAGCAGAGATCCCCGCAGGGCAGGCGGTCGGCGTTACCGAGCACTGCGTCCAGGAGGAACAGCCGACCCAGCTCCTCGAAGGTGCTGCTTCGGGCCTCGGGGGACTGGGGGCATGCGGGGTGAGGGGCGCCGGGGCCGGCGGACGTAGGACGGGGCTGAGGTCCGCAATCGCGATAGAGTCCCCTGTGAAGAAAGCCCCGCTCCGATACCCACACCTAATTCAGCTCCCTGACCGGCGCAATGTGCCTCCTGTGCCGTTATTTTCCGATCGCGTCCCGACACATACACACACATACATACACACACGCGCGCGCTTACACGCACTCGTTCCCGGTGGACTGACTACGGCGCACAACGCATCATCTCCATTTTTGATGACCGTACTTCTCAACTTATGACTCACCGGTCCGTCCACCAAGAAAGCCTCCTCGCACTGCAGCAGCGGCCGTCCGGGACAGTACTCCATAAGCAGCGCCACGGGCATCTGAGCTAGCTCCGAGGCCAGCTCCACCGCACTGCCGCCGCCGCTGCCACCCAGCCGTACGCACGCCTCCGTCAGTGCCTTCCACTCATCCGAGCTGGGGCCGGCCTGGCAAACGAATGAACGCCACGGGCATGATGTGCATGTGTGTGCATGTGTGTGTATGTGTATGTGCATGTGTGTGAGAGAGGTGCATGTTTATTTGCTTCTTGCTTGCCAGTAGTGCAGCTTATGTACTCGGGGGGCCCGAAGGGACATATATTTATGTGCGTTGGGGGAAAGGTAACCCGCCCAGCAGGATGTGGCTATTACCATTTGCCTATTAACCGTACACCAGCACACTTCTGCCGTAAAAGCCGTGTATGCTGGGCACAAACAGTAAGAGAACTCCAGCCACAACTCCGAATTCGAATGTGCCGCCACCACGGTCACGAAGTCCTCTAGCGTCGTAACATGCGAGTCCCGGCCTCGCCCTTTGAATCGCATCGCTCATCGTTCGTTGGTCTGTTGTTTGACTTCTGTTCGTTTGTCGTTCGGTTGTTTTTTGGGCAGTTAGTCCCACCCCCCTACCTGCCGCACGATCCTGCAGTCCGGCGCACAGATGTCGAGGTGGCGGGTCAGCTCGTTGGCAAACCTGCAAGGATGGAGGGGCCCATGCAGCTTTCACCTAATGGGGGCGTGAAGGCGACACAAGTAGAGGCGCTGAGGTTGGGTGCAGCAATCGGCCGCTGCATGGGAGCGAGAGGCGGCGGAGGCTAAGCAGGGGCCAGGTCCGAAATGAGCTCAGGGACATTGATGACAAAGGCACCAGACGGACTCACTGCCCGGCCCAGCCAATCCCCGGGGGATCGGAGTGTTCTTTTCCCACATACACGTCGGGGAACATCCATCCCATGGCCCCGCGTGGAGGAAGGGGGCCCGCGTTCTAGCGTCCCTGTCCCTTCCCTGTGCCATGTGCTCTCCCGCCCGGAACGTGCGTCTCCCCCTCCCGGTTCGTTTGCTATCCCCTCTCCCGGCCCCACTCACTGCTCTGCCTGCATGAGCAACCGGTTGGGCCCGAACTTGAGCACCGCCACTCCCTCGGGTTCACCAGCGCTGGTGGGCGCGAAGAAACAAAAAAAGACGCGCCCGCCGCTGTTGACCTCCAGCTGGGATGGGGGCGAAGTGCGGAAGGGTGTGTTTTGCGAGGAGGCCCGGGTACCCAGGCCGGCAGGGGAAGCGACTTTACAGCCTCTGAACCCTGCGAGGCGGTGCTGCTGCTGCAGGACCGTATGCAAGCCCAACAGAGTGGAAGTCCGTGTCCGTCTAATAGGCGAATGTGGGATTCATAGCAAGCGGAGCTGGAAGACGGGTCGGAAGGGCGTGCGGAGAGATTGGACGCAGCACGTGTAGGCTACGCTACACAGGGGGACTGGTGTTTGGTAGAGAGGAGAGGGAGATAAAGAGACAGACGGACAGATAGCGGGAGAGTGACGGGGAGTATACGACCATGGCACCTTCTCAGGAGTGAAGTGTTCTTCCCTGAGATGGGACCATGGATGTTAATGAACACTGGGCCGATTTCGGCACCACCGCACGGGAAGAAGATGCTTTCCGACACTGGGCCGATTTCGGCACCACCGCACGGGAAGAAGATGCTTTCCTTTGACAACACGCTGCGGTGACCTGCCCTGCAATCCCCTTTCTCAGCACCACTACGACCTCTGCCTCCCCCATTTTCTAGGAGCTCGCCATTGGTCAATTCATTCATGCTGTCTTAGGCTCACTTCTTCCAGACCGACCTGCACATGTCCCGGATGGGCCCCCCGATCCGTCTCCCCGTCCTTAAGCGACTCCGTAGACACCACCCCGCGGAGCAGAGACCAGTTGATGCTGCGATCATCTGCGGCAGGCAGGTCGAGGAGAGGATGAACCGACCGCGAGGGCAATAAGCCCGGGCTGATTTGGGCTGATTGGTAGGGAGAGGATAGGAATGTAAACAAACTTCAAATGGGAGGAAATGCTCTGGGCAGGAAGAGTCGCGAAGAAGAAGGGAAGATGTACAACCTTAAATCTGGGATGTTGTGGTGGGTGAGGGTGATGATGAGGAACCGGTGGATGAGCATCGGTCACTCGGTGCAAGGTTGGAGGGGGCAAGTATGCCGGGTTACATCGCGGGGGTCCGTGTTGAGTGCAAAGAACACCGAATGTGCGGGCAGCGACCTCAAACCACAGTAGTTGATAAAGTTAGACGTGGTAATATGTAGCTTACCTATGGGAATCGGTATCCCTGCCAGCAGTCTTTCTTTGAATGTGTGACCTCGGAGCTGAGGGGTTGCCGCAGACCGAAGGATAACCGTGCCATAATCTATTCGTACACCAAGGGTCTCTTCTAGCACTGCAGCAAGCTCTCGAGCTTCTGAAAGCGTGTTGCCTAGAGAAACCAGAGGGACCTGCCATGGCTCTGACTTGTCGCTGGCCATGCTCACCACGGAACATCAGGTACTTATAAAATAGCATTCGTTAATCCTTTTTTAATTGTTATGTCATCGGCAATCTCGAAGCCTTTCAAACGTGTAAACTGTCATGTACGGCCTACGGCGACTTAGCGGATGTCCAATACGGGCGATCATGACCACACTGAGCCGTCATATGTTTGTTTCTTGCAATTGATTTCTCTTGGTGGACTGATCTTTCAGCCCATTAGACATCTTTGCATGTTGTGCGCTGTCTGCTGCCGTTTCCCGTTTCTACCTTAGGGTTAAGCTCATAAAGAGGGTAGGAAGCAGGAGAAAATTAGGTAAAGTTCCTGTCGCAAGAGTAGATTCACAATATTGTCATGGCTGGACTCTAAAGTAGCTAGGGTAGAAAGTGTTGCGTGGAGTGATGAAGTGTGTGATAGGCAGGCAGGTGGGAACCGACCAACATGTAAGCTAGGTTGCTTGGGTTAGCATGCAGGTAACTAAATTGTGGAAGTCGGTGTTGTTACCAAGAGCTAGCTAGCTTGCTTGCTTCAGCAGCTCACGCACTGGATGGCCTTACTTGCTCACAATTATTAGGTAGGATGCTGACCTCCGTCGTTTAATAATCTAGATTAGCCTAGCTAACCAGCATAACTATACACAAGATTTCCTTAGCGGGTCGGTATCTCGAGCTAGATAGGTTATTAGCTTAGCACGGTCACTATTGAGGTTATTAGTTAGCCCAGCCATCATGAGGTGGAGCAGGGAACGAACCCTGATGTTGTAATACATGAAAATGCTTGTGATCTATGTATGCGAAGCGATCTATATGGCTGACCTGAAGGGCCAGGAAGCGCGGGAAGAGGGCAACATGCAGCAGGCAGGGGAATGAAGTAAGGTAAACCTGCGCTGCTGGCTGGATGGGCTACATGCATATAGCCCTATATGGCTTGAACCAGGATCAGTTGTTGGCCCATTACTGCAATCCATAGTGCCCTCGGCCGCTCTCGGCCTCCGACCAACCCGCGAAACTGCCCTGCTGCTGCCCATATAGGCCCGTATAGCCCTACATCGACCTTTCAACTAGATAGCGTTGTATTATTATGGATACCGCAACCCTCTCTGCCCGGCTATTAGTTCCTACGTAAGGCTTCCAGAAACTTCCGTCGTCCCAGCAGACATTTTCAACTACCCGCTGCCGTGGGCGGGCAGGTCCTTTACCCCTGCCTGAAGCACAAAGGGATTAAAGTGCAGCGCATGTGACCTCGAAACGGTAGAGTTTGTGCGTTGGGTGCTATGCAGGTAGTGATCGTACGTGCGGCCTTTGTAACTTCGCTTACTCGTTGCGCTTGCTGCATTCACATTGAGACAGCGAGGACGAGACGCTTGCACGGAAGGGGCGGGGGGAGGCTCGATTGATGATTTTTGGCGTACTGTAGGGGCGGCGGGAATGAATATGCGAGGATGAGATATGCCGAAACAGGGCTGCAGCAAATAATGTCGGTACCTGCTGTGCTGAGAGCCGATATCAGTATATGTCGCACGTACGTGTAAATCGTGATATATGGTGAATGGTGAATTTGGCGGGACAAGCGGGAAGGGCGGGACCATGTCAGCAACTCTGCATGCGCGCGGGACGACCCAGTTCGGTTGTTGATATCTATTAGATACCAGCTTCATGATGCGGCTGATGGATTGTGCACAATTTTCATGTCATCCATGGAAGCGTAAGAAAATCTATCTGTGTGCATGTGGCTTTGCTTCCGCTGGAGCGAGGTGAGTGAAGGGACATCGATCGTATGTATGCCCACGTCGTCGTCAGGCGTTGTCGTACGTCAGGATGGACATGCATTGATGTGCGCAGCATGAGCGTGATGATGCATGCATCAAATCAAAGGTTCAATACGAATGTATTCCATAAAGATCAGTACACACATGCAAAACATGAAATTGCTTGTAACTCATCGATGTGCGTGCGCTAGTTACCGCACGCATGATGGTTATGATATTTGATTCCGTAATGATGGTGCGTCGCCCGGCGGGATCGCCCCGAAACCAATAGATCCAACGAAGTCGTTAATTAACTCCCGCCTCTTGGTAATATGCGGTATCCCCCCACAGAGCTTGCGTAGCCAAAAGGCCCCCAGATAGGCTCTGTGCACAGCAGCATACATATGCCTGAAGCATCGTATTATCAGCTCAGCCGGTGGTGATGGACGAAGAAGCGGGGGCGGTCGGTTACGGACTCATCAAGGGCGGCAGTCCTGTCGTCTCCTCAATTTTTCGCCTTGCGCAGCTTACACTTGATGGAACGGTGGAGAGTTTTATCAACATCTTTGACAACGTTTCTGCGCGCCTCATTTCGCGCCAGCAGGAATCTTTTATTACCGAACCACTTCACGGGATGGTGCGTAAAAGGCATGATTACGTAATATAATACATTGGTGGAAGACATACCGAAATGCGTGTCAGGCACGCAATCATGCTACCATGCCGTATAATATACCGCTGCTGTACATACATGAGCTGATTCTGAAGATTACTGGGCGGGAGGGTTTATGATGATACTTCCTTGATGACTGTTGCTTGCTTGTATCATTGTGTCACGCACCAGTATAAATGTATCTAGATCGCCTATCTTTCGTCCCTTCAGTCGGCTCATAGATCTATAGGAGCGCGGGCCGCTTTTCGTTTTACGCATACCGTCGTTGAAAATGCAGTGAATGGGGCGGGAGGGCGGGAGGGCGGGAGGGCTTACTTGAAAACTTCGTTCCTTCCCGAATCCCATCCCCCCCTGCCCTGCCCTGCCCTGCCCTGCCCTGCCCTGCCCTGCCCTGCCCTGCCCTGCCCTGCCCTGCCCTGCCCTGCCCTGCCCTGCCCTGCCCTGCCCTGCCCTGCCCTGCCCTGCCCTGCCCTGCCCTGCCCTGCCCTGCCCTGCCCTGCCCTGCCCTGCCCTGCCCTGCCCTGCCCTGCCCTGCCCTGCCCTGCCCTGCCCTGCCCTGCCCTGCCCTGCCCTGCCCTGCCCTGCCCTGCCCTGCCCTGCCCTGCCCTGCCCTGCCCTGCCCTGCCCTGCCCTGCCCTGCCCTGCCCTGCCCTGCCCTGCCCTGCCCTGCCCTGCCCTGCCCTGCCCTGCCCTGCCCTGCCCTGCCTGCCCTGCCCTGCCCTGCCCTGCCCTGCCCTGCCCTGCCCTGCCCTGCCCTGCCCTGCCCTGCCCTGCCCTGCCCTGCCCTGCCCTGCCCTGCCCTGCCTGCCCTGCCCTGCCCTGCCCTGCCCTGCCCTGCCCTGCCCTGCCCTGCCCTGCCCTGCCCTGCCCTGCCCTGCCCTGCCCTGCCCTGCCCTGCCCTGCCCTGCCCTGCCCTGCCCTGCCCTGCCCTGCCCTGCCCTGCCCTGCCCTGCCCTGCCCTGCCCTGCCCTGCCCTGCCCTGCCCTGCCCTGCCCTGCCCTGCCCTGCCCTGCCCTGCCCTGCCCTGCCCTGCCCTGCCCTGCCCTGCCCTGCCCTGCCCTGCCCTGCCCTGCCCTGCCCTGCCCTGCCCTGCCCTGCCCTGCCCTGCCCTGCCCTGCCCTGCCCTGCCCTGCCCTGCCCTGCCCTGCCCTGCCCTGCCCTGCCCTGCCCTGCCCTGCCCTGCCCTGCCCTGCCCTGCCCTGCCCTGCCCTGCCCTGCCCTGCCCTGCCCTGCCCTGCCCTGCCCTGCCCTGCCCTGCCCTGCCCTGCCCTGCCCTGCCCTGCCCTGCCCTGCCCCGCTGGATGGATGGATGGATGGATGGATGGATGGGCAGCAGGTCGCCATCGTGACCGGCGGCAACGCGGGTATCGGCTTTGCGACTGCACAGCAGCTGGCGCGACGGGGGGCGCATGTGGTGCTGGCATGCAGGGACAAGGACCGGGCGGAGGCGGCCGTGCAGGTATATATGATAGTTTAAAGAGTACGGAGGTGCGGCCACGTGGCCATACATGCGGCACCGACACTACTGGCACCAGCATCGGCTGCATACAGACAAGGACGAAGGGAGTAGATAGGCCTATGGGTCGGGTGTGGGCTCCAGGGAGTATGCTGATGGTTGCTGGTTGGTAATATCAACGACCCAACGACCCAACGACCCACGATACGATGAGATAAAACCTTTGCGTGGCTACGAACGTGCCTCCCCCCGAGCGGTTATATGGCTATATATATATGGTTATATGGATCACGAACAAGTCCCCGCCTGGACCTACACAGGTATCAGGACAGTGGTATCCCGCGGTCAGGCCGGGTGCTGGTTTTGACCTCCGCACTGCGTACACTCCCCCACTTGCTTGCTTCACTCGCGTCAGGCGATTGCCCGGACCCCGCTGCTTTCGGGCTGTGGCGCCAGTCCGCCATCGTGGCCGACCTCTCCGTCGTCAGGTATCGCGACTCCTGCAGTCTCTGCTGCCGCCGCCGCTGGTCCCGCAGCCCCTGCTGCCCCTGTTACCTCCCGCGTGGAGGCAATGGAGCTGGATCTGGGCCGGCTCTCCAGCGTGAGGCAGTTCGCGGAGGAGTGGCGCCGCCGGGGCCTGCCGCTGCACCTCCTGGTCTGCAACGCGGGAGTGATGGGGCCGCCACAGCGTCTTGAGACGGCTGACGGGTTGGAGTTGCAGTTCCAGGTACGTGGATCCGTGCAGGGTGGTTTCAGACGTGCGTGTGCGCGTTCGTGGCTCGAGTAGCAGCGCTGCTGCTAGCGGGCAATGCAGGCGGTTGATTGGGCAGCAGATAGGCCAGCATGCAGGTGTATATTTCCGCTTTAAGTGTATGTATTATGTAGGTGTATGTGTTTGCATATATAGGTGTATGTGTTTAGTATGTAAGTGTCTAAATCAAGGAGCAACGCAGCCAACACATACACGCATCCAAGGGTTGAGCCGCCAGAACATAATTCGTCGCGCGCTCGTGGCCTCGCCGCTGCTGAGGACATAAAACCCTAAAACCCTAAAACCCTAAACCCTAAAAAGTAAAAACCCTAAGATGCTAGCGAGCGGCTTACCAGGGATACCATACTTGTACTGGTTATTCAGTGATTTCATGTACGTCCTTGATGCTTGACCTGAAAGAGAAACAAGTATATACGGCTGCGTGGGCGGGAGACTTTCTCGCTCTTTTCGTGCATCGCTCGCTCGATATGTAGAGCACAGCCGATATGTACGTAGAGCTTGGGGCCTCGCTCGCTTTACGCCGTGACCCAGACCAACCGGAGACGATTGAAAATAGATACACAGGGAAAATGTAGTTAGATGGCTATTGTAGTAGTCGTACACAGTACGGCATACACAATCACAATATAAGGTGTATAAAGCACCCTTTCAGCTCTCGAGAGGCCCTTTCGGCACTGATTGAACTATTACAGCTATATATGCATATATGCTTATTCTTGGGCAGCGGAGCGTGCTGGGTCCCGCCACCCTGGCCGCCTGCTCGCTCCAACTGTATGTATGCATGTGACGTGCGTGGGCCTTCGGATCGATATTTACCTGTTGAGTGCCTCTCCTCCGCAACACCTACCTCGCTCGCCCCATCCATCATCAGGTGAACTTTCTGTCGCACTGGCTGCTGGCCAACCAGCTCATGGCTATCGAGCGTGACAGGCGCATCAGCGCTGCCGCCGCCGCTACTGGCCGCTCAACGTCGGCCGCGTTGGCTGCTGGGGCTCTGCTCGGTGATAGTAAGGACGACACTACGGAGGGCGACTCGAAGAAGAACGGCAGGGGTCAGGGGGGGACCCCTGCACGAACCCCTGTTGGCGCAGCCGCCGGCAGGGCTGACGACGGTGCGGCAACTAATGTGGTCTTCCACGATGGCTCGACGCGCGTTGTAATGGTGACGAGCCTGACGCACCGGGCGGGGCCGCTACAGTGGCACGACAAACAGAGCCGGGAAAGGTGCGGCGCCGCCGCTACCACTATACCACCGCTATCTATCTATCTGTCTATCTATCTGTCTATCTATCTATCTATCTATCTATCTATCTATCTATCTATCTAGGCCTCTACCTGCCGATAGATGCATGATTTGCGTATGGCATCGTGCATGTTGACCGCCGGCGGCGTCCAGCGTCTGCGATGCCCCCTAGTACATAAAGTATGTATAACCGCTCATCACTCGTTGTGCACCTGCCTCTATCTCGTTGTCATGCATGTATATGAAACATACAGCTACGAGCCATTCGTATCGTACGGTTTATCCAAGCTCGCCAACATCTTGGCCGCCAAGGAGCTGCAGCGCCGCTTCGATAGGTACACCAATACTTGCATCGAGGAATGTGACGGTAGTTATATGTATAAATGCAATAACATACTGGTGATGCGTGATCGATCGATGGATGGATATATAGATATATATAGATATATAGATAAAAAAAGATAGGTAGATAGATAGGTAAATAGATAGATAGGTAGACCAGCGGGCCTTCAGCAGCGATTAATCGTGTGTCGGCTTGCATGCATGCATACATACATACATGTTGCGTAAATTCATACGTACACGCCGACGGGGTTACAGATAGATGCATCACATACGTAGGCAGCACCATTCCCGGTCGCCTGCTGCCTGCTGCCTGCTCGCAGCCATTGCTTGTTCTTCTTTTTCATTCCTTTTACTACACAGCCAAAATTCGTTCGGCACGCTGCATGCCGCCTATCGTCGTCCAGAGCGTGCTTGCAGTCGCTCCCTCTCGCGTAATTGCATGCATACTCATTATGTATTATGTATATGTATATTGCATTCAGTACCGATAGTCATGTGTATATCCTTACAAGCTTATTATGTCCATTATTCGATGGCAAGTTGTTAATGAGACGTACGGATGCTGTCTCGCCCCAGTCCGGGAGCTCCTGGCTGCGTGGCTGGCTGGGCACCCCCCATGCATATATACGCAGGTACATACTTATTTACGTACACTGCAGGTGCTAGCTATCATTCACGCAGGTAACGATATAGATAGCCATCCAGACGCCGCTACGACGACATATACACCTAATATGACGGACATCAATGGGGTTGTGTTTTATCGCCACTATATATTTTCCACGCACGGGTTTCGTTCGGCCACGCCCGTCTTGACCCCGTTCTGCCCTGCTGGCTGGACCGCCGTGCACAGAAGCGCAGCAGAGTACGGCCAGGATACGGCAGTTGCCGTTCACCCGGGCCTCGTGAGCACCAACTTGGCGAATAGCTTTTTCGCGCACCGTAGCACTGGCTGGGCGGCGACAACTCCGTTGCAGCCACTGGCAGGGGCGGTTGTAGGAGCCTTCGGCCAGGTGGTGAGTTCGTGAAGTCTCGTGCTAGCTAGATTTGCTTCCGTCCAAACTAATGACGTCCAGGTGCTTCAAAAATGTCGAGATACGATAGATAAGGCCCGAATTTGTGCCCCTTGTCCTTTATTATTTGCATTGCATGCGTGCATTCGTTATTGCTTACGAGCCAGCCACGCCTCCATCGACCCATCTGCTCCTCCCACTCTCTGTAGTAGTCTTACGTACACAGTAGTACGGCACATACAAATAAATAAACATAATAAAATGTGCATAAAGCACCATCTCAGCATCTCGAGAGGCCTTTTCGGCGCTTGACTACTACTTTCTCCCTGCCTGGCTTATCATGCATTTATCATGCATTGCAGGTGGGCCCGTTGCTGTTGCGTTCTCCTGCCCAGTCCGCGGCCTTCATGCTGCACGCCTGCCTGGCGCCTTCACGCTGTGTAGCGGGAAGCTATCTGGCACTGGGTCGGGTCGCGCAACCAGACCGGGTGCGCCCTCCATTGCTTGAGTGTGCGTTGCCGGCGTGCAGTGAATGACGACTGGATCGATATATAATTAATTGCTACCGGCTATATAATTTTTGCTTGGCTTGACCGGGCCTTATTATATCTAATAACAACCTTCCAACGAATCAATCAATAAATCGTACAGCTTTATCGTGTAGTATCCTGCTGATGAGCCAAATATATATACATTCGCCATGAGTATAAATAGCTAGCTACTCTGACGCTGACACCAGACGAGGATATGTTGGGGAAGGAGACGGACAAGGCAAAGGCTACGAGGGACAGGAAACGGGGAGGAAACAGGGAAGAAGGGAACAAAGAACAGGCAGGAAGGGGGGGACAGAGAGTGGAGAAGGGAGGCACTGGAAGGGAGGGGAAGACAGAGAAGGGGGAGGGAGTCACAGGGGGCTTATTAACTTTATCATCGTGTCCTCACATCTTTATCGCGCTGGGATCCCTTTTACCACGCAGGATATACTGGCTATTGAGGAATGATTTTTAGACCTTCAATATCTCAATGTTACTTTGTATTTTAAATATCTCAAGAGAAATTTTAGTCAGGACAGTGGCAGTGCAGGGAAGTGGGCTACTACTAGCAGACCCCACGACCTGCACGACCACCGTAATGGGATATTTAAAAGTATGATAAACACGCCGTCCATCCGTCCGTGAACATGCATATATACATATATCTATGCATGTGTGTGTATGTGTGTGTTATACTTGCTTCAGTTGGGTATCCTTCCTGAATTATATGCCCATGCATGTTTAGTTTGTTTGTGGTCGATGGCAACGGCGGCAGCAGCTTGATAAACAATTTTTGGTCATCTATGTGTGTGTATATACAATAATAATGCTATATATGTATATACACCAACACCCCAATATGTATAGACGCATACGAGTATTTATGCTGCACGTGTGCGTGTGTTCTACTTCATTCGTTATTATCATTATATTCCCACCGCACACATGTATGCATTTATGCATTTGTTTATGCATGCATACACGCCGGCGCGTACGTACATACATACATGCGTACAGGCGGCGGATGACCCATCGATGGCTGGGGAGCTCTGGAGCTACGCCCAACAGCTCACGGACTACACACCCCACTCGTCGTTGCGGAGTTAGGTCTATCTACCTCCATGCATGCATTCCCTCTTCTCCCATCCGCTACTCCTTACGGTGGCGATAAATGTATGTAAATGTATATATGTATACACACGCGCGATCCGTGGCTGAAGGCTAGCTGTTGTCAACAAGTAATAAGCGTCTTACTACCTAACTACGTACCTGCTGCTGTCATAACCAACAAACATGCATGCATCCGTGCATCAGAATGAATGGATGACGTACGCTTACGAGCGAGGATTGATAGATTGCAAATGCTTTACATATATACGAGCATTGCTTTCGTTCATTCGGGACATCGATTAATGTTGGACGTTTCGCGTGTGCTCTGAGGACAGAACTCATTTTTTAAGCTCAACATTAATTTTCCACAAGGCTAGTTTATTGTAAGTGCGCGGTTGCTAGTCCGTATTAGCCTACCTGCTACCCTTCATTCCTTATTACTTGGAAAG
Source organism: Volvox reticuliferus (assembly GCA_019650235.1). NCBI lineage: Eukaryota > Viridiplantae > Chlorophyta > Chlorophyceae > Chlamydomonadales > Volvocaceae > Volvox > Volvox reticuliferus. Next base: position 702,134 of record BNCP01000016.1, read on the forward strand.
TATAAAGAGAATTCGAACTAGCATAACCTTTTTTGTTGAAAACTGTAATCATTAACCGATTCAATTTGTAGCTGCATCACCCGTTTGCCTTTTATTTTGATCTTATCTATATATCGCCTTACTTACTTTGCCGTATTTGCCTGATCGACAACCAATTCTAGTTTGATCGCCATGCTCGCATTGGTGTTTCTATATAAATAAAAATCATTTCGGTTTGTGTCGGAATGCTCGCTACCGGGGAATCGGTACATCGCGATCCTGCTCGGCGGTTGCCCCGTCCAGTCGCTTACTGCGATGACGAATAAGTAACACCGCCATAGTGCATGCTACGGCAAGCAAAAAATAAAGTATCAGGATATATAGACGATAGTGCAACATACAGCCTCGGTAAAAGTTGGAACCTGCGACGATCCGTTCGCCGTGCGAGTGTCGCTTCGGGGGTAGCATGTCGTGTCCGGCAGCCCGTACCGAAATGTGCTGATACGACGGAATGCACCCGCCGTGGATATTTAAGCCCCAATTTGATAAATCTCACGTTATCAGCATCATATATTCCGTGCATAACACAGCGTTTGTGAAGCTTTGTGGCACACGCGACATACGCTGCCAATACGTTCGTTCGTCCAGCAGTGAGCCGGCGACTACCCTTCCCCAGCAGCCCTTGTCATTAGTAATAAGCCGACATCCCATTTGACGTCCAAGGAGGCATTCACTCTGCCTATCATTTGTGTTATTACAAGCTATCATTCATTCAGCGGTCTGGTCTCGCGGATTAGCGGAAACCTATATCTAAGGTAGAGCCACACACGCACCGTGCGTCGCCACGTCATCGGTGCCTATTTGGAAGCAGACCGAAACCACGCACAAGCATAAGCAAGTAAGCAATCAAAGCGCTTCAAGCAAGCAACATATCCATTTAAACTACGCACATCTACATACCGAGCGACCTCCTAGAAGGCTACCGACATACATCCTCGAGGCAATATAATATATATGCAACAGCAGGTGCGCTATTTTGTTTGAATGAATATGTTACATATTATTATATATTATATTGTATGTATCATGCAGCAGCTTGCAGAATGCAATTGTAGCAGTAGCTCGCTCGCTAGATAGTTACGGGACACACGAACGGTCAACAGCGCAGCTAGCACTGGCAGCAGCTACACTACCTACACACATACGCAATAATATACGTAATAAACCTAGCAATCTAACTGCTGATTTAATAAGAAGGAAATAAATAAAGACATGCGAGTAGTTCGGCATTAAAATACATACAACACAATAATAAATATATAATTAATGTGATTCTAGCCTTGCTTACTTCTCCGCTTGCCATTTGATTGTTTGCTCCACATACAGATGGATTATTATTCCGCTAACTACGCCGCCGACCTCGCTCATCAACAGAAGCCTGCTGCTGCTGCTGTGCATGTGCCTATGCCTATGCGCGCCGCATCCTTCTCTGTTCCGTCAGCAACCGCGCTACTGGAGTGCCAAGTAGAGCAGCTTGTTTCCAACCCTAATAAGGCCGACGATGGCAACTCCATCGCCACTATTTTTGACGACGACACCAACGACGACATTTTCGACTGCATCACCACTACTTTTGACGACGACGACATCGACATCTTTGATCCTTCCACTATTTTCGAAGCCGCAGATCTTGTTAACATCACCAGCGGCACCATCGAAACCACCACGATCCTGGCCGTGGTAGCCGACACGTCGACCGCGGCGGATGCCGTGGCCGCCGCCGCCACCGCGTTGGCCGCTGATGTTAACACCTGCGATGATAGTATCGATATGCTTGATGACATTTTCGCGTCATCTTCCGATCCTGACATCGCCAAGCTTGCAGAGGAATGGGCCTCAGGTGACCCGAGCGGTGATGAGCCCATGATGATGGACGATGATATGGAGATCGACTGGATCCTTGGGGTTTCTGGGGGCGACGATGACGACGCCGCCGAGTGGCCACCTGCGGTCGTCAACGAGTGGCTAAATATTGCAGTGCAGCAGCAGCCGCAGCAGCCGCAGCAGCCGCAGAGGCCGCAGCTTATTATCAAAGACGCAAAGCATGCCAACTCCGTCGGTGGCTCTCCTCGTGACGACTGCGAACCACAGCATCAGGTGGGCGATGTGGTCACCAATAATGCCGGTGCTACAGCTGCTGCTGCTGCTGCTGCCATGTCCTCCGAATCTAACGTCGCGGACAAGCTCTGGGAGATTTATGTGGGCTCAGAGTTCCCCATGGCGGACGACCTGCTGGTGACGACTGAACCGCAGGTGCGTGTGTGCGCGCGTGTGCGCGTGTGTACGTGTGTATTTAAATTTGGCATGCATGTATGAGGCAGGTTGCGGTGCGTGGATGTATGTATGGGACGTGGTGACTTTTTAATAATTCACGAGCAAGTCAACCGGGCGTTATCGAACCTACCTACCTACCAATAATCATGTAAAAATGATGAATTTTGAATATTGGATATATAAATATGTACGAATGGTTGAATCTTCATATCCATCGTGCCATGGCCGCAGCAGGTCGTCACCCAGCTGGTCGTCCCTCCAAGTGGTGAAATGCACCTTCCTCCCCCGCCGCCACCGCTCTATCATCAGCCAGGATACCCGACGCCAGCTGCACCGCAACCACCGACGCTGGTGTCATTGCCTGGCCGAGTGCCAGAGCCCGCCGCAGTGCCAGCGATGCCACTTATGCAGCAGGAGCTGCTGCCACCGCCTGCGCAAATGTCACCCACCGCGCTGCTACCAAGCCTGTTGCTGCCGCCCGCCGGGTTACTGCCATCAGCGCTTCCACCCGCTGTACTATCCGCCCTACTATCCGCGCTGCCATCCGGGCTGCTGTCCGGGCTGCCGTCTGTACTGGCGGAAGTGCAGGCGCCGCTGTCCATTCTCACGTCGTCATTGCCCACGGTGCCGCTGTTCGGTATGGCCCCGGTGGCAGCGATGCCCACCTCCTACACTGCTGGGTTTCCTATCATGAACCTCGATGGGAGGGCACAAAAGATGCTGACAAAGTTGCGGCTGCTGAACCATCCCCGAATGCGCGACCTGATTAGGACAGTGGCGGCATGCAAGAAGGTACGTGTATGTGTGTGTGTGTGTGTTGTGTGTGTGCGTGTGTGTTTGTACTGCTGTAGGGTTGAAAGCAACGCTTCAGTTATGTATTATATTGCCGATGCCAGGGACATTCATCAGGCCCTGGCAGGTTCACAGCTACCGTGGCAGTGCGTGCGTTGTGCAGGTTATTACCCGCTGCTGCTGTTCAGGTGGTATTAGTTGTGCCATGCGTTGCTTCCTTGCTTGTGCGGACAACCAACTAACGCACTTGATATATATGGCTCGTGTTGGCAACCGCCGGCACAGCCTCCATCTGCTTATTTCTCGGCATGTGCCGTATGCATACATATATACATACATACATTGTTAGTCCCTTCTCGCATTGGCACATTTCATTACGCACGGCACGCACACGCAAACACAATATCATCATGTGCATAAGGCACCATCTCATCAGCATCTATCTCGAGAGGGCTTTTCGGCACTCAATTACTAGCTACGTAGCTACACACTTTATTTTCATTATCTTCAAACCCTGTGCTTCGTTATTACAACCTCGCTCTCACTCGTACAATATTGCGCAGCTTGGAGCTCGATCCCCGGGCGCCCGCATGAAGATCGATTCGGCGTGTGAGAAGGTTCTGCGCGATGTGGCCGTAGTGCGCACTCTGGCACTTCAGAGCGGCATGCTAGCAATCTTTGAACGGGACCCGGGCCTGGACGCCTTCATGGTGAGTTATTGGCATGGAGATGTGCAATCAAGGCATGAATAATGAACCCAGCAGCCGTCCGGTCAGTGGCGAAAGATATTTACGATTGCAGCAGAACAAGAGCTCGCCTCATTTAGCAAGCAAGTTGATAGATAAGCAAAGGGGCTGTTGCTGCTGTATGTCGAGACGCACGATTGCAATGCTGCCGCATGCTGCTGGGGATACGTTGGTTGCTGGGAGGTAGAAAATAAAAGGGATTCTTTCTTGTATGTCGGCTTCTCGGCTTCTTACAATATTTAAATATAAAGGAATGTAGCTATGCATGCAGCAGGGGCTTCGGAGCATGCACGCATACAACACACGAAGACGTGACCATGCCTATCTACATACCCGCATCCACCGGGCGTACCGACATACGTTGCACACCCTGGTTCGCCCTAAGACCTCAACATAACCTACCTTGCCATGCGCTGCGGCTGGTCGGGAGTTATGCAGCTGTTTGCGAGCATTGATATCCATGCATGCATGTAACAGGTCCCTTCGCAGTAGTGGTGGTGCATTTCATTCATCATCCAATAACAACCCGAGCTAGGCAGGTATACGCCTTATTACATGTAATATAATATATAATACGTATGTGTAGGAAAGCTGGTCGATCAGGTCACGCCTACGTACGGACCTGGCCTAACCTAAAAAACCCTAAAAAACCCAGCAAATAAAGATGTCAAAAGGGCTCGTCTGAAGCTGCATGCCCCGCCCATGCATGCGACACACTCCCATCCCTCCCCACTTCCCCCCGGCAGGACAAGTTCATTGCGGTCTGTGAGTCGTATCAGAAGGACGCGGCGGCCGTCATCAGGGTGAGTGCCGCCGTGTATATATGTCCCTTTATTTTACCCTTCCAGCCATGCATCCGTCCTCTTACTTCCGTCCCAATAATGAAGAGAGTACGGGGACGCGAGTGGGCGTTTGAAATGTTGGTTGAGCAAGGAAATATCGGGCCTACATACATAGGTCCAGTCACCTGGCGCCTGCCTGCGAAGTCTGGCGAGATCAGATGCGGACGGCGTGTAGTTTCTTGGGGTATCCACGGGTAGTATCCAAGGTGGCACCTGGTCATCTTTCGATCGAGCCTTTGCTGTAGGCGGATATAACAGAGATACAACACGGCGTCATAAGGAATTTGTTGTCGATTCCTCCACGTGCACACAATAACGATGTGCTCAGTTACTTGTGTTGCTTCTCTAGCTATGTGCGCGCATCCATTCATCTGAAGATAGACCGCACCTGCTGCTGACTGCTGCTGTATACATCTATCTGCTCCTTACCTGATGGCCTCCTATCACACCATGCAACCATACATATATATGTACGCAGGATGCGGCGACCCTTCTCAACGAGTTTGAGACCAAGGTGAGTAGTGGGCGTGCGCGGCTTTGAAAGGGCTATGGATTGATAGCTAGGCCCATCGGTGAGGCGAGGAGGGAAGCGAGCTGCGGGTTAAGGGCGAGTGTAGCGCTCTGCGGTCCTTCGTTGTCCTGGCCAGGCCCTGCTGGTCCTGCACCCGACGGCCCAGATAAAATAAAGCCCCCGTTTCTCTCTCTGGAAGAACGGAGTGCAGCTGCTAGCGTTCTGTCTAATGTATGAAAAGAGAAAGATGGCAACGGAATGGAGCGGGGGGCCAGACGTGGGGGGTCGCAAATCCCCAAAAAACAGGTTTTTCTTGTTTTCCGGGCATACATCCCAAAATCTTGTCTCTGTCTGCTGTTGTTAGCCGCCATCTTCGCCTCTGTGCAGCCGATAGCAAGCCCGCCGCGTGCATTCGCGTCCTGCTCCTTTGCATGTACACATCTATCCCCCGCCATGTTTTACACTCATTCCCGTCCTTTCCGCTCCCGTTCTTTCTGCTTTATTTGCACCCCGCAGCTCTCCTTGGCACTGCAGCGCGACGTCGGCCCCGATCCCGACGAGGGCGAGCCGGGCAAGTCCAAAGGGGGCCGCCGTGGTGTAAAGCGGCGTGGTGATGCTGCAGCCGGCAATGAGGGCGGAGGCCTGCTCGGGAACGTTGAACCTATCCACATGCGCACCATCCTGAAGCGCAAGTAAGCTAGTGCGCCCGGACTGCGTGGTTGCATAGAGAGATGCCGCCTTCTAATAACCCCGCACCTCATGCATAAATCACATTGCATATTTCCTATGTACCCTCGCTTCATTCTCTGGCGCCCACCCGCAACACAACCCCACTCCCCGCCACTAATAACTGGCCACACATACACCCCGCCCCCTTTCTCACAAATCAGAATGATGATGAATAATGCTCCGTTTCCCGCCCATCACAGGTACAGCGCTGAAGTCCAGAAGCTCCAGGAGGAGTTTGCTAAGCGAAAGAAGGTCAGCAAGTTGCCGGAAACCGCTATCAACATCCTCAAGCAGTGGTGGACCACCAACTTGGCGTGGCCGTACCCAACCGTGAGTACGCAGTTGTCTAGTTAGCGCCGCTGTACGCGTAGATAGGGCGAGGTTTCGCCGACGGCAATCCTAGTATAGTTGGGTACGTACCGGTATTATTGTCCCTGCATATAATATATATCTATCTGACCCGCCGTAATGGGTGGCGATGCGTCTATCTGTTATGCGCGGACGTACGTGCGTATATTATATATATATATATATATATGTGTGTGTGTGTGCTATGCACAAACGGCATTCACGTCAGCCCACGCATACCCGTCATGGTACCCGTACAGGACGACATCAAGAAACAGCTATGCACTGCGACAGGTCTCAACCACACCCAGATTAGCAACTGGTGAGTGGACGGGGAGTGGGAAGTGGCAGGGGACGCGCAGCAGGCGCGAATGCAGGGGATTCCGGAGCTAGCGGGAGTATAGCAGGCAGCAGGAAGACAGTAGGGATGGTCACCATAATAACCAGAGGGAGAAGGAGGTGGGAGAGAGGGGGATGATCCACCATACCATACAGACAGGTGGAATCAGATGTTGATGGATGCTGTCTCGGTCAAGATGCATGTATATATTGTATGTCAGTTATCAAAGGCATCTTTAAGCCTGCCGTGATGATCGAACAAAGGAAGAAAACGCCAAACGTGTACGAGAACTGAAGTGCGTGAATCAGTGCGTGATCCATCATCCTCGATCGATGGGTCGTCAATTATTGTTGTGTCTCATCGGTCACTTCAATGGCCCGGGCGGGGACATATCACCTGCCTGTTCAATCAAAGCACATGTCAATGTATGTCCTTCATCGTGCGTGGCCCCCTGCTGCTGATACGTACATACCGCGCACAGTGTTCGTACCAACCCAGTCACACCACCTACCTGCTCCCCACGCACGCGCACCCTATCTACTCGCCCTTTGTACACCCGCACAAATACCTCTATCCGCAGGTTTATCAACCAGCGCAAGAGGCACTGGGTTAAGGTACGTCACCCGCCTGTTAATCTACCGAACTGTATGTATTGCTGTGTATTGTACCACGTACGCGAGCTACCTGCCGGACGCGGAAGGTACATATATGTACGTAGGAAGCCCGCTATCCATTAGGACGTGAATTACCCTCTCTATATACCTGTTGGTGCGGTCCGCAACGGCGTATACGTATATGCCGTTACCTTCTAAGCTCGTCAGCATAACCCTAATGCCGGTGGAAGCTGTGGCCGAGATGTGTTGCGATCGATCTAATCATATACATCATCACTGTTGCTAACACGTGTGTGTATCCCTGCGTACCCTACCCCGCCGTCTGTCCAGCTCTTCAACGGCAAGCAACCATCGTGCCGTGCGGAAGCGGAGAAGATTCTGCGCCACCTCAAAGTCATCCCTTCAAGCTGAAAACCAGAGTCATCTTGTTGCATATATACCTGCATCGCCATTTACCGCCTGCCTGTCGATGCTCTCGGGCATTTCTGCCTGCCGGGCCTGCCGGAGATATTTGAAGGGCGGCGGAGAGAGACCGAGAGGCTTGCAGCGGGCTGGCAAAGTGAGATCGAACGAGCAGCAGGGTTGATGCATGCACGGCGACAACAGTGAAAATAAAACAGCTGCCCATAACATACACCTCCCTCCGCCCTGCCTTTGCAATCGGGATCTTTGCAAGGCACTCGGGAGGGGCGCGCGGAAAGAAACGGAATAATCGAAGTTCCACCCCCAGAACTTGGCCTAACCATGCATACGCACGGCGCTGCCCATCCATCGACGGACGGAGATTAAGGCACGAGGGCCCCAGATGGATACGGGATTGCAGATGGAAGCGCCTTTAGGTCACTACTGCGTGGGCGGACCGTATATGATCATACGGTTTTGGCGATACCGGGGGGATCAGCAGCAATTGTGAAATGGATGAACGTGCAAGCGTGCGAGCAACATCGCATGCGACCTTCCGAAGACATCGCCATGAAATTTGCAACACTATGTATGTGCCATCGATTCAATGGTGGGAGAGATTGGAGCGTTCGTTGGGCATGTGCCTGTACTTGTGTGTATATGTGTGCGAGAGGCACCAGGTGCATGTACAACTTGGACGGGCTGTGTTCCCGGTCGTCATGAATCATCGTGCAATGCAAGCCGGCCATCCATCCCGCATCTTATAATGTTATCATCATCATCATCATCATCATCATCATCATCATCATCATCATCATCATCATCATCATCATCATCATCATCATCATCATCATCATCATCATCATCATCATCATCATCATCATCATCATCATCATCATCATCATCATCATCATCATCATCATCATCATCATCATCATCATCATCATCATCATCATCATCATCATCATCATCATCATCATCATCATCATCATCATCATCATCATCATCAGGGTCACCGACTTCTTTCCCCTGGAAGTCCTAGTCGCTTGGCGATGCTGTGCTGTAACACATCAGGGAAAAACAACATAGTTTGTCCCCTGGTGGTGAATTCCGCCTGCTGCGGAATTAGTGGCGCTGATCTTCGCGCAACGGTTTTGGACGTAGCTGTGGGGGTAGGGAGTGTAAGTAGTACGGCTCATGCATTTCCAGCCATTCCGGCCTAATAGATGGCACAGCTGATGCATGTCCTCATTGAGGCGTGCCGCTGAGGTTCACCACTTATCCGAAGATTACACACACACACACACACACCTAACACTTGTACACAAACTCAAATGGGGGAACGTGCAAGCGTGCGACGAATAGATGGCCGGGGATGATGCTCCTTTTGGCAGATCACATCGGTGGACGTCCGCCAGAACACCCATGACGGCATGTAACCCCCATCCCTAGTAACCCATGCCGCCCGTAGTTCGCACGCATAAAGAGAGATCGAGAGGCAGCTTGATACAGCCTGGACACTGTCAGCCGTGCACCGTGAGCGGCCACGCACCTAAGGTTTGCATCTGGCCACTCGCAACATCAAAAACACAGAGTCACGCTCATTTGCTCGCATATTTTCCCACCTCAGACCTCACCACAACCGCTATTATTGGCTCATGCCCTGCCACGTCACATGCACGCTCACGCTAAGGAGGGCGGTGGCGAATAGCCTGTGAGGTGAGTCGCGGTCGCCCACAGCTCCGCAGCGCGGGTAGGATCATCAGAGGCCTGCCATGTGCATGTTGTGTGTTTGGAAAGCCAGGTAGGAAGCCGAGGGACGAGGGTAGGTTGGGGGCGGCATGGCGGGATTACGAGTGATCCGTTGGGTCGGGGCGGGGAAGGGTTGACGAAATGGGAATGTCACAGCTCAACCACAAACAACGCAAACATCCAGCCAGTGGTGCAATGGCAACAACACATAAAATATACACCTCGACCAAACCGCTGTTAACAGCAGCAGCAGCAGCAGCAACAACAACAACAGAAGTAGCAGTAGCTGCCCTAACAGCAGCAGTAGCAGCAATCAGAGCAAGCGTGGAGGCCCCGGTACACGCGCGCCCAAGAGGCAATCTGCAACAGACGCGTACGCCTCTTTGCCTGGCTGTTCCGCTGTCTCTCAGATGCCTCGGCACACCCCGACAGTGCTCACAAAAGATAAGCCGCTTTGCCTGAATACCTCACACCCCCGGTCTATGGATGCCAGCGCCAGGCCCCCCTTTTTCCATCCCCCTCCTTCCCCTAGCCCTAGCCCGAGGTATGCCTACGGAGGACCACCATTTTTCCTTCCCACCCCAACACCCTCCCCCGGCCCAAGATGCCGAATCCCCTCGATGGCCTGCCTTGTCCGCGGGGTACACTCGGCCCAGCGCCATGTACCTCCCCGCCAGCTGCTCCGCGGGATCCAGGCAGGCGGCTAACATCCGGTTTGCCGCTTGTTCGGGGGTAGCCAGAAGCGCATTACCCACCTGGGGAGCGAGGCAACAGGGGCACCAGGTGGGTTAAGATTTCAGGGTGAGAGAGAGAGGAGGGAGGACAGGGGACGGAGGAGTGGAAGAAGCAGCAAATCACATCTCGCGGGTGGGTCAACACGATGTTTCCACTTGCAAGATTCCACGGGCTGAAGCCCTCATCATCACCACTACCCATCTTTTCATCGTGGCTGGCACCACCACGCGAACCCTACCGTGTCCCAGGTGCTGCGCCACAGGCGCTGAAGGGGCTCCAGGGGAGTCCCCACCGCCCAGCTGAGGCCGTAGCTGTGGAAGAAATTGTTGGCCAGGTTAGTGCGTACGATGCCCGGATGGACGGCTACAGCTGTGTCGTACAAGCCATACTCGGGGTGCCTGCTTAGGAAAGATAGCAGGTCAGGCATTTCCACCACCGTCGCCACGACGGGGCGCCTCAACGCTGGCAGGAAGAAGGATGCCGCATCGGCGACGGAGTTCGTGTTTGGTTACGCAACAGACTTGTTGTGGGAATACGGACGGGACGAAGCGCAGATGAGCGCTATATAGAGGAGGCAACCTTCAGAGCGGTAAGCTTCAGCAACCGGGTCCATTGGCTGCCGAAATACACTGCATCGTCTGCACCGTCCTTTTCAAGCACGGCCACCTGCGGAAACCCTCTATTTGGGACGCCCCAAGACGCCAAACTAGCCCGCAAGCAATATGCCCCAATTCCACATCCAGCCTCGTCCCAACCAGCCTCTCCTGGATCAGCCCTGGAGCGGTTCTGCCAATCCAAAGATGCTAGCTGTAGTACAACGCTTTACGAACAAGGTTAAGGCTCTTGGCCGTAAGCTATCGGCACCACCGGTGTTTTCACACACATAAAACACGCACCTGTCGAATCGGCGCTGCAGCTCCTTAGCGAAGATGACAGTGGCTAGTTTGGACATGCCGTATGTGATGTACGGCTCGTAGCTGTTGATGAAAACGGAAAGAGTGGCGGAGGTTTCAGAGGAGGATGGTAAACCGGAGATGTCGATAATACGGTCTAGTCGTTGTGGGCACATACGTGATGGACCGAGGGGGAGCACCAGCCCGCTGAGATGATCAAGCAGTCGCAAAAAAAGCTGGCAGGAAAACCAGCCGCGTTCTGAAGCATGGGGCATGAGACATGAGGCATTGCGGCGACAAGGTGAGGAAAAGCGGCAGCAAAACCCATAAACCACAAACTTCAGGTCTTGATGGGATTGGCGCGTTAGCGAACTGCCGCAGCCACTGTCACTGCTGCTGTGATGTCGTCCCCCACTCCCAATGAAGCCTCAACACCGAAACTTGAAACCCTCTTCCCACCTTGGCCCCCCTCCCTCAAAATCCTCCCCCAACTCTTCCCCTTAACCTGAGCCCGTGGGCTGCTGTACCCCAGTGCGTTCTCCAACCTAACACCCCGTTCCCCTCTTTTCCCCCTCATGGTGACCATATCAGCAGTCCCTGCAACCTCTCCCCCCCCCACACACACACACAACCTACCCACTTGCGCTCACTCAGCATGTCGCCCCACTGTAGCGTTCCTACCCTGTGTACGACGCTACTGACTATTACCACACGGGTGGAATCCGCGGCAGCTCCGAAACTACGACGGGGATCACTGTTTGCCGTGCCGGGAATGCTCCCGTGCGGCGAAGATGCTGCTAAGTTGCCGCCAGGCGCCACAGCCTTCGATGCTGCCGCCTCACATCGTCGCTCCCGCTCGTGGTCTAGCAATAAGTGAGTCAGCAGCCAGTGGGACAGGAAATTGACCTGGAAGAGCGGTTTCCGTGTTGGGTTGGGTTTGGTAGGTAGTTAGGTGGGTTATCCAAGAAGATGACGACCTGTGCTGCTGTGTGTTTGCTGCCGTTGCCAGGCTGCCAGCACGGGTGTAGCTACACGGGGAGGCTGGGGAGGGTCTGCAGGTCAGACACTGGCAGTGGTGGCCACACGTACCTGGAACTGAACCTCAAGCCCGTCGGATGTGGGCGTTCTCTGCAGCGGCGCCATCACTCCCGCGTTGCATACCAGGAGGTGCAGCGGCAGGCCCCGGCGGCGCCACTCCTCCGCGAACTGCCTCACGCTGGAGAGCCGGCCCAGATCCAGCTCCATCGCCTCCACGCGGGAGGTAACAGGGGCAGCAGGGGCAGCAGGGGCTGCGGGACCAGCGGCGGCGGCAGCAGGGACTGCAGGAGTCGCGATACCTGACGACGGAGAGGTCGGCCACGATGGCGGACTGGCGCCACAGCCCGAAAGCAGCGGGGTCCGGGCAATCGCCTGACGCGAGTGAAGCAAGCAAGTGGGGGGGTGTACGCAGTGCGGAGGTCAAAACCAGCACCCGGCCTGACCGCGGGATACCACTGTCCTGATACCTGTGTAGGTCCAGGCGGGGACTTGTTCGTGATCCATTAGCCATATAACCGCTCGGGGGGAGGCACGTTCGTAGCCACGCAAAGGTTTTATCTCATCGTATCGTGGGTCGTTGGGTCGTTGGGTCGTTGATATTACCAACCAGCAACCATCAGCATACTCCCTGGAGCTCACACCCGACCCATAGGCCTATCTACTCCCTTCGCCCTTGTCTGTATGCAGCCGATGCTGGTGCCAGTAGTGTCGGTGCCGCATGTATGGCCACGTGGCCGCACCTCCGTACTCTTTAAACTATCATATATACCTGCACGGCCGCCTCCGCCCGGTCCTTGTCCCTGCATGCCAGCACCACATGCGCCCCCCGTCGCGCCAGCTGCTGTGCAGTCGCAAAGCCGATACCCGCGTTGCCGCCGGTCACGATGGCGACCTGCTGCCCATCCATCCATCCATCCATCCAGCAGGGCAGGGCAGGGCAGGGGGGGATTACGAATTTGAAAAGTCCCATAGTTTTTCCCTTCAAGCTCACATGTCGGCCGGCCGTAGCCACTTCCGCACAGGGCCTTTCCTCCGGGTCAACAGTCCAGTGATCCCTTTACGGTGCTGCTTGGGAAGCAAGTAGACGAGGTGCAAGGCTGGGGACTGGAAAGGATGTGGGGAGGCCGGGCATACCTGTGCGTTATGTTTCACCCACCTTGCCGGTAAGGTTTTCAAGATACGACTCGGGCCGGTGCTGTTGTGAGGGAAGCAGCAGTAGATCATACAGATGATGGCCCATGTTGAGCAGACCCTCTAGAAGCCCCTCCGAAAACGTAAACATGAGGCGCAGGGTAGCGGAGGCCAGGCTTCCTCCCCGGGATAGGGCGCTTTCCTGCAAAAGGGTATGGAACGTACGTTTGCTGTTCGGCCTTTGTTGGCTTACCATCGCGGTATCGGTGGCGTCCCTAAACCAGCACTCAGGTTGATGACCGCTGTCTGCAAAACCCCTCATATGAATAGATGCTAGCACGAGCCCCTCGATTTGGCTTTGGCCCGTTGCCATAAGAACAGTCTGGGGATTCATAACCCATTCACATGCGATGAAAAATCCAAGTATGGAAAGAGTGGGGCGTGCCGAAAAGCGTTTCGCGTCGGGTGTTTTGGCTTGGTACGTGTTAGAAAGTCAAAGGGTTTAAGATCAAAGCGACGACACGACCTTCTGGATGCGTGAAATGCCAGAGTCTCTGTTACTGTAGTGCATTCCGTTGTCATCACCGCCATGTGGATTACGCCCGGAAGCGTTACAACTGTTTGCCATCACGCCGAGCCCGCGTGGCTTGAATCCCTTCACAGAACTCTATATCTATAGATAATACATCAGTTCAACCATATCATAGTGACCTATTATATGCAATTTTATTTCCTTCAGCTGTCATGACCGATATAGACATCAGGAACCTCAGAGTCACAAGGAAATCGGTGAATGAATTAAATAATACCTCTATGCGTGGCATCGAGTAAATCAACGCAGTCATCTTGCAGCTATGTATGAAACCTTGCATCATCACCTGCCGCGCGCGTCAACGGTCTGCCGTACTATTCAGGGTAAGTGATTGTCGCGGCATCGCACTGTGCAAAACCTCTTCCAAAAGCTTGACTTTCATTTGGAGGTGCTGACATGCACTGAAAATATATCATAAGACCACAGACTCCTCCACAAGCCATGCCTCGTTCGAGGACCACCTCTACCCGCGCCTGCTACCCAGCTATAGGAACAAGTGAAGCGCGATTGCCACTCCATGTGCAGCAAAATCCGGCATCATCACCTCCACAACACGGCCACACGCCACAAGCTCCACAAAGGCTTCCTCCCCTGCCATCATTTCCCTTTGTCCATTCCTCTCCGGTCCCTGCCCTACTCTGCTACTAGAAACACGGTCCCCGCCGACGCCTCCTGCGCTGACGGTGCTCGGCAGACCGCCGATGCCAGCCGCCGCCAGTGCGGCCATACCAGCAGCACCGCCGAGGCTGTTCACACCGCCGCCGAATGCCCGCAGTAGCAGCGACGTTTCCGCCTGGGCCCTCAGGCTGTTGCCCACCAGCGCCACATTACGCAGCGTGCCAGCCGCCAGATTATGTCGTACAATCTCATCATATACTTCCCGCGGACAGCATGGCGCGTAGAATAATGTGGGCGTATAGGCGGTGAGGGCAGCCGGCGGTGCTGTTGTGGCGGCAGCGGTGACGACCGCGCCGGCAACGAGCCGCTGCGTGGGCGGGGCTTCTTCTGTGGTTGCATCCACCTGTCCCTGACTGCGCAAGGGTTCTCTCCATTTATCAGCACCCCCCAGTGCTTCCATTTGCAAGGGAGGACCGTGGCCATTGCTGACGGGGCTGTGCCAGAGCTTCTCTATGAGCCGTATATCCCATTCCAGGTATTCGGGATCGAAATAAAGCACCTGCTCCATCACCGGATGCGGAAGCTGCCCACCATCCGCTACGGGCGGGCAGGAATCGGGCGCCGTCGTCGCAACCGAGGGTATTGCCGCCGCTTGCGCCCTTATACTGTGTAAAGACTTTTGTTCCGCAGCCGTTACGGCCGAGGCTGGTTTCGGGGCAGTAACAGACGGCCGGGACTGCTGGTCCCCGCGACACTGCAGGGTGGCGGGCGACGCGAGTACCAGGGATAGCGCCAGCTGGTACAACCTGCAGGAGAGCACGCACAGAGAGGCGCATCAGAAAAAAGAAGACCTCCTACAACTGAATCCTCCAATGAGGAGGCATTACAGCAGTTGCAAGGCGCCATTGAAGACGAGCACTGCCGAGCACCAAGTGCGAAGAGAAAAGCACCCGGTCGATCCGCTGATTACATAACAGAGCATGATGCGAATGATACGAAACGGTGCACAAGCAATCGGGTCGGCAATGATTCCAACCTCTCATAGACCTTCCTTCTCCGAGCAGTGCATCAAATCGTAGCCTCCGAAATCGAACCATTAAACAATGACCTCCTGCTGTAGGTCCTATCCGCACCTGGACGCTGCACGTGAGCTTTCCCGCTCCGTCTGCCGACCGCTGCGTAATGCCGCCTGATAGGAACCCAGTGATCCCAAGCCTACTACCACCACCCGTCGCACTTGCTGCCAGTCCCAGTTGCAGTCACCGCTAGCGGGTTCACTGCACAAGCTGTCCGCTTGTGACGCGGGCCCCCCAGTGGACGCCGCCATCTCTAAGCTGCCGCTGTTGGCTGAATTCCTGACTGATGGTGGTGTCTGATATGGTGACCCACGAGACGCAACGGCTGTTCCATGAAACGGCATGGTAGGAAACGTGGGCACAGACGGGGGCACGCCGCTGCTGCGCCCAGAGCTAAGTCTGGCACCAAATAGGCTTGTGGCGCCGCCGCTGCCTCCAATGCAGCTGCCGGCCCTCGCCGTGTTTGCACGTGCCTGGCACGTTTCCATCACGTGGCGTAATGTTGCCATGTCGCGGTGGGACGCCATGAGGGCGGCCAACTCGTGAACCAGCGACGCCACGTGGTCTAGGCATGCTGTGGGGTTGAGAGCGGCAGCAGTAGAGCTAGCGCCCGGCGCCGGGGCCTCCGTATCTGTCACTGCAACGGCCGTTAATAGCGCCCCAGCAGCATCGAAAGCAGCACGAACAGGGGTCTGAGGCAAGCCAATATCTGGTGCCTCAAGGAGAAGGCGGAGGAATTGTTGTCCAGTGGCACTACGGCTACCGTACAAAGTTCGGTTAGACATCGCGCTTGCATGGGCTGTGCCATGATTGGACGCTGCTCCAAATACGGTTAGACATGGCTGGTTGCGGCACCGGGGGGTGCCATGACGGAATGCAAGGCAGGTTGGAACGGGTAGCACGGGAGCAGCAGAAGCAGCGGGAAAGCTGCAAGAAACATGTCGGGATTCGTAAGTGCTAAAAAGTAATGGAGTTGGATGCAGGATACGCATGATTGGGCAAGATGATAGTGAGGCTGCACGCGTTATTGGTGACTAGCCCAAAAGCTAGCGCTGACAGGCCATCCTATGATGTGCCTATTCCTGACCCTGTCGCGTGCAAGGTACGGATTAGGACGGCGACCTGCAAATGTATAGGCACAAATATGAAAGATCGCTTTGGTCGTTGGACGAGCGCCGTATTATTCAGGAAAACAGCTGCTCGCGTCTT
This sequence comes from Volvox reticuliferus, assembly GCA_019650235.1. Taxonomy (NCBI): domain Eukaryota; kingdom Viridiplantae; phylum Chlorophyta; class Chlorophyceae; order Chlamydomonadales; family Volvocaceae; genus Volvox; species Volvox reticuliferus. The sequence continues at coordinate 718,815 of BNCP01000016.1, forward strand.
TCATATACGTATGCATCCTTATTCTGTTTAAAATGTAAGGTAAGATCGTTAAATAGCTGTGTTCGCAGTTGAACAAACGTATTCCTAGGCAATTGGTTCGCGCGGTACATGCGCTTACTGCTTCCTTGCGTTCTTGCACTTCGTTAATTGTAACCTTGGGCTGATCAGAATTTTCTAACAGGTACTTTGCCCCAGCATTTGAGGTCTCTGGCAGTAAGCCAGCCGCTGCATCAGACGCATGCCACGTAGTATTTGGAAAGGTCCTTATGTGGCAGTGAGCTTACTTCAAGACGTCGTAAACCTCGCGCGAAAGCATCCCGAGTGGTGGAGCAAGGGCCGCTTCCTTGGGCAAAAAGCCCCAGAGGTCATCAGCACCTACAGCAGAGCTTCAACTATTCTGCCGGATTTCCTAGCATGCCGCTTCGGTGTCCACAATGGGAAGAGCTTCATAAATGTGGAGGTGCAGGAGGCGATGGTGGGCCATCGGCTAGGTGAATTTGCTCCAACGAAAGTGTTACCAAAGCACAAGGCCAAGGAGTCCACTTCGGTAGTGAAGAAGAAAATTAACCCGAAGACGGGCAAGGCTGGGTGATGTGATGCTTTCGGAGCCGCCCACGGGTCAGCCAAGGTTGGCTGTGCCAGGTTCACATGTTCATTAGCTTGGTTTGAGCTGTGGAAGAGGTTTTGCGCTTCCGTTACATCTGCTGATGGACGACGATGGCGACTGTGGCGATGGCGATTGTGGACTGTGGAATGGACTGAATACCACAGCTGATTTTGGCAAAGCCGCAAGCCTGAATGTGCTAACGCAACATTATTTTTGCGTTAGCACATTCAGGCTATTAACGGACTATGATTTGAGTTAGTTTTATTGGTGACGTCCCCAAGCACAGTGCGAGTTGTGTGTCGGGCGTGCGTGTGTGTAACACATCTGGACGGGAGTCTTGCACCTGTGCAACTATGGTACTGATGCGGTATATTTGTTGTGCCAATTTATAGCTGCATAATATATACAGTAGTGTACCTGCCATTATTAGTGATACACTGCCAGCTGTGCAAGCGGAACCGTCTACCATTCGAACCAAATAGTCGCAGATATAGGGGTATGGGGACAGGTCAGGTCCTCCGGCCGAAGCTAAGTATGCGCGTCCGCTGAGACAGGTATAGTCCTCAATGTCAGTAACACACAGGTCGGGTCGAACCCCCGGCCGCCCCTGCCAGCCTCTGCCAACCATCTGCTCGGACAACCAGCGCATCCGAATTCATGGGACGGTGCTAAACCTTGCCCTCAGTAGTAGCCTGCTAGCGGGCTAGGGCACAAACGGAGCTGGGGCATGCTGTGTTGCCACAGGTATTGTTCAAAAGCAGCACTTAAGTGACCGGGCATCAATCAATTTAAGCACACGCACTCGTTGAGTCTTATGGGTCGACCCAGGTCGCTATTTTTATCCATCCATTCTAAGCTTTGTTCTTTTCGTTGAAGTTTTCCTTCACAAGTGGAGTACAGAAGGGCATGTTAGAACATACGCCCCTGCAGCAGCAAGTCGTCTCGACAGCAGTGGTAACTAGCATTGTGGCACCGCTTCACCAAGCAAGCTTGCACCAGTCACAAAAACTTAGACCAGCCGAAAAGCAACTAGGTTGATAGCCAACGATATCCACAATGAACGACCGGCCAACCTGTTTTGCCGCAAAATTCCTATGTTGCACCGTATCTCTTATCGTAAAAGCAGCGTCTGCAGTCGTCGACAGCCCAAGTGCTTGATTAAACAACATGCAGCAGCTTTTGGTCCCTACAGTGCTGTGTACACAAGCCAAGGACGCGCACAACCGCTCGAACATGGTCACGGCTATTCATCTACTCTTCATCTCGTTTGCTAATTCCTAAAACCCGTCATAGAAACCGCCCCGGTCCCGGATGGAGAACCTCTTTCACACTTTACTCCCCATCCTCTGACCTTTGGATTGGCCCACTGCCCCAATACAATGAGTCCTTTATTTCCGGTACCAAATAAAGAAGAGGCATCTCCACTTAGCATGAAACACTTCGCCTTTCAACCCGCCACCCTCTTGCAACAGTGACAGACAGCCATCCCTAGAAACGGCATGTTGCATGATGACTCATGCTGCAACCCTGCCCCTATAGCTGTGCATTAAATAGTTGACCTTCAACTGCTGCATTACCTGGCGATGACTGACATCGCGCTATCTAGCGCCAACGCGCGCACATACCGATGTACAACAACGGTATGAGCATATTAAACCCTCTTTCACGCTCAAGCCTCGTACCCGTCCCATCCGGCTCCACTGCAAAAGAGAAAGCCACTCAATTCAAATATCCAACAACCTAACGCCTTACCGTGCCAGGAAGGACACACCCGGCAACGAAAAGAACGAGCTCAAACGGTCACCAAGCGATGAACCCTCAACCACACCACCTGCCGCCCCTGGTACTACGTCGGCACCTACAGTGGGAGCCGCCAATCCTGCATCGCCGGTGCCGGCTAATGCAGGAACCCCGCCTGATGCGAGTTTGGCCCCGACTGCACTGCTGCCTTCCTTTCCACCTGCCCCGCGCGCCCCTCCATCCGAATACATGATGTACAGACAGTACCCTCCCAGCATCGCCAGCGCCACTGCCACTCCGCCAATCACGAGGCGGCGCTGCAGGCGCCGTCGGTCCTTTCGGGCCGGGGTATCAGGAATATGGGCTTCGGGTGTCAAGAAGGAGGCCGACAGGATTTGCCTGCAAAGGCACGCACGTAAGAAAGACAAGAGGGGCAGCGCGTGAGGCGCACACAATTCGAGGGAAGTGACGTAAAGCGGGTGGCAGTCGTCATGACGCTGAACATGCGGGACCGTAACCCCGTAAATCAGCATCCTAGACATGAGGGGCTCTGTAGGTCCCGCCGGTGCCTGTCCCTCTCCCCGCCGGCCCAGTCCCAGGAAGCTTTATGTGGGCAAATGAGGGCCTACTTCAGCAGAAGCCAGGGCGTGCTAAGGACAAAATTAGCAGGACTTTGGTCGAAGCTTGGGCACGTTCCTCACCTGAAGGCGCCTCCCATGGCCGCCATGTCAACCGCCGCAACCGGCAACGGGTCCGGCAGGGCCAGCTCCCCGCAAGCTGCCAGCACCCTCTCCCTCAGCTCCCCGTTCATACCCACGTCGTCTTTGGTGGACACCAACAGCACCGGTAGTGTCTCGCAACTGGGTAACGCAAGGAACGACGGACGGTAGCGCAAGCGCTTCAAGAACGTAAGGGGCCAGGTTCCTAGCAACTGGCTGTATAAGGCAAGAGGACTGCGACCTGGACATGCCCAAGATGGAAGGAGCCAAGAAAGTGAGCACCTGAAAGCCTCAAAGCACCTGAAAGTGGGTGGGACCTCGACCGGTGGTACGTGGAAATCTGGGACATGAGCACCAGGCCGGCCGGCATGCCCAGCTCACATTTGCTGTGGTATCTATCCACTCACCCTGGCAAGCCGCATAGCGTAAGCATGGACCTCTGTGCCCAGGCCCATGAATCCGCGCTAGTGCTGTCAAACAGGAACACCGCGCAGTCACAGCGGGATAAGTCCGGTAGGCTGTACACCGATCCGGCAGCTTGGGAGAAGAAACCCGCCGATGGCGCTGCCGGCATTAACCCCTGACCCGATGGTGCTGCCGGCACCGATCCTGGGCCCGATGGCGATCCGGCAATAGGTGTAGATGGGGCCTCAGGTACCGCCCCGGGAGGGTTGGAGGGCCCCACAGTCGTGGGGCCGGCAGAGGATGCACCAAATGGTGGTAGCAGGTGAGCAGCGGCAGCAGCTGCCGACGGGGTTGTAGGGCGACCCGACAACGAGGCGGCGGCCAGCAGCTCGTTGGTCAGATCCTCGGAAACCTAAGAGGAAGTTCAGAGATGCGGAGAATCGGTCAGCGATAGCGGCCAAGAGCGCCCGCAGCAGCAGACAGGCTGTCAGCCGCGCGACCGTGGCTGCGCAGCAATAAGACGGCAGTGATAATGGATTGCCGAGGCGACGCGCCTAATGGGCCGTTTCCTGGCATGGCAAATGCCGACGAATTTATCTCTGGTTTCAGGAGCAGTTTTACCTACGACGGCGTCGAGAATCTTTCTTTCTTTCTACTGCCCACAGCTGTGCATTTTTTCCAACTTCCACTTTCACACCTAAAGAACTTCGTGATAGCGGTAATTATAAAGATTTTTTTATTTGCTCAGCAACTAAATATAGTGGGCGAGAAGGTAAGCAGGCAACAGTAAAAGATGCGCCGCTATGAGCTATTAGATAATCCCAACACTCCACACAGAATGCAGTTAGGTAGCTCATCCCAGCAATCCCAGTACTAGTCCACCTTACCAACGCTCCCTTCCCACCTACCCCGCACCAGTCCGCAAACGGGTCATCAAACAAGACATGTAGCTGGTCATCCAGCCAAAGGACCTTCGCTCGCCGCGTCATTCGCTTTTTCCCTATATCCATTCCAACCTGCAACCAGACGGCCACACCCGCCCCTCCTGTTACCTCCACCAACGCAAGAGTACGGTCACGCCCGTCGTCGCAGGTGACGGTGGCCAGAGCCGTCAGCGGGGGCACACCGCCCGCCGCAGGACCTCCACTGCCGGCACCCGCTGTCGCATCTCCCTCCGCCCTCCGCCCCGCAAGCGCCCGCAGGAGTGTGGACTTCCCACACCCGGCGGTACCAAACACGTAGCACAGCGCCGTAGTCCTGCACTCCGTTACCATACCACAGGGTCGTGGCGGAGGGGAAATGGACGTCCAGACATCATATGCAATTTTAGTCATCCGACATGAAGCGGGCGCCGCCCGTCCCTATACAACATGTCGCGGACCCTGGCGAAAAGGCACGGAAGGGGACAGTGACCTCCATAAAGCCCATTCAGTAACTCGAATCACCTGTTCGGCACCTTGCCCTTTAACCCACGGAAGAAGTCCTACCTTTCCGCCATCTCTTCACGGTGCCGCTTGTCCGGCCGCCTCCGCTGCCGTCGCACCAGCAGATCACCCGGGGAACCCTCATATCCAAGGTAAAGCAGGTGGGCCAGGGTGCCTCGAGCGTCGGTCAGCGCACAGTAGCGCCACCGCGCGACGAAAGCGTCCAAGTTGTGTACGGCGCCATACGTACCGCAAACCAGGAGCCGGTTTACCCGCTCATTCTAGAGGGAGAATAGAGGAGGGACCCACAAAGGCCAGCGCGGGTGACTAAAAAACGAAAGTTGCAGAGTAATGTGACCTTGTCCAAGGCATTACGTCTGTGGACCGCAGGTCCCACAAGGAAGCGCTCCTTTGTCGCATAGGCCCCTGCCATGAAAACATTGGCACGGCACGGCTGCCAAACACTGACATGTCATTCCTATTATCTTTCTTAAGTACGTGCCCTGTTCACTTCACAGCTCATTCACATGGAGGGTTATAACTGCCGTGCCACATTCTTTTCGATGAAGCAAACTGCACTGACCTGCCATTCAGTGGGCAGCGACGGCGCCGTACTGAACAACCCTTGTAGCTGCTCCCAGCTCAGCATTCCCTCGTCACGTGCGTCATACAACGTAAATTGTTGCCGCAGGAACGAGACCGCGATGTCACTAAGCTCTAAGACCTGATACAGTCAGGCCAAAAGGAGGAAAGTGGGTAAAGATTGGCCCGGCCACTTACCAGGTCGCCGTCCGGGGCAGCATTGCCGGAAATGTTAGGACGCAAAGGCAGAAGGGGCAAGTTAATTTCTCGCTAAGAGAAAAAACTTGACAGAATTGGCAATCGTTCAGTCACCTCGACATATCACACGTCCACGCCTCGCTTTCTGGGTGCAGCCAGCTAGCATATGCCCGGCAAATCCCTGCAGCTCGCGTGCATCCAGTCCCGTTAAGCTTCTATCTCCATCTAGATACCTAGCCTTGACAGCCGAATGTGCCAGGCGAATAGCATGGGGGAAATGGAATATGGATAAAATATATTTGCCGACACTGCTCAAAACCCATGTGCAGACCTTATCCTCGGCGCAAGGTTCATATAATCCCATCTCTTCATCAAATTTCGAGCTTCCAGGTCGAACTACGACGTCCCATAGAGCTAGCCCTCAACTTCTCCTGCAGCAAGCCACCTAGACCTGATTCCCACCTGGTCCGGCGGCAGCTGCACGTTGACTCGGTCCAAAAGCTCATCGCTCAACCGCAGCTGATCATTGTAGCCTGTCGAGGGGAGAGCGGAGTAAATCCCAGGCGGCGAGACTATCAGTTGTGTTCGCCAGTACGCAAGTACGCAGCTCGTAAGGGATCCGAGAAGCCAAATAAATGAGAGCGACGTCGGCAAGATAACTAACGCGTACTGGACGAGGGTGAGGGCGAAGATCTGAGGGAGTAATGGAGGATTAGAGTCGGGGAGCCCTGGTGCCTTGTCGTCCCGATACAGGTCTGCACCGCATCTCCGCACCAGGCTGAAGCCTATGAGAGTGCAAGTAGCCCTGCCTCACCGAATCGCCGCAGAACCTGCCACACCGTCTCCAGCCGACCGCGCTCAATGAAGAGGCCCTGACAGGGTCAGACGAGGTAGGGACGTGGTACAGCCAGTCAAAAAGAAATGCGGCGATGTGGGTCGTCCATCTCGCATCATCCTCCATCGCATCATTCTCAAACATTTCCCCTCCCTTTATCGCCCTCAGCCTTCTGTGCAGTTTTTTGTTCAAAAGCGGCCATACCACGTGATTTGACGTCCACGGATGGCATTGCGCCGTGTGCATGCGTGGAACGGGCAAGCGAGCCTGGCCAGTATAACCGAGGTTTTCGACAGCTTTTTCACTGCAGCCTCCACCGGTTTCACAACAGCAAACATTCATCTTTACTTGTTTCGTCCGTTCACTTCAGGTTCATGCCTCGCAGTTTGCTCCTTTGGCGGTCGCGATACAAGGTTGGTTGTGTTTCTCCGTTGCACCTGTGTGCCCCTTCCTACAGACCTTCCAAGCACCAACAAGGGTGGATGCATACCTGTAGGAACAGGAACCCCTCCAACGTAAGCCCTGTGTCCGTGTAGCCATTGGGTACTTGCTGCCGCACAACCTGAAGAAGACGCAAACGCAAAAGCACATGGTTCCGGATTCAATCATGGACAAGACCACTCAGAATTGTTATCAATTGGGCGGAAACACAGCTTGTCTGCGGGACTAGCCGGCACGGGACCTATTAAAAAGTGGTCTGCTGTGGCAATATGTTGGGTGCATTGCAACAGGCCACGATTACAGTTTTGTCCATCCGCCCCGCATATGGCTCACTACCCTTGCGATCCTTGCTTAAGGCATATGGGTTCCGTAAACACCGCCCGTGTTACCGCTTCGAGATGCCATTCGAAACCACCACATTCGGAAGATCGCTGTGAGCTTACACCCCATCATAACGATCGGTGTCACGCAACCCTCTGCCAAATGTCTTTCAGGACCTAGCACTTTTAGGTGGCCTTCACCAGTGATTAGCACCAGATATCGAACATGCCCGTTCCATTCAGGAATCTAACTCGGCTATGGACAAGTTTCCTATAATATTCTGAAAGCTTACAACAACTTAGTACCGCATCGCCTTGTTCACCGCAACCCACCTTAAGCCTCATGACGTCGGAATTGCGACTTCTTTACCTTATGGCCCCCTCAATGGCCAATCACTTTATCCCCAAACCCCAAGGTTCCAACTACAAGGCGACATTGCGTCTGAACCCCTACATATACACATGTGTCACAAGTAACCGATCTTTCTAGCTGCACATATCTAGCCTCGCCAAACAGGACGGATCTTTTCACGCACACGCCCAAATTTCGGCGACCGCACCTGTTTAATTCCCCGCAGCTCCTCGGCACTCAACGAAATGCCAAAGCACATCGATTGGAATGCGTTTACCTCCGCATCCGACAAAGTGCCATCCTGGAGTCGTACGGGAGTGAAAATGCACGGCACAACATAATGGTGGGCAGTTGCTCGAGGGAAGTGCTGCAGGGTGATACACCGACCATGCACACAAAAAGAATGCCATAGCGCCTTGAAAACTATTGCCAAACACTACCGGGTCCGAGGCCCTGCCTTCAAGGCCCAACCTGGCTGACATGGGTATCGTTAAGAATGGTAGGCGTTTACCTCCCCTCGCCCTCTATACCCGTTTCCACTACCCACTTAGCGATGCCACTCAGGCTTCCAATTCACCAGATCACATGACAAAGCCCACCTTACTACAGCCCCCAAAACCCGAAACCCTGCTGGGTCCGGCCTCCGCCCCTGCTGCTGGCCTATGCACAGCCCCCGTTAAGCCCTGTTGACACCGCCCCGCACATCCTTCGTGCGTGGTACCTTGTCCGCATCAAAAATGATGAACACGCGCTTAAGCGCCCGAATGGCAGCCTGCCGGATGACCCGATCCGTCCTGTCGTACAACGGCTGTAGAGGGTACAGCACGGCTTTGAGCGCGTGGTAGAACACATCTGCGGTCACGGCGATACGCATGGGGAAGGTCAGGGTGAGAAGCCAAAAGGAGCTGGAGGGCATGGTCCGGACGTAGTTGGCTCAGTAGACGAGGGTGCCTTGCTTTCCTGTCAGCACCCGTCTAAAATCCGTCCCGCCTCGTTAGCCTCCTGATCGGCCAAGAACGTTCTGGCCCCATGGCATGCTCAACCTTCCAATGAACCCAAGAAAGCTGAATCACTTGGCCTATTCCCCATTCCTTGACGGTGCAGTACCCTCCTCGCTCCATACATGTCTCCCGTGCTAGGACGGGTTCCGTGCGGTATTGCATCGCTCTTCCTAATCTCTGTCCCTTCTTATGCTGTCCAGGCTAAGGCTATGTCAGCAATCGTGCCAAGCCTTTCCTTCCCCGCTTGCTCACCGTGGACCATTTTGTTATATTTAGACGAACAGTTCAGGCAGCACTCCACGTTTGGCAAGTCCCGGGCAACCCGCTCAACGCGCTGGATGGACACAGTGGCATTTCATACAACCACGAAATGGAAAGAACGAAAGCAATCAGCACCATCCAAAAGGAGTGTGGGAAAGGAAATGGAATGCAGCATAGCTATACCAGTGATGTTGCAATTCATGATGTGGGCCTGTCGAAGGCCCATCTGCTATTTTATCCTTGCCTGTTCCCAGACCCCTGATATGTGGAGCGCGCCCAACTGCCGCATTCCCAGACTGATGTGCCGTACTTGGTTCTCGGTGGCACAATGATGTGGAGTACATGATTAACCCCACAACGACAGGACCCATGCCGTCGTAATCATCTACTTTCCCAGGACTGCACTACCCGTGGGGAGTACACCCGTGTGCATCCCTCAGCGGTTGGACCCCGCACGACCGGTGATCCGCCGCTACGTGGCTACGAGACTTGCGACTAGCAGCCCCACCTCGCGGACGGTTTGCGGGTCACGGTCCGACAGCCGGTCAGCTTTGCAGCACGCTAATATAATCGGGATATCAGGATTGACCGCCTGCACACGTGGATACCAGCTGGTCCGAACGCTTTCCAACGTAGCTGGTTTCCTGGGATCGAAGCAGACAACCACAGCATCGCTCTCCCGAATGACCGCTTCCAGCGCTCTTGCATCCTCTGGCTTTGCGGATGTGTCCGTAAGAAGGATAGGAATGCGCTCCGGTGTGAAATCCAACGGCAGCTTCGTCGGCGGAAGTGTAGGCACCGGACGTGCATCGAACGTGTCATTAGCCGCTACAGTTAGGGAAACAGAGTTTCAAATTCAACGTTGATTGGGTGCATCAAGATTGACAGCCCGGACATATTGAGGCAGAAACTTCCGCTTGAATAGCACACCTGTACTAATCAGCGAGGTCTTGCCGGTGTCTAAATCTCCTAGCACAGCAATTCTAACTGTTCTCGGGGTCGTTGACATGGTCGCAGCGAGGTTTCCAGTTCCACAGCGGAAGAATGAGCAGGCGTGCTGTCTTCGACGCACAAGAAATGGCAATCAAAATACTTAAATGCTCTTTAATTCGTTATGAAATATAACCTGAAATTCGTCTCATAGCATGAACAAATATTGGACCAACCGCGCTCTTACCATGTTTCAATACGGCACAAGTTGCAGTAGGCAAAGGCCTCATCTCCTGCTCCGCGGGCCACCTCACCCAATGCTTAGGCATGTAGGAAACGTAATCAAAATATGCATGGTCTTGCATAGTTTATCAGTTACCGCGTAGCGGTATTTTTCAATTGTGATGTTATCTTTCGTCCGTTTCTTCAGGCGACATGTTTTCTTAGTTTTGACCACCCACCGTTGTATTTCTGTGGATACCAGTTGACGCTTGCGCATGTGCACTGTGCCTGAATTGCTTCCCATAGAGGGCCAGTGCAACTTGGTTGTTGATTCCGGAAAATGGAGAGTGATGATGATGACTTTTTTGATGCTGAGGATGAATTCGATGAAGTCTATGATGATGGGTTGGAGCTTCCGACATCAGGATATCAAAGCGGACACGCGAAGTCACCGCTAGGGTCTGGTTCAGCACCTGGGGGAGACGGCGCTTCAGCTTCAAAAGAACATAGGTCTTCCACACCGCAGGAGCCTTTCCCGTTACACAGGTAAACCCACCTTGGTGGATTCGGTACCAGGCAAGGGACTTGCCTTGCAGAAACTGTAATTTCCCAGGTGCTTCGCGATACGAGACAAAGCAGGGTAAGGTATTTTACGCGCGCGGCCGATGACGACACCCTGCAGGCCCGTACCCTTTCCGCGCCCTGCATCCCACATATCGGGCCAACGAACGACAGCGCTTGCACCAGTTCCTAGGGTTGTGTCCTTTCGTAAGGGGAGTAACCACTTCTCAGTCAAACATATTGGCACGCATAGACACAGCGATGCTAATATACTTCAACGTGATGGCTGAACACTGAGAACCTGATCTGGGTCAGCGTTGCACGGCGTCATCCAGCCCAGGGCGCCCGCCGGCGTCCAGGAAGAGATAGGTTGGGAGGAGCATTTACCCGGTCCTTATCCTGAGGAAAATTTGGGCACGTGGAGGTTAATTTAGTGTGGGAAGAAGCATACACATAGCTGTCCTTATCCCTCTGCCTCTGCTCTCTTACTCCCCCCCCTCCGGCGATCCAGAGCCGCGTGGTATGGTCAAGTGGAGCTGGTAAAGAGATTGGCGGAGGGGATGGGCAAGGAGCAACTGAAGGCATACGACAGCCAGGGCAACACGGTGAGAATGTTCTCCCGGTCGGGGTTGGGAGGACGAGCGGAAGGGGGGACATGGTCGTATGACGGCGAACCTGTGGGAACGATTAGCCGGGCTGCAGGGCAGGCAGGACAGGAGCAGCTGGAATTTGGTTTTGAAAGGTTCTTTACGGGAGAGTTTCTTCAAGTGCACTTTTAGTGTTTTTAAAAGAAATACCGGATTAAAATAAGTAGAAGAAATTATAATTAAGGAAATTTATATTAACATTTCGTTTATCAATTAACGCAATAATTAGCTTGAACGATGTCAAAGTTATACGAGGGATGGGGGTGGTTTGGTCAGATAGGTACACGGATTTCCCACATCCATGGCCAAGGCAAACGGTGATGCCCCAACGGCACGCAAGCAGTGTCCTTTATCCAGCATTGTGAAAATAAGTACCATGGATGGTATGGATGGCCACTTAGACCTATACATGGACCCCGAGTCCCTGCACCCTACCCACTTCATCCGCTCGACCACAAAGTGGCCAATCATGCCATCAAATCGGATCACACTGGAAGCTAGCATAACTTACTCGCATGCCCCAGGCACTACACGTGGCGGTGATGCGGCGACAATCGGACGTGGTTTCGGCGTTACTAGGCGCAGGCTGCTCCGCCGTCGCTCGGAACGCCCGGGGCTGGTTGCCACTGATGGAGGCGGTGGAACTGGGGGAAAGGAGCCTAGCCTTGCTGCTGGCGGCGGCGGAGATTGCGCAGGTTGGGGCCGCATACAGGGCTATTGGGTCATTTCCAGCGTCAGCTGCTAGGCTGCGGGGTGGGCATCGTGGGGTTTTTAGGATAAGGGGCTGCGTACTATGGGAAGACCGTAGCAGGTACTACATCGGCTGAGAGCTTGAGCCCTGAGGTTGGCGCGAAGACCTGCAGAGCTGCAGGCATCGGTGAACATGAGCGAGTACGTGTTGAAGGCTGTTCGAACGATCCTACGTAGGTACGCTGGGGCCTTGGAGGCCGACAGTGTGACGTTCTCACCCAACCCCGCCCAGACCCATGGACGTTGACGCGGCTGTCGTCCCCGCCTTTGCCTCCCTCCCTTGTTGTCTGAATGTTATGGTTCTTTTATGTCTCTCCTCAAGATGCGCACCGTCGTCAAGGCTAAGAAGGCGACCCTTCTAGAGCTACTGCGCACGGAGATGCCCGACTTCTCCCTGCAGCTCAAGTGGGAGCTGGGCAGCTCCATGCCCGGGGTAGGGGTGCTGGTGCGGAGATATGCGCCGCACGACACCTACACCCTATGGAAAAAGGCAAGAGGGCATCCACAAGAGGCGGGGTTTGGGAACTGGTTGTGTCCCTGGCCGGTTCTCGCGCAGTTAACTTTACTTCCCACATTGCATTTTATTCATTTGATGGGATGTTCCCTTGCATCCCAAGCCGTAAACGTCTTGCTGTGTTGAGGTTGTGGTTGGATCCGCACCGGACTCTGATGATGAGCCGAGATCCATCTGGCTAACCTGATTCGCCCCGGCGCGGTTATTACATTTGGTCAGCATACCACTCTGGCACATGCATTCGTGGCCCTCCCTGGCCCTCTTGTCAACCTTTGCTACACAATGCAACACACTGATACATCTTTCCACGGCCATCCATGCATCCACGCTCCTTCCCAACCCCAGGGGGGGCTCATCCGTGTTGATGGCAGCTTGATGGGCATCGACGTGGAGAATGCAAATGTGGTACCTACATGGAAACGGGGGCACTTCTCACTGTTATACGACGCCACGGGCGAAAACGCGCGGGCCGTCATTGTCAACCACACGGACAAGACCTTCCTGGATGTCAAGAGTATGTGGTTGCGTTGGGGATGAGCAGCAGATTAGGTGCTTACATTAGGACTTGTGCGAGTCTGGCCCCGCTAAATGCATGCTTTTTCCCTCGGCCGCTGCAGCCCATTCAACCCATCCCCGCTACCGATGCGTTTTGTGAAGAGATGAACATCTTTACCGGTTGCTCGGACCGTCAGACAGTTATTGGGTCAACGCCCGGACGGGTCGGAGTGTGACCGGCCAGATGGATGGGCAATGCGATGGCTTGGTTGAATGGGTGGGCGTGGCCGTTGTGCACCCGTACGGCGATGGCTGCTTTTTTATACACCCACTCGTCGGTCCCCTCGGCTCAGGTGCAAAGAAAAGGTTGGGTGCATTGGGATCCGAGCCCAACCCGGTGGAGATCGAGGTCAATCAGCTGATGGCTGCGGAGGTGCTGCAGCGAAAGAAGGTGTGGGTGGTTGGGTACTTGCGTTGGGCAAGAGGCGTAAGGTACACGAAGGATTTTGGCATATGAGCATCATATGTTGTGTGCATGGAGTTCAAAAGGAAAGCAGGGCAAGTAGAGCTGACCAGGAAGAAGGGTACAACTGGAAAAGGGTTGGGGAGTGTAAGGAGCAGATCGGCGGCAGGCGGTGTAGACAGTTATGTCCAAAAGGCCTCACAAGATGTATGCGTGTGTGTTTGTGTCATACCGTACAAGGCGCGGAGCGCATTTTTATAGAAGGTGGGTCTTTATGCAGGTCTGTAAGTAAGCTCTTGTATGCATATCATATTAAGAGTTGCTGTGGTCTTGGACTTCCAACTCACATGCATTCCATGCTGGCGATATCACCCTTGCCACCCACGCGCCTTGCACGGCATGCAACGGTGGAGCTCCTGTATTGCCGACCCTTAACCTCACGACGTCAACTTCTCGAACCAAGATTCTAAAGCCGTATATAGCCAAAACACGATTCCAAAACCTACGCCCGAAAGCTTCCCGTCTCCATGTTTCAAGGCGCAGCCATAAGGAGTTACACCTTACGTATATTGGTATAATTGACGCCCGACTACGCTCCGCAGCTGCGCTCCGTGGACTTCCGCTTTAAGCCCGTGTCAGGTTGGCTTACGAAGGAGGTCAGAGAGAAGGTGGAGGGTTGGAACTGCAAGCTGTTCGAGGCAGCAGGTGCGTATGTGCGTGCGGTTTTAGTGGAATCCTGTGTTCGTCTCAGACGGTCTGTCTATGTGTGCGCGATCACATTCACATGTGCGTGTGTGTTGTTAGCGACTGAGCCATATGTCTTGTGCGTTGCGTGTATCTCCAGGGTTTTGCCATTAAGCAAGCGACCTCATTAGCCTGGCAGCAACAGCATCAACAACCACGGTATGCCTGTGTTCGCTCCCACGGCACCTCTTACGGCGGAAATTTCGCCATGACTTCTCGCCATCGTCCTCTCCGGGACCCGCGACGCGTTGGTGTCTTGGAGCCCCCTTGGATCTACAGTATCTGCCATCACGTCCCTGGTCCTATTTATTATTCCAATGCCTCTTTCGCCTCTATCCCGCAGCATTTACACGCGCGTGTATCCTTGAGCGGTAAAGTACAGCGAATGGAATGGTGTTCGATTTTTTGTTCCGCTATACCTGCTGCACCTCCTGGGCTTGCAAGCTGCCGCTATACCCAGCCGCAACTCAACATCCACAAATCCCCGAGCTCTGAAGCCCTGTCCTGTCCCTCGCTGCACCCCTGAGCCCACAGGCCGCCTGGTGTCGGTGTCGCATTACAAAATGCCATATGGCCTCGCACCAGACATGTCATTCGATGACTATCTGGCAGCCACGTTTGAGGCTGACCCCAGCATCGAGTCGCCCGTCAACCCCATGAGCCTCAAGGCGCGTACACTCCTCGTGAAGTGGCTGACCCGGCGGCTTCCCATCAATCTGGGCGGGAAGCGCGTGGGGCCCGGAAAGCGGCATGCTGGGGGCGCGGAGGGTAACCAGAGGACCTAGGGTTAATGCCCAAGTTGCGTCACGCGGCTGGTACCAGTAGTTCGCAGCTGAGCATGCATGTAGGTGCAGCTAGTCCCAGCCCCCACTTGCACACGTGCTTGATCACTGGCAGCTGTCCCTTGGCTGGCTCGGGCTTTGCTGCATCGGATTACTTGACTGGAGCGCAGTCAGAAGGTTCCCCTTTTTCCATCCAGCTAGCGCGCTGTGTCTCTCCTCGGACTAGCGCCTTGTGTGCCGTGGAGGTTGGGTTGTTCGTTGTGTGCCTTACATCATGCATCATTGGAAAATTGCGCAGGACCGGGGCGTAAACTCTGCCAAGGCTGCCGCTAAGCTAGCAGTTGCGGCCAAGCACCAGCGCATCGCGGAGGCGGCTATAGCAGCCAAGGATGAGGAGGCGGCGCGCATCGCGAAGGCAGCGGCGGTGCGCGCAGCGGCGGGCGGGTTACGCGCGCTTGCACGGAAGGACAAAGACGAGGGGGAAGAAGCCGGCAACCTGGACGACGGCGCTGTTAGGAGGGAGCATGTCAGAAGGCACGTAGGAAAAGGTAGCGTTAGGGAATCGCGTCCAAAGGGACTTCCACCCCGAACGACGCCGATACTGGCTGCAGATGAAGGCGAGAGATGCACAGGGGGCGATGTTGCGCAAGTTGTGGCGAGTGCAGAGTTTCCGCCGCCTCCAGAAGCGGCCGCTGGCAGGGCAGCGAGTGCGGCGACGGCCGAGGAGGAGGAAGGGGAGGAGAAAGGAGATGAAGGTAGCCGCAATTGTGACCTCGCCGAGTTGGATCTTACTGCGCTGGCGGCTCGCGTCGCGGCCGAGGCAGAACGGGCCAAATGTGACAATGAACGAGAAGACGACGATGCCGATTTTGGTATCGGCGATGGCCATGACTATGACAACGGTGAAGCGGAGGGCACGTCGCTTGAGAGTGGGACCGTCGACGACGAGAATGGCAATTTGGAAGATGGCTTAAGGACAGGTGGAGGGAAACGAGCAGTGGTGTTGCCGGTGGGCTCGAGTTCGTCATCCCCAGCGGCAACGACAACTGCAGCAACAGCAGATAGCTCCAAGGGTGGCAAAACCACTAGCGGTAGCGGTGGTGGGGGCGCTGCCGCCGGCAGCAGTAGCAGCGGTGAGGGCAGGCAGACAAAATCCAGCAAAAGCTGGCGGAGCTGGGCCTTCGGCAAGAAGGGGCCCGAGTCTGGCTGTGGCAGCAGTGGCGGCGGTGGCGCTGATACGGCTCGCACCGGCGGTGGCGGCCCCGCTATGGGCGCTGTTGCCAAGAAGTCCCGCAAGTTTACTGGCCGTTGTTGGATGGCTGAGTCCTTTCCACTCAGCCTCAAACAGGTGAACCGTGGCGAGGGATTTTAGGGGGCTGGGCCTGTACTTTCCCTCCTTGCCTGCGCTAATTATTGCAGGGGCAGCGCGGGTTCTTAATTAATATACAAACAGCATGTTGCATTGCCGATTAATAGAATGAAGTCTGTTTCATGGATACGTCTTTGCTTCTCACCTGGGTCGCCCCCGACTCCGAGCCATAAAGAAAAGAGAACCAGGGGGGTATGGGGCCGATGATGTGTAGAAGTATCACCGGCACCTGAGATCGCTACTAAGGGTGGGTTGGCTTTAATGCATAAGTGGTTTGCGGTTCCGTTTCCCTGTGTTCCCTTTCTTCACCTTCCCTCGCACACGACAAGCCAGCCCACGGATTCCTGCTCCTCAGTCAGCATGATATTTGTGTTTTTTGCACATTGACTTTTAGTGGGCACTTGGCAATGTAGTGTGTAGACCTGAAGCAATTGCCTGATCCGCACCACAGCCCCACACTCCAACCCAGAATCTTGATACGTACTGAATACAATACCTACGCAATAACCCATGTCGACACCATGGGATATGGCAGCTGCTTCCGCTGCTGGAGGTGGTGGGGACAGCTAATAAGGCATTCTCCAAGGTGGCTCGCTTCATGCAAAAGTATGGTGATTTGGACATGTTTCCCGTAAAGGTACGGTACCGTGTCATGGGTGTTTGTGGTCTCCCTAGGGATTTCAGGCTCCCATGTCGATAGCGATACGCTCCTCTGCTTCCCTCTCCTTGCAGGCGCCTCAGCTATGCGGACCATCTGATTTGTTTTATATCCTGTGATAGAAATCATGTCCTATTTTAATTCTTCCATCGCTTCATCCTTACGCCCTCTACTGCAGGTCCAGGTTCCTCTTATCCTGACTGTCTTTATGCTGCTCAGCTTTAAGCAGTTCCGGCTGCTTGGAAACGGGCCGGATTGCATGGCTGCACCGCCTGATGAATTCTTTCAAATACCTCCGGGGTACACCGAGGTGGGTAGCCAGGCCGTGCGGTACGCTGCGTTAGGGTGGGTCCAAATCTTAGTCTTGGCAAACGGACCCACAGTTTAGCCCTGTGATGTGAATGCTTGGCGAATGCCTGCTGTGAATCCCGCAGTGCCTAAGCCTGTAGGGTACACCAAGGCCCTGGGGGTCGACCCCAGGGATTTTCTGCGCAATCAGTTGTGTAATAGCCTCAAAATATTCAAGCTCTTCAATGTCGCTGCAGCTTGTGTTATTGGCTAGGGTTCAAGCTGTTGTACATGTTCCATGAAATGGCCAACTTGGCCTGAGCCTTTCCGTAAAATGCTTCCGTGTCTACAGGATAATTTGGAGAGGGCCCAGTCCAGATCCGTAAACCAGGGTTCGGCCACGGAGCAAGCCGGAATTGCCGCAGCCGACGTTGCCGCCAATGGGCAAGTAGTAGAGACGGCTGCGGTGAACCCCCCTAGCTTGGGTAGCAACACCGGGGGCCGAGCTGTCGATGTTGGTGGCAGTATTGGCAGCGACAGTAGCGGATGAGCCGTTCGCAAAATGGGTCGCAGTGGGGAACGTCTGCAATGGAAGCTCCGGCTTTTGTAAGAAGACATGGTGAATGAAGATTTTAAGCTGAGTTTGGGTCCATTAGGATTGAAGGACGGAACCTGAATCGGGTCTGGCCTAGCGTTGGCGGCATGTGATCTCATTTGGATCAGGTGGACGGGACGAACTGTACTTATGTGTAGGGTCATGCGGCATGTCGCGCAATTAGGTTTTGGTCTTCGGGCATGTTGTAGATGCCAAGGATGAATATTCCAAGCGCCAAGGGAGGCGCATTTTCCAGCTGCCTAGTGCGGCAGATAGGATTTTCAAAGGCGCCGCAAAAGGCGTCCATGCGTTTATTCATCAATCTGCGCTTAGCACGCATCTAATGTTATAGATACGGGAAATGGAACGGAGACCGCGCACGAAACTATTTTCCGGTCCTCCTCACGGACTTTATGTAGACGCCTGTGCGTTGGCGGAGTCGGGCATCACGACACCGAAACCTGACGTCATCCTGCGGCAGATTCCAGTTCACTGGCCGCAGGTGGTCAGAGTCAAACTGGATATCGGTTTTGCAATCCTGGCTCGCGCGCTTCCCGTTCGGCCAAAGAAGCCGTGCGTGTTCGTAGTATGACTCAATTTTCGTTGCGGGTTACTTGCCGCCGAGGGAAGCCTGCATCTTCTTCATGGTCTGTCCTCCTACATAGCTTGCACTGCGAGGTAGGGTTGCATGCCGACTTTTGCACAATGGGTAGCACATTGAGTTGGCATTGGGGTTTGCAGAAACTTGGGGGGTAGGAATGCTGGAAGGGCTCGAGCATGCCAAGGTTGGCACATGATGATCAGCAACAACTACATGCGTGGGCGCACTTCCAAGGCAGTGGAGCTGCATAATGTGAAATTGAGAGTTGGTGCATGATTTGAAGCGCGAGTTCATATCGGGTGCTTTAACTAATTTTGGCGGTGCGCTCATCTGTGCGAGCACATCCACCAGGTGTAGGAATTCCCAAAGTAGGGTGTGTTCATCGTTCTTCCTGCTGAGGGGCAAGGTCTGGTGTGTCGGCCTCGCCTATGGATTTCCTTGAATCCACCGACAGAGTTGAATTTTCGTATTATTGCATAGATTTGGTCATATATTTACAGCGGAACACGCAAAGAGGCCCGATGCGTCCCGGCGGGATCACAACTACCACGCCACCAATTCCTCCTATGTGGCCCCTTTTTCTTAAGTGATGCTGTATGCGGTCACGTGTCACGCACGACAATAAGCAGTCCTTGAAGGACACATGTGAACGAGGTCTGCAGCTGAGATCCGTCATACTTGAATGGAAGCTATTATAAATCTGCAACACAGTTCAGCTCTCTCGGTCAAGAAGTACGAACAAACATCACCGTGTGCAGAGCCTAGGCTGGCCCGGCGCGTCTCCTGCTGCAAAACCTTTATATCTTTAAGACAACAAACACTGCGTGTCCGTAAGAGCCGCTCCCAATAAGGAGCCCCAGCAATACGTAGCCCTGCTCGCCAGCAGCGTCCCGGCTTTTCGACTCCAGCATGCCGGTGCGAAATGCCTAGCCGCATCATCCAGCACGCACGAGGATCCCAGGCGCGGCAATACTCTAGATGGACCACACTCCTCGGCTTAGCATACCCTTGCCACTAAGAACATGTCAAGATAAGTTCCCACTACTGAACTCAGGCTTAGCTGTAACCACTCTCACCCCATGGCAAACAACCCCCGGTAAGAATCCTGCCGCCACGTCGCTGCTCCATCAGGTAATCCAGTCTAAAGACAATGTCAGCAGTACACCCCTTCCACGCACAGACATAATTGCCCTTCAGCTTAGACCCGTGAAATGAAAACTAACTAAAAGCTGCGGGGTCGCCGCTGGGCGAGAGGACTTGGGCGAAGGCACTGAGTCCCTTCGGTAGCCATGCCGCCAGGATGATGCGCGAGGCAAGCTGCCTTAGGTGGCAACGTTGAGGCCGCGGAAGGACGACGTCTGCTGTGCAAACGAAAGCAGCCGTGACGGTCGGCCGACATCCATGGATGAGGTAAGGTGTCTTTGGGTGCGCTCCCAGCTGCCGACGCCGTTCAGCAGCTTGGTGGTGGCTTCGTACCTGCACGCAGAAAGGCAAATTGGCAACACCAGGGAAGGATAAGGAATGAAAGGACTAAGGAATTGATCTTGCAAGAGGAGGCGTGGACATACAGGTTTCGCTGGCAGGCATACATGTTTGTCACAGGGACGGTGCGTTAAAGACCTAAAGCAGCCGCTAGCCTGGTGGCCGCTGCTACTGCTACTTGTCTCATGGGGCTAAGACCAGCCGGGGATGAAGCTCGGTCCGTCCCTCCCTTGGCAGCAGTAGCGCGCCACAATCATACAATAGTATAATACATTATCACTAACATACTCACTCTTTGTAACCCATGACCCGCTGCTTGGCGTAGGCGTCCAGACTGCTCCCAAACGGCCCCGTCGCGGTGAGCGGGCGTGGCTTCTCAGGAAGGGTGGGTGGGCCCGAAACGCCGCTGGCTCCCCATGTGTTGCTGCCAACGCTGCCGTACAGGTTCGCCTCCTCCGGGCTGACGGCCCACATGCTGGTGCCGCCGGGTTCCATGGTGGGCAGATACCTACGGTCGATTTGAGCAGACGTGAAAGGTATAGGCATCAGTCATCTGTTGTCTGGCTGGATAGACCTGGAACATTAAGTCAGGACACGCCCTTGGCATAGGGCAGCTTATCTGCTTGCCAATTCTGTAACGATAGCGGCAAGGACAGGGCAAGTCGACAGGGCAGCACAGATCAAGTGCACACGTGCGTCCGTAAACAGCCAGCTGGTAGGTCTCTAACCCGCAACGTACCTGTACTTAGACCCAATGAGCTTGATGCGGGAGGCCCCGGGCGTCTCCCTCACTGCCAGCTGCGGTCCGGGCGCAACGTCACCTTGCTTGAGGTGAGGAGGGTGCCAATCAAACTGGGAGTCCGGTACATCAGGGGCATCCACGATATGGTGGTCTGCAGCAAGGAATGCAAAGTAAAGGGGGGAAACAGACTTTAAATCTTAGAAGGCTGGCAAAGCACAAAACTGTCACAAGAAAAGAATAAATTGTCTTTTCTTGTAATATTTATCTGCTGATGACAATTCAAATATGTTTGTACTTTCCAGCAAACCGCGCCAACGAAAAATCGCGTTTATAATATCAAATATTTCTCTAAACTCCCAGACATAGCCGTCGACTTACCCCTCCCCGTCCAGTAGACGACCTTCTTGGTCCTGTACAAGCTGCTCCCAGCAGCCGACCGAAGGCCGACCGACGTTGATGTAAGGCCGTCGCTCGTGCTTGGCCCGTCGCCTCCAGCACCAGATATCTTTGCTAGAGATGGACGTTCATCATAGACGTGCGTGTGCACGCTGCCAATCAGCCGAGCTCCTGGCCCGGCCGGTACACGGGCTGGCAAAGGCCTGCAGTATATCACATCGACAAGGCACACATGAAGCAAATGAATCTCGGCAACAAATAGAATAATCTGTAATTAAGTGTGCGGATATGTCCTTCAGCTCAAGGCTGAGCGCTGTTAACTCAATTGCAACCGCGCTTCCCAAGCCTCACCCACCTTGCCGATTGTGACCTCTGTTGGTAATACAACGTAAGCGTGCTATTTTTTAAGTCGTTGCTGCTGCATGTCCAGGAAAACATATCCAAGTTAGGCCGCCGCGCATGTCAACAGCACCCCTTTACTTGATGAATTTCAGCACTTACCGGTCGCCCTCCATTGCGAAGATTATGTGTTACAATTAATGGTCAAATCAATCAGTTCAAATTGCTATGGTTCTCGAATAAGTTGTAAACGTTGCTGCACCTGAGCGTTACTTTCTGTATACTCACGCCTCCTATGTATTCTGATGTTATATTATAGAAAATATACCCTCAAGAACGGGGTATAAACGTTATTTCCTTACGTAGTATCGAAGTACGGCGTACGGCATAGCGTGGAGTAGCGTTATCCTAAGTCTTGGAAACATCGCCGCGTACTTAGATTTGTGACAAGAATGTCATTACATCATTAGCGTGCATCGAACGCAAAGTGGGAGAGAGTACGGACGCACTCAGCCTCCCGCACGCAGTGGATTCCACTGCGTGCTTCAAAAACGGGGCAAAGACGTCAGGCATCAACGTTATTTGATAAGTTTATGTTTTGCCGATATCAGCGATGAGGCCGAGCTTATCCTTTTCCTACCTGACCTTGGACCCTGACGACGAGATGGACATCCGCCAACTTCTGCCAATAACACGGACGGCAGTAAGCTAAAATATAAAAGAATAGATTTGCCCGTTACCTGATCATAACCTCCCCGTTAAATTTGCGACAGCAACGCTCTAGAGGACCCTTGTAACCTTCACAGCAGTACAACCTGAACCCCACACTAAACCCTACACTGCCATCCACGGTTCATCCTCGTTCGTCCGTCCCCCATGACCATATGGTGACGAAAGGCTCACGCGGACTTTCATCACTTAAGATCACCAGGACGTTTATAAACCTACTCAATGTAGGTTTATACACGCCATATACAAGAACTGGTACGAGTCGTGACAACGAAGCGGGGTATTCCCACCGCCAAGACCAACTGCACAGATTTCATTGATTATTATGTTGTGCCGCAAAGGTGCAAATAAATTGAATTTCACACGTCATGGCCCATACCTGTTTGGATCAGCAATATATTCGGCCAAAGACTCCGTCGAAGAGCGCGTCCCTAGAAACTTTGCGTAATTTAGGCTGGTATCTGCCCAATGCGTAGCGTCTTCAAGACGTCGACATCTATGAGCTACGCACGTCACCACAATTGAATCTCACGGGTCTGGGACCCATAAATTGAGAAGCCATAGGTTGGGGTATTACCGGTCTGAAAGCAGGTACCGATTATCCTATCCATTTCAGGAACGTGGCGTAAGCGAAAGGCTCCGGGAGTTACTGAAGCTGCTCGTACCTGGATATGTGCTCCATTTGCGTTGCGACGGATCCGGGGCGCCCTGACATGTAGCTTGGGGGATCTGTAGGTGTTGAGCAGGGTCATTGGTCTACGTTGCTATATGGTTACATATATCTGAGTTAAGCTTCCTAGGCATCGCCCGACAGATAGTCTAACAGATAGGTTCGTGGTATGCAGCTTTGATGTAACCCTTTGCAGAGCTGACATTCCCTTGTTAAAATTGTGGCATCTGACTCCACAGTCGGAACCTTATACTCGCATCTGGTAGTGTTACTGCGGGGATTAACGCACATCCCGTACCGTCGACCTCCGGCATCTCGTAAAAAAACGGCCGTAAGCACCTTAAATGAACACGATAATATAACTTGAATCCCGGCAAGCCATCATATGATAGGAAGTTCCGGTCGCAGGCCCAACGACCTGCATTTTGCGACGCAAGCAATCGTCCCAAGTGATAAAGTTAGTTCCCGCTATTACGTCATCAAGTTTAGTCTGTTAAATTGCATTATCTATTTATGCCCTTATCTCGGTTAGTGGTATTACTACGGAGCACGGTTCCCCGTTCGTACAGATGCATTTTTGGTGTTTTATCGCACCCCGAATAGTGGGGGAATTTCGCAAACATTAAGCCCATACGAAGCTTTTTGGTTGCCCGGGCCTATAAAAGCGCGACCTGGAGTACAATCAACAGTTATTTACGCCGCCCTTTCTTTTGGCCTTTAGGGACTCAAGAATTTGCGAACCCGAATTTAATGTTGGCTTCATGAGAGCAGAACGAGCACATGAGCGGGCGGCCTCCTCCCGCTCTGCTCGCTTTGGCCGCATCGCAGCCACCCGGTGACACAGCAGCGGAGCAGTTGCCTCAGCCATCCAGCAGTAATGAAACTCAGGATACTGTTGGGCAACCTGAGCAGGCGCTGAGCGCGGCACCAAAGAGCATCCTTAAGACCGCTGACTCGCTAAGAAGCAATTATGGTTACCAACGCAACATATCGTGGCAGGATCAATACGGCAAATCTCTGACGCAAGTAGTAGAATTTGAACCCAGGTGGGTGGTTAGCCATTCCAGCGGTCCATGTTCCACTCACGATACTGAACTAAATTTGTGCCTTGCAGCGAGCACGCCGACAGCGATTATGATGATTTCGAGGAGCGGAGCTGCTGCATCTTGATGTAGCTGTGCCTTCGGGGCTGGCTGGGACTAGCCACTTGGTCTTCAGGCTGGCGGTGGCCAGGAAATTGAATCGCTTAGCTTGCAGGAAGCTTGTTCCTGTGGAGGGGTGTATGGGGCCGAGCCTTTTGTGGTCTGGCCACATTTAGGGTTTGGCAGGGCAGTTAGTAAGCCACGTGGTGCTATGATATGCTAGGTATAGCCTACGTCCTCGTAAAACCTTGGGAGTCAGTTGACAGGAATGTCGAATAGGACTGCTCCGGGGTGATTATACCACGTGCCCAGGAATTTTTGAACCATGCATCATTTGACACGGGGTGTGTGCAATGACAGCGGCGTTCTAGCACTGCCGTCTCTTGGAAGGTACTGATCGTGCTCAACTGCAGTTGGGTTTATTTGATGATGTGCACATCAGGTTGTGTGTTCCTCGGACCTTGTGGCTTCATAAAATCCTGACTATATTGACTGGAACGAGACTTGACCGCCGCCAGCATTTGGCCATGCATGTATTGCTGAAAATAAGCTTTTTGCGTATGCTGCACCATGAAGCGGCATGCCAGACAGGAAGATGTCATGCGGTGCCTACACCGGGTGCATGGCATTCCGTGCTCTCCTGATGGTTACGGTGGGCCTGTAAGCTGTCACCTGGTGTGGCTTTGCCGTACGGCTTATCATTACGGACACACACTATTCGGGCTTCTTTGTGTCTTAGATTTGCCCAACGCTCCAGGCGTCCATGACTTATGGGAAAACGGAAGATATAACAGTGTCCAAACGCGAGACGCCATTAAACTGCCACTGGGCCTGATCGCGGGATTTCGCAACCACCTCGTCGGTCATGTTACTTGCACACGTTAATTTACGACTGCTCGTCTTTGCATCCGTAGAGGCCCGTGAAATCAATAACGAACATGCGCAACAGTATGATGAAACATATGACAAAGCGAGCTTCCGAGGCTCTGCACAACCCGCGTACTTGACAAAGCTGCCTGTCTACACATCAACAACCGGGCATATATACGACAACAAATGTGTAACTTGCCATCTATGGCTACACTGTTACTAGTCTGTCCAACACGACACAAAACCATTCTGTCACGAGTCGTCCTGTTATCGTCCAAGCTTAATTTACCCGCATCTACTGCGGACCAGCACTGACAAAACTGGTCGCAAGCCTGTCCTCATTGCGGCTGGGACAATCCCAACGCCGCTTTTTCCGTCTCGTAGATGACCATGCGGTACAGCTTGATGACGAATGTTTCCGTGTCGTTGTCCAGCACGGGACTAAGCTCCGTGTGCAGCATATCGGGGGTCGTGTGCTGACCCAGCAGCTTCACAACATAGTCAACCAACGTCGGCTCCGGGACTCCCAGTAGCTGCTGCACCTTGGAGGACACCCAACCCTGTGCAACGACAAGGGCAGAGGAATACAGAGGAGCCAACCGTGGTGCATCCAAGGGCATCAATACAGGGCCCCTAGGCGAGGAACCATGGCATGGACGCAAACCAGTTGCGGGCCAGGTGTCCAATCCGCATAATATAAGTTGGATCGATACAGTAACACGACATTCAAAAATGTGGTACCATCCTAACCTCAAAAGACAACAGGGCAAGGTGTATGCTCCCCTCGGAAACGTGCACAGTTCATACGCCGCATTACGTTAAGCCCGATGCAGAACATGCCTAGCGAGGTGCAAGTGGACGGATATTATACGCTTTCAGAATGCGCATGCAGGCAGTTGACAACCACGTAAGATACACAGAAATAAGCGTCCCCCAATACTGCTCCTCACCTTAAACTTTTCACCCATGGCCGAAGCATTGTAGTAGGACCACTTAATTTCATAAGAGAACACCCCGTCCCGGCTTGTGGGGATAGAGTCCATCATAACTTTAAGAGCTGCCTTCGAGTCGACCGGTGATTGGACCATCTGAATCGTTGGCACTGCAGCCGGCGTGGGGGCGATATGCATCGAGGGCGCTGCTGCCGTCGGTTGTGCTTCAGCCACGGCGAGCATTTCCTCCTCACTGTAGCGAATTGGCTTCTGCATAATCATACAACCAAACCGGCTGATCTTTAAGATCAGATTAAAACCCTACCACGACATCAGGGTTGAATCTGGTACGATGTACGCCAGGTCAGACCATGAAGAAGCGGCCCAACGAGCCCCGAACGCAAACGCACTTTGCTCGCGGCTATCACAGCCGCATTCGTGCCAGCCAAGACTCATTAACACGCAACATACCAGTTGGCGCTTTTGCATAGTCTCCTCCTCATCACCAAACATTGCTGCCAGAGCTGCATTGGTTCGTGCCCGGCCGCCAGGGCCCAGGATAACCCGGCTGCCGCTCGCCGCACCGACGCCCACACCGCCCCCGCCACCAGCGCCCTGCGAAGGGGCTGCTGCTGGCCCTGCAGGCAGGGCCCCCCCCACGCTGCTTACAGCGCCAACACCGTCGGCGGCGTGCGGCGGCGACTCAGACCTCCTGTAAAAGCCGTGTCGCGTATGTTCGGAGCCACCGCCATGCCCGTGCTCCCGGTGAGGTCCCAGTGGCCGCTCCTCGACCTTGATGTCCCCAGTCTGATGTATGGGCACTGTGGCCGGAGGTGCGCGTGCTGCTGCCAGCATGGCCTGGTATATGGGATCATTCGTGTCGACCTCCGGCTCGGCTTTTGCCTCAATTTTGGGTTCTACTTTAACCTCTGCCGGCTGTTGCTGGTACGATTGGTGTTGTAAAGCTTGCGGTTGCAGTGCTGGAGGCGGGTGCGCATCATAAACGACGCTTCCAGCTGGCCCGGGCGTGCCCTCGTGCGCGCTAGCCTCGCCTGCCATCGCCGCCGCCCGCTTGGCGCGCCGCTCTGCCTCACGCGCCTCACGCTGGCGATCGATCTCATCCTCGTCCTCCTCTGCAAGTCGTCGCTTCCGACGCTCGGCGGATTTTCGGCTGCGATTGAAGTGAAGACGGCACGGAATGACATCGCATCAGCGGCATGCCTCCAGAGCCCATGCTGCAAAAATTATCCACCGTAGTGCCCTGACCTTGCCCATTGTAGACCGCGAGGACTTACCTTCGCACTAGAGGCAGGGCCTACAACAAACATGCCGATCCCCGTCACGCCTGCACATAGCGGCAACACCAGACTCACGTGCCAGAAAGGGGTCGTCGCTCCCACATTTCCCTGTCATCATCACTCTCGTACTTCTCGCGATCCTCACGGACTGAGCGGCGCCAGTCAGCTTCAGTCTGTGCACGACGCTCGCGCTCGCGATCCCGCAGCATGGCACGCTCCCTGCAAGCCGGCGGCGCATTGTCCGCGAGCACAAATGTGCACCGCATGCGAGCAGCACAGCACGTGTGCCCGTGCACACACACGCCGGGAGGGACAGGGAAAAGAGCGAGAGGGGTCACACAGGTGCAACCCAGATGGCAGCGATGCGGCGGCTGCAAAGGTCCTGGAGATCTGTAGCGCCTGCAAAATACTGCGCACGGCCTCAGAATTCCGCGATCGAAGGAAGAGGGATAGACCGGGGCGGGACAGCACCACGTGGCGAAGATTCCACGTCCATGCTTCGCGCAAGTTAAACAACGCCGCTATATCTACGAGGGAATTATATCAAAGTGCTCATGCAAACGAGTACTGCTAGTAAGGTAACGGCACTGCACGCTCAAATAGAACTCCGGACCATAAGGAAGATAATCATACCGCGGGTAGTCTGGAGAGTACCCTGGCTGCGTCTGACAAAACCCTGCATCGTACCGTAACCATGGCTGAGACCAGGCCGCGCGCTGCGAGACCGCGGTGCTGGGGACCGTTCCTCAAGGAACGGATCAGCAGCAAAAACATTTTCAAGCCATGATATCCTTTCATGGAAGTTAGTCAAGGGGATATGACAAATTGTTTGGGCGCAGGATAACGTGATAGTATTAAGGGTATGCAAGTGACGTCCGGGTGACATGGGGAGGGCACGTGCGATATACTCAAGTGCGGCAACCGGTGACACGGGCACAGGTTGCCGCAAACTTTCCCCGACCCTACTGTGCGCCCAACTCCCTCCCTTTCACCAGGCAGGACCCTAGTATACCCCTTGAAAAATACTCGCTCTTTTACCCCCCAAAATAAGACCACTGCTGAAAGCCGCGCAAGATGGCGATGGTGACTGGCACCGACCGCTTGGCGGGACGCCAACGCAGCCACCTTGCTGTCCCCATACACATTTTGACCCTCCCTTACCTCCTGCAAGTGCCTTCAATTTGCGCGCAAAAGGGATTACACGAGGAAGAGGCAACGTGCTGGTGATGCTATGTTGGTTGCGTTGCTTGGGTTGAGCCCGCACCCCCGCCATGGAAAGGCACCGCCGCCACGCCTGCGGTGTGCGGATGCATTGAGGCTGCAGGAAGCCGCCGCTCGTGCGTGTGGGGCCGTTGCTGCCTGCCCTCTTTTCGCTGCCGGGTTAATGACAGGTGCGCTGCAAATCCCAAAATCCCGGCCACTACAACTTTACCGTACCAATAAGATGGGCACGCCTAAGCTCTGAGCAAACGGAGCTGACCTGTAGCTTGGAACAGAAAACCTTACAAGCCAAGACGTGTCAGCCACTACCGACACCTTGAGCACCGCCCTGAAACGGACCGTGCACCCTTGCCCAGCTGTTGACGTACCTCTCGTAGCGCTCCCACTCCCGCAGCTTCGCCTCGTACTTGGCATCCAGCTCCCGTCGCCTGTCGTCCTCTTTGCGCCGCTCGGCGTCCGCTTCGCGTGCCCACTCTCGCTCGCGGTCCCGCAGCTGCGCATGGCAGACAACAAATTGCTGAAGCCAGGCGTCGCAACCGTCAGGCGTCGGCGTCGGACAATTCGCCAAACGCCAGCACTAGTCACGAGCAGATCTAATTCCTGCATTCGTGCAGCTGTTTTAGCCTGTTAACCCAGCACATTTACCTCTCGTTCGCGTTCCTTTGCCTCCCGCTCCTTAGCATCTTTGTCGCGGTCTTGCTGCGAGGATGATGCAGGCTTGCCATTAGCTCCTACAGAACCCAATTGCGCCAGGAAGTCGCTTGCCGCCTGGGCCGCTTCGGGCACCCCACCAGAGGGAATGGGCGGTGGCGGTGGCAGAGGTCCACGGGACTCCTCGCGCTCCGAAACAACAGACATGATAATCTCTAGCACGCGATTATCTGCTGCCGCGTCGTCGTCCTCATCTGCTGCCTCTGTGGCAGCCGTTTCCTCGTCTCCTTCCTTTGCACCCTCGCCACCTTCAGGCGCTGGAGCGCCTTCGCTTGCTGCCTTCGCTTGTGATGCCTTCGCCTTCTTTTCTGCCTTTTCCGCAGCTTTTTGCTGCTCGTACTGCTCCGTGTACTTCTGGGTGGCAGCATTACCCTTAAGCAGCAGCTCCTGCCCATCTAGCTTCAGACCGTTCAGAAGCCGCATAGCGCGCAGCACACCCTCTGCGTCCTCAAACTCGCAAAACCCGAATCCCTTAGGCTGCTTCGTGTCGGGGTCTACCTGCCGCTTCCAAGACTTAACCCGACCGCAAGCGTCCAGCAGCGTCCGCACCACTGAGTCAGGCACTGATGAGGCTATCTTGCCCACGTATACAGTTGTGCTTTTCTCAGCAATGGACGGTGGCACATAAACTGCAGTCGTTAAGCCCAGCAAACCGGTAACGACGGATAGGCAGGAGCAAGGAAAGCGTTAATTGACACAAAGCTTAACAAGCAAACCTCACCTCCTTTAGCATGTGCGCTGCTTCCCAGCGTTGGGCGCGGACCCATGGACGGAGTGGCAGCCATAGGTGGGCGCATTTGCGGCAACCCCATACCAAGCGGCATGCCCCCCATGCCCATGCCACCCATAGGAACTGGCGGCATCATCATGGGCCGCATACCTGCACCGTTGCAAAGCGGGAAGTTCTTTGCCACTGCCAAACAGATGAAATCCGTGCGACATCTTAGCCAGGAAAGGTTCCACCTATCCAATAATAAATAAGGATCATATGCAAAAGCCTAACGCTTTCAGCCTTAATCGCAAAACGTTGACCTACCCATTCCGCCCGGCATACCGCCAAAGCCAGGCGGCGGTCCAGGAAATCCCATTCCTCCAGGCATACCAGGCCGGAAACCTTGGAAAGGAAAGCCTGGAGGTCCGCTCATTGCGGAGAATGCTTTGCCAAGCAGATGAACGGTTTGCTTATGGATAAGTATACGTCCTGGGTTAGACAACTCAGCGAAGTAAAAAAGGAGCAACAGTCATGCAAATCCATCTAGACTGATAATGCATTTTAGACTATCTCAATTCTTAAAGGCGGTACGGCAGAATTAGCTGTACGAGAAGGTGGATACTAAGGCGGACACACATTGACTTGTCCACACATGCACGCCATCTCCCGCAGGAGAGTAATATAAATTAAAGTGGAGACCGAACGGCTTGAGTGCAGCAACTGAAACAGCGCCTGACGCACAATACTGTGGGCCTTGTAGGTTAAAGCATACTAGCTTCCCTGGACAAACAGCCTCAGTCAGCACATGGGTGCTGCATAAAATTGTCCAAAAGGCAAAATCGAAATGGGGCATCGGCAAAGATGTGTATCACTCAGGATCACCCCTTGAAGTGCAAAGGGTGGTGAGGTGAGTCAATGCCGTCTCCCAAATCTCGCAGCCAGTAATGCTGTGCCAGCAAAAGCAGCAAGGCGCGACCAAAAGTTCAAAATTACAGCACATGCGGAAGAATATTTGGCAGAACGTGTAGCTGGTCGGGCCGCCGCCGCGCATCCACGTGCATCAAGATGTGGCCCCTCGCAATAAGTTCAAGCTTTGTGATCCTGCAGTGCCCCTAAGCAGCCATGGCCGAATTTTCCACAAGGAACGTGCTCTGCGAGCCATCGGTTAAAATGTTTGCTGCAAATGCCCGTCGCTCTCCCTGCATGCAGATACCGGAGGATACCGTAACAAATGCACACCCGGAAAGATATCGGGCAGGTTGCTTTGAGCCTACTTCACAGATGCTATGATTGCTTGCTTAGATAACGGTACTCCAGCGTGCTCAAGCATTATATTTAACAGAAGCCGAGGTTGCTCAAAGCATAGCAATCCGTACCATACCGCAGTTCCTAACACTTGACCTGACTGAATTCGGACTTTTGTGATTCCAGTAGCTGCAAAGGTCCATTCCTGGCTGAACCTTGCCTTGACCTTTCCAGAGCGTTGATAATGGTGTCAGCAGACCAGTTGGCAGCTTGGACATGCGAGCAGGAAGTGTCATCCCGGCGCAAAACTGTCGACAGCATGGCTTCCGAATTTGCAGTGATTGTCCGTCATGAAACGGTATGAAAACAGCATAACTAGTCATAACCGTTGCGGTATGTGATCAATATCGCCACAGGCATAAACTGCCTGGAGCAGCGTGTCCCCCATGCCTGCAGATGCTCGGATTATTCAGAGATCTGCCCCACATCGGCAGATAGACGCGGAAGGCCTGCATCCATTGACTTCCGCAATGCCGGACGAAAGCAAGTAATTGACAAGGTCGTGTAGTGTGACTGACATGCCGAGGCAGTAAGGGATGAGCTGTTTTTGAGGATGCTGCACACTAGTCAAGAGTACCGCGCATATCCACGTACACAACTCCGGGAATAAGCCAATCGAGTCCGTCAAGCTGGCAAGACTGCCAAAGGTGTGCACGCATCAATCCAACAAGCCCCGAATGTATTTAGAGCCAAATGATTCTCATCACAGCAAAAGCAATCATCCCGGACCACCTCGTGGCTCCAATACCATACTCGCCTTGGGGCTCTACTACCGAGCCACCGAAAACTCCAAACCCACAGCCGCCGTCTGGGTACAGACAGCCAGGATCACCTCGGGGGTGAGGCTGTCAATGGCCCTGCTGAGAAAAAACATAGGGAATACATCTTCCCAAGCTGCTATTTAAGCCCCTTTATGAACAGCGTTCCCGCAGTAACACAGGTCGTGAAGCAACAACGCAACCCACCGCTGCGACGTGGCTAGATGGCCGTACGAACGAACAGCAGCAAATCGTTCAATTATTAGTTTAAGCGTCATATCGCTTTCCCCGCCATGAGCCCATAGTGTAGCTGCGTGTGCATGAAAAGGCGATTCGGCCATAAAAAAGCGATCCTGTGACAGCATGCTGGACCCCACCTTGGCGCTCGAACCAGCACCGTTACCCTCACGCGGTGGAATCCTGTGATTGCCGGACGCGGGCGCTTGGCCCTTAGCCCCACCGGTTCAGTCAGCAATCGGCTATGGGCTCGCACGCCTTTGTATGCAGAGAAGTGGATATGTCCTGTATAATTGTGCACTGCCTTACTAAAACCCAGTTTTGCTTTTCCTAAGCCCTCCAGCATACCCCGGTTGGCACATCCATCCACCTGGCAGAGTAATACTTCCATGCTCCTTCGAAAAGGATAAGCAAGGCCATACGCATATTTCAAATTTTGTTCATACTTTTTTTCCACAGCCAGGCCGCGGGCACGCCAGCTGTGTCATGTGTGTACGACAACGCCAAACGAAGATCGCCCTTATATAAATCATCAGTGCTCTTCCGAGACGGTTACGCTCTTAGCCAGGTTCCGCGGCTGATCAACGTTGAGGCCGCGCAATACAGTGAGGTGATATGACAGCAGTTGCAGCGGGACAATGTTGATGACGGGCTGTAGGCAGTCCACCGTCTCTGGCACCTGGTGCATCAGCAGTCCATGGAGCGGAATGGGTGCAACGCCACGTCCCAGGGGACGCACTGGGTAACATGGCTATAATCCGCAGAAGGCTGGCTCAGGCAGGTTTAAGTCATTGGCTACCGACTGGGTGGGATTTGCCAGAGTCCCAAATGCCCACGCAATAGGTCCTATGTATGTAAGTTGGACACCCGCGCAATGCGGCCCCACCACCTTCCTAATGCACAGGTATGGCGTGTCCCACGCCCAGCTGCCTGTGCGCCGTCAGCCCCGCCGCGGTCAAGGACTCCTTCAGCTCTTAACATACCTGAATTAGCTTGCAGCCCCTGTCCTCGTACTGCTTCATACCCTCGTCGTTCTCATTGCACACAATATACAGCTGCGCATCCCGGGCGAGCAGCTGCTGGATGACGCTCTCCATCTTCTTATACATGCCATCACTGCTTGTACGGATGGGAAATCACGGCGGGTACCATGGGGCCAGGCGCACAGGGCCGCCCAAGTACAAGGTAAGGCAGATAACCTGAGCCTGAGGCTGAGTTAGGACCTGAGCGCCCCTATGTCCGTAAATTGCAAATTAGAATATATGCACTGCTTACTGAATGAGGGCTTGGATCACAACCGTAATTCATGGTACTGCTTTTCCTTCAAACGGCCTAATTCCTGAGCGCAAACCGGCTCCATGCCGGCAGCAATCACCCCTAATCCCAGCACGCCCGATGCCGACCAACCGTGTCGCGATGACCACAATGGGCATGTGCTTATCCACCAACGCCAGGGGTCCATGCTTCATCTCCCCGGCGAGCATACCCTCGCTATGGATAAGGGCCACCTCCTTCACCTGGAGAGCAAAGATCTGGCCTTAGGTACCGGTATATGGTAGTCGTCAGGTTACCATGCACATGTGCTGAATATCAGAGCCAACACACCCGAGCATTGCTACGATGAGGAACCAAAGTTCAAACATTGAAGCCGCAGCCACTGACGTAGGTGGCACCAACCTTCAGTGCAGCCTCCAGCACGGTAGCGTAGTTGTAGCCGCGGCCGAAGAACAGCAGGCTGTTGACAGAGCGCAGGTGCTCTGCGAGGTCCCGCATGGCACTGTCGAGCATAAGCACGCGGCGCACCTTGCCGGGCAGCTGGCCTGCGGCCGTCGCAACGCAACATGCAGTCGGGACGTGGGCGGCAGATTGCGGACAGCGGTGGAAAGCACGGGGTACAGGAAGGAAGTTCGATGGCATGGCATGTGTCTAAGCACTGTGGAAACCCTGAACATGAACTGTGAGCGCACCAGGACCAGGAACAATCCCGTGAGCCATTATTATGGCGATATGCCGCGGGTGCCATAATGGTCCAAGAGCACGACGTCGCCGGATCCCCTGCCGGCTGATGCTGTGTTCCGTCGCAAGTCCTAATATTTGGCTCCAAACTAAGACTGGTATGGAACCACCTAGCTCGACCCGAACCGTGATGCGTCACAAGATGCTGCCGCGCAAACCCCATTTACCTAGCTCGTCGATAATAGTATCTCGCCGTTCACGCTTGGCGATCGAGTCCTCCGCAAGCTGCAGCGCCATCATAGTGATGACAATGATTTGTGACGTGTAGGCCTTGGTGGATGCCACGCCTATCTCGTAGCCCGCGTTTAGGTGCACGCCGCAATGCGTCATGCGAGAGATGGCGCTGCCCACCTGCAGTGCCAAAAGAGCGAGGGGATGAATATATTGACTGACTTCATTTTGCGTCGCCGCTAGATATTCGTGTCCACAGTGCAGGGTGGAGCTGATTAGTTTATCTCTGCTGGCAGCTCAACTACCGGTGCTCATTAAAAACGGATTTTGCCTAACAGGCAATCAGATGTGGGCTACATAACAATACCGTAGTAGTTGCACGACTTGTTTTCACCATCCCACAAGAAAATGCCTTACACGCAGCTGGCAGCAACCGGCCGTGCCATAAACGAAGACTGGTTGCAGCAGTGCTAGGCAGTGTAGGGCAAAAAAGCGGTCAGGTGCCAGTTTAGCCTCACTACCGTGCATTGAACACGACCATGCACGTGCACCCACCGTGTTCGTGACACCCACGCATAGGGCGCCATGCGCCTTGGCATACTCCAGGGCGCGCAGCGTATCCGCTGTCTCGCCGCTTTGTGATAGGAATACGCACGTGTCATCCCTGTGGCGCTCCAAGGGGTGGCGGACCTCCCTTCAGTACAAACCTCGAAAGAAATACCGCAAACTTTGGAGTCCGACCCCCCTTTTGCGCGGTGATACGTTCTCACGCTCCAAAGCACCTACGGCATCCTGCCTTTGCCCAAACAGCTACGAATTCTCATTCTCTTCAGTCGGCATGATAACTCGTAGCGCCTTCAGCCACCCCAGCATCGCATCCGAAATGGAGGCTACCATGCTGTCACCCATTCGGACGGGTATGAAGCTATGACCCAACGAAACTGAGCGCGGCCGTTGCGCGCCTTTTAAGAGCCCCACAGCATTCGATTAACGGGCATTGAGTCGAGAAGGCCGGAACCCGACCTCCTGAATCACACCTGAAGATTGGGCAGCGGCGATCCAGGAAGTCACTCGCCAGTTCCAGCGATACGGGCACCTCACACATCTCCTCCAGCGTCTGCCGTGCAGCGAGGCATGCATGGTAAGACGTGCCGCAGGCCACAAGCACAATGCGCCGGCAGCGGCGGATAGTTGCGCCGTGCTCCACCAGGCCACCTAACTTGATGCGCTGCGTGAGGTACGGGTTGCCCACCGCGGGCCTCTGGAACTGCACGCGACCTCGCATGGTTTGCAGAAGGGACTCTGGCTGCTCGTGGATCTCCTTCTGCATAAAGTGATCGTAGCCGCCCTGGGAGACACGGAGCAGCGAGGAAAGAAGCACCACCGACGCGTCCGTGCAAGGAGCAGAAGGGCAGGCGAGAGACACGCAGCGGGGATGATGGAGAGCGTCAGGATAACTCTTTGGAAGACCTTGATAATCCTTACTATTTGGTGGCAACTCACACGCGACTGTCCATCCGTCTGGTGCAATTATCAGGAATGCACGTAGTTTCCGTTTGCACCGAGCGCTTCATGGCGCACATTCAGCAGAACGATGGTCAGTCCAGTGTCAGCGCCAGGTGTCACCTCTTGCGCCTTGATCTATGCGGAGGACGGGTGTGGACACCGCTACCAGTCGAAGGTTCTTGCGAGCACGGCTTCATCCAAATATGAGCTCTCCGATCCCACAGATGGCTATGTGCACATATGCCGCTCCACCCTGAGCGCCGACAGAGTCACGTATCATGTCGCAATGTGTCCCTCCTGGAGACATCGGTCCGCATCACCACCTAAAAGATGAAGCGCGCCTTCTACTAGGCGTACTCGTCACGCACCTTCATAATCTGCTCCACCTCCAGCTGCAGTGTTAGCAGCACGCGCGGCACGGCCTCCTCCACGTTCTCCCCACCCGTATTATAGATGCCGTAGCCACCGCTGCAAAGGTGCAGCACGTCATTGTCCTCCAGCACGATGACCCTGTGTACATAGAGCATGCGCGGGACTAAGATGGCGCATGAGGAGTGCATGGGCCATTACATTGCCGCTATCAAGGACGCTGCCACTGCCGACTCTCTCGAGGTCGCTCTACATGACGTGTAAACTTATGAAAGATCGGCGAACGACGTATTCCCTGGCTAAACAAGGCAAGCCGACATCCGGGGAGAAGTATAACAAGCCAACGTGTGCCTGATAATCAGCACTCCAGAATAGCATACACACTCATAATGCTGCCACTGTTAAGCTACTGCACGGATACAACATGCTCCTGACTGCCCCCATGTTGTTTGCTTCAGATATAGCCCAATCAAGCTAGCAAAGTCACATGGTTGATGGTTCAGAGCTCACCGCTTTGTGTACTCGATGACCGCGCTGGCATCAGATGCGATAAAGCATTCAATGGCTTCGCGACGCCATTTGGTGTCGGCGGCGTCCTGCAAACGGCTGAACGATGCACGCCGAGCTCCGGGCTCCTCCTTAATTCCCAGAATCATGGGGCTGCCGCGTTTGCAGGCCACTAGCTCGCCTGCCGGGAACAAAATGCAGCGCACGCGTGCGTGTACGAACATCAAGGTATTCGCGAGTAAAAGAAGAAGATATCCGTTGCAGACGCCCTCGGGCACACAACGGAGCCAGACTGAGGTGGAAAAAAGGTTGCTCGATGGTCAGCAACACATGCGGACTGAAGAGTCCCAGTCCCGTGCCATGGACGGCCCACCGAACGACGAAATGGTAGGGATGGAGGAGGAGATACCCACGGCGTAGCACCGGGAACTTGCTTCACATCTCCACCTTGCACGTCCTACAGTGTCGCCCTCAAAATGCCTCACATTCAACGACAATAGTGACATGGAATTCCGTACATTAAACAGGAAAGGACTGTCTGGCCGGAAAAAGAAATACGTCCGTCCAGTATCTGCGAGCACCGTGTCCCAGCCACTGCTACCACGGTCGGCCCAGGATTCTCTCGTGCCCACAACCCGCGCCCACCTGGGTAATGCGTGCTCTTGACCAGCACAGCATAAGCGCCCTCCAGCTTCTTCAGAACCTCCATTACTAGCTGCATGAGCATGCAGACGCACAAACGCAGGAGCACAGGACACCACCAATGTTCCATCATGCAGTTATTGAGGTGGTGTTCCCTTGGAAGAGCATTTGAAGCCTCTGCCTAAGGGTGAAGCACATTCATGCAGGCTGCGCATGGGTTGTGCCCACAGTGGCGATGGTGACGTTGGTAATCGTGGGATTCAACCCAAGAGTTGCCATGGCTATCGTGTCTGTTCCTACCAGCATTACCCACCGCCCCGCGTAGCTGTAACTATTTGGCAATCATTTAGGATAGGGCGCTCTCACCGAGAGTTGATTACCTAGACTCCTAGCTCTGGTGCCAGAGTGCTTCAACCCGCACAGTGAACATATGGTACAGTGATTGTCAACACTTGCCAACAACGCTTGGCTGCCGTCAAAAACCAACACCGAGGGGTGATGCTACAGCAACCTTACCTTCGGGAAGGGCACCTTCTCGGACAGCCGGTCGTACACGAACTTGCAGAGCTTTGGAATCACCTCCGTATCTGTTTCCGTGCTAAAGGTTTCGCCATGCTTTATCTGCGGCACAAGGGGAGGTGTGTCCGTAAGCACCCGCACGGAAAGCACAGCTGGATACACCCGTAGTTTTGTTAAAACAACGTATCGGGAAGCTTTGATAGGTGCCAGTAACATGCAAGCGCGCCGGTCAGCGGCCAGCACCGTAACTATGCCTGCCGCACCGCGACATGCCGTACAGTATCATGCAGTCGAACCTGCTTGCTCCGGCAAAGCTATCCTTACCAGAAATGCCTTGAGAAGACTGTAATTCGTAATGATGCCGTTGTGGACCACAACAAACTGGCCTTCCGGATCCGAAGGGATAGGATGGCTGTTCACTGCCGAGGGCGGGCCATGTGTTGCCCACCGTGTGTGAGCTACTCCAACCTGGCTGCGGAACTCCCGTTTCAGATCCAGCTGATCGCGTGCAATAATGTCGTAAGTCATACGCTCCAGCGCATCAACCTTGCCCACTTCCTTAATGATCATAGGGCCGGTGAACTCGAGGGTACCATTCTCCTCTGCAATGACCTTATGGCCATCCGTGTGATGTTGTGCGAGTGGATAAGCATCCACAACGTCGAAAGCAATCCCAGCAGAATCATACCCACGGTATTCTAGCCTCTTCAGTCCGTTGAAAAGGCAGTCGAGGATAAACCGTAAATCCCTACGCACGTTAAATGTATAATAGCCGACAATTCCGCACATCGTCTTGACTAATACAGGGCTTTCAAACGAAAAACGAAGGAATGAAATTCCGACCTAGATAGCCCTCTTTGAAAATGAATCTTTGAAATACATTATCGCGTCATATAGAGCCTAAGTGGGATGTAATAGTGTGGTCTGAGATTTTAATAGAAGCTCACACAAGTGTGCTATGAAAATCCAACAGCCAGGTTAATAATATGTCGATTGTGCGACTTCTTAATACACCGAGTTAATTTGTAGAACTAGAAAGACACTGTGTCCCCATGGTTATGATTGTCCATGTTGTACCAACGACCTAACAGAGCTTGTACGCAACAGACCTTTCATTGGCAGACTGAAATGAGTTAGAGCCTGTTCGTGCGATGCAAGCTTGGAAATTGACAAAATCAGCATGCCTCTCCTGCCATGTCGGCTATCACGGCAGGCTGCGTTTGGCCGAGCTTATACGAAGTCGCGGCAGGCGCTTGTTGTGCGTGGTAGGTAACTATAAATTAACGATGGCATGACAGTGTGATTTTCGCGTACGCTATGATCTCCGTTCGTACGCAGCGGAGGCCTCCGTGGGTACCATTGCCGCGACACTTCCCGTCATTGCGATTGGCGGGTAGGTGAGAGCGTTCTTCATGTGTGAAATGATGCCGGGTCGCTCGTAATATGCGCTGCGCTGTGCTATGCGTCCCATGACCTTCGGCGCATTTGGACCCTGACCTCACAGGGTTGCAGCATGGAGGTTCGCCGTGTATGGCCAACTTGAATATATCACAGCTGCCATGCTAACAAACTACGTGCCAAAAGGTGTGATCTGGAATGCAAAAAAGGCAAAACCGTGGCTTACTGCATCACGTTCCCCAACTTCACGCTCTAATCAATCGACGGAACGTTCACAGGGGAGCCCGGCCCCCGAGTAATTCAGCTGCAGGGTAGCACTCGGGTAAGGCTGGAATGGAGGAAGGGGAAACGCAGTGTACGTGCAGGAGTGGCACAGGATTCTGACGTTGCTCCGGGACCTGTTGTAACATTCTATTCTAATGCAACTTGAGGCTTCGTCTCCTCGGATTGCAGGAGCTCTACTATTACCCTAAAAGCACGCTGCAGGTTACAGTGGTTGGCGAAAATATCAACAAAGGACTTCTGGAGCAGGCAGGCCTTCAGGTAGGCTATCTGTGCTTATGGGAGAGGGACGGCATTCGTATCACGCTTTCTGGTTGGCGTCATACAACTAAGGCTAAGTTGTTAAACACGTTCTGGCGGTCTGGAAAGGATTTGACCTGACTCTTGACGCACCTTGTTCCTTAAGATGTCCACGATATGGCCATCGCCGACAACTACCTTGAGTATATATTTTGCCGATCGCCAAAAACGTATCGCGCATATGAACGTATTTTGTTCCGTTGCCTCTCCGGAACCGCCGCCACACCACAGATCACAGGATCCTTGTAACCGAACCCGCTCTGGTCCTACCACCCCCAGGCTGCTGTGCCGACAACGGCGAAGACGCAGTCCCCAGCCAACCTAGGCTTCGCGGCAGATGCAAGCGTAGACGCGGTGGTGTCTATAGGGGCCATAGCTGGTATGAGCGAGCCGCAACGCGCGGCATTTGCCACTGAGGTGCTCCGCGTCCTGAAGCCGGGCTGCCCCATTATTTTTGTTGAGCGGAGTAAGTGTTCTTTTCGCAAACTGAGAAAATCAATTCTAGCTGTCAAGGGCGCATACATACCGAAATGCATGGGAATCATTAAGTACGGACTTGCCACGCAGCGTGCCCTGATTACCCCAGTGTGACTAACTGCACATTGCTACCACGGTGAACGACTGAACGACTGCAGTACCTGGTGGCCTGCCCATTCGCTTCATCGGAGCCTCCAGCTTCACGTTAGGTGAGTTAACGGTGTTGTCACGGATACCGGGCAGTATGCGGACGGAAAGCATGCCGACATGTATATGACGAGGGTCAGCACTCAGCAGCGAC
The DNA here is from genome assembly GCA_019650235.1 of Volvox reticuliferus. NCBI lineage: Eukaryota > Viridiplantae > Chlorophyta > Chlorophyceae > Chlamydomonadales > Volvocaceae > Volvox > Volvox reticuliferus. The sequence goes on from BNCP01000016.1 coordinate 759,351, forward strand.
TTCGACACCCTGGATACTGCATATGTGGCTACAGCGTTCCAAGTGAGAGTTTTGTCCCGAGGCTTATTAAACTCAACGCTTTTGCCCCCAAAGCTTTGTGATCAAGCACGTCCCTTCAAATGGTTGTTCGAAGTAGACTTTGATGCCAACCTATGGTAAGTACCACCGTGAGTGATGCATCCAATTGAACTTTCCGTGCAATCTGCTCCGAACGTATTGCGATGTGCTGTAGCTGAGTCATTTTTGCAAGGGTGGAAGGACCGCCAGGATGCTTTTGAGCTGGTGGAGTGGGATGTGGCCTTGGAAGGTCAGGATCCACACGCAGTGGGTGTTGCCGTCAAGGCGGCCGACTACCGAGCACCAATCCTTAGCAGGCGTGCTGAAAAGGCGGCTGAGAAGGCGGAGCGGGAGCGGGTAGAGAAGGAGGCACGAAAGGAGAAGGCACGTTTACCAAAGAAGGGTTTTGACAAGGTTGCTGGAAATTTAATGACTGATGACTGATGATTACCCAATTTTGCTTTTTTATAGGATTGCGTGCAGTACACTCTTACACATGTGCTACTTGTACGGTTGGTGTTGACGTATATCATAGTAATTCAACGGTCTGGATGACGTTGAATTCACGCTAATCTAGCGGACGTTGCATTATAGATAGGGAACGACGTCAACGGCGTCAAGCTTAAATTGGCTTGTTTACAAACAAGTTGACAGATTACGGAGTTGTGTGATCTTACCATTGAGTAAATGCGGCGAGCGGGTAACCATCTGCACTTACAATATGGTGTTGATAAACACCGATTCTTCTATATGAACTCAGCGTCTCAAAACAGTGATAACCTGATTTAACTACCTTTGAAGCATGTTATTATGTACGCGTTGTGAATGAACCTAGTCGCCAACACCAGCTCATGACTAATTGCTGGTCGTACACGGAGTGCCCGGCACCTCGAACAAGACATCTTGGCTCTGCCCGCACCTTATGCAGCTCGAAGGTAGTCGTAGGGGGCAAACATTTTTGGCCAAGGACTGCTATCAAGGGAATAAGGCGCAATTCATGTCCACAATCAGGGCAGGCTCAATTGTTGGTAGGGTCTTCTACATCCATCAGTTGTCCATATCCGTTTTCCTGAGGCAGCCGGAACACGTGCGACTTGTAATGGAATGATGTTCCGCTGTAAATGCTGTAATGACGACGTTCCACCAACACTTGAGCAGTGCTGTTTGACATTCGCAAGTCACCCTGTAAAGAAAAGCCCTTTGTGAACAGCTTGGACAGTGATTCTGCCCTTTCCTGTGACAGCACAGAAGCGGATTGTTGAGATTCGAAATTAGCACGTTGAAAAGGTAGCATGCAGGAGGCCAGACATAAGGGCTGAGGCAATGTACGGGCTGACAGTGGATTACCAAAGTCTGACAGCTCCACCAGGTTTCTTCAAGGGGGTGGCTATTTTTTCCGGGCATCCCCGGAGCCCCAAAAAATCTTTTTCGGGGTGTCCCCCGGAATTCTACCTGGCAAGGCCCTAAATTGCTCCAGGGATGCCCGGAACACACAAAAACATTTTCCAGGGTCACAAATGCTTGTGTATTATAGGGAAACAATATTTCTTTTAGTCAAATTCATAAGAAATACTTTTGGGGTTAATGTAAGGTAGGGCTCTGTCTTTACATGCTACTCAAAGCCGAGTGCAAGCAGCTCAGCAGTACTGAAACCAGCTTCCCCTGCCATCTCTTCCTCTGAAGGTACTTGTATGTAACCACAATAAGCTTGATTGGAAGTCTTATTTAATAACATGGTTAAAACAGTATAGAGGTTTTCTTCAGAGTTTTATGTTATTCTATCAAGCCTTAGTCAACTCCTAATGGTTCTGGAGCCAGTAGTTGTCCCCGTAACTGACCCCAACTTTTTGCAAAAATTTTCCGGGTAAACCCGGAAAAGAAAATTTTCTTTCACGGGGGTCATTTTTTTCCACCCGGAAAGCCGCGCTTCGCGCGGCTAAATATTTCCGGGGATCCCCGGAGCGGGCCCACCACTTTTACGGGCATTTTTTAAAAATGCGAAAAATTTCTGGGCCCCGTCCGGGGTGAAGAACGCTGAGCTCCACACACTCAAATTCCAGTCCAGAAGTTGATTGCGCGAGTCAAATCCACGTTTATATCTCATTCCATCCAGTTCTGTGCCTGCAATAGTTCAGAACATGGAGAGTTAGAGTGGTCACCGCAACCGAGTGGTCACATGCATATGCATATCCATGGGCCCTCAGGGCAGTTTAGGTTATCCTCAAGGGGCATCGGACATATGCTTGTCTATTTCGCTAACATCACTGGGCACCAGGATATCATAAAATGCAGCATGGCATCTGTCCCCTCGGCTCAGATAGGAGCGAAAGACAATAGAAGTTCAGCATCGCGGATAGTAAGCCCGCATCGGATGAACTATGCGTGAATTAAGCATCACAGCCGAGATGAATTTTGCCAATATAACCCATGATCTGCCACTCGATGTTGGAACAGAAACTGTGCATAATGCCTAGGCTTTCCGTCAAGCCAGCATAAAGCTCAGATAGGAGCGAAAGACAATAGAAGTTCAGCATCGGGGGTAGTAAGCCCACATCGGATGAACTATGCGTGAATTAGACATCACTGCTTCAGCTGGGAAAGGCTCAACTCAAGTTCAGCACTCTATGACAACTATACAGAAGCCCGTTTCAACCCGTGGTCAACAAAAGGGTGTACATACCACAGCATCTCGTACAGCTGTGTTCCTTAGAGGACAGCCGTAATAACTCAGTAACAGCGTTTGGCGCTCATCAGGATTTAAGTAATATAAAAACACAGCCACGCCAATGGTTTTAGGACACCAACATCATTACCATAGATCCAGTCAACGTCCTGTCACTGCATTGTGCAGACACCTCACAACATCCTAGCTGCAACCCTGTGATCAACATATAGAACCTAAATGAGGTATAGCACCGAGATGAGCTCTCCTAAATAAAATTTTGAAGCTACCTGTGCGATCCTTTTTAACCCCTGACTGGCCCTGACTTCGAACCATACCTGTGAGGATATCTCAGCGCATACGCGAGCGATGGGATGACCACGACCCACCAAAGAGCACCCATCTGTCGACGTGAAGGTGCTTGCGAAGTATACTAAGATCGGAAACCAGGGTATTCGTGTTCTTGTCAACTAGGCAGCCGCGGGGTATGAAAGAGCACGATCAATCAGCACAACAATATAAGGACCCTGGTCAAAGAACTGACTGCATTACACGCTGAGGAGCGAGTTTAGAAAATGGTATGCCATGCTGCGCCGCCGGGTCGGTAGACCATTTCATATTTTTACTGAGACGCTTCGAGGCCATCTTGTAACCAACGCATGATATACAAAGCAACCTACGCATGAGCCGCCATGAATAACCACTCCTGGAATCCCGCTCTCATGACCACTGACTTCGTATTTAAGCTCGTGCAGGCTGCTAACTCTTTAATGGTCCCTCAAAGCAGTCCCGCTACAAGGACACCAAAATCAATAGCAAGACTCCGGCTCGGAAGGGACCCTTTCGGCCACCTAGCGACAACATTGGGCAAACAGATATCGTGACTGCATAAGTTTAAGATATCGTGTATTCTAATCTATTAAGGATCTAATAGGTTATACAGTCACCTATATATTTGGATGAGAGCCGCCACTCAAGCCAGGGCTTATGCCGTATAAGTACCGAACATACAAGCAACTGACAATCCAACAGTGCATGACTACAAACGGTACAGATTCCCTGCCCTTGTCGAGTGTACAGCATTGTGTTAACATAAGATAGCGTAGTGTAGCAGCGTGGCCGTGATGCAGATATGGTACGGTGCATTTAAGCTTGACAAGAATGACCGTGACTTGTGTCGGCATCGCCGCCTGGAACCTGGGGCGCGCCATTTAAATGATCTTGGCTATCGGCGCAAATTCATTTTCAACACGGCTCATCCAATATAATACTCCCATGCATTTGTCACTCGCACGGACCCGCAGCGGGGCCATGCCAGGTCTAGTTCTGGCAGTTTGTGTCCTAAGGAAAGGTATTGCATGGTCTATCCTACTCCCTATTCCCCATCTGCCGGTTGTACAGCGGGGTGCTGCGGTGCCACCACCCGCAGCACTGCAATCTGTGCGCACATCTTTTCCAAGACGCCATTTATATACGGACATCTGCCGATTTTCCACGTGTCATGACTTCGCAACCTTCAGATACACCACCTAACTTACAAGCTCACGCAGCCACAGGAATCCCACTCACCAAGCGGCTGACCCTTCCAACCGTCCGCAAAAGCCCAGACGCGTCACGAAGAGATTGCCAACCAGTCTACTTCGCCATTACGCCGCATAAACAAAAGTTGGCGGAAGTGTGCAGTCCGCATTACACTAGGTATTACGCGGCCAGCAAGCATCCGACCGCGAGACCCCTCTGCCTCCTCCACAAATGAGCGTCGCACCAGCAACCCAGAATTGTGGCTGCTAGCCGTCATAGCCGCGAAAGCCATCACCAGATCTTCATCTAATCACTGGCCGCTCTCCAGGAAGCGCTCCCGGTAATGTGTCCCTTTGGCAACCACGAAGAATAGCGGCAGCCCGGGCACCACATGATCTTCCGTAGCGAGCACCTGCCGTAGTGAATGGCGTGGATCGACAAGCCGCATACGTGCTGCACGACTGCCGTAACGCTCTGGACCCACATCATCGAGGCCCTGAGGCCAGTGGCCTTGCATCGCCTGCACTAACTGGTCCTGAGAGTGGAAAGACCGGGCAAAGAAGGCAAGCATCAGGGAGACATGAAGGTGTGCGCCTTGGTGACATACCGGGTAGGAAAGCAAAGGTGCCTGAGAGTGGATGTGAATTCAGAGAAGATTGTATGTTAAAGAGTTTATGGAGTATTCCGCAGCGGTGAAGATCCGGGCAAAGCTGCTTTGGTGAGGGTTTTAGACACTAAGCGTAAACAGCATGCTGCTGCGCTAAACATCAAGGAGTACATGAGGTATGGAAACTTGTGTTGGGACGAGGGGTACCGGTGCACAGGCAGTCCACATGCAACATCATCGTGCAAAACTCCAGGCCAACTCTGGCACATACCCTGTTAAGTGGCCTTCCTGCATGTGCCAGGTAATATAACTCAATACGGTCGCGGGTGTAGTCGCCCGCTTCATCCCATTGCAATGGTGGCGCGTCGGGGCCGAACATCTGCGGGGAAATACTGCGGTGAATGGACCGACAATGTAACCAGCAACTATGGCTGTCCCGACCGTCACCAGAGCTACGCATCCACCCTGGTTACGTATAGCCACATAACGTTTTACAACGTAGTCCCGCAGAAGACTACCCTTTCCGGACAAAATTAGTGTGCTGCATTGCAACTAAAACGTGAACCGCAACCTAATTCTGACAGATCTTTGGAACGGCTATCATGGTGAGGTCCCCCTCCCTCAGCTTGCCACTGATACGACCCTTCCTTTCCCCTCACCATATCCAGATGTTCATGGAAGGTATCCTCCTCCCCGAACGCCTCCACCACGTCCTGCTGCCCGCTTTCCGGGTACATCAACAACACCGGCCACGTCAGGCAGCCGTCCGGGTTAAGCGTCGGCTTCGTGTGGGAACCTAGGCTGACCTGTTGGTAGAAGATTAAGGAGAGCGGAAGGGATGGTGATGCCGGTGGCGGGGCAATCCTGATGCCGTACCTGGGAATAGTCTACGATGGTAACTTGCCGCGTGTGCCAATACGCACCTGTGGCCGCGTCAGCTTACAGCCCCGCGCCAGCAGCACGTCCGCAAGCATCGCTGCGGATGCGGCTTCCGCTTTCACTTTTGCCGTAATACGTTCATCCTGCTGCCGTCGCTCCTCTAGCTTGACGGTCGCCTCCTGCAGGACCACGGAGCAGAAAACATATTAACGCAACGGTGGGGGATCCGAGTCGGCCACAACCAAACTTCGGGGTATTTGCAAGGCTCTTGAACTCTTAGACTCTAGGCCATTTTCACAAGCCCCTTGAACTCTAGGCTGTATCAGTTTTTGTGTTTATAGCACTGGAACATCGGCGAAACCGCTGCGGATATCGCTGCTTGAGGCTGCACACGACAGCGCATCCCTATTTGCATGCATGGAGAGCACTGGTCCATGGGACGCTTAGATCACTGACACAGTAAGTGCGCCAGTCCTGATAACCAACCTTCACCAAGGCGTCAAATTCCGTGGACCGTGGGTCTACGGCGCGGCCCTCCTCACAAAGCATTAAGCACTGATCCCATAGGCCCAGCTTTAAGGCAGCTCGAGCACCGCGGAAGATGGCCTAGGGAGGCAAACAGCAGCACCGAATGGGGCCACGAAAGAGACGGCTTATGGCGGGCGTGCTGGGATGAACTCCTTGTTAGCTGGCTTATGTTGCCAAGGTGAATTACAATGTCGATTTTCTAAATTTAGAGGCAGGGGTGACGAACCTTAGCCCAAGCATGGCGAATGTAATCAAGGTGGACTGAGTCAACGTTATAAGGATATGGTTACCGATGCCTTCCTTCATCCAGGGGTCGCAGTATCTATTTCGACACATTTATTCTGACCTTTACATTCCCAGGCTCGAACTGTTTTGCAGCCAAGCTGTCCTCGAACGCCTTGCGAAAATTGCCTGCATGGACACATATCCACAGGCATTGCAACACACACATACACACGCACGTGGCGTCAGCGTTACGATATGCCGGCTAAGCGTGGCTCATCAGCCGACCCATGGGCTCATTGCTGTAAGAGGGCGACCCAAAGAGCATAATCACAGATGCATTTTTATTTGGGTTTTCCCGTCAAATAAAGGCATATACACATTCCCAAGTGCATATTAGGGTATTCTCCATTGACCTCACCTAAGAGCAAATGAACATGAGCCCTGTTGGCGTGAAGTACGGCATTGAGGCGCGGATTCGTCGCATGGACCTCCAGACCGTTGCTGTAGGACTGCACGGCCTCCCGCAAAAGTGTTCGACGGGCAGCTACATCTGCCTTTTCAGATTGCGCCAGGCGCAGCTTGTTATTACCTTGGGTCTGTAGACAAGAAGAGTTGGTCCGGGGTCCGGGGTTTTCATGTCGGGACCTTAAACTTAGGTGCTCCACGGTTTAAGTGGCGAAATCCTTGTGTGAAGGCGAGTTGCGCCGACTTGATGACTTTCAACACAGACCCCGACCATGCCTGGAATCCATGAGTATCGATTTGGATGTACCTTATAGTTTTCAGCGCGTTCCTCCGGTGTCAAATCCTCGTCGAGAGCTTGTAACGCAGCGAAAGCGGGGTCCTTGTCTGCGTCCTCCGGTAGGGCATCCCAAAATAATGGGTGCAAACCCTTATTATCATCAATTAAATTTGGCTTTGGGCGCTTGTCATCCTCGTTTTCGCTGTCGCTCGCCAACATTGGCTGGTCGCGCAAGGGAATGCTCTAAAAATCCAGAAGAAGGCGCAATGGTCCAGAATACTGATGGTTAATTTGCGTTACCTAGCCTTTGCTGAAATGTAATGGCCTTGCATAAGCTGCTTTTTATCCGCTTAGCATGCGAAGCATAGCAGGGCAACGACAGATTCGGTTGACATTTGCCATGTTTGATCTCTGATCACACAACGTAATACGAGGAAATGCCGGGGAAGCATTTTCCTGGTATTTTGGCATGGCAACGATGGGTCCTTGTGATGGATATTGTACTTTACGACGGAGGGTGGTAGGCTGGTCTCGGATAAAGGAGCTGCGGTAAAGGTACTTCACCTGTTAACCTGGTAGAGGAGGGAGAATAACGAGGTGAGCTGTCGATTGATTGATTACAAGTTACTCTGAACTCGTAAGGCCCGGTACGAGCCAGGAGGCTCACGGACCGCGAAGCAAAAAAGACAAAAGACAAAGTAGATAATAAAGAAAAGAGAAAAAGAACGAACAGAAAAGAAAGTAAAAGAAATGTTACGGTAAACTATATTAATTCGCCTGCCCAAGATCTTCTCATACAACGAATCTCATAAAACGCTCTAAACCCTATCCAAGCTCATAATAGCGATCATGTTCCCTCTCAAAACATCCCCAGCTTGCAACAACTCTAGCCTTATGCTCTCATAAGCTGTCGAACACACGTATACTTACGGTACGGCAACTGAATCCTGGTAACCGAGAGTAGTTGTGAGCTTGTGATCAGTGTATCTAGGGCAAAACGAAAATTAACTGCCTTGCAGATCATTAAGAGGATAAAAAGAAGGAAGCAGGTAAAAGCTGCGCCATGCCGACGATCCTAGCTAGCCGACAGGTTGGGAACTTAAAGGGTGCTCCTAAAAAAATACGCACCTTTGTGTCATTTAATCAACAACGAATAACTCGCTGTGCTGTTAAAAATAAGGCAAATGAGAATGTAGCGCCAGACCAGTCGTTCGGGCTGGTAGCACGAAATGCAGAGCTCTTTCGCGCTCTTCCGCTGTACGCTGGTGGCATGGGAGTCGCATCGTTACTCTTAAATCGGGCTCTCTCCGGTATTGCACCAGTCGTGGACGCCAGCAGCAGCCAGAGCCGTGCTGACGTCCTTGTCATTGTGTTGTCCGCCGTACTGCTGCTCACGGGGCTTCAATGGCTGTCCCTGAAGCCTCGAGAGCTTGCCGCCGTGGACCTAGACGGGACAACAGTCAATTACGTCGATCCGGGGCTTAAGCCCAACGCCACCTTGCTGCGCGAGTTCGAATGGGCTCGCAATGCTATGTTCAAGGCGACGCGGTGCAAGTCCTTAGTGCTCATCTACAAGGGACGAACCCTATTCCATTACGGCTATATCCTGCGGGGCCGTAAGCCCGGCGAGGCCATGCCGGGCGACATTTGCAACCAGGTGACTGGCGATGGATCAGAGTTATGCGCTTTGGTACTCGGGCACACGTCCGATGCACGCCCAAACTTCCTGTTACACACTTATAAACCCCTGCTATTCTCGGTCCTTGCCATGCGCGTACCTACCCGGGCATCGCTGGCTATGGTTGACCTGCTTGAGTCCATTGTTTCTTTACTCAATCCCCGCACACGCAACATATTGAACCGTTAAATGGTCCCCCATCAGGCCATGAAGGACGGTCGCGGCAACTACCTTGCCAACCTGGTCCTCTACCCGGGCAGACCCGAGTTCACTTCCTTCCTGCCGGAGAACACTCAGGGAGTGGTGGTGCAGCCAGTGGGTGACCAGGGTGTGCTGGTAGCGGGCACGGATACGGTGCGGGGCTTTTCCCGTTTGGACCAGGCCTGGCTCGCTAGCTTGGCAGATAAGCTGGAGGTGTCGCTGGGGGATGTGGCGATGCCGCAGACGGGGATGGGCTTCGGGGGGAAGGGCAGCGGCGGCGGCGCTAAGGCAGCTGGCGGCGGCGCCGGGGCTAGGCGGTGAAGGATCAGGAGGAGCGACATCAGACCTCGCGAACTTTGCATCTGATTTCAAAAGCCGCCAACGGTGCCGCTGCTGGCGGCCATCTGAGGAGAGGAAAGATTATTCCGTTCGTGGGCTTGGAGGAAATTGGTGGACCAGACCAATGTGGCGGGAAGAATACCTGCCGCCTTGGAGAGCTGCAATCGCGGCGGCAGTTTGCATGCCAGATCCTGACTGTCAGCGGGATGCAGCGTCCAGTTGTTGTCGAAAGGGATGGCAGCACAGCTGGTGCGCCACCGGGAAAGGCACACGGCTCGCTGATGATAGTACCGTGATGCAGCTGCCACCACATCACCACCACCATTAACGCTTCTCAACGAGATTCCTTGAGATAGGCGGGGCTGCAGCCCCATACGGCGTTTCCGGATCTCAATTACGTTCCTGCGCGGGCGAGAGTCGATGGCGTTCGGTCCTTCTTGGGTTGAAAGGTCAGGCAGCTAACGGGGAGTAGAGCGGTGCGATGAGGAACAACCTCAACTTGTGGCGCCAGGTAGTGTCTCATAGGATGTATGGAACCCGGACCACAAGCGCTGGATGTTTACAATGCCCCTGTTTACGAAGGTGCGCAGCTGCATCGCCATCAAGGAGGGGAGGCGTTACCGGTGCGCGACCCACGGGTCAGGCGGCAGAGGCCTTGGCGAAATGGCGTTGATATGAACTTCAACACGTACAATTCGGGAAAAGCCTATTCAAAATCGAGTCTTGTTATGGTGTTCTGGAAAACTATTAGAGCATTGGCGCTTGTTTGTCTGCAAAGCAATAGAAATATCCATAAGCACCAGTAATACTATTCGGCGAACCTAATGACCCGTTCAGTACCCTCTGGCCTTTTCATCCATAAGAACAGAAAACATCCAACAGCGCTCATCTTGCTGCCTTCGGCCGCAGTGCATGGGGACCCGGTCATCAGGCCTGCCGGAGGCCGGATGTTCGGCGACAGCAGTGGCTGACGCCGCCTCACAGCGCATGGGGACAGTTACTGGGGGACAGCTCGACCTCATGGTGCTATCAGCATGTCTCCATGAACAAGTGTGCGCAGCAGGTCTCAGCTTAGCACAATACTGCGTAACTCTCAGACCTTCCTAGTCAATCCTATTCGGACATGCCAAAAGAACTCGAGAAGTGACTGACCCTGGATTGAAGTGCCTGGTTGCACCGGCTGGTTCAGGGTCCTGCATAACGAGGGGCTACGTGGACCATTGCGTTAATATCATATTCATTCCTGTCACGGTGATGGACCGCACCCATGTGCATGCTTTATGAAGTGGCCAAGTTGTAGAGGGGCTGATTGAAGTGGAATGTACACTAGATTCCCCTAGCGGACTTGCTTCAGAACTGTGATTTGGTCAGTGCTTCCTTCCAGCAGTAATTTTTTTAATACGAGTAATTTTTGAAGTTGGCTTTACGAGTGAATGATTCAGTGAAACCGGCTCATATCTCGAATCTGAGAGCGATGTACACCGAAGTGAAAATCGGCTGCATTCAGTTCGCTTAATAAGTCACACCTCTCGAAATGTTGGTACGTATAGTTCATAATGCCCCTTTCCAGCGCGATTGTAACATGTAAATGGAGGCACGTGCATCGCACATTCAAGCACACTAAAATATAGTAGGCTCCCCTCCCCCTGGGGACTAGTGGCATCCTGTTTTTTGCATCCGTCGCATACTGGCCTGGCAAATGGCAATGCAGGAAAAGCTTGTCCCTCCCTAACGCCGAATTCCTACAAGCCAGACATACAAGCCAAACAGCCGGGCAGACACCGGACATAGTACTTCTCAACGTGATCCCGACGTGACGCAACATACACGCACCTGAAGGGACATGCCCATACAGCCGGAGCACAGCCTGTCCCACCCTAACATGGGCAGGACAGCTAAGGAGGCCGGCCTGTGAACACGCCTCTTTCGACCAACCTCGGGAAACTGGGAAGATCACCAAATCCAGAGGATCGCTCCGGACTGATGACTCCGAGGCACCAGTGCTGTAAACCTTTCCAGCCCAGACCTCTTTACAATTGCCTGATTTTTGTCAGGAGAGGGAGCATTTTATGAGAAGTCGTTCAAGTACCAGGTGCTCTCTGCATAAATGCTGAGTGCTCGTGGACGTTATTATCAACGGACGCCCAAAGTTCATTTTCACCGAACTTGCAAAAAGAGTCCGCGGTTGCGGCAACAACCAAACGTGCCCATAACATTGAAGCATCATCCTACACGCACCCAACCAACCATGCTACCCGGTTGTATAGCGCCGATTCCTGGGTACCACCAAACTACATAATAACCCACCAAGACGCAGCTACCCGTGCAGTGCGAGGTCACTAATGTTACAAACCTTGCTAAGTATTGACAGCAGGAGAACGCCATGCATATTCCGCAAGGAACAGACGCCGGGTTTTGCCTGAGAGCTCACCGAAGCCCAGCCTTGACAGTTCAACTAGATATTGTGACTACCGTATTTCCACATGTCACATCGTGGCCAGGTCACACAGCACAGTATCAGATGGCTTCTACCCCCTTGAATATACATCCCGGATGTTCCAATGTCTGCCCTGCCGTGTGTAAACGAGGATTATGTATTGTCTCCGGAGCCCACCGGTGGATCACGGCGGGGGCCGTATGGTGAGGATACAGGAGGAAAACATAATCCAGAACCCCATAGAACCTGTCTGAACAGTGCACGCACGGCAAGAAGGACAGCCTGCCACCCTGCATAAACTCGCAGCTCATCAAGTGCTGTACACAAGATTTGTCGGTGTTCGTTTCTTTCGATGTGTTCTCTAGGGCATGGGCCGTGGATAGCGCAGCTACCGGTCCCGATGCCCCATCAATTCGTCCCTCCCGCATATCAATACACAGCAGACAGCCGTCCTCAGTACTCGCAAGATCCCTGGACGATAACCAAGCGCCCACCAATTGACAAGGCGAAACGCAACGTGAAGTTGACTGTCGCATCGTTGGCAGTCCGCACCGTATCCTTTCCAACGTGCGGGTCCTATGAAGTTGCCCTGCGGCGCTGCCTTAATTAGCAGCACCAGGAACACATACGAGGTGCTATCCCGAACCTCGCTCCCCGCCTGGTAGCCGCAATTTTCGACTGCGCCAATGTTCGTTGGACCAGGCAACGGAAGAGGGAAGCGGGAGACATACAGAGAAGAAGTCCTCAAGGAAGGGATCTAGCTGTCCTGGATCTCCGGCCAACGACCCGGGCAGCACGTGTGTGTTTGTGGTGCTAGAGAACTCAGCAGCAGACAAGCTGCACTGTCAGGCAGTGGACCAGGCCAAATCTGTCCCCCAAGTCACATCTCAATTACCAGGCCCCCCCCTGAGCTTTAATAACTGCATTCGGGTTCGAAACACCGACCGCCCCATCGCTCATAGCTATGGACGACCAAATCACAACAGCGTGTAGACCTGTGCAGTAGGAAGCCGGGATGCAGGGTGGCAGGCAAACGAGAGGTGAACGGGACAGGTAAGTGTACAGCATCACCATGCGTACCTCAATACCGGAACTAGTCATGGGATGGAAAAGAGGGCTTACAAAAAGCGATTTGGCCGATTGCGGGGGCATAGGTTTCGCGGATTAACAAATTGACACATTCGAGCCCGTCGCATCACTGCTGTTCGATGAACCAATCCCGAAAGAGAGGGCAATATCTGGGGGCGCTTGCCACTTTGCTCACGAGGATGCATGTATTCCCTTTTGCTGCTCACCGGGTTGGGCAGCTTGAAGTTGACCACTGCGGACGCTTGTCCCACCAGGTCACTGAACTGGTCGCCAATGTTGCCCACCAGCACATGGCCCACAGCTACCAGCCGAGCCCGCGCCTCCGCCTTGAACACTGACGCCAGCCGCTCGTCGCCCACCTCCCGCATCAACAGCCCTGTGTAGCAGCGCTGCGCAGGCGCCGACGGTGGGGAGAACAGCCCCGCGAAGGGCAGCCCGGACGAGAGCGCTGAGGACGACGACGTGATTGCCACTGTGGTGGTGGTAGCCGCAGAAGAGGCATCGGAGGTAGCGGCAGTGGAAGAGGCTGCACCAACCTTATCGGACGCCAGGCCCAAGGCGACGTCCGTCATTGGATCGGTAGGGTTTGCGGAGTTCGTTGTCCAGCCATCGGCATTAGTGCCGGCAGAGGAACCAGCACCGTACTGTGCCTGGCGAAGGCCGCGGCGGTGCGCAAAGGTGCCGAATGGGGCGAAACCTCCTGCTGTCGTCGACACACCTGTTGCGGCACTGTTGGCGTTCATGGGTTGACCAACAACACCGCATTTCCTGCCGTACCCGGCATCCGCCAGGTTCGCCTCGGTTTCGGAGCGTGCGTCCTCGCTGCGGCCCGTCAGGAAAATCTGCAAAGCAGCCGCATTGCGGAGTCGCCGGCGTTCACATATGTAAGACAAGCGTACGTTAACATGCCGTGCATCACGCACCTGGGATAGAACCACAAAGCGTCCATGAGGAAAGAGAGGTTGTAACGAATGAAAGACGATACGATGTGGGGACCCAAACCAGGCCTTGCTTGTTACAAAGTGAATGCAGCAGGACTAGATCCCCTGAGAGAACAGCATCGTCCCCTGGGAGCGGTGCAAACCCGTTCTGAATCGTCCATGGCAGCCAAGGAGAAAGACTTCGCGCAAGGGGATGTCATCCGGTTCGGGGTTGCTGGACGGCTCCTTGGCCGCCAGGTTCTTTCCAAGAAGCCCCCTTTGCCACGGCGTCTTTACCATCCATTCCCCTACCATCGCCACTCGCCACGCACAACCAACCCGGACGCGGGGCCGGGGCCGCGTAAATACGTGATGGTCTGTGTCAACAGCATGTGCACCAGGCTTCTCCGCGCACGTTCAGTACGCACCACGGTGAAGTTATTGTCGTAGAGGTAGTTGTACAGGTCCAGGGTAGCCCGCAGCGGCGGTGCGTAACAGAGGGGCCGCCTCTGCGGCTGCACAGGCGCCAGCTGACCGGTATCGCCAATGACCTTTAGACGTAGCGGTTCTAGCTTATCGTACTCCAGATGCGGTCGCACGCAGCGGTCGGGTGACTCCCGGCCAAACAACCGCGACCAAGGGCTGCCGCCGAAAAAGCCATCCATGTTGGAGAGAGCTGTCTCGTCTGAAGGCGTCAGGAAATTTATAGGTATCCACGTGAGCGACGCAATCACAGCTAGCTGGCCGCACATAGGGAGAGTGCAGCGCTGCCACAGTGTTTTCGGTATTCTGAAGCCCCGTCGGCGCACCTTCTCTCAGCGAACATGCTGCCTTCCCGGGTGGTGTGATAGAATGGGAGGGACCGTGGGGGTAAGTACACTCACCGATGTCGAAGATGACGGTTCCACGACTGCTGCTTGGCATGGCGGCCCCAGTGGCCTCCTGCTGCTGGTGGCGCGCGACCAGCTGGCGGAAGTAGGCAATGGCCTCGTCCGACACTCGGCGCACTTCAGCATAATAAGCCTGATCAAAGTACTCCTGCAGCAGAAAGTGAAAGGAGTCGGCCACGACGGATTGGGGTAGTAAGTTGGGTTAATTGTCGCAAAAGAAACCCTGCTGGGCGTTTCTTAAATCAAACACGGCGAAGTCTTATGACAAGAAAGCAACTAATTCACCTTGAGCTCTTCAGTGCAGCGTGGGTCGAAATGCAGAAGGCTGCCACGCGGTCCCACGATGCCCCCACCAACAGCGTGCATGCAAGAGGAACTGAAACTCCGCCGTTGATCAGCAGACTCACTGACCGCCTTAAAGCAGAATAACATTATGAACAGTATGGTGAATCCCACTGCGACTACCCGGCAAGCAAATGCTCGGCGGGCAGAAAGCGAAGCTGCTTCGCGTTCCCGCTCGAGATCATCTTGCAGCTGCAGCTTGAGCTGCAAGGTGTCGGGAGTCGGCTCCATCAGGAAGGCGTCCTTTTCCTGTTCGTCCAGTGGGTGCCTGCTTCGCTGCATTTAGGAACGCTGGGTGGGACCGTCGGGCTAGGAGTTCATGGCGTACAGCATTTAACTGCCCAATCGGGCCAGTTCTTTGTACTCTATCCAAGAACTCGTCGGTGCCCGCCACAAGAGCGTGTTTTCCGGGGAAAACCGTACATGGTCTTGCCGCAATACGGTCCATGCATTCATGAAATTTTGGGCAGTTAGGATGATAATTATCATAAGCAATAAGTTTTACCATCATATCTTAGTGTAAGGAGACAATTTATGACCTAGTTTTTCCTACACCGGCGACAAGTTTATTCCTATCGGTTACCGACGCATGTGATTTCACACCATATTAAGGAATTGATCTTGAATTTTTAAAACGGGTGCATCCCACTGCAAATTTTAACGACAGTCCCTGAACGTGAACGTCGTGTATCCCCATCCTTCGCCGATCGACTTTCAACTGGGCCAGGTCGTCTTCAGAAGTCTCACGCCGTGGCTGGCGGCCATGCCGCCAGCTTGAAGGGTAAAGGGGGAAGGCGCCCGTGCACTCTGCCTGCTCCCCAAGTGCGCTTCCCGCGAGGGCGGGTACGGCAGCCGCTGCCATGTCCGTTCCCCCGGTCGTCGCCATTGACAATGGCGGCGGCAACTGCAAGATTGGTATGGCTGGCCAGCCGTCTCCCACAAGGTACGGCACCTTCGTTTGGTACTTCGCCAGCCCATCCTTGCGCCGTAGCCGCGCAGGTCAGGGGTTGGTTTGCAGAGGTTCTAACAGTTAGCTTTTATTTCCTTATGGAGCTCTGGCCTAGGCGTCCATGTACAAACCCCTCTCCACCTTCACATTTAATTCCTATATTCGCCTTCATCAGCCGGTCTCTCGCATTTGTTACGCACCAATATTGCCCAACGCGTTGTGTTCACTAAACATCTCCCACCCCATGCCCGATCGGTTCCTAGTACCCCGGCCATCCAGCCCGCGTCCTGGGCGTAGCGGCATGTTAATGATCAACCTCATGAGGGTCCACATCCCTATCCCTAGACCTGCCGCTGTCGTATTTCGCCCCTCCTGCCCTTTGCATTCACAATCGCGCTCCTTTCCTTACCGGCGCGACAGAGTATTCCCCAATGCATCTGCTAAGCCCAAGGGGGAACGCCAGACGCTGATAGCGGACCTGCTGGCGGACACAAAGGAGGTTTCCCAGTTGCAGCTAAAAAGACCATTTGACAGAGTGGGTGGAGTAGGAAGAAGAGTAGGAGGGCCAGGAAACAGCGGAAACGGGAGGGAGCGGAGGGCGATGGATGTTGTCTCGGGTGTTGTCTGATGCGATTGGAGAGAAACGGGTGTTATTCCCACGGGGAGGTATTTTATTGGAGGTTTGGGGACATTGCTTGCGGCAGCGGACTGCGGACTGAGGAACCGTTTCGGGGTTTTTTGCATGCAAGGATAAGTCAGGGACGAAGCCGGTCACAGGAGCCCAGGGGCGCAGCGCACTCTTCATCAACGTATCCGGATGGGAGTTGGAGGGTTGGTGGAGGCCGTTGATTGTTGCTCCGTAGTCCAGGCCTTAGTGCCCCGAGTCAGACCACTTCACCTTCCGATTTTCCGACCAGCCCCCTCAAATGGCACCGCCGACCCGGCGATCGTGCTCAGGGTTATTTATGCAACCTGGAGCTGCAGCGGGAGATCTGGTCCCGTGCCGTACGCACCATCTTGCGCCGCACGCCGGGTGAATGTGGACTGCTGCTCACAGAGCCTTTGTTCAATTTTAACGAGATCCGCGCGGGAACCCAACAGGTAAGTTGGTTGGTCAGGGCTGGGGGCCGGGAGGAGGAGGAGGGCAATGTGAATTGTCGGAGGTCCACCCGCGGCCCTAAATGGTGCAGCTACGTATGCCCTGGTTGACAAACTGCCTAGCTCTGGCCCTCGTACATGCCCTCATCCTCCAGGTGGTGTTTGAGGAGATGGGGTTCCGGTCCTTCTACGCTGCTCCCGCGCCGCTCTTCTCTATGCACGCTGCCGCGGGGCTACTGGGTGGTTCGCTGCCCGCGGCCCGCACGGGGGCTGGGGTGGTGATAGATGCGGGCTTCTCCTTCACCCACGTGGTGACCTTCTTCAAGGGCCAGGTGGGGGACGGGGAGGGAAGGGATGGGGGGAACTTGGGGCCAACAAGAGGGGAAGGAGGAGTATGCGAATCTTGTGAAGGAGAGCAGCTGCGTATGGGGAAGGATCAGGGTTCATGGGTGGGTGGTCAAGCCAGTGTATAAATGGAGGTTGAGGTCCGAGCCCGCCTCGCCCCACCGATCGACAAGCTTAAATATCGATGCTGATGCTGGTCCGGTTCCCCTACCTCTACCGGTATCCCTCTCAGGTGCTGGAGAGCGGCGTGCGGCGCATCAACCTGGGCGGCAAGGCCATGACCAATTACCTGAAAGAACTAGTCTCATACAGGTGCAGTGAGGCGTCGGACCTCACACATGGCAGTCTTGATGCAGCAGGCCAAAGCCCCGGCCAACGTCCCCTCCTGAGACCAGCTTCTCATGTCCCAAAGCCTGGCCCCAGCTGTTCCCAGCTTTCCTGAAATTACCCCTCAAAGCTGGGCTTGTCCTGATACTCTTACCCAACGTTGTGGATTTTTGGCTTACCTTCCCTACCCTCTGTGTCCCCGCTGTATCCCGACCCCTGCAGGAGTCTCAACATGATGGACGAGACGTACCTGATGGATATGGTGAAGGAGCAGCTGTGCTTTGTAAGCCAAGACGTGAAGGCGGACCTACGAATGGCACAGGTGCGTGTTTCTAGCTACTCTTAGCCTGAGGTGGGCGAAATAGGTAAGATATGGGCAAGGAAGTTGAGATGCCGAAAAGCCATTACAGGATACGTAATTAAGTCTAATGGCAAGATGGACAGAGGTTTGGTGGATGCTTGACCCTGTGCTATATCTTCGTTCAATCCGCAGTTGCCTAGACGTAAAATCGTACGCCTGTTTGTGTGTATTGTGAGGAAGGGGTTTCGCAGCATGTCAGTTGCTAGAAGGCGGATCCCCCCCTATGGTTTTGGGGGAATCTGCCTCTCCTAACTCCTGTCGTATTCCATCTACTTTTACTGCATGGCATATTCTCCCCGCAGATCTTACCTTCATCGCTGCAGTTCTCCTATATTCGCGCTCGGGCTGCACCGAATCATAGGGAAAGAACGTCCAAGGTTAGCTCCCTCCTTCTCTGCCTCCGTGCAGAACGCCGCCCGCTCGCCGCACCGGCGCGAGTTTGTCCTGCCCGATGGAGTCCACAACCTGCGAGGTTACTTGAGAGACCCCATGGAATGGGCGCAGAAGGTGGGGTGGGGGCTGGGATTGGTCGTCGTTGTTGGAGGAGACGACGGATTCAGGATTACAACCGCTTACTAGAGCATGTGGTGGGGAGGGGTGTTCCCACGTGTTCTGAATGCCATTTCTTGTAGCTCACACCGCCTCCCTCTGCCCTCATCCAAATATCCCACCCGCATCAGGTGGAGTCTATCAAGCAGGCCGTCCGGGCGGCGGAGTCCATGGAGGAGAAGAAGCGGCTAGCGGCGCAGCTGGAGGTGAGTGGGTGGGGGCAGGTGACGATTTCGTGAAGATAACGGAACGCGTAAGCGGAGAGGGAAAAGGATAAGAGGGGTACAGTGGGGTGTTGCTTGTTAGGAGGTGACATGATGACTGGGCGGTCCCTAACTTTGGCTCCTCTGTGCTGCGTACTGCTGCTTACGCCATATGCTGCTTCCACCAACAACCTAATGCTTTGCGGTCAATATCTGTTTCTCCTGCGCATCTTCCCCCCTCTTCGATCCCCTCCTGAGGCTCCCCCCAATTGTTTTACCCTCCTCTACCCTTGGCTGTTGTCTTTCATAGGCGGATCAAGTCCTTGTGCTCAATAACGAGCGCTTCATGGTTCCGGAGCTGCTTTTCCACCCAGACGACATCGGTCTGCACCAGGCGGGAGTGGCGGAGGCAGTGGTGCAGGCCGTCACGGGCACCCACCCTGCCCTGGCACCGCTGCTGTACGGCAACGTCATACTCACAGGTGTGTGATACCTGGCGATGCAGGTTCCGTACCCTACCCAACGCGTTCATTATGTCTCTAACTTTCATTCCCATATTCCTGGTACGCCTACCCGAACAGTCCGGGAAAAGTAGCATTGGCTAAACCGAGCCTGCCTCCTTTTTTCCATGGCTGTGTGCTACCAGATCTTCCGTTCCTCCCTGTTATGCGCTTTCATGAGTCCCTTGAACCGCTTCTGACACTCATCGTGCATGTACACACGATCCGACCTTCAGGCGGTGTAGCGAGCTGCCCAGGATTCAAGGATCGCTTCACCAGGGAGCTGAGAGCCATGGTGCCGGATGATCACCAGCTCAACGTGTTTCAACCTCAGGTGGGCGCTGGAGACCGTCTGGGGGTATCGTACGTTCATGTCTTCTCATCGACACCCGTTCGTATCGTTCCAATTTTCCTTGAGATGTTGCCTTTTTTTCCGTTCAACTTTCCCTGCCTGTTCGTACCGTCCCTATCCTTTACCGACCCGCCTGCTGCTGCTACCCGCAAAACGCTTCCGTGACAGGACCCCGCACTGTTTGCCTGGGAGGGTATGTCAATGTTTGGGTCATCGCATTTATACAACAAGGTGGCGGTGACCAAGGCGCAATATGAGGAGAGCGGCTCTTGGGCCGCGCATCGTCAGTACTCGTAACCGCGGAGAAAGGCACACAGAAGGATGCGGCGGATGAGCCAATGCGGCAGGCTCAGAGGACGTAAAGAGACGGACAGGACGGTGGCATTACGTGGGTATTTAGTGCGTCAGGGCACTTGCAGCCCGCAGCAAGGCGGGGAAATGAAGAGCGCTCTCGGCGCTATGGCCGCCCGCAGTGCCATTGAACAACACTTCGTCTGTACCGGATGCCGCCTTGTTCTTTTACATAACACGATGAAGGTTCCGCATGAGCTGTATATCCCAGGACAGTGAGATGTAAAAGTGCCAGACGATGGTCGAAACTGGTATCCGTTACGATGGGTCGTCACTTCTTCATGCTTCTTCCAAGTGTACCCAGCCGTTTACAGTGCAACACCAAATAGGGTGGGGTACCCCCCTTGCCCGACAGCAGGGTGCACCAGGCAGTGGGACGAATAACATGAGTTGGCAAATAATGCATACACTGCATCTTACCAGAGAACAGATATGTTGTGCGCGGGCGTCAATAATCACGATTCCCTGCACCGCACTTTCAGGCAAAGCAAACTAGGGATCCATGTTCTGCGGCACCATTCTCAAAGCTATGTTGTAAGGTTGCACAATACTCATATTCTTGGCCAGGATCGGGCCATTGTTGTCGATTGAAAGCAGGTTCTGATACCCGATGCTCGGGGTTGCTTGTGTACCAGCATAACGTATATTCGTCCACACGCATACACACACGCAAGGCCAAGCATTCGTTAAGTGTTGTCACACACACGCTTGATGCTGGCAGCCTAATCTTCAGGTCGGGCCGTAATTGGGCCGCTATCATGAGCCATTCTTCTTCCTCCGAACCGGAACCACCTTCTGCGGGGATATGGTCGCTTCTTGTATGTCTAATCCAGCTCAAACAGTAGTAAGTCAGCAGGCGCGGGTGTTCCAGCTGGCAAGGCGGTTTGCTTCCAATCCTCTGTACTCTCAGATGGCTGTGCGGCTGTCTGCACCACGGGGTCCGCACGCAACCCCTTCGCCTTCTCCCCTTCCCCCAGTGCTGTACCTCCCGACATGCTTCCTCCCAACACGCCCACCTCACAGCCGCTAAGGCCATAGACGCCGCTGCTAGGCCGAGCTGTACCGGTCGCGATCCTGGCAGCCAGCAACACCAAATCCTGTCGCCGCACCACTGGCATAGCATTAGGCCCCAACTCCACTCGGTTCACTGTCCCGCAAACGCCACCGCCATTTGTTTGCGGGGACGCACCACCATCACCACCAAACACTCCATGGCCTCTGCTACGGCAATTGCCACTCCTGCCATCAAGCTGGCCCATGCAAATGGTTGTCCGCGCATCAGCACCACACCTGCCGCCTATGTCGCTGTCGGGGACGCTGTGGCCATCAGCACCGCTGCCGCCTAGGTCGTCGCCGCGGGCTTCCCGCAAAATTAGTGGCCTTCTTGATTTAGCCTCGCTGAACGTCTCAACTGTGCCAAGCCGCCATTGCTGCCCCTCGCCCGCCTGCATCTGCAGTGCCTCCATCGCTAGCCTGAGGCAGCGGCGTGCGGCCAGCTCTGCACCTGGCCCCACTAACGGATTGTGATGCAGTAGCGAACCCTGCCGCCCGTCCTCCCCCTCCGCGGCCTCTGCTTCACTAGCAACATTAGCATGGATGGTAAGAGAAGTACTAGCAGCAGTTATAGCATCCGGGGAAGGACGAATGGTGGCTTTGGTGGTTCCATTAGTAAGGGACCTGCAAGCACCGAATCCGGCGCCGCTGCCGAGCTTGGAGGTTTCTGGACAGTAATATTGAGGGGCATGCTTTGCTGCGTCATATCCGATGGGCAGGCCCACCAGCCCTCCGGCCGCCATGGCCTGCATCTCTTCCCACGCAAGCGGCGCAGCCTTGTATGACAGGAGGGCCTGTTCGCCGTATAGCTCCAGCACCTGCGTGTATTCCTCAGCCTACGCAACGCGCACGGGGCCGGCAAATTACCGTTACTGACGGCTTGGCCTACCGAGGGGATGGGCAAAGATTTATGCTTGAGGCAACAAATCAGGCAGTGAGATATCTCTGAGCTCCTTCCTGACGAAGGAAGGAGAAGGAGTACATTTCCATGAGATGCTAATACGATGTAAATGCAATGAGTCAATCGGCGAAGCCCTCCCAGTTCCTGCCACCTGCGCCATAATCGCCAGCGGGTGCTGTAGCATGAGGTCCAGGTCGTTCGCGTCCGTGTCCGCCAGCAACTTGGCGGTCACGGGCTCCGGCAGCCCGGGACATACGGCATCCAGTCGTTGGCGCATCCACGCATTGTAATAGTACCAGCGGGGGCGGCGCCGAAGAAACTCCGGCATTCGCTCCTCTACGCGTCGGGCAAGTAACTGCAGGAGGCCCTGCACAGACAGGACGCTTTAAGTGCGGCAGAATGACTGATGGTGGGTTTGCACAACGTATGCCAGCATGCGACGAGCGGTACTGCGGTGCTTTTGGGTGTGATGGACTGTGAGTGTGGCGGATGAAGAAATGTCGACATGGCAAGGAAAGGGCAGGGTGTGTTGAGAGCTGGCCGGTACCTCAGGACGCTGCGTTTTCATTTAAGTTCTCTCTCTGCCGGTCACCAGCTATTGCTAAGGAGCACATGTCTGCCGCAGCCGCCCAGAAACTCAAACCAAATCAAACCGGCATATCCAAACTCCATATTGGGCGCAACCTCACCCTAAGCGCAGTAAGCAACAACGCAGCAAGCCACCCTACCCGTAGTCTCCATCAGCCGCAGCCCTGGCCCCGTCCCCTCCCCATTCTACCATCTCGCCACCGTCATGGAAGGCCTCCCAAGAGTCCTCCGGCAGCCGCCGCATCGCTACCTCCAGGGCTGTCCGCGCCTCCGCATCTAACGCCCGTCTCAACAGCATTTGCGCCGCTTCCTGCCCATCCGCAGCCGCCACCTCCACCCAGGTCCCCGGGTCGGTCGCTGCTAGCCCCGGCGGTGGTGGCGCCGATGGTGCCGCCGGCCCGCTCAGCGCATTCTGCGCCCTGAGCAACGACAGCACCACCTGCTCAGGTGCCGCTCTGACAGCCATCTGAACCTCCGCCAAGAGCAACTGAGCGCTGGGCCACCAGCTAACGGCCTCATCACCGCTGCCGGCAGCCTCATCACCGTTATCAGATGTGATAACGGCAGCGTTGGGGGCAACTTCACCTCCGACAGCACAGGAACGCGACGTGGCCACGGCGGTGTAGGCAACAGCCGCCCGGGCGTCCTGGAGAACGAAAATGGGGAAGTTTCATTCGCCATAGAAATAATAACCCATAAATTCATATACGAGCTTCAGAAAGACGAGATGACCACCACGTCCCAGCGCTTAGGCACAGGTAGGATATCCCCCGTGCGCTCATTGCCACCTAACGGGTCAATGGGTGAAATCGAGTTCTGTTCTATTGCTGCGTTAGAGTCAACGTCCCCCGGACCGTATCGATGAGAACCACGTTCAACTTTCGACCCACAGACCCACAGACGATAGGAGTTCCTAATGCAGGCTGTTCAGGCGCAATCCCGCAGTGCTGCTGGCGCTTGACGTCCATGGGAGGGCCGCACCTTGAATGCCTGCACCGTGACTCCCGCTTCCAGGTATGCCCAGCCCCGAAACCAAGCCAGCAGGGCCCGGGACGCCACGCGGACAGGCAGCACCGGCAAATTGGCCGCTCCCCTTTGGGGCCCTACACAGTTGTGCGCATACCAAGATGGTATGGGGGCAGAACAGCTGTCAAGTCGGCACAGGGGCTGGCACGGCCCTTGGAATGCCCCGCGGTCTGTGAGCTGTGAGGATAATCCAGTCAACAGATGTCACGAACAATCTACATCTATAAATGTGTACATGCCAACATATATCGTTATATGCACACACACACACACACATATATATATATATATATATGTGAGAGATGCTGGCGGGCTAGGTACCGGTGGTGATCGCGTGAAACTGTACGGTCGGTACAATGCACTCGACAGACAAGGAAAGAGTCCTCCCATCGGACTGGACTCCTGGTGCTAAAGCTGGCGCCGGGCAAGCTCCAGAAAGCCAGAGAGGACTGCAGGTCGTTCTTTCGTGGGATTTGGCTGTGCTGATGGCACTCAGAAGTACCCGGAATGCCTAGACAGCAACCGTGAGCCATTTCGATATCGATAGATTGTGTCGCTCTGGATGCCGAACACCACGATATGGAGCATCCAGCATGGAGACTTGCCTGTTTGACACTCGTTGGAGCGAGACAATATCGTTCTATCTGCGCCTTTGCCCTTGTTGTCCTTGTTATCGTTGCTTCTGGCAGCATGCAATTGCATTTGAGCCTCCAGCCGTACATCCAAGCGCTTTTGAATCACTCGCGTCAGAGCGGCTTCCAGCTCCTGGCGGGCGAGGCGATGGATTGGAGGCACAAGGCGCAGCGCCCGGCCGTCACGCGGGCTACAGAAAGGGGCTGGCTTCTCGCCAAGGACGATGAGGCGTGCGGCGGCGTCAGCCAAGGCAATGGCTGCAGCGGCCGTGGGGATGGTTGCTGAGGCAGGCTGCTCCGAGCCCTGTGTGATACGCTGTATCGAGCTGTACGCAGTTAGGGCGGGACCCATAATCTTCCGTTACGCTTGCTATGCTTTAAAGAACGACGGCACGCTGGTGCTTGTGCTACGGCATTGGCTGAAACGCCGTTGAAATTCAGCTAATGTGACCTAGAGCTTCGGTTATCAACCATGTCGTATTCAACTTATCCAAACGAGGGAGCTGGTCATGCTGAAGTCGATCAAAGGAAAGAGTCTCGTATAACGACCCAAGGGACCGTCATCTTAAGTTGGTCCGAAGGACAGCTTGTAAGGCGTTCCCTGAAAATTACTTACACTCCTATCATCACAATATTCTTGGCTGCATCAATAGCCATTAAGTACACAGTCCACGGAACACGGACGGATACTTCGGTCTGCTAAGTGCTAAATAAATTGCTTAGGTAAATAGACGCCCTCAAATATATCTAATTTATCCTTACTGTTTTGTACATTTGGATTCTTGGCTGAGCCGAGTGAGTGCCATATAGGGCCCTTAAGCAGTTGCACTTCTAACTTTCGCCCACCTATAATCACTTAATGCGCACGCAAAACGTTTCCTCATGTGCATTCCTTCTCCTTGACACGCCCCAAAGTCCATGCTTCACCCCTGATCCAGCTGCTACAGTCAAGTTCACGTCGATCATTGCGGGGTATATCTCAGGGGCTACCACTTGATCAGCTAAGGGCATGTGCGTCAATTTCCTCTAAGGCCAAACCTGTATCAGGGCCTCAACCTGACGGCCACACCATAACCACCACATTCACTGGAATCCAACTCAGAGAGGCATTTTCACAATGCTGCCCAAGGATCCGGCCTCTCAGGCCAAAGTTGTTCGGGAAGTCATCCGTTCATACACTTACGTGCTCATATGGATGGGCATCTCAATTGCGGTCATCCTGTTCAACAAATGGCTTCTGGCGTACTCTGGTTTTCCTTTCCCTATCGCACTGACGCTGTGGCACATGTTCTTCTGCTCTTGCGTGGGCGTCCTGGCCGTTCGGGTCCTGAAGGTTGTCAAGTCGCATAACATGACTCCGCGGGAATACTATTCTCGCGTGATGCCTATCGGTAAGCTACCTTGCATTTGCGATTTGGATCATCTAACATCTTTGTCCTGCATAGCGTCACACGATTTGGGTCGCGCTTCAGTCACCAAGCTTACAGCCACGACTGTCCCTGCTTCTGTCAGCTCGAAATTTGCGAATTATGCGTATGCATACCCTAAAGGTTTCTACTTGGCCCACGCGTGGATATGCTGTGCAACAGCCTGGGTCACAGCCGATGCGCCGGCGACCGCCCGGCTATTGGCGAGGCTCCCTTTGAGGCAGACCTAAATACGATACACGTTGCTTCGGCCTGGATCCTTCCGTTTCGCGCATCTAACGCCTGGTTTTACGCCCAGGGTTTGAGCAAGGGGTAGCGCTGGACCCGCCGTGCTTCAAATTCTGTTTGTCCTGACCCTCGCCTTCTTTGCTCGTCTCCAATTTTGGTGTCTTGGCTAGAGCATTTCAGGCTGACTTATGAAATCCTCCCTTTTATTGCCTGTCTGTCCATGCATCACTCTTACAGGCCTCCTCTACGCAGGCAGCCTGTGGCTGTCGAATTCCGCCTACCTTTATCTGTCCGTGTCATTTATTCAAATGACCAAGTCGCTCATGCCTGGCCTGGTGTATGCCTC
The DNA here is from genome assembly GCA_019650235.1 of Volvox reticuliferus. NCBI lineage: Eukaryota > Viridiplantae > Chlorophyta > Chlorophyceae > Chlamydomonadales > Volvocaceae > Volvox > Volvox reticuliferus. Next base: position 785,704 of record BNCP01000016.1, read on the forward strand.
GGGTGTCATGCTGGGCACGGAGAAGTACTCGCGCGGTGTCACGCTGAACATGTTGCTCATTGCCTTTGGTGTGGTTGTGTGCGCCATCGGTGAAGTGAACCTGGTCTTCAAGGGAGTTGTGCAGCAGCTGACGGCTCTGGGCTTCGAGGTGGGTTGCTGCTCAGCGTTTGCCGCGTGTTGGTGAAACGGGACGACGCTGTACGTGCGCTCTCAAAGCTTACGACGGGGGCGCTTCTACTTGCGCTAACTTCTCCGGGAACGACTTTGATATTGGACGCTCATGCAAATCGGGGCGCCAGAGCAAGCATTCTTAGAGCTTCGGGCCGCAATAACGCAGTAAGCGATCGGTAGAGCATATGTTGTCTGCAGTGAACGGTAATTTGCATACCACATCAGTGAAACGGCGCATACGGCATGGAAACGAACGGTGTGCAACGCCATCGCGGAGAGTATGTGATCTGTTCATTTCACCATTGCCGTTGCCTCCGTCCGTGCAGGCCATGCGCCTTACCATGGTCCAGGTGCTCATTAACAGCAAGGGCTACAATATGAACCCCATTCAGTCGCTGTACTACGTCTCCCCAGCCTGCCTGGTGTGCCTGCTGGTGCCCTTCTGTAAGACGCCAGTGGGGGTGGGGAGTTTCACTGCATTAAGGCATCGGTGGGGGTGACCGCAGGCGGTCGGGGGGTAACGAACACCGGTGCCCTGAGTCACTGTTAAAATGTGCATTTCCAACGCAAGTGTGGGCCATCGCTATGCTCTTTGGGCGTATCTAGACGTGATGGACGGTAACCTCTGCTGACAACACTGCAGTGAGCGTGGAGATGAGCAAGATGCGCACCACCACCAACTGGAACTTCAACCCTTCTGTCATGCTGGCAAATGCGCTGACCGCCTTCGTGCTCAATCTGGTAAGTGGGGAGGGGAGGTGAATGAATGTGAAGATGGGTAAGCTTGGAACCGGATTTGGGTGCACCTCGTGGCGAAGTAGTAGTGGCTGTTCAGGCGTTTCTGCCGGAATGAATGAATCTGTAGTCATTCACGCGATTTCTAGAAGTCATCTGAAAGCGGGGCATTAGCTGGTTCGTATGGTAACTAATATCAGCGTCCATACTGGCGACCGACCGAGCCGTCAGGCTATTGCAGACCGTTCAATGGGTTAAGTACATTATGAAGTGCCGTTGTCTGAGGTGTCTGAACGAGTGGACAGGCGGTACAGGTAATGGTCTACATAATGGGGAGCTCAAGGTAACGCCGCCACAGGGCTAGGTGAATAGAGCATGCCAGCTAAAACCTGGTCAGTTGGTGTTGGGTGTTGGAGCTCATGTGCCGCGCTTACGTTGCACCTGGAGCTCCAGCATGGACCTTGGATACGTCGTTCGGCCCAGGGACCCGTCCATTTGGAATGTCGTTGCAGACCCGCGGACGTTAAGGTGGTGGCATACTTGAGCAGAAGTTGGTGCAACTTTGCGTACGATGAATATGTGCGTATTGGAGGACTGCTGAGGCCTGGGTGTGCCGCGGCCATTTCTCTTTCCGCTCCGGAAAGCAGTTTGCCTGTAATGTTCCATCCCATTCAGCTGCTGCCGCTAGGCTGGGTCTCTTTTCCTCGCACAGCTATGATTATATATTATAAATTATATTATTTATTTTCCTGCTTGCCAACGTACTCGTGCCCCGCATTTTCTCGTGGCATCATCTGTTACCGGACGCTCTGTGCACACAGGCTGTGTTCCTGCTCATTGGCAAGACTTCGGCTCTGACCATGAACATCGCTGGTGTGATTAAGGACTGGATGCTCATTTTCTTTTCTTTCTACCTCTTCCATGCACCGGTCACCACGCTCAACCTGCTGGGGTATGCGTTCTGCTGCAGGTGAGGGAGAGGAAGGGTCAGGAATTACATTTGGCCAAATGTTTTACCTTGCTCTGCCCCCTACGGCAGGTGGTCTAGGCCCCATGGCGTGTACGCCAAAGACCACATGTACTTCCTGTTACGTCTAACTGGCCCTCTTTGACCGCCTGATTCGTGCTCCCTGTGTTGCGTTTTCTTGTCGTTCCATATTCTTTGCTTGCAGTGGCGTGGTGGTCTACAACCATATGAAGCTGCAGATGATCAAGAACAAGGTGGCGGCAAGCGGAGGAGGAAAGGCCGACGAGGAGAAGCCAAAGGAAGAGAGGTAAGACGTTGGTCAATGGGCGGCTTCTGATTTGGAAAACCCGGCAGGAATTGACTGGAGCTTTGGCATAGTCCTGAGGAAACCTGTCACTACGGTTGGGCTCTGGTGCCAACACCGGAAGTAACCATTTACGGGTGCAGGCTTCTAAAGTTTTGCTGTACAACCTGTTTCGTTATTTGCCACTGGTCAGTTCCTGTCCTTGTAAAGCCTGAGTCGTTTTGTTTCACTCTGCACCCATCTGGCTTTCTGTTGTTGCGCAGGTCCAAGGAGGACATTCTTTCGGAGATCCGTCGCCTGCAGGCGCAGATGGCAGAGCTGGAAGACCGGGTGAGCAGCTCCGCCAAGGTTATGAACGGAGGTGGCCTGGGTCCCATGACTGTCGCCCTGGGCGGCCCTTCGGAGCGATCGGGTGAGCTTGTGATCAATGCTGCCGTTGTTGCAAACAGCGAGCGCACGGAGCAGGAGAACAAGGACAAGTAAAAGGGTAGAACCTCATGGATCAGTTCCAGAATGTATCTGGTCACTAGCAGGGGGCCCCGCTAAAACAGCGGCGGCGTGTGACCTGGTTGCCGCCGCTGTCGTAGATGGACACGGAGATCGGGGAATGATGACGAGCCTTAGTAGGCCGAGTGAATTAAGTATGTTAGACATTTCCTTGGGTTTGGCGCGTAATCGTGTCGCAGCAGGTTATGATGTGCACGACGCAAGCGAGAGGGAGAGCTGTGACATTGTGTCAACGCTACGCTAGGCACTTTCTGCGGAGCATGGATAAGGTACTAGTGACCCCCGCTTAACGGTGCATGGTGGGCTTTATCGGTTGGTGTGCAACCGAAACGGATTGACGCCAGGATGCGCAGCATTTGGTGTGGTGGCTCTTTGTGCGTGGTGTCGTGATCTATACGATTGCAACCTTAACGTTCAATCCGTGATTTATCGGAGTATTGAAGTGGCTCCAGGTGCCCGTGGGTGGATGAGCGCGCAGTGAACGTCCTTATTCGTCGGGATATGGTTACGCTGGAGAGATCAAGGGTTTACATGTGTCTTAAGTATTGCATACAGCTGTTACAACCGGACATCATATCTGTGCATTTGTGAAGCTCAGCCGTGCCTGTCTAAGGATGCTATCGGAAGTGGTGTGGTTTGGCCTGACTGCGAGCAAAGGAAGATTCGCGCCTCTGAACCATCGCTAACATAGCCTTGGCAACCCGCGCGGTGACGTTCAGGCCAGGTAGGAGCCGCTTGGGTTCTGGCGCCGATATTGGCGCGATCTGGGGTTTGTGTCAATGGGATGCAGGGAGCCGCGTGAGATGTTCCCCTTAGGGGTCTTCCTGACCGTCACACGCAAACAAAGGCATGTCGGGTGGTGGGTACTGTAAGGTGTGTCTGGGCTTTACTTGGGCTGTTAAGTGCAGGATACCTTGATATCAAGGGAACGAATAACAGGTGGCTTAGCAAGGATGCACTGGTGCACATGACAGGTGTATTGGCGAATTGGATCATGACCCCTGTCCCTTGGAGGGGGTGAGATGGTAGCATTCAAATTCTTATCTCAGTGGCCAACTCCTCGTAGAAATTACCCGGCGTGTGTCCGGCGCGCCATAGATTTATCCATGTATGGTGTGCTCTGAAGGCGTGCACTTTTCATCCCTAAAGTTGGGCGCGTCGAGTTGGGACCCAGCGAGAGCGCTACACGCAGATCTGTACTCACTTGCAATTCGCGATGGTCAGGTCTGCATCTCACCCTCTTGCGCGTCATTACACCTGAGGCTCGTAACCCCTAAATACTTCCTACTACTAGCACAGTCTGTCACACGTCTAGACGCCTTGCCTCTAGACGCACTGGTCTACGTGGCAACGTCTGCATACACGGGAAGTTGCTATCCATAACACCGCCAAAGCATGCCAGCCACTAAGGGGAACAGCGATACACTCAGGCTCCCCCATGCCAAAGGAGCTTGCCTACACACGAACGGCGGAACTCGAACAAAAGCGCGATCCGCACTTGAGGGCACGACGTCCACAGAACACTACGACTCCACCGCAAGCCTCATCTCTACATCCCTTCCTTGACCAGCAGGGACCTTTTCGTAGCACCGTTATAACTGGTCCGCCTCACTGTGGCGAGAGCGTCGCCAATCCACGTCACCACGATGCTTAAGTATATCTTCCCCACCTGCGTCCTATCTACATTTTATCTCATGCATATTGGGCATATACGCCTCCACCACGACAAACCCTTGGCAAAGACCTGGACGCGTGTCTTGCCAACGCCACCGGGAATACAGACGGGGCCCTGGATGCACTACCGGCCGAGAACCGACCACCACCATGTTAGGCCCTGTTTTTGTTAGGGATGGCGCCCAAGGGCCTTACCTCAGGCTGTTCAATTGCGAAGCCCGAAATGCTCGCCCCGCTAATGCTCCCAACCCCTACAAGTACACCTCGTCCAACAGCTGCACAGTTGTAATCGCCCCGGCTGACGTCGCTGACATATCATACGGCCGGCAGCGGCCGGCGGCACGTGGGACAGTCCATCTTGACCTCCATCCAGCGTGTAAGGCAGGGCTCATGGAAAAAGTGGCCACAAGGCGTCAGCATGCGCGCGTTGAGCGGCAGCAGGGGCACAGGGTTCATACAGATAACACATTCCTTGCCTCCATGGCCCGTCTCGACGTCAGCGTCGTCAGGCCCATTCCTCTCACCGCTTCGGCGGCCACCAGCCGCTGCGACCCGCTGTAGCACCACAGCAGCAGCGGCCGCCACTGATCGCCCTGCCGAAAAAACCGACGGTCTCCGAAAACATGCGAAGGCTAATGGGAGCCACGACGTGAGTCGCCGCAATAACGCCGGCCTCCCACTTGATGCGACCCAACGCCACCAGCCTGATCCCGTCGTCGCCTCCACAGATGAAGCCAACGGCGCGCCTGACATTGCTGCTGAAGCCGGCTGCGGTTCTTCAATACCCATCTCCCGCTTCGTTGCCGGCCGGTGATAGTCATACCGCTGCGGCAGGAAGATGCTCGGGATGAACACCCTGCTCGGGTGTAGGCGAACGGTAGCAGCATCGCAGGACATCGGACATAGAAATTGATACCAACTTGGCTGTTATGAAGATGGCTACTGCAACGGGCTATGACATAGCGCCTAAGGTTTTCTGCCTCAACTATCAATCCCAAACCCCGTTTCAAACCCTAGTTCAGTCCCGTCATTCTCCATATCAACTTAGACTAGGTGCGTGGATGCAGGGCCACGTATATATATGATCCCCCTATTACCATGTTGGAGGGTCCGCACCTGTTGCTGGCGTTGAATGATGGAGATACAACAATCCCCACATTTCTGAAAGTGGCGGCCTTTAGGATTGATTCAGTGCCTCCTCATCTCCCAAACCCCTACAGCCATCTCATCCTTGCTCCCGGTTTGGGCACACCTAAAACTTATACACCAAGGTGATACGGCCATCCTCAGATGAGGTGTGCTTCGGCTGTCTCCCCGATGGGCAACGGTAGCTGCGCCGGCCAGTGTCAGGCCCGGCGAGATACGTAGCACTCACACAAAATACTCATCCAACCACGCACCTAGGTCCCAGCCGCATCTGCACGATGACCAGCGCTGCCTGCAGCCCCACCCATGCCACCAGCGCTACACACACCCCGAGGTGCTGCTCCGCACGCAGCAGGTTGCTGGGACAACCGTAGAAATAGAGTGGACTTACTAACCTAGGAGGAGAGAAACGCACAGAGCGCAAGGCCACAGCGATCAAACAAAGGGCTGCAGACTCAGGGGGATAGGGAATCAGGTAAGCCAGTGCGAAATGGTGGCCACTGGGCAAGGGCTGGGACCTACAGTCGGCACAAACGGACTTGGCACATAATGGCCCACGGCCGGTACCTTTCACAAGTAGAAATGCGAGCTGGAGAGAGGACCAGCAAGGAGATGGCAAGAGGTTCACTATCATGACTTCAGTTCCACACGTCTCCCTGCCCAGACCTTAATTTCCTCACTCACCGCAAGGCCGACATGCCCCACACGTACACCGCCTTGAGCGGCGGCCGTGTGTCCGACCGTACGCTGTGTATGAGCTGCGGCAGCCACCAGCTGTGCAGCAACAGCACCATCAATGCCAGGTGGGAACGGAACTGGAACATCAAGAGCAGGCCTGAGGGCATGGGGTCAATGAGACAAATCACACATGCAGGCGAGGAACGGCTGGGAGAAAGGCGCGCCCCTCCCTATACACTTCAAACAAAAAGAAGCTGCAAATATCGCTAAGGCTGTCATCAAACTTGCCACCCAGTAAATTCTATGTAGGTTAACTCCTGCTTGAGCACACCGCGCAAGTTGTGGTCTTCTCGTTTCACCGCACTTGATAGCGCTAGGCAGCCCTCACCGAGTAGTAGCAGGCCATAGAACCTGAAGTACACAGCAGACATGTCCCGACGAACTGTCCAGAAATCCCCGCCGTTGCTATTGATGCGCTGCGCGCGCCATACCAGCAGCGTCTGCCGCATTTCAAACACTGCAAACAGGAGGAACTGCAAGAAGGCGATGGACGCGAACGCAGCAAACAGCGCATCCGCCACCAGAGCTGCGGAGGGCACGCACGGGAGATAGAGGCGATGGGAAAGATGCAAAATCGCGCATAAACACATGCCAAACGTGGTGGGCGAAATGCTGCCTAGTTTGGCTTGCCGTCAACAAACCGGTACTGGGTTAAGGGTTAAAAACCCATTTAATCCTGAACGCTAGGTCGTCACGCTGCCGCCATGCCATGGCTCCTCCCCTTCATGACACAGCCTCCTCTACCTGTTGAATCCATTCTGGACCCGCTCCAAATCCCAATCATCCCAGCGACCCGAAGGCCCCAAGCCCTACGATCGCAACCCCACTCCTTTGCTTGCAGCACCCTCGCCTTACCGCCGGTCAGGTGCAATAAGCACTGATAGGCATCCAGAATGGCTTGCAGCGTGATGCTGTACAGAGACATGCGGGCGGCCGCGGAGGGCGTAGAGGCCGCCTCTGACTGACCTACGGTCAAAAAAATCTGCAGCGTCCGCGCGGAGCAGGGGGAGAAGTGTACGGGCGTACGTTCATCCGAGGAAATACGACACCATAAAACTGACAAGGCTGGAAGCTGCTGAAGACTACGTACAAAAAAGCAAACTAATACTAACACTGCAATATGTATTAATGTTTGGAATGCACATCAACTTGAAAATTACGTCAAAGAATGAAATCCTCGAGTGAGCATTGTATCAGGTGACACTCGCATGTGTCCCGGCAAGTAACATGCCCCGGGAACGCAAAGACCCCTCACCCCTAGCCCGGGATGGCTGTAAAACGTACATTCCTTAACTGACGTGCTTTGGGAGCCCCATACAAAAGGAATAAAAACCAGACTTTGAGAACCAGGGCTGATGAGGTACGGACGAAGGACGGGGACGGCTCATCTTGTCAGCACGCAGGCGTCACTACCAGCCTACAGCTCTACACCCGATCCGCCAACAACCACTTCCGGATAAGTGCCTCCCTGCTCCAAAGTCATCGGGCTCAAGAAGAAGTTTGGGCAGTGCGTGCGCTGAAGCAGCCCGACGGACCGGTCTCGAGCGAGCACCACATACCAACCTGCGCTATCGTTATAGTCGCCACTAAGACGCTGTAACGTATGGCCTGCCGGTAGTACCGCTCCAAGTGTATGGATGAGGAGTTGAAGTGCAAAGCAAATTCGCAATTGGGCGACATTACGACGCCGATCAGCTCCAGGTCAGGGTCCAGTGGGTCCATACCCGCCGGAATGCCGTAAACAGCGTCCTGCGTCACCGCCGCGGCACCCGCAGTGGCCCCGTCCCCAGCGCCAATGGCAGCTGACGCCGACGCCACCGTCGTGTCGGCGTGCAGCTGCATCTGGGTACTATGGTATATTTCCGTGTCCGCTGCGAGGCGTCTCGACTGCCTCACGGCTGCAGCATTTACCTCTGCTAAAGCGGGACGTATAGCTGCGGCGACCGTAGGCAGCCCGGCAAGTCCGCCTGCGTTGGCGCCGCCATCACCGCCGCCAAGTTCCGCAGCTGCCGATGCCATGGCTGTCGGCCTCAGTGGCGGGGGGCGTGTTGGAGATGTTGGCTGGTCCAACCCTAGGTAATGTACGTGCGATTTGGCTTCCGGGTCACCTGTTGTTCATCGGGTCACCAATTCATTATTGGGGCATCGAACACAGGTAACAGTATTGTTGCACGTGTCAAGCCGGTGCTGGTGGAGTTCACACCTTGGCGCACCGCTTTGTCAGTCATTTTGCTGCCTGCGTCCCTAACTTTCTGTCTTTCTGTCCACCGGTCTGCGTGCACCACCGCGGTCTGTCTGAATCTCAAATATTTAGCAAAAATGCTAGTAATAGGGCCCACAAGCAACAAAATGAAATGCATCAGCCACATCTCGCACCTTTATAATACACTCGGAAGTCTGCCCTGAGTTCGCAGTTCTGCATAAGCATTAGCTCCAGAGGCGGCCTCGGTGGCATTGGTGACGTCGACGGCAGCGCACTGTCCTCGCCAGCCCGCCGACGTCGGCCGTTGCCTCTTCCCGGCGACGGCGGGGATGGCGGCGAGGCGCGCACCAAGTTACGGTGCCAGGCCGGGCCCATGAACACCAGGTTCCGGGCGGCGGTGCGGAGAGCCTCCCTATGCGACGAGGTTTTGGGTGGCATGACGGAGGTCTTTCAGCAGGTGTTGTTGCATCAAATACGACAGCAACGAAAAGCAGTAGCTGCGCCCGTTCCTCTCGCACATCGGAGGCAACCAAGAGGGGTGAGAGCTCGTCAAGGCAAGCCACACTGTTGAATGCACGGATGGGATTTGGGCAGCTTAAGGCCCAGAAAACCTACAAATTACGCTCGCCCTGCACTGTATACGCTGGTCCCCATGGACTGAAACCCTTCCTCTGAAGGTCTGCAGGCGGCCGAGCCGTGAGGTTTGCGGTTAGCGCATGTCCCCCAAAAGTCATTCCGTTATTATTAACCTGGTATCATGCCTTCGTTCGCCGCCATCCTCCAGCGCCTTCCGATGCTGGAACATAGTAATTACATTCCCGCATCGCCTCGCCTTCCGCAATCCACCAGCTAACTCGGACCCGACAGCCTTCTCCAACAGGATATTCCTTTCCAAAACCGTCGTCACAACCCCTAGGTACAGCTCTCGCGCGCTCACTCACCGGTAGCCGCTGCTCTCCGCATCGCCAGCCTTTCCACCACCAGTGCCTCCGGCCCTTCCGCCGCCGCCGGGCCCTCCGTTGCCGCCAGCAAATACTCCCCCTTCTGCCGTGACCATATCGCCAACCTGCCGCCGCCCCTGCCCCGTCCCGCCCAGCTGCTGCGAGTCCTCGGCTGCACCATCATGAAATCGCTTGTTGTCCAGTTCTGCTCTAAGCATCGACGGCTGATAAGGCTCCAGAACCGCGTGTACGGTCCCAGCCGCTGCCACGTAGGTTCCCTTTATCCGGAGGCGCAAATCGCGGTCGGCGACACTATCACCGTCACGAATTACCATCTCGCCCTGGTCATGAGGTTGTGACAGGGTGCCGGTACGCGGATTGGAAGGGCAGAGGGCTTTTAAGCAGGAAGGGAAACCATATCTTCCCCCAGCACAACCCATGTCCTAGTACCCGATGGCATGTTGCCGCCCGCCGCCTCCAAGGAAGGTCTTCGCATCCTCATCCCCTCACCCGCAGCTCCTGCAATCTTTCGGGCCGCACGCCAGAGTCGTCATGAACAGCCCCATGCAGCTGTTCCTCTGGAAGACGCAGCACAATGGCGCCCCGCTCCGAAGACAGCATGTGCTGCGGTTGCAGGGCTTTGCCATATACTGCACGACTCCAGCTGCCTGCAGGATTTGGCGAGCCAGGACATGACCAGGTGGGGCACACATAGGTTATCAGGGCGACATGAGGTTAAGGCAAGAGCAAAACGCCTCAGGGTATCCTGCAGGAGTGGAGGCTCGGAAGAACTGAATGTGGGCGCTGCCCCGCCCCTTATAAAGGCTTAAACCTCAATGGGGCATTAGTTGCATAACCAACAATACATGCGGAAGACTGGATGATTGCTTGTCCAGTCCACCCATTTCTTCTCCTAGGACCGCTCCAAGGATCACCATAGCTGCGGCTGGCCTTGCCCCAGCTCCTGCACAAGCGTCTCTTGCTCATTGCATCGTTGATACACTTTATGCAGCCAAGATAGAACCTTGCCTCTAAAGACGCCCACCAGCCGAGGCGGGCCTCGAAGGAGCGTGGTGTTTGGGTCGCGTGGTGGGGACATGTCCTCCAGGTAAGGGGCGAGCTCCAGCTCCCAGGGGGGCGGGACCGGGGACGGGACCGGAGGGCCACTTCTGCGGTGCTTCAGATGCATCAATGGTTCTGTGGAGAAGCTAGCTGTGCTTCCATAGTCTCTGGAGCTGCCGGCGGTGTTTGATAAGCTGTCCGACCTGCCGACGACATTTGACGCGGCGTCCGCCGCGCTGCTGTCGTGCAATGGCACGCTCGAGAGGTTTCGGGTTTGGTTGGCGTACGTCGACCCGGACGCTAGCTGTACCAGCAGTAGGAGGACAAAGCGCAGCTGCTTGGAGGCCATTGCTGGCCACTGCAGCTCGCGACCGCGACCACAATCCTTGAAAAAGAGTTGCTTCAAGTCATCTTTCGAACCAAGCTCGCAGGTGCCCTCTCAAAGAAGCTTCACCCACGTGGGCTCCAACCGCTCCCCGGTAAGGCCTGGCTCTCCGTCGGATGCACCGACTCGGACCAATCAACATGGCCATGGACAGGTAATAATTAAACTTAGTCATGCATTTTCCAGCTGTAAGACAGTCGTGCTGAGTTTGGCGTTTGGCGTTCCGCATCGTACAGCGGTTCGGAATGAATTTCCTTGACATCTCCGCGTCGAGGACTATAGCAGTCGCTTAAGCATTATCGTAAGTTATATAATCCTAGTCAGTGCAAATTGAGCTGAATTACCTCTGTCTGCGGCAACTGTGAGTCATTGCTGGTCGGGCCAACACTGCGTGATTAGGCCGAGCTAGCCGAGCCTCTTTTTAGGATTGATATACGTCAAGGTAGGATGGGATATGATGGAATTCTCGGTCCTTCCTGACCAGGCAGTTATGGCTTGCGTGCGTCAGGAACAGTAGAACCATGTTTCTGCTCGTAACTGGTGTCTACGCATGTTATTACTGCGATCACGTCTTGTCTTGATGGGTACTTCTCCAGTTCTCAACGTTCTAGGAAGCATTTCGACCGTGTGAGGCAAAGTTGATAACTTGGCCCGCGCCACGAGGATAGAATGAAAGGCCTCTGGACACGGGCTTGGTGTGGGTCGCGCAGTATAATTGGATTTGTTGCCTTATGGTGTTGAACTCAGCCCACAGTACCGCACCCAGGCCTGTAGAATTGTTTGCGCTTCTCTTTCTGTGCCAATCCTTGAAGACCTGTGGTCTTGCTGCTGTCTACATCGACCTCAGAAGGCCTCAGGCGGGCGCGTTCAGGCACGCAGTTGGGGCTCGCAAGGGCGTCAAAGGATTTTTTGCCGCGGACACGCGAATTGCGCATCTGGAGAATTGCAGCTGCCGTCCTACGTGGAAATCCCGCGGCTCTGGGCGCAGGCGTGCACAACTTCTTGCAACGCGCCCGAAGCCCCCGGCAGGCCGTAGGCAGCAGCCTTCGGGCTCGGCGCACGCTGCTGCCGCTCCCAATGCTGACAACGGCAGGCAGGCTGCCGTCAACTATATTCAGCTTGCCATCTCGTGACCGCCTGGGACCCGCGGAGGTCTCAGCCCCTGACGTAGCCAAAGCCGCAGGCCCCAACCCGGTGTCGCCTGGGCCGCAACACAGCCCGGGCGGCATCTCCTTCCGGCTTCACTCCAGTACAACCGGCACGGCTGTCACTTTCTAACCCGGGTGGTGAGCCTGTGACTCAGGGGAAAGGGTGAAACCGTGGTGGTCAGAACGGGGCCTGTTTTCTCAACATCCTAGGACAAGGTGTTTGCATACCTGTTGCTCACCAATGCGTTACCTGAAGTTGCGAGGCTGGCATAGGTTGGGCTCCATTCTTAAGCAGTCATTCGCATGCTTAAAGAAAAGGGCCCTGGTGCATGGTCCCTGTGATGCCCACACAAGTGCAGCCCGTAGGCGCGGTTGCCCTGTGCTTTACGGGATTATGTCGTGGGCCGGGCACCAAGGCAACAGCGGCTTACGCTTCAGCAGGATCCGGCTGAGCTGGAATCCTGCGTTGGGGGCTTTGCCGACCGTTCATGATGTAGTTCAGATGCGTACCCCTATAGGAGGCGGCAGTGCGCACGGCTACTACGTGCCAAGTAAACTGCCAAATCCATGCCCCTCTTTCGCTTGGAAACACCCCCAGTGGCGGTCTTAGTGCTATTAAAGTGGTCCTCTTCCCCGTTTACGCACACAACCCGCGCCGCAGGAGTGCCACATCTGGGGCACTAATCCTACGCGTGAGGCGGCCTGGGCGTCTGAAGGAACGGAAAAGAAGTGCTGCAGGATTCACCCGTGCGGTCTGCATCGAGCCGGCTTGCCCCATCCTCTTGTCCTGCGTGAAGGCTGCTGCTCCACGCAAAAAGCAGTAGCAACACCAGTACCAAGATCACCAAAATCAAGATCACTGCGAGCGTTGCCACGCACGGTGTTGCATCACCACACACGCGTTTTCATGGCTGTGTCGACATCTTGGGCGTACTATCAAACCCCCAGCCAGAACGGTGGGGCGAGCGTCGGCGTTGCCGTTGGCGGCGCTGGAGGTAGCGATTCGATGCAGGGCCTGCACGGTCATGGGGGCACAGAGGCCGCAGCCGGCGTTGGCGTTGGTGGCGCTGGCAATTTAGAAGATTCGGTCATGATGAGCCCGCGCTATGATGGCTCCAACAGTGGTGGTGCTGCCGGTGCCGATGGGTTGTATATCAGCTGCCGAAGAGGTAGCAATGAAGGGAATCAGCCAGAGCAAGGACGTGCACACGTCTACGGCGGCCATCTTGGGGTATCTGCCCATGACGACAGCGCGGCCGGGGGACAAGGGGGTGCACGATGCAGTGGATATGGCACAAGTAGTGGCAGCGGGAGGCCACCGCTCCATGGCCATGTGATGGCCACAGCTGGAACTGGCCACGCAGCTACAATGGGCGGTGGGACGTCGGTGTCGCAAGGATATAGCAGCATGGGCCCTGGGCCAATCTTCTGCTCCGGCAATGGCGGCAGCGGCCCCGGTGGCGACGGCTGTGCGATGAGCGTTGCCGTTTCTCCCTCGCTATGCAGCAGCGGTGGCGGCGGTCGAGCTTCGGCCGCCATGGACGCGGTTGGACCTGGGGGCGGTGGCGGCGCTGCAGACGCCACGACCGGCACGGGAAGCGGCGGTGGTCGCATCGTTGCCGGTGCCAGTGCCTTCCGACCGTATCACATGGCGGGGGCATTGCGACATGGCGGGGGGGCCGAATTTGGCGACAGCGGGGTTAGCCATCGTCGTCCGCGTTCTTGCGCTCTGCTAGTTCGCGCCACGTCGGGTCTGGTGGCGGTATATCGCTCCTGCAATGACGCCTACCGCTATAGCCAGATTGCCAACCCTCGCCGAGTGCTGACCAAGCCGTCAGTAGGTGTCAAAAACGACGGCTACGACAACGAGAACTCGGACCTTATTATGCACGTGAATGATGTACTGGTGAATGGACAGCCGGGTGCAGTGCTGCGGCACTATGTGGTGCATGAGATGCTGGGGCAGGGCACATTCGGGCAAGTGGTATCGTGCTGGTGCGAGGAGCGCGGCGCTTCCGTGGCTGTCAAGGTGATTAAAAACCAGCCTGCCTACTACCACCAGGCGCGTGTGGAGATTGGGCTGCTTCAGCTTCTTAACACGCGGTGTGATCCTGCAGACCAGGTGCGAGAAAGGACGCGGAAGGAACCAAGGCTTTACGTTCTTCGCCTGGATTTTGGCGAAGTGGGGAACGTCGGGGATGTTGAACTTGGTTTAACCCTGCTAATGGGAGAGGGATAGGAAATACGCCAAAGCCGGGAATGGGGTAAAGAATAAGGGCCCTTTGCGCCGCAATGGCCGCACGTAAAAATAAACGAAACAGGGGAGCTGCTCGTCGCTGCTTCCCCGCTGCTTCTTTTGCCCGCCCCCGCCACACACGCCGGTCCTGATGACTTTCCGGCATGTCGCGCTTTTACACCTCTGCATGGCCGAGCTGCCGGCCTGCATCGGTCCAACTGCATAAAACCGACTGCGCCGGTCATCCCCTGCCTTCGCTTGCTTTCTTTCCGTGGACAGCACCACGTTGTCCGCATGGTAGACTTTTTCCTGTTTCGCAAGCACCTGTGCCTGGTATTTGAGAAGCTGGACGTCAACCTGTTCGAGTTGCTCCGGAGGAATGGGTTCCGGTAAGGGGGATGTGCACCGAGAATGGAACGGGTGGTTACTAGCGCGTACATAGGACGCGTGGAGGGTTTGAAGTAACCGATACAGTCGGCCCAAAGCTACCAAGGCGCTGGTCCGGAAAAGGAAGCAAAAGGGCAGCAGTAAGGAGCGAGCTGGTGTGTAGCCACCCTTGCTTTGGGTGAGGCAGCAATGCGCGGTGTCCGATGTCCTCACCTTCCCGCGTGCCTGCCGTGTTCCTCGATGTCGTCTTCTAGGCTAGGACAGTGTCTTCTCCAGGTCCCCCTTCGCCTCCCCCTTGCAATTCCTGGAGCAAACTATGCAGGGGTCGCCGCACATTCACAGTGCTCCGTACGTTTCGTTCCAACGCTTGCTCGCGCTTTCCCAGTTCCCACGTGGAGTCTGTGGCCATGTGCTTAAAGGCTGCGCAATATGCGCGAGGCATGTTCAAAGAGTTGCCCCTTCTTGCCTAAAATCTTCCATCCGCCCGCCCGAGGCCCCTCCTCCCTCTCCCCTTCTCCTACTCACTCCGCTTTTGCAGGGGCCTGAGCCTGAGCCTGGTCCAGCTCTTCTTGCGGCAGTTGCTAGATGCACTGGTGGTCCTGCGGGACGCTTCTATCATACATTGTGATATCAAGGTGGGCTAGGGGTGCTGGAAGCATTCGAGGAAGGGTTTTCAGAGCAACGATAGTCTGAGAGGGTGTGGGATTATGAGCTACCTGCGTTCTGTACGTTTTGTGGTACCTGTGACTGGTTGTCTGCGCCGTGGAACGCCTCCTTAATCAATTGGCGCTACGATCACACCGTGATTGGGTTCCGCTCTAACATGCTTCCGCCTTCCCCTGCCATTTGCTGCTTCCCCTCCAGCCGGAGAACATCTTGCTGAAGAGTCCTCACAGTGGCGACCTAAAGTTGATCGATTTTGGGTCAGCTTGTTTCGAGAACCGCACTGTGTACAGCTACATTCAGAGCCGCTTTTACAGGTGGAAAGCGGTGCTGGACTAGGGATTGTCATGGGACGTGTCTTAATGGCTTACATCGTCCTACGCATGCATTTTCCGATCCAGGGTCTGGGGGCCCTAGATGGTTTGACCGGTGGCGGCGGCTATGCCTTCTAGCCAACAGTTCTCTCTGCGTCAACATTCCTTTTCATCGGCCGTCGCACCTTCTGGCGCAGCTACGTCACAATTACTCTTAAAAAGCACCAACGCTGTGCTCATCCCTTCTGATAATATGTGGAATATTTTGTGTTACCCTACCTACAGGTCCCCTGAGGTGGTCTTAGGCTGCGGCTACACGGTGGCTATCGATGTATGGAGCCTAGGCTGTGTGGCGGCGGAGCTGTTCCTGGGCCTGCCGTTGTTCCCGGGCGCCTCCGAGCACGACCTGCTTACACGCATCGTGCAGACATTCGGCATGCCGCCGCAGTGGCTGCTGGAGAGCGCGAAGCATGCAGACAAATACTTCAACAAGCGCGTGATGATGGTAAGGAAGCGGACTGCATGGCAGCAGCAGAGGGAAAGGTTGCAGCAGCGCGCGGCAGTGAACGGCATATGCCAAATTTAGCTCATGGGGCTGGGGAACTGCAAAACAGTGGACGGTTGGGAAGGGACGGAGCGACGCCTTTTCCATGCGAAGGGAAAGGTTTTCACAGTTATGATCTCGGATCACATCTTCTCGGCATCACCTCGTGTCCTGGAGCGCATTACTTTCCGCTTGACCGCACCCACCCCCACATACACATTCCCCACACACACTGTTAAGCCATTGCCGCACCTTTATCCACGTACTCAGGACGCGTCGGGGCAACTGGTGACGCAGTATCTGCTGACCAGCCAGGCGGAATTCGAGGCCAAAAACAACTGCAAGGCGCCTGCGGGCAAGAGGTATTTTTCGCACACCAGTCTGCCCGACATCATCCTGGTCTACCCATTCAAGCAGGTCAGTGTGGGAGAAAAAACTGACGTAATGTTGCGAGTCTTGCCAACTGGCGGTGGTGTGGTGATGGTGGTGGTGGAGCGGGTAGGGTTTTCTGCCGGGGGACAATCTTCGGTTTCCACGAGTCAGGTGGGAGACTATCAAGGCATTCGAGTGCCAAGCGTACTTCACCTTTAAAGACCAGATGTCACAGTCGCGCTTTTACCCGATCCGCCTTCAAGAAGCCTGGGGTTGCGCACAGATTAGCAACGGCGCAATGCAGAATGGCGCACTTATGTAACATGCCGGGTGACTACATGCACCGTCAAGGGTACCACATTGCCGCCGGGAACTGAGCGACTTTCGTAATCACTCACCACCGGAGATTGCAACAGCAAGCTTGTGCGCAGCTCGTTTTGCCATCCGCTGAGACAAGGTCCTCTCCACCCTGTCTGCTGTCCGCGCAGCCTCGGACAGTTATGCCTCGGACCGATCCTTTCCTGACTCCTTTACTCCCACTGGCCGCAATGCAGAGCCTGGGAAGCGAAGCAGTTGAGCGTGAGCGCCGGGCGCGCGAGTGTTTTATTGACTTCCTGCTGGGAGTGTTGGAACTAGACCCGCGTAAAAGGTGAGAGCTTTGACCTGGGAATAGCGGTGCGTGATTACCCTTGAACATCACCGCCAATTCCCCCTGGAGGAAGCTAATAAATGGATTGATGGGGAAGGGGGGGCCATGACATCCTGAGCGCATGAAGTTAGCAAAATTGCACTAAAACGCGTCATATGGTGACGTGCTGCACCATTCAGGTGGACTCCCCGCCAGGCGGCTGCGCACCCCTTCATCACGGGGGAGGCCTTCAATGGGCCTTTTACGCCGCAGCCCGACCCTCCGCGAAAAGTGCAACAATCGTTATCGTACCTCCCTGCCGACCCCACGCCACCCGTGGCGGTGAGGTCCGGGCATCATCACCATCACCACCACCACCAGCAGCAATACCAACAGCACCACAGCGGCCCAAGTGGCAGCACGGCCGTCGCCGCCCCGTCAGGTTCAGCTGCTGCCGCTGCGGCTGCTGCAGCGGCGGCCGCAGCCGCAGCCGCAGCTGCAGCTGCACAGCACGTCGGTTCACTAGGCGGACCCTTCAACACTGCCGGCGGCGGCGGCGGACTGGGGACCTCGCTGTCGACCTCTACGCACCCCTTCTCTGCCAGGGCGCTGGCAGGGGGCAGTGGTCCCGGCGGCTTATATGGCAGCCTGCCGACCCACGGGTCTGATCAGGCGCAGCAACAGCAGCAGCAAACTCAGCAGCAGCAACAGCAGCAAACGCAAACCTTCGCTCCGGGATCTTACACTGCCGGCGCCGGTGTAGGTAGCGGGGTCGGGGGAGCGTCAACAGCCATGTCAATTTTGCAGTACAGCCCTGCCCACCACGCTCAGGCGCATGCACAGGCACACGCCATCGCGATGGCGGCTCTTCAGCAGCTCAGTCCGAACTTCACTGGCATGCTGGCGGGAAGCTTTGCTGGCGGCGGCGCAGCGGCCGCTGCGGCAGCTTCATCGATGGCATCGTCTCTGCCACACCCGCCATCGGCGCTGCTGAGTGGCTCCTTCCAGGTATGTCGTCGACCCTGGTCTTCGGCTTTCGCTGACGAATTCCATTCCTCATCCCCTGCCCTGTTGCACTGTTGCATTTCACGTCGGCGAGGCAGTTAGACGCATAGACGCATAGAAACCCTGTAGATCAAACCTGTCCTGCAGTGCAGCTCAGCGGCAATGCCGTCAATGAAAAGCTTCGACTTCGCGTCAACGGATTTTAAGAATAATCCACGGGTTCCAAGGATTGCAGATTTCCATGAGGGCGCGTTCAAACCGCAATCGATTTCTTTGCTGCTGTACGGAAATATGTTCATATGAATCCCTGCGCCCATTAATTTGCCATCCCCTTCTTCCTTTTTCCTTCAGACGTCGGGGATCGCAGGTTCTTTCCAGCACCCGCTGCTTCCTGCGCTGGGCTCCAGCCTCACTCCCAGCGTGGCCGTCACCGGCAGCCTTACTAACCCCCTAGCACCCGCCTTCTCGGGAGTCCAGCAGCAAGGGCAGCAGCACCCGCACATTCAGCTGGGGGCCACACCCTCGGCCGCATCATTTTTGCAGCACCATATGGCTTCAATGGCAGCTAGGGCGTCACAGCATCCACAGCAGCAGCAGGTTCAGCAGCAGGGGCCCGGTGGCTGCGGTAGCAATTCAGTATCAAATGGTGAGCTGTACAACTCCACGTTGGCGGCAGCGGCGGCGGCGGCTGCAGTAGCGACGCAGCAGCAACAGCACGCCTCGGCGGTCGTGGGCTCCTTGCCGGGCCGCCTCTCCGGCAATGGGCCATTATCGACCTTTGGAGGCATTGGCCCGGCCGCGTCTGGTGCTTTAGATCAGGGGACGACGGCAGACGGACTGGCGGCGGCGACGGCTGCGATGGTCGCAGCTGCCCGGCAGCAGATGCAGGCGGCGGTCGCGGCGGTGGCTGCGGCCGCAGCGGCGGCGGCGTCTGCCGGAAGCTCAGCATACGGCATGGCACCGAGCGCGTCGATAGGGTCCGCAGCGGCAGCCGCTGCCGCCGCTGTGTTCGGCTCCAGTGGCGCAGCTAACGGTGGTAACGGTGGTGGCAGCGGAAACACGTTATCCACCTCTCTTCCCCATGGCACTGGCGGGGGTGTTATGGAACCATTTATCCTCAGCGCGCTGCTGCAACAACAGCAAAAGCAGCAAGAAGCAGTAGCGACGGCAGCAGCTGCTGCTGCTGCTGCAGCGGCGGCGGCTGCAGCGGCTGCAGTGTCCCGCAGCAACGGCGCGAACAGTTCCGTAACCGGCATGGGCCAGCCCTTGCAGCAGCAGCAACAGCAGCAGCTGTATTTGCAGCAGGGAAGCAGGCATCAGTCAACCCATGCCCATCACGCCCACCAAGTCCACACCTCTGGACTCTTGCAATCCTCACCTGGGCAAAACACTTCCGTGTCTGGCACAACTGGCACAGCGGCATCCTTTGGAGCCGCGCTCCCTTACGCCCTTACGCATCCTCATCCTTCGTCCCAACAGTCACATCTCAACACATCTTACGCGGCGGCTCTCACCGGGAGTCAGGCCCACCATCACCACCACACTTTGACCGCCCATGGCATTAGCAGCTCTGGAATCCCCCACGTCAATAGCAGTAACCTGCAACAATATGTGTCTGCTGCGCTGGCCGCGGGCTTTGCGGTCAATGCGACGCCTCCAGGCACGGCTGCAGCCGGTGGCGGAGGCAGTGCCGCAGCCGCACTGCTGGCGCCTGGCGGCAACGGTGGCGCCGGTGCCGGCATGGGCGCCGCGCTGCCTCCCCACGGCGGCAGCTTTACATCCACCACAGACAACACGGATCAACTGTTTGAGATGCAGACTGGAGCCACTGAATCGGGTGCATCGCAGCAGTCACAGCCGGGAAGGAATGCGGCCTCTACGACTGCGGACTCGCCGTCCATAAACCAGGTACGGTGGTGCGGCCGATCCGGGCGGGGGAGCATGTCTGGATATTCCTCGGAGATGGGTAAGAAAGGGAATGGGCAATGGTTGGGGACACGGCGACGTGGATGACGCGACGCGGGTGCAACGGGACCGTGGGTCTCAGAAGGACGGATGAGCCACGCCAGCCCTTGCGCCAGCTACGCCAGCCCGTGTCGGCGGCAGCATCAGAGCGGCCCAACTGCCTAGGGTTGGCTGTGAGGGGTGGAGGAGAGAAGAAAAAACTTTATGCTGTGCAGCGCAATCATGTGCGGCTAGAAGTCTGGCAGGGCGGAAGTATAGTTCTTACGGGAGTGCAGGCATGGGATGGTGCCGTGGCTTCCGTGGTGTGTTGAGCTTCTTGCATCGCATCACCCCTAACCTCCCCGCTTTGCAGATTGGCAGTCCGGGAGATTGGGATCCGCTCTACTCAGACGAGCAGCTGCTGGGAGAGGAGGCCACATCTGGGCACCACCATGCCGGAACCACAGCCAGTGGTGGCGTTGGTGGTGGCGGCAGCGGCATCATGGCGCTGCAGCTGGCTCCTGGAGGTCCCCCAGCGGCGGCAGTCGTTGGCGGCCGGCATGGCACACGCCGGCGGGGCAGCGCCTCGTACTGCGACGGCCTTCCCAGGCCCGAGTCCACCGGAGGCAATGGTGGAGGACCCGGCGCGCATCCGCAGCCACGCCATGCACATGGCGATGGCGCTGCGGCCGCTCCACCGTACCGGGGCCCTAGCGCGATGCAAATGACGCCGCCGCCGGGTAATCACGGCAGCCATCAGCACCTTTCTTGTGGGCAACCTCAGCCAGGCACAGCGGAACGCTACTCACCGCAACGCTTGGGCAGCAGTGAGGGGGGTGGTATTAGCGGCGGCACTGCAGCTGTGGACACGGGCCGACGCAGCGCCATGGACTGGTCAGCGGCGCCAGCACCCAGTGGATCTACGGACGTTGGAGCTGTGACAGCGGCGGCCAGCGGCCCTGTCCATCACCACCACCACCACCACCACCACCAGGAACAGCAAGTGCCCGGTAGCAGCGGCGGTTTCAGTCACGCATTTATGCCAGTCCAGGCTGGCGCTTCCCAGCCGGGGGCTCCCTCACTGGTGAGCCATCCGCTTTCCTTTGGCAACAGCGGTGGCGCTGCAGTGGCGGTCGCAGCGGCAGCAGGCCCGTCCGACGCTGCCGTCCGCAGCATCAGTGGCGGAAACGCAGTCGAAGGCCAGCCCGGGGCGCAGTCGGCTGGCCTGCAGGCTTGCTCCATAGGTACAATCGCACATGCACTCCAAGCTGCACAACAGCACCAGCATCTGCAGGCTCAAGGCTGGGGTGGCGAGCAAGGGCAGCAATTGCAGCAGCAGCAGCAAAACCAACAACAACAGCAACAGCCTCCGCAAGGCGTCTCCGGCCGCACGACGTTGCCGGGGATTTTGAGCACCGGCTCGTTATTGAGCCGCGCTCTGCCCATTGGCAGACAGTACGGCAGCACTGATGGCACCCAAGCCACCGCCGCCACGTCCGGAATGCCGTCAACAGCGGCGGCGGCCAGCGGCGGCGGGTTCTGGGGCACGCCTGCTGGCCTCGACCCATTTTCAACGGCTGGCGGAGTCTTTGCCACCAGCTCGCCTTATCTGTATAGCGCCTTCGGTAGCCTCCAGGCGCCGCTGATGCTTGCGGGCAGCTACCAGCCGTTGAGTTCTCATTACTTGCTATCACAACATTCGCAGATGCGTCAGGCGCTACTGCAGCAGCAGCAGCAGCAGCAACAGCAACAACAGCAACAACAACAGCAACAACAACAGCAAGAGCAGCAGCAGCTGGCCGGGGGAGCGGGCCTCCCGCGAGAGTTCCAGCCGGCTGGCATGATAGGTCTCCCCCACGGCCATACTGCTGGTGGGCCGGCGTCGGCGCTAGGGCCTGGCGTTCCTGCAGGTGGCGCGGAAACTGGGTCAGTGCCTTCGGATGGACTTGCAGGGGTGTCCGCACAGTCGCACCAACAGGATCATGCGCGCCAACAGCAGCAAGCCGCCGCGGTTGCCGCTGCAGCTGCTGCTGTGGCATCACTAGAGCAGCAGCAGCAACAGCAGCAGCAGCTATACGTTGGCAGCTTGCCATACAGTGGCATCATGCCGCCGATCATGGCGGCCCTAAGATCTAGCTACGATGGCAGCGTAGTGCAACTGCAGCAGCAGCAGACGCAGCAGATGTAATCGACATTGCGCTCGAGCTGCTTCTGCTTTTGTTTGCTGATATGTTTGGAGAGTGGCGTGAACTGGGGCCGTGGAACACCGGGACCGGGCCCCAGGCGGTGGTGGTGGGATGGATCGAAGGAAACGTAGGGGTGGTGGTGATGGCATTGTCTATAATAGGTTGAGGCGTTGATTTTAGCGTTGATGTTGTGAGATGACAGATGGGTTCACCGGTCGCATAGATTTCGATTGCTCGGGGATATCCTTACATTTCTAGTTTGAAAGCGCCCCGAGCGATTTGGCGACGAAGATTGTCGAATAGGTTGCCGAATATGTGCATGCCGAATACGCATGTGCGACCCGGCTGAGTAGGGTTGACAGCTGAATCGGACTTCGAAAGGCAGTTCACAAAGGTTGGCGATTGGGGATGGGCCCCGGGGGCGGAGAGACGTCCGTGGTTACACCCTGAGACCGAGACGACCATTATCATGAGTGCGTTGATCGAAAAACGGCCTCTGTGCTTTTAAAGGCAAGAGGGAAGGAGAATGATGCGCATGAAAACTGCGGTGCGGGATGCCGCGCTCATTTAGCCGTGAATGAACGGTTGCACCGGTCAACGGGTGTTCTGGTCAGAAGTGCCGAGGTGGCTAATTACACAGGAAGCATTGTGCACAACCGTCGGAATGGAAAGTATGGGTGGGGCAGGAGGACCGTAGCATTGGGAAGAAAGGAGGGCGGCGGGTGAAGGAAGCTTCAGGTGAAAATAGGGGGAGAGAGGCGGAGGGAGGGGGGCGTGATGTTGGCGGGGGCGGTGGTGAAATCCACCACCTATAATCGCTGCCCGCCTATGGACCTAGGGGCTTTTGCAATGGTCGGGGTTGTTAAAAAGAGGTGTATAGCTGGATTGCGATTGCAAGGAAGTCGTTGCTGTCCAGCCCAACCTTTTCCTGACTTACGGCTTCCCGGCTTTAATTGAAAGGACCCATGCGACTCCACCCGAGGGGGCCCCGTTGGGGGCGACTATGTGTCGCATGGTTGATAGCAGGTGGTTTCACTGGCAGAGAATGATGGCTTGGTACGGGAAATTGGTGGGGCCCCTTGAAGGGAAACGGGGACTGTGCTGAAAGGGACTAGGGATCTAAGGGCTGGGCCTAGGTAAAGTAAGGAGGCGCGTTCCTCGATCCGAGAGGGCGGGTTTTCCGTGCGTGTACGTGTTTGCGCGTTGCCATTTGGGTGTCGTGGGAACCCAGCTCCAACCACACGTGCAGCTCCAGGTGCTAACAGTGGACGTTAGTTTTCGTTTCTTAGTATTTGTTTTCGTTGCTAGAGAGAAGTTTACTCCTAACTTGCCTTCGTTTTACCAATAGTTGCTGGTGGACACTGGTAGCTTTTGTCTCGCTCTCTCTGTCACCATAGCGTGGCTGTGTCTCTTCGTTTATCCTCCTCTCCGCTTTGCACATTTTTGGGTGATGAACTTGGTTTGGAAACCGGCCTTCTCTGCTGGCTCCGGAGGAACCTAGGGATGGCAACTTAATAGGTCGGCCTCAGTCGCATTTGGCGTAGTTTGGCTGTATTGTGCGGAACGTCTGTGGTGTGGGCCCTAGCACCCAGCGCGGTGCTGTTGCGCGATTGAATAGCTGGGAAGGCGGTACGGTAGAGCAGGGTCGTGCACATCGTCCGTTCTTGCATCAACAGCAGCTGCAGGATTCTAGGAGTGGGGGCGAGTGTTTGGAGTGCGGGATAAGGAGTCGTTAGAAATTCCACGCCGGGCACGGCATTCCACAGGGAGGGAGCGCCAGGGCCGCCGGAAGTATTTAACGTGGGGGGAGCTAGTATTGTGCCATCCAGCGCATTGACCCCGCCATGCAGGTAGGGCTCTAAACCACCGGCTGCTGGTTTACGTATTGGACCGCCGATTGGAATACAAAGCGTTTAGGGCCTGGAGCGGGGCCTTGCGTAGATAGAGGTAAGAAAGGCGAGTGGGTTGATGCCGGAAGGCGGTGGAACGAGCGTTTCTCGCATGCCTCCGCGCCGCTCGCTGTGCAGCTCGTAATGAGTTCTAAAGCCCAGTTGGAAGTTGGGCTGTGCCATCGGCGTGGCGTCCTCTCCAACCATCAATAGTAACAAAGCCAGCTGCAAATTGGTTATATTCGCCCGTCTTCGGTGCTGCGAGCTTGCGGCGTCTTCCAAGCGCGGCTTTCTGTGGGGGGCGGCTTCTCGGGAGCATATTAAGTACGTTGCGTTCTTGAGACGTGGCTTTCATACGTGGCTTTCCTTGATTAGATTATACGTCGACCAGACACGCAATGCGCTGCTAGAGTTTTGATTCTGGTCCAGCAGTGACATCCTGAGGCGCGCGTGCACCCACTCCTGCACATACACGCATGCAATTGCCTTCCCATAAATTGCAATGTCTGCGTCATGGCGGCGATGGTGGTTCGTAGTAGTGGTAGTGAGATGAGCGCGGCCGCGTACACGACTGGCACCGGGACGCGGTGCGAGGTTTAGTCCCCAGCAGTGAAGGAGGGACAGGTGCGCTGCTGCGTGTCGTAGGTTGGGGGTTGAGGGTGAAACGTTTTGTGATGCGCACAAGCTGCTGCGCAAGCCGCCCTGAGGGCACACATCTTCCCTGGAGCATTGTTAGTCGTGCTGGGTTACCGACCTTCCTTCCACGCTGGTGGACCATAGGACCTGTAGCGGGTTGCAGTGCTGCGGAGCACTGTAATACGGAGTAATGTAGTGCAAGATGGCCAGACGGAAAGATCTGGCTCCCCGTGTTACTGGGGATGCATCACATGCTCTGTGGTGCATTTCGGGTCACGTGATAGATATGCTGCGACCTGAGTCATATCGTGGCGCGGCCACCTTCATAGAAACCAATACAAGATCCTCATATACAGAAAGGCAGGGTGCGGGGAAGGTGGGCGCTACACTTACAGGTTTTCTGCAACACCA
This sequence comes from Volvox reticuliferus, assembly GCA_019650235.1. Lineage (NCBI taxonomy): Eukaryota > Viridiplantae > Chlorophyta > Chlorophyceae > Chlamydomonadales > Volvocaceae > Volvox > Volvox reticuliferus. The sequence continues at coordinate 810,900 of BNCP01000016.1, forward strand.
CTGGTACACCGGCACAAGAACAACTCCAACTTCATTTTGGTTGCCGACGCAATTCCCATAACGCGTGCAAAACAACCTGGAAAACGCAACGTCAACATGTAGTAGGTACTATGCCCAAATAAATAGGGTTAAGGATTATTGCATAAGACCCTTAGGCCCTCCTTTCTTATCAACAGCAACATCAGGATCACGCTGTTCCAGAGCTGCAAGTATCAAGGGGCCCCGGGCGCTCGGCCCCCAGCCCCTCATAGCTTCACACACGATTCACACACGATATTGAGCAAGAGACCACAAGGGGCTGCGGAATGGGATCCCCCCTCTCAACTCGTTTCTTCTTCCGGCCACAGCATCCCGGCCCCTTCTCCTCGTCAGCTTTAGCAGTGCTAGGTACAAGGTATATACTATTTCTTTTTCAAAACTCTGGATGGACGCTATAGCTTCCTACATCTACTTATGCGAAAGATGCGTACAGATATCTACAACCCGCGCAGGACATGGCAATAATCAGGAAATGCCCATGCTCCCGTTGCCTCCGCCCAGGCCTAAGGCCGACACCGAACCGGATACAAACGAGGAACGCCGACCGGTAGCCCCCATCACCGCCGCAGCCGCTGGCCCCGCCAAAATACTTGCCCGTGGTGCCACTACGTGCCCGGCCCCTGTCCCCAACCCCGTCAGCATCCCGGCCCCATGCGCATTCAAGGATCCCTTCATCGTCAAAATACCGCCCGGTCCAATGCTGGTGCGTGACCCTAGGGATGTCACAGTGTGCAGCCCGCCAGACCCGGCGGCAGGCTTCCAGGCTCCCGCCGCCGCTGCAGCGGCAGCTGCCGCAACTGCGGAGGCTGCGGCCTCCTGCCAAGATGGCGACCGTGCTAATCTCGCCACGCCCTGGCTGCCACTGCTGGTGATCGTCGCGGTGCCGCCGCTGGCCTTGTCCTCCCAGTGGCTGCTGACACCCAGGCTATTGCTGGCGCCAACCGACGATCGTGTGGCCACTGTTACACTGCGGTTACGGGGCCTGGTAAATTCGTCATCATTATCAAAAACTGCGCTGCGTGAAAAGGGACCGCCACCGTGAAAGCCGCTGGCTGAGCTAGAGCCTGCATACTCGCCGCCCCGGTCGGTAGTACCTGAGCCAGACATGGGACGGCTGCCGGGGCTCCATAGGCCGCCACCGGCGACGGTGTGGCTTCGCGCACGCGCTGCACTTTGAGAGGTACCAAGGGCGGAGCTGGGGTGGCTGTCCAACATCTCTTCTTCCTGCAGATGGTGTTGATGCTGATGGAGATTACTCGACGACGGAGATAGGACAGACGGTGCCGTCAAACTTGGGCCGGTAGGCAAGCTGCTAGCGAAAGACGGGTCCAGTTGAGACAACCGCGTGCGCTGCATTTGCAGTAGTTGCTGAAGCGACGGCTGTTGCTGCTGCAGATGTTCCTGGTGGCGCGCCTCTGCGGCCCCAAGCAAATCCGCACCTCCATTACTGTTCACCATTTTGAGCTCGTGGATGGAATGTAGCTGTGGTCTCCGCACCTGGTCTGCTTGTCGACTCACGCCTGCATCGCTGGAGCCAATGTCGGTGACGGTGGCCACGTCAGTGCTCGCAGTCAACGAGATTCCAACGCCGGAAGAGGCAGCACTCCTCAAAGATAGCGGAAATGCAACCCGGGGGGGTTGCGACGGCTGCGGCTGCGGCTGCGGTGAATTTCCAGTTGCTGATGCAGGTGCAGGTGCTGGTGCCGATGCCAGTGCGCGTGATGGCGACGGCGGGCTTGTGGGAGAGGTAAGGGAGATGACAGTGCTGATGCCACCCGAACGCCGATCTGCCTCCGGTAGCGCGACGCTGATGCTGTCGGCGAGCGACGCTGTGCCGCCGGCGAGGTTGATGGAGAGCGACGGCAACGCAGATAAATTTCCGTCCACATGTGGTCGCGTCACCTGCTCCTGTTGCAGCTGTTTTTCCTGCTGTTGCTGCTGCTGCTGCTGCTGCAGCAGAAGGCGTTCTGCAAGCGGCAAAGTCACAACACGAGGGGGCGCAGACGGCTGACCGGCGAGCACGCCGCCCTGTGCCACCGCTGGCGCTGCCATCGCAGGCCGTTGTGCCTGCGCGTGGGCTGCAGACATTGATAGCGACGAAGACATTGATACCGACGTCCTAGCCGAAATGTCAGATTGGGAAGACGATAAATGGCGAAGCCATTGCGCGGTGGCCTTAGTAGTATCCACGACCCCCAGTGCCGCCGCCGCTGCGGCAACATCGTCTTCTTCGTTGTCCTCATGATTGATCACATTCCCGATGCGTGCCAACACAATCGGTTTCACCAGTTGCAGGCCTCCACCTCCACCTCCGCCTCCTCCGGCGCCGCCGCCGCTGCTGCTGAAGCTGCTACGCTGGCTGTTAGCGCACGAAAGCTGCACCACGCTGGCGGAAAGACCGCGAAGCCGGTTACCTGAAGGCGTGGTCACGGTGTCTGTGGTACCGTCGTCGCTGCCTGGCGATAGGGACACGCCCGTGCGCTGCAGCTCTTCAATGGTACGGCGGTAAGCCAGTCGCAAGGCTGCCTCCAGAACTGCTGCGGCGGCACTACCATTTCCTGAGGCTGTCATGCTCCTGCGCAACTCGCCCGCAATCTGATGGGTGTCATGGCATGGGGTGAGCAGGCCCGGACAGCCGCAAGCAAGAAAGCAGGACGCGAGCAGGCTGGATGAGTAGGGGGTTAAAATTGGGCTGGTTTGGGAATTATGCGGTGGCGAGGTGAGCAGGATGGGTAGAACAGTCGTAGGCGGCCGTTAGGCTACGCGGGCGGGTCATGAGGATGGGGCTTGGGCCCTGGGGAAATTTCACACGCGCGAAGGTGGCGCCCGCCCAAGTGGAAAGGTTACGTTTTAAGATTGCCCAGGCCACAATGCATAAACCCCTCATGTCCATTTTTTGCGACGGTAGTTTCCAGTGCATGCGTGGGCGCCCGCCGGATGCGCAACGGGCAGCGAAGAAAGAAATAGAATAAACAACACAGCTTCATGACAGCTTCATGACAGCCTGAAGCTGCACGGCGTCAGGAACGCAACACAGATCAACTCGCCCCGTGACAGCATCGCGTAAGGTAGCCCGGGAGCTGGGACAGAGCACAGAGGCGCACCCACCGGCCGCCATCAGCTGCTTCCGAACATCGCACCCACCTCTCGAAGGGCTTGCAGAAATGGCCCGTGACATTCATCCCCCTCGGTAATAGCAGCAGTGCCATTGACAGCATTCTTCCGGCTAGCATGCTCACGATCTGACAGCTGCACGACAATGCTCAGCCTATTGGCAAGATCTCCGCCGCCAATACCTCCGCCGCCTTCACCTCCGGCAGCAATTACACCGCCTCCGCCGCTGCCAAGTGCCAGGCTCGTCAGCTCGTCTAGAAGTTTGAGCACAGCAACAGCTTCGCGGCGACACACCGTGATTTGGGAGAACGCAATCCGCTGCAGCCGGTCGAGGTTATGCGCGAGGACGACTAGAAGGCAGACCTGGCACGAGGCTGAGCCAAGACCGAGCTCTTGCAGGATGGCTACACCCGAGTTGCCGCTGCCCTCAACTAAGGCGGTCGCAGCAGCACGCAACGTTTTGTTAAGGCCGCGCAAGGCATCCGAAGCGGAGGACGCGGCGTCTCTTGGGTCGCTATGGCCAATGCTGAGAAGTATGTGGCAGGCCGCGATGCCCGCCCGGGCGGCGACTTCGTCGGTGCTATCGACAAAGTCGGTTGGATCCAACTCGTAGTTGTCGGCGGTTTCAGTAACTTCTGTCGCGGCCTTAAGGGAGCGCTGGAAAGACGACAGGGCGGGAAGTACGTCCTGTTGAGACTGCATAAGGGACTCGCTAAAGGCCAAAGGGTTCGGAGCCGCGGCGTTGGGGCGTTCGCTGCTTGCGAAACGGGTGATGGCGTTCCTGGCGAAGACGATTGCTTCCGTGAGCAGCCGACCAACCATCATACCAGGTGTAGTAATATTAAATGAATTTCTTGGAGAGCGAAGGCTCATTTCGCTTATGCTGATGCGGCCTCTCGCATGCTGCCCATGGAGTCGAGCAGCTGCCTCCGGAATGGATATTAACCAGAGCGCCTGAGAAAGAAGTATATTTTCTGCCATTTTTCAGATGAGCACTGTGTCACTCGACATGCCTAAGGAATATGTACCGTGCGATCGACTCGTGCGAAGGCTACAGAGCTTTGGTTGAGAATATATAGGTCCCATAGTTCTGGAATCATGAACTAAACAATTGGGTATCATTTGGGCTTGCTAAATGATTGTTCCTGATGCCTGACCCAACAGTTCCGCCGTATACAAGCGACTTATCTCGTTCGCCACATCAGCTGAGCAGTTGGTTCCGTAATGTTCCGTGGCTCGTTAGAAAAATAAAACTCATAAAGCACTTTACGACTATGTATTGTCAACAACTTATTCCACAAAGGACAAACGTATTTCAATACGACGGCTTACCCATGCAGCCCCCACAGCAGCCTATGACGGTGAACCAGGTCAGTGCTTACGTGCCAGGTATTCCCAGATGTAATATGTTGCGTTGATTACGAAATATGATAAGCTATTTGCAGCTCCGACTGCAGGTACAACGTACTGAGGGAGTCTTAGAGTTTGGCAGGCAGAACCCACCGACTGCTCAAGAAGTGCAGGCTCCGCCTTCGCACTTCTCACTTCCAAATAAAAAACAATGCAATCCTTCAAGAATTGCTAACGATATTTCAGGAGTTCAGAGCTTTGGTTGATGTGAATGCATGCTGAGCAAGACGTACATGCGAAACATGGGTAAAGATCTTCAAAACTACGGTGCATCGGAACAGGAATTATTTACATGCAGCATCAGACACTTTCAAATATCTGAGTGACTCGATTGAAGCTGGAATAATAACCTTTCCTAGTATTTGTCGCCATATAACCTTGTAATATGTGGCAAACCAGGAGATGTTTTAAAATCTCAGGAGTTGTAAAAAGGGGTGACAGCTGTGTATGGGTTTCCTGTTTGGATGCATTGCGGTGCTTAGCGTAGCCTAGACGGGTTCAACGACGAGGTGAAGCAGAAGGCGGCGTTTTGTGTGGGACATGAAGAAGCGCGGTGCTGCAGCTGTCGCTTCGCCCAAGCCTGGACGGACTAAGCGGCGGAAGGGAGCCGTCTTGCCTGAAGACGTGCGAAGCAGTGAAGCTACGTCCGAGGACGGTGAGACATGCAATGTAAAGGCGATCTGAACCCCTCACCTGCTGGCATCGATATGTACGTAACCCACCAGGCACATGCAGACATCCAAGGCTCCGTGCAGCACGAAGACTCAGGAGCAACAGATCGTGGACTACCTCACCATGCACTACCGGCAACGAATGCACTTCCCGCCGCAGTGGTGCGTGGAGAGCCTGGAGGCGAAACAGGCATTCAGGACTCGGCCGACAAGTCAGAGCATAGCGAAGCTCAGGATGAAAGCGATCCGGACAGCCTGGCGAAGCCCATACTTCTGGATATCCAGGAAGCAGCTGCACAGCTTTCAAAGCTAACCGGCCTTCAGCTCGAAACAGCTCTAAATGCTCTGAAGGAGACCCAGGAGTCGGTTTTTGGCCAGGCCAGTAGTGTGGCTGGCGTGACGCTGGTGCAAACATGGTTGGAAGAGGCGCAAGTCTGGCTGGCCTGCAACATGGAGGTGCAGGAAGAGATCGACGACGTACGATTAGCCATGCAGGAGTCCTTGCAGGAATTTGAAGCGGCAAAAGCAGCGGATGATGTTCCACTGACAGAGCGACCGCCAGATTATTTACATGACCGCTTTCTGCCTGCCGCCACCGGCAAATCCAGCCGTACAGGTGGCGGCCCCGGAAGTATTGTCTTCAGGTGCCTCTCGGCGTTCGCATGTTACCACGCTTTATTCGCTGATGGTGACCATAAGGCACCTCTCGTGAAGCTCGCCGAGCTGGAGTGCAAATGCCACCGGTAAGTGAAGGACAGGTCAGTGGTGGGTCACTGTAGGGTCACCCATCAGCTGTAGCCCTGTGGGCGGACATGCGGTGTGACGATGAATTACAACAGAATTAACCGTAACTCACCTTGTCAAGGAAACGGAAAGCCGCGCGATTGTTACGTTGGTATGTCAATTGGTAACCGGGTACACTGCTGAGGGTAAGCTTCTTGTGGTTGGGAAATCGTTTTCCCTCAACGCAGTTGGTATCCAAGCAAAGGCACGATGCGGTTTTGGGAGCTCCTTGGAGAGGAGTGCGCGACTGTTGCCGCGGAGGCGGGGGATGCAACGCTGGCGCTGCAGCGCGAGGGGTGGGTGGCCTGCGGTGAGGGTCCCGACCACTGCGGCATCTGCGCAGCGGCCCTTGGGAAAAGTGCAGCTGGTACCGGACCCTCTACCTCTGCACCAATGCTTGCTGCCTCCGGGCCGTCTAGGTCGGCGGTGGGCACAGCAACCAGGAGCGCGGTGCTGGCGGCACTGGGAGCTTTTGCGGCACTTAAGGTTCCGGAAATGGAGGAGAAGATTAGCAAGATGCCGAGTGTTTCAGGGCAGATTCCGGATGTATTTGTTGCTCTCGGCGATCCGCCTGGCTGTGGCACAGGCTCAGATGCGGAGTGCATCGAGTTATTAGACTCGGAATCCGGCAGTGAGCGTTAACAAGCGGACGAGATGTAGCAGAAACGGCACATGGTGGTGCCTGTCGGAGGTCAGCTCGATCATGACTACATATTTCATTGGGGTTAGGCCATAGCAAGGATTTGTCTGGGTGCGTGAATGTGCCCGTAATACCATTTGGCCTAGTATAACTCACGGCTTATTCATTACTGTTCCAGCTTTCGGCACGCCCTAGTTTGCAGCGCATGACGAAACAGCCACTAACCATGGCCGACGTGTGGTTAGTAAGCTAGGCATGGCATTCCGCTGTCATGTAGTTGGTGTGTATGTTATGTTGTATTTGCATGCCGTAGAGGATTAGGAGGTTGTGAAGGCCGTGTAATTTGGTGCTGCGTCAAGCAACATGGCGTTGATTACTTTAGGTTGGGCAGCAAGAGGCTAGAGGCTGCGTTCCCAGAAGGGACGGTTGGTGTAAATGTTGTTTTATGCATGCCTGTTTGATGTATTGTTTTTTCTAGTTGTCCGCAGTTTGTTGTATGATGCGGGACAATCATGCGACGTTGTTTGTTACGTCGAAGGGAGGATGCTTTAGGGCTGCCAAGGCCTCCTAAGGGGTCAACACCATTGTAAGGCTACTCTTTAGAGATTAACCAACGCGCAAACAAGGGCTTCCAAGCACATGATCTTAGGAGGCAAATGGCTTTTGCCATGTTTCGCTTTTGAGTTTTGACTGAACCGCCGTATGCGTACAACAAAAACTGCCGCAGTACGGCTCTTATAGTACGGAAAGTCGTACGAGCGAGTCTTATGATACTCCGCAGCTTTATGCTAATAAACTAAAATGACCATGGAAATCATATGCAGCATCTACAACTCGCCTTTATACGGCTGCCATGCTATTATCAGAATGACAGCATAATAGTAAAGATTGATATTCAGACTTCAGGGCTTATGGTCGCCAGGTTAGTGTAACATGTGATTACAATTTGGCCAGTACCGAACCATGCTTAACGAGACCTCAGATGATGATGACAGTTATGACGTGGACGCGTCGAACTTCTGCTTTTGTATTCTCTAGCTGACGGATTAAACGGTGGCCTGTGAGAAGAGCCATGAAGAGCATATGTGCATGAGGGTGCGTCGTAGAATGTGGATGCAATTACAGCCTCTGGAGCCGTTCGTGGGGCGGTTCTGCAGGGGCTGAAATTGTTTGTCTTGTGCCCTGGGCTTCGGGCGTACTGGTTCGCGTTTGTGTACACACGTGTACACCTAAGGTAGGTGTTGATAATCCTGAGTACCGAGATGGAGACAGATCGCGAATTCCTTCGGTTACATACTTATTGTGGATGGAGAAAACAGGATAGAACAGAGCTATATTCAGCAGAGTCGACACTTCTGCTCCGGAACCAAGTGTTCTGGTCGTCCGGTTAACACTCCCCCGCGAACAGAACACTCTAGTGCCAATTCCTTCTTAGCGAACTCCCATGCTCAAACGAAACTTAGCAAACTCCGCCAGTGGTAGGGGCTTGGTCAACACATCAGCGACCATTTCCCCTGTAGGGCAATATCCAAAAGATACTAACCCGTGCTCCTCCTTTTCACGCACGAAGTGGTGCATCACATCGATGTGCTTGCTCCGATCCGAAGTTATAGGGTTCCGGATCAGACTGATGGCCCCTTGGTTATCATCCCAGATATGAACCGTCTTGACCGGGTATCCAAAATCCCCCATGAGCTTACGTAGCCACATGGCTTCACGTGTGGCAAATGAAGCTGACATATATTCCGCTTCCACTGATGATGCTGCCACGGTAGGCTGCAGGCGACTCTTCCAGCTCACAGCTCCACCGTTCATCATGAACACATAACCGGTGGTTGACCTCCGGTTATCCCTATCGTTGGCCCAATCAGCGTCAGCGTATCCAAACAGCTGCTCGCTGCGGTTATAGACTATTCCATAAGTTGCGGTGCCCTTAACATACCGCAGCACTGCCTTAGCGGCCTCCCAATGGGCCGGTACTGGTTTCGACATATACCTGGCTAGCCTATAAACGGCTTGCGCAATGTCGGGCCTGGTCACAACTGCCAAATACATCAGGCCGCCCACCAAAGCACGATACTTGGTGGCGTCCTCAAAAGGCTCCTGTTCAACGACACCAATCCCTTGCGCCGTTAGCTGAACCAAGTTAGGCTTCATAGGTACAGCCTCCGGTTGGGCATCAGCCAACCCAAAACGCTCAACAAGGTCAAACGCATAACGCCTTTGAGAAATTTTCAGTTCACCTCCATTGCGCATGATTTCCATTCCAAGGAAGACCGACACAGCTCCCAGGTCACGGATATCAAAACTTTTAGCGAGGTATTGCTTCACTTCCGCCATGAGACTTGCACAATTGCTCGCAATGAGTAGATCATCGACATGGGTCAATACACGGACAACGCGTGAGCCAACACGCTTGATGAATAGGCTTGGGTCGGACTCGGAGATCTCAAACCCATTTGCTGCCAAAATGGCTTCTAGCTTGCGGTGCCATGCACGGCCCGCCTGCTTTAAACCATATAAAGCTTTGATAAGCCGGCATTTTTCCCCCCCTTCACCTGTAACATACCCGGGGGGTTGCTCGCAATAAATTTGTTCCTCCAACTCACCATGTAAGAACGCTGTACGCACGTCCACATGGTGGACCTCCATACCCTCAGCCGCCGCCGAAGCCAAGAATGCTCGGACAGTGGCATGACATCCAGTAGGCGCAAAAACTTCATCAAAATCAACTCCCTCAATCTGCTTGTAGCCTTTTGCCACATAACGCGCCTTATAGCGTTCAATGCCTCCGTTGGCATCCCTTTTCAGCTTATACACCCATTTCCCTGGGATTACATTGGCCCCCTGTGGTGGGTGTTCAAGCCGCCAGGTTCCTTGCGCATGAAGTGATGCAATCTCCTCATCCATAGCCTGGCGCCAATGCACAGCTTCCGGAGAATTGATTGCTTCCTCGTAGGTTGATGGCTCCTTGGGTATGGTGGTGGCTGCTACAGTCACGTGACGTTTTCCAGGCTCCGGGCTGTACCGGTCAGGCGCCTTATGGGTACGCCTTGGATAACGGGATTCTTGCCCTATGTTGGCGTCCCCTCCCGCAGAGCCCGTACCGTTCCCTATATTGCCACCATCATGGGTAGTGCCAGCACCATTGCTCTTTCCACCACCTACACCTGGAATAACTCCCGACTCCCCCGCATCACTTGCAGAGTGCTCTTCATCTGAATCACTATCATCAGAAACGGTATCCATTGGAATATTTGTCATGTCTTGTTGCGGGTACTGTTCATCAAAACGAACATTGCACGAAACAACAACCTTGCGCTGTTGGGGCAGGTAAACACGATAGCCCTTGCTGCCACGCTCATAGCCAACGAAAACTCCCTTCTCGCAGACCGGGTCCAGCTTGTTCCGGTGCTGTTTCTCGCTGTACACCCAAGCAGTGCAGCCAAACACACGTAAAACAGACACATCCGGCTTGTACCCATGGAACAACTCATGTGGTGTGGCACCCCTGTCACTCACCGGAGAGCAGTTCCTAATTGCACATGCCGTCATCACCGCTTCCGCCCAAAATCCCTGCTCCAGGTTGGCGTCCTGTAGCATCGCACGCACCTTTTCAAGTAGCGTACGATTCAGACGCTCTGCACGTCCATTCTGCTCAGGGGTATAGGGAACTGACGTACTGTGCAGGATTCCCTTGTCCCAGAAAAACTCGCGCATACGAACATTGACATACTCTCGTCCACGGTCTGTTTGAAACTCACGCACCCGTTTCCCTGTCTGGTTCTCCATAAGGGTGAGAGCTTCCTTCAACACGTCTGGGACCATGTCCTTAGTTGCCACTAGGCGCACGGTGGCAAAACCGGAATGCTCGTCTAGGATGGTCACCATATACCTGGCGCCACCCATGGACTTGATAGGCATCTCACAAACGTCCGAATGAACGCGTTGCAAGACAAGATTAGACACATTTCCTGATGGGGGGTGTGGTACGCGGGTGAGCTTAGCCTTGACACATGGCTCACACGTGCGCTTTGCTTCCGCAGCCTCCTTCACCTGGTCAGCGGTCACGTTCAGTCCCTTAACCATCCCTTCCTTGGCTAACCTGCCAAGGCCTTCGTAACCCAGATGCCCAAAACGGCGATGCCATAGGTCCACTGATTGCTCTAGCACTGCGAGTGCTTTTACCCTCTCCTGGTGGGCCTTGGTGTGTATGTTCATGTAGTACACACCGCTGTTGCCCTCGCTGAGGCGTCCTTCCATGACATCTAGCCACTCATGTAGGGTACCGTAGCCGCCGTATGAGACGTTTTCCATTTGGACGAATATGCGGCCGTTGTTAGCGAGAATGCGACATCCCTTCTTATCGAGACGTCCAGCGGACAGGATCCTGTGCCCCAGGCCGGGCATATACCAGACTTCAGTAACTGTCACGCTGAATGTCCCCCACTCTGTGTAAGTCACGAACTCAACTTTACCATAGCCTGGCGATCTTCCTTCGCCTCCAAAACCCGCCTTGAAAATGGGGCCGTTCTCGACCTCTACATAATCTATCAGGTCGTCCTTGCAGTCCGTGGCGTGCAGTCCAGCCCCCGTGTCCAAGATCCACTTGCCTTGTGATTGAATGTGCTGACTGACGTCATCAATAGTAGTTGCCAGCACAAAGGTATTGCGGCGTCCACCATCGCCACTAGTCCCAGAGTCTCCACGGTTGCTGCCTGCACGGTTACCTGCAGCTCCACGGTTTCCACCACGGTTGTAACCTCCTCCGCGATGGTTGCCACCACCGCGGTTGTTGCCTCCACTGCCCGCCTGGCCGCTTTGCTGTTCGGCGAGCCACTTGGGACAATTCTTCTTGAAGTGTTCCGTGCTTCCGCATTTCCAGCACACCGACATATTGTCGTCTCCTTGCGATTTTTGTTGTCGTGGATGGTGTCCGTATGACTGGCGCTGTGACGACTGGTACTGCTGCTGCCCACCGCCGGTGCCCCGGCGGTTTCCAAACACCAAGGCTGGTGTTGTTTCCTGCTTATCTTCTCTTTTAACCCTGACTTCCGCTGACAGGAGCGCTGGGCGGATGGTCTTGAGTGTGGCTTCGCCGAAACTGGCCGACGCCTCCAGAATGGCCCTTTCGGTGCGGTAGTCGCTGCTTAGACCATTTAGAACGCTTGCCACTATGACGCTGTCGGGGATCTTGAAATTAGTCGCCGTCAGGATCTCGTGGTATTCTTCCGCCCGTCTGAGATACTCATCCATGCTCTCGTCGTGTTTCTTTCGCATGGTAATTACTTTGGTGTGGTACTCTTGTTGTTGTAGTGCCATTTGCTTGACGAATTCGTCGTGCAGTTCGTCCCAGGCGACTGCCGCATTCGCCGCCTCATCAACTTTGTCCACAAAAACACCAGTTACCATCTGTACCAGCTCGGCTTTAGCTTCTTCGGCCTTGCTCCCGGACGAAAAGGGTTTCTTGGAAGCCGAATCCCACAGCTTCTCCCTGATCAGGTGGTTCCTTGCGTGCTTCTCCCATCGCAAGTACTCTTCTGTCTTCTTGAGCGGCTCAAACCGGATCTTGCCCATTTCAGTCAGGTCCTTAAACTAGGAACCCCTCTAAACCGAGTCTGCTAATCCTGCAGTGACTTCGCGCACTATGGCGCGGGGCTCATAACCTGTTGATAATCCTGAGTACCGAGATGGAGACAGATCGCGAATTCCTTCGGTTACATACTTATTGTGGATGGAGAAAACAGGATAGAACAGAGCTATATTCAGCAGAGTCGACACTTCTGCTCCGGAACCAAGTGTTCTGGTCGTCCGGTTAACAGTAGGTCACTTTTTTACACGGGATTTATGCACAGCTGTCTAGTAGGCGTGTTGTGTGTTCTGTAGCTTTCTCATGTGCTGTAAAATGAAGTTCATTCCATGCGATTGAGGCGTGGTGTTAGCTTTCGGACAGGGAGCCTCATAGGTGTATGGCTGGGACTCGGGGACTAATTTGCGTAAACTTGGGAACCGTGAATGGTGTGCCATTACGCGTTTTATGGTAATGGTGATTGCGCTATGTTCGAGCGTGAAATGATTGGAAGACGACGATCTACCCACTACTCTAAAGTGGTCTGGTTGCACCCGTCAGTTCTTGATATCAAAACGATTTGCATATAAAGAAAATTGACCTGACTTTCCATATCTATTTGAAGCCATCTCAAAAATGTTTTAGCCCATTATCGGTTGGGTCGACCGCGACGACAGGCGGACGCAGAGGCATGGAGCTGATCCGGCTTGTTTAAAATGGCACACTAACATTATAAAAGCATGGGAATTTTCAACAAGCCCATGAAACGAATTCAGGCCAAGACCTTAAGGACGCTTCGCGGAGGGATCATTCTGGAAAAACCAGAACAGACCACGCGCTTGTCCACAGGCCGTCAAAAATAAAATATTCATGGCCGTCTCTTAAGATAATATGTTATTTGACAACATAAAGAAGGAATTCAAAATTACGGGGGCGTGCCCTTAGTAAGCAACCAGACTACTAGAAGCATTGATTGCTTATTCTGTCACAATACCCGAGAGATGAAGGTCATCAATACTTAATCTATATATCAGAAGGATCCATGGAAGAATGACTTGCACTGGTAATACGGACGCACGGATAAGAAAGTTGCGCTTGAGTGATAATCTCAGGTGATAACCTGGATAACCTGAGATTTTTTAAGGGACTTTGTGCATTCCTATCTAGGGATTTAGTATGCATGTGTCCAGATTTCCGTGGGGAGTGCACATCCCTTGCGGCAACCATTTCAGCACTGCAGTAGCGCATACATGGCCACAATTGGCAGCTGCGGAATGCATGAGGATGCACGAAAGGTACAGGGCCTAGGGCAGGTTTTTAGAGTTTATGGCTTCAGCAAATACTCCTACAGCATGGTGCAGGTTCATTAAACCTATCATGCCGTGGTGTTTAGCTGAAAACTGCTGGAGAGGTATCCAGCGATATTTTGCTCAGGTTACGGATTGAGAACGGCCTCGGCCGATAAGTGCTGGAAGCTGGCATTATGCACCAGTATTCCTGTGGAAGCTGCCAGTGATCAACTCATTCCACAGGGAAATGTACCACATACAACAGACCACAAAAATGAATACGGCATGGTTTCACGCACCTCACATTGATATGGATGCCACGACATGATAATATTGAATAAATCAGAATCAGTGGACTTACAGGGTTTTACTCTCACAAGTTACATCCCAAACAGTGCGCATGCTTTTAGCGGGGGAGATCGGCAGGGATCCAGCGACATGAAAAAGATGGTAACTGATGGTATACCACGATATACCTGCTGCCCCCAAAAGGTACAGCGGGCCGAACATGCAATTTTCCCATACATCCCAATGCAGAAGTTCAATGTGGCAATTCATTATAAGACGATACAGACGCACGGATGCGGCCCGCACCCTCGCGCGCCAACAGTACCTTCCATGCAAGCATTACTTGCTATATTATCACACTATCACATTATAAAAATAAAAATAATGTTTTACATGGTTCATGCTTACGGGCGCAGGAGGCAGGTGCGCCATATGACTAGAGGCGCGGCCCTACACGGATGCTGTGTGGCTGATGCATGTGACGCAATCATATGCATCTTACACGCAACAAAGCACGTAAATTAGCAATATTTGTTCTGTTATGAGATGTTATCATAAACCTAATGCTGTTTCGTTGTCAATTTTAGGCTCATCGTCGTACTGATTCCAATTGTACACTTGGTTTGCCTTTGGTTTGCCTATTGTCGTCGCAGGTATGGATTTTAGTATTGGCTTCTAAATAAAAATGTCGCATAGCTGTTCACCACCTAAAGCAGCCGCCTTGCCTTAGCAATTGAAAGTTTAGCTTGACCCGTCGCAGTTCCAGGGTCTCTACACCGTCGACCAGTAGCTATAGTCACAAAATCCAAGCTTACGTTCTTATTCTGTGATACATGCCCAATTTGGAGTTACACAGTTATCAGGGCAGCGTTGCAAGTGGTGACCTTCCCATACTTCTCGTGTTCTAGAGTTGCGTGCTGGATGCGTACTGGATTAATTTATATCTGATTTAAACCCAGAAAGACAGAGGCACGGGCCCAAGCCTTCCCGAGTCAACGACGGCTCCTGAGGACGCGGCGTTCCGTATTAGGGGCTTTAAAGCTTGTCACTTAACGGCGCAGTAATGGCAAAGCGAAGCGCTGAAACTTTCGCTGGTCATGAATCAGTGCCAACCGGGGCGCTTCCGTTTTTCGTGTCAAACGCGAAACGTGTCCGCTGTAGTTGGGGTTCTAGGGCCCCACCATCGCCATCCGATCCTATCTCGTATTATTATCAGGCAAATTCATCCTCCTCAGATGATATGAATGATGCTGGCGCAACAGAGCAGGCCGACGCGGTTTCCGCGCATCATCTGACTACTGCACCCAGCTGCAGTTCCACAGCTTGGCCGGGCGGCGCTACCTTTCATATACTCGGGTCGATGGAATGCTTGAATGCACTGGGTGTTCAACCTCCCCCCCATTGCCCATTTGCTCGCCAGTTCCTAGAGCAGTTGGCAAGCTGCCTGCTGGGGTGCCAGCTTGCGAGCCATGGTGGTCTTTCTGGAGGTAGTGCTGTTGCTGCTAACTTGGGCACTGCATTCTGGTAAGCATGGGACGGGAGCCTATCTTGGTTATGAAAGGATTGATGGTCTAGCTCCGAGCATTGCTGCAATTAGCGGCTCCGGGCATTTCCAAGTACGTAGATTGTAAAAAGCAAAATTGAATCAGGACTTAACGAAGGTTGTCCTTGGCTGTTCTAGGCAGTGCAAGAACATGAGAGGACGAAGGAAAGGTTGAACTTCACCCCGTGTTTTAAGCCTGTTCAAACCAAAAATTCTAGTCTTATATAGTCAGCAAAAGATGCCAGGGAAGGAGATGGTGAGGGGAGTCATGTGATCAAACGGTGAGTAGTTTGATTACCGTTAATCTGGTGCAATCATGTGCAAGCCAGTAGATAGAAACCCAGCCACTGCTACTGCTGTACTTGCACGGAGTACTTGTTCGGCGCTGTGCGTCTGCAGGGTGCTTGCGCGTTGGCTTCTGTTGGCACGCTCAACGTGCTCAAAAACCTATGGCAGTTTTAGCCGGTCGAGATGGCAAAGATCTCCACCGCTGGCAGCTGCCGTCACCGTTTGTTCCGCTACAAGTACATCCTCCTCAAGCCACTCAATGTTGCCCTCTTTGTAAACGCCCAGGCACGCGTTCGCGGAATTGAACGTACTGCTTGCCCGGCACTTCGCGGAGCTGCCGACGTCCATGCTGCGTGGCTACCACAGCTTCACTCGTGCGCCACGCGGACAGTTATGGCAGCGCTTTCTGGCTTCACAAGGCGCTGAGGTACATAGGCACGGCCTCATGGTGGCACAATGCTGGACACGATGTTTTGCTTGGTCGTGCAGTGTTAATCATGTATGTTCTGCTGATGGAACTTAACTGTATATGGGTTTCGTGATCGCGGCTGTAGACGGAGACATAAATTGTTGGGCAACTGTCCCGTGAATGCGACGCACGATAGCCCTTCCAGTCGCGTGCACCCAAAACTATATTGTGCCGGGTTTGGGAGGCGGGCCATAATGCAAAGCTGGGTGGCAGGTCGAGTTACGGGTATACCCAATCAGCGAAGCAATGGCACAACGTTACGATGCTAACAACGAAGCAATCCGAACCGAACATGCTTGTGGACTCCTCTATCGCAGATGTGTGAGGGGATGCACGTGGGCCTGCCGGGCTGGCTTGCGATGACACGCTTTCTGCTGGAATATGTCCTGGCAGCTCATCCCACTGCGTCGTGCGTTGTGTACACGATTGAGGTGCCCCCCTGGCTGCGCACCTGGTGCGCGCGGTGGAATCACCCAGGTAATGCGCCTCTGCGCGTGCTGGCAGTGTTTGCGTATGAGGCAGTCGGCACGCCTTCACCTCGCGCCCTGTACGTGCCGTGCGTTGAGTTCGCTGGCTGCTGATTTGCCGGCCTTTCGATAGGGCTCGTACATAGGTCAACACTCACAACGTGCGGTTACATGTGATGTGCACGTCTTTGCATCGATGCACGCGCCTGCCGTATCCCTTTGCCCTTGGGGTCTGAAACATGTTCACGATGCACAGCCGTGCTTGTAAGTGAACGAAGGATGTTTTGGAGGGATTCGACATTTTGCTTACTAAGCGAACAACTTTCTTCTCAGTGGGATTATGGGAGCCAGAAAAAATATTTTGACGAGCAGGACAATGCACACGAGGACGGCGGATCATTCGACGCTTGCCTTCCATTTCGACCATTAGTGAAGGAACCGAAGAACTTGTACGGAGCTCATTTTGCCGTTCATTCAGCCATTGTCTTCACTGCTACAATCCTCGCCATACCTTGGATCAACTGTTGAAT
The DNA here is from genome assembly GCA_019650235.1 of Volvox reticuliferus. Taxonomy (NCBI): domain Eukaryota; kingdom Viridiplantae; phylum Chlorophyta; class Chlorophyceae; order Chlamydomonadales; family Volvocaceae; genus Volvox; species Volvox reticuliferus. The sequence goes on from BNCP01000016.1 coordinate 828,000, forward strand.
TCAATTGCGGCGTTTTGGACAAGGCCGACTCACAACCGTGAATACCAAGTGATTGGGGGAATAATATGTCAATCTAAAAATTCACGTGCGCCGTTGCCAGGTTGTTCTGGGTTATATGTGGCTCGCGGCTGAGACCACATCTAGCGTGCGTTACTCAGCTTGTAATAGGGTGCAGGTGGAGCGGATGATGATGTGTGAAGTCGTTTTACAAGATTGTCAGGCGTTTGTCTACATGGCCCTGCGGTCCAACAGGAGTTGCGGAAGGGAAGCCAATATCAGCAAGTCCATCAGTTCACGCCTATGTAATTGTTTCTTCCGTACGTACTGAACACTACCGAAATGGCGTTATGAGTGTTAAGCCTGCCCACCTAATGCCAGTTGTCGTGCGGGATGCATTCATATGGACGCTGATCTATAAACGCTGATCTCAGGCTCCACTGTAAAACTTGTTAAAGTTCTGTGATACTGCCTTGAATGAAGGTATTTCACATCTATTTACAGTTTTCCAGAAGGGTACCCAGGTGTATTTTGCATGCTGTGGATGATTGGGCACTTGGCCGAACCCCACAAAGTTAATGGGCGCTGCGGTGTAAATGGTTTGGATAAGGTGTGTGTGTGTGTGTGTTGATTGATGTCTTCTTGACTTAATGCCAGGCCGTAGAAAATTCCTGAAGCTAGACCTGGCGACACGAGCGTGAATTGCCTGATCCAGCATCTTTTTTTGCGGATGTGAAGCTGATCACCGGTAGATTACACTAACATTATGCTGCAAAACTTTCCCCCTAGATGCACGGCAGGATGATTACTTTGTTGAGCCCCCGCCCGGATGCCCAGGATCAGCCTGGGCATTTGTTCTCGTTCTCCCTCCTTCCATATTCCATCCCACATCCAGCTTGTGTATGACCAATGCTGCAGGAACCCATCGCAAGCTAATCGTCCCCTTAACACCCATGGCAGAGTTGACCTTACTACGGAGTGTTTAGGGTTTCCCACTTAAAGGGGCATCGCTGGGGAGACAGCCGGCCCACATTGGTCCACTTACCTTGCTGCAACACACGACAGCTTAAAACAAGGCTGTATTACAAATGCATGTTAAAGCTGCACTTTTTCATGCCATATGAGCAGAAGGACACGAGAGGAGCCGGAAGCGTAGCCGCCAATTTGTTACACGCTAGTGTTCCCAGACAACTTACGCGCCAGTAGCGCGCGTGTAGACCAGCTGCGAGTGGTGGTGCACGATGGGCTTGATGAGCCCCTTGTTGGCCAGCTCCTTAATCGCAGCGCGAGCCAGGCTGCCATTGATGCGAAGGCGGTCCGCCAGCACGGAGGGCGAAATCATCTTATATTTCGGCACCTCATTTAGCAACTTCTCGTACACTGCTTTGTCGAAGAGGACAGCGTTGTTGACCTTCTCCTTCTGCTTGCCCTTGCTCCACTTCTTCCGCTTGCCCTTGTTGCTGTTGGCCGCAGCCAAGGCCTTGGCCTCCTTCGACTTTTGTTCTTTGGGGGCCATTTTCTAAGAGGGAAAGAAGAGGATGTCGATGTAACACAAAAGGCATGCAAAGACCTGAAGGCTCCAGGAGGGCGTCTGGCAGTTTGCCGGCGAACAGTTTGTACAAACGCTGCCCTTACCAAAATTACTTAGTACATGTGGACTTTACTATCATAATGCTTCGTTTTCTTATTAGCGCAGAAGTTCACTTAGTCTCTTACCTGTCGGGCAACATACGCATGCTTTGGTACTAAACAAACGATATAGTTGCATTGTCATGGTGAGATGGCCTATTAGGTCCACTTTTTATACGGAGCCCAAGTGCAATTGCGGTGGATGGCAAAGTAGGCCTAAGAATGTCCGTCGCGATGGAGCACCCATGATGAGGGAGGTGACGAAGGGGGGTTGATCTGTGGTATTTATGGCGAGCAGTTTGGCGTGCGCTGGATGAGAACCTCTTCTTGCCGTCACCATGGTTGCGGTGAGAGGTCATGCACACGGTTTAGCATATGACCGCAGAAGTCCGCAACACGTTCCCCGCGTCAGGCATCTGGCCAGATTGCACTTGCTTAAGTAACGTTGGTATTGTCTGGTCGGGTGTAATCTGGGGTTCCTTTGCTTTTTTGCTACATAAAACCCGATATCTTTGTTTGAGCTCGGTCAATCCTTCGTGCAGGCCAGGCCCACATTGACCCCTTTACCTATTCTGGAAACGGTGTTAAGAAGATCGTTATTTGAGTCACGAATGACAACTGTGCCCTAGGGGGCTAGTTTTCCCGCACAGAGCCCGGCTTACCCATACCCCATGTTTCTTCCTGCTTTCATATTCCTGCCATATGCGATACTGCAATTCGCAGCAGCCAGCTGGAGAGGTAACGTGATTGTTTTTTCTACGTACTGAGGCAGCACCCCGCGCGACATTAGATAGAGTGCACCGGGGGCATTGCATGAGTACCGGGGACATGGCGACATGATTGGTTAGGACAGCTGTCACTGGCCATACTGGGTGTGTTGGATGTCGCAAATTGTGCCATTCCCGAGCAGGAATGGAGTATGTGATATAGGCTTATTGTTGCTTTTGTCTTGCAACTAACTGCAACACTCGTGTCAATATTTGAACAATAGGATTGCGTGCCACCCGCGTTATGTACAAACGATGGGCAGCAGTGCAAAGCACGGGAACAAAAACGTACCTTGTGGGATCCTATTGAAGTGATCTTATTCGTGATGCAATAACTTCAGTATCCTTCCTCCTTAACATGCTCCTGCCTTCCTGATATCTCTGAAGCAGCTTGAAGGTCCCCGGGCAGTTAACACTCGAAAACAAATCATTTCCTTGGCGTGTGAGGTTCCATCCAAGAGCGGATGTACTTGTGTGTATGCGCATACGTGGGTAAAAATTCTGAGGCGTACAGCGTTGCTTGGATCCAATCGAAACGGATCACGTGGAGCAGCTGCATGCGCATTTGGGGGTCGTCCCCATGGATTATAAGGTCTCCGGTCAAACGCACGCGCGTGATGATCCACACACGGTCAGTACCTGGGAGAGGATGAGCAGTGCGTCGCACTTCGGTCCCCAGGAGGCCAAGTCGGAGAAATCCTTGACTCCCAGGTTTGTCCTTTGCAAGAGCATTGGAAATCATTACAACACGGTACAGTACAAACTTACACAACCCAATGACATAATACCCGATGTCAATAATAAGCATCATCACCGCAAGCATTGTAACTGGTACGCGCTGGCTTCTCGAGGCGAGAAGGCTGGTTCTTGGACGAAGCAAGTAACTATATGCATCTTACTCGTACTTGCCGTACTGAGATTTTGAGATTAGTCGCAGGTCACAACGTTCCTGGCTATTCGCCGTGTTGTGACCTTAGGTTTACCTTCTGTGCCCGCCCTTCCCACCCGGTAGGGCACGTTTTCACGTTTGTTCGGCCACCAGACCTGGATCGGCCTGGTGGTTACGAGCCTAAGTGTCACGGCCGGCCACTAATCCAACTTAAATATGGGATTTGGTGGGGCGTTGTGGCGGAGTCTGACAAGGGGTCCGGGCTAAGCAGCAGGGCGGTTTGATGGAGCGCAGGTCAGTCAGTCGATTTGGTAGGTTTGTTTAATTAGTGGGGCGGTTCTTATGCGTTTCAGGTTAGCCGCCGGTGGCATCGCCGCTGGGGCCTTTTGTAGTGTTATGCTGATTGTAACTGCTGAGGACAAGAAGTATGCATCCAGTATTCCGTGAATATTTGTGTTTATAAACAAGCAATTGGGAATAACCCGTTTATATAGTGTAATTTAAAACTCGTTTGTCACGCAAGCAGGACATGTATCTCGGCTTCCATGAGAAATCGACAGACTTCACAGCGTACGCGGCTAATGTCAATTTTGCATTCATCCGCTTTGTATTTGCATTTCGGGTTCAGCTGTTTGTTTTGGGCACTCCATTATGTTCTAATGTCCTTAGAACATATTTTCTTACACCGATATCGATTATATTATTGTTTACATGATCAAATTCATGTTGAAGTTGTTGTTTCTAGATGATGCGTGCGTGCATGATACATTCTCACATCCTCTCACCGCGCGTGATTGGTACGCGTGGTAATAAATTAGTAAGTAATAAATACGCGCCGTACTTACACATGCATAAACGCACCTGGTACGATCCTGGTACGATCGATATACTGCCTGAGGAAAGGTTTCCTGCACATTCGTTGTTAGGCAGCGTCAAATGTGATGAACGGACGAGATCTGGAACGAACTGAGTAATAGTGGCGCATAAAAACTGTAACAGGTAACAATAGCAGGTGTTATGGCAACTGCCGTATCGCAGCTGCGGGAAGAATAAATCCTTGCATATTTTTTTGGCGTTATGATGGACTTATGAGGATAACCAGTGGTATCGATCCTCGTAGCTTCTCCGCTAAAATCCGCGCGGTTAATCTGGTCTGCTCTGGTCATCTCGCCGGTCAATTGCCACGCGCCCAACGCACCATCACGCATCTACACCTTAAGAGGGCATGCCTGAGCAATGGGGAAGGTGCCGCTACCCGTATTGCATGCCATCCCCTCAACCCCCTTGCTTGCCTGTCGTATGAGGTCCGAGAGCATGATCCTTGTCTGCGGTGCGTGGCTCCACCCAAATCAGGTAGTCAGTTGTGTGCATCGGCGTTTTACGGTACTAGGGTTCGTTGTAAGTTGCGTCATTTGAAATTGGAATAGAAGGATTACATATGATTACACATACCGTGTCGCAGCCGACAAGGTGGATTAATAATTGGGGTGTGAGGCGGACAAGTTTATTTGCTCGTCGCGGGTCTTCAACTTTTCACGAACCCATCATTCCTTCATTGGCCCATTCCTTTTACTTTTGTATCCTGTGACCTGAGTACTTCAGGTATGCTACCGGTCCTGGCGCAGTTACGTTGCTCATCTTTACATTACTCACCACGCTAACGTGCCGCACCGCCACTTCCAAAGCAGTCGTCGGCACGTCGAGCAACACCACATCCCGCATTTCTTCGGCTACAGCGGAGGGTATCACAAACTCGCCGCATCTCGCATTTAAGGGCGGGGTACCTGGCCGGCATCTAGCTTGTAGCCGCATCTAGATACCAAAAAACGCTATTTAGATACCGATATGGCCCCCCTTTAACATACTTCGTTGCAAGTAAAATGATATCTACAACCAGGTGCTTCATGGCGTCTGAGGTTCGTTGATACCCTCCTGCTACAGCCAGTCCTCCCAGGCCCAATTAAGCAAAGCTGCATGCAAGCAAGTAAAGGCAATCAATATACTTATCATACTTTTTGCTCATTATAATTTGATGCGCAAACCCTCTTTTTCCTACATTTTTATTAGTTAAAGCGAACGTCTAGCACGGGTGAAAAGGCAATCAAGGAGACACGGCTATAATTATTTTAGATACCTACCCATACCTACGTATTGAGTCGGTAGCCAATGCACCCAGACATGCATCCACCTGCCACATGCCTTCCGGGTCATGTACGTACGCCACCCAGCTGTACGGTTTGAAGCAAGCGTGAGTAGTTTAAATCGTATTTGACTGCAGCTAAGGGGCGGTCGGTGACCTGAACGAAGGTAAATAGATAGAGACTAAGAAGGCACGTTACGAAAAATGTGCATCATTATTATAGGCGGATTCTAATTATATCTATCTAGGTAGATAGATATTATATAGATAGGTATAGATTTTATATGTAATGGGTGCCATCGGGACCCCCACCCCTTACGAATCTAGATCCCAAGTAGCGGCTTCAGGCTGACAGTAATTAAGAACTGACGTGAGCTGCATAATACGCATGCAGCATACATTCCAATCCATACAGGAAATTTTTGAATGAAGCATCTGAGGCCGTATGCATTTCCTAGGTCGCGTACCCGGCGTATCAGCCATAGAGCGACGTATGGCAGGTACGTGAGCTCGACGTCAGATCTAGGCCATAAGGTTCCCACTTCAATCTCGGCAGGCAGCACCTATCAGAGCATATCAGAGCTATCTTAGACATTGATTGATTCGGAGCGCTAGATAAATAAGGGTGGGTGAGAGCAAGCACATGTAGAAAGGGCAAATATGAGTGCCCGGGGGTTGGTAATATTAGAGGAGTTACTTGTCGGGTCGATCGCCGAGGATCGCCCATTGGCCGGTGGTGCTGGGATTGGTATAGATTTCCTCGCCTGTTCATAACTTCGCCCGCAATTATTGAACTCATGAAAATCTAAATTAACGTCTCCGAAAATCCCGTCGGAGTAATCCATGTATCCACTTCCACGCTGGCCTGAAGGCCCTATGTTGGCCCTGTTACGATTTCTGTCGCCCCGGCATCATTCCCCGTGAACGATTACGTGTCCTATTGCTCAAACAGGACAAATTTCCAATAATCAACTCTAGAAGTTAACTTTCCTGCAAGCATACCCAGGCATATCTTGATTGTCAATGCGTTTATGTACTTTTCATGGTTAAGTATACTGCTTTTCGTTCTGCGGCTAACCACCTGACAGATGTCGCGTACAGAGGCGTACAATTCGGACGTACGGATGTTACATGTTCCCTGAATAAATCCCTTTCTCCCCTGTCGTCGAGACAGAGCCGGGTATATGCAGAAAATCTGCAATAATCGTAATATATACTGGGTGAACAAACGGCCGTACATCCAACGTTGCTTACGAGTGATGGGGGTTCCCTCTACATCCTTCGTGTATACGCTGTTGTCCTAGGGACAGATGAAATGGCGGGCAAATGCATTCTTTGCGAACTGTTACTGATGCATTCCATGCAATACGGTCTTAGCTCCAATTGCTGCTCCGCAATACCATCTTCTCCGCATTCACATTGATGCTATAGAATCAACTGCTAAAGAGTCTACATCAATGGCTACGTACTCCCTCGCTTCTGTCATCCCATGCACCGGGCTAGACACGACCGGAGGCATTACGCCAGTCAGCCACTCAACAACAAAAATTAATTCAATTCCAATGTTGGATTTTGCCTAGCAATGTGGCGCGGCCGCATGCATATGCCATCACCTGCCGAACAATGTGTGCGTGCATATATACATTTGTGCGGGCATACGACTCAAGACTATGCACACAGCTCTCTGTACACGTCGCCGTGCCTAAACGCGAGCATGAAGACGCGTGTACCAGTGAAACTGCTACAGAGCCAGCGGTTATCCGGGGCCCGGGTTGCCAAAAACGCTGTCGCGCTGGGCTCCGCATGCAACCTGCGAAACACCGCCGGGTGCAACCCCCCGTCATGACCCAACAGCAGAGCCCAGCGTTGCCCTCATCCACAAGGGAACACTGGCTGCTTATGGCCGGCCCTTCTTATTCGCCATTTCCTCTTATTAGCTTACGGACCCGCGCGGAAGGTGGGGCAGCAGTACTCGCTGTTGTCCCTGTTGAACACACTGGCGTAGCTGCGCGGGCAGAAGATGGGCAGGAAGGGCGGTAATGAGGGTGTGTATGAGTGTGGATGGGGGTTGGGGTAATCCAGCGGCATATACAGTGGCGACATTGCATATGCGGTTTCCATCGTGCGCATTGTTCGTTGCACTAGAGGGACAAAAATGATGCATATCTTGGCCTGCTGATGTGGTGCGTAAGGGAACGAAGGGTACAGGCTACGACGAATGCACCACATACAGCTTTTCTCTGTGGTCTCCTGCACACGTATGTCCGGGGCATGTAATAATAATCTAAGGAATGCCGAAGCACATGAAACCATGCATAAAGCAACTTGCGAAGCTGTGTCACAGCTGCTGCTTTCTGGCGTTAAAATACCCCAGTCCTGTTTCTCTTCATGCCTACCATTGGCCTAGCGCCCCCTTGCACAGGTTCTGCATGGTGTAGGGCTTCTGGACCGCCACACACACCAAACCGCCGTTGGCCTCTGTGCCGTTCCAGTTGAGGTTAACTGAAGGATGTGAAGGTGACGAATGAAAGAGAGGGCATAGTTGGGGAACACGGCGTAAATCATTATCTATTACTGGGGGAGTAAAGGACCTTAGCATGTCAAGCGAAATGGAGGGCTACCGGATATTCGTATGGTATACATAAACCCAGAATGGTTATTAGAGTCGCCGATCCAGTTCTCGGGCAGGTGTCAAACTCGAGCCGCTTCCTCGCGTATGTGTCCCAGCTCATCAAGGCAGGCGAACTGCAATCACCATACCTTTCAGTGTCGAGGCTCCAGAAGCCCCCCAGCTGGGAGAGACCTTCTTGTTTGAGCCGCCGGAGGGGGTGATGGTGTAGCCCTTGACCACGGACCTCAAGGCCTCATCTGCGATGGGGAGGGAGACGTTTATTCCTTGCTTTCGCGCGTGCAATTAAATGCTGTGTTTTGTTGTGCGTGTTTTGTTGTGCGTGTTTTGTTTCGTTTCAACAACGTAACCTGCTGTCCAAGCTATAGGCGGTGTAGAGAAATCCCCTTGCGTGGCCCCCGTCAACCTCCCGAAAAAGGAAAAAATGACCATAATGACCATGACCATTATCCACGACCGGAAAATATTTTGTCTTATAACAACGCCGAGATGGCTGCATGTTAGTAAGATACAACGCACACTAGCACGACTACGTTCTGCTTACCTGCGTACCACTCGATCTTAGCAAGCAGGTCGTTAGCCTTGTAGCACGTGCTCTGTCGAAGAAAGGGAAACGAGGGAGTTCAAAGATTATTGACGATATGGGCGCCGAAAAGGATTCTGATGCGTTGGGAGTGTGGACCACAAGAGCGGACCATGCCCGGGCGCACCTGAGGTGCATGCCATTGCCTAGATAGCGTCTATCCACGAGGCCAATGGCTCTCCTTTGTATACGTTTCAGCAGCGGGATGATGGCATGCATCATTTGGCAAACTGTAAACTAGCTTTTTCAACCCCAGGTGCACCTCAACCAAATTTCCTAATACCACTACAGCACGGAATTCGCGTATATCGACAAGTTGCCGTATCTATTCCCCATCGCCACGCACTGCACGGGGCCCCACCGCACCGGCACGACGGCGGCAGCCGGCATGGTATTGACGGTGAAGCAGTACTCGGTGACTAAGGATCCGAAGGATGGGCTGGCGCGGGGGTAGTAGCTCGGTGAGACAATGAAGGGCAGGACGCCCGGGGTCGTGTTGCACCTGGACAAATACGAGCAGGGGCATGCAGAGAGACCCAGCGACGAAAAGGTATTAGTATGGTATTGGACGCTGCACTGGACTCGCGGCTGGGCCCATCATTAGCCTACCCGTGTTCACAGCGGCACGGAGCTCGTCAACAATTGGACTAGAGGAGTGAGCGAGTAAAACGGTGAGGTAATATAATAAAAATATTATAAAATATAATGTCATATTATAACACTGTGTTTGTATGTGTATACACGGCACGCTGGACACCGCGAGAACCGTGCTGCTTTACCAACTTCTTGGAGTCGAGCCATATCTCTGTATTATTGGACTCCATACGTACATACATAAACATACATATATATATAGGGGCAGGTACAAACACAAACCAAGCCCCAGGTACAAGGGTAGCTATTTACACTCACGTGCAGTTGGGGAAGGGTCCAGGGGGCAAGAGGCAGGAAGCCGACTGAGAGACGTCAAGGCAGCTGTTGCCATCAGTGGTGATCAGCACCGTGTAGCCGTCCAGATTCGGATTGCAGATGTTGCCGCTGGATGCCACACCGATGAAGTAGGAAAGCAGACCCGAAACCTCGTTGAAGAGGCTCTCCATTTTGCCGACATCCTCGGCATTGAAGTTACCGCATGTCAAGACCTGATCATCCAAACAAGTCGTGCTGTTCGGGGCGAACGGTGCAAAAATAGGACTGATGTTGGAGGCGTTCAATGCGGCGTTCATTGCATCGGAGATATTGCGCTGGATGGCGGCGCAGGTGGCGGCATCGAAACGGTACGGCCGGACGTCATTGGCAGGGGGTATCAGCTTTGCAGCGACGCATACTTCACATGGGCGGTAGCTTGGTACGGCAGGTGGGGGTGGCGAAGGTGGCGGTGGCGAAGGAGGTGGCGGCGGTGGTGGCGGCGGAGGTGGCGGTGGTGGCGGTGGTGGCGGCGGAGGTGGCGGTGGTGGCGGTGGTGGCGGCGGAGGTGGCGGTGGTGGCGGCGGAGGCACCGGTGGTGGCGGTGGTGGCGGCGGTGGTGGCGGCGGTGGTGGGCGAGCCTGGATAGCTTGGGAGACGGGGCAGCAGTCGCAGGAGGCGTCGAACGTCGCGGCAGTGCATGTTCCGGCAGGGAAGCCCGGGGACGAGCACAGTTGCTCCAGGGTGGTGCAGCCCTGACGGGCCCGGTTGGGCTTAAGGGTGATGCACAGCTCCGCGCCCTGGGCCGTCACGGGATCGAGCCCCAGCTGGGTGATCTTCAGGACGGTGCTACCGACGGGGCCAAGGGGGGGCTTATCGTAGGACGGGCTGACACGTGTGGGTACTCCGTTGAGCGTGGCGGTCACGGAAGAGCCGGCCACCAGGCAGCTGCTGGACATGTTGAACTGTACAGGTAGAAATTTGAAGTTAGCATTTTCTTTTGCACTTGTGTTTCAGGGTGCATCCAGTTCCGCTTCGTTGACATATCCGAAAACAGATATCACCATCACGGTGTATATTTCAAACTTACCTCAAATTTATGCAGTCCGGAGGTGCAACAGGCACCCGAGCAGGACTGCGCGTCCTGGCGAACCTCAATTTTAAAGCAGTACTTGCTGCTGCCCAAAGGTACCCAAACTGGTGCCAAGCGATACGCGCCATTAGATGTGTTGCAGGAGCGATAGGGAAATTTGGAAATGGTGCCCGTCTGGATACCCAGTGTGGATTCCTCGTAGTCCTCCGGAGCTGCATTGGCGATCCTGGATGCAGTAATAGACAGCAATGTGCAGATAATTTATACCAGATTTTTATCATTGTTGTTTACTATACCAATTAGTTTTGTTGTTTCGGCAGATCAAGCATTTATTATACAGATAGAAATGCTAAACATGAAAGCAAGATAAAACTCATATCTTTACGTTGAAAGTTACAAATTAGGATGAGCTTAATTTCCCATATGACGCTGCTTGGTGCACACCCCTTGGAAAATATTAAGGTCAGTTGGCAGCACCGTACTCACCAGCCAACCGCCAGCGCTGTCACCAACAACAGAGTGAAATACGCCGTCCGCGCCATGATGATGAAAGCGGCTCCTCTGATTGGCATGCAGACTGGTTCCGCTCATTGCGCTTATGTATCCAAATCCTGAGTACGTCACATGGCCGAATGGTGGGCGCCGTTGCTGGTCTGAAGCGGCTAGGTCCATTGGCATTGGCGGCTGCCGCAACAGCCCTACCTTCCATGAGCTCAATGGAAGATGACATCAAACTGATTACCAAACGACACAAAAAAATGGGGTGCTAGGGCCATAGAAACGAGTTTACTGCCCGTATTTCGGTTGTCAGATGATGCGTACCGGAGGACGCGCGCTACTGAATCTGAACGGGCGGATGTTGCGCCGTCCGTCCGCATATCGGTGGGTTCGCCCTCATGTCTGTAGCGTCTACCCCGGCAACTAGTTACCACCAGCAATTGCCAAACCGGATACCACAACATCCGTGCGAATAAGGCGGTACGGCGCCTAATATGCAAGTGCATGCCATACCATGCATGCAACTAATGCGATGAAGTACAGTAGCAAGCCCTTAGCGCGCAAATAAAACTTTACGCCCCAGAACTAGTGGGCGCTCTGGGGCGTGTTCTGGGGCGTTCTGCGGCCAATCGCGGCGGCTCTGCTGGCGGAAGAAGGTCCCCCTTGTCCTCATTTCGTTACAGTCTTAAAACGTGACGAGCCGTGGCAGCGAGGCTCCACTCTGGATCTCAACCTACCCGTATGTGCTATGCCACCCAGCTGATCGGCCTGGCACCTACTCCTAAAATCACCCCAACGCTGCGACTCCTGGCTGCATCGCCAAGTAAGGCCTGTCGACCTCTATTTCGTACAGGGCAAAGGGTCCAGCATACTTCAGCGTAGGTCTCGTACAACATACACCGTGCCCATGAGTCCGTCGCTTTACCTTCAATACAGTGAGCCCGTTGACGTCCGCCAGTAGATCCACATTCGGTTTGCGACTGCCGCGCGTACTGTCGTACTCAGTCAGCGCCGCTACTGGCAGCGCCTGGTCCCGCCACGAACAGCCGGTGTACCAGATGTCGTACCCGCCTGGCGGCGGTGGGTTGGCGATGTAAGCTGCCAGCTTCGGCAACAATTGGTGGTTGACTCCTGCCTGCAGCAGCAGCAGCAGAGCCAGGGCCTGATCCTCCGGGGGCCGCGAATGAGGCACATGGCGCGCGCGCACGTGTGTGTAGATATGGGAGGGGTGCACCGCACAGGGAGGGGGAAATATGATAGCGAGTTTCATTATCATTACACACATGCATGCACGGATGGACAGTTGTGCACAGGAATGAACTTGGGTCAACGACCGTTAAGACCGTTGTTACCACTACCTTCCGTACGACCGTACATGCAAGCTACCAACCGACCCTGCGACGTATGAAGACACGCTAGGGCACGCTGTTGTTTAAACAATGAAAAAAGGATTATCCGAGGCTTGTGCTCCTGCGGTAATACCCCTCTCGTATGTAGTACAGATATTATTACCCAATAGACCTTTAAAAGATCTGTTGCATGCAAAAGCTTATTCTGTGTTATCGATATCTCAAAGGCCCAAACATACGATGCCACGTATGCCGTACGACAACGAATCCGCAGTGCTGAGGTGATCTCCGAGGTGGTGGAAGATACGAGCTCCGGAGCGGGGTTTTTTGAGCCCATGGTTTGCAGCACCAGAGAGGTCAATACACGGGTCTGGAGGGAAGAGGGAGGGAGGCAGGCGGCGGGTCGGGAGGGACACGCTCAATGCGCATGATGTGAAACCGCATCTATCGCACATCTTCGGGGCTGGAAACAGAGAAGGGCTTGTAATGGGGTCCGAATGCTGGCGTAAGTGTGCGCGTTCGTTAATGTAGATTGGAAAAAGATTACTTTCGCAGGATAGTATTGCACGATCAACTAGAGAGGAAACACGCGGGGCCAGTATTAGGTCACCATCTGACCTGAGGTTAAGAGAGACGTATTTTAATCAAGTCATTTCTATAAATATATCCAAATGTCGTCATTTGATGAGTATGAGCGACTTCATTAAAAAGACACGGATTCGCGAGCTTTCTCTTGGCTGCCGCCAACCCCACAAACCAACGACCCAACGAGGTGGAGAGCTGTCCTCACACAGGCCAACGTATACCAGTCGCTGTACGGCCCAGGCGCGTATGGCTGCAGACGGGATTGAACCGCATCCGCCACGACCTGACTCGCCACTGCCATCCGCCACGTCGGCCCTGGTTAGCACGCCAGGGAGGTCCAGCTGGCGGCGGAGGGTGAGGCGCGCAGTGGGGGACCGTGTCGAGCGAAGTGGAATGCTGTTCAGGTATAGATTGGTCCTGCGGATGGGACGCGCAAGGTGGTCCCTTCCGCAGATTGAGACGGCTGACGTTCCCTTTCCCTCTCCCTCTCCCCACCTGGAAGGCTTCCATTCATACCACCGCTCCGATTCGTGCCACAACAGTTCTCATGATCAATGGAATCGACACCTGCCAGCCTCCGAAAATGGAAGTCAAACCTTCACACCCACTAGACTTGCAGTCTCCTGCACAGTCGCCGCGCACACCCTCGGCATCAACCATTCTTCGAAGCCCTCGGACATCTCAGGAAAGGAAGGAGCCGGGAACCACAACCCGGAGCCTGAATATCATGGAGCAGTTTGACAGTTAACACGAAGGTCGCACGGCTTATTGCCACCGATGTGCTTTGAGGAAGGGTAGTAAGTAGACAAGGACGGGTCCTGTCCACTCGTACCTGAAGTCTGCACACTCGCCATCTCCATGTTGGGTATTACTTGGTGATACTCTCTGTTAGTACGACGATTCCCGTACATGTTTCCGTACGTGTTACGGTGCGCACAAAGTAACCCCTTAAACTTGCGATTAAAGTTCTCAGATGCGCATGCCATACCGAGATCCCATGACACTGCTTTTAAATTTATGCATTGCTTTCCAGCGAGCTATATGAGCCCTAGTCCCAGTCGCGTGACATATGTTTCCAAGGTTCATTTCCTTCTCCTTTTTAACTTCTTAAGGTTGCGTTTGAAAGATTTATTACTGGAGGCAAAGTGGAATAGTTGGAGCGCGCCCTTAGGGCCATTCTTCAACGCGTAGAAAAGGCGATAATGAACGGCCATATGGAAGACATGGACGACGTTGGGGGCCAGCACTCTGTGCAGGATCGGTTGGGCCCTCGGAAGCTTATCAACCGGACGGAATTCGTGCGCCTGCTCGAGCAGGCGCTCCATCGCCTCGGCTATGCCGATGTGGCAAGCCTACTAGAACAGAAGGCGGTGCGTATAGAATCATGCTACGTCCTCGTGCGTGTGCGGTTGCCCATAGTCGACCTGCCGACGGTCGGCTGTCAAGGCTCGTTACCGAGGTTGGGTTTTAGATAATGTAAGGCTATGGATGGCTGCCGATGCACCTCGGGTTCCTTACTTACGGGATGACAAGGCAATGCTTTCACCTTCCAAGTGCTTTCAGACAGCCGGCTGGTCCATGGGCCACATCTGGCTTCCGCGGAGCCGGTGCATCGCTAAGCGCCGGACAGCATATGAAAAAGTCGCATTTCCTTGGAATTCAAGCAAGATGTTTAGACATTGCTTCAATAGCATTGAGTGGGCAGACATGGGTTCGTGCCTGAACCCACGCTATTAGCTACAAGAAAACCTTCCGGCAAAGCGTCAATTCGTCCGTTTAGCTGCTCCCCAATAAGCGTTTTGGTACGGCCTTGTTTTGATCTCTCGGCATGTTGACTAATACTCGCGAGCGCTGTGCGGCTTATTCGCTGAGTGATTATCACCCCGCTCAGTCGCAAGTATACACATCCTTACCTCCCCTCGGCGCTGGACTGGCAGCACTTCTCGTTATATGATTTCTAACGGAGCCCACGCTATCGGCGGCTAGCGCAGGGCGTCCAAATGCAGCCGACCCACGTCACGGATTTCCAGACGGCAGTGATGGGCGGGCAGTGGGATGCAGCCATGTCGCTGCTACCTCAGCTGACGGCGCAGGAGGACATCATTAAGGACGCTAGGTCAGGGTGTGTGGCCGGGTTGTGCACTTACGAGTTACACGCTTTTAGGTCGTACATGTGCGCACGATGTGGGTCGGGGTCCGTGAACAGGGAATGCTGTGTTGGCTTGCCATAAACATCCTCGGCCTTGCACACGATGGACTGGCTAGGGTTAGCCTGCCCCGCTTGTATCCACCTTCACTCATGTGCATGCGATGAATTGTCGGCTGCAATGGCGCACTCGGTGAGCTGCTCTGTGAAAGATCCCGCCCGCTGGCTGCGAACAAGAACTCTAGGTTTCTGGCCCAGAATTAGCTTCCTTGCCGATTTTTGGTAAAATGCGGATTCGCGTCCTGGGAACACTGGCCCAGTTAGCTTATTGTCTAAGGCGTCAGGATTGCTGTCCTCCCGTGTGCGTGGCGGGTTGGGCTGGCGTCTTGCTTGTGCTCAGGTTCTTAATTCTCCAACAGAAGTACCTAGAGGCTCTGGAGCGGCAGGACCTAGGCTCGGCGCTGACCTGCCTGCGCCATGAGATGGCCCCCCTGGGCGTGCACGAGCAGCAGCTTCACCAGCTCGCAGGTGGGGTCGCTGAGACATCACATGTTTACCCGAAGGAGGGGACAGGGTTTTGAGTAAGCAGCTTTTGAGGGCCTTTCAGAGGCGCTTCTTGGGTTAGAGTCTGGAAGGAGCCTAGACACTTCATATCTTCTTCCCGTGTTAACAAGCGCCACCATCTCCGTCCAGTGTCTCCGCCTGCATATTTCCAAAACCGGGCTGCCGGTATTTACTGCACCATGATGGGGAGCAAGAGCGGCATCAATATAGAATGCGTCGCGTGAAGTTGTGACCACGCAGGACTCTTGAGTGGATGCATATACTTGCTGCGTGCGTCTTCACTCGCTAGTGTAGCCTCCTACGCACGCTTTAGATGTGTCCACGAGTCGGCCCATGACATCCTGGGCCCTAGGGAAATGGCAGGTTCAATGGCCGCGTAGGCGCTTTTGCAACTTTTTCTTTGGCACCCTCGTTCTGACCGTGCCACAGCGCTGTTGCTGTGTCCTGGTACCGGCGACGTTGCGGCGCGGACATTCTGGCTTGGCGGGGGTGCGGCGCACCGAGGCCACCTGCTGTCGCTCCTTCAGGTGCGCATGTGCGGCGTATTTTAGGAGATTGAGGCTGTGTGAGCAGGTGGAAGCATGCACGTGCGAAGGTTATAGAGGCTATGTATGGGTGTAGGTGTTCCCTATAAAGACGGGTGTATTTTGAATACTTTTGAGAGTTGTGTGCATTCCTAGCAGGTTTGCAGATGTCAGGTCCCAAAGCACGGCCCATGT
The DNA here is from genome assembly GCA_019650235.1 of Volvox reticuliferus. Lineage (NCBI taxonomy): Eukaryota > Viridiplantae > Chlorophyta > Chlorophyceae > Chlamydomonadales > Volvocaceae > Volvox > Volvox reticuliferus. The sequence goes on from BNCP01000016.1 coordinate 844,494, forward strand.
ATGGTCTCTTTTTCGCACGCAGGCAAAGCTACCCCCCAACCTCATGATTCCGGAGGGCCGCTTAGAAGTGCTTGTGGAGCAGGCACTGGAGGCGCAGGTGCGTGAACAAGACACCAGTCTGGACCTTGTCCTCACAGGCCCTCGCAACAGACCCCCACAGGTCCTTAAACGCAAAGATATGTTTAGAAACAGAAGCTGGGGCCACTTCAGCAGTCGGGGGACCGACGGGGTACGCTGCAGGAACGAACCGTTTGAGTTACACTCTCCTAAGCTGGGGGCAAGCACAGCAGTAGGAATGGAGTACGAAGATAGCGGCGGGTTCAGTCGGCGCACGTAATGTGGATCAGCTATCCAATTGCGGCTGCACAGCTACATCGTAAAAATTCCTTCCTGAAAGACCTGATTCCCATGCTCAACTTCATGGTCCAAAATGACATCCTTGGTGAGGCTTGTATAATAGTCGCCGCCATCCTTCTAATGAGGCACAATACGCACTTATTGTACATAATGTCAGGCCTCCGGTGCACGGCGCGGTATCCTAATGTCCGCATGTTGCCGGCTTGTCTTTTCCCGCTCAGTGATGCCCATAGGCTTCTGTGACTGGGTCTGGTGTTTTCCTCACTCCTCGCATGTCCGGTAAACCTTGCCACAGATGTCTCGCTGCCCTTTCCACAACGCATCCGAGTCCCGTTTATCGTTATTTTCCGATTACTATGCCGGGCTCGAGTGCCTGCCAACAAGCACAGTGCAGGTCGGTGGCCAGCCTCTCAGGTTCGGACAGGGCAAGTGGGGGTTTCGGAGCATGACAGGAAGGGGGTAAATGAAGTCGTCTTAAGCGGGTGGACAGCATGGGTTACTGGTCCGTGTCCAAAAACGCATGCGCATAAATATTCTTTATCCCGCTGTCTTGCGGTCGTCTGTTGACTGCTCGGCATCTTCTGCTGTGCCCTCCCCAGATCCTGGATCAACACACGGACGAGGTGTGGCATGTGGCCTTCTCCCACGACGGCACCATGCTGGCCACCGGGTCAAAGGTGCGGAGCTGGGGCGGGCTTGCCGGTCGATCGGCCAAGCTGCTGAGCGTTTGCCGAGCAAACCCGCGTGTGTGTGGGATTTTGGCACATTGCCGGATGGCGCAATGCCACCGCGCCATGGCAGTCGGCTCCGCTTCCGTTCGGCAATGTGTCCCGTCCTCGCTTGTTTCGCTGAGGGATATTGTGCTCGGGAAAACCTAAGCACCCGCTTAAGCATGCTGCCTGGGGGCGCGAGGGTAGACACGGTTATAACAGGTCCGCTGCCCTTATTTCGCTCCGCTTCCGGGCTCTTTCCCAGCGTAGTACCTGCTTGCGCGTCTGCTCAGGGGCAGGCGTCCGCTGGAAGTCCACTGGCTCAGTTCACAACCCACACGCAATGTCTTTATCGTCGCCCTATACGTCTCTGTCTCCGTGCCTGTTCCACCCGCCGTTGGTTATTAGGACCGGACCGCCATCTTGTGGTCGGTGCAGCAGCGCGTTCGGCTCGAGGTCATGCACGTGCTGGAGGGTCACTCACAACCGGTGGCCCTGCTCAGCTGGAGCCCCGATGACAGGAGAATTATCACATGCAGGTGTGCATGTCAAAATCTCAAGTCTAGGCTTCAACTTTGACCACTTCTGCACGCACCGCGGTTGTTATGGCTTCCCTCTCGGTCTTTGACCTGCGCTCGTTTTTGTTCTTGACTATTTATGGCTCATTGTCTCCGCCTCCACGTATACTGCCCGCTATATCACGGGGTCCCGCAAGCCACCGACAAACGGTAACGTTTTTTCCCTGATTCCTCCGATTGGCAAACAGCGGCGAGACCCTACGGGTGTGGGACGTGGCCACCGGGCAATTGCTGCAGACCTGCAGGTACGCAGAGCGGAAGCCGGCTGGTGCGGGGTTGGCTTATGTCGCATGTGCCTGCTGCATGTTCGCACACGGCGCCCTGCATTTGGGAAGGGCACTGTATGGTTATTGTACACTCGGGTAATATGTGCGCGTGTATAACGTAAGCGATGGATGTTGGAATCGACTCCTCACAAGAGGATGAAGTTGACCTTATCTGCTGCTGACGTGGCACCGTGTGGCTGCGTGCTGGGTAACCCCACAGCCATCACCGTGAATCCGTCAGCTCATGCGCCTGGCTGCCGGACAGCCGCCGCTTCGTGAGCGGATCCACGGACCGGTCGGTTTTCCTGGTGGATAGCTCCAATGGGATGGAGCTGCAGCGCTGGAAGCGGGCATACAGAGTACAGGTATGCTTTTGTGTGTTTGTGTTTGAGCATGCATATGCGTTTATATGATGGGAAAGGGTGACAGCGCGGAAAAGAACATATCCAGTCACAACAACTGTTGTTGCTGGTGGTGGGGGGTGGGGGAGGTTGGCGGCTCTAGGACAGCTATGTGAAGAGGCGGCGAAGTGGTGGAATGGTGGGAGGGGAATTGCCATAGGGCGTTGCCCTCAGTGAGGGAGGCGCGAGGTTTCATGCCTGATCGTCTCGTGACTGAGGGTGGGTGATTGAGAGTCAGTAACCGCGAGCGAATGGATCCGACTCAGCCGAATCCCTTAAGTCTGGATTCACGACCCGCGGGATTACGAGAGGCTTAACTGAGGGGTGCTGGTATGGACAGGCATTTCGTCATGAAAGCGGCATACACCACGCAGTTTACGGTACATCGGCCCAAACCCACAGGACATGGCGATTACTCGGGACGGGGGAGTGCTGGTGATGGCGTCTACCGAGCGCCGGGTGTTCCTGCTGCGACTTAGCGACATGCGGGAGGTTTCCCTGCCGGTGAGTGGATGGATACGTGTGTGCTTCAGGGGAAAGACGAATAGCAAGGGAAGTGATCAACCAATGTGGGCTGTGCACAGCGCATTTGCATCATGGATGAGTCGGGAGCAAAGCCCAGAACACAAATCTGCAGGGCAGAGTCCGCGAACAGCTCGCCCTGCGTTGCCTTGACGTACGGGTATGTAGCCGCATCAGTCGTCGCTGAGCTTTGGGATGCCATCCTCTGCTGAAGCCAACGTTAAGGATGGGGGTGAGCTTATCCTGCGTGGCAGTTGAGCATGTTCACGGTGTCAAGTGAATGTCCTCCTGCCGCCCCTTTGCTTTGGTCCCTTGTCCTCTCCCAACCCCGATCTCTGTGTTGCCCACTACTGCAACCGTAGCCGGAGACGGCGCCCATTACTACGCTAGCGCTGTGCCCAGACGGCCGCTTCCTGCTGGTGGCCCTCAACTGTTCAACGCTGCAACTATGGGCTCTGGGGCCGGCTATGGACCCTTACTCCCCGCTAGACATGGGTAGGGCATCGTGGGGGTCCTTACCAGATTTGGACTCCATTGAAGAGCATCTGATGGGCAGGGAAGATGGGCAGGGAAGGTAAAGAAACCCTCAAAGCTGCCCGCTGTGCTGCATAGTAGCCTCATGGATAAAGTAGGGGATTACCTGAGTATCTGTCCAGCTCACATACACTTCGGGGTTTTTGTCAGACGCACTCTTGGGATGTGACCGTCGCAACACTGCATGCCCGCAACGGAGCACCAACAGAATCACCATCTCTTTACCGGCTGTCAACCTGATTCCTCCAGGTCCCGACCCGCTAGATTCACTGCCTGTTGAGCCTGCTGCGGTGTACCGCTTCTCGAATGGAGAGCCGGTACGGTTCGTGTTGCGCTGTGGCTTCGGAGGCAGCGACAACACCTTTGTGGTACATGGAGGGGAGGATGGCATGGTGAGCTGAGGAGGGGGAAGTGGAACAGCTCGGCAGCTCGCCTCTTGATGCTGCTCATCATTATGCTTTAATCATTTGAGTTTGTGAAACATATGTACAACCTGACGGGCCCTGGTCGTCACCTGATGAGTGGTGCGGAGGGGCCCCGCTCTATGCCGCACGTACACCAAATGCGCATGCAACGTTGCCCTGGATGCCAATCCTTGTTTCTTAGGCGTAGCTATGGCATCATCGTATCCTCGACCGAGTGTGGGTGATTCAGTGTGTTCAGTGTGATTCAGCATGATGATTAGTAGTATTGGTTTCTGACCTGGCATTCCGATGCCTTTCTCTCGTAGTCATTTACGTTTTCGCGCACATCGAACTTAGCGCCATTCCTTCTCCATGCTTGGCTTGCGTTCCCTGACGGTATCAGCATCACCTCTCTTTCTTTATCTTCCCAATCTTACGCGGAACCTTCACTTCAGGTGTACGTGTGGCATCGGGATAGTGGGGAGCTGCTTTTCAAGCTCAGCGGCCACACGGGCACCGTCAATGCAGTCTCATGGAACCCGACTAACCCCTACATGCTCGCGTCGGCCTCGGATGACAAGACTGTGCGGATATGGTTGGCGCAGGAGGCCCAGCAGCGGGGGTCTGCTGCTGCCGCAGCCAGACGCAAGGCGCTGCCGTTGCTGCAGTCCGATCTGCTGGGGTGGCCCGCATCAGCCAATGACAGCCACGCTGCCGCGCGCCTCGCAGCTCCAATCGGGCCGTCGGGGGCAGATTCAGGGATGAATGGGGATGCAATGACAGCTGCTGCGGCGGCACCGGTGGAGGAATAACAGAGGGGCGAGACTGGCCTCCCCACCGAGCGCCCCTGTATAGGCCCGCGCTCCATGGCTGTATACGTGCGCGACTCGTATGATTGCTTATCACTGTCAAAGGAAATGGACTTAAGGATTTTCGCACCGCCGGGTAAGGGGGGGGTTTCAGCAGAGCGTTTATTCCAAGCTTCGGACCTCTTTAAGGAGCTTCGAATGGCGACGTGTGTGTGTGCCCGATGAATGGAGAGTGCGCAAGTGGTTGGGTTGTGCTGCGGGACAAGGGTGATGAACGTCAGGCTCGACAGTGGCTATGAGCGGCCAAGCACAGCGGTCGTGGTGGCATGCGGAGCAGGGTATGGCATGTGACCACAACCGGGCCCCCGGACCGCTGGGGTGCGACGCACGGCAGCACCGCTGTGGTTTTCGAGTCCGTACGTTTCTGATTTCTTGTTGATCCAGTTAGTTAAATGGAAGCTTCCCGGGCTCCCCCCAGTTGGTAGCAGCAACGGTGTGCTGGACCTGCAGGATGCGGTGTTGCTGGTGAGGTGAGGTGATGGGCTGCAATTATAAATGATGGCGCGTGTCGCAAGTTTAGGACATGTGGGGGGACCAAATCGCGTCATAATAGTTCAGGAGGCAGCTGGCGTCAGAAAAGGGGGGAGCTTTTACACGGACGCTCAACCCCCTATTAAACCATGGTGCCCAGGAACGCTTCTCTTTCTCCAATGCGAGGTTGGAAAGGTGGACGCGTCAGCAGTCGGGTACTTTTCCGAATTGTCCAGGATGATCATGGACAGTCATCTCTTACCGCGTAACGAGGGGGCTCGGGACAGTAACAAGCAGGCAGGCAAAGACGCACGCCTGCTCAAGTAGTGGACCACAATCAGCGCTGGCTAGCTGTATTTCAGAACATTTTGCGTTCGTAGATCGTGTTCTCTCACCCCCCCCCACCGTCTGCAACTTTGGCCGCAATTTAGTTCCGCGTGGCTAAGGACGTCGGGAGAGAAGCCCTGGCCCGGGACGTCTCGTAGTGGCTTCGGAGGCCCAAAGCGGATATATGTCAGGTTGGCAGAAGATTAACGATAGCTTGGGCCGGCTCGCCGCCTAAATTCATTATCGCCGTTTGGCACGGTCGCGTGTTAGGTTTTCAGCCCTGGCTTTGGCAACAGCGCATGGCCCTTTGGCTCGTGGGTCCTCAGATTGTAAGTATTTCTTTGCCCTGCTTTCCACACGTTGTAATACTACGACCCTGTTCCTCATTCAGACTGCTCAGTACCTTGCCCGCCAAGTCGTTGCAAGATCAGTTCTTACTTGGCAACTTAAAAAGGCAACCTGCCAGCCTAGCCGTGCTGGGGACAGCTCTCGATTACAGTTCTGTTAATACGGCACCGGCTGGCGATGACGAAGATGGGAGACCAATCTGCTTCATCTGCAGAAACGTCCCTCCATCTTCCACTTAGTACTGAATAAATTTCCGTTTTACTAAACCTTCGACGTTCCTTCTACGGGCTGCTACGGGCTCCTAAGGGCTTCGACAACTCGTTGCAATCAAGGGGCTTTGGTTGGAAAAGATGCGACGCCAAATTAAGGAAGACGCTGTTCACAAGCTCTATGGATCCGGAGTCTCTTATCAGGCGAGTTTGATCTCTCGGCGCTGGTGACCACGGCGACAAGGCAGAAATGACATGCTGGCCTTAATCACGCGGCTTCCGGAAGTTCAACGACCCATGGGTCAAATGCAGCGATGAAGCCGCCTCCGCGATGCCCGTCCGCTTTCTGCATGTAGCCGCGGCATATTTCCACATGGTTGCTGCGTATTTTGATGCGGGACCAATATCATATTCTGGGGCGCGGACTGTCGTGACAAAGGTCCCCGCTGCTTACTAAAGCGGCGTTGGTCCGACTGTTTCAGACAGGCGCCATGCTGGCTTCATATTGCTGACTTACCATGGCGATCTCCCCTAATCATGGATATCCACAAACTCATATTGAGTTATGGCGCGCATTCTTAACCTTGTATGACTTCTGAAGTTCTGCGGCATCTCGCAATCGGACACTCGTGCAAGATCCCCCCCAGTTCTCATGCCGTCGATCGGCGCACTGAAATGGCACTGAAGGGTTTAAAGGTAGGTCAGCAATATTATGATTAATTTATTGCTGACTTACCGAAATGGGGAAAAATGCTCCCTAAGAATTTTATTTCTCATGATCCCTCTGGCACGTGTAGGACCTGTCCTGGGACGAGCGCCGCCGACTGATGGAGCACATACGGAATAACGGCAGTGCCAGCGGCGGCGGAGGTAGCAAGACTAGTTCCGGCTCTGCTATGGTGCACAAAAAGCCCGGCGAAGACGTCGCAATTGGAGCTACCGAATGGACCAGCGGCAGCGGCAGCGGCAGCGGCCGCACAGGCTCGCCAGCCAGTGGTGGATCCCCGTCCAAATCCCGGCGCCATCGCACGCCGCAATCATATTACAACACCACTCGTGCCGTACGCGCATCCCAGGTCCGCATACCGCCGCCGCGGCCCCGGCAGCTCGTCTACGGCCACTACCTTAAGGGTCGCGGCGATGACGCTGCGCAAGCGCCGCACTACATCCGTAACCGCGTGCACAGCGCAGGGCGGCGAACGATAGCAACCACTGCCGTAGCGGCAGCAACGGCGGCGGCGACCGATGCCGTGAGATCAGCGGTGCCGGCGGCGGCAGCACTACCGACAGGAACGACGCCGCCGCCAGCCCCGCTACTATGGAAGAATCGCGAGGGACCTCCCGTCGAGGCCAGCTGCGATTACAGGTGTGCACCTCAGGAGGGGGCTCCGGAGACCTCCTTTCTGCTGAGCACGTCTGAGCCGCACGTTGACTCTGCTGCTGGAGGTGGAGGTGGCGGTGGCGACGGTGGCGGAACCCCACAGACCAGTAATGGAGCTCTGACGGCGGAGGAGCTGGAGCTGGAGGAGGGTAACGCCAAGGTCATGTCGGCGATGAAACGAATGGCAAAGCTATGTGTGCGTGATGAAGGCATCGAAGACGCTGCTGGCGGTGGCGGCGACAGAGGAAAGCGGCTGCCGGCGGCGGCGGCTGCTCCTGCGACGCCAGAGGAAGGACTTGGCAGAGGTACCGAAGTAGGTGGCGTAGTAGTAGTCGGTGGTGGTTATGGTGGTGGTGAAAGGCAGTGAGGACGTGACGATAGAGGACCGAAAGACACACGGGAACCCTCGCACCGAGGGCACCCGGCGGGGCGGCGGCACCACAGCTGAGGCGGCGGTAGCGGCGATAGTTGACGGACGGCGTCTACGCGGCCGCCATCATCGCCGCCACTGCATTTGTCTTTGATATCGCCGCCGACAACCATCACACGTAAGGCTACATATCTTATTTGGACGCTGTTCGCCATTAGGTGGTGGTGCGGTGGAGGTGCGAATACGCACACTTGGTGCGCTGTGGAGGGCTCTATCGCCTGCTGCTGATGTGGAAAGATGTTTTAGATGGGATGCTTGGCGGATCCCTTGAAAGGGAATTCGGATCTTGTTGCGGCGCGGGTACCGGGCATGCGTGCCTTTCACAGCCACGCTTGCACGGCACGCCTCGCGCCCCCCTCTTCACCAGTAATATTTCGGAGCTGGCCAAGGCATTCCGGTGAGGTTGCTGGGCGGTTGTTATCACTGGCGGCTGCAACTTTCTTTCTTACGTTGCTGCACTTGTTTATCGGTTTTGTTTTGTTCTGACGTTGCTTCTTGACGTTGCTTACGGACACGACTGGCTCCCCAACTCAAGATATGGGATAAGAATGTACGGTAATGTCGTACTAATCGTTGTTGTACATGTACATATGCTGTGGGCTTTTGAGGCTGTGTCTCTCATCTTTTTGGGATGTGCCGCAGGAGCTCTCGCTTCATACCTAAGTGCGAGCAAAATGAGCGAAGTTGAGGTCTCCGCTGTGGTGTCATAGCGGGATATGTGTATATCAACTTTCAACACGCTGCTGTCCTCTCAACAGCCACAGGGCCCTTCAACTCAAGTCGGAAGCAACCTCCCTCTCTTATACCCGTACAGGCTGTAGACGTCTCTCTCCCCACCTGGCCAGAAAACGCATCTGGGAAGGCAAACGAGAGCAGTGTAATCAAACAGCCATCCTGGTGCGTAAGGCCCCTTCTGGAAAAGGGGGCTCAACAGCGCCATCGTTACTCATGTGCTACTAATACTACTAATGGATGCAACCGTTGGTTCATGAAGTAGGCAGAGCATAACGTTTGCTAATTGCCCCCAGAATGGGACAGAACAGACACCGAACCGAATAGGGCCGCCTCGGGTGCGACGCGCACTTGCACAGACGTGGAGACTTCGTAGCTGCCCCTCATGCATCATAAGACCCACACGTCGGCAGGGAAAAGTAATTAAGCACCGCAATATAACGCAACAATAAGAGGACTTCGGAGCACCAGGGACAAATACACAAAACCCCCAAAGGGCAACGGCCCAACGGTTTTCACGTTTAAACTCGGACCAACCCCGCCACGGATCGCGGGGCTGTTGCACGCGGCCACATCCTTTGATCATAAACCCGAAACCCGAAACGCTAATCAAAGCTTCAAATTTTTCCCGCGCAAAGCGCAAGTACGTATTGCTCGGCTATGCAGTATGACCTGCTATAAAGACGGCCCACTGGCCCACGATCAGCCAGTGCAAAAATTCCCCAACCATCTACATCCATCATCTTAACCCCACATCCCCTCCACCTCCGCTTCTTAAGGGAATGCAGCCCCAGAAGGAAGCAGCAACTGAGTCATCCCACGTCAGCAGCACGCAAAAGATTCAAGTCTAATCCAAACCTCTTAAGACGCCCCCGTATTCCGGGACCCCCGACCAGCTGTTTCCAAATATATTGGATTCACATGACAGCATCACGGCACCTGCCGGGGGGGTACTCATCGTCCACCCAACCAGCTGCCAATGCACGATAAAACGATTCTGCCGCCCCGACATCCAACTGACATGCCCCCACAGCGGCGGTGCGGGTGGCCCTCACCAGCGCCAGAGCAGGTTTCGGAGCTTGCGTGTGCCGGCGGGGAAATCCCCCGTTGCGGCGCGTGGCGAAGGTACGAAGCCCCCCGGGCAGCTTACCTGGCGATAACGAATGCCGATAACGCCCTGACTGATATCGGCGAGCTGCGCGGCCGTCATTATGGGGGGGGAGGGGGGAGGGGATGTGGGGGAAGGGGATCGCGGGTCACGGACTGAGGTTACGACAACCTCGGTGCCAGTCTGAGGCCATGCATGGCGGGCCCATTTCGAGATGGAGGGGAGATGCAGGGAGGGAGCCGAAACGCTGCTGCTACTCGTGAGTACCGCATCCGAGGATATGCGGTGATGGACTACTGGTCAGCCTGGTGCAGGAACCCCACTAAAGTCCAAAACCTCAACAACTGATTTTGTTTTCAGACCCCATTCCCCGGGGACACCACACCAGCTACAATGCTGCGCCAAATGGGAGTCCCACAATCACCTGAGAGAAGGCCGGCTCGCTCAAGTCCTGCGGTGATGGCAAGTGCATATGGTGATGGGGTGCGACTTAGTGGCCGATGCCGGAGTGGGAATTAGGGGGTGTACCGGGAGGGTTAGTGGAGTGGCGGCCAGCAGAGGCATTTAGTACAACCAACCTGCGATAATGGTGGTGTTGGTTATGATGGTGTTGGAGGCACCAAGTAACACCAAGTTAGATTAAGCTTAAACCAATCATACATTGAGTCCCAATAGCGCAAAAGCATATGAGAGATGAAAAACAAGAAATCGCGCGGCGATGTCCAATTTCCGGGTAGATGCCTCGTTACGCCTCGCTCCCTTCCAACAGCAGTAAGCATAGGCGGCATTAGCTTCAGCATAACATGAGGTGTCTGACATGCGAGGCAAGCCTGATATAGTGGGGAATGCATGGGGAATAGCATGAGGCATTATTGTGGCGTGCTGCCAACCTCGTACATATTTGTGGACTCCTCCTATTTGACTTGAGCGATGACCCTTCCCCGCACAAGGCATAACTCGCACGTGCTCACCATATGATGCATGTCGCCGCAGCACCACCGGCGGTTGGAGTAGGCGTTGGCGGGGTAGTTACAGGGGCTGCAGCAGAGGAAATTGAGGGTCAGTATGGGGCCCGAGGAAGGCTGATGACACCCTGGCCAGATTTCGCATGCCCATATCATCGTGGCACCGAACTGCAGCACGTTCGCTGTTCTTCTGGAGACACGGATCCCCGTAGCGTGGCAGGTAACAGCAGGCCACGTCAGCCCAATGCATCCGCTGCGTTCCTCGGATCTTTCAAACGCCCCTGAGCACCGAAACCAGCGAAGAGGTAATACCCTATTGTTCCTAATGAATGCTTTGATGACGTCAGGATTATTCATAATATACCGCTGGTGTGGCTTACCAGGAGTCTGTTACGGTGATGGTGATGGACTTAGAGGAACTGTAACAGCCGTAGCGGCGGTCGATATGGTTGCCATACCCGTCGGAGAAGGAACTGGGGTTACATTGTACCTCATAGCACCGGCTGCGGGGATGAGGATGTGCGCGTTACAGGTGGTAGGTGCTCGGCAGCGCGCGGCGGGGCGGGGTGGACTGCGGCTTCTCAGGGGCGTGGAAGAATGATGTACCAAAGCCCTCTCCTTCATTTCGTGCGCACACTCCCTCTGCGTGCAGTGCCTATAAAGATGCGGATTTTGCCGGTAGGCGCTATCAAGGGGTAAGCTGAGTTAAGCGAGGGTGAAGGAAACCTTGTTTATGACTTATGTTGTTACCGACCCATGGGACATCGCTCGGGAAGGCTGGGATCGTTTCGGCACTATCAATTCACTCAGCGTCTTCAAGCACAACCGCGACCTCGTTAATTATTGTTATTTATTGATAACAACCCATTGCAAAACGCGGTACTCCATGTGCTAGGCAGACTTTACGAGTTCCCTCGCACCCGCACGATGCAGCAAACTCGTCATCCTGATCGCTCAGCGCCTACAAAAACATATTGGGCAGCGAGATGGAGAAAGGAAATCACTACGGTAATGAAAACTAATGCAGGGTTGATATTAGCATTACTGCTATATTAGCTATACTGAAGGCCAGCACATTCTATCTTGCATCAACTTATCTTGGATAATCTGAACTCTCACATTGTTATCGGCATGAGAAGCAGCGGTAGTAGCGACGAGCAAGCCGACGATAATGGAAATGGCAAACGGATACCGGTAACTTACTAAGCCTAACAACAAATGGTCGAATTAATTTAGGCCACAAAGCAAATGCAATCGTTTCAGCTACAGAAAAAAATATATGAAACATGTTTATGTTATCAGCATATAAATGTCTGGGTAATGGATGGTCAACTACTTGACTTCAAGTTAATGACCTGGATCCTCAGCTGGACAAGCATGTAAGCCCTGGTTACATGGCTATCCATAACTGTTGTAATTATATACTTGTTAATTTAAAACGGTATACCAGGCACAGCTATCCAGACCGGGTCGTTGCCTGGCGGCCGCCCACAACGCAACCCGGTTGCCAGTTTGACAAGGGCCACAGCGCCTCAATGGCGCTCGACCTTGCCCAATGGCCGAGTGAAACCCGGGTTGCCGCAAGACGCAAGGCTCGATGTGCTGACGTTCTGGCACACTTATGATCTCACGATGATGAAACCCTCTCCCCTACCCTCGCAAAGTCGAGCTTATGCTCTTACTTCCCTTGGGAGACCCCTCTCACTCAAGCCTGTCAATCAATCAGGGCCCCAGAGCCAGCTGAGACCATATTCCCATCTTACCGCAATGAAGGTGCCGGTGCTGATCATGCTGTTAGGCAGGGGGCCGTACATGCAGGATCCATCATTGATGTTACCACCTGCGCGAGGTATCGCGAAGGGCATCGGTGCCGAGCACAAATCCTTTGCCACAGCAGACTCACAGAAGAGCAATTTGTCAAATCACTTTGTAAAGGCTGAGGGCTTCCTGTGGGCTTCAAGGAGGGCCATCTTTCCCAGCCGCATCTCACCTCGCGGGACGCAATCACAGAACAGCTTCCCACCGCTCGCATTTCTATACCCCTACCTAACCGCGCTGGTTAGTCCATGGCCCAGCAGTCACGCCCCTTTCCACCTTACCCTATCCTGCCTTGCCCTGGCCCGATCTCCCTGCCCTGTCCTGCGGCTTCCAGTCCTATCAGTCTGCCAAATTTGAGCACTCACCTCCATGAGATCCACCATAGAAAGTCGCCCGGCCGTCACGCCATGCCCCGTCATCCGCTGCCACAGTCGGGGCCCCCAGCCATAGCAGCAGCAGCACGGAAAGTGAGAGGAACCCAACTATTGAATGGGTGCACGCGGCAAGGCGCGGCCGCCACCACTGCAGGGCAACTGGACCGGTGAACGCGCCCACCTCGCCATAATACACGCGCTGCGGTGCTGACACTGACCAGATGGAGCTGGACGACAACACTTGCTGTGTAAATGATGGATACATCATCACGGCCTAGAAAATCTGACTAGTTGTATTACTAGCGTAGGTTAAGCGCACGCAAGCGGACCCTACACGTTTGACTTTAGAAACCGAGTTGACGACTTGACGTTGCGAATAATCGATGGTATGGCTTGTCGGCTGACGTGACTCGTCCCCCTCCCAGTGCTCTTGGTTGGCGTTAGCTGGGCAGTCACGCCTGATGAATTGCTGATGGAGTACACGGACTTGCGGTGGCGGCTGGCAAGCTGGTCGGCTGTGTGCGCATGACAGCAGATAAATGTCCAATCGATCTCCCAGAAACCTGCATTTTTAAAAGAAGTGTTTAAATGGTGGGCAATGTGCTAGCGTTTGGCGGACACCGCTCTAGATTTAAAGAAGGACGGCTTCCCGCGCAGCAGGCTCAAACCATAAGACCACCCGATTCGCACCTTCAAGCGAAGCACTGGTAGCTCAGTTGTTTTGCGCTCGATAGTAGCGCTTTGTAAACGCCTCCAATCCGCGACTTTAATGTCGGAGAATGGCCCAGCGGCGGCGGCGGCCCGGTCTGCCGGACCGTGCAGAATATTTTTGCGCGCGGGCGCTCGTTGGTTGCGCTCGCCTTCTACGGTATTAAGACAAGCGCACCTGAAGATACGTAGTCAAAGCTGAATGGATGTTTGAGATCCGCGGCAGCTTTTGAAGGGAACCGTAGATGGTGCATTCCACGTAAATGTACGGCACCTCGCCCTGCGTTCAGGGAGAGAGTGCAGATGAGAGCGGCATTATGTCGGCAGCATTACGAAGTGGTGAGTGGTAAATGGTACTTCATCTTTTTATTATTATTACTTTATTGAAGACAGGGACGGGCTTGGAAATTCACACGGCACGGCTGAGCTACCAAACGCGCAACGGCGCTGCACCACCGAAAAACGTCCGTCGAGTCTCCTTCGCCTAACGACCCAAAATATCTAATCAGTTAAGGGAGTAATTTATATCCCAATGGCAAACTGACGGCATGCTGCATTGCCGGCGCACTGTTGTTGCTCTAGCCCCCGCCTAAATCGCACATGTATACCCAATGGGAGGGATCGATACGCTGGCGCCTGCTGAACCGCGGGTCACTTGCGCGGTTGGAGACGACCCTAAGGAATGGCGAAGCTGCTCGACACGTTTTGCGCAAATTATCAACGAGCTGAATGATGCCAAACTGATCACCTAACACTAACACCTAACACTTCCGTGACTAACAAAAGCCAAAAAGCGGGCATATGGATGAAGGCTTGGGCCAAAACGGGACTTACCCGTTCTTTTCAAACGGCTCTGGCACGAGCTGTCCTGAAAGATCAAACCGATTGTTACATGCCAAGGGAGTCAAGGTAAGGACCCACTCAGGTGTGTCGCCTTATCAGCAGTTTGCGCGCCGAGGCCTCCCCTACCTTCCCTGCTGGGTGACTGCCTGCTAGGACTAGAGAAACCGATAGGTGGCTGGCACACGGTATGAGATAGCGGACGACCAAGCCATCCAACCTATGTCAACCGGAGTCAACACGCTAGCGGGCGAGTTCTTGTCTGCGGCTGTTTGGGTATCTAAGGCATATCATGAGTGGATAAGCCTGATCCAAAGAGCGACGGCAAAGAGCACCATCTCTCGACTACTAAAGGCACTGTCATACACCTTATGCGATCACGGTTTGCCAAACGACAAGGTAAGCAAGCAACCGACGTGACAGCCCCAATACTGAAATGTTGGTAAGTCTTGATCACGTACGCTCCCCATTATCAACGCACGCATCGGCTGCATGTACACCTACGCACCGAGGACAGTGACGTGTGTACAGCAGAAAGCGTGTCCGTAACGGTCCCCTGTTTCCCAACCAGCCCTGGAAATTCTTATGTGCGGGAATCACCGTTGCTCAGGAATTGTCGCATAACGATGTAATAGCGCTGTAACGTAATGGAATGATTCCGTTTGCTGCTGCCGAAGAAAGACTGTCTGCGCTTCTGGTATTGGCCAACTCCCTCGCCTCTTCTTCTGCACAGCTACTCACGTGTTAAGCACAATGGTGCAAAGCAGAATGCAGAAGCAGAAATGTAATCGGTATGTAAGACAGTGCAACTTTTTGGCATATACAGCCAATGCACGTGATACCCGTCATACCCAATATCAGCAACTGGCTGGTGTTACAGAGCTTCCAAACACATTGCTAAGATCCGTCCATATATATACACAGTTGGCTGGGGACAGCCCCACTGCTTGCTCGCGGCTGGGTGCAGCAAACACGAACAACCATGCACACGAGCGGCGGAAACGGTCATTGCTGCCAGCCACAAATGGAATGCACAGCGCCATCCCTCGCCATCCAGCCGGACCTTTCAATCCCTGCACAAGACAACGCGCAACTCTCTATGCAATTTATCTACTCGTCGCGGGCATTATCAAACAGATTAAAGCTCGTAACCAGCGTCCAAATTCGTCTGGGGAGCTGCGCCCCGAACGGGGGAGCATACGCTACCAGGCGTTACGGCGAATCCCACCGCCGGTTGTCCAGCCTGCTATCGACCAATGCGAAAAATACAAAGCACGTCCAGAACAGAACGCGATGAAAACTACACACAAAAGGATGCACCACATCCTTCTAGACCCGCGCCTTTGTCCTCGTCACGGTATCTGCGACGGTAAATCACCGGCACCTCCGCAGGATTCTTGCCAGGATTCTTCCTCGCGACCATCGCTGCTGCAGTGCTGGTTACGTACCAAATTACCCACTGCCATGGCGCGCTGCTGCACAGTATCGCGGCCCACCGCTTAACTCTCCTCCGCCCACTGATCGATGCCCATGTATCGAAAGGGACTATGGCGGGCCGGATCCTTCTGTTGCTCACGCATGACCACTTAACAATTCTCTCAACCTGGATATCCATCTCCCGTGCCACGTGCCGCCAAGCGGCTTCATTGGCCAGTTCCCGCGGGGAAGTCCCAGGTTGCCTTGCGCGGCGATGGCACAAAGCCACCGGGGCAATTGACTTGACGGAAACGAATGCCCATAACGCCCTGGCTGATGTCAGCGAGCTGTGCATGGCGGCGTCGAGGTACGGAAAGAAGATTGGCGCGGGGCGGCGAAGGAAATCTTTGGCGGTAAGTAATAGAACGGCATTTCATTGATATACTTCTCAGACACTTCCTAATGACGAGGGACATACGTTTGGCCGCCTGTGCTTGCATTGCTCAAAAGCAGTCATCCTACGATCTTGATGGCGGGGCTGGTGTGGCGACACGCAGCACCACAGGGTTGCCAGCAAGCTGTCAGGTGACGAGCAGGCCCTGTCCCGCCAGACGCGCCATGAGCTTGCATATTTAATTATCGACCTGGCGGGTTTTGAGCCAGAACCCATTCAGTCCTCCACTCGTACCTGGGAGAAGGCCTCCTGGCTGAGGTCGATGTGGAACATGTCGCCACAGCACCACCGCCGGTTGGAGTACGCGTTTCCGGGGTAGTTACACGGGCTTCATGTAGCAAGGGACGATGGGGGCAAGGTGAGGAGCGCTGCCGAGTGAATACCTCTTACGGCGCATCCCTTTTGGGACGCCGGTACTTTTCGTCACTTTCAGGGCGTTGCCTTTTATACATCTGTGTATGGCGTCCAGGCGCCTTCCTACCACAAATAAAGGACTTCGGCAGCACATACAGGCGAATGTATACACGTTACCGCACACAATACGCACACACAAACGCAAAACAAGCTGCGTGCCATCTGAATCGAACATCGTAAAGAGTCACCTCTGCAACCTCACCAGGAGTCAGTGATCGTGATGGTCACGGTCTTGGACGAGTCATAACAGCCGGATTTGCGGTCGAGGTAGTTACCGTAGCCGTCCGAAAATGCAGCGGGATTGCATGCGACCTCGTAGCAACGTCTATGGGAAGGGCGAATCAGGTGGATGCGCAACTGTCGGTATATATGGTGAGAGCGGTCCAGTATTGGGTTTTGACTGGACAGCTGAAGCACAGCCGGCCACATGCAATGTCCTCGGCGCGGGGTTCTTCGTATCCCTGGGTCAGCAGCGAAATCCCCGTAAGGTGGCGGAAATTTGGATATTACGTCAAGATGAGGCGTTAAGTTTTTCCTCTCCCGTAAAGCTATTGGCCTAGAGTTTTATAGCCACGCCACCCTAGCCGCTGCTGCCCTTCATACGTACCCGCAGCTTCCAGAGAAGTCCCAGTCCGAATCGGAGAGGGCGCCAATGTCCCTGCCGGTGCTGACCATGTAGTTGGGCAGGGGCCCGTACATGCAGGAGCCTTGGTCTATGGTAGCACCTGAAGGCGGCATGTTGCAAGGCAGGGTACGGCATCGCGATCAGGGTACGCATGGCAGAACAGCAATTTCCACCTAGACAAAAAATTTCGCCTTCCCCGTGGATCTGCACAGAAGAAAGCAAATAATATGGGCTACCCGCCGGCCCCGCAGCTTTTCGATAATCGTGACCCACATCGCGAAAGTGTACCGTGTAGGCGGTCGATGTCATGTGACCCGATGTGAGGAGTGATTAGTGAATTAAACCCTTGCTCTGCTGCGTCACGTTTTGACTATACAGGCAGGTCTGCGCTTTGAACCATCACTACGGTTAAAATTATTTTACCTCCATCGTAGCCATAAAAAGTGGCGCGACCCGTGTGCCAGTCGTCGCCGCGCACCGAAAAGGGCAGCAGCGCTGAGAGCAGCAGCAGCCGGGGCAAGAACGAAGAAGACACCGTGGCGGCGCTGCCTGATTCAGCGGGTCTAGGACAACACGGAGCGTCGTCACCTCGACGGCAGCTGGAGCTGGCGGCAGAAGCAGTGGCGACGCTGTTACAAGACGCCATTACAGAAATCTCGAAGTGAAGGGAAAATGCGGGCGAACTTTTGGGAGCCCAAGTAGCTGCAAATCTGATTGTTCGTTGTCAGCAGCAAGCGCTTGAATCAAGGGCAAATAAAGTGGTCCGCGTCACAAAAATAGGAACCGCAAAACTCGGACTGAAAATCGTGGTCGACGTCTCACTGCCCTAAGGGATGGGGTCCGTTGGGGTCCATGCTGAAGTTAAACAGGACTACATGACGACAGGTACAAAAAACATTATTAAGTCACGCGCGCCATACGGCGAAAAAACCGTCTTTCACATGCAGGCACAGCCGGGGGCGCGCTCCAACTGCAACAAGCCGATACTGTTACGAAGGGCAGCGTAGCTCACCTACGAAAGCAGTTATCCTCGACGATGGTGAATTGTCGCGATTACGGTCAGGTGAAAAAGTTATTGGTTCAGTGACGGAGAAGGGAAAGATTATACGAAGACTAGGGTGGCGAGAATAAACCGCAGATAGATTACGCTCACTGCCACCGCAGATCACGGTGCCCTAAGGCATAAGAAGAGATGGCGCTAGGTTTAAGAGGCACAAAACATGTGTAATAAGAATGGTCAGAATGGTGAGCTTATGTACTCACCGATTCGTACACTGTTGTGCCGTTGTACGTGTAAATTCATTCCATGGCAGCTCCATGGCGTTGCGGGCCTCCCATGCATGAATGCAAGTACGAGGACTTGAAATTGCCACGTTCTTCGTATGTACGCAGGCCCGGCGGCTTAAATAAAGCAGCATTAGAGTCCCGGATAACCGTTCGCAATACTGTCAGGCGCAACTGCGCAAGCCATGGCTGCTCGATTTGGGTCACCTCGCAGATATACACTTTAGCATGAATAGAAGGAGATTAATAAATATTTGCTTATGTCCAGAGCGTTTGAATGTTTTGAAATCGCTAGATTGGTTGGATCTGGACGAAACCTTGCGATCCAAGTTTTCGCGCGCTGGAACGGTTTAAGTGGAAGCTAGGGATATTACCTACTAATTGGGAGAGCTGGTACCTGGAAATCTTACATGATGGAGTATGATCAAGGATGAAGTATGATCATGGATGATGTATGATCAACTCCGGTGGACCACGGGCGGGCGCCCGCAGAAGCGCCTCAATGGCTGGGAAGATGGAGAACTCTGCCCTGCCTCATCGCGAGCACATGCTCTTCATCTTGCCAGAGAAGCCAAGGTGTAACGGGCTTGCCCCAAACTGATTTGGGTCGGCACCGCATCCGGACGGCAAGGTTCACGGCCACCACGTCTCCACACAGACGCTTCTGACGCACAGAACCACTGCAACTGAGGATTCACGATAAGAGAATGGCTAGCCGGCTAAGTACGGAACGAGATGGCCTACCGCTGGCCCTTAGTGACTTGGTCTGCCTAACAACCCGAAGACTGCTCCCAGCTATCAAAGCCGCAGGCGTCACCTCCTGGTTCTCCTTTGTCCTCTCAGAGGAATCCGCTCATTCCACATTAGACCAACCATCCAGATAGAGACATACCTATGTTTGCATATTACATACATCTCACGCTCCTGTCCTCACGAGGCGTCCATTCCTGATCCCCGAATGACAGCCCCCCGCTGCAACCCTCCTCGCCAAGAACAGCGCACGCACCCTCTCCACCGCACACTCCCTCGACCTTTTCCTCTCTGGCTTGCCCTCCATCCTAACCCCTGTTACGCTTGCATCACGTAATAGCTTCCTTCATTGTTTAACATTACAAGGAAGTTCGGTTCACTCTGTGCTTCAGTGCGTCACGGCGCTCTGTTCAACCCCAGGGGTTGGGTCAAGTTAGGTTGAATACTTAGATTTCAGCTGACCGTCTCCACCCCTTCGAAGCTCTACCCCCCCTTACCCCTTGTTGCGCTATTTCAACTTAACTCATCTGGACGCATACCATTCCGTTCCGATTCTACGCTGCCTAACTTCCCTTCCGGCCCTATCCCGCCCTATAGCCCGCTGGGGCTCCCCCATTTTCGTTTTACGAGGCACCCTCTGCCGCTGGCTTGACCTTGTCCAGGCACATCCGTTCTAGAGCTGACCATAGCTCTTCCACTTGTTGCTTACTGTACTGCGTGCCCGCAAAGCGCAGGTGCTTGGGTTGGGCGGCGCGGTCCAGGTAGAAGGCTCCAGGCTGCAGCGCCGAGGCATCCTGATCCCCAAGGGCAGCAAGCGTAGCCACGGCACAGTGCTTGTTTCAGCGATACAGCATATCGCTGATCATCTTCGGAAGAGAGAAGACCAAACCGGGCTGATCTCATTTGTGATCCATGGTACCAGCCAAAACTCTAAGGTACCTCCTATGCTGGTAATCCACATGCTGTTTGGGACGTGGCCCTCGTGCCGATCTCGGCACTGCTGCCGTGCCGCCACTGGGCCTACTCTGGCAGCCCAGTCCCCCTCTGCCCGCATCTCCATACCATCCAACCGATCCCTCCCCCTTCGCTCCCGAACCCCATCTTTAAAGATCTAATCCTTTTTCATCTAACATTTCTCAAAGGTGACCTATACCTTTCTGTACATATTAAGCGCTCGTGGGTTCCTGTGACTGTGTCCGTTGTTTATCCTATTCCATTTCTATCCCTTCAATATTACCCTATACCATTTCGCTCATATGCCGCCTCCCTGTTGTCGTGACAGATGGCGTGTCTGACATAATGCGTGGAAGATGGAGTGCTTTTCATATAGAGACCAATGGGTCGGAACTTTGGAGCACCGATCCATGAAGGAATTTATGCATAAACAAAATATAGTTGCGCGCGCGTGGCGACGTTGGATGTACGATAGGCGTGCGCGCGTTTTTGAGTCTTCCGAGGCCACGTCGATTGGCATAGGGCCCATAACGAGACGTTGTTTCGGATATAAGCGATGAGAGCAACTGAGGTAGTCGTCAGTTGGCTCTCAAAGCTATTCTTTGTGAGCGGAAAAGACCTTCAAATACAAGTTAAAGATTGTAACCCCCAAGATAAGCCAAGCCACCAAGTCTGCTGCCCCAACCCGAAGAAGTTGTCAGATCATCGATCGACACCAGTGTGCCCTGGGCAACGCATCAAGGCCTTATCCACCACCCGTTCGGTGGATAAGAGGACATCCTTTCTTCCTGAGGAGTCCAACACCTTCGTGTTGAGGAGAGTCGAGCGGCGAAGCGTTTTACCCAGCCAACTGACGACTGCACGCTGCGATCAGCAGTAAGTGCGTTCGTTAAGTCGCAATTGAAGAATAATTGTCCTGCACGCGAAGTTTCCTACTGGAAATTCAGCTCGAGCCTTCGACGGGTTCCGAGCGCTTCGCGCACATACACGTAGCTGAGCTTCCGCAGCTCGCTACAAGTGGTTAAACATACGTAGTCGAGCTTCCATAGCTCACTACTTTCGCCTTTTCTGCTACGGGACGCAGTCATCCATCGACCAACTTCGATTTTCACAATCAGAAGTTTATCACCCGTAGCGGAACTAGCCGTCACGATCAGGCGCGTTCTAACCTTGATTACCGCCTTCCGGACCTTTAGTGTCCGAAGCGCAGGAGTCCAGGCGCCGATCGGACCGTGCGCGTCGCGAGGAACGCTCACGTAGCCCACCACATCGTCGCGAATCAAGGAGACGGGAGCAACGCTCACCGTCACCCCCGCGACGACCTAGGTCACAGAGCTCTCCCGGAGCACATCACACAAGACCGCGTCACCCTTCCTCAGGTGCAGGACCATCGACGCCCAGAAGGCATCGCGAGACGATCTACGGGTGCGTCTTGCACGGGTGGAACGCAGATCATATCTCGTCGGATTGCTGGCTGATCAACCACCTACGAGGAGACCAGCAACTCATCTCCATCCGACAGAGCGAGTTCCCGGTAGCGCACTACAGGTGTCAACCAGGGTGCTACCTTCACGGACCCAACGCAAATCACCCCACTGTTGGCTGTCGATTTTTGGCTAGGCTAGCCGCCTCACACGGACGTAGCCAGTGCCGGCAAGCAACTCAGTGGGAGGAGGCCCTTTCCCTGCAGGCGCAGGGCCTTGCAGGGTCAATTGTTCATCAAGCGGACAGGGAGCGACAGGCCGCTGAGCGGCGACCTCCCTCCAGTCCCAAGGAGAGCTCTCCGGCTCAAGAGACCGGAGGGGCGGCGCAAGCCACTACTGCCCCGCCTCGCGCTTCGCCTCTGTCGGCCCCCGTGGTCGAAGAGACTGCAGGACGCGAGCGAGAGCAATCGTCGCGGCCTCACACCGAGCCGCGCCCTACCCCGGAGCGAGCACCGGTAACTGGTCCTGGCGCTCGCCATTCACCGGTAGCAGAGGTACCAAGGGCACATCCCCTGCCATCCCTCAGCACATCCGACTCGGAGTCAGAAGGGGTGGTGCCGGAGAACTTGGAGGAGGTGATTGATTTGATCCTCCATCCGCCGCAGGTGGTGCCCTATTCATCCGCGCTCCCGAAGCTGCGGGTGATTGAGACCTGCGATCAAGCTACGCAGGTTGACCTTCGTTACCAAGTGGTGACCCCGGTGAGGAGCGATCCAGCCCCCACCGAGCCCAGCGTTACAATCTTCCAGGATCCCGAGCACCCGGGAAGCCTGTGGAGTCGGTTCACGGGAAGATACTACCCGTACGAGCCGTCGCACCTCAACGCGTTTGGAGTACGCACCTCGAGGCCAACGTTCAGGTCGACACCGGTTTTTGACCCCACGAGCCATTGGGGACAAACCGAGGGCACCAGGCCCTACTACGTCATTCCTGTGAACGTCTTTCCGCCGGCCAGGCAGATCTCGTTGGCGGAAGTGCTCAACGACGGAACCGAGCAGCCCTTAGAACGGGTCGCTGACTCCGTCCCGCGGTTGCAACGCCTCGAGGATATCTTCGCGCTCAGGGAGCCGCAGCGTGGTCACCCCGACGCGCCATACCTCACCTGGCAAAATCAGTGGAACCTGTACCAGCGCCGCGTGGAACTGCGTCGCCGGTACCCAACCTTTTAAACATCAGCACCCCTGGCGGATCAGGTGCACCCTCGACGAAACCCAAGCCGGGCAGCCAGGCCTGGCACTAGTGAGGTCTCGAGGGCTACGACACGTGGTGCAGCATCTGAATCCGTGCAGTGGCAGCGCAACCCGGAGTTCGACGACGGGCACTCAGTTCCCGTCATCACTCCACAGCCAAGGAAGGACAGGGCACCGCTACTTCAAGCGGTGGTGGAGCCCTCAACAGTACTCCACACAGCCCCGGACGAGCAGACGAGCCAGGAGCTGAGTGAGGAGGAACCTTCGAGCGACCCGCAGGAGTATTCGGAGGAGGAACGGTCCGCAGCAGCGGAGTCAGAACCTTCAATCGACAGCCAAGAAGCAGCAGGGTCAACATTCCTGGAGGAGCATTCCGACGGCGAATCTGACCTGTACGAGATGGAGACTGCGGCGTTGTCTATGGGTCAGTTCTCACATGATCAATTC
Organism: Volvox reticuliferus; assembly: GCA_019650235.1. Classification (NCBI taxonomy): domain Eukaryota; kingdom Viridiplantae; phylum Chlorophyta; class Chlorophyceae; order Chlamydomonadales; family Volvocaceae; genus Volvox; species Volvox reticuliferus. The sequence goes on from BNCP01000016.1 coordinate 867,864, forward strand.
CCTGCCTTCCAGGCAGCAGCGACCAGAGTGATGACGAACCTTCGCTCTCGGTTCCGCTACCAGCGGGGTCAGGTGCCAGTAGAGGACGTCGTCGACATGCTCAACGGCTTCCCAACGCCGGAGACACCATTCTATGATTGGCATCAATCCATAATCGAAAAGATCCTCCCGGCGGCCACCACGTGGCTGCGGGAGAAGAAGGGAGACCAAAGCCTGGAGCTGGACGGAGAATCACTGCTGGTTTATTACCTCGAGGCGCTTGACAAGCACTTCGAGCCCCAGCGGCGCAGCGCCAAGCTCCTGCAGTACATGCGGTTAAAGCAGGGCACCCTGTCTCCCATTGTTTACCTCCAACAACTCAAGATGCTGGTTCCGTACGTCAAAATCAAGTACGGAGAGCCAGCGATTGCACAGAAGTATATCGAGGGCCTTAACCCGGACGTGCGGGAACGCATTGAGGCTAAGTATTGCTACACCGAGCATAGCGACCTGTACGGCATGCTCGATAAGGTGGCGGAGGACGCCCAGCGCCTATGGATCAACTTCCAGAGCCAGGCTGCCATCAGGGATGAGCCTAGGCCAGCGCCCAAGGTCGTCAAATCAGCCCCAACCCCACCGCCACGCACAGAGAGCAAGCGAACCCCAACGGCAAGCAGTTCAAGGTATTTTTGCAGTCACCATGGCGCGAATACCACTCACGATACCAGGGACTGCCGTACGTTGAACAGCAGGAGGAGCGCAGCAAGTACCTCAACCGCCCAGTCTAACGACACCATGCACGCCATGATGGCACGCATGGAGGAGCAAATGCGGCACATGCGTGCCGCTATGGCAACGGAGAAGGGAGAGAGGCCTGCCCAACCGAACCGTCCGCAAAGAGGCCCCCAGGGTGGCGCTGCGGCGGGACGAAACAAAGAAGGCGGCGCATGCGACTACTGCGGCCATTTCGGGCACCATGAATCCCAGTGCTACATTCAGCACCCGGACAAAGCCCCACCAAACTTCAAAGCACCGTCGAAGGCGTTACAGGCAACCTTCGACCAAAACCTTGAAAAGCTCAACAGGCAGCAGCAGCCGCGAGCGCAGAGAATGGCAGCAGTAGCGGCCCAGCAGCCGGCTGCGGAGGAACAGGAGGAGGAGGAAGAAATCTACCTCCCAAATCGCCGCAACGCCAACGTGAGCTCGGCAGCGGCGGGACGGCCACCTGCAGAATCACAGGTATGCTGTGCGTCCCTCACGCACCAGCCAGCGCCGGTCTCATTCCAACCCGTGGCGATTGAGAAGGAGGCCTACCCCCCGCCCAAGCTAGGGATCCGGCAACGGCCGTCCATACCTATGAAAATGCAGCAGGCGGACGAGGTGACTGTACAGTTAACCACCAGCTGGAACATGCTGGACAAGATCGTGCAGCTGCATGTACAACGGGAGGTTGAAGCCCCCCTGTCATCAGATACCCCTGCACCCAAGAGCGCCGCAGCCTCAAGTGCTCTGGAGATGAGCGATCACGCCTCTCCAGCACAAAGTCCCTCGGCCCCCAGGGCGGCCAGGACACCTGCAGGCGTGCCTTACTGTGTCGCCGGCGAACAGCACGCGGGCGTACGAAGCATCCAGGAAATTCCGCAGCAGGACGTCCAACACCTGCTGGACAGAAACACGGTCGCAGCTACCTACTTCAAACAGCAGCAGCTGATGTTTTACTATCCGCAGGGTACCCTCAACATCCCGGGGTACGAGGTCACCAAACTTAGATTCCTGCGCGATCATTGCGCAGACGTGAACATAATTACTCGGAGGGCGGCTAGGCAGCTGGGGCTTCCTGTCACTCAGTCCAGCACGACCCTCAGTACATCTTCGAGCCCGGAGGCCAGCACGCACGGCGAGGTGGACGTACGGGGACTTTGCGTCACATTGCTGCCGGGGACACCCCATGCAACGACCCTCAACATGACCCAGACACTGGTAGTTGAGGACACACCGCTCTTCGATTTCCTGTTGGGGAACGAACAGATGCACCCTGTGGCAGACTCTATTACGCAATACCCAACCGCACAACTCCATTTTCTGCCTAACCTGCTGGAACACCCCGGATACGTCGTCAGCATCCCCATGACCTCTATCAAAAGGCCGGGGCACGCGACGGCAGCGGCACTACGGCGGATGGCTTTTGCAACCTCCAGCTCCCAGTGGCCTCAGGAAGCCACGGGAAAGCTGGGGGGGGGATGCACACCCGCGCCCAACACCCCAAATTCTACTCGGCCCCAGGGAGCCGACAACAGCACACCACAAAAGAGCGCCGCCAAGCTCGGCGCTGGTGCGGCTTGCATCATCACCTCAGCCCTCGGAGCGGCGCAAGCGGCAGTCACCGGTGGCCTATCGGCCCTTAACGCTCTGGCAGCCGCAGCAACCCCACAGCCCGAGATTCGACACGAGGTGGATCAGCCCTCCAAACGAAAAGGGAAGCGCAAAAAGGCGCAACCAGCGCCACGGATGCGCATTTACATTGAGCCTCCTAAGCGGACATGGAAGACAACAATTTCGGCAGTCTTACTGGCGCTACTGCTTCTCTCCCTCACGGTGGGTGCAGGCGCCATGAAAGGGTCCTTCACCGACCAGTCCATCCTCCACATGACCACCCATGCCATGACCACGGGCGGCATATTGGTCAGAGATGGTTGGGATCCGGGGTCCAGAATGTACGAGGATATAACTCGCACCCCGGGAACCTCCACTGATCCACCGTCAGCATTCACCAGCGTGGCCACGTTCACGCTGGACGGCAACTCAGCAGCGGTGGCATATGAGCGGTACCAAAAAGACGCAGATGGAGGCTGGATCTGGGGCAATGGTCAGACCCTATCAACAACGACCAACGCAGCACTCAAGGCCGCGGTGCGCTCACGAAAGCATACCGCGTTTGCCTACAGCATGGAGGAGCTGCCCGGGTATCACGGGGACCAGGGTCCTTTTTCCCTGGACCTGGATACCGACAAACCGATCGTCCAACCCCCGCGGCGATACAGCCCCAGGGAGAAGGAAGTAATCCAACTCAAGACGTCCGAACTTACACAACCCGGCATCGTCAAGGAGTACACGGGACCTACGATCTGTGCGGTTAACCCGGTACTAGCCGCCAAGAAAGACCCAGATACTGGGCAGTGGACGGATTTCCGCATGGCACAGGACTACCGTCCAGTCAACCAGCACACCCTTTCAGACAGATACGGCCTCCATCGCCCTGAGGAGATCTTTCAGCGCGTGGGCAAGGCCGTAATCTTCTCCAAGCTCGATCTAAGGCAAGGTTTCCTCCAGATCCCTATTCGGCCGGAGGACCAACCCAAGACGGCGTATTGGGTGGGCAACAAATTAATGATGTACACCCGAATGCCGTACGGCCTCAAGAACGCCAGCGCTAAGTTCCAGCGCGTAATGGACTACGAGCTCACGAAGGCAGGACTGGACGATATCAGCATCGCCTTTATCGACGACGTACTAATCTGGTCAGAGTCGCCCGAACAGCACGTCAAGGACGTCGAGCGCGTGCTGGACGCCCTTGCCGCGTGTGGGCTCCGCGCCCACCCGGACAAGTCTATCTTCGGAGCGGACGTCATTGAGTATCTGGGGCACAATCTGAGTGCCTCAGGAATAAGCCCTCACCAGGCCAAGGTAGCAGCGATCATGGCCCTGCAACCTCCCCGCAACGTGTCGGAGCTCAGGACGCAGCTCGGCTTTATCAACTACTACCGTTGCTACGTTCCGAACATGAGCCAGCTTGCGGTGGACCTCAATAAGTTGCTGAAAAAGGACGAGCCATGGCACTGGGGACCAGCACAGCAACGCGCCTTCGAGTTAATCAAGGCGGCGTTTACCAAGGAAGGCATGGTACTCAGGCGAATCGACTATAACCGCCCACTCGTACTGCACACGGACTTCTCTAACAAAGGAATCGGTGCGGTACTGGGGCAGGTCGATGACGAAGGTAACGAATACATGTGCGCCTGCATCAGCCGCTCGCTCAACAAGCATGAGGCTAACTACAGCAGCTACAAGGGCGAGATGCTGGCAGCTGTATGGGCGGTCAAGATGTTCAGGCATCACCTCATTGGCGGACCGGCATTCAAGCTGGTCACGGACCATCAGCCCCTCCTGTACCTCATGAGTACGGAGGGCTTAACGGGCCAGTACGCGCGATTCGCACTCGCGCTACAAGAATACAATTTTGTTATTGAACACAGGCCAGGCCTGCGCCACCAGAACGCGGACACACTCTCGCGCCACCCCAGGCTGGAGTCTGAAGATGTGACGGGAGCAAGGCTCGATGAAGATTTACCCGCAACACCTGGGATGTCCAGTTCTGCCTTCGCATCGGTGCGTGCCTCCAGGATGGCTAACCAGATTATGTGCGAGGTTTTGAACTTGGCATCTCCGGTGGCGCGGTTCAGCGATGACTTCTGCCCGTCCCCGGAGGAGACAGCAGCAGGGTGGAATGGGTGGCGTTTCGAGGCTCTGAGACCCCCACCCGATGGGGAGCTTGAGCAGCGCGTCACTCAGCGACGACGGCTGTTAGCCCGCGTCATGGAATGGTTCACGAGCGCACGGCGATCAAGGTCATTCTCAACTCAGAGTGGTGACAACACTACGTTGTGCGAGGTGGGCGTGCCATTCTTCCAGTTGGCCGTGCAGCAAGGCATCACGCTGTATGAGCCCTTGGGAGGAGCATGCACCATGCTGGAGGCCTGCTTGCTGAATGGCATCAGGATCAACCGGTACCTCTATTCGGACAAGGACACAAGCATGAGGCGGCTGGCCAGGGAGCGTCTGCACGTGCTCAGCAATGCCTACCCCACGTTGCTGCCCTTGGAGGCTTGGGAAGACGCGTTCATCGCATTACCCCAGGACGTGGAGCAGGTCACAGAGGCAGACCTGAGGAATGCAGGAGCCGAGAATGGTGTGGTCTGGCTCACTGCGGCCACATGGGATGAGGGTTCGGCAGCTGCAGTCCCATCGGTCTTGCGCATCATAAAACACGTGGAACAGCTCATGACACGACCTAAGGCAGCTTGCATACTGGGGCGCCCGGCTAAGCCACCTGGCAGCGACTCACCGAAGGAGGAGGCAGTTGAGGCACAGGTGAGAGCTTACCTTGGCGAATCCACGATTACGGACGTGGCGGCCTTTGGTTCATACACGCACCAGCTGTTCCAGCTCTGGTCAAATCTGGCGGCATCAGAACAGCTAAGTGCTGTGAGCAAGGCCGCAGTTCGACCAACAGGACGCCAGGTGCAGGACGTGCTGGCAGAGGAGCATACCGCGCCCGTACTTTCACGACAGATGAGGAGTCCCTTCTACCCATGTGACCACGAAAACGACCCTGTCAGGGCCCTGTACCCTGGCTCGGTTGGGTGCGTTGGCACTTCGGGTTCTCTAGGGCGAAGCACGCCTGTGTACAACAGTGTTACGGGTCAGTACGACGCGCTCTACCCTGAGGAGTGCGAAAAGATCCTGGGGTTAGAGACAGACAGTACGCGGATGAACGGCATGGCAGCTGATCAGCGCCGGCAACTGTTCGCGCACATTCATGATGTCACATATCTCGCCAGTATGTTAGCAATGCTACAAGTAATGGCGGGACAAGTGAAGCACCTGGAGAGCCTTGGCAACACACCCCACTGTGCAGCCTTTGTTTCGCACGGCGTGGCAATTGCTCTGGCAACACACACGGTGCACGAGCCTGGAAGCAGACTTTACCTCACCGCGCTCGCTACTTCAAGTGTGGAGGAGGGGAGCACTCAGGACATATGGGAGGATGATGATACCCTTCATTTGCTTAAGCATGGGGTGCCGCCTCCGGGAGCGAGCCCCCTGCAGCAAAAGAGGTGTGTGCGAAGGGCCAACCCTATGTCAGCCCTTTCCCCCCTGATGGGTCAGTTTTAACCCCGTAATCGCAATCTGGCCAATTATGGGGTACCCCCATAACGGCCATTGGGGTCCATTATGGGGGCTCTGGTACCCCATTATGGCTGGAAACCCCGTAATGGACCATCATAACCCATAAGCACCCCATATCTAAGCCCCCAACATACTCAATAAACATCTTCAATCAAGTCAAAAGCGGTATAATATCAACAAACATTCTTGCCTGTTATAAATTGTTGGGATAAAATATCCATCTAACATGTAATAATGATGCTGGAACAGCAGTCTGTTGGCATTATTTGTGTAATTGCAGCAGGTAAGAAGCATGCATGTTGACAAAATGTAAGAAGTAAGGAATTGTGTTGTTGATCGTCCTCTGTCTATCATAGGTGGGGTAGGGCGGGGTGAGGCGGCGGGGTGGGGTGAGGCGGGGTGGGGTGAGGCGGGGTGAGGTGCGGTGGGGTTGATTCCATTTCGGGCATCATGGGGGCTCATAGCAGCTCTTAAGGGCTGGGCTATGGTTGTCTTGGCTTCATGCAGCATTTATATAGACAGAGGCTGATCACTGTCTGGGGTTGTTAGGGGATCTTAACAAAGCCAAAATCATGTATCCAATTGTAGCTATTTGGTCATGTTGCTTGTACCTTTGATTCTTATATGTATGAATGCTACCTTAAAAGGGATGTTATACTGTAGCTGGATGACTTTCCCGGCAAAGACAACCCATGGCAATTTATGGAAGCATTAGGTGCTTCACTGTGAAGACAATAAAGTCAGGACATGCTTTCCCACCTGTGTACCCCATCTCTTCCTCTCCTTCCTTTTTCCCTCCCTCTTCTTCCCTCTTTCCCTGCATCTCCTACCCTCTTTCCCTCCCTGTCTCTCCCCCTCTCCTTCAATTCTTCTTCTTCCCTCTTTCCCTCCCTATCTCTCCCTCTTTCTCTCCCTCTTCTGCCTTCCCACCTTTTCTCTTTCCCTTGCTTTCCTTCCATATTTCCCTTCCTATCCTTCCCTACCTCGTACCTTTGCTCCCTCCCTCCCTCTTTCCCTCCCTCTCCTTCCCTTCTCTCTCCCTACTCCCTCCCTTCTCCCTCCCTACTTCCTCCCTTCTCTCTCCCTACTCTCTCCCTTTCTCATTTCTCCCATCCTCGTTTCTCCCTTTCCTTTCCCTCTCCTTCCTTGACCCTTATTTCTTTCACCCCTCTTCCTTCTGTCTTCCTACTTCCCATCTGCCACACTTTCCTTTCCCTACTCCCTCCTTCCATCTATCTCCCTCCTTGATCCCTTTCTCTGTCTCTTCTTACTCCTTCTCTCCCAACTATCTCCCTACCTCGGTTATGCTGGATGGTTTGCTAGATAAAGTTGTGTCTATTAACCTAATTACATAGAAATTGTAAATTGCATGTTACATATGTTACGAACTTCGGAAAACTTGACGAAGTCTTCGGTTCAACTCCTTGGTAAGTATATTTTTTCATGTTTTATCCGTAAATTGAAGGCACATGGGCCATATCTCTTATTCGCGAAAAAATACGGCGGGACCATTTGGTCCCGCTGTACATTTCCGCGAATGACAGTGCCTGCCAATTCTATAATTTGAAATGTGCATAAAATGGCGGAAAGAATAGATGCATTCATACGAAATTGCATTGCATTGTCAGTCGCGAAAATGTACAGCGGGACCATTCTGCGAATGACAGTGCTCGCCAATTCTACAATCTGAACTGTGCATAAAATGGCTTAAGGAATCGATGCATCCATACAAAATTGCATGGCACTGTTATTCATGAAAATGTACAGCGGGACCATTTGGTCCCGCTGTACATTTTCGCAACTGACACTGGTCGCCAATTCTACAATCTGAAATGTGCATAAAATGGATGACAGAATAGATGCATTCATATGAAATTGCATGGCACTGTCAGTTGCGAGAATGTACGGCGGGACCAAAATACTTGTTCGCGAACAAGAGGTATTGTCCATGTGCCTTATGATGACAAAATTGAACAGATAAAATGCTTTCAGGCGGAATTGAACCAGAGTCATTACTTCCCACCCAAGGGCCCGACCTGCATACTGATATTGGTAGATTGGTAGATTGGTAGATACTACCTTAGCACGAAAAAGACATATTATTTTTTATTATTAGGCTTGCGGAAAGGTACAGTGCAACAATTTGTTGTGCTGTACTTTCGTGATGGAAATGTGATGAGCGAGCTTTTGTTTCTGCATGCATGATTGTAAGTGTCAAAGTGGAGATCAACAGCATTTCTCGTAGCATTCTTGTTGTTGTATAGGACTTTTTGTAATGCCAAATCTCCCTTTTAATGGCATTCATAGATAGAGGTGCCAATATTTACAGAACAACATCATTTATGTATCCTTGGCTTTTCTTGAAGATTTTTATCAATCCCTACAGGATATTCCTTTTCCACAAGCAGCAGCCATGGAAGCCTGGCGGCGGAGATGAGATCTATGCAGCAATGGATATATGCTCCAACCTAGGAGGTAAAGGAGGATGCTTGTATTTGGTGAAGGACAGGGTGATAGGCGGCGGTGTTGGCAGCACATGATTGGTTGCACTAGCTAAAACTAGCTGTTGTGACAGGGTTGCCATTAATAATATTAAATATTGTTGCTTGTGTGAATTAACAACTCATGATTTTGGTGTGGTTTCTGCCTTCCTGGCTGCGTGCTGCTGTCCACTTGCTCTGAGGCAGGTGCTTGGCTGGCTCACAATGTTCATGGCAGGTAATTTTCTGTCCAGGCCTTGGCCAGGGCTGCAATGAAGGTGTGACTGCAGGTGGGTGTATTGTTTGGGGCTGGGTGCTGCAGAAACATATGGAACAATGGGAGCTGCTGCTGATGGAGATGGGAAGGGGCAGTGATAATGCACTGGGGCAGGGAGCAAGGGTGAGACTGTACAAAATGGTAGCTGGTGATAGAGGTGAAGTGGAATGGTGATGGAATGCAGCAGAGAGATCGCACAAAAGGAGAGTAATGGATGTGAGGGGGGCCCAGCAGCAATATATGGGATCCCAAATTTGGGTTTAGGACTTGTTTAAACATGTACGAGGATAAGTCCAGAACATACTTAGTCTAAGTAGTCTTCCTAAGCCGGACTTACAGTCTCACATTAGATGGAAGAGGCTTATTAGCTGCTGCTGCTGTACTTCTATCTTGGCCAGGCTTACTCACGCACTATGTCTGGACTTAACACTATACTACTTACAGTAGGCATCACCATGCTTAACCAGGCTTAGCCAGACTTATGTAAGCACATCCAATCTTAGGTACCATCACCTTTTGAGAGGTGTGGAGGAATAGGGAGAAACTCTGGTGACTGGGGGTTGCTTGGCAATGGAGGAAGGCAGGGAAGGACTGGGAGAAGGGGCAATGGTGGTTATAGGGTGGCAGGGATGGAGAGTAGAAGGGTGATGATAGGGTTGGATGGAGAGAACAACAGCGTCATGGCCACAGTTATTTTGTAGATTTTTTGTATCTGATATAAAATGTGTATCATGACATCTGTGTGTTGTGTGTTTTGCCTGCTATCACAGCTGCAGGTTCAGCAGAGGATATATAATGGCAATGTCAAGAAATGCTTTGGTTCTGAACCAGAAGGTGGTCATAATCTCCAAGATCATGGCAATAATAGGATGTAACAGAGGCTGGCAGGAGTGCATTGGAGTGGCTGGGGAAATAGGTGGTGACTGAAGAGTGGTGAGGGGTGGCAATGAATCCAGAAAGGTACAGTTTGTGTAACAGCAGCAGAGGTGATGGACGGGGAAGCAGGTGGGGGTAAGAAGGGGACGGAATGGTGAGCAATAGGTAGGACAACAAAGGGGAAGGTAGGGGAGCATGATACCATCATGGATGCAATGTGTGCTCTGCCCATACATACTTCTGCATCCATGTGTGTATGGTATGGATTCATTTTCGATCTTTGCAGTTTTAGCTGCTGGTGACAAGGGCAGTGTGAATGGCACCTATAGAGCTGGTTTAGGAGGGGATCAAGGCAGGGATGTGGGTTGGTGACAGCAGATGAAGGTATGGATGATGGCTTGTACTGTGGCATGTGGGATCATCATAGACAAAGATCCCTATTATAAGTGTATTGTAAGCTTACAAGGCCACAACTGTCCCTACCCATTATGGCCCATCTTTCATAACGGGACCCCTTATGGGGGGGGCCTGTTTACGGCCCGTAAACGGCGTTAGGGGCCGTATAGGGGGTAAAGCCCATTATGGGTCAGACGAAAACCTTCCCCCTGATGGGGGGGGGTCCGTTATGGGGTTACATTTTTACGGACCCTCACTGGTCCCATTACGGGGGTAAACGCTGACATAGGGCAAGTCCTATCGCATGCAAGGGGGTGTCCTCTATCACCTGGATTCGAGTGGCAAAGGACGAGTGGTGCCTAGACCCACGGAGCGCACGGAAGTAATCAAGAAGACGCATGAAGATACGGGACACTTCGGCGTCAGGCGCACCTTAGGCCTCCTGCTCACCAGCTATTGGTGGCGCGGTATGGCTGAAGACGTGGCAACGGTCGTGAGGCACTGCGCGGCGTGTGACAGGGTCAACACGACCTTCTCAGCACAGGCGCCCACGCTCAGTTCCTTGCCAGTATGTGGACTATTCTACCGCTGGGGTGTGGACCTATGTGGGCCCTTCTGCAAAACGGCAAGAGGACATACGTACGTTATGGTTTGCGTGGAGCACTTTTCCAAGTACGTGGTCCTAATCCCGCTGCCAGATAAGCATGCGGAGCAGACGGCCTTTGCTTTCCAGCAGCAGGTACTTGGGCGATACGGCGCATGTGCTGAGGTCTGTACGGATCAAGGAAGTGAGTGGAAGGGAGAGTTTGCCCAGCTGTTGGTCGATGCACTGATCGACCACAGGCAGACTTCACCGAACCATCCTCAGGCGAATGGCCTAACTGAGAGGGCCGTGCAGACTTGCAAAAATGCACTGCGCAGGATTGCGGAAGCAGGAGGCGGCAATACCGACTGGGACAAGCACCTGGCGTACGTTATGCTAGGGTACAACTGCTCCGCGCAGTCATCCTCTCGCGTAGCGCCGTATCATATCCTGCATGCTGTGGAACCTACCATCCCACCAGCAATCAAGGAGAGGTTTGCGAGCGAGGTAGATCTTGATGATCCTGAAGCAGCGGCGCGAGCCATTATGCAGCGCGCCGCAGTTCTACGGAGGCATATGGCCATCGCGGGTGCCAACCTTCTCATCGCGCAGCACCGGGATTCGTTGAGGTATGCGCGCCTGAGAGGAGGCGCAATACTACCCCGGATGCGCCGTTTCGAAGCAGGAGACTATGTGTACTATCGAAACACTACTGGCCGTACTGCCTTAGAACCTCAGGCGCGGCCGGAAATACTGCGGGTGGTAGAGGTGCGACCCACGGGCGTGTTGCAGCTAGAGGGGCGGTGTGGGAATCGCATCACAACGCATGTTACGCATTGTGCACCCTGCCATTTGCCTATTGATGACCACACCATTGATCCTAGGTTAGCCAGGCCTTCCGCTAATCTAGCATGCGAGGTGTGCAAGTTTCCCGACGGGGAGGAGTGGATGTTGCTGTGTGATAGTTGCGGTACTGGGTGGCACACATATTGCTTAAAGCCCCCGCTCACTGAAGTGCCGGAGGGTGCTTGGTATTGCCCACGGTGTTCGGATAAAGGTGTGGTAGGTGAACAGGTGGATGCTGTCAATACCGGGGGCAGGATGGCGGTCGTGGTCCCAAGACATCTCGAAGAACTAGTAGGCGCCGCCGTCATGCGTGAGTCGCGCGGACGGGGTAAGCGAGATGGCCGCAAGCTGGGCGTGTCCTCCTACTTAGGACGGCAGGGGCGCGCACACAGATTCCAGATATTGTACGAAGATGGGGAGATAGAGGAGCTAGGGCTACCAGAGCTGCGCGCACGCTTGGCCTCGACCACAGTGGGCAAGAAAGCCGCCAGAAGCACGGCGGTACAACAAGGAGCCTGGACTGAATGGGCGTTGCAAGATATGCAAGGAGTGGAAGCGGCCCTGGGACAAGGCATGCCGGGCTGGCATAGCCGTACCAAGATTATGGCGTTGCACACGGTACTAAGACGCTCGGATCTGGCTCAGTACCAGCCGAGCATAGCGGAGCTGAAGGAGCTGTTAAGCGTTCTTATGCTAGAGAAAGCGCGAAGGGTATTTTTGCCCTTCGGTCGGAGCGAGGAATTGGGGGCGACGTTGCTCGAAGCTGGATGCAGTGTGCGACGATCCCTCAAGGGGATTTGCGAGTCGGTGGGCCCTGGGGCCTTGGCCGATGAAGGAGCACTATGTGCGGAAGCAGTGGTTTTTGGGTCACCTTGCGAACTGTTGGATCTGATTCTGCCCAGCGTAGTGAGGCAGGTTGGCATAGTTACGGCAGCACGGGTGCCCTTAGAATACATCACCACGGGCGATGAGGCCCGGGTAAGGTGGTTGCGTGTTCACCAGGACGAAGGCAGGATGGTTTTGTGCCAGAATGGTGGGTGCCTATGGGTGATGATCTTTGCCACATTGTCCTGGAAAAACGCTTTGTTGCGAGAGGTCGGTAGCACCTTTGAGATGCTCAAGGTGTAGCTTCACCCCATTTAGCTACCAGCGCCACGCATGATAGGCACGGCGCTGGGGGGGGGAGTGACGGTATGGCACATACTAAGTTCGGTTTTCAGTACTTTGGCGTGACAGCTGTCGTGACAGATGGCGTGTCTGACATAATGCGTGGAAGATGGAGTGCTTTTCATATAGAGACCAATGGGTCGGAACTTTGGAGCACCGATCCATGAAGGAATTTATGCATAAACAAAATATAATTGCGCGCGCGTGGCGACGTTGGATGTACGATAGGCGTGCGCGCGTTTTTGAGTCTTCCGAGGCCACGTCGATTGGCATAGGGCCCATAACGAGACGTTGTTTCGGATATAAGCGATGAGAGCAACTGAGGTAGTCGTCAGTTGGCTCTCAAAGCTATTCTTTGTGAGCGGAAAAGACCTTCAAATACAAGTTAAAGATTGTAACCCCCAAGATAAGCCAAGCCACCAAGTCTGCTGCCCCAACCCGAAGAAGTTGTCAGATCATCGATCGACACCAGTGTGCCCTGGGCAACGCATCAAGGCCTTATCCACCACCCGTTCGGTGGATAAGAGGACATCCTTTCTTCCTGAGGAGTCCAACACCTTCGTGTTGAGGAGAGTCGAGCGGCGAAGCGTTTTACCCAGCCAACTGACGACTGCACGCTGCGATCAGCAGTAAGTGCGTTCGTTAAGTCGCAATTGAAGAATAATTGTCCTGCACGCAAAGTTTCCTACTGGAAATTCAGCTCGAGCCTTCGACGGGTTCCGAGCGCTTCGCGCACATACACGTAGCTGAGCTTCCGCAGCTCGCTACAAGTGGTTAAACATACGTAGTCGAGCTTCCATAGCTCACTACTTTCGCCTTTTCTGCTACGGGACGCAGTCATCCATCGACCAACTTCGATTTTCACAATCAGAAGTTTATCACCCGTAGCGGAACTAGCCGTCACGATCAGGCGCGTTCTAACCTTGATTACCGCCTTCCGGACCTTTAGTGTCCGAAGCGCAGGAGTCCAGGCGCCGATCGGACCGTGCGCGTCGCGAGGAACGCTCACGTAGCCCACCACATCGTCGCGAATCAAGGAGACGGGAGCAACGCTCACCGTCACCCCCGCGACGACCTAGGTCACAGAGCTCTCCCGGAGCACATCACACAAGACCGCGTCACCCTTCCTCAGGTGCAGGACCATCGACGCCCAGAAGGCATCGCGAGACGATCTACGGGTGCGTCTTGCACGGGTGGAACGCAGATCATATCTCGTCGGATTGCTGGCTGATCAACCACCTACGAGGAGACCAGCAACTCATCTCCATCCGACAGAGCGAGTTCCCGGTAGCGCACTACAGGTGTCAACCAGGGTGCTACCTTCACGGACCCAACGCAAATCACCCCACTGTTGGCTGTCGATTTTTGGCTAGGCTAGCCGCCTCACACGGACGTAGCCAGTGCCGGCAAGCAACTCAGTGGGAGGAGGCCCTTTCCCTGCAGGCGCAGGGCCTTGCAGGGTCAATTGTTCATCAAGCGGACAGGGAGCGACAGGCCGCTGAGCGGCGACCTCCCTCCAGTCCCAAGGAGAGCTCTCCGGCTCAAGAGACCGGAGGGGCGGCGCAAGCCACTACTGCCCCGCCTCGCGCTTCGCCTCTGTCGGCCCCCGTGGTCGAAGAGACTGCAGTGACGGTACGGCACATACTAAGTTCGGTTTTCAGTACTTTGGCGTGACACTGTTCCCCACCAGCCACCACCTGCCTGTAGCGCCAGCCAGACGATGGTGTCGGCCCCCTGGCCCACCTCCCTGAAGGAGTTCCGATAGAAGTCGTAAAAGCCTGGAATGGATTTCTTGACACCCTCCGTGGTGGCCCAGCCGGGATGCATTGAGTACACCCCTACGCCTGGCGGAAAGGAAATGCAGGCAGACAACCGTAGCAGGAGCACGAGGAAAGGAAGTCTCGAAATGTGGACGTAGACGGGGACCTGCAGCTGCACGGTGCATGGCAGGAAACTATGATGCCTGGCGCGTTACACGGAAGTTACACTTTAATCGACCCTCCAAACAGTACGGGCACGGCAGTACCGTTTCTCTTCACAGTTGGTTTGCGCACCCGCAGGGCCCCACAGCTCCGCAAACTTCTCCGCCAGTGCCACCTGCCGGCGCTTGTCGCGCGAATAAGCCAGCATGCCGTCATACTTGCCAGTTTTCAGGTCATCATTGCTCACATTCCGTATCTGCGCACGGCAAAACATACGACGCGAACGGCATCACACTGGTGCCTTGTGGCTCACCACAAGAATTCCTCGCGGGGGGTGCCAGCGGCCGCCGGACAAAAAGAGGTTCCAACGTGGTGGCACCCAAATATTAACTATCTCTTCTTTCCGTCCCTTTTCTGCCCGCTTTCTGTCCGTAACCCCACTCACCTCAAGGGGTGCCGTATACATGCCCCCACTGGATACAAAAACCACTCGGGAGGGCGCATTGCGGCGCAGCACGGGTCCCAGTGCCCAGGTCAGCGCGAATGCGCCCAGAGTGCTTGTGGCGAAGCAGCTCTCGTATCCATCGGCACTGGGGATAAAATCATGAACCTGAGGCAAGGGCAAGAGAGGAAAAGAAACCCAAACCGGAGGACATATACCGCAATGGAGTTGTTGAAGGGGCCATGAAAGTTAGACGAATAGACGCAAGGCAGATGGGTAAGGCGAAGGGAAGCGATGCCGAGGGCATAGGAAAAGGGCGAATGCAGACAGCAGTGTCCTGTCCAGAAACACGTGTTGATGAGGCGTCCGGGGGAACGTCATCTACGACCATATATCAGCGCCGTGAGATCGATTTCAACCGCAGCCTACTTTGCGGAAAAGGGGAGGTTGTGTCGCCCGCTTGTAGACAAGCAGAGTTGATCTCCCCACCTCCCTGACGCACAGCATGCAGACGTACCAGAATGCCGGCGTTGTTGATAAGAACGTGCAGCGGTCTGTTGGCAGCCTCCCACTCCCGGACCAGGGAGTCAATAGAGGCCAGGCTGGATACGTCGCATACCTGCGTGTGTGTACGCGTATGTGTGTGTCGGGTTGAGCACCGGCACCTCTCCCTCCAAAACGCGCTCGGCCCCTCAGGTGCTATCGTACAGCATCCTTACTAAAACCGCACGACAAGGAACCAAGCAAGGAAGCCACAGGAAGTATCTATAACAATCGTGCCGTGTTGGAGTACCATAGTCCCAGTGCTGGCCCCACCTGCAAGTGCACATCCTGGTTCCCGGTGACCTGCCGGACCTTCTGTACCGCCTCCTCCCCTCGTTGGGGGTTGCGGCACACCAAGTATAAGGTGGCTCCGCGTCGAGCGAGCTCCTGACAGGGGAGGGACGGGAGGATAAAGATCCTTAAAAGGGATGCAATAACGAGACGTGCGGGTGATTGGTAAAGCAGTGCATACGTGCTCCAGGATTGGAGGCAAGATAAGAAGCTGACACCGACACGTCTGCCATAAACTGATGCAGAGGTTTCCAAGCCACAACATGGCCTTACCCTAGGGAAGAGAGCAGGTGCTCGTTGTGGTGTGCTGCGAGGGGGATATCTTCTTGGGTTGCCGCTGTGTGTTCTAGGCATCAGTCCAATAGATAATATCGGCATGGCTTCTGTGACTATGGGCTTGTCATTTAATGCCCTATTGATACCTGACTATTCGCTTTCTAACCGCGGCAAGTAAGCAACCTCTTTGCTGCAAAATGGTGCTAGGGAGGGATCACAGCCAACTTTGCCCCACCCCACCTGAGAAGTCTCAAATCCCAGGCCCTGGTTGGCGCCTGTGACCATAACCACCTTGCCGTCCAATCGCCTGTCCATGATGCTGCAATGAGGGACATTGCATCGTGGTAATATTAAGGGATGCAAAGGGCACAGGGCCCTAGGGCACCGAATCCAGTTGAGCACTTCCTCGGTTTTTCAGCCTCCCATACGAATTTTGCTGCATTTCCATCTGTAATTCGTCCTTGCGAGCCTTATGAAACCTGGCCCCAAGCAACACACCTGTTGTCCCAAGTCATCGACGCGCGCGTGAATCCACTTTTACTGAAATTCTTTGATCCATATAGAAGAAAGCTAATGTTACGCAACACGCCCATATTAATTGCCAGTAATGTTCGCGTGCTTATACAGGAACCTCACGTCGCTTTTTTGCCTGAAGAAGTGAGGAGTTTGAAGAAGTGATCATACTAATGTCTTGGAATTTTAGTTGGCTTGGCTGGAACTTGAAAGGGCCCCGAACGGAAGTGGCGTCAACATACGTAAACACGGCTTAGTAATCCATGGGACCGACGGTGTAAACGCTCTCTTCTGTTCAAGGCAATTTCGACCGCCATTTGTTCGATCTCTGAATTCATTTTGGGCTTTGTAGCAATTACAAAATGATTGTGCAACTTGACCTGCCTTTATGTTCGCATTCCTAGGTGCATCGTTACTCTGTACGCAATGAGGAGTAACTTGTGATCATGCAGTATTTAGGCTGCCTGGCTTAATCGACTGTCTCCCAATTGATGGCCATATCACGATGGCTCCAGTAGGCTTTCTATGACTGCGCAGTTCACGCAATGGCCCATAGCTACTTAAAGAAACGGAATCCTTCTAACGCGCATTGCAATACATTTTATGGCATCGAGTTGCGCGAAACAATGCTGGTGGCCGAGTGGGTGGTCAAGTTGCGCCCCCGATTTCTCACGTATGGAGGGAAGGTTTTGCTCCAATCCGCTATTGGAGCAAAACTTTCCCTTGCCACTGTCCAAGCGCCACTCTTGCAACACGTCATGCGTTCCTGACGCAACCTACCACGCAGGACGTGCAAGAGGTTTGCACACTGTCACAGCTCACTAAACTAGCAGCGAGGAAACGCTCAGAACCACAGCTAAACCAAGGCAGCTGCAATAGGCTCCCGGTTGCACCCGCGATGAGCCATTCCCAAGCCCTGCCCCAAGTGCCCTCCGAGTCAGAACCTCCCTCCAGGGCCCTGAAGCACTGCGGAATGGTTGTATCGGTCCTAATGATGTGCATCGGGACGATCCTTTAAACGCATGTCGGCTCATACGATGCTGACAGCGACAACCTGCAACTTGACGTCGTTGAATGGCAAGGAATTCACCTTGCCAGGCGACCTTGCAAATAGCGCCCTGATTCCCACTTCGAACGCAAAGGGTCGACTGGGCGCGCCCCGGCACCCACAGACCGACGGGGAAAACATCGTGCAATCAACGCACGCACCCACATCCCTGGAAGGTCGCGAAAGACGCCTGAAGGATTCGGGGCTGAAGTGCACCCGGACACCCGGACTGCTTTCGTTCATCAGCGTCCTCCCGCGCCACCTTGCCTTCCACGCCAAGGCCTGCCAAACGTGTCAAACTACATTTACGTGACAGATTACAGGCAGCAGCGGCTACATGGCGTCGCCTAGCAGCCCCATCCGCTGCCCTCGGCCCTCCACGAGGTCAAGAAACGTGGTCCTGCAAGCCGCCGTTCTCCCTTAAAGCCTCGCCGTCATCACATGAGACGCTGTAAGCGGGAGCGGCCTTGAGCATGCATGGCCAATGACTCGTCTAATATGGACGCATCTACCACATGGTTTCGGAGCCCGCGCATGCAAAATGCCATCAAGCCTCGCACCTCCAAACGCGCCTGCTTTCACTCCAACAGCTGCGGGAGGAGCCCGAAGTCGTCAAAATTCAGCGCCACAGGTGGCCTGCGGGACGCGTAGATGGCATCGATACGATCCAGGCGGATAGGATGCGTGAAGGTTTAAAGTTTCCGCCACTCAGAAAGCTTTAAGCCAAAAGCAAGAACGGTGTACATCAGGGCTTAAGCCAGTCCTGACATGACATGGCGTCCAAACGAAGGCGCACAAATTGTACCGCACCACATACTTGCCGCATTTTCGTTCCCTAACCGCACGCTATAACGCACTCCCCTGTCCTTCTCTAGCCCTGGTTCACTCACGAGGTTGACTTATCCGCTCTCACTGGCAAAAACCAGATGTGGCGGCTGCCCGCCCCCCGTGCTTCCAGCTGCACAAACACGCCTGCCTGCTGCTTGCTGCCGCAGGCCGACGGCCAGGCCTTTCGCGTCCAGAGCTGCGGGTAGGCGAGCGTTCAGGACCGGGAGGTAGGACAGGTGTAACCCTTGTCAGTCATGGGGTACCGACAGCAGCTGGTGAGGCGCGAAAATTTGCACTTAAGCACCAGGGCATGAAGGGGGAATGAGACCGATAAAGCCGTGAATTTTATGGTTTCAACATGCAAGTACAGCCACCACACTCACCCCCTCACTAGCCCAAGGCTTTCCACTTTCCAAATTCTGCCTTCCATCGTGCGTGCTCCCCCTTCAGACGTAAACCACAGCAATACCCATGACAAGCACTCCCTTACGCTCCGGCAGAAGTCAACAATTCCAGTTCCTCTCACCCCCCTTGCGCCCTCCCTCCATCTTACCCTCCACTGACTCCCCGTTCTTCCGCAACCCACCTGTGGGAAGGACACAGCAGCTTTAGGCACGACCGCCAGAGCTGCGCTCGCGGCCAGCCGCTTGGATGTTGCCCGCATGCTCATCACGAAGTCACCAAGCAGCTCGGGGGATCCAAATGCGTGGGCGGCCTGGATGTGCGCTTCCCGCTCCTCGTGGGGTTCAGCGGCAGCGCCTGAGGTATGGACGTTAAGAAAAGAACCGCGGGAGAGGTGATGAGATAGCGCCCACCGTTAAGCTTGGAAACCCATTGGCTTCGGTTTGATCACATATTAGTGCTTTGCTTATCCCCAGGATGGACCTTATTCAAAGTGTATCTGTCATGATAGGGGCAATTATCGGTGGGGTTGCACCTCAAGAGCCATGTGGCACCACGCGGATCATGCCATGGACTGTTGAGCCAGCCGCCCTTTCCTGCAGGGGTTCGGCCCCCTTCCCCTACCCCCAAACACTTCTTGAGCGTTATATGGCCGTATATGGCCGGTATATCAAGCCCATGACCGCTTCATCGCCCTCCTGAAGGTTAATCACTAAATTGTTGAGGGCATAACAATCCGTCCGCAGCTCACCCGGAAGGAAATGCAGCGACGGTGGGAAGGTGGTCCCGGATTCCGCCACGTTGTCCAAGGCCATTGTCACCATTTCCCGGCAAAATTCAGCCAGGCGCTGCTGTTGCGCCGCATCAGCACCAGCAATGGCGGCCGCTGCGGCGGCGATCAACAGTGACTCCAGCGTGTCCTAAAATAGCACCGCGTGCGAACAAAGATAGTAACAGAAAAGCTAGGTCTAGGAGCACATGTCGCGGGAACAGGGCGCAAGATGGGGCAAGGGCGAAACTGGGCAGCCCGAGCGCGTAGCGCTGTGCATGTGCCTGTTTTTACTTACCTTCAATATATGCATGCACATATGTGTGCGTACATCCTCATGCTCCCACCATTGACCACGGACCCTGAGTCCCAAATGTATTTGCGGGTCCTGGATCATGTGAGCTAAGCGTTGCCGTGACTTTATCATCCGGGCGCCCGTGCAGCATTTTGGTGAGTGCCGGAGTGCCACGCCAACCCCCATGCGGAAACGGCGCACGGGCTTCGGATGGCAGTGCAGGTAAAGTTATCCTCCGATGGCGTAAGAACTCCATGTCACGCCGCACCTCTTTGTGCGTGGAAGACTTGGCTTTAAGAAGCTTCGTCAAAGAACGGATCTTATTGGCCAGCTCCTTGTTGGCTACTCCCTCTCCGTTGATCCGCGAGGCTGCCTGGTACACCTCAAGGGCCTGCGAATGTCCGGTTATGCAAACAGCAAAAAGGCTGTAATCACTGCAGGAAAAACGTTGGGAGATGCGACCGATGGGGAGTGGGATACTCAGCACCCTAGGGGCGCCACATTTACTGCAGGAGTCACAACCTGCTCCCCTGCGCTGCCTGGCCTACTAGCCAAGTGCTCTCTTCACGTGAGCTCTATAAGCGTAAGCTGAACATGTAAGACATCTTGCGTTTTGGCTGTCGCGAGCATCTGCTACTTTCCGCGCCAGCTCCCGTGGACGCAGCGCGACCGGCTGGATGAAAACGCCCCTCCGCTGGTGTCATCCTTGCTTGGATAAGCAGGGCGCGTATGTGGGTCAATGGCAGTCGTGCGCACCTCGGCCATCTTGTCCTGTGCCTCCAGAATGGCGCCTTTCCGGAAATAACCTTTTTCCCAATCCGGCTTCAACGATATGCACTTCTCCGCGTCCTCCATTGCCTTTGTGACCTTGTTAAGCTTCAGCAAGGCCGCCGATCGGTTGCTGCGTGTCGAATCAAGAGGTGGATATTTACGCCGAGCATTCCAGAGGGCCGAAACGCACACAATAGGCAGTCAGCTTGATGCCGGTGGTATATAAAGAGCTGCCCTACGTGTGAACGTTTGTTATGGCTGTGAGGTGCGCGTGGGCGCGATACGTCAATCTATAAGCCGTATGTGCACACGGGCTGGGTTTCGGGTCGACTGTGCCGTACTGTTAGAGCCCCAACTGCGTTACACAGCCCAACTAAAGATATGATGGGATTGGGTATGTTAGAGCATCCATGATGAGCCCTCCTTGAAATGGGCATAGTCCACGCATTTCCGTACCTGAATAGCACTGCATTTTGCGGGTCCTCCTTCATGGCCTGGGTATAAAGAGCTGCTGCTTTCAAATAATTCTCCTTTTTAAATTCGTCATTGCCCTGGTCCTTAAAGGACGCCATGGTTGCGGCGAGGCGATCGGGCGCGCGCAAAAGCGCGCCTTGCGAAAACGAAATAGGAGGAGTTTAGCCGTCGTAAGCTGATGGATATATGTAGTAATAGACGAGAGCGGGACCTACAGCACTTTACAATATTCCGCACTTGTTAGCCTAGGACGCCGACGAGTTTACAATAAGAATATCGAAGTTATACCCGAAATCGATAGCGTGGAGAAGCAAACAAAGCATTTGCGAAAGCATGATGCCTGACTCTTTTCAGAGTAGTCGTGCAAATTAACTGACGGAAAGCCGTACGACTTGTGCCGACTAGATTGGAACAATACCATTTCATCACTTAACGCTGCTAGTTATCACGCGCATATCATTAGACATGCTTATCGTGCAAGCTAACTCTCTTGAACCTCGTGATGGATAAATAGTCATCGTCCCTGGCTCCTACGTGGGGCACAGTAGGGCACCGTAGGGTTGCGCATGAGACCATGCCCCATGTCTTGAAGCCGGGATGGCTGCTGATTGTGATCAGCTGAAGGAATCCATGCTGGGTGGGCTAACTGGATGGCGTATTCAGTATGCCGGAGCAACGGCGCCCCCGGCGTGTCTTTTGCGCCAGTCGGGTACCGCTAGCTCCAGGGTCAATTGCTTGTAGTTACAACCGTCCACCGTTACAACTTCCCGCGGTTTTTACATGTCCACACTGCGCTTAACCATCAGAATGCTGCATCACCTCAAGAATGTAATAAACAGAATCCTAGCGGGGTGCCGCCGCCGCCGCCTGGGGCATGAAGCCGATGGATCCCCAATGAAGCCTACACACGAGAAGCGCTTTGCCATGAGACACAGTGTTCCTGATTGCACCATCACAGCACGAGGCGCCGAGAGCGCCGCACCAACCAGATAGAACCAAATGCCGGACAAGTGACTACGTGTACTCCTTCAACCTTGAAAGTCGTCGGGTGGAGGACTCGGTGTTCGCGTGGCGCCAGTACACCCTCGCAAATCACCGTCAGCATAGGCTACCATAGTACCGAATTTTCATCAGTTCGCGCGCACGTGCGTGTATGCGCAATCTCGTGAACTTCCAGGAGCTGCAAGCCGGAGCGGAGCCTGCAAGCGGGGCTGCATCGTCTAAACACACGCCACCCCTGCATAGCCAAAGCACAACACGGCATATCATAAACGTAACCCGAATGCGAAACACACAATTGAGCGGCGCCTCCGCCAGATAGCAAGCTTGTGCACTACTAACACGACGACATGAGAGCTCGGTTGTTGTTGTTGCACGCCGCACCGGTTGCACACAACGAACGAGTGGGCGTACAGCAGCCAACCCCGAGCGAGATGGATTGTGATGCAAGAAAGCAAGTCTATCCCAGGGAGGCTGCGTCCCTGTGTAGCCAGCTGCCACAGGCTACCCGCACGTGAACACCCGAACCTGAAGGAGCGCAGGACACCTATTCAACTCCCTCTGCTCTGCTTGGGCTGTTGCCAGAATGCGTTGCCATGGGAAGTGCTGACGCCAGCAGCCGCTTCTACAAGCGCGGCAAGATAGCCACGTGTGGCCACATCCGCTTTTTCTCTGAGTAACACGCCGCCGTCTAGGTGTGGCTAAGCGTGATACACCACGTGGAACATTAACCACACGCCGCTGTTAAAAATACTTCGGCCCAAGCAGCCATTGTCACTGCCAAAGTAGTAGGAGCAGTATTAAAAAAAACAGCAACAGCAGCCTGCGGCGGCCGCACCATTATCATAATAGGAAAAATATTGTCACGCGTACACGCACACGCGATCAGCCATGCAAGCTTGCGCTCGGTGCCCACACGCAGCTTGTCCACATCGAGAAACACCTAGTTATTTACCCCACGCATGTTGACTCGCCGGAGTCCGAAGGATTTCGCAGTGCAGTGCGGCTCGCCTCCCGTATCGCTAACCCTTATTCACGGTGGCGAACGGCGTCCCCGGGCCCACCCAGTACATCAACGACCGCAATGTAGCGTGACGCGGAATGGCCTTTAATGGCCCGTCAAAAAACCCGCGGTTCACAAAAGCTATGTGCCAGGCATCCCAAACCCTCAAGCCATCGGTACATGTCTAAACCTCAAGGCACCGCTCACCCCATACATCGTGCCTGCACCTGTCATTTGGCGACCTCCAGCCAGCCATTACTAAAGGGGTCGTGCTAACACACTGGGACGCGCTGTTGTATAGAAGGACATGGGCATTCAGGGCCCAGGGCCTCAATAACGGGAGATCCCGACAGCTGCCCGGAATAAAAAAAGGAGCGTGCGAGCGTGATCTTCGTGGACACTGGAAGCGCAGAGATAGTGCCACGATGTGAAAGCGTTACGGTTGATATTGGCTTTCAAATAGAGCCTATTGGGTCTGCCAACGACACACACACAAACATGTACACAAATACAAGTCCTGCACCAATCGTCGCGCTTCCAGCTGCACATCAACGCATTCACACTGGCTGCCAGCGTATCATATGTAGGTCGAGGATATGCACACGCAACGTGAACGGCTAGCATGTTGCTCTCCCATTAGCATCCGGCCGGCCCTCGGACGACCCAAATAATCACGCATGTGTGCCGACCGGCTGAGCAATGCGCCGAAGACTGACACAAGGCCACGACAGTCACCTCCCTGCCGCGCCGTCAGCGCTCTCCTGCTACTGCTCTTTATCGTCCCCCAACGCCAAACCGCCCAAAGCGATGGCTTCCAATTTCTGTATTCCGTCCATGTTGCGTCTCCCCTGGCGCATAGCTTGCTCCAATCCCCCCCCTAACCGGCCTTCATGCATGTCCAGCAACCACAGCAGGCTTACCAGCGCCCGCGCCCGATGATTCCGGCTTGACCATTGATTGGGAAGTTATCCTGTGTTGGGAGGAAAGTTGCGGCTGACCCAGGGCAGGCGTTGGAACGGAGGGCTGCGGCTGCGGCTGCTGCTGTGAATTGATGCTACCCCCTTGACGGAGTGACTGCTGCCCGCTTGGCCGCGTGCTGGCGACGGAACGCGGTGTGGCAGATGGGGAGATGACGCTATCTGTTCGGGGAACCAGCAAACACGCGGGCAGGCAAAAGCACGGGATAAAAAAGGTACAAGGGTACAAAGTATCAAATGGGGACGATATGGGAGCCAGACAAGCACAGTGCTGCTGCCGACCATGCCAGGAGTTCCAAACCAAACCTTCACACCACCACCCGTCGAAAGCGCGCATGTGCGTCCGTAGCAATATCACACACACGCGCACAAGCTCACCAGATTTTTCGCTCCGCCGGTCCAACGTGCCTGCCGCCGCGCTGCTCGCCACCGCCAGCCAACTAAGCATGAAGTTTGCCCGTGTCGCCACCACGTCCCCGGGGCCCGCGACCCTGATAACCGCCTCGAGAACCTGCACCGCGCCCGCCTGCGGAGGCCAACATTCAGGGGGGTGAGGAAAGGGACCACCGCACCGCCTGCGCAGGTGCTTCTTTCCACCCGGCCGCACATTCATCGTCCTCCTCCTTAGCGGGCATGACTTAAGGTCCCCGGTCCCCGTCCGCACATCTACAGCACATCTAGGCATGCGCACAGCTCGGTAGATGGTGGACATTGGCCCTCAACGACGATTACAGCGCCTCCATTTATAGGGCTCCATGATTGGTTTCAAGCACCCACATGCATATTCCCCACCCACCGCCATGAGCAGCTCCTGAACTGTGATGACGCCACCCATATTCATGAGTGCACCCGCCGCATACACCGCGGCTTTGCATCCACCGGGAGTATGCAAGTCCTGTGTTGCGGATCCGCCGTTCCGCGCCGCATCTCCGCTTCCGTACGCCCCGCCACCAGCGGAGTTGCACCGCGCCACCGCCTCGCGTATGAGGCCGAGCAGCATTGGCACGCCGCGACAGTCCGCTATCGCCTCCTACGATGGCAGAGGAAAAATGCGCGATGCTATGAGCTCATGAGTATTCCACCGCCGTCGGGAGGACACTCGACTGGCAAGGGCCCCGCCTCCCTTTATAACTGGTTGGGCCCCCATGAACTAATTAGCCCCCCCCATCGCCGCTAAGAGGATAGTAAAAGGACTTCCCTTAAAATCCAACAATCATAAGTCTTCAAGTCAGCAGATGAAATAGGTATTCACCCCAAATTACGTTCTCTGATAGCATATATGCACCTTGCACGTGTCGCACGCACTGCAGTTCATGAGCGCTGCGGCCGCCGCCGCCGCCACGGTGCTGCGGGAGCCCTCCGCTAGCAGCATCACCAGCGGCCGCAAGCCCCCCGAAGAACGCACCGCATCGCGACCCTCCTGCACCATTGATACCGCCGCAATCGCATTACACGACGCAAGGCGTACGTCCCTGCGCATGCATTATACGAGGGTCGCAACAGCACCCACAGAGGCATCGACCAGGCAGCGGCTATGGTACTATATGTTCAGGGTAAGGGCGCGATGACAAGGGCAGCAGCTGCGGCTGCAGGTGTCAGGGTGATGGGGTACTAGGGCTTAGATGGGGCTGTAATAGATCGTGAACTATTTGTTGTGCGAGACGTAGGAGGAATTGCTTTTGCGGACTAGCTGCAGCCGATGAGCCTCTAGGTCGCCCACATGCGGAATGAAGAGTGACGGTATCTGTAATTCCCAAAGCTAGTGCCTATTAAAAGGGTGACCCTGGACCGGTGCTAAGGGGCTGCCACTGCCCATCTATTCAGGCGCAAGCGACACAGAATAAAGCATCAGCTCCGTGTTGAGTCCGGCTCCCTTCCCTCCTGCCAACCATAGCTCTCTAACCCTGCGGGTTACAACGCTTCCCAATGCGAAAGAAGGCTGCAATACCAGCTCCGCAAGCTTACGGGGCGTCGGACTCGAGCATGTCCACAAGCAGAACAACCCATTTAAGTGCTAATACAACAGCATAGTGCTCCCGTGCTAGTTCTTGAACCTGAAGAGGACCAGAACGGGAAACGCAGTGGATGGTTTAGCCGAAGGTTGCGTGGCCACGGGATGGCGGATTGTGTGTTTTATGACATATTGCATGAGCCTTGCCCAGCTGCGGGGCACATGGCTCAGTGGGCGTGCTTCACCCTTCTCTGTAGTGCGTCCTTCTGCGTGAGCGCAATATGTGAATTAAGAAAAGAACTAGTTCGCATTCAACATAGACACGTTGTGGGAGCAGAATTGCGGAAGGAAAGGGTGCAAAGCAAAGTGCTTCACCCCTGCGCGGCCAGGCCCGACACGTCCCGTACAAGTTTGGTACGTTACTCTAGAAGCAAGCACCAAATAGTTATTGCAAAGAAAGGTTATTCCTGGGAAAGTATGGGGACGCATGTGACACAAATGAAGACATTTTGGGCCAAACACGGGTCAAGCGACACCTGTTTGTCGCCGAACCGTCGGTTACAGTGCACCCATTACTAAAACGATTGCTCTAGCACGTGGGATCCTTATTACCACGCTGTGCAAACTTACACATATGATAGCCTGCGCGAGGTTCGAGATATGTTGGGCATGCAGTAATTGGTCGACAGTCTTGCACATCGTTAGCACTTCCTGATTTACTCGGGGCAATAATCGAGCCCTTTCCAGCCGCTCTTCCACTGTGAGGTCATTGCCCGGACCGGGCATTTCTATGTCGTTGCAGCTATTTGCGTGTTAAGGCAAAGGTCAGAATCATGCGGAGTTACGTCATGCACTCTTTTATATGTATTATATTCACATACTTGTAATCACAAGCTTTGCAGAAACTTGCTTCGCACATCGCGGCGGACCGTACAAACCCATGCGCATCCCAAAGTATAATTGAAGCTACAGGTGCTGGTTACCGCGAATTAGGATACTAGGCCAACCAAAGCTTGGAAACCCTGACGAACAACACCACAAAATTCTGTACTGTATTCCGGGACCACCCACCAGGAACCCTAGCGTGAGGGTCTCCCGGTTGCGCGAGATAACACGGCCCAAGCTCTTTACGTACACATGGCCATGGAATTCATGGGTCGCGCCTCAGTAAGCCGGTGCGTAGCGGATGGCTATCGGACCGGGAGACATACTAGTATGATAACCACGCAATTTTCTCTCCAAAGCTTCTGCTTGTCAATATGGTCAACAATCGCGAATGCTTTTCTCAGTTTCTCGGAGGTTATGCATGTTGTTGGCAGATCGCTGTAGGCGGGCATTCGGCACCTGGTTATCTGACGGCTCTCGTTGCTGTTTCTACCATCAGGATCTGGAGGTCGACGCATAAGTCACCAGGGTTGCCTCGAGGCTGCTGCGTTCGGGTGAGTGTTGAAGAGTGATGTGGGCTAAGATATTGGCTTATTCTTTCCTAAAGCTTGTTCTTTAAACTTACGGATCACCCTTCTGTTATGATAACTATTTTGTAGTTTGTGTATGAATTTTAATAACATCGCGGCATTTTGCATGGATGTGTAGATAGTTGCGTTCAATGAAGAACGACGGGCACCGCCTGGCGCACCCCCTGCGCCGGCCCCGACAGCCACTTCGACGACAGACGCGGTGGCTAGGTCCGTGTACAAAGCTCCACTCAGCGCCCAAAACGTGGATACGCTTCCGTCTGCAGTTCTTGCAACCTCGTTCGCCGAGTACGCGCAGCAGGTTGCGCTGGAGAGGACCGGCGACGGTAACTCTGTTACGGCACCGGCCTTCGATTCCCGCATCTTTGACGCCCTGGCCCGGCGACTGGCTCGGGATGCGTATGACTTCGACGCAAATCCCTTAGTTGACATCCTACATGCCTGCAGCCGTGCCGGCCAGGGACATCGCCATCGTGACGTGCTAGCCATGTGCTGCGCGGTGTTAACCGGAAAGGTGCGAGGACGGCTGGCCGTAATTTGCTTGGGGCATGGGCCGGGAGCATCTTACGAAGTCGTCTTGTCCTTGAGCGGCGAACACATTTTCCTGCTGCTGCTGCCCCTGCTGTCCATGCTACCCTTTGCTGCCGTGGTATACGCCAGGTAGAGGAGCTCCAGCCTGCGAGCCTGGCACGGCTAGCCTCATCATGCGCAGGAATGGACCTTCAGGCCACTGAACTGTTCGCGGCGCTGTGCGCACGGGTAGGAACGGCTAGGCATAATGGACTCGTGGCCGAACTGTATGAAAAGTGTGCCACAATGTGACCCAGCGCCGCCTTTCTGGGCAATGCTGATCCGTGCTTGGATGGCCTGCTGTTATGCAGGTCCTCTCGCAAGCAAAGCCTGTGAAGTTACTGGTGAATGGTGAATGTACCGAGTATGATTGGTTGAAAAGGATGTTCACCCGTGCATGACGCTGAACCCCAAAATCTCATCCCTACATCCCTGATTGTCTTTTTTGGCCACCCAGGCCGGTGAGCCGGACGTGCTCTTGAACTTCAGTGTTGAAGACCTGGCAACACTTCTGGTAGCCCTGTCGCAGCTGCAACATCGCTCCCCGGCGTTGTACGGTGATGCTGCCGATATACTGTCCTCTGCGCTGCAGCTCGCGACAGGGACACGGCCGAGCACTGCGGCCCGCCAGTCGGTGATGCTCACTGCCGAGCAGGCCGTCTCTGTTGTGTGGGCACTGGCAGCGGCGGGTCTGTACCACCGACCGCTCTTCGATGCGGCTGGTACGAGGGACAGCATTCTTGACAGACACTGAATCATGGAAAATGTCCATGGCGCGGCCCACACTTCCCACTCTTGGCATGGCGTGATGTGGTTAGAAATGATGAGCGCGGGTTCCGCCCATTAATGAGGCTAGAGGATAGAGTCGGGTGCTTCTGACTCCGGGCTTGTTCACTGGCACTCCTCTAGTGATATGCATGGCGTACATTCTCCTCAGCGGCATAGCTACGGAACTCTTACGAGGGGCAATCAACGGCCAGTTTAGTTCTCCTAGCCCTGCCCTTATAAAAAATGATGATGTGGCCGGCTTCCTGTTTGCCTTCTTCAGGGTCGCTGCTCATGGATCGCTTGATTGAACTGGATGGCAACGCGCTCGCAAAGGTTGCCTGGTCGTATGCCACTGTAAGTCCCGACACATACGGTTTTTGATCGGGATGTAATGGAGTCTCGATTGGGTGGCTGATATATCGACAGAAACTGCCTGGGGTCACGAAACGCCTTTGCACATGCGTGCCGCCATTTCTTGGACTAGCCCTGGAGCTTGTGCCATCATTAGGATGTAGCTCACGGCTTGGCAAGGGTTCCGACATGCGGACAGCAGGCACAGGGTTTTGTGTATGTGTACGGGCACGGAGACATATCCCTTGAGGGTTCATGGCCGGGGTGATACCTTGCAGGTCCGATCGGCGGATGAGAGCCACCGGGCACTGTGGGATCGCGACTTATTCGAAAGTATTGCCAGAATCTGCCTGGCGCGCGGGGTGAGTCTTTCTCTTCCTCTCTCACTTTTGTCTGTCTGATATCCCCTGGTGCCTTCTCTCTTGGTCGATGCCTTTAGTTCGGATCCGCGATTGTCCTGCCTAACCTGCAGCCACGATAACCGCATCCAAGACTAACAGAACCACCCTTACCGCTCTGTAGGTAGTCGGCTTTCCACCACGTGCCCTGGTCACCCTTCTCTGGTCCTTCGCCTCTATCCCGCACTACGACGGGCCTCTCTTCGACGCCGTTGCCTCAGGACTGGCTCCCCACATGGCGGCAGGCGCCGTGAGTCCGTCGGATATGGTGGCAGTGGCCTGGTCGGTCATGCGGGTGAGTCACGCGCACGTGGATCTCATGGAGGCCCTTGGCGACGCGGCGCTGGCGGCCGTGGATCAGATGGATGGCGATGACCTGACCACCATTGCGCTGGCCTTCCCTGCGGCGAAGTCGTACAGCGAGGCCTTCTTTAAGTAAGGGGGCATGCAGCGGAGTATTCTTCCACCCCGGGGGCGTGCCGTGGGTGTTCTCTCATGCCTTAGTGTAGGTCCTCCTTCACCGCAACCTGCGCTTGCGGGTCAAAAGGCCCACGTCTGTGCAATAAATGAATTGGAGCCTTGCCTTGTCTATATCGATATCGATGTTCGTCCAGGTACCTGGTTTCGGAGGCACAGGAGCGACCGCAACGTTTTGGTCAGGTGGCTCTGCTGGATATCATCCGATTGATCTCCCGCGTGCAGCACCGCGACCCCAAGTACTATGGCTCCGCTCTCAAGGTGAGGCGTTTCGGGGCCAACAGGCGACCTCCCACGTGGGAATAGGGCTCGGGTGGCCTGTAGATTGAGGGTAGTTACAGGGGCATCAGCGGATCAGGCCGTGCGTTTTCCCAAAGGCGAGAAAGCTACTTGCCATTTACAAGGCGCCCCTGAATCTGCTCACTTAAGTGTATGAGTGCGTGGCCGGGCGCGTGCATGCAGGTAGGCAAAGTGGAGCCAGGGTGCAAGAAATCTATGGGAGCAGTGTAGTATGGCTTATGGTGCATGGAAAGGGGGCCGTCAAGGTCCGTGCAAGGTCTGGGCATAGCGTTTTTTATTTATGCTCTTCCTGACTGCGAACGATCCACAACATTGTTGGATGAGGTCGTTTCCTTATTAGCATAGACTCTAATGACGACTAATAGTCAATCCGTGGGTGTGCGCTTCTTGTTAGGTCCTCCTTGAGCACGTGCATAAGGCCTTCCTGGATGCCCCTGTGGACAAGACTGGCTGTATGAACCCGTTTCGCTTCGGCTGAGCAGCGGACCGGAAGTGGACCCGCTCAAGCTACCCATCCGTGAAATCTCCTGGACGCAGCTATATGCGATATGCGCGATACGGCTATGTGGCATGGCAGGCGAGGGCGATGCGGCTTCTACCTTAAGCCTGCCTCTTGCCATGGTACTCTACCTGAGTATTATGCGTTAGAACTCTGGGATGTTGGCGCTCGTGACGTCGGGATTCGCAGGCATTTCGAATCTTACCATCAGCACGTGATACGATGACGCTTTTGGTGAACCTGCCGGGGCCACGGGTACTGCTCAATCCTCACGTCGTCGACCTAGCTATGCGTCCTCGTGGGACTTTCAGCGTGAGCGAGGTGAGACGCGGTTAGTTGCGTATAAGAACTAACCATGCGGTACATGGCGGTATGCGCAACTGCAAACACGTTTTTCAGGCAGGCGGGGTTTTCCACGTGGCATCTTCAGCTGACCGTTGGACATCCCAATGAATTGTATGGAAAAATGGCTGTTTCGGCAGGCATTCAGAGCGTGCGCGTAACCTCGTATAGAGGCACGGCATGTTCAATCGCTTCCACCACCGCGTCCTACTTTTCGTCAGGATAATGTATTACTTGATGGTGCATTGCATATTGCGCACCGCGGGGCGCTGTGTCAGTAGCGGTGGTTTTCACACAAGATGATGGATAAAGATCACGTACAGGGGTCTTACAATCCGTTGTACATGGGACCAATAGGCCGCAGCTTCATTGGGCTGTTGTCCGCGCTGCCGCAACCCATGGCCTTTGCCATCGCCAGCAGAGGACATCTGAGGGGCCTGCACGAAGACCGTCATATTGCGCGAGCTACATGTAGTGACCTAACCCATCATGTTTTGTCTTTTGCCTTCATGACTCTTGTGGAATGAGTAAGAGCTGCTCCCATATTTTTGGTTGCTATTGAGGAGGCGGTGCTCTGTGCTGTTGTTATTGTTGTTGGTTGGTTGAATAGAGTACAGAGATGGAGAGCTTTTGCCCTTGCACCTATTTGCATCATATCCGTATAAACGTCCGAAAAGGATATGTTGATATGTTGACGTTACCCTTGTCGTGAATTGATAGGAACGTGCATCAGTTCCAGTGCACCGAATCAATATAGGGATCCATTCCAGGCAGGCAGGCAGTGGGGACGTTTAACAATGCCCCGTGCCTTCTCCGGGGTTACCGGGGTTACCATAGGGTCTCCCCAAAAGATTGCTCGGGATTGTGGTAAATCGGCGTTCCGACTGCATCAGATTTCGTCATACGAGGAGTCATTGAGCGGTTGAGAGGTTTTGGTTCCGGATGAGCTGTTCCTGTCCCTATTGTAGCACCCAATCGTGGTGCAACATTTTGAGGGTCTGTTGCGCAGCCATCAGAAAAATCATGGCGGTATAACGTTTACCTCATCACATTGCATGTTTGCACATGGCATGACTTTGTACATCGTTAATATCTGTGGCCCCAAGGTGGGTTGTTGTATCGTCGTGGCCTGTCAATCGGAAAATCTATGAAATGTTGTCGATGCCGTGCATCTTTGGTCGTGTGCCTTGCCTGAACTGTATATTACCCCGCGCATAGCATGTAACAAACACGTTTTCGATCGGGCGTTCGGGTGCACTTCCTCTATCCAAACAAAGTAGTGCACCACCGTGTAACCATGCAAAGATGACATCGAGCCCATCATCATTCTCGAGCCCGGGATTCACAAATTGAGGAGGTTAAACAACGCCATCCTGTTCGCACCACGCAGTTCTGTATCACTGAGTGAGAGATATATGATTTCATCAACGCATGCTTAAATGATTTGCTCATCACACGCAATGGCCTCTGACCCACTCTGGCCGTTGTGATGTCACACGGCTAAGTTCCACAGCCTGGGTTCCGGTCCCCCGGTGGCAAACAGCAAGGACAGGGCTGCAGACCACTAAATCTTGGTGTTGATCCGCTGCGGAGGCACGCCCCGCTTGCGGCCCTTGGGTACCGGTGGGCCGCTGGATGTCCTGGTCCCACGTACAAAAGCTGGCACTGACCCCTGCTGTTGTGCGGTGCAGCGCACTCCGCAGCTCAGCCAGAGCTGAGTCACCCACTTCTCCGCCACGGCGTCCTGTGCCGTGCGTGTTGAGGGTACGCCTGAGGGACGGGTAGGGCCCGCCAGAATGAAGAGAGGTGAGACGCGATACATATCCAGTTCAGAGCTGAATTCCAGAAGCCTTCACGTGATGGTGCTGCCATTAGAAAAACCCTGACGCCTCCACTTTAAGACACATGTCATTTATGAACCAGGACATACTTCTCCAGCTTGTCCCGCCCTTTCTTGGCTTTATCCCATCCACGCATACCGCTCCATTGAGGGATGGAGGAAGAGCCCCAAACGGATTCTCAAAAGCGGGTCACCGGTGAAATTTGTTCCCTCGTCACGGGTGAGCTAGGCATGCTCACGATTTCGCAGGTTTGGCCGATTACTGCAGCCAGTCGCCCAGGGGACTGGGCCATTCAATTCCGGTGAGGTTCAGGCATATCGGCGGGCACCCTCGCACCCCGATAGTCACCCCCTGCCAGGCCGAGGCACTCAAGCGAGGCACAATGGCAAACCCAACCGCCCATGGTCATGCACATTCCCCCCTCATACGCCACCCCCTCATTGGCGCACTTGTCCGGGATCCCGTTTGCAAAGGCGGGGAAGAAAAGTAGCGCAGTGCCCTTGCGAGGTTGTACGGCAATATCCAAAATGTCAAACTTGGTAGCGCCGCCTGAGTCCCAGCCCCAGGGCGAGGGGGAAGGGGTATGCGGAGGGCACTTACCTAAGCCCCGGGTGATCCAGGTTCACCAGCACGAACAGGGAAGTGAGATTCTGCAATATCTGCAGTCATTTCTCCTGAATTTGTAAGCGTTTTGAATATGCATCAACCAGTCTTGCAAGTTTGCTTATTCCGACAACAATCCCATCTGGTAATCGACAAACCCAGTAAAAGGTTGTATGATGTATTGAACACCGACTGCCTTCGCTGCAAGTCTGATCTCCATAAGACGAGCTAACAGTCACACGAAAGCCGATGTGTTCGGCTGTGTTCAGATGGGGAGCCACTCGACACATCTCTTTTCCCATACAGTGAGTTAGTTGGCAGTCTTATATAACTTTCTGTCTGCAGTCGCCCGGACATATCTTTTGCTGTGGGAGCGTTGGCAAGGCACATGGCCAAGCCCACAACTGATCACTGGTGTGCGGCAAAGGGTGTGCTAAGGTATCTGGTAGCCACACCAGATGTAGGTATTAAATATAGCGGTAATCTGAGCCTAGTCGGTTATTGTGACTCGGATTTGGCTGGTTCTGAGGGTAGGCGGTCGACCACTGGCTATGTTTTCATCTTAGGTGGATGTGCTATCAGCTGGTCTTCGAAATTACAAAGTACGGTTGCAACGTCCACGGCGGAGGCTGAGTACATGGCGGCTGCCTCCACCATCAAGGAGGCACGTTGGCTACGTCATTTGCTTCATGACCTGGGAATAGAAGTGAAGACCGTTCCAGTCAAGTGTGATAACCGAGCCTGTATTTCGATGTTAGAGAGTCCTATTTCGTCTGCTCGCACTAAGCACATTGATGTGTGTCATCACTTTGCCCGAGAGAGAGTTGAAAGGGGTGAAGTCAGAATGGTGCAGTGCAGCACACTGGAGCAGATGTCAGATTTCTTGACGAAGGCTCTTCCCAAGCAGAAAATCCAATTGTGCATGCACGGACTGGGGCTAGGTTAGTCTCGTCTGCGTGGGAGCTCTGTCTCTAGCCACCACCGCTGCCTTATCAGTCTGACCTCCTTGGTTCAAGTCTGTCCGCGTGGGAGTGTTGTTTTCGGCCAGACTTTCCTTTGTTAGTTTGCTAGTAACTTTCGCGGTCGTTCAGCGGTCGTTAGCTTTGCTCCAGGGTTGGTTTCTGTCTCCCCTGGAGTTAGTTGTTTTGGCGCGCTCTTTCTGTACGGCCTTGCATCAGTTTGCCGCCAGTATAACTTCGCTCATTGTGAGGTTCTTTTCAGCTAACTTGTAAGGTCTATTACGATTCATGGCTTGCGGCTTCTTCCTTGACTCTTAAGGCTTTCGTGTGACTGTTAGCTCGTCTTATGGAGATCAGACTTGCAGTGAAGGCAGTCGCTGTTCAACCCCACGGGGCTCATAACCTATTGAACAGCGACTGCCTTCGCTGCAAGTCTGATCTCCATAAGACAAGCTAACAGTCACATGAATGACTTCCGCACTTTGTGTACAGCAAAGTAAAATACAAGGGGAAAACAAATTAAAGATCATAGTTTAAAATTCATCTACAGTAAAAGAAGTGAAGGTATGACAGACAAAAGTTTGCTAAACTGACTAAAAGCGGAAAAAAAGATCACAGCTAAAAGATAGCATCTAAGATTTCTAGATCAGTTAAAAAAACAGAATTCACAAGTAATTACGCTTTGCCGGTGACAGCAAAAATCCCGCCGAGGGTCTTTACACTACTAGGACTCAGTAATAGGGGTGACAGAACGATGGAGAATAATCGACATATAATGGTGATATAATTTGCCTTGCCTCTTAGATTGCTTTCATGCCATTTCCAACTGATTGCAATGCTGTTATATATCTCATTATATATCATTCCTCTTTCCATGCTGTTGTGGGACTGGGACTATATGAAGGGGTACAAGCTGACCAAGTATTAGCCGCACCAATTTCAGGAGGAGGATGAACCCAACGTGGCCTTGTTACGCACCTTCGGTCAGCTCAAGGGCAAGGCACTGACCTTTACAAACA
This sequence comes from Volvox reticuliferus, assembly GCA_019650235.1. Classification (NCBI taxonomy): domain Eukaryota; kingdom Viridiplantae; phylum Chlorophyta; class Chlorophyceae; order Chlamydomonadales; family Volvocaceae; genus Volvox; species Volvox reticuliferus. Next base: position 903,541 of record BNCP01000016.1, read on the forward strand.
GGAAGTACCCGTACAAGCGGTGCCTTGCATTTCAGGCCAGGCAGGCGGTTCGGCGTGCCCGTGAGGAGGGTTGGTTGCCGGACAACTGGCAGCCAGCGGCAGCCCTAACCTGCGCATCTGAGGAGGCTAGAGAGAGGTTGGACACATGGCTCAACATGGCCATGGAAGCACCGGCTCCCATCTCGGAGCCCATCATCAAGTATGGTATACACCATAATTGATGATGACGATAAAGCATGAGAACTGAGTGGGGCATTGGAGGTACTTGTCCTTGCAGGACGTGTTACCCACAGTGTAACACCCTTGCTTATAATAACATTTGCATGCATTCAACTATGCACGCAGGTTGCCAAATCCTGTAGGTTCCAGGCTGATCTTGCCAGCGACTCATTGTCAGGGGATGATCTGGGCACCACACACAAGGAGTGACATGGATGATAGCATAAGTACTCATTTTAGAGGGTCCTGGGGTTTTGGGGGGGTCCAAGCAAGGCTAATTCTGTTTGATTGATACTGTATCTGGTACTAATGCTGGCCCTGACAATGTGCTACCTGAGTCGCTGGCAAGATCAGCCTGTAACCTACAGGATTTGGCAACCTGCGTGCATAGTTGAATGCATGCAAATGTTATTATAAGCAAGGGTGTTACACTGTGGGTAACACGTCCTGTGTTGTATTAGAAACCAATTGATGGTGGCATCGAAAGATACCGGTTGTTGGGCCAGAGCCCGATTATATAGCATCACTGAGTCAGAGATCCAAGTCGTACTTGGGTGATGTCGTAGAATCTCGAATCAGACGTGACGGCCAGAGGTCACTCCAACAACCGGAAAATCAGTGAACCAGGAACCAGGCGTTCCACTATTTACCATTCAGTCGGTAAATAGCCCAATCCAGACAAGTTCTGGACTTCTGTCAAGTACGGACACTTGGAAGGGTTGGTTAGTAAATGGCGGGCGGCGGTTAACTAATTCGTAATCCTGGTTACGAATTGGTTACCGTCAGTTAGTAAGTTAGTTAGTTAAACAGGTATTAACAACGGTTAACAGAGTGCTAAATATCTCTTAAGCATACACGGAAATGCTTAAGGATACAACAACTGTTCCCCCTCTAGATGCAGCGTCCCCGATGCATAAGACAGAAGCCACAGGCAGGTAGTATAGGGCAATGGATCAGAGAGAGCCCTGCTTAGCTTGTGCCCGTTGCTTAGCTTCGTCCAGCATGGGTTTCATGTCAGAGGTGAAGTTGCGTGCAGGTTCCCAGCTATTATGCTCAGAGGAATACCCAGACCACTTGACTAGGTACTCATGCATGATGCGCTTGCGTCTACCTTTGCCAACACGGCGTGCCCTGTGGTCTAATATGCGTTCCACAGCATACAGGGTTTGCTTGCCCGACAGCCACGTAGTGGGGCTGGCCTCCGTGACAGGGGGAGTGCTTTTGTCAGTTTCAGGCAGGGTACCCCGGTATGGGCGTATGAGGGAGACATGGAACGTGGGGTGAATGCGCAGATCAGATGGCAGTTGCAGCTCTACGGCTACTGAGCCTACCATGCGCACTACCGGGTATGGCCCCACGAAATGTGGTAACAGCTTACGGGAACCATCAGCCAGGGAGCGTAAGTTCTTAGTGCTCAACATGACCAATTGACCCTTGGTGAAGGTGACGTCCTTCTTGGACTTGTTGTAATAGTCCGTAGCCCGTTGCTGTGCAGCTTCCAGGCAAGCCTTAGCATCAGTTAGTCGGGACACAAAGGATTTGGCAAAGGTCTTTGCAGCGGGTACATTAACATCCAGCTCCCGCCAGACAGGTAAGGCAGGGTTATACCCGTAGTTCAGGAAGAACGGACTGTTGCCAACTGAACGGTTGGTGGCATTGTTAATGGCAAACTCAGCAGCGGTAAGGTATGTATCCCATGCAGAGGGTGTGCGACCAGTAAAGTTACGCAGCATATCACCCAGGACACGGTTTACCCGCTCTGTCTGCCCATCGGACTGGGGGTGGTAGGCGGTGGACAGGTTCACCCGCATTCCTACCAGTGTTCCCAGGGCGCCCCAAAACTTACTTGCAAACTGAGTACCGCGATCAGACACCACGGACTTGGGGACCCCATGCAAACGTACCACGTTATCAAAGAACAGACGGGCCGTTTGCTCAGCTGTGCAGGATGATGTCGTGGGGGCCAGGTGTACCATCTTTGTGAAGCGGTCGACAAGGACCAGCACGGCGTCGTATCCTCCCTCAGTTTTGGGCAGCGCAACTACAAAGTCCATGGAAACACTCTCCCAGGGGGCGTCAGGAATAGGTAAAGGTTGAAGGTGCCCGTGAGGTTTCCCAGATTGGGCCTTATTGCGCTGGCAAAGGTCACAGGAGAGGACGTAATTCTCAGCGTCCTTAGCCATGCGAGGCCACCAGAATTGGCGACGCAAAAGCTCCAGAAGTCGCGTGCAGCCAGGGTGCCCAGCCAGAGGACCATCATGCAAACGTGACAACAGCTCACGGCGCAGGGAGTCGTCATTAGGAATGACAATTTGGCGGTTGGAACCTTCCTGTCGGATCCATAACCCATGCTCATTTACCAAGTACCCCGTGTTACTAGGATTAGAGAACCACGGGTCAGATGCATAAGCAGTTTTTAAGCGCTTGGCAAAGTCAGAGGGCACAACAGACTGTGGCACCTGAGACTTACTGCGTGTGGTTACCGCCAGGATGGCTGCATGCAACGAAGGGTGCCTGCTGAGAGCATCGGCGATGTTCAGTGAGCCGCTCAGGTACTCCCAGTCAAAGTTGAACCGGGCCAAGTACTCCATCCAGCGGGTCTGGCGACGGTTAAGGGATGGCACACCTTGCAGAAAGGTAAGGGGTTTGTGATCAGTCTTAAGGGCGAATGGACGACCCTCAAGATAACACCGCCATTCCTTCAAGGCATGTAAGACCGCCAACAACTCCTGCTCCCCTGTAGTATAACGGGTTTCTGCTCCCGAGAATTTCTTACTCGTGAATGCAATGGGGCGTCCCTGTTGCAGCAGTACAGCCCCCGTGCCGTGTAGAGATGCATCAGTTATGACCTCAACACGAAACGGCAATGAGTAATCAGGGAAGTGCAGGATGATGTCATCAGAGACAGCATGCTTCAGGGCATTGAATGCTTCTTGGCATGCAGGGGTCCAGGCCTCAGGTGAAGAGAATGCTCCCTTACGTGTCAGATTTGTCAGAGGTGCGGCTATGACTGAGTAGCGCTCTATGAACTTACGGAAGTAGTTGGTCAGGCCCAAAAACCTACGAAGTTCCTGCAGGCTGGAGGGCACAGGCCAATCCCGTACAACCGAAGTTTTCCGGGGGTCCATCCGAACGCCATCCTGAGACACTATATGCCCCAGGTACTCCACCTGTGGTTGTGCCCAGTGGCACTTAGTGCGCTTAGCATACAGCTGCTCACGCCGCAGTATCTCAAAGACCTGGCGAAGGTGCTGCAGATGCTCCTCGCGGGTCTTTGAAAACACCAGGATGTCATCCAGATAACAGATGATGAACTTGTCGATGTATGGCCTGAAGATACGGTCCATGACAGCTTGGAACGTTGCCGGAGCATTAGTTAGTCCGAAGCTCAGGACGGTATACTCATAATGGCCAAACGGCGTACGGAAAGCCGTTTTAGGGATATCAGACTCAGATATCCGGATCTGATTATACCCCTGCTGGAGATCAATGGAGCTAAAGTACGCAGAACCCTTCAGCTTATCCAGCAAATCATCGACACGTGGAAGGGGGTAACGGTTCTTGACCGTAGCAGCATTCAGCCCCCTATAGTCAATGCACATTCTCAGGGTCCCATCCTTCTTACCCACGAACAGAATAGGGGCGGAGTATGGGGATGTGCTCGGCCGTATCATACCTTTCTTCATCAGATCAGTGACCTGTCGCTTAACCTCATCCAGCTCCAAGGGGCTTAGCCGGTACATGGGCCGGGAGATGGGGTGCGAGCCAGGTGCAAGAGGTATGGTGTGATCCACAGGCCGCATTGGAGGTTTGCCAGGGACCTCCTGGAATATATCTGCATATTCCTGTAACAGGGCCTCAAGCTCAGGGTCAGTAGTATCAGATGGGATGGAAGTTGCATTCAGGTGCAACTTGGGCCGTACTAATAAGGCATGGGCCCCCTTGCGGATCATGCGTACCGCAGCCTTTCGGCCAATAGCTTCAGGTTCAGCATGTTGGCAGATAGCAGTGGCAGCATAATTAAAGCAAGGCTCAGGTTTCATCTGCTCTGATGGCTGTCCGGCAGTAGTAAAGGGAACCTTGTAAACTAGAGTCCCCTTACGCAGGCGCAAGGTCTTAGACTCATAGTCCAGGGCAGCCCCATACTGCGCTAGGGTGGATGATCCCAGGATATACGTGGCAGCATCTGTGAGCTCAGGCAACACGTATGGACGGACATTTAACCTCAAGGGACCTGCAGAAAGACGGAGATTGACCTGCCCCAATATACTTTGCTTACCCCCATCGGCGAGAGTAACTTGTGACCAGGAGCATGGGCTTGGCTTGAGTCCGAGCTGCGAGACCACTGATACTGATATGAAGTCATCACTGGCTCCAGAATCAGCGAGGGCGGTGAATGTGCGACCAGCCGTACTTACGGGGATCAAAGGTACACCAGCGCCTATCAGGGCAGCAGCTTCAGGACACAGGAGGGCTGAAATACAGGGTTCAGCCTCAGGTATCCCCTCCTTAGCCATTCCAGGGGCAGCAAACCAGACGTCAACAGAGTATGGGCTCCCAGGAATCTGGACGGCCTCACCTGCCATATCTATGCTATGGAAGAGAGCCGTACCTGGGGAAAACCTTAGAACCCGTTGCATCCCAGCCAAGAAGGAAGGGCTACGTCGGGACACATACTCAGGCAATAGGAGACAACCTGAAGTCTCAGGGCGTTAAATTTGCATGCCCTAAAGTGAGCCAACTGCTTCTGAAGCTCACACAGTGAAGAGGGGGTGAACAAGACAGTATGCCCGCCCAAATTAACAGCAGAGAGGGGACGACCTTGAGGCTCAAACAGGTTACACAGGGCATCAAAGCCAGCACGGACCGTTCGAGCGTCAAAAGAAAAACGTCGCCCTATTGCTTGCTCAATCTGACTCAGGACGGCAGGTAGTAGTGCCCGTACTGCACAGCACTTAGCAACTGTCTTGCACACGACAGAGATCCCAGGTGGTGACCCCTCTATCCCAGCCTGGGCAAGGTCCTAGTGACCCTTGCCCTTCGGGTCCTCTGCCAACATAATGGGGCAGGTATCTACCCGATGCTGGTCGGACCCACAGCGGAGACAGATCCCCTTCTGCTTGCGGTGCAAGAACTCCCGGCGAGTGCACTTAAAGGTGTCGAGGAACTCCATGGGGTCCTTTCCCTTATGGCCCTTCTGCACTTGGCCTTCCTTGGGAGCCAAGTTCCTCCCCTTCTGCCCTCCACGCTTAGACTTACCGGCGCCCTTGCCCTCACGCGGCTGCCCTTCCTGCCCGTTGGTATCTGTTCGAGCGGATGCAGTCCGCGGCCTCTTGGGTGGGGGCGCCGGGGTCTCATCCAAGGGATCCTCATCAGCTCCCATATCCTGAATGGACAAAGCGTTAAGTTTGGGGCGGGCCTGCTTTTCAGCAATCCTACGAGCAGTAAACCTGGTTTCAGCTCCCAGGGCGAACCGAACCAAGTCCTTGTAGGACTCAAAGGTGCTACCTGTCAGATCCGTGGCACATTCCCCACTAAGGTCAGCAGAGAGACCTTGCTGGAACCAAAACACACGCTCGCTATCAGACAGTCCTGCAATGGGGGTGACAAGGGCCTCAAAGCGGCTCTGATAGGAGGAGACAGATTCCCCAGGGCGCATGCGGTATTTGCCAGCAGACAGTTTGTGGCGTGCCTCTGTAGCACGTGACTGGATCTGGGGTGCAAAACGGGCAAGCAGCGCTTCCAGCAGTTCCTCAGATGTATAGGTATCCCTCGCATTAGTCCACTGATCATGCCATGTCTTCGCCGCACCCTCAAGGGCATTGGCCAGGAAAAGACAGCGCATAGAGTCCTGGTGACCCCCACGGACTAAGGTGAAGTACTTCCTAACATCACGGACAAAGGACCTGGTGCGCGGTGCAGTCACTCGCCCTAAATCAGATAGCTTAACATCTGCAGCAATATTAAGCTTAGGCACCGGAATCCTCATTTTCATCACCTCATCCTCATGTCCAGTATGAGGGGGCGCAGATGGCCCAGCAGAGGTGCCCGCAGCAGCAGCATCAGTGGTAGCAGCAGCAGCGGCCATCCCAGCAGCTTCAGTGGCATTAGGCACCAGGTAATTTTGCACTACAGGGCCACGAGCATAAAAAGGGGATAGGATGGGACATAAGCTGGGGACGTTGGTGCCTCAGGGGTTGCTATGCCGCCTGATGCCAAAGGTGGTGGGGCTCTAGCCTGCAGAGTTGGACAGCCTGCCACAGGAGCACTTGATGGCTGTGTCAACCAGGAAAAGCGTTCCCACCTATTAGCCTGGCTAACATTAGTGGCAACCCGGCCAACATACTGAAATGCGTTGGCGACAGCAGCAGATACAGCATTTGCAAAGTTCGCGGCTTGCATAATCTATGCCTGAAAGCCTAACAGAGCGAACAGCAAACGTCTGCTAAAGTTGAAGGCAAAGGCTAGGGCCAGGGCCTACCCAAAACTTCGATGCCTTCAACGAAACTCAAATATTCAGCAGTCCGCGAACGGAGCTTGCTGAGCAGAGCTCGGAGCGACGGTGCAGAAATGTCGCTCTGGCTGGCCGAACCTGCAAAAGCACTTGCAGCAAGCGTAGCAGGCGCAATACCTTTCAAGAAAATACAAGGTATAATTATTGCAAAACCGTGAAGTAAATCTGCGAGGTTGGCTCCTGAGTTCGGTCAGGCACAATGGCACAGTCGAAGCTGCGACCTCACAAAATTGCAATGCGAACTGCAAAACAGATTCTAAATATAAACCTATACTGCAGGCAATTAATTCGGGACAGTAAAAACAAGACGTCGGCAAAGCGAGTTCCGGTCGTCGCACCAACTAATAAGTGCGACCTAGCAAAAGCAAAGCCGAAATCACAGAAAACAGATTCTAATTATCGCCTATTGATTGCCAAATTTACAGACCAGCATTGGCAGCGGCAGCAAGGATAGCGGCCCCCAATTCGTCGTCCATTTCCATAGCGAGTTCGGGAGGGGGGAGGTCTTGGTCGACGTCCATTGCTTGAGAGCTTTACTGGGCTAAATCCGACGGATAATTGTAGGTGATCAGGGAGACTGGAGCGGAAGACTTGAACGGAAGGCTTTCGAGACGTCCCAGGGAGGAACAGTCTCGATACCAGCTTGTTGTATTAGAAACCAATTGATGGTGGCATCGAAAGATACCGGTTGTTGGGCCAGAGCCCGATTATATAGCATCACTGAGTCAGAGATCCAAGTCGTACTTGGGTGATGTCGTAGAATCTCGAATCAGACGTGACGGCCAGAGGTCACTCCAACAACCGGAAAATCAGTGAACCAGGAACCAGGCGTTCCACTATTTACCATTCAGTCGGTAAATAGCCCAATCCAGACAAGTTCTGGACTTCTGTCAAGTACGGACACTTGGAAGGGTTGGTTAGTAAATGGCGGGCGGCGGTTAACTAATTCGTAATCCTGGTTACGAATTGGTTACCGTCAGTTAGTAAGTTAGTTAGTTAAACAGGTATTAACAACGGTTAACAGAGTGCTAAATATCTCTTAAGCATACACGGAAATGCTTAAGGATACAACATCCTGCAAGGACAAGTACCTCCAATACCCCACTCAGTTCTCATGCTTTATCGTCATCATCAATTATGGTGTCCAACATACTTGATGATGGGCTCCGAGATGGGAGCCGGTGCTTCCATGGCCATGTTGAGCCATGTGTCCAATCTCTCTTTAGCCTCTTCAGATGCATAGGACTGCTGCTTGCTGCCAGTTGTCTGGCAGCCAACCCTCCTCATGAGCACGCCAAACTGCCTGCCTGGCTTGACATGCAAGGCACCACTTGTATAGGTACTTCCAGTTTGTAAACATCAGCGCCTTGCCCTTGAGCTGACCGAAGGTACTTAACAAAGCCACGTTGGGTTCATCATCCTCCTGAAATTGGTGCGGCTTAAACTTGGTCAGCTTCTACCCCTTCATATAGTCCCAGTCCCACAACAGCTAGTCCCAGTCCCACAACAGCATGGAAAGAGGAATGATAATGAGATATATAACAGCATTGCAATCAGTTGGAAATGGCATGAAAGCAATCTAAGAGGCAAGGCAGATCTATCTACTTCATCCAGCATAACCAAATAGTTTACATTATGGAGCATGGTGGTGCTGCTACGTAGTTTGTGCAGACAATGATAATGTCACTGGAATGGGTCATGATGTAGTAGTTGCACACGGTATGGCACACACAAAGCACAATCTAGAGAGGCATTTTGGCACTCAACATGATTCCTTAATAGCCTATATCACCTTGTAGTAGTTGAATGCTACAACAGCCTTGCTCTCAAGATGTTGAGAGGTTACTTCTTATTCATTATATTGTATGTATAGATGATATATGCATCAGTTGAAAGGAATAATGACATATGTTTGCAGATCCTGGACCATGAAGACCCTTTCACGACAGCACAAAACATTTTGAACAAAAAAAGCAAAGTTGTTAGAGTTTGAGATCATGCGCATTAGGACAGCTTTCCCCAAATGCAAAATAAAACAATGTGTGTTCGGTTTTTAATCCATCAGCAGGGCTTTAACCTTGCTTCGCATATGTGTTAGGGGACCCTAGCTAACGCGAGCGAGCCTAACACGAATTAATGCACAAATCCATTGTGACAGTGTAACACTTTTACGTCATTTATAACATACATACTCCATGCATGGCCTAAGCCTCTTCAGTGCTGACATATTCCCAATCAGTCAGATAGGGATGTGGTGAATGAAGCCACATTGAGCTAGGATGCAATCTGCCTGCAACTGTGAGCACAGCATCCAGGGGGCAAATAGATGCAGCTCAGCTCATCAGTACTACATCAGCTATGGAAAATTCCAAGCTGCTCCTGTACTCACCCAGCACAGTTTTTAATGGGCTCTCCAGTCTAGGGCCAGATGCTGCCACACCTGCATGACATGTATGCATGGTGTAAGCCAGGTTACATAGAGAAAGAGTAATCAGTTGCTTAGTACAGCAAGAGGTGGCATTAAGTGATGACCGTCAACAGGGAGGTTCCAGTAGCATAGGGTAACACCTAAAACATAGACTCTGCTCCGATGTATACCAGCATGCTCAGTATCAGACATAATGACACTGGTGCCGAGGAACATGTGGAGATCAGGGTTTTTCAAAGGGACAGCTGTTTGTTCTGGGGTTTACCGGAACCCTAAAAATTCTTTTCCGGGGAGGTTCTAATTATGCTAAAAAAACACGTGGGACACTGCACTTCACAATGGAAATGTTTTCCGGGGATCCCCAGAGCAGCCCAAACATTTTCCCAGGCATCTCCCTAAAATCTGAAAATTTTCCGGGTCCCATCCAGGGTGAAGAACGCTTGTGGAGATACAACTTCAGAAGGCACCAGCAGTACCTCATCCTTGCTTGGTACCAAAGGTATCTTGTAACAGACTACATCTGGATACAACGATTTCAGCCATTGGCAGGGGCCTTTTACAATAACAAAAATTAGACAAACTGGGAAGCCTCTTTGGCTTTCAATGGACATACACATTCAATGGCAGCGAGTGCTATGGTAGCACAACAGTGGCACGGGAAGCCGACAGCTGCACAGAGTAACAACTACAGCTCAGCTTGACAGGAGGCACAGCATGAAGGAGGAGACCCAGCACGATAGAGGCGGTGCAGTACGACAGAGGCAGCATAGTACGACAGAGCAGGCGCAGTATGACAGGAGGTGCAGCACGACAGGGGAGGCCCAGACAGCAGTGGCACAGTGCAATGGCGGCAGCACAGTGCTATAAAGGAGGCAGTACAGGACTACGACTCCGGTACAGTGTGATAGAGAAGGCACAGCACACCAGTGGAGGCACTGCACGATGGAGGATGCACAGCATGATCAAGGAGGCACAGCGTGACAGAGGAGGCATGGCGTGACAAACAAGGCAAAGTGCGACAATGAAGACGCAGCATGACGGAGGCGGCGCAGCATGACAGGCTGCACAGTATGACAGAGGCAGTGCAGCAAAACAGAGGAGGCGCAGCACGACAGAATAGGCATGGCATGACAGAGATGGTGCAGCCCAACAGAGAAGGCGCAGCATGATGGAGGCGACACAGTATGACAAAAGCGGAGCAGTACAACAGACAGTGCAGTACAACAGAGGCGTGGCATGACAGAGTAGGCACAGTACAAAAGAGGTGGCGCTGCACAACAACGGCGGCCCAATACAACAGAGGCAGCGCAGTACGACAGAAAAGGCGTGGCACGACAGAGGGGGCGCAGTACACCAGAAGAGGCACAGCATGACAGAGGCGGCACAATACAACAGAGGTGGCGCAGTATGACAGAGGCGCCGCACGACAGAGACGGCACAGTACACCAGAAGAGGCACAGCTCTACAGAGGAGGCACAGCAAGACAGAAGAGGCGCAGCTCTACAGAGGAGGCGAAGCACGACAGGGGAGGCGCAGACAGCAGTGGCACAGTGCAATGACGGCTGCACAGTGCTATAAAGGAGGCAGTACAGGACTACGACTGCGGTACAGTGTGATAGAGATGACACAGCACACCAGTGGATGCACAGCACGATGGAGGATGCACAGCATGATCAAGGAGGCACAGCGTGACGGATGAGGTGCAGCACGACAAAGGAGGCAAAGCACGATGGCGAGACTGTGATATGCATTGTGGAGCATTTATATATTCCAGCCAGCCTCGTTCTAAACAAGAATAACATAGCCCGCCTCCATACCGGAAAGCACCCTCTCCAGGTACGGTTTCTCAGCCGGTGAGTCCAGAAACCTCGCCCTCGCCTTGCGCAAGGCCTGGGGAACACGAACGTGGGAACAGTGAGCATCACGAACAGTGAGCATCATAACCCAGCCTTCATAGACCGGATAAGGACTGGACCTGCACTTTACCCTTAGCAATTGGTCTCGTGGCTTAATCGGTATTTGTATCAGCGAGGAAAGCTTATAACACATGGTTGCCAAGAAGGTTACTACCGTAGTGCGTGCGTGGGGATCTTACCGCAAATTCACCTTCCCCGATAAATGTCAGGGCTGCCGACAGGTTGGCCATTTTATCAACATCGTCCATAAAAATGTCCTGAATCCGCTCGACAACGGATACAGGATCGTCTAGCGCCATTTAAAAAGTTGCCCAGGCGTTGCGCAAGAGCTAATAGAGCTATATGGTGCAATGCACAAAGCTAGTCCTTGCTACAGTAGTGAGGGATTTGGGATCGAGAAGGGTTTATACTGTTTCTTCGGGCCGCGCTGAGCCTGCCCTGGAGCGGGCGTTTGACGGTCGAGACACATGGGGATTTGTGGGAGCTCGACATCGATGAACCGATGCAAACTTTTAGTCACTGTTTGATGCAAGATTATTGAAACGTCTTGAGTGCTGTGTCCATATTTCTTGGCATTTTGAGTTGTCGATAGCGCAACACTGGCCATCAGGGCTTTTTTCAATAGCTCCTAACGGCTATGTGGCATGGCAGGCGAGGGCGATGCGGCTTCTACCTCAAGCCTGCCTCTTGCCATGGTACTCTACCTGAGTATTATGCATTACAACTCCGGGATGTTGGCGCTCGTGACGTCGGGATTCGCAGGCATTTCGAATCTTACAAATCAGCACATGATACGGTGACGCTTTTGATGAACCTGCCGGGGCCACGGGTACTGCTCAATCCTCACGTCGTCGACCTAGCTATGCGTCGTCGTGGGACTTTCAGCGCGAGCGAGGTGAGACGCGGACTAACCATGCGGTACATGGCGGTGTGCGCAATTGCAAACACGTTTTCCAGGCAGGCGGGGTTTTCCACGTGGCAACTTCAGCAGACCGTTGGACATCCCAATGTATTGTATGGAAAAATGGCTGTTTCGGCAGGCATTCAGAGCATGCGCGTAGCCTCGTATAGAGGCACGGCATGTTCTATCGCTTCCATCCCCGGCAGTGGGGACGTTTAACAATGCCCCGTGCCTTCCTGTCATTGCGGGGTTACCATAGGGTCTCCCCAAAAGATTGCTCGGGATTGTGGTAAATCGGCGTTCCGACTGCATCAGATTTCGTCATACGAGGAGTCATTGAGCGGTTGAGAGGTTTTGGTTCCGGATGAGCTGTTCCTGTCCCTATTGTAGCACCCAATCGTGGTGCAACATTTTGAGGGTCTGTTGCGCTGCCATCAGAAAAATCATGGCGGTATAACGTTTACCTCATCACATTGCATGTTTGCACATGGCATGACTTTGTACATCGTTAAAATCTGTGGCCCCAAGGTGGGTTGTTGTATATCATCGTCGTGGCCTGTCAATCGGAAAATCTATGAAATGTTGTCGATGCCGTGCATCTTTGGTCGTGTGCCTTGCCTGAACTGTATATTACCCCGCGCATAGCATGTAACAAACACGTTTTCGATCGGGCGTTCGGGTGCACTTCCTCTATCCAAACAAAGTAGTGCACCACCGTGTAACCATGCAAAGATGACATCGAGCCCATCATCATTCTCGAGCCCGGGATTCACAAATTGAGGAGGTTAAACAACGCCATCCTGTTCGCACCACGCAGTTCTGTATCACTGAGTGAGAAATATATGATTTCATCAACGCATGCTTAAATGATTTGCTCATCACACGCAATGGCCTCTGACCCACTCTGGCCGTTGTGATGTCACACGGCTAAGTTCCACAGCCTGGGTTTCGGTCCCCCGGTGGCAAACAGCAAGGACAGGGCTGCAGACCACTAAATCTTGGTGTTGATCCGCTGCGGAGGCACGCCCCGCTTGCAGCCCTTGGGTACCGGTAGGCCACTGGATGTCCTGGTCCCACGTACAAAAGCTGGCACTGACCCCTGCTGTTGTGCGGTGCAGCGCACTCCGCAGCTCAGCCAGAGCTGAGTCACCCACTTCTCCGCCACGGCGTCCTGTGCCGTGCGTGTTGAGGGTACGCCTGAGGGACGGGTAGGGCCCGCCAGAATGAAGAGAGGTGCGACGCGATACATATCCAGTTCAGAGCTGAATTCCAGAAGCCTTCACGTGATGGTGCTGCCATTAGAAAAACCCTGACGCCTCCACTTTAAGACACATGTCATTTATGAACCAGGACATACTTCTCCAGCTTGTCCCGCCCTTTCTTGGCTTTATCCCATCCACGCATACCGCTCCATTGAGGGATGGAGGAAGAGCCCCAAACGGATTCTCAAAAGCGGGTCACCGGTGAGATTTGTTCCCTCGTCACGGGTGAGCTCGGCATGCTCGCGATTTCGCAGGTTTGGCCAATTACTGCAGCCAGTCGCCCAGGGGACTGGGCCATTCAATTCCGGTGAGGTTCAGGCATATCGGCAGGCACCCTCGCACCCCGATAGTCCACCCCTGCCAGGCCGAGGCACTCAAGCGAGGCACAATCACACACCCAACCGCCCATGGTCATGCACATTCCCCCCTCATACGCCACCCCCTCATTGGCGCACTTGTCCGGGATCCCGTTTGCAAAGGCGGGAAAGAAAAGTAGCGCAGTGCCCTTGCGAGGTTGTACGGCAATATCCAAAATGTTGTTCGCAGTCGTTCAGGTAAACCAGCAAAGTGGCTCTTCGCTGGTAGCCCTTGCTCCCCACCACGGTTTCCGGGAAGGCATCCTCGTGGGTCAGGAAGTGCTGGCCTGACATGGTGATACCAGTTGGAATGGTTATCAGAGTGGACGAAGGTATGTTGAGCTGTTGGGCGTTTTCAGATTAAGAACTGCCTTAACCGCCGGGGGACCACCGCCATGGTGGCTTCCAAAACACATCAGGGTGGAGGGGCAAACACACAAGGTTGGAAGGGTGACTGCTATTGCGACCAGATTCGCAATAATGAATTTCAAGACGGTATCATGAAGGACGACCACGGGTCGGTGCGTACGATAATGACGATGATGAAAGCTCAGGCGAGGCCAAGACCCTGTAAGGTGCCGGCGGCCGTGATTGTGCATGATATGGAATAGAGGAATACATGGAACAGAGGCTATCACCGGTTCGCACTCTCAACCACGAGCTCTGGCTCCGGTGCAAAGCCCGCCCATCCTATTGAAGCCCCTTCTGCTCCCTCCTTGCCACCTCTCCTCTCCTATTCTTAAAACCAGAACCCCTTCGCCCCGATGGAACTGCTTCCAATCCGTCCTGCGTAATCGTGCGGAACTGTCATGGTAACCAAAACATCGGACAAGCCAGTATGAAGGGCAGCGCCAGCACCTCAGCAGAGATAATTTGCGATTGCTTGTTAACTCCGTACAACTAATCCGTGCCAACCTCGGCTTCCCTCCCACCCGCTCGTCGTCACCACACGTCATTCGCCTCAACCATCGCAATAAACCCTACGTGGAATCCCGGGGGCCGTCAATCCCTTCCATAAGCTCTTTTGCCAACCCCCCTGGAGCCCTTACCTAAGCCCCGGGTGATCCAGGTTCACTGGCTCGAACATGGAAGTGAGATGCCCTTCAAGGAAAGCCCGCGCCTGGGGGCCCTCCCTGGACACGTCCAGACCGCCTGAAGAGAGGACTCAAGAGAAAAGAAACGTTGCTTTGTACCGCACCATTGACGCTCATCTGTCCATGGCAAACCCAACTCATCAGCTTGGAGCAATGTCGGGTTGATTTTGAGGATGCCGGATGGGGGCGCCCACGCCTGCTGCTTGCTCGGTCTGAAGCTGCTGCTACTGCCGCTGCTGCTGCTGACCGCCTGTCCCCCGTAGATGCAGCGACCGTGTTGGAACGATGGTTACGAATCAGGGGACAGGTTCTGAGTGGACGCATGCTTCTTAGCGCCGCGGATACAAACGGATTGACGTGTTGTATCCGCATGGTTGGAGCTCAGAAAGGTATCGGAGGTAGTTAAACACCTTGAGCACAGCACCCGATACAGTTTAAAGATCTAAGATACTTTCCATGGGTTTTAAATGCCAGGGCTTATGCTAATGGCATCTGGAAACACTGAGCTACGTAGTCGGCTATCAATAGTCACAGGACCGGAGACATACTGGATCATATCAATACTCTTTGCCAATTAAAATACAACCGCAGTCCAAGTACAGATCGAACCTTCAAAAGCAATGCACCTCCTTAATGCAGACCAAAAACATCCGTACGTGGATGAGACTCCCAGACTCCCAAATCAAGACACCCCGACACACACACGAAGTTTTCACAATTGCAATAAAATGTGGATACCGAAATGGCATCGTGCATGGAAACACATGTAGCCCCAACTGTTAGGCCACATTCCGTCGGTCACTGAAGCAACCCCATTTTTCACTGAAAATCTGAAGCTGTCAACCGGTGTCGGAGCTTTAGTCAGCTTGGCGGCTGTACGACCCTATTATTCGCAAATGGGCTGAATTTTGCAACCGCATCGGCAGCAACCCCTTGGGTGGAGACCCCTTGTTGCTGCAGCTTTCCTTACGGAGGTGCGTCTTGATGCAGAAAAGTGCATGATTGGACCACAAGCCGTCGAGTGGGCGAGTGCAGCGTTGTCAGCTTTCCATGAATGGGCAGGTCGCCCTTCGCAGGTGCCGCAAACCTCTGTGCTGGTGTCAGGGAAGTGGCACGACGGATTCTAATACCGACACAACGCAGCACTGATGTGGCAGCACCAGACGAGGTGTCCAAGTTGGTGGAACACCATATCCGCGAAGGGGTGGATCTCCTTACCAGGATGGTGGTCACCAGCGCAGTTTTGGCTTTCTGCGGACTGCTGCGGTTCGACGATCTGCAGCACATTCTCGTCCACACAGATCTACTTCGCATCTATGCTGATCGGGTCGCGATATTCCTTTTCAAAAGTAAGACCGACCAATATTGCAAAGGTGCATTCATCACTATCGGCAGGATCAGTGGGCCTTGTTGTCCGGTACACCTATTGGAGCAGCTCCTCATGGCAGGGCGATACCAACGAACCCCCACGCGGCGGGACGGAGGTGGACATTGAGGATGTGTCCGCTGCTGCGTGCCGTCAACCAGCACCACGACCAGTTGGTAGAGGTCGTGACCCGACTTCCCGTCACCGTGGATGCATTGTCGTACAGGGAGTTTCGCACCTCACTGCAAAACCTATGTTAAGAGGCGGGTGTCCGACAGAACCTTTGCCCGCACGACTTGCGCCGAGGCGGGGCAACGGCACTGGTACAGGGAGGAGCCGACCGGGGGGAGGTTCAAAAGCTGGGCAGGTGGCGCAGCAATGGTGTTTTCGAGTTTGCCTATGTCCGCGAAGACGGGGACCGGCAGAGAGCAGTAACCGCACGTCTTCCCCTAGGGTGTATCCCTTGAGAAACCTAGCTGGGCGAGAATACTTTCAAGAACTCGGTGGTTACGAGCCTAAGTGTCACGGCCGGCCACTAATCCAACTTAAATATGGGGTTTGGTTGGGCGTTGTGGCGGAGTCAAACAGGGGTCCAGGCTAAGCAGCAGGGCGGTTTGATGGGGCATGGGTCAATCGGTCGATTTTGGTAGGTTTGTTTAGCAGCGGGGCGGTTCTTAGGCGGTATCAGGTTAGCCGCCGGTGGCATTGCTGCCGGGGCCTTTCTAGTGTTATGCTGATTGTAACTGCTGAGGACAAGAAATATATATATATATATATATATATGCGCTGGCTTCTCGAGGCGAGAAGGCTGGTTCTTGGACGAAGCAAGTAACTAAATGCATCTTGCTCGTACTTGCCCTACTGAGATTTTGAGATTAGTCGCAGGTCACAACATTCCCGGCTATTCGCCGTGTTGTGACCTTAGGTTCACCTTGTGTACATCGGATGCAGTCTACAAAGCGGGGTGACGGACGGAACGAGACCTACCTTCGGCTGCCCGAGATAGCATCTGGGGATGGGCAGACAGGGTAATGCCGTACCTCCACACTTTTATTCACTAGATATCCGGTTTTGAAACCAAGAATTTAGGGGTGTACTAAGGGTTAGAGACACGGTACTTCAGGGTGGAGACATGGCCAACACAGTCCGCTAACCAGAATGAAGTTAATGGCCATTGGGATGGAAGAAAGCACATTGAATGGTGGTGGTACAGAAATGGCGGGCGGGCGGCAGGGCTCAACAGCATGACAGCACGGTGTCAACTTGGTACAGTGGTGGTAGGTGGTGGATTCACAGCCCAGAGTGGCGGTGTGGTAATTTCGATAATGGTGCTCCTGGTTATGCTAACAGTGAAGTAGAAGGCTTGACAGGTGTAGGGTGTGGATCTTTTGCGTGCGTATATCTTCACTTAGAGTGTACAGCAAAGGGGGAATGAGTGATGTCATGCCATTATGTCATACACAAGCGCATTGGAATGGAGGTGATGCATTATGTTTGCAAGGTTGTACCATGTCATGCAGCTGCGGCAACCTGGGCAAAAATGGAGAGGATGCATGACTTCAGATGCTGCATGCTAGGTGTGACTCCAGGTCAAGTTGCACCACAAATACAGTGCACATCTATCTGTTGTTTGCAATGAATGCATGCTGGGTAAGGACTGATGTAATATGTGCTGTAATAATAATCTCCCATGCCAAATTAGGGCGGACTTAAGGACTGGGTATAACTGCATATAGAATGGCTGTCTGCAGTCGCATAGCCAATCAGAAAGTCGCAATACATGACATGCACACAATGATGGCATGCCGACATTATTACCGGATTTAGTATCAGTCAGACAAAAATGGTCTTGCTTGGACCCCCCCATCCCCAGGACCCTCCAAATTATATACTTATCTATGCTAGAGTACTACACTATGGGTAACACGCCCTGCAAGGACAAGTACCCCCCATGCCCCACTCAGTTCTCATGCTTTTATCGTCATCGTCAATTATGGTGGACTCAGACATGGGCGCCGGTGCTTCCACGGCCATGTTGAGCCATGTGTCCAACCTCTCTCTAGCCTCCTCAGATGCGCAGGTTAGGGCTGCCGCTGGCTGCCAGTTGTCCGGCAACCAACCCTCCTCACGGGCACGCCGAACCGCCTGCCTGGCCTGAAATGCAAGGCACCGCTTGTACGGGTACTTCCTGTTTGTAAAGGTCAGTGCCTTGCCCTTGAGCTGACCGAAGGTGCGTAACAAGGCCACGTTGGGTTCATCATCCTCCTGAAACTGGTGCGGCTTATACTTGGTCAGCTTGTACCCCTTCATATACTCCCACAACTGCATGTAAAGAGGAATGATAACGAGGTAACAGCATTCCAATTAGTCGAAAGTGGCATGCAAGCAATCTAAGAGGTAAGGCAGGATAATGATTATCACAATTATCTATTATCCATCTACTTCATTCAGCATTTCCAAATAGTTTAAATAGTTTAAAATGTGGCACATGGTGGTGCTGCCAGTTGGTGCAGCCAATCATGATAATGTCATTGGAATGGGTCACTATGTGTTCAAGTACATGTATATGGACAAGATCATACCGTGGTATTCTCGAGGCTCAGATCCAGAAGCTCCAGGATGAACTTCGGCACGCCCTCATCATTGCTCTCACACAGAAAGCAGATCCGCGAGTCGTCAAAGGCGTGCTCCAGGCCTTTGCAAAGTAGAAGTCCGTTCCGGGGATGATTGATATTGGACAGCTCCAGGATCATGTTCATCTTTGCCCGCCTGGACAAGCATAAAGGGTTAAGGATTAAACAGCACATGACATATGAAGGTTTCATTCAGGGGCTGGTGTGTGCATACTTGGATCATGATAGTGCTGCTGTGTAGCGAGCATAATGTCCCAACACTATGTATTTACCTCACAAATTGTGCTCTGCTGCACTGGAAACACAGCCCCCTCTGCCCACACCAGCATACCAGCAATACTTGAACAGGTGAGCACCAGTCACCATTGCCAGAGGCAGGGCCACATCCAGAAGCATGCAGCGCAAATACCGGTACTCCTCCTCAGCCGGCTGATTGTCATAATAATCTTGCAGCTCCTCCTTGAAATCACCGGCTTGGCATGATCCCGAGCATTTGCCAATTGTGTACTTGAACTCCTCAATAGCAAGCTGTGCCACAAAGTTCATTTTCTGATGGATGATTTGCTGCATGTCCTTCACGGCGCTAATTTCCTGAATAAGTTTCCTGGCTACATCCTCGCCCTTTTTGTGGCGAAGGTTCTCTTGCATGACTTGCATGACATCCATCTTCTGATAGATGTCCTGCAACATATCTGTGCAGCAGAGGCACCAACAGACATAAGCTTATCATTTTAATATTCCTCCACACCAGACATCCGCACTGCTTTCGAATGATTTCGTACATCTCAATACTTCAGGCTTAAAATTACGAAGTTGCTTTTATTGTTCCTTTAATGGCTCTCAATAATGTCACAAGTCTTGCGTACATGCTTCATGGGCTCACAGCAGACATAGAGAAACGCAATCACAGTGCTGATCAACTGTGCCCTGACTCAGAGCCAGCACATATGAATATACCAACTCCTGCCCGATTCTTGGGTCAGCTTTAGCCAACAGGCCACCAGGCAGGAACCAACTCAAGGAGACCTCTGTGAAGGCTCTGAGCATGAAAACTGAAAGTATCTGGACCCCAAGTATAACACTGGCGCAATAGCGCGAACGTCCTCAGGCATAGGGCAGCTTGCGCCTTGCATCTGACGGATGGTGTTTTTGTGTTTCCCGGCACTACCTCAGCTTTAACTTGCATATTGCAGAGGGTCGTAACCCTTGACCCAGCGCCAGCCCGTGCATCTACCTAAATGCTGACGGAATTCATGTGCATCCTGTCGCGAATTCATAGTTCATCCAGTGTGAGCTAGTCTGGGTTCGACCCGGGGATTTAAGGTCAGAACCTAGAAGTTCGCACCATTTTAACACTGGTGCAATAGCAGGTGATGGTGGAATGCGAATCCCCCCATTACACCCAGTCCGAAGGGCGAAGTTAGGGTAACAACCTGAAATAGCTACACTGTAAAAGGCATGAGTGGCCGGGCGCGTGCATGCACGTGGGCAACGAGGAGCCAGAGGGCAAGAAATCTATGGGAGCAGTGTAGTATGGCCTATGGTGCATGGATAGGGGGTCGTCAAGGTCCGTGCAAGGTCTGGGCATGGCGTTTTTTTGTTTATGCTCTTCCTGACCGCCAACGATCCACAACATTGTTGGATGAGGTCGTTTCCTTATTAGCATAGACTCTAATGACGACTAATAGTCAATCCGTGGGTGTGCGATTCTTGCTAGGTCCTCCTTGAGCACGTGCATAAGGCCTTCCTGGATGCCCCTGTGGACAAGACTGGCTGTATGAACCCGTTTCGCTTCGGCTGAGCAGCGGACCGGAAGTGAACCCGCTCAAGCTACCCATCCGTGAAATCTCCTGGACGCAGCTATATGCGATATGCGCGATACGGCTATGTGGCATGGCAGGCGAGGGTGATGCGGCTTCTACCTCAAGCCTGCCTCTTGCCATGGTACTCTACCTGAGTATTATGCGTTAGAACTCTGGGATGTTGGCGCTCGTGACGTCGGGATTCGCAGGCATTTCGAATCTTACCATCAGCACGTGATACGATGACGCTTTTGATGAACCTGCCGGGGCCACGGGTACTGCTCAATCCTCACGTCGTCGACCTAGCTATGCGTCCTCGTGGGACTTTCAGCGCGAGCGAGGTGAGACGCGGTTTTGTTGCGTATAAGAACTAACCATGCGGTATGCGCAATTGCAAACACGTTTTCCAGGCAGGCGGGGTTTTCCACGTGGGGTTTTCCAATGTATTGTATGGAAAAATGGCTGTTTCGGCAGGCATTCAGAGCGTGCGCGTAGCCTCGTATAGAGGCGCGGCTTGTTCAATCGCTTCCACAACCGCATCCTACTTTTCGTCAGGATAATGTACTACTTGATGGTGCATTGCATAATGCGCACCGCGGGGCGCTGTGTCAGTAGCGGTGGTTTTCACACAAGATGATGGATAAAGATCACGTACAGGGGTCTTACAATCCGTTGTACATGGGACCAATAGGCCGCAGCTTCATTGGGCTGTTGTCCGCGCTGCCGCAACCCATGGCCTTTGCCATCGCCAGCAGAGGACATCTGAGGGGCCTGCACGAAGACCGTCATATTGCGCGAGCTACATGTAGTGACCTAACCCATCATGTTTTGTCTTTTGCCTTCATGACTCTTGTGGAATGAGTAAGAGCTGCTCCCATATTTTTGGTTGCTATTGAGGAGGCGGTGCTCTGTGCTGTTGTTATTGTTGTTGGTTGGTTGAATAGAGTACAGAGATGGAGAGCTTTTGCCCTTGCACCTATTTGCATCATATCCGTATAAACGTCCGAAAGAGTATGTTGATATGTTGACGTTACCCTTGTCGTGAATTGATGGCTGGATGGTGGTTCAAGAGGAACGTGCATCAGTTCCACTGCACCGAATCAATATACGGATCCGTTCCAGGCAGGCAGGCAGTGGGGACGTTTAACAATGCCCCGTGCCTTGCTGTCATTGCGGGGTTACCGGGGTTACCATAGGGTCATAAGATTGCTCGCGATTGTGGTAAAACGACGGTTCAACAGCATCAGATTTCGTCATACGAGGAGTCATTGAGCGGTTGAGAGGTTTTGGTTCCGGATGAGCTGTCCCTACCGTTGCACTCAACCGTGGTGCAACATCTCGAGCGTCTGTTGCGCGGCCATCAGAAAAATCATGGCGGTAGAAAAACCTCTACCTAACATGGCATGTCAACACTAAGAGTTCCGGCCGCTGCGTTATCTGACGGTGGTTTTGACTGCATGTTATTCCCATATGGCACGCATTGCACGTCTTTGTACATCGTTAACATCTGTGGCCCCAAGGTGGGTTGTTGTATAACATGGCCTGTTACACGGAAGATTTGTCGATGCCGTGCCTGACCTATACAATAGCCTGCGGGTATGTACAAACACTTTTTCGATCGGGCGTCCGGGTGCACTTCCTCTATCCACACAAAGTAGTGCACCACCGTGTAACCATGCAAAGATGACATCGAGCCCGTGTGTCCCATCATGTCCCCATCATCATTCTCGAGCCCGCGATTCACCCATTGAGGAGATTAAACAACGCCATTCGCTCCACGCAGTTCAGTATCACTGTGTTCGAAACATATGATGCGCAAAAGGAACGTGCTTTAAAGGCGCATTACCCATACCGCGTGAGTTCCAGCGCCCACATTCAGCTGCCCTCTTGGCGGCAAGGTGGCGGCATGAACTCTGGCCGTTGTGATGTCACACGGCTAAGTTCCACAGCCTGGGTTCCGGTCCCCCGGTGGCAAACAGCAAGGACAGGGCTGCAGACCACTAAATCTTGGTGTTGATCCGCTGCGGAGGCACGCCCCGCTTGCGGCCCTTGGGTACCGGTGGGCCGCTGGATGTCCTGGTCCCACGTACAAAAGCTGGCACTGACCCCTGCTGTTGTGCGGTGCAGCGCACTCCGCAGCTCAGCCAGAGCTGAGTCACCCACTTCTCCGCCACGGCGTCCTGTGCCGTGTGGAGGGTACGCCTGAGGGACGGGTAGGGTGCGCCAGAATGAAGAGAGGTGCGACGCGATACATATCCAGTTCAGAGCTGAATTCCAGAAGCCTTCACGTGATGGTTGCTGCCATTAGAAAAACCCTGACGCCTCCACTTTAAGACGCATGTCATTTATGAACCAGGACATGCTTCCCCAGCCTGTCCCGCCCTTTCTTGGCTTTATCCCATCCACGCATACCGCTCCATTGAGGGACGGAGGAAGAGCCCCAAACGGGTTTCAAAACGCGGGTCACCGGTGAGATTTGTTCCCTCGTCACGGGTGAGCTCGGCATGCTCGCGATTTCGCAGGTTTGGCCGGTTACTGCAGCCAGTCGCCCAGGGGACTGGGCCATTCAATTCCGGTGAGGTTCAGGCATATCGGCAGGCACCCTCGCACCCCGATAGTCCACCCCTGCCAGGCCGAGGCACTCAAGCGAGGCACAATCACACACCCAACCGCCCATGGTCATGCACATTCCCCCCTCATACGCCACCCCCTCATTGGCGCACTTGTCCGGGATCCCGTTTGCAAAGGCGGGGAAGAAAAGTAGCGCAGTGCCCTTGCGAGGTTGTACGGCAATATCCAAAATGTCGAACTTGGTAGCGCCGCCTGAGTCCCAGCCCCAGGGCGAGGGGGAAGGGGTATGCGGAGGGCACTTATCTGCCGTAACATCCAAGAACATGAGGGACCGTTCTGCAGCTGGAACAAAAGTGAAAAAGGGTTACTGCGGCAAAGGTTGGAAACGTGTAATGCGGACCTCTTCGCACTCTTCTTTCCCTTCTGCTGACCGTTATCTCCTCCCCTTCATCAACCTGAGCTGAATGGAGGGCTGAGTTCTGAGAACAAGGGTGAGTCGTGAAATGGCAGGAGGCTGAATGCGAACGAAGGGCAAAGGGCATGAGAGGTACGGGGGAAGAGGATCCCATTAGCCGTGATCCCATGTGAGAACATGCCACTTCGAACATGCCTCTTCTCCACCCATTCCCCTAAGCCTAATTGCGCTCACTTGAGCCCACTCACACCGTGCAACCTGCACGCGGGAGTCCCACAGCGGCCGAGGAAACATGCGAAAAGTCGCGTGTCTACCCCTACTGCTTCATACCCACGCAAATACGCCAAGCCCTCTCACCCCGTTCGCAGTCGTTCAGGTAAACCAGCAAAGTGGCTCTTCGCTGGTAGCCCTTGCTCCCCACCACGGTTTCCGGGAAGGCATCCTCGTGGGTCAGGAAGTGCTGGCCTGACATGGCGATACCAGTTGGAATGGTTATCAGAGTGGACGAAGATACGTTGAGCTGTTGGGCGTTTTCAGATTAAGAACTGCCTTAACCGCCGGGGGACCACCGCCATGGTGGCTTCCAAAACACATCAGAGTGGAGGGGCAAACACACAAGGTTGGAAGGGTGACTGCTATTGCGACCAGATTCGCAATAATGAATTTCAAGACGGTATCGTGAAGGAGGACCACGGGGCGGTGCGTACGATAATGACGATGATGAAAGCTCGGGCAAGGCCAAGACCCGATAAGGTGCCGGCGGCCGTGATCGTGCATGATATGTTACATGGAACAGAGGCTATCACCGGTTCGCACTCTCAACCACGAGCTCTGGCTCCGGTGCAAAGCCCGCCCATCCTATTGAAGCCCCTTCTGCTCCCTCCTTGCCGCCTCTCCTCTCCTAGTCTTTCATCCCGTCCCCCTTCTCTTCAATCAGCCCCAGCCAGAACCCCTTCGCCCCGATGGAACTGCTTTCAATCAGTCCTGCGTAATCGTGCGGAACTGTCGTGTTAACCACCTCATCGCAACCCCCACCTGGCTGGTACCTCGCCACTTGCGGCAGCTCGAAGGCCACCTGCCCAGGCTGGCTGGGCCGGGAGAAGGCCGCGGGGCCCTCTGCGGGCAGCGGACCCCCCAGCAGGCCCCGCGCGCGCGAGAGCATCACGTTGAGGGCAGACGATAGGTGCGGGTGCTGTGATAGGACCTGCTCAAGGGCGAGGCGGGAGAGGAGCCATGATCCTGGTACTCTGACGCCTAAGACTGCGCCCAGCGGCCTCCTCTTCCCCAATACCCCCTCATATCTCCCACCTGACCGCGTCCCAAGTAAAGTTCGGCATCACGCTGCTCACCGGGACTCTTACCCCCACATACCTCCGTGGTAGCAGCCAGGGTGCTGCTGGTGCGCACATTGTCCAAATCCTTGACCTGGTAGCCCCCTACACCCACCCCCGATTGACGCATCAGGCCGCTCTCTGCGGTGGAGAGGACCGGGGCGGGTGGGCCAGGAAGGAAGGTAGGGCCATTCCGTGTACTCTAGCAGTTGTTGCACGCCCATTCCCCCTAATGTTTTGCAAAAATGGGCCAGCGACGAGAGCCTCTGCCCCCTACCCGGCCCCAGGTGCCTCTCTTGATCGCAGCACCGGAAGTGGCAGCGCCGGGTCTGGCCATTGCGGCGATTTCTCATTGCCCACTCCGCGACTACCTTCGCGGATAGTTATCTATAACCCTCACCACCCACCGGCTGCCCCACCGGCCTACCGGTGGCTGTCTGGATGATATCATCGCACTCCCCTGGGGACATGAACCCTTCCACCGTGATAACCGGAGGGTCGATATTAAGCACCCTTCCGTACAGGAGACACGGAGGGATGGAAGGAGGGAGGGGGAGAAGGAAAGCCATGAGCAAAGAATGTTATGGAGCCAACCGAGACCCCAGACGATCTCATATGCGTAGGGAAAGAAGAAGAGGGGAGAGAAGAGCAGTGAAGAGAAGCGAAGACCATTCGGTTTCAAGTGCCCACGGACGAGGACTGGGTCCAGGGCAGAGGGTGGTCAAACGGCATAGCCCCTATGCACCTGAAACGGGGACAAGTAAAGCCAGCATGAAGGGCCCAATCGCAGTGCCAGCGCCACAGCGGAGATAATTTGCGACTGCTTGTAAACTCCGTACAACTAATCCGTGCCAACCTCGGCTTCCCCCCCACCCGCTCGTCCTCACCACTCGTCCTTCGCCTCAACCACCGCATTAAACCCTACGTGGAATCCCGGGAGCCGTCAATCCCTTCCGTACGCTCTTTTGCCAACCCCCCTGGAGCCCTTACCTAAGCCCCGGGTGATCCAGGTTCACCGGCACGAACAGGGAAGTGAGATGCCCTTCAAAGGAAGCCCGCGCCTGGGGGCCCTCCCTGGACACATCCAGACCGCCTGAAGAGTACTCAGAGAAAAGATGACATGATTAATCATATGGTTTTAGCAAAGCAAGAAAAGGAAGGGGAGGGACCCAGTAGGGTCGAAGGAGGATAACGAACGGAGACGGCTGTGGTGCCGGGTCTTCAGCCCAGTGGAAAACTGCGGATGCCATACGGCAAGCAAAAAAGAGAGCTAAGGCATCCCGTTACGCAGGCAGCCTTTCGATGATTTAATTATGAGAAAAAAATCAAAACAGAGCGCGAGGGGAGCTGCAATGATGGAATCAGCAGCTGGGGCGTTTCCCCTGCAGCCTGGGTCGTGACGCCGTGTGGCGAGCCAAAGAGCATCAGACAGGCGGACCCAGAGGGGTTGAGGGAAGAGGAGGGATGGGTTGTGCGGCGATGCGAATGGCCTCGGCGGGAGTGATTGATCATTGAGGCACCAGCTCAGTCCGCCAGCGCCAGGATAAAGTTAGACCCACAGCTGCCTCCGAAACCAAAGCACGGCTTGGACCGCACCATTGACGCTCATCTGTCCACGGCAAATCCAACTCACCAGCTTGGAGCAATGTCGGATTGATTTTGAGGATGCCGGATGGGGGCACCCACGCCTGTTGCTTGCTCGGTCCGAAGCTACTGCTACTGCCGCTGCTGCTGCTGACCGCCTGTCCCCCCGGAGTTGCCGCGACCGTGTTGGAACGACGGTTACGAATCAGGGGACAGGTTATGCGTGGACGCATGTTTCTTAGCGCCGCGGATGCAAACGGATTGACGTGTTGTATCCGCATGGTTGGAGCTCAGTAAGGTATCGGAGGTAGTTAAACGCCTAGAGCACAGCACCCAATACAGTTTAACGAACTAAAATACTTTCCATTGGTTTTAAATGCCAGGGCTTATGCTAATGGCATCTGAACACACTGAGCTAATTAGTCGGCTATCAATAATCGCAGGACCGAAGACATACTGGATCATATCAATACTCTTTGCCAATTATTAAAATACAACCGTTGTTCAAGTGCAGATAGAACCTTCAAAAGCAATGCACCTCCTTAATGCAGACCAAAAACATCCGTACGTGGACGAGACTCCCAGACTCCCAAATCAAGACTCCCCGACACACACACAAAGTTTTCACAATTGCAATAAAATGTGGATACCGAAACGGCGTCGTGCAAGGAAACACATGTAGCCCCAACTGTTAGGCCGCATTCCGTCGGTCACTGAAGCGACCCTATTTTTCATCGAAAATCTGAAGCTGTCAAACGGCATCGGAGCTTTAGTCATCATAATTGGATGCAGTCTACAAAGCGGGGTGACGGACGGAACGACACCTACCTTCGGCTGCCCGAGATGGCACCTGCGGAGGAGGAGAACGCCTCGCTGCTCGCTTCCGGGAAACGCCGCTCCCTCGGCTCAGTGGACGCTATTGCGCTGAAACTGCTCGCCTCACGCAGAAGGGCTAGCGTCGATGGCACCAGCAACGACATCCCTGACGAGCGTGTCGCGCGGGGTGCGCTCATAGCTGCGCGTCGATGGAAGTCCACCACCAAGCGCGTTACCAACATGCGCCGCATGCGCGACGCCATTGACGAGGTGCTCGAACGGCATAACCCGGGCGCTGCTCCCGGTATTGACCCTCGGCGCAGCAAATACCACCATCTCGCTAGCAAATGGTGCTTGCCCGCCCGGATTACCGTCGTGGATTACTGTGCCAAGTATGTACGATACAAGAAGACTCATTAATTCTTACCTGATGCTCTTTTAGCACCTTCAATGACAATGCGCATTGTACGTGTACGGCAGCTTGTAGATGCTGACCCACGAGCACGGGCGACGGTTCAAGTGTACGGCGCAAGTGAAAACGCGACTGGCCTCTTACTGGCCGCAGGGACATAACCATTCACTCGGGTCTGGATGGAGCCGGAGATCTGTCTGCCTTCCTCAGCCAGCCTCGTGAAGATAATGGCCATGTGCGCTGGATCCACGTCGATGGCCTCAACTGGGATGTCGTACAGGTGAGTTGATAGCAGTTTGAAAACAGAACAAACAGAAAAGACGAGAAATAAAATTAATGAACAAATTTTATCTCCTGTGTTTGACGAGCACACGAGCGTGATGTGTAACGAGGACGTAGGCATGTTGGCTGCGGGCTGTAGTCGTACTTTTTAAGCTTTGAGCTGGCTGGTTCGTGATCACCTTCCCCAATCGGACCACGCGACCGGGCCTGCCCCAGACCATGCTTGTAATTAATCAGCGCTCGGCGAAATCCGTGGTTATGGCCGATGTCCATTTGATGCCTTACTTCCTGTCGTGCCGTTACTTCCTTATCCCCCTAGCCCTCTTTATCACATACGCACGGTGATGTTTCTCGGTAGGTCCTGGCGCTCAAATTCGATCTGCACCCTCTCGCGCTTGAAGACACGGGTGAGTGCGTGCGGGTGGGTTGCCGGGTGTGTGTTTAAGACGACACGAAGGGATGAGTTCGGGATTGGCGGACATCGACTTCGGTCATGAAGCACACAAGCCCTTACATGTCCGTTTGGGCTTGCGTGGCTTAAGACCGGCACAGAGCGAAGCTAAAGGCGATGAGGGCGATGCGGGCGATTTCAGCAGAAGGGCGAACTGGACGGAGGGCCTAAAACAGGCGGGCACTGAGGGAGCAGGGTGGGTGGATGCCGGCTCTTGTTGCTGTTTTGCAGTTAACGGGCAAATGCACTCCTGTTTGTTTTTAAATCATCTTCCAATAGGTCCACATCATGCGGTATGCACACCCACGCGCGCACATGGGACTAATTTTCTACATCTGTTTTCGGAGTGTGACCCAAGAGGAGGCGGTTGGTTGTTTGGTCCGCTCTTATAGGTACTCCGTTATCAGCTAAGAGGCTTATCCTTAGTATATACTTCCTGCCTCCGTCCGCCGTGACTGCTGAGCCTGAGAGGGCCTTCACGGATGGCATTGCGTGCTGCCCGAAATAATCCCTCCTCCAACATCCTTGCTTCCCTCTTCTCGCTTGCCTTGCTTCCCCAAATCCCCCAAACCTCAGTGCATGTGCCCCAACGCATCAAGGCGGATTTCTATGATTCCTGCCTCTACGTCGCCCTCATCTACCTCTACCTGGCGGGAGGTAACGGAAGCAGTGGCACGGACGACACCATTACTGATCCTGCCACCAGTGGCAATGGTGTTGCGGATGGCGGGGTGCAGCAGCCCGCTTCCGACTCCACCTCTTCGCGCTCATTACCGCGAACCATCAGCATTGTAACGAAAACGGACTCGGCGGCGGCAGCCGCTGCTGTTTCGTCGCGTCCAGCGTCTAGGCATGGCTCCGCCAACCTGGGCGGCGGCAGCGCCGCTGCCGCGACGGTAACACCCCGTCAGCTAGACCTCGAAGACGATGGCGGCTTCTTTGAGTGTCGCCAATCCCGTACATTAAACGCTGGACCCACGCACTGGCCCTTGCCGTTGCGGCATGGCTCCGTTTGCATGGCGCCACGGCAGCCAGTTGGCGGCTGCGGTGGTGCCACCGGCGGTGGTGACCACGGAGCGTCCTCGGCCCAGGAGCCATCTGGCGGAGGTGCAGTCTCCATTCACGTCTCTGCGCAACAGGTATCGCTCTTCCTGTTGCGGGGGGAGCATCCCAACGTGCTCATCACCATCTTTCAGTCGGACGGCTCCAAGGTGACGGACCCAATCTTAGAGCAGCTTAAGGAGCCACGGACCCTGGTAGGCATGAGATGGGGTGGGTCAGGGCAGGACAAGGCGGGGCAGAGTGCCGGGGTGAGGTTTTGGAAGGGGCTGAAAGGAACTGCTGGCCTGAGGCCAGGCAAACTTTGCAGCCCAGGGACGTGTCCTGGGACCGAAGGCCAGGGGACCCGCAGCCTGATCAGGACAAGGACTCCACCCAAATGTCTCTGGCCCGCTCCCATGCCCTAACTACGATACACCTTCACTTCCGCAGTTCTTTATTGCTCCGGGCCGCCGTTCAGTAGCCCAAGATGGTGCGGACTTCTTGCTCGCCAGATGCGACCTCGCCATGCTAAGCAACGCTGTATCCTGTTTAGGCTCAATGGATGGATGAAGCAACTCAACACCGCCATTGTTTTTTCCCTTAGGTCCGGGAGGCGGAGGACGCGTCCTTCCTAGCCAATCTTGTGATTGACACGCTGGTACGCGGGAAGTAAACACTCCGGATTGGGAAGTAAGCGGGTTCGGCGGATTCGGGAGGGAGACGTCTAAGGGGTTCAGGAAAGCGTCAAACGCCTCTTCTTGGGACGGACGTTTTAAACTTGGCGCTTCCCAAGAGGAGCACGAAAACGATGTGTAGCCTTCGCCTTTGCATCCCGCCCACCCGCCTCCTGGTCCGTTATAAACCTTCTCTTCATGACACCGCCCCGCTCCACGGCGGCCCCCGTCCATCTGGGCCCCATTCGCAGGTGGATCACATTTTCCCAGTAGTCAGCGCCTACCGCGAGCAGCTACAGCAGTATGAGATGGACGTGACGGGTAGTGGCCCTTCTGCGGCGGCATCGACGAGGGAGCTGCACGCCATGCAGAGGGACCTGCGGCGGATAGATAGAACCATTGCGCCCCTGCAGGTGTGCGCTGCTGCCTCTGGCAGGTGGAAGGGGGGAAAGCTGGCTGGCTATGGGGCTGTCCGTCGGACCTTAAGAACAGGGTCGTAACAACTGCGGGTTCTTGTGAGGCTACATCATCCTGCTCACACTTGAAATGCCCTCACCTTCACCCTCACACTCACACACTCTCACACACAGACAAGAAAATCTAGACCAAAACACTAAGTAATATACTAAGTAATACACACCATGCTTTTACCCTGGGCGGATCTGCACATCAGTGAATGCAGTCCTACATAAGCTCACCACTTCGAAGGCCTGCTGCATAGTCTCCACCAGACGCTGCGCCTCCTTCTCTGAGCTCAGCACCATGTCCTGGGCCCCCCCAATGAACATGGCGCCCTAGGGAGCTCGCACCATGCAGAAACGGAAGTCGGTTTAACCGGGGTCAGGGTATTCACTCTTTGCCGCCGCGAGCTACAGCCCCGTTCAGTTTTCAGAAGTCTTCGGTCAAATTGCGTGGGTTTGCTGACCGGCTGATCCCGACCTCTCTTCTTCCCAGTCCGAATCTGCCGCCTCGAACCGGCAACAGTTCCAGTTCAAATTTCAATGCGATTCCCTAACATCCTTACCACCCTATATGGGTCTGTGTTGCACCTTCCAAATGCCCCAACCTCAAACCCCTCTCCCTCTGTTGCCGTCCTGCACCAGGCAGTGGTGGCCAATATGGTGGTCCGGGACTCCACACCGGTCTCTGGCGCCACCAGCGTCACCGCTGCAAATGGCGCCACCAACGGCATCGCCGCATCACCTTCAGTACCCGCTTCGGCTCCCCAGCCTTTCTTGTCCCGCCTCACCTGCACCTACCTCAACGACGTTCGTGACCACGTGGCCACCATCTGCGAGGACCTCCTCAGTCTATCTGCGGAGTGCGGGGACCTCATCGGCCTCATCTTTAACCTCACAACACTGCAGCAGTCGCAATCTACGCAAACTCTGGCCGTGGTTTCCACCATCTTCCTGCCCATCACCTTCCTGGCGGGGGTGCGTGGACAGAGGGATGGAAGGGGATATGTCTGGGAAAGGGGGCAAATGGGGCTCGTGACAGCGGGGGTTGGGCGCAGGTTGGCTCGGAAAAAAAGGGGACGGGACTGGGGACAGCTCTAAAAAGGGATGGCTGACGTGCGGCCTGGACCGCGTGGTGAGACGTAGCTGGTAGCTGTTTTTTTGGCCCTGACAGGCAACAGGGTGAGGCGAAAAGGACCGGGCCTCTCCTCGCCGTGCAATGGCGTATTGTCCGGTCGGATACTCAGGATAGTACCATGCATCCAAGAAGCCCGTCCACGCGGCCCCACTAACTCTAAATCTGTACCCCTTGTACTTGCCACTGAAGGTATACGGCATGAACTTCGACACGCTTCCAGAGCTACATTGGTCGTACGGGTACCTTTACTTCTGGCTAGCCTCTTTGTTGATCGTGATTGTGTTTATGGTGGTAATGCAGCGCGCAGGGATGTGGTCCTTGTCAGGGACATCGTGGTGAGGATGTGACTTAGGGTAATCATGGTTGCAATCTTTGTGAATATTTCACGCGTGCTGATTTTCTTGGATCTTTCGCAAATATCCCACGGCCTATCTAATGTTTTATTTTTTTCTACGTCATGTCCTAATTTAATTATGGTATGTATCTAGAGTTTTGGACTTGTGCTTTCCCTTGAAGACGTCTTCGGGCCTGGCTGCAATGTGTATGGTGATTTCAACTTCCGGATCTGTCCGTACGTATTAATGTTGCACTGGTGCTCCCATTATGGGGATCACATCGGGCAGTGCAGCTGCTGTATCACGCCGTTTCTTGATAATAGCAGTTATTAATAATCGCACAAACATCTGTGAGCAAGGCCCATAAGCATCACGCGGCATCCAGTCCATGAGCACCTATCGGGCAGAAATGTTGGAGGCCGCCGTGTGGTCTTAGGGAAGGACCTCTTTTGGGCCTGGCGTTTAGTAATGTTGGCACAGCCGCCAGTCACAACGCCAAGAAAGGTGTGGTCCGTGGCGTCCACGTGCCCGTGCGGCATCATGTCATCGTGACAAAGGATGAGGTGGTACCAGGTACGACTGCTGCGCCGCATCGTTGTGCATTGTGGAACTAGCTATCCAGTGTGGCGTGCAGGGTGGTGTCCTGGGCTCGTCGTGGGACCAATCCCTCCCACATACGTCTTCCCCAAGGCTCACACATACAACGATGATGAGCCTGATTGCCGAAGCAAACATGAACTGCTGCTGCGCTGCAACAGGTAGCAGCTTTGCAATAATGTGCAGACGCTGGCGTGCAAGGGGCACTGACTGGCGTATTCCTGCAATGGGCGTTCAGGGCGGCATGATTGACGGCGTAACATCCATGACTGCTTGTGAAGCAATGCATGGCGTCCTCTACCAGTCCATACAAGTTCAGGCAACGCGAGCATTAACACGCGGAACAAGTTCGACGCTACGATTCCAACTCGTGCACGTGGACTTCACCCTTGGACTGCACATAAATGCATCCAACCAAGCGCCGACGCTAAACTGTGTCCAAGCATATACTACTTTTACGGTAAAATACGTAATTATATGCCAAGCTTATCCTCAGTTTCGCAATATCTCGCCTGCGGTGGGTTCGTTCCACCCCCTCCACACACACACAATCGTGCCGAGTCTCCTTGGGTTCTTTTTTGCCTCGTTGCCACCACAACATATCACGGTGCCGCGCAACCTTGTATAAATATGTCCCTTATGAATGGCAGCAGCTCGGCAACAGGAAACTAACATTCGTTTGGCAGGGTGCAATAGACAAGAAATTCTTAGGAGTGCTGCGGCCGCCAACCAACATTCGCCGGGGCAACCCCCGTTTTTACCATGAATGAGTCATACCTGCTTGTACTGTCAAAGATGTGCACTTATGCCACTTTGCAAGCAAGGGCTGCAGGCGCTCCTGCATCGCTGTGTAATCCCACACACACTTGATTAGCACCTGCGTTGTATTATCTTGCATAACCCAGCAATCGCGGTTGAATGGCATTACGCATCATCTTGCCAAAGCGCCATTGCAATGACTGAAGCAAGCAGGCCGTCTATGTCTTCCGTCGATACCTCAGCTGCGTGTTGGAGCGCATTCGCGCCAAGGCCGCCAGCTGGCGATGCTTCACAAACTGCTGCATCAGTGTAGAAGTTGTTTAGGCCGTAACCCTGTGTGATGTATCGCTGCGAGGTTCGTGGAGTTTTCCTACACCGTGTCGAAGGACTAGCCAGCGACGCGTCGCTGGCTACGAGTAGCCTGCCGTAGCTAGACGTAAGGGCTGCTTTCTCATTGCTTGCCGTCAGGTCCCCAGCAGGTCCCCATGAGTCAGGGGCAGCAGCGTACGTCACAGACGCATCGTCCGCACCGTCATTGCCAACCTCGCTGCCACAGCCGGGGCTGTCAAGGGATCGGGGGCTAATACTCCAACTTGTGCAATTGCTGCTGCAGCACCCGCTGGCCGAGTCTAAGGCACCTGAATCGGGGCAGGACCTGTCAGAAGAAGGATTACTGGCATCATTCCAATCTGAGGGACGCTGCTCTTGTTCGTCACGAAAGAATAAGCAGTCGCCGTCTGTGGTGAGCGTCGCAGGTTTGGGGCAAGGCTTCCAAGGTCGTCTATCCGGCGCATCCATGCATGGCCTTGAAAAAGTCTGTGGGGTTTAAGTAATGCGTTATTACGTGCAAATTTTCTTGCAAGCTGAGCTGTCTAGTTGCTTCACCCTTTTAGGCTAAGCCAGCTACGGCAGCTTTGACTGCCTTGCAACGCAATACCCAGCCGGCGCCATAACATCTTACCCCAGGCGATACCCAGTCGGCGCCATAACATGTTACCCCAGGCGCGAGTATGTCGACTATAATTTGACCCGAATTTTCTTGTGTCCCGAGCTTGATGTCCGGTGCCCAGAGACATCGGAGCCACGGGACAAAATAACACATCGCCAACCCAGTGAACATCGGTATTCGTTCGGTGTCGTCAGATAAGGGTAAGTAATTTACATGGATTCCTCGCTAGATTGTAGATCAGTGGGATGCCTTGCGAACGGCCAGCCCCACGAAAGCGAAACTGTCAGCTTGAACGGAATGGAATGAAGCTGTAGGAAAGTACAGATATAATATTATACAGTACAGTTATTATATATTATAATGTTAACTGATAAATCATATAGTAGTCGCCATCAGGGTCAAATGTTAAAATGCAGATTTGTCAAAGCTGGTCAACTGTTCGATGACCTCGACAGTAAACTCCCTGTCACCTCCCGCTGCTATATACTTACAAAAGAGATTTAATTTATCCTTGCAATGGATAAATGTCTGCTTTTTTATGATAATGGAAGGAACAGACACATACAGCAGGTGCTCATTGTCCTGGAAGTGGTGCCTACAGCGCCTCCATGGTGTTATCACCATCACGCAGTGCGGAACGCCTAGTCTCTCGGTTTGGACGCCGGCCAGATTCCAATGTGCACCTGTGGCCCGTCGTCAACTCCGCCGTTGGCAAGGCTCCAGGGACGACGCCGGCGAACACGGTGAGGTAGCGGCGCCACCACCACCATCATCATCATCCGATAGCTCGTTCGTGCAACTTAGCAGTATAGCCTGCGTCAAAAGCTTAGTGGAGCAGCACTGCTGCCAGAGATCCGTCACCGACGGTACGCAGGCGGTAAGTGGCTAACTGTCCTGCACCCTCAAGCACCCGCTGGTGGCACCAGCGGCTTTGGCTCGCGTGGATGGATCCCGCAGCGCTGCCGGCGGCAATGGGTAACGGCTACCGTGGAATCAATGAACGCATCAGCGGGGACACCGGTGACGCGCTGGGACTGCAGTTGGCGCTGAGCGAGCTAACGGCTGATTTAGGGAGATGTCTGAACGAGAGACGGCAGATCAACCAGCAGGTGCTGGGCTGTCGGGTGTTTGACACAGTGTACAAAGGTAAGGACCTACTGGGCCAATGAACCCTGACGAGATGACGGCTTATTGCTATGACGGCTTATATAGCAATATCCGCATGCAGGATCATGGTAGTACACTTACTACTTGCAGATCTCTGTACCTGTCTGTACCGTGAACTGTCATTGCGAGTATATTAGCTATACTCATGGATGACCCGTTAAGCTGATGGGAAGCGAGTCAAGAGCTAAGCTTAAGCTGATTGAGAGCTAAGTTGAGCTTGCTAAGCTTTATTGCGACATAAACAAGCTAACCGTGCTACGGTTGAGCTTACACCCTATTATTCTGCTTCCGGTGGAATGTGGTGAAATGCACCTTCCTCTCCCGTCGCCATAGCTCTATCAGCCAGAATACCCAACGTCAGCTGCATTGCAACCACCACTGGTGACAGAGCCCGCCGCAGTGCCAGTGATGCCGCCACTTATGCAGCCGGAACTGCGGCCACCGCCGGCACTACTGCCGCACGCACTGCTACCAGGCCTGTTGCTACCGCCCGCTGGGTTACTGCCATCGGCGTTTTTGGACCACGCCCATCTGGACTTTGATGGTTCCTCACATCGAGAGAGCCAAGACAGCTGGTACGTGTATGCGTAAGTGCGTACATACTTGGGCCATGCGTATGTATGTTCAGTGACAGCTTATTGATATTGGGATATAGGAACGGAATGCAAATGGGAGGCCACAGCCTCACGTGAGTTTCCTTACCTTCCCCATGCACATACACGCACACGCACATACATACATTGTGCTCTCCTAAGAGCACCTAAGAACACGCTCATAAGTACACGGGACATAACAGGATGCTGTGGGCTCGCTGTACTACATCCTGCAACATTGTGGCCAGCATGTTTTGAAAATGAAGCGGCGGCAGCAGTGGGAAGCGGCAGTGGTGGTGGCAGTGGAGGAGTGGGTGGTGTCGTGTGGCGGTTGTTGGTTGTCGTCCTGGATGCTGCTGCCGCCGCCTTTAGCCAGGTACTTTCCAGCGCCATCGGAGGCAGGCTCGTGTTAATGCATCCATACGGCATTTAGTACCACATCAGTTATGCGCCCTCCTTATTTCGTGACCTGGGGAAGAACCATTGTTGTTATCATTATGACAGCTGGCATATTGATGTCTGATGCCAGGCACTTGTCATGTCAGGGAGGTTCAGGGGGGTTCGGGTCTGCTGGAATCTTGCAGATCCTTTTGTGTTCTCTCCTCCAGACCCTTTGCGTCTGTCGAGTCCACTATCCTTGCTGGTCTCCCTCGGCACTGGGGTGACATTCAGGCTCTTGCCCGCTATATGGGCTTATGTGATTCCTTTTGTATAAGGTCACTAGTCGTCACGCTGTCAGCGAGACCGGCAGAAGCATAGCTCTAGAGTCAATCGCTTGAACAATCACAATGAATTCCCAACAATCTATGTCTGGAGCGCCAACGCAGACAGGATCGGCTCCTGGTGGTAGCGAGCCAGGTCAGTAGGTCTAGGATCTTCTCAGGGACGTGGTCCCACGCCACCTGCCATATCATAAACAATCCGTGCAACTAGCCGCGCTAACTCATCGGCCTGCTCCTGGATCTCGGCCTCGGCATATACCCGCACCGCATCTTCCGTCCCAGACGGCCGAACAAAGGCCCTGCATACAATGTGGTAAGGAGCAACAATGATAGAAGCAATTAACTTGTGCCATTAATGCCAGAGATGTATCTCTGGCCCACAAAGGCTTAATCCGGTCGAAAGATATATTTGATGCTGGTCCTGATGCTACTTTTGCAACATATAAAATACAACGTTACGTTCACAGGCGTGTAACCAACGACCTCTCCGACCCATATAACGCATGCAACCTGAATTCCCATTCGTACAGCAGAAAATTGTTTATTTGTACGATAGTCATGAAGCGACATCTAGAACTGGCAGGCATTATATCGCGCCCACATACCTGCCGTGTGTAAACCCGCTAATGACCCGCGTAATTGCGTCCTGAATGCCAGCCGGTGT
The DNA here is from genome assembly GCA_019650235.1 of Volvox reticuliferus. Classification (NCBI taxonomy): domain Eukaryota; kingdom Viridiplantae; phylum Chlorophyta; class Chlorophyceae; order Chlamydomonadales; family Volvocaceae; genus Volvox; species Volvox reticuliferus. The sequence goes on from BNCP01000016.1 coordinate 940,991, forward strand.
AATGCATACACGCTCCGCGTCAGCTGTAGTGATGCTGCTGCGGTCTGCCACCTGCAGCTTCAGCTGCCGACTGGGTAGGTCCGTGTACAGGGCTTGCCAGTCCTGCAGTGTCCAGCGCTTCCGCCTGCACACAAGGCATGCAGCCACACGATAAGCATGTTTTGTAATTTATGATACCGGAAGCCATATTTGCCATCACGGCAACTCTCCTTACGCCGACCTTTTTGAGTAAACAGCTTCGATTGGCATGGTATGTGTGGGTAAGGGAGCCAGAAGAAACCCCGGGATGAACCCACCTCAATATAAACTCAATCAGGAGGATTCCACTGATGGCGTCGCCGACCGTCTGGTTGATGAGCTGGGAGAGCAGCAGCAGCTCCTTTGCCGCAGGATGGTCCTCCATCTGAAGACCAGTCCGGGCCAGGCCGCGAAAGGGAAGAAATCCGAGGAGGGGGTAAGTCAGCACCGTAAGCAGATGCTATGGGCACCACGCTGTTTAACGCGTGCGGCATGCTGATGTGCTACCGCATGCCAAAGAACACCACCTGCCTCTCCGGGAGCCACAGATCGCACTCCAAGTTAGCAAATTGTGACCCGCGCCATATATTGGGAGATACATACATCTTATGACATCTTGGCCGACATGAAAGGCCTGCAGAGTATCTCTTTCTGCACCTCCTTCCCGCCGTGAGGTCCCCTTGAAGGCAGCTTTTTGACAAGAAGGGTCAGATCCTCACCGCCTTCAGTCGCTCCACAAACGTTTTAGAGAATAGGACAGTGCCATGCCCGTTGGACTCAAAGTATATGCCAAGATCCGCATTGTGCGCCGCCTCATGCAGGTACTTCACCCCTGCGGTAGCGTAAGATGCAGCACAATTACAGGACGGGTTGCATCGTTATCCAGAAAGTTGAACACACGTACCTATAAAGCATCCGTACAATTACACACCAAGCTACATTTACGCACCACGCCACCATATCACATCGCAGGCGCATGCTCGATCGCAATAGCGCGACCCAGGACGCATGATCTGCTGTGCGAGCTACCGCACGCCACACGCATACCTTGAGCTGAAACCACCAGTTCGCACTCACCTGTGGGTGTGCACACCGTGGGCAGCCGTAGTATGTTCTGCAGGTAGGCTGTGGCGGCACCGTTCGCGTATGCGGTCTGCACGCAGCAGACCTGCGGTGGCGGACATGACCGTCATGATTGTTGATAGGCATGCTGAGGAGATTGCTGGGCAAATATGGACCCACATATGCTCCCCGCACACAGGACAGGTTTGGCCTGCCTGGTAGCGGGAATCCTCGGGCATGTAATCCCTCTCCAAACCGCACAAAAGAATATCTCTGTACATTCGCATGCATGCTGCACCTGCTGTACCTGAATGTCATGCAGTAATTCCGCAGGCAGCAACTCCATGACATCCCTAATGTACACCGCCGCCAGCATTGCCACCTTATCCCCGTCCAACAGCGAGATGCCGCCGCCTTTGAGCGGGCTGAAATACACCAGCCGGTCCGCGTCACCGTCCACGCTACAGCACCTGTCGCTCGTCGTACAACACAATGTGTACCCATGGTTGAACAGGTACTGTGTACAACAGCGCGAATTGCGCAGGGAAGTATCAGTGCGAGCTGGAGCGTAACCGGCCGTGGCATGGAGCGTAACCGGCCGTGGACCCGGAAGGGCGGTGGCAACGAGGTAATTTAGAGGGTACCATGGCTTTTAAGAACCCATGGTCCCTAGGACTGCTGAGGTCCCCTGTGAGCAACTCAAGGTTGTGAATGAAGTCTGCGTGGCCCACTCGCCAAGGTTGTATGAGTCTACCGGGTCAACTGCCGTATGGACACGACCTTGGATGCAGCACAAATCCTCCTTTGACGCACCAGAACTGCAAACAGTTCACACCCTGTCACAAAGATTGCCCCATCTCCCATCGTGCACACAGTGGCATGGAGCGTGTCATGTCGGTTGATGCCCTCTTTGCTACGTGCCAGAGAGTACGTACGGAAAGATCAGCCCTCAATGCAGCACAAGTTCAAAGTTAGCCCTGTATCACCAATGATTTTTTCAAAACGACATTGGCCAGACACTGTTGAACCTAGACCGCATGGGGTTCCTGCTGCATTCTGGAATTCCAGACTCACTCATTCATATCATTCATTCAACCACCCACCTTGCCAACCATTCCCCCACCTGGAGCCTACAGGCACGTCATTCATCTCCGTCGGCAGCAGCCTGTCCTTTTGCACGAAGTCTGCACCGCACTGATAATTGAGCTGGCCGCCACCACGCCCCGTGTTTCGCAGCTGCATCTCCACGCCGAGACTTTCGAGGGCTGGGACCAGCTTTCCCAACTGCTCCGCTCCAACCCCATTGGCACAGTCTACTACGAGCAGACTACTGTTGCTGCCAGCCCCTGCTGCTTCGAGCTCTCCACCTTTCGTAAGTTCGAGAAAGGCGCCCACTATAACATCAAAATAGGACTGAAGCTGTGGCAGAGGTGCTGCAGGAATCTGGTTCGCGCTGTGGACGAGGAAGTGCAACTGCGGCGTAGTAACGCAGCCATACGAATGCGCATGCACCGCGAGCGCACGCACGCCGGCAAGGGCCGCAGCCAGGAGGCTTGGTGCGCTCGGGCGGGTGTCGTGTCCAATGAGCACGGTGAGGGCCCCGCCCGCGGCCGAACGCGGTGAGCCACTGGACATCGGACTGAACACGCGGTCTCGGAGTACAGCGACAACCGCGTCATCGTCCTCGCAGTTCGCGAGTTCGGTGGCTACCGCTTCAAAGCTTTGTGGCATCATGCCACCGTTTGGATCCACCATTTTTACGCCATTATCGTCAACAGGATTGTGCGATGCAGTGATCATAAGTCCGGTATGCGAATTGAGCAGGATAGCACGCGATGCAGCAAGTAAGCCGCAGCGGAAAACTGTAGAGGAAAGAAGAGTAGCTTTTGACCTGAAGCCGGCCGTGCCATAGCTTGGGTGGAAGTCAGCAGGCTTTGGATAGTCCGAAGAAGCTTTCCTTACAATGTTAAAGTCAAACATATCTTATCAATCCTAATGTATATGCATATTGGTTTTATGGGTTTTGGAATGAACATTCGACCATCGCGACATTTTGGATGTCGGTTCCAGTAGTTTGGTACGTTCGCACAATAAGCTAAAATTTCATTTTGATGAAATACACAATATAATTTTGTAATTAGAATTCCTTACAGGCGAACAATTCTTTTAGCATCGCCTGCTAACCAGTGCTGGCGGAATGCAGTCCGCCTTGTGGCAGCGTGCTTCGTTTCCAGGGGTGCTTGGTCAAAGCAAGCCAACACATAGTTGTCGAGCATGCATGCCATTGCGCCGAAGTCATAGTTTAGGGGTGGAGGCGCAGCTTAGACCTTGCGCCGGCACTACACGCGGCGGTAGGTCCAGTTGTCCGCTTCTTAAAGTCATCGCCTTCGATTGTTAACATGATGTCACGATTCTTTAGGCTTTGGCCCGGCATCGCCTCTACAACGAAAGCCGGCTCAGCGGGTATGTATTACTGTGACTGTCGCGCACATATCCAGAGTATCAGCGCTAACGGCGAAGTGTTTGCATGCAGAAATTAGTGGTTACATCGTCGCAAAGCGGCGGCAGGGCGGAGGATGCGGAGAAGCAGGACTGGAAATTCGGACGGAACGAAGGGCCGATGACCTGGCCATGGAAGCTGATGTGCGCCATTCTCTATATGCTGCCATGGGTGGATGTGACGGAAAAAACTGTGTACTTCGTGGAGCGTTTCCCGGCATTTATCTGGACAGAGTACTTTTCAGGCAAGTGGGCTGTGGTTTTGCGGCCGCCGTAACCGAACACCCTCTGTGCCCAGGACGGCCCTAACTCTGATGGATCTATATTCACGCATTCTATCCTGCAGAGCCGTTTGAGCATTGGTACAACATCCACGAGTACGCCCCCCTGTTTATCTTCTTCGCTACTTATTTGGGTATCGTCCGCAACAAGAAGATTCCCCATGTCGCGCGGTACCACGTCATGATGGTGAGTGGAGAGTGTTTCCCCGAGGGCGGTTAAACATGGACTCCTGGGTGCCAGGGGATGGCGGGATGGAATGGGAGGCTATCGCCGCGAAGCTGCAGTGTGCCAGGTTACTGCATATCTCTCCCAGTAATATTCAGTGGGCTGGCTCATGGATTGGGGGCGCCGTCGCCGCGAAATGCACTCTGGCTTGCGGGAAACTCCTCCCATAGTATATGCACTTACAAGTGGGGTACATTCACGTCAGGGGTTTTGTCACTTCGAAACCCATGACATGACAGTCACTGAATTTGCTGCTGATTCGTCTGCATGCGCGCCTGCAACAACTTTGCTGTCTATGCGTCATCTGTGCATAATATGCGTCATTGAGATTTCGCTGATGTGATATGCGACTACTGCGTGCGCAGCTAAAGCAATAGCAGCATTCCAGGTGTGAACATGATTTCTCAGCTGGGCCCAGCCCCGGCAGCGGGTGCAGCACTCATTCTCACCTGTTCATTGCCTTGTGATCACCTGCGCATTCGGCCCTAACTATGATGTACCGCTGACCTAAGTCGTCGCCACCAGCCTTGCAACAAGCACAATCCCAACCTTAACCTTGTCGCACTAAGCACCACTCAACGTTGTACTGGACGCTCTTCAAGCCTCACGCTATTCGCTATGCTATACTTGAGAAGGCAAACACGGAACGGCACGCCTCGTTGGCAATCCGCAGGGTGTAATGCTGGACATCGTGGCCATGATCCTAATCGTTACGGAGGAGAACCTTCCAACTGGGGTGCTGTGGACCCCGTGGTCGGACCTTTTCTACGCACTTATGTTCTGGTTTATCTTCCTGCTGGTTGTGTATTGCTTGTTCTTCTGCTTTCTGTGAGTTTGACAGGGGAAAGGAGGGAGAACGGATGTAGAGCAAAGTAATCTGGTAGTTCGGCTCTCACGAAGGGGGCCCCCTTGATGGGTGACCCTGAAGGTTGGGAGCATGTGGAGAATGTATGGCCCATGGATGCCTCGCACGTGGCAAACCACGGGACCTCGAGGGGGTGGCGCCTGAGGGGTTGCCATCAGCATTCTTTATTCCGGACGGGACCCGGAAATTCTTAGGAAGACGCCCGGAAAATTGCTGGGGCTGCTCCCGGGATCCCCGGAAAACTTTTCCGGTGTGAAGCGCAGCTTTCCGCGGTTTTTGCCGTAAATATGTAGAGTTCCGTGGACCCCCCCGGAAAAGAATTTTTAGGGTTCCGGGGAACACCGGAACGAACAGCTGCCCCCTTGAAGAACCGTGGTTGCCATCCCTTATAGTACCATATCCCTCAGGGATTGCGTCGTGCACCGTGTCTCGTCGTCCCGCTGGCCTGTCGTGATGCCTCGGGAAAACCGCCATGTACCGTACTCGGTTAAGTTTCTCCCACTTTCCTGAATTTCTCACGCATGCACGCCTCCCACGCTGCGCAGGGGCTGGTACTGCGAAATCCCTCTCATATCGGAGGGTGTGTACTTGCAGATCGAGCAGGCGGAGCAGCTGGGCGCGTGAGGCAACCTGATATGGTGTCCATCGTTGTGCTTTTCGGGCCTGCCGGAAGGATGTACGGGTTGGAGTTACGACCTGTAAATTCTTGTTGCCGACACCGGACGCGGCATGCTAAGCGCGGGCACAGAACCTTCTCCCTGACAGCCGTCCGTGCCGCTCAGGTATCAGGCATGGACCTGCATTGTGGCGGCACCTTGGTGGCTTACTGTACAATGAAGGCGGAAGTAGGTGGCTGCGGTCTCGCGGCTCGTGTCTGGGAGAAGGACTAAAGAATTGCGCAGGCATTCCAGACGTCGTGGATGCTGGGAATGTGACATAAACCTTACGGAGCTGGGCGGCGGTTGTATCGCACGCACGCCGCAGGGCACAGTGGCAGTATTCGTGATTATATGGGGATTGGGATTGGGATTTTACGGCAGCGCTTATGAGTACTCGTGAGCGAGAGTACTCGTGAGCGAGAGTATGTGGGTTATCGGGGTCAAATGTAGTTTGGTGAATTGCCGAGAGGATGGAGATCCGCATCGCACGTGTGACTGGACTACGCCTTTCGGACTGGCTACATCATGTAAGACCCTTCCAGTGTGGCCCTTTGCGGAGCTAATTACCTGCTGGCCACTGTGATCACGCGGCAGACCTGTGGCGGCGAGGAAGCGCATCGCGGCCATGCGGCGATTAATGTCGCAAATAGCCAGTATCCTTGCCTGCGCGAGCCTACGTTGACGGGATCACTGTGGCTCTGCTGTGGTGTTCAACGAACCAAGCAAATGCTTGAGGGAACAACAGCACCCAGAACCTTTTGCGCATCCACCGGAAGCATCAGCCCCGGCACCACCGGCGACTAATTAAAGCAAGAAGTCTCTAGTGGTAAATGCTCCCTGCATCGGGTGTTGTCGCATGATTCCCGGGATTGTTGGCAGACCGGCGCAGGGGTCGGCGCATAATCATAGGTGCATTCAGACCCCTGCAAAAACGCCGGGAGCACGGCCATCTTGAGTTATTATCTATGCATTTGAAGTTTTATATGCCATGGCCCCGTGTCTTCTAGTGTTGCCCAACAGCAGGTCTCAGCATGGACTGATTGCGGTAAGGCTTCATCTTGAACTGTGCGTATGATGTGCATGCTCATTTCTTTATCTACACACCCTCCAGACCATTTCACCCGTCAGCTCCCTGCGCTTTCCTGGGCTTTCAACTAGCCGCCCCCAGTATTCTTGCTCCTACCAGCAGGAGAAAAACGAAATTACCAGCGCATGCGGTGCAAAAGGGCAACAAATTGCAAACCCTTGTCAAAGCCCGCAAGCCGTCAAGCACACCGAACTATCTTTGGATGATTGAAGGCAAGAAATATTTGTCATAAAACACACATGTAACAAAACTATTAAGTTTTCTAATGATACCGGTTCTCATGCGCAGCACGGAGTTCGTACAGCATCAAAAGTAAGGAAAGCAACGTTGCTGGCATCCCATATGTCCAATTTCATCTAATTAATCTATATAACCCAACAGGTCCATGTTGTCCCTGAGGATTCAGACCTGCCGTCGGACAGCTTTATCGAGGAGTCCGAAGCTCCAAGCAATGGGCCTATTTGGTTTGGATAAAATGTTTAGTTTTCTGGGGAAAGACAAAGGTTGCAAGCTTGCTCCAAAAGAAGCCCCGCCGGGACTTAAGCTCGCGACGTTCGCCGGTAACGTGACAATTATATTCGCCACACATGTGGTAATCTCACATCTCACGGTCCACTGTCACAGTAATAATAGATAATCCTTCCTAATAAACCTGCAAGAGCATTGAAAGGTCGTCGCCAATCTGCCTGAAACCAATGTGCAGGTGGATGCTTCTGGGGCCTCGAACTAGCCTACCAGCGCGTGCCAGGCGTGGTCACAACCACCGTAGGGTACACGGGCGGCTCGGAACCCGCGCCTAATTATGATTTGGTCTGCAGTGGCCGCACAGGGCATGCGGAAGCCGTGCAGTGCACATATAACCCCAAAGAGTGCACCTATGAGCAACTGCTTGACACGTTCTTCGTGCGGGTGGATCCAACCACTCCTAACCGCCAGGGGAACGACTGGGGCACGCAGTACCGGTCAGCCATATACTTCCACGATGAAGAGCAGCGGCAGGCCGCGGCAGCACGCATGGGCGCACTCAATGACCAGCTTAAAGCGGGAACGGCTCCTTCCCGGTGGTTTGGTAGCCGGTTGGTGGTGGAGCTTCAACCTGCCGGTGAATACTTCATTGCGGGTGCGTAGGTACCACGCTGGGATGATACTGCGCAGCAATTGGCTTGGTTAGTGGGGTTCACAGCAGGGTTACATGCATATTTGCTTAATTTACTAGCATATTTTATTAGTACTTAGCTTAACTGTACGTGCCTGCATGGATATTGCAACCCAAGTCTGCAGAAGCTCGAAAATAAAACGAACGGGTATTGTCATATTACCGCAGTTGCCTCCCAACCGCAGGGACGATTCAGAAATGATAATGCACAGCAGGGCGATGTCCAACAGTGAGACAACTTCACCGGTTCATTCATTGATCTGACAGGAATCCATTGTCGACGAACGATTTCGCCCAATACATTCCCCCTTGGGCATGGCACGGCAGGTTAAGACTCTCCGGGGGATCGACAACGTAGTCCGGCCTTACTGACGACAGAAATCGTCTTGCTTAATATTGACTTTATATATTACTGTAGAACTTGTGCAGGATGTTCATCTGCTGATGCTTGGGAATTGCAATAGGCAACGACAACCGTCAGTGACTTGTTCCTGATGCCTTATGTGCCCGTAACCCATGTGCGCCTCCTGCTACAGAGGATTATCATCAACAGTACCTGGCAAGAGGTGGCCGCTTTGGCAATGCCCAGTCCGCAGCGAAGGGTTGCAAGGACCCGATTCGGTGTTATGGTTGATTTGTATAGTTTTAAGTTGGAATGGTTTTATTTGATGATCAATGCAAATTGATCTCGTGTAATCTCGTTGCAAATGTGATCATTTCAGGGCACGGGCGATGGGCAAATGAGCGTTTATCTTTAGTCCTGCGTCGGTCAATTTTACTTCTATAATCGGGATAGAGAGACCCTGTTTATTAGACGGCATTTAGCAGATGGGCATTTTTGCACATACCGTTCTTTGTACATTGTACAACTCTTTATATCGTCGAACCAAAGGGGCGTAAAGAGGCCTCTCCCACAGGTGCTTGGCAGAGGTACCCGCATACATACCTGATAACAGATATTGGGACACTAACGAGGCGGCCCAAGGCCTTCGAAGGGCCTGGACTCAGAATAAATATTCCACGTTATCTCTGTAAACCAGGAAATCTGATTTCTTTTTTATTAGGTGTCCCGCTTATGCGAGCGGCTATGCGTAAGCTTGCATTACTGCAGCTATAGCTAGCAGGTTCGAGACGAACTATGCGGTTCACATTCAGAACTCAATGGAGAAATGGATGCATATTTTAAAATATGCTCCCATAATTACAGCATCCAGCAAAGTGGCATGAAATGAGCGCGCGCTGTATAATTTTCGCCATCACAGCAAATCTGGATCAGTACCAGGTGCCATGTCGTCTTCAGAAGGAAGGCCGTTTTTATGGTTTGGATGCGCTGATGGAACACTTTCCAAGCAAGAGGTTGCGACGCCCCGCATGCGACTGGCAAGGGAGCTGCAAAGCATCATAAACTACATGGCGCAGTGTGACCTGGGTAAGAACTCATCAAAGCGGCTGCCGACACCTAAGCGACACGTTAGAACGCGTTACAAATGTTGCCGAGTGCTGTACGATCTAATCTTACACATCGTACGGATGCTCCCACATGCACAACTTTTTGCCTTTCCTGCCCCTGCCTTGCCGTGTCCCAGAGAAAGCAAATGAACCAATCGTAGTTCTTTTCAGCCGACTTTCACCCGATGTTATACGCTCCGGGGCAGCGCTACCTACCAATAACGGCTCCCCGAAAGACTCTCAATCAGGGATGCCGCTCGGCGATGATATTAGCATGGCGGAATACTCGCGTGTTAAAGCTCTGCGGCGTGCTATCGAGGAGGCACGGGACAAGCTGAATCCACGCTTCATAATGCTGATACCCCTACAGCAACCGTGGCTGTGGACGTTCGTTTTCCTCCGCGGCCATGACCAACTACGGCCTGCACTCCATCGTCTAGCACCTAACGCAGCTCAATTGATGGCCGATCGCCGGCAGGCTGTCACGCCGGGGTTGTTAATGTTGGATGACCTCACGGCTGGGAAGGATGTGCTTCAGCGACTCCGGCCACGCATGGCGCATGAGCTCCGTCCTTTATTGCTATGGATGGGGGAGAATATGGAGGATTCAAATGAGCGGGTCGTTGTCCTGTGCATTTGTGCAGAATGGAGTATACTAGCGCAGCGGTTTATCATTCCAGACGCAGACAGCGGGGAAGCATATCAGGTTGCCGGACTGTCTGATCTCGGCGACGCGGAATTCCAACGCACACTGTTGGCTCGGGACAGGCTCTTTAATGTGGTGGATGTGCTGCAGCCTCGCCTGCTGGTTCTGGTGAACTGGCTGACGAACTCGGACGATTGGTTGATGGTGGTTTGCAGGTGAGTAATGAGAGAGTAATGAGGCGCGGACAGACAAGGGCGTGGACACATCTAAAGTTTATTTGTCTAGGAAAACATCGTGAGAAAAGTACAACAATGGTGCCCATTTTTCAACCACGTTAAGTGTTAAGTAAAATGCCTGTCCAAACCACCTGCACTCCTGCTAACTACTCTGCACTACACGACCAAGTAGCCGGCTCCTGCGTTCATTGCCATCCAGGGACCAGACACGACTGATCACTGGGATTGGCAACACCCTGCCCAACCGCGAATTCTGTATCTGGGCACAGCGGCGCCTTCCTCAGCCTTCAAAATCAGGAATTTACGACGTCTGCTACTCGAATGTTTGCCCCAAGCGGGGGCAAGTACAGCTCGTGCAGTTATGTCCAAGGTGCTTCACGGCCAAGTACTGCAGCTCCATGTGTCAGGCTGAGCACTGGAAGGCAGGCCATTGCAGGTTTTGCTCCCCTCTCCAAGCCGCGAAGTTAAAGCGCGGGCCAGGGGCAAGGAACGACACTGCAAAAGTCCGGTCACCTGCTCCGTCCGTCAAAAAGCGTTAGGCACGCAGAGTACATCTGGCAAGCGTCGACATGCACGGACGGCTGACGACGGCTGTGTGAAACGACCGACACCATTTATTAGTTATGCCTACCGATAATAGAACCACCGGGCAAAGGCATTGTGCAGACATACAACGCCTAGAGTGAGGTGCAATGCATTGTATTCATGCCTTAATTATAACCTTCACACATACGGCGTAATGCAATAAAATTATGTAACCCTAAGTGGCACATGGAAAGCGGTATCATTAAACCCTATTGTCTTCCAAGCTGTGCTATGCCACATCCTCGACTCCACTAAAACGCACAGCCTAGAGCACGTCCTCGGGCTTATACGCCACCATAGTCTTGACGTTGTGCACCTGTGGGGCAGGCACAGGACGCAATGTGCGTGATGGACGTGGCTGGTTTTGCACTACTTTGCGACGAAACGCAGTTTATGCGCCAAACTTGCCTTTGTGTTAAAAGCTCGCATAGAGACTATTTCCGCATTCTTGATATTTCGGGCATCGCTGTCCTCCCTGGAAGGACGGCGTTGGCATGAATGAGTTGGATCAGTGTCCGGGATTACATAAATCTATGTAATTTCGTGCAACTTACCAGTCTTCGGGGACCTCGTCGATGTTGTCAGTGTACATCAAGATATCAATGGAACCTGTGTATGGCCCGGCGAGCTACCTTATGACACGCAATTTGTGGATGGCATCCCCCAATATAAGGGCACAAGGACGTGTTTCATACCAGCCAGCAACGGCAAAGAGCTTGGCCACTCGTACACAAGGAATGTAACTCACAGCGAGCGTCAAGGAGAGGCAGGAATGAAACGCTTGCGCATATCTGCAAACAGGGAGCGGATGTCACGGGCAATGGGGGTATATATAACAACTACCATTCGTACCTGCCGCAGGATGCCCGCAATCTCGGCCTTAATCTCACTCTCGCCCTTCTCGGGAGGCTTCCTACACGGCAGGCTAGAACACTGGTTATTGAGACACTATGTCATGCTAGGGATAAGTTCCTTAACCCATGATTAAGAGGTATCTTACCCTCCAGACAGTACTTCCCGATTCGTCTCAATGTCAAACGTCCAACGCTCCAGGACCTCCGATGATCTCGCATCGACGATAACCAGGACCATTTGGCGCAACTTTCCGGATTCCAGCCAAGCTGCAGGCAAAGCATGAAAATATAGCTCCTTGAAGATACCGCTTAGCATAACCACACTTGCCTTTTGCTTGCGTTAGCACAGTGCTGAGATAGGCGTTAAGGCTCTCATCGTTGCTGACCCAAAGCATTATACCATACTCCTTCTTCTGTTTAAAGGCTTCGGATGGGTACACACCACGTTGATAAAGGATACTGTATGGATATAAAGCACGATGGTGAGTCGGGTGATCAACAGCTCTTCAGCGACAGCTTCACACGCCTGCCAAGCGGGAATATACCGACCTTTGCACAGCATAATCAAAGTACTGAGTGACTATCTGTGCAGAACCTTTAAGAGTGATGGTGCTGCGTTGAAGCTGCGCTTGGCACTGCATCGACATCTCGCTAACCTGCGAATGAAGAGCTCTTCCCTGGTAGGAGATACCCCTGACGGTAATATATATATTAAAAATGCTAATCCAGTTCTGCTACCTTCCGTACTTGCATTAAGGCGACAACAATTGAAGGGACTGATTTAAACGCAGATTTCATGGCAAGTACGACCTTTCGGGGGCAAAATCCGGGTCCAAATTCACATCCTGCAGCTTTACATAATTATGAAATTTCCCGTGGGCTTCGAAGTTCAATGCTGGTGCGCTGCACCACTCCACGTGACGCATGCTGTGCTCTGCTGTGCGACCAATGGCTTGCCGCAAGAACGGCATCCCAACTATGTGCATCCCATTCATTAAAACAGCATGGACTGTTGTATTTCTGGAGGTCCTAACACCATAACATCGCATACGAGTTATTCCCAGTGCATTAGATAATCTATACTAATATTCCGTCGATGTAGCTCGATTGGTACGTGCAGTGACTAGCCTGGCTACGGAGGCTATGTGCAAATCTTGTGTGCATTACAGTATTTGGAGCCCAACAAAAGAAGTATATGGGTAACAATGGTCCGAAAGACGGAAGGCGAAATTGTTTAAAGCCGGTGGTGGATCAAGCCGATGGGCACCCGAACTTATCCTAACGTATTCACAAAATCTCGGAATCGGACCAATGGCGCAGACCAATCGGGCTTATGGCGCGGGTCTTGTCACAACAAAACTGGACGTATGCTCAACGTTATGTTCCACGACAGTTCCGTGAATCCACTTCATAAATTGTAACTTCATGTCTCTTTGTCTTGCTGGTGTGCGCCAACAGCTGTCTAGTCCTACGACGTCTCTGCATTAACCCTAACCATATCTCTTTAATAACATTGGTCCTATATTCTGCAACGTGTGGCAACTTTGGCAAACATATCTACAGCGCCCGCACCGTGCAGTATTCCTGATCGCATGCTACGGACAAGACACAATCTAGTCCGATTCAAGTGTTCAAGTCATCGAAGTCTTCGACGTCGTACTCAACTTCACTTCGCGCCATGCGGCGCGATGGTGCCTTCTGTGCTGCGAGCATTTGTCCCTGCGTCTTACCGACCCCCACGCGCCTGTTTGCCGGTGCCTTCGGGGCCGCCCTCGTTGCGACCGCCCTGCCCCGCCTCGCGGCGACTGCCGCCGTCAATGCCAGCTCTGGCTCATCCTCGCTGGATGACGTTTCCCCACTATCGGACGATCGCTTGCCCTCATTTGCACCGTCGCTCTCCTCCTCTGACCAGTCTGCAAGGGCGCGTTTGCGGTTGGCTAGGATTGCGGCCGCTCTTGAACCCATGGCCATTTTGGTTCCCTTCGCCTCCTTCGCCAAAGCAGAACCTCCGCCACGCGTGCGTCTCTGTGCACCTTTCGCCGTCGACGCCCCGCCCTTCTCATCCCTGTCGCTGTCTTCGTCATCCGACTCTGCCGCGACTCGTGCCCGGGTCTTGGGCCGCCCCGCTGCCTGGACGGCGACAGCAATCCGACGGTTACTCTTGTGTGCAGGGGCATTCGCTTCTTCGCTTTCACTGCTGTTGGAATCTTCCTCATCTTCTGATTCCACCTTGTTCAACCGGCTGGACCGTCGGGCCTTTGGTGCACGTCTCTCTTCTTCGCCATCGCTGCTGCTAGACTCAACATCGTCGTCAGATTTAACCTTGTTTAACCGGCTGGATCGTCGAGTCTTGGGAATGTTCTCCGCTTTGTTCTTCCGGCCTGCCGATGCACGGCTAGGCTGTGCCTTACGCTTCCGCCTGGGCTCCTCCTCCTTATCAGAGGACTGCACGTCGTCCTCGCCGTTGTCTTCCTCTTCGTCGTCCGATCCCGACGTCGAAGTCTCCGTGTCACTACTGCAGCCGCTTTCCTCATCCGATCCGTCCATTTCTGATTCCCCCTCCTCCTTGGCCACCTCACCCTCCTTCAGCTGCTCCCTGGCACCGCCTTTGGCCTTGCTGGCCCCCGAAGGCTGCCGGATGCGGTCCTTGGCTGCCATGGTCGCCGCAATTTTTCCCCGTTTGCGGCCATTTGCCCTGTTCTCCTCGTCCTCTTCATCGTCATCACTGTTGTCCGCCACATCATCCGCTGTGTTACGCCGCCGCTTCTGTCCCTGGACGCCGTCAGCACTGGCACCCTTCTGACCCTTAATGCCGCCCGTATCCTTGTGGGCCTTGCCGCTCGACCCAATTCCAAGCAACGCCGCTGCCTCCCGGCTCCGGACATTGGATATGTCTGCGAATGTCCCGTGGCAATACATATAATCTGGAACGAGTTGCAACGGATGACTATGATCAGTCACTGCCACACTACCACAGCAAAAAAATTAAAATGCCATGCCACGTTAAAACTTGCAACGGCTTGTTGGCGTCTCCCGAATAACGGGCAATATTAGTGCGCTACGTATATCCATGGCCATTCTGTACTCACTAACCCAGTCGCTGCGTGTATTGACCCACCAGGCAACGGTGGAGCTGCTGAGCCACCCCTCCGTGGCGGGTAGCGTTCCTGAGCCACAGCTGCCGTGTGCTGCTCCTTCTTGCCTGTGGCAGCCTTCTCCTTCTTGCCAGCGGCGGCCTTGCAACCCTTTCCATTACCTGCCGCTGTGGTTGTCTCTACCATGGCCTGGTGCCGCAGCTCCCGCTGCGGAATTATCTGCTTGCGGATGGCGCCCTGCAGGCTCCCAAAACGATACCAGGCAGCCGCCCAGGTGGTGCAGAGCTCCGGATGCTGCGCCGGCATGCAATAGAGCCGCCAGTAGGACCGGAAGGCCTTGATAGGGAGTACAAAGGGTTCCACGCCAAGAGGGAGGTTTCAGGAAAAAAGCGCAAAGCAACGTAAGGTGCACGTCGGCACGGGGAACATAGCCCCCCAACCTGAGTAAATAAATGCGAGCGTCCAACCACGAACAGTTGTGCCACTAAAGTTCTCAGGGGCCACTCATAGAATTCACAGCTCATTCCCGGGGCCGACCACAACGCCGCACCTCATCGACAAGCATCGCCTCGAGCACCGTCAGCGCCGCGCACAGCTGCTGTGGTGAGGCTGCGCCCGCAACAAACGCGCACCACTGCTCTTGTCGTGCAGCGGAGCCCCAGAAGCGAGAAAATGCTTCCGCCGGCAGGCCGCGGTGAAGTGCCAGCAACTCAGTTCGGAGCGCCACCGCGTCTGGTGAATCCGTTGCCACGGCGCGATCCACACCGTTAGCCTCCGGGAGCGTCATCGAGCCTTGATGAGCAGCGCCGGCACTGCCGCCGCGGCGTCCACCCGACGTCCCGAGAGTCACGGCAGGCCGCAACAGCTGCGGAAGTGGCAGCGGCAGGGCGTCACCACTCTCCCCTTCATTTTCGGCTTCCACTGCATGTTGCTGCCGCTGTCCTTGTTGCTCACCCTTCGGCGCTGCGGCAGCAGCTGCGGGTTGTCTTAGCTTTTCGCCACCTACCGGTGACACCTGTGGGGCGGCAATACGATCACGTGCACGTAGCAACGCCGTCCGAAGAGGGCCCTCACGCAGCCCCTTAGGGTTGAGCCACTCAATCAGCGTGTTCAGCTGCTCAGGAGCGTGGAAAACTGTCCAGGACCGCCCTGGAATGGTATCGACCCCGATCGCCACTGTTCGCGGCCTGGGCCGCTCTTTCGGCAGGCCCCATTCGTCCAGCTCCTGCTCATCGCCACCGTCAGTCTCCCCAATGTCGCCGACAGCGCCTTTAGCCTTCTTCTTCTCTTCTGCTGCCATGCGAGCCTGTTCCTCCACTTGGAGCGCCTGCTGCCGCTCGCTGAATGCCTGTGATATCCTAGTTTGCTCTGCAATAGCATGGCCCGTGGGAAGCTGCTCCACCAGGACAACACCCTGAGGGCCATGCTGGTTAAGGTGGTCAGCACCCAGCCACCAGTACCTATTGAAGGCGATTCAAGGGGAATGAAGTGCGTAAAGGCGTTCCAAGTTGCGGCAGCACAAGTATGTGAGCACACGAAGCCTGCATGTGACCCCCCTTTCCATAACCGCCACGTGCACGACCACACCTGCTTCCGTGCCGATCCTCTCCTAGGGCCTCCTGCCGGACCACCAGACCTTCCACCTGTAACTCAAGCGACATCAATCGCTTCAATTCATCCTCAGGCAGCACGGATAGGTCCGTCCGGCCTTTTCCCCGAGACTTGGTCACTGCAAAATGGGAAGAAGCAAACGTGTCCCAGTACCAACAGCAGTGAACGGCTGCTCACAGTAGGGGAAGACAGAAGAGCCCTCCGGCGTCGGGCAAAAAGTGCCTCAGTATGAAGAAAATTACAGTGCAAAAACGACAACTATTTTTTAAGAGTGCATAGGAATTGGCATGTGACTCTGAAGGAGGCAAATCAGCAAAGCAATTTATTACGCTGAGCGGGATTACACCGTGCGTACACTTGTGTGCACTTGCAGTCTCACCACCTTCTTTGGCCCCTTCATCGTCCGCCACCTCCTTAGCCTCCTTGCTGGCCGCTCCTGCGGCCTTATCCGTCTTGTCAGTCTTGGCCTTCGCGCTGCCCTTAGCACCACCGCCCTTGCCACCTTTCCCGCCTTTGCCCGCTGCCACTGCCGTGGTGCCAGCGGCTGCATTCGTGTTTGCGTCCGTATCACCTTCCACCTTCGGCGCATTTTCTTTCTCGGCCGCGGCTTTCTTTGCCGCCGCCTGCTCCTCCTGTGGCGCCACCCAGAACAGCCAGGTTACCAGATGCCCGCAACACCAACAGGGGAAGAGTGAGCTCCAGGTGCTGTTCACCGACCTGCCCTTCATTCAATCTGTGATGTGCAATCGCCCACCCGAGTATGTGACGCACCAGCTCCTGTCATTCAGTGAATGCCTCTCGCGTGCTACTAAGAGCCAAATCACGACCACTTCTGTGAACGAATCCTGACGAAAACCTCCCGGCGATGTAAAGGCATTCGCTGACATCGAGTACCTGTATCTGCCGCGCCTTGGACCGTATGGAGTTCGCCTCAACTCGGGCCTTCTTACGCGTCTCCACAATATCATCCAACGAGCTCCGCAACGCATTCGTGTCCATTGCCAGCTCGCACAGAGCGGACAGCAGTGCCAAACGCCGGGCGGGCGTCCATCCTGTACAGGCATTACCGGCACTAGCTGCGCCGCCAACAGGGCCGCCGGTGGCGTAGTCGTAATTTCCGAGTAGGTGGCAAAGCCGCAACAGCCCTGAAAGGATAGCATGGCAAGAAATGGCAAAACATGGGAAGAGGCACCTCCTAGCCAGCGGACACATGTCAATCCATCCAGGTACCCAGACGCACGCGGGGTCAGCCGTGTACGTTCACAAACCAGATACGCATAGTTGCACCGGGCATACATAGCGGTATGTTACAGCGTTCCTGCCATCCAGGTTACCTGCCAGCTCTTGAAGACCAGGGCGGCTGTTTGCGCGCAGCGTGACCCGCGGGCCCTCTGGCACATCTGGCGGTACGCTCAGCGGCGCCTCACCCACCTCGGCCAGGGGCAAACCGCTGCAACCATGATCAGCAACCGCCAATACAAGCCCCGCTGCGTCTGGCGCCGCGTGGCCGTTGCATGACTGCGGTCGCCGTGCCGCCGCCCGATCGTTCAGGTCTGAGACAAGGTGGCTATGGCTGTGGCAGTGCTGAAAAGCGGGTGAACAGGGTGTCAAGCCGGGCGCGCTGTCGTCACTAGGGGAGACGGACGCACCCCCCGCTGCGGCGGCAGTTGCGACCCGGATCGGTGTGGTTGCGCGTGGAGTTCCGCGGCGCTCCGCAACAGGGTCCACATCCATCGTGTCCTCGCTCTCATCTTCTGCCTGCAATTTGATACATTATCGATACATATATAACATATATTATACATATATTATACATATATAACATTATCGATAGATGGTGCACGGCGGCTCAATTAATGCCGCAACATAATTAATGAGCCTGAGACAGACATAGTTGATGAGCCGTAAACATGTCGAGCATGTGCACAAAAACCCCATTTCGTGCGGTTCCAGATGAAGCCTCAGCCGGACCGGGTCGCCCCAGCAATCACGCCTGCCAGGGCCCGACAATAATGCACGCACATACCGGACGCACTGCCATACCTTCGGCAATCCCAGTCCTCGGGCAGTACAGGATGGGCAAAACCACGAGCCCTCGGGTACCTGCAAGGGTACACACGTCTCCAGCGTTTTCTTCATATTAGCGTTGAGACGAAGTGCAATCAAATCCACGTCTGCTATGTGCAGCTTGTACAGCCTGTGAGTCCTTCCCCATAGGTATGTACGGGTACGTTAATTGCTTAGCATGCCTTTGTCACGTCAGATCGACTGGGTGCATCCCCGCACGGCAGCAATGTAGAAATTCGCACGCCATCTCTTGCCCCTCAAGTACGTGTACGCGCACCTCCAACAGCGGCGGCTCCACACAATAGCAATGGTACTCGCCGTCGCAGCCGTCACACAACAAGATGCGGTTTTTGTCTTCGTCCAACCAGCATACCCTGGGGCAGACATTATGTCGGGCATGTCGCGGACAGAGAACTTGAGAGAACACCGCATAGCATAATATCGAAACCTTACAAGTCACCTCGCACAGGGTCCTGCGCGCCCGCATACATCCGCGCTTCATGTACCTTCAACTCCCTATGTGCATCCATGGCTACGAAGGGATTGCCGACATGCACAAAAGCCTTCTGCTTTTCGCCTTGCCTGCATCCATCTCGGGGGTTGAATAGCCGTGTGGGGTCATCCAGACTGGATGGATCTTTGTTTCCTTCGTCCTCCTCTGCTGGCCCTTGCCCGCCGTCCTCAATCTGCTGCTTGCGGCTCCGCGAGCTGCGACTCTTCCGAGATTTAGAGCTTTTTCCTGCACCCTTGTTACCGCCACTACCGCCAGACTCCTGCATCTCAGTGTCGGCACCAGCCTTGGGCGCCGTCGCAACGTCAGCGGGCGCCGTTGGCGCTGGTAGGGCCAATTTTTTGTCGGGGTTCGCGAGTAACTCTTTCAGCATGCTTTCCGCCTCGTCAGCAAGCTCGAGACGCGCATCCTGTGTGCACAAATTAATACGGGGCCACGCAATACAAGGATTGGCGCAAGTCGACACTGGGTTAGCTGCCATTTAAGCTCCTTTGTAAATATGCACGTTAAAGCAGTTGTGATTGCAGCCATTATGTCACCGATGCCTTCGAACGGCCACGTCCAGATCCCTCTATAAACCGCACCTGATGCCCAGGAATATCCTTGCCCTTGGGGCTGTGCAAAGCCGCGTGCCATAGCGCCAGGGCAATACGAACATCTGTTGAAATGGCCTGCAGCCAGTTGCCTGTGCTCTGATAAAGCCCCGCGTCTAGCCGTGCTGCCACCATGTGCAGGTCCAGGCCCCTGGGAGCACGCAACACCTCACTAAATTCAGGCGCATAGAAACCCAGCTGCTCGCCTCCCTCGGGCAAGGTCAACAGCGCGTGCAGCAGCCGGCGGCCGCGGCGAACCTGTCCTTCACCATCCAGGTGCTGGGCAACGGGCGAGGTGGCAGATTGGTTTTGGGCAATCAATTCAGTGCTGGCAATTAAACTACGTTGGACTTCCCTCCCAAGCTAACGGTCTGGGAGCAGTGCGGGGTATTATATAGTGCGGTCAAGTATTGCGTCTGTATCAACCAGAGTCCGCTGCCTGATGGGCCAATCCGCTGTGCGTACAGATGCAAAGCGGTCACGTGTACATGCACTCACCTCTAGGTCAAAGGACTTGATGCCCTGCAGCGCCCTTTCTGCTGCAGCGCGCGCTCGCGCATCATCTACCGCCAGCAAAGCATCCGCAGCCCAGCGTGATGAGGCATGTGGCAGCAGCGCTATGCGGGAGAGTAAGTGCGGGAAGTTAAGACCCGCCAGCAAGTAGTGCAGCCAGTCCTGCAGAAGGTGATGTGGGTTCAAGGGCGCCGATCAGGTGTACAGGTGCATTAGGTGAACTTGGAGCTATGTGTTAAACCTGGAACAACGTGACCATTATTGGATGGCGCGGCCTCAATGGAACACGCTTCCCTTCTTCACCGTTCGGCACATCTGTACACAAAACACGCACCGCTGGTTCGAGGTTCTGGAGCTGCCCCGGCAGTTGCAATGACGCCAGGGCCGAAGATCGTGGCTCACTGGTGGCAAGGTAACGGGCAGTGGCCGCAGCGGCCATGTAGCGACGAGCCAGCTCGGGCCACGTGACGGCGGTGATGGGTGGCGCGGCGGAAGATAGGTCCCGGCGCTGCACGAACCATATTGAAAGACGGCAAAAAGATGAGTAGATGAGTAGATGCAAGAGTAAACATGTGGCAGCGAAGTAGATTACGGAAAATCTTAGGGTTTATCCGCTCCACCCGTCCCCAATCATCATGTACATGTTGCAGAGATGAAACACAGATGAAGCGGTAATCCCGTGTAACATCCAGTATACACATACGTCATATGCTATGCAGCCGCGTCCTCGACGTACATTCAAGTTGGACGTCTCTGCCGTGTGCGCCAACAGCTCGTCTAGCGCCTCGTCTACCAGCAGACGCACGAGCGCCAGATGCACCTCGTCGGCAGCACGGCGGGCTGGAAGTGGAAGGCGGGCGGGCGGCTCTGACACAACGGTCAGCAGGTCCGCTAATGAGGGAACGCGGCCATCCATGCCCAGCAGCTTTCTAAGGGGGCGGCATACGGTCCGAATCAGGTACTTAAAAAGAGTGCTGTGCAGCATGCGAGAGCATACCAAGTTATGTTGGACAGCAGTCAGGGGGCAGGAAGGCCAGAATAATGTTGTTAGGATTGCTCCACAAGCATCACTGTGTGATGGCGTTGCCAGCGAAGAGAGCACTCGGTTTATTCAATCCGTTCATTCGTACATTCCATCATAGTACTGAATTGATGATGACCTCGTCCTTCCCTCACAAACCTGTGGTCCCAGAGGAACTGATACACACTAAGCAATTGCTGGATCTCGTCAGTGCTCAACGAAGTGGCGACCGCACCGGTCCCCGCATCAGCCGCCTCCTCGGCGCCCCTGTCTGCACCAACAAAGTAAAGTGCCAACGGCAAGCCGGTTGGTGCCGGCACCTCTGCCGTGGGAAGCGTCCGCTCATCCACCTGATTACCAGGCAGTTGCAGTGGCGGAGCCGCCGCAGGGGCTGCTTCCACACCGGCTACCGTGGATCCGACGGCACCCTTGGCACCAGCACCAGCAGCGTCCTTGCACGGATATAGATCAAAGATCGTAAAATCAGCTAACTGGAGAGATTAGTCTGGAATGTTATAGTGTCGACGAGATAACGCGATTTAAACACGTGTGAAGCTGGCGACGCTGGGCTTGCCTAGGCAATGTGAGCATATGGCGTTCAAAATCAGGTACGCCTTCTTAATACGCGCCATCGCCGAGCCAAACCCCCATCATCCCAAGCCCCACTTACCTTGTCCTTGGCCCGTGACTTCACGGGCTTAGGTGGCTTCTCTTTGTCCTTTTCCTTTTTAGTCTTTTCCTTGTCGGGCGCCCCAGTGGACGGGGTGGTGCCGCCGCCTACTGCAGCCTTCTTTTCTGCAGCCTTCTCTGCGGTCTTCTCCCGCCGCCGCGCGGCAGCTCTATCGGATTTCTCCATAGCTTTCAACTGCAAGGAACCCACAATTAGAGGCGATCATGGGATCGGAATTTGAGATACCATTAGCATGCCCTGATCATGCAAGTCCCCTTGGACCCACCAGCTTCTGGCGCTCCTTCTCGTCAGGCTCCGCCATCACCAAGGAGACCCGCTCCACCAGCCGGTCAAGCACGCCCCGGATCTTTGCAGAAGCACAGGGATAAAGGTCAGGTGCATTAAGACCGGCATAACACAACAGAAGAGTCGGTAAATGGCAAAATTTTATCAGGGGATGGCTCGGTACTTAAGTGTGCGCTCTTTAACATCGCACCTCCAGGTCATCGCGCGTCATCTTGCCAGCCTTTTCCGCTTTGCCACTGCCACCTGCGCCTGTCTTGCCCTCTGGTCTTGACTTTGCAGAAGATTTCTTCGCTGTGCCGGGAGCTACACCAGCACCGCCCGGCGTCCCAGCTGCACCCATGTCCTCCAGCCCATCCCTGGCTGCTGGCTCCGAAGGTCCGTCTGTGTTGGGAGAACGCGGTGGCCGATCCACGAATGCCTCAATGGACAGTTGCTGCTGCCGTTTACGCTGCTTGGACGCCGCTGCAGCAGCCCGCCGGTTAGGCGCGGCTGAGAGCACAACAGCACGTTTGGTGGCGATGGCAGTGGCCTCCAGCTCCCACGAGTTGCGCTGCTGCACGAAAATGTACTCCTCGCACGAGTCCACTCCGGGGAGGGCCTCCAGCAGTTGAAGCACGCGCACATCCGATAGACCAAAACAGTCCATGCCCCACACCTTGCCAACAGTCGGCATCGCTGCCAGAGCACGCTGCATCGCAGTTGGCTGCATCCCGGCGCCGTTAGGCTTGGCACGCTTGCACAGCATGGCCGCCATGACCTGCAGATCCGCGATGGCAGACCATGCCACATCGGGCGCCGTGGCAATGTGCACCAGCAACGGCTCCGCCTGGCCGGTAGTAACGCCATCGCCCGTTGCGACGGTGCCAGGATTGGGCTCCAGTAGCACTGCGAAGGACGGTCCCTCGCCGGTGGTGCCGTTATTTCCAGGGCGGATTTCGCTGATGAAACGATAAGGTGGTGGCTGTGCCTCCGCTGCCGAAGCGGCATCGACCTGTCTAACCGCACCCGTCTCTGTACCGTGTTTTGGCTTCTCCTCGCCGCCATCGTCCACCTCCAAGGCATGTTCGCCCTCCTTGCCAGTTAGAGCTTCTTTCTTCTTAGGCTTCTTTTTAGGGCCTGCTGCCGCTGCCGGGGGACCGCACGGCGGCATCCATGCAGCTTTATAGCCCAGTGGCCAGATGTGTGTTGCGTCATAGAAGCCTGTGGCCTTGTGGAACGTCCCCAGATCCAGAATGGTGACGCCTGATACGACGAAGGTACGGATCGTCAGGATAAGGCAGCGGACAATTAAGCTGGCAGATGAGCAAGTTAATGTGTGCATAATCGGAGGGTATCTGGAAGTGCTGATAATCACTTCCAAGCTGAGTGTGCTGAACTGGCCTTAGTAGTCAAACCCTGATGCGCTCACCCTTGTCTGTGGCGAAGGGCGGCTTCAGCCCCAGTTCCGCCGCCCGTTCCTTGGCGGCCTTGAGCGCCTCTTGACGCGGTAACTCTAGTGGCAGCGTCCACTTGCTGCCACCCGCCGCGGAACCGCCACGGACGCCCGGCGCAGGGATCACCGCCGGCTCTGCTCCTGTTGCCGGCGCTCCGCGCTTCTCAACAGCCCCGGCATCATTCTTCGAGGTCTGTAATCAGCATACGCGCGCGTGGAACGTAGATGAACCGACGCATCAACCGTCAATGGACCGACCCGTTACTAAATACATTAGACGCACCTTGCCAGCGGAGCCCTTCTTAGACGCGCTGCCGGTGCCGCCGTCACCTGCATTGCCGCTGGGATTCAGCCCCAGGATACGGAGGACCTCGGCTCGGGACCTGTGTGCCGGACGAGTCCGCAGCGGGGAGCAGAAGATTTTGAGGTTGCTGGCGCTTCGAAACATGATTCGCCACGCTTCCTTACACCGGAAGCTCATGGGCACAACGGCATCTTACCTAATCATGCGTCCCTCTGGGCTCCTGTAGCATAAGTCGTACTGTCCTGCAGAATTGCCGCCCATGCGCATCCTGTACACTCCCATCCAGCCCGGGGGCAGCGTTCCGCCTGCAGGGGATACATTAAAGAATAATATTCCCTGGTTACGTTTGCGTGCAATGCACAATGCCCGCATGCACCTCCAATGCGCTATCGTCGACCATATCAAAAAGATAACCCTCTACATCTCATGCCGTGATGTTGACACCTAGGACCGAACACAAATGACCGTGTCATGGGGAAGCTACTCTTAATCACGAGTCAGCTGGCAAGCGACATCCAGGCATCTTGCCTGTACACGCACATACCTAAACTGGCCACATACGCCCTCAGCTTCTCCGCCGCTGCCGGATCCTCCCTTGTAGGTCTTTCGGCTGTTGCCTTTCGGACGCTGTTGCCACCAGTCGTAGCTGCCGAATCCGCTGCAGCACTGCCATTATGGGCTGAGGCAGGCGTCTGGGCTGAGGCAGTGGGGGCTCCGCCGTTGACGTCATCGCCGCACACGTCAGGCATGACCTCATCGTCGCTGCACACGGCCCCCTCTGCCTTCCGCTCGCCTTCCCCTTTAGACTGCTGCTTTCTGGCTGCGGTCTCAGCTGATAGTGAGCAGGGATTTCCAATAGCTGCGGCATCTGCAGCATCCTCCATCTTGACGTCCTCAGAGACCATTAGGAGGCGACCCGCTGCTGGCAACCGTGCGCCGGCAGCGATGCACAAATGAAGTCAGGGAAAAGGACCGGTACCCGCGCACTGCGGCCCCAGATCAGTGTTATGGTCCCCGCATGGAAGGCGGCCTCCGGTGCCCTGGGTTAATCGGCACATGCACAACACAATGCCCGTGGGCATGGCGTGAAAGGGCTCAGTCAAGACACTTCCCCACAGAACCGCGGAGGAGGCAGGTAAGGAAAATTCGACTTATGTGCACGAATTGGATGCATTTCAAGAATGTAAGCTTTACCAGGCCTAAATCGACTATTATGCAAGACGTCAGACGACAACACAAAACGCCCTGAACTAGGCCAGCGGGGAGGGACTATGCTGATAATCACAAGAGAAGGCAAAAGTGGTCCTTTCCCCTTCTGGGCGCGTTCGTGGCCGTATTGCTAATAGCATCTAATTCCAGCAGAGGCCTTACGCAGAGATCACTGTTGTACCACGCAAAAGTAACATCGAGAACCGCGAGACCGGCGTCGATGCAACAGGACACCAAATACAAATATGGTCTTCGGACACAGGTACATCAACGGAACCCCTTCACATTGGCTTAATTAATAGCTAAGAAACATGTTCAACAAGGCATCCGAACACAGCAGCGCCAAGCATACAAATTTTGACAATCGCACCAGAGCCTGCGCTTACACCATTTTCGCTTCAGTTTTGTAACTGAAGCTCCCAGAAAGCCTCGATATTCGTCATCTTGTCGCCTGGACTTACCCTTACAAATCGCCGAGCTGTTTCCCGCCACAGCAGCCTTCAACAAGCTTGCACTGGGCAATATATTGCGTTAACTGATCTTAATTTTAATCGTCTTAAATATTTTTGACTAAGCGAAGGACCCGAACGAATGTCAGTCTTCCTATCTTCAAGCGTCAATTAGTATGGTCGATCATGAATTAAGTGAAGTCATCAATGTAACGCGCATCCTTTGTCAATCCATGGTAGGATAACAACAAGCGCTTTGGTGCACGGCGAATTTAGGCAAAATTTGGACCTGCCGTACCGTTTGTGTGCGGCAACGGAAAAGTCTGCAATTTGAATTGAACTGTTTACAGAAAGCAGGACACCATTACATGGCTCAGTTAGGAATGCAGCGCGCTGGGCGCTGCGTTCGGCGCTGCCACACAGCGCCGGGACCCCTCCCCTTGCCTCTGCAGTCCCAATTCCTGACTCCTTTCAACTGCTCCGCCGTCACACGTAAGGATCTCCGTTTGGGCAAACAATTTATGTACGCAATTCCATGCCACTTAACGCACCGGCTTAGTGAGACCAAGCTGCGAATCTCGTCGATGACGGCCGAGCAGGCCCCAGTTGCACCGGAAATTAGCACACCGTCATACATCTGTACGAGCGTCACAGCAACGACTGTTGAAACCTTCCTAGCGGAGATCCAGGAGGCAGCTGCCAGCGGGGTGGACATCATCGAGTTACGTCTGGACTTCCTTACCGACTTTGATCCTGAGCAGCACCTGCAGCAGATCTTGGCATCATGTCCCCTGCCGTACATTGTTACGTACCGTCCCGTGTGGGAAGGGTAAGCGTTGGGGCCATCTTGGGGGCCTCCGCATTGCCTGGTAGTGCATGTCCAGCAGGCATGGTAAAACAGACAGTAATGGCGCGAACTTTGGACGTCTTTGATGAACCTGTCGCTGCGGCACTGTTAAGGCAGTTTGGCAGTGAGCTCGGACCCAAAATGTGCGGCGGTGCGCAATGCAGTGAAGCTTCCGTAACGTGTATACGGAGCACCTAAATCATAATCGCAGGGTCCGAGCGCTGCCGCAGGTCCTTGAGCCAGTAGATGCCCCGTAGCGTTTGTTGTGCCATGTCATTGCATTATCTCTGGGAGGGCACGTCATTGTCACATGATCCGCCTGATGAACTGCGGAAGTTAGGGTCTGGCCTTGAAGTAGCAGATTTGGGGCACCTGACGGGGTTGGACGCACGGACACGCATTTTCGACGCCTCAGGGAAACCGGCAGGCCTCCTATGCAGGGACCAGCTCACCAGAGGCCCAGTGCACCGTTAGGATCTGCAATAGGGGCTTGTTCACCGGCTCACCGACTGGGGTTTTCTGCCTGGGTACAGTGCTGGCGGAGAGGGCAGGAAGTAGAGGGCGCGACAGGAGAAAGAACTGATCTAGCTGCCATATTGTAAAAGCTTGCTCGTAGTGGGGGCTGGAGTTAAGTCTTTTAAGTTATGAAAGTCCAGGCTATGCTGACCTGTCACCGGGCGATTCCCTTGGCCAGCTATTCCAGGCTGTGTTCTGTACAACCATTTGTCTCTATTAAAATCAGGTCTGGGCAGAGCGAATTTAAAAGCACATGGATGGTCCCATGGCTTTATGGAAGGGGCGGTCTCTAGTCGCACTGACCCAACTGACCAGTCCGTCCCAACTCCCGCGCCGTACACCTCTCTACGCATCTCTTCACACAGCGGCAAGTATGATGGTCCGGAGCCGGAACGTCTCGCCGTATTGAAGATGGCAGCACTGCTGGGGGCGCCGTATGTGGATGTGGAGTTTAAGGCTTCGCCGTACTTTTTTGCTGGTGGGCTGGGGGTGGTTGCTATTTGCGGCTAATCAGCATCGAACCAGGGGCACCGGAGTTGCCCAATGGGGGGCCTGGCGGAAATCGTATCTAGTTGAAGCCCGCCCGCCGGTTCCAGCGGCGTTGGTGGCGACGCGGCGAGAGAAATTAGCGGCACCTCCCGCAACAGGAAGGCCGCGACAAATCTGTCAAACACGGGTCTTCTTGGCCTAAGCAGCGGGTCTGCCCTCTCTACGTGGGCCGCAATCTTCAGGCTAGGTTCGGCTATGTTTGGCCGCGTCGCATTTTGGAATATGCAGCCCTGCCTGGGTGGGGGCAATGAGACTTGAGCTAGATTTGGACACCTGCGCATAAGTCCAACCTTTGGTCTAAAACTTATCCACTATTGCTTTGGTCGTCCACATTTTTCCTGATTTCAGCTCTTCCCTAGTGCCCGATTCAGGCCAGTTGTAAACCTCGGCCTTACTCATCGGCGCCGCCGCTGGCATACTCGACGTTGTTCCTCTTCCGCCCAATTCCCTATATGCCGATCCTCAATACGTATATAATTCCTCCCCGTCACCCCTTCAGATCAACATGAAGTTCCTCTCAGCACCAAGGTCATCCTCTCATACCACGACTTCCAGCAAACCCCAGAGCCCGCCGTGCTGGAGCGCCTGGCCGCTGCCATGTTGGATGCTGGGGCAGACATCGTAAAATTGGCCGCTATGGCCAATGATATTACGGACGCGGCGAGAATGCTAGACCTGCTCAGGCAAAAGAAATGTGAGCTGTAGATATGAAGAAGGCAATGTGCGGCGGTGAGCATCTTGGTCCACAATGGAGTAATGTAGGCGTCCCGTCCACTTCCGAGACCAGAGATCTTGATGCAGACAGTACCCACAGTCCTGCGTCTCTACAGCCGGGCCATCGTTTCCATGGCACCCCAAATGTCCGTGTTGCAATCTGCCCCAATCGACTGTTGTGGTCTTCATCGCCTTCATCACCACCACTACCACCACAGGTCCCATGATTGCTCTGTCCATGGGCGAGAAGGGCCAGATTGTACGCCTGCTGGCAGCCAAGTACGGTGGCTACCTTACCTTTGCCGCGATGTCCCCCGAGCGCGCCTCCGCACCTGGCCAGCCAGACATCGGCAAGCTGGCGGGTCTCTATAACTACCGCCGCCAGGGCTCTGGAACAAAGCTGTACGGTATTATCGGCAACCCCGTGTCGCACAGCAAGAGCCCACTCATACACAACACCGCCTTCCAGCACATAGGTGCGAGGAGCACTTTGACCCCTGTGCGGCGGCTGACGGGCGGAGATAGCCCTTAGGTAGTTGGGCCGCAGCGGTGTACGACGGTTTGATGGGCTCAAGAGTGGGATACTTGAGGAGAGGGGCCGAGAGCGCCTGGGATTGTTGTGGAGGGTCATGCTTGAGCCAATTTGCCAGTATGTGATAGCGGACCTTACGGACGCTACCTGGGATTTTGTTGGCGGCACCCGATCCACGTGCCTGCGAATTAGGTTTGACCATTACCTTATCTTCCCATGTTTCGTTTGCTGTCTACCTTCTTGCATATCTTGTTCGCATATAACCCCGCTTGTTTAACAGCGCCCGCAAGATACCCTACGTATCTTCCAAGGCCTTGTCACAAACCCGCCTGCCCTCTTAACCACATAATGCCCCTCTGCCCCTCCAAGTACAGGCTTCGACGGCGTGTACGTGCCGCTGCTGGTGGACGACCTGGAGCACTTCCTGACCGCCTTCAAAGACTATTCAGATTTCGCGGGATTCTCCGTCACCATTCCACATAAGGTGTGCAAATTGGGAAGGCCAAAGAAGCGATGATGCATGAAAGGGGCAAGTGCGGCTGTAGTGGTAGCCTGGAAGGACCTAGCAGACACCGAACCACTACCTATTGACGTCCTTCCGAATTGTTCCTTGCTGCTACAAATGCTATCACGTCAGAGATGTAGTCCTCATCTTTCTTCACGGATGTGGTCATGTACACCTTCGCATGTATCCTTTATGGCAACAGGAAGCGGCTTTGCGACTCGCATCAGAAGTAGACCCTGTGGCGCGCCAAATCGGGGCGGTCAACACCCTTATACGGCAACCCGACGGATCTTTCAAAGGCTACAACACGGACTGGCTCGCAGCCATCTCGGCAATCGAGCGCGGGGTAGCAGGGCTGTCCGGTGGCATTGCATCAGCGGCAACAGTAGCATCGTCGGCGGCTGAGAGCGAGTCGCCGCTGAAGGGCAAGACGGTGGTTATCATCGGCGCGGGAGGTGCCGGCCGCGCCCTTGCCTTTGGCGCAGCTACAAAGTGGGTACCAGGAACGGTAGCTAGGGAAGGGTGGAGGAATGGGAGGAAAGGTCACTTCACCTCGAGTGCGCCTGCTCATGCACCCCTGGACATGTGTAAGTATGCACCACATGGCGCACCTGCTCTTGTTTGGAATAGTACCTCATTCTAGCCTTTTTACTCGCTTAGGGTGCACGTGTTCGCATGCTCGTGGCGTACTTAGAACTTTAGGGGTATCTCTCATCAGCATCAGCCAACCGCCTCTTGAGGGTTCCCAGGGAGGGTTCTGAGGGGACCCACCGTTACCTTCTACATCCCTCCAGGGGCGCCCGGGTAGTTATCGCCAACCGTTCCCAAGAGCGGGCCGATCAGCTGGCTGCGGCGCTGGGTACCTCTGCGACAAGCTGCTCCTGGGAGGACCTGGTTTTGGGGCGGGTGACGGGGGATGTGCTGGCCAACAGCACCTCTCTGGGGATGACCCCCCACGTAGAAGAGAGCCCCGTGCCGCCGCAGGTCGCGGCACAGGTGAGGCGTGCAGGGATTAGCCCTGTTGCTTAAACTGGACTTGGAAGGGACCGAAAGGAATAGATATAATCTCCGGGGGCGGAGGCCAGCGCTTGACAGAGATACATTGCGGAGATGGGCTGTGCGCTTGTACGCCGCAGGTCGAGATACACCTGTTCACAATATTGCCATTACGCACGCGGCCGTAATTGCTCATATATTATGAGAACTGGCTTATGGTACCTCCATTCACTTTGCCTCTTTTCGTCAAGCATCTCCCCCGCTTTCTTTCCTGGCCTACGTGACCCGTCCTGCATATACGCCCTGTGGTCCTCTCGCGATTATACAGCAAATGCAGTTGGCATTTAACCAGCCCCGTGCAAATGCCGTTTGTATTATCCATCCAATTTCAGTTCAAGGTGGTGTTCGACGCCGTTTACAATCCGCTGTGGACCCGGCTGCTGCTCGATGCGCGGGCTGGTGGCGCCACGCCAGTGGATGGTCTACAAATGTTTGTGGGTCAGGCGTTAGAGCAGTTCCGCCTGTTCACGGGTGGCGCAGAGCCCCCTGCCGAGCTTATGGAACAGACAGTGCTGGACAGCATGGGGACGGCGGCGACCCGCCCCGTTGGTGGGAAATAAGGGATAAAAATCACGATAGTTCGCTCATTCTTCGTTCTTACGCGGCGGAGCTATGGGTTTTTGAGTGAAAGGGACGCGAATCTATTCAGCGGGATGGTTTGAGGTGCTTATGGTTGTTGTTGTGTTGGCAGTCGTAGACATGGGGAAATGGGACTGTTGGCGGTTCTGAAATTGAGGCGATACAGAATCTTCGGCCCCAGGATTCCGCCTCAAGTTCTAACCGGCTTGGCTTGCACTCTATGCTTGGATATTGACTGCTTCGTTGAGCAATACCCGTGATCACCTTGTGTAAGCACATACGTCATAAGAAGTCTGATGTGTATCAGTGAATGTACAGGTACCATTTTCCTTCAAAGCTTTCGACATCTATTTCCGATTGTATTTCTCCACGTCCATTTTCGTACACTCATATCCGTACATCTGTCCTTGCATCTTATTATTTCTTCTCAGAGGAGTCAAGCCGTATGCCTGCTGCCAGCGGGTTGGCTCGCTCTGAATCGGTTTTGGCAGGTACACCGCGGCTGCAACACCACAGGTGTCAGCTTCCTGTGCTAATGAGGATCCAGGCAGGGGCTATCCGTTTTCATTACATGGAGATGATATGGCAAGGAGTTCGGATCCTTAGCCAACGGAAGAGCATGCAGCTCATAACGGGCAAATATGCGTCATGTTTGGTGGCGATGATAGCCGTTGGGTGGAGAGATACCGGTACAATCAGTTCCAAAGACTGGAAACTGGGTCAAGGGTAGCCCTGTCGTCCCTGTCTTGGTAGTAGTCTTGGTAGCCCGTCGATTAACGTGGGTACCAAACAACTCGTTACATTATCCGTATTGCTACCAAATCATATGAACCTAGGTCGTCACGGTACGCACAAAGATGTAGTATCCTAACGTTGTAGAGGTAGATAACTTTTGGACTATCCAACCACAGTTGAGTATTCTCATTACAGATGTCCCCATATTAGCTGTTATTATGAAACCGGGAAACTACATTCCTGTTACGCGGCAGGCGACCAGTATAACTGTTTTTGAGGCGCGAACTGCGTTGAGCAGATGGGGCCAACCATCGGACGGGTGCGCTGGATATCCGACATGCCAGACAGCACGTCTTTCAACTCCTCAAATTTATTCCATTATTCGGATATTTTAAACATCAAAAAAAGAAATCGCGACTAGGCAGGATTTCCGAAGGAAGGCCCCATGGCCCCTTAACTAGTCAGAAATGACAAACAAAAATTTCCCCAAAACGATTAGAACAATGATCCCCTATCGCTTTGACCCCGCAATCATCTCGGTGCCCTAAGACCTCTTATCTCAGCCCCGAAGCCCCATAAGCCCCATGTGGCCCTTATCCCTATCGACTGTCCATTAAAATGAGCAAGGATCTTCTTGTACGTACACAGTGGTCCAAGATGATGCTCGCGAAGCGCTCCCTCCTCAGCCGGCCGCAGGTCCGCCCTGCGGCCTTCCGCCCTCGCCGCGCTGTTCTCGTGCGCGCAAGCGGACAGCCAGCTGTGGACCTCAGCAAGAAGGTCGAGGACGCTGTTAAGGACGCTGAGGAGGCTTGCTCCAAGGGAACATCGCAGGTTAGCCAGCAGCAGATATACTAGGGATAAGGTTGTCATCATTACATCTGGGCCGTGTTGCAATGGAACCTTGTCTGATGCTACTCACGCCCATTAACCTCTGGCAAAATTAAGACAAGTACCTTCGTTTTCGGGGTGCTGGTGACTGCACTTATTAAAGTGCTTAAATTCTTTATCCCTGCGTAGCTCTTGCTGGCCAGGCCTGTGATATGCGAAGGATGCACCTGTAGTTATTTGCTCTGTGTTTTTAACAAAGTCATTTGTCTTTTGTGTTACGATCAGCAGGACTGTGCTGTGGCCTGGGACACGGTGGAGGAGCTGAGCGCTGCCGTCTCGCACAAGAAGGACGCTGCTAAGGCTGATGTCACCAACGACCCGCTTGAGAAGTACTGCCAGGATGCTCCTGATGCCGACGAGTGCCGGTGGGTTGAGGGATGTTTGCGGTTTTGCTTGCTCATGATCGTATTGCGCTATCGGCAACCGTTTCTATCTGCCTACATTGACGATCGTTCTTACATGCTTGGATATAATAACATGGAAAGCCGTGCACTGACAGTTGCTTGATCCTACTCGTATCCTTTGTCAACCCGCAGCGTCTACGAGGACTAAGCCTTTGGTGTCCGTCGAGGCGGCGATCTTCAGGTTGGCGCTAGTGCAGCACGGCCTGCGAGGTCTCGGCTCTAAACTCTCGTGCCGAAGTGATGCGCCTAGTGTTACGTTCCGCGGAGTTGGGGCTGCCATGTGGGCTCGAAAGACTGGATCCCGCGGTTGCGGGGGGTTGTTGCAGTGGTCTTGGGCGGTTGCAGGTTGCACTTCCTATTAGCTCCTTTTCATGGCATCGCATTTCTGTGGAGTGCGATATTTTGATGGTCCGGGGTTGTCCCTGATTCGGCACAGGCAGTCCTTTCCCCTTGTACTTTTTATGTTGTAATGTATACTGGCCGTCGTGGCTCGTCACACCGGCTCTATCTGGCAATGTGTAAAGTCACAAGGTGATTTACCGTGCACTTCCCCTGAAAATATTCTGGAGTTAACGAGCTGTGAGCTAACAAGTGATTTCGTCTCAGTGCAGATGAAGGGCTTAATGAGTGTGATGCACCGTATATAAATACCTCACCCTGCTGCTGAGCAGCTTCAACATAGCAAGTGTTAAGCAAGTTCTTGCTAAAGCTAAAGAAGGGTCAAGTCTAACTGCTCAATCTGTTTCGACAAACACATAAGATACCACGCAATTTACCAAGGAGGTTTTGGGCAGTAGTGCAATCATAGGTCAGGCTCAAAAGAACACAATCAGAAGTTTCAAACTGCAGCGAGCGCAGCACGAAAAGACAAATTATTGATGGGCATCAAAACAATACTGGCAAAGTTTACAATTACAGGGATGGTATTCAACTTCTCGTCTGTTCTTTGCTGTGTACGGACTACCAGATGGTAATTTGATTATGGTCATGCGGGGGCAGACCAATAGGGAAAATACACTTTCCTGACGTGTAGGATGGTAGAAGCCTCCCTATCCATGCGTATGTCCAAGCGTGCGTGTTGTGCGTATCAAATGGCATTAGGGGTAATAAACCACACCTTGGATAGGGGTCATGGACCTACCTCGGACGGTCGCCTCTTCGCTATAGACTTGAGCATAAGGACACCACTGTTTACGTGCAAAAATGGCAATTACATGCCATTGCGGGTGGCCCGGGTCTGAGCCGCCTCCGAGGCCCCAATGGCATCATCTTTGCACCTAAACAGTGACACAGGGAGCGGTTAATCAGTTTGTGACAAGGGTCATGTGACATTTGCCGCAAGCTGAAGTATGGTTCCTGCAATCTTCGGAAGATTTGGAGCAAGGCAAGTGAGATGCGTAGTTTCCACCATGCCAATGAGGGGTGGTGCTTGATTTCAACGATCAGGTCGATCGCGGTCGATTGTTTCGCTGCCTTGGGACTACATCATAAAGGTTGATCCCCGCTAAAGGCTATATTCTGAGACGCCGTATAGCAAGTTGACTTTCGTTGTTGAAGTAATCATTCGCACTCCAAGGGAGGTGGCTCGCTTGTGGCTTGCTGCTTGGGGACGGCGGTAGGTCGTGAGCCTATCACTGGTCTTGGGGCCCTTGAGGCAATTTCCCCATGGGTTACGAGTCCTTGGGTTAACTGGCCATGATTGCTAGGGTGGGCTTCTCCTGTCTCCGGTTCACTTTGCCCGTCAGCTATTCGTTTCACATTCTGGAGCCAACCTTAAGCACACGAGTTAAAGCACACGAGTTAAAGCACACGAGAAAGTCTAGTGCACCGGCGAGGGCAGGCGGAACTACCCACAGGAACGCAACAAATATTCGTTGCAGGGTTGCAAGAACAGAAGGGCGACCCGCGTGGATAAAATAATATGAAAGTCGCTGTCCAAAGAAGTTCTCTGCGCAAACACAACACCCGTACGATAGGCCGAAACGAGGGAAATGAAGAACAGAGGAACCCAAAATGGGTGTAACGCTTTGGCATCCATGTGGTACACAGAGATCGAGAATGTCAAACAAACAGAACGTCACCCAAGTGTGATGGCCTCACGCATTAAGGGAAGCTTAATCACCTTGTCACCTTCAGTCAGAAAGAAAGCCCCCGTAGCCTAATAAGCTAAATCTAATCCCTTGTCCATATCCCTAGCGTCTTGTTTCATGGAAATAAATATTGGGCTCGAGCTCGGACTTGGAGCCTCACATCCCATCTTAGAAGAAAGACCATGCGCCACAGCACCATGTCTAGCTGCCCTGAACGGTGGCCACGCCGTACCGCGGGTATGGACATCCCCGCCCCCAAAACGCTCCTCCTTCGTAATCTCCGCCCATCTGCTTGCTATTCTGACAAGATCGCTCACCTCACTCTATCTTCACGAGTCCTTCGTTATTCCTTCGTAGTATCACATCGCGCCGCACACTGCCACCAACAGCCATTACACCAACAGGCCGCTGCCTGGCCCCGCTTCACTTGACTCATTCTTTTGCCCGCCCAAGGGCCTCTGCTCCCTCACCATGACGTGAACGGAGATTGGCGGTTGCGCTTGACCTCCCGCCTACGGATAATACTGGCTAGATTTGCATGAGCCAACACGCCTGTCCGCCAATATCATCGCGGTGAATGCATGCAATCGGTGGTTGCAGTAGCGCCTGGCCCATTACTTCCCACTATTCGCTCCTCGCTCAATTACTGCCCCTTGCGCTGCACCACGAGCTTGTGTGCGTTGATCAGCTGGTATTTGCGACTATGTTCCCGAATGATAAGAGGCATGGAGCCCTCCTCAAGGATCTCGAAGTCGGGTGCAAGAAGCGATTTGAGCACGTCGGCGGACCTGGGGTTTGATTGGGGGAAACAGATAAATCTATTAACCCTGAGCGGGTGAGAGTGCGAAATAACAATCCCAACCTCAGGAGTAATGGCACCGCCGTTCCTTTAAGCTGGAGGGCGATATGACAGCACAACAGCGAGGGCCAGGAACTATCAAGGTGCGCCCGGGAGTCATGACCACCATATGAATTCAGAGAGATTGAGATGCAAAGTACACAACACCTCGGCAACCGGCAACTGACACCGGCTTGCTCCAACCGGCTCCTTATACACAATACGCCTCCCTTGCACCCACCTGTTCGGCAGCCCATCCTTGTATCCACCGCCCAGCCAGTTGCTGCGGTCCGTGTACTGCTCCAGCCACGAGAAGGGGCTTGTGATGAGCGCCACGCCGCCCGGCCGAAGCGACGCCTTGACTTGTGCCAAACATGCTGAGGGCTCTGGGACCCGGCATAATAGGTTTGCGGCCAATACTGCGTCAAATTGCCCCAACGCTGAAGGCAGGTCACAAGCGTCGCCCTGGGGAAGGCACAGGACAGAAGCACGGGTCGGAGAACGCGAATGAGAAATCGAGTGGCAAACAATGCGTCAGCGGAAAGGATGGACTTTGCCCAATGTGCTTATGCGAGCGTTGGTGTTAGTTGCCCTAAGTTAACAGGGAACCTCTCGGGATCCACAGCGGGGCAGGGAATAGATGTGAGGTGACAGCGACACCTATACATGGCTTGTAAGGGCCTGCTTGAAGTGCGCTGCAAGTCACAAGTGTTACAGACGCCGCTCCCATGTGGAAGTCCGGTTAATGCGCTCATACCATTCGCCCGCCCTTCACCTGTATGAATTGGCAGCGGCCCGCTTCGATGGGGTACTTCTCCGCATGCGAGGGCGCTGGTAGGGCGGCTGTGAGGCGCTCCGTGATCTCCCCTTCCAAGGCACAGTCATAATCCATGCGACCGTTGTCCCGAATCTTAGAAGCCACTTCAATAAACCTGAATCATCAAAACGCACAACCAGGAAACAAACCATGGGAAAATGGTTTCTGGCGTATACAGGGAGGATCCCGCTTAATCGCGTCCCATGCCACGTGAGTAAACGCAAGGCATAGCGATTCCTTTGTTCATGCCCGGGACACCCGACCCATGGCCGACTAGCAGCCATTTTTCCTTGTCTACCCTGCATTCCCTTCGTTCCACCAGCGGTCGGCAACAGCCCATGGATATGTACAACCGCAAACATGTATTATCATCGTGGTCCCAGCTCACAGATGTGATCCAGCACGCCCTGCCCAGTCCGAACACGTACGTCTTTGAAATGTCCACGCCGACAACCTTGCAGAATCGCCTCGCCAGCTCAAATGACGACCTCCCAACCGCGCAACCTAGGTCCAGCGCCCGCGGGCCTAAAGCCACATCACGGCCGCTAGCCGATACCGTTTCTGCAGGCCCCGACGTGAGCACGCCGCAACGATCAGCCCAGGCGGTGAGGCACTCGGCCAGCTTGCGTGGGAAGTCGAGCGCATCGGCAATCATCCCGGTCTCACGGACCATGTCTGGATAAATCCGGTCCAGGGGGCCATAATGCAGCGATAGGTATTGGGCCAGGATGGCATCGCTCTCGTACGCCACCTGGTCACAGCAGTTAAAGAGAGGGTAGACGCGAATATCTGAAACAATGCTCGGGAAAATATGTGTAACCCTAAACCCTATCATCCCGGGCAGGAGAGAGCCCGGATGCAGAAGAATCATCTCGAGCAGTCTCTTTCCCGTTTGGGCATAAAAGCGCTGAGCACATGAATTGGCAATGAACGAAAGGCCATGGATCCCTACAAGCTCCGCACCTGGGCTGCTTCCAATTTCGCCCTCGTGGAGGCGACCTCCTCAGCTTGTGTGGGAGTGAAAGCAGCGCGGCGGGTGACCGAGCAACATGGCCCATCGCCGACATGCGGCGGCGCCGCGTCCATGCACGACGTCTCATAAAATGGCGTCACGGGGTTCTGGGCGCCGTACCGCGCGCCGTCATACAAGGACATGTCCACGTCGGGCTTGACCAGGCGGAAAGTTGCGTGCTGGAAGAAGTGGGGCCGGAACTGGTAGCGGGCGAACTTGGAAGCCAACTGACCAGTGGAAATGAACGAGCCACCGAAGATCTACAGTATGGCAAAGCAATGCCAAACAGAGTCAAGGGCGTTGACTCTCTGATCTGGGGGAGCTTACGACGGCGCCTACAAAATCACCTAAGCCATCCCATTCGGAAAAGCCCTGTCACCATGACAACAATTCTCCACCTGATTCTGAAGGCGATAGTATTTCATGTCCCATACGCCCACGTCTCCGCCTCTATGTGGGGGGTCAAACACGCACGCGAAGCTTTAATAACAACACGCTGGACCTTCACGCCAACCCACCAGCTGGTGCTTTCCAGCAAAGCATGGGACGGAGAAATCCTCATAGTAGGGGTGCACCTTGAAGCCCGGGTAGGCCGCGTAGTGGTCCTCACCCCATTCCCACGCGTTGCCAAACACATCATGAAAGCCCTTTTCGCCTGCGAGGCCACGGCAGCCCAAAACCATGACAAGGTATCATCATATACACAACATCTAGTCTCGCACGGGTCCGCCGAGCAAGTATGGGATCAAAGAAGAACGCAGGCGAAAGATGAAAATGAACTAAAGGCTTTATGTGCGCCATAGCAGGTTCGGAGGACGGCTGAGTACAGGCGCCAGATGTGTCAGTACTCACTGGGCGGCAACTCGGTGACAGGATTCTGGCTTCCGTACGCCAACTGAATATTGAATCCACCCGCCGAAGATTTGAGTGCGTCCGTTCCCGAGGTAAGCATAGCTGCGTCCGCAGAGACGTGCTCGTTGGCGGATGGGCGGCGGTTGGGCTCCGCAGCGGCGGCGGAGTGATCCGCAGCAATCAGCATGTGCGCGTCAACCCTGTTGGGCGCATGCGCATGTAAGAGGAGGTGTTGAGGGAAAGGGACAGGAATATTGAGATCATGTCCACAGGCATTCGGGGTACTGTCAAGTGAGGACACCGGATTGCCAGACAGATGCACTGCACGATGGAACACCGCGACCTGTGCCCACCTGTCCCGGGTGTTGCGGATCAAGTTGTGCTCCGCCTCGGTGATTAGGCGGTACCGCACTGAAGAGCCGTCCTGCTCGGTGCGCCAGGCAGCAAATGCGCGGGCCTCGTGGTAGTTGACGTCCGCGGGCCAGTCCCACCGCATGTCCACCGCGTCGAACAGCACTCGCAGCTTGTACCTACGGTGAAAGCGGGACGGTGACCCGGGAAGATTGGGGGCTGCGGTTGGTGGCAGCGGGGTTTAGGGTGCTGCAGGAAAAGGAAACGCAGCGGAACATGAAATGATATCTCAGTCATTACGGGGATTATGGGAAAAGTAGTTGGGGATCATGGAAGCCGTGCTGCGGCTGCTCCATTCCCCTGCGTAATGCTGTGCCCCAATTCGCACCTGTGCAGTCCCTGCGGTCCGTCCGGCATCCAGAAAGTTGGCCACTTGACGTTGCGAAAGGTCTTCCAGCCCCAGCCCTCCGCCGACCAGTACTTGGGATTCATGTAACCACTGGCCTTCACAAACCGCAGAAACTCGCCGTTGGTTACCTTGTATTTGGTGGCACTGGAGGCAGAGACAGGAAAACAGAGGACCGCCCGGGCAGAGATGGTGCTGGGTTAGCAAATGATGAACAAATTGTTTCTATAATGCGAATGACTCAGATACAGACCAAAGCAAGCTTGCAAATCATGAGAGGAAGGCGACGCAACCTACTCTCACCTGAAAGCCTGCACCTGAAGCTCCTTGCGGCCATACTCGTTATCCCAGCCGAACGATGGGTAGGCGATGTCCTTTCCCAAGACCACTTTGTCACCAGCAACTGGGACCTGCATCAAAGAGGATGATTACATGATTTTAGCAGTGTCATCAAGGCCACAGCTTCCGGTCAATCCGGCTCCCGTCGCGCCACACCCACCACACCCTATCCACCGCCCCGCCGCCCCGTACCGACTCAACGACTGACCATGTTGTTGATCGGGAAATCGACGCCTTCCGTGGGCACTGGCGCCGAGGAGTTTAAGGTGCTGGGGTGGTAATCCGGCCAGAACTCGGGCTTACGAACGCTACTCAGGGGCAACTGCAGCGCACGGAAGGGACGGAATAGAGGGGCGAGTTGACAGGAGGTCGACAAGCCTACAAAAGCGAACATGCTCCGCTGAATGTTGGCGACGTAGACCTAGTACTACGAAATACAGCGTACAAGCTCTCATAGTACTACCATGGAGCACCTCATTCGACTGATGCCCTTAAGCAGCTGCGTCATGCGGCATTTCTGCCGGCACCTCCATGCCCAGTCCCACCAGTCGTGGCCGCTAATGCCAAACCCTAATAACAGCCCCAAGCCGATACATTGTTATGGTAAACCCCCGTCCTACAACCTACCTCGCGGATGAGCACCGAGGACGTTTCAATGTGGATGCGCTCGTGCTCAAAGCCCATGAAGATAGCCCAGGCGGGGTCGTCCCAACCAACCTTAGGCAGCCAAACAATACCGCCCCAACATAGAAAGGGATTTGGGGTAAGTTTAGGATCGAGCGACCTAAAAACATATGAACTGGATGAAACTGCTGGTTAAGAGAAGACGGGTCCGGTCCGATTAGAACCATTAACCAAATCTGCCGTATCATGGCGTGGTAGAGATTTTGAACCAACATTAAAACCTAGCAGTACAAGATGTGGCAGAAGTTGGCTCTGTGGCCTCTTCTTCAGGAGCCTTAGGACAAGCGCCGAGGATATTTCGCTGCTCCTTATAAGATTCTCTGTTAAGGGCTCCCCAAAAGGGTGCAGGAATGCATCCACCTAGGCTTTGCTCCGCGCTGTTGGAATCTTGCCGTTGACCAATTTTTCAATTATTTCATCTTAAGCGCGAAAGCGTAGTGCATAAACATGTGTGCGGCCAAGCCCATCAACGCACATCCTCGTCATCCAGGCCCAAGGCATCACCCTGGGTGCCCACCACCCAGGGCCATGGACACCCTGGTTACCCAGGCCCCCACCTCAGCTTTGTCGAGTGCCGGGTGATTCAGAATGACGTCACGAACCACCACGTACGCCTGCTTGCGGTACTGATGCACCTCACGCACTGGTGGCCAGTCGTTCCGACCACGGGAGAGGTCATCCCAACTCATCTCGTCCACACCGGTCTCGAACAGCTGCTCAGGGTACCACGGTGGGTGGGCAGTAGAAGCTGTTGGGCTGAGTTTGAGATAACCAGTGGAATTTAGTCGTGGATAAATCATGACACATGACAGCCGCAGTTAGCACTGCCAACGCAATGCCATCGTTACCTGCTCAAAGTACGGGTTGACTCCCTTGTCCAGAAGCCCCGCAACTCGGAACTTGTTGATGTAAAGCACTGCAGGGTGGCCATAATAAAACATCATGGGGTGGCGGAGCTGATGGTAGGGCTGCCGGATGAAGGCGTCCGTCGTTTGCAAGCTCGCGAAAAGGACCTCTGTCAGCGTCCATACGTTGTCAAAGTAGTCCAACACCGATTGGCGCGTGAAGGACCGCAGGTTGGGTAGTGGAAGGGAGCGCAGCACGCCGGCCGCCTTATCAAAACCGGGACAGTCAGCAGGCGCCTTGCCGGTCCACCACCAGGTGCCACGCGGCCCCACAAGCTCGTCATCCATAGAGCGGCCAGTGATGGCAGTAGCGGCCCGTGCAAGGTCGGGCCGAATGTTTAGCGACGGGTTGCGGCAGGCCCCCATATCGACGCGGTGGCTGGTTGACATCTTGGCTTGGTAGTGTAGTCAGCAGAATTAGGTCAAATCCTGAATATGAATTTTATTTTAATGTGAGAAAGGTATAGATTAACTGAAAGAGGCAAGCCAATTACGCACAGGACAGGCGCCAGTACATGTAGGACGGTTTAGTAATCCCCGCGACGAGCGGCGCAACGTTGCGCGTACACGGACGCAGGTAATACAACATTCGCAGCAAGTTGCGTATTCGGCTGCCGGATTGGATCAGACTGTTCGCAGGCGAGGTTCTGTTGCGGACCAACGCTTGTTTTGACGGGAATGAAACCAGTGATTAAAAACCTATTACGATTCTACAATGTCTCGCCTTTAATAAGCGACCTTCAATACCTGGGATGATACAATTGTACCAAACTTCGGGAAATGGCGCCGCCCAGTGCAAGCGACCCAACAACTTCCATCAAAGGATTACGAACACCAACTTACTTGCACGTTTGATGCCTTGTACAGAGGTCCGGATGCGGCTAGCTCGATCCCGCTGTATGAACGAACTAGACTTGTTTAACCTATTGCGAACCACTGACAGCAAACCTTTAACTGTTTTCTCAAGACGTACAAGTCCTACGCAGCCTCCCTGAAGCCCATAAGTGGTCTGCTCTCACCGACATATTCCCATGACTCGCCCATGTTGTGTGGATGTTCGTTTGTCTCGTCCACAGCTCTGAAATCAGTACGACTGTGCTAAATGGCCGTAAAGCAAAGTATCATGAAACAAGTGACTCAGCTGATGTAAAATGAGACGGTTGACCTAATTTGGCATTAACGTAACAGATTTGAAGAATTCTAACCTTTCTGCTACTGGAATGCCAGACGCCCGGACTTATTCGCAAGTTGCTTGGTGTTTCATTCTTTCAGCCTCAGCAGCGCTTTTT
The DNA here is from genome assembly GCA_019650235.1 of Volvox reticuliferus. NCBI lineage: Eukaryota > Viridiplantae > Chlorophyta > Chlorophyceae > Chlamydomonadales > Volvocaceae > Volvox > Volvox reticuliferus. The sequence goes on from BNCP01000016.1 coordinate 983,303, forward strand.
TTCTTTCTTTTGTTCTGCGTTTCCTCCCACTTGGTCTCCTCACCCGTGATTTTCGTTTTGGCCGTCGCGGTCGAGCCCGTGTGTACTTGCAACACCCAAAATATCTTGCCTAGCAAATCGTGCTACCATCTTTCAAAAATCTTCACTGGGCGATGATTAATGTCGGGCTCCTTTGGAATGTCGCGCAGCGCAGCCTCGAGTTCTGTTCTGGCTAGGTGCAGCTAGGGCTAGGATTGTTCAGAATTTTGAGGGGATTGTCCATTTCACGTCTTGTTTGAGCTTAGAAGGGTGAGATTCATACCTTCGTAAGCCGGTGGCATACTTCGTACACCGTCGACATGCGACACATTTACATGCAACGCAACACTTGTATTGACCCCTGGTAGAGAATGGCGTTCTACACACTTCACACACGCACTACACAACCATTCGATATCGGTTCGCACCTGCTTTCCGCAGTTCCGAACACTTTAGGACGAGGCTTCCATGGTTCTTGCCCTTGGTCACCAAGCTGGGTTGCATCCTTCAGCTATTCCACGCAGTGTAATCACGATGCAGTATGCTTCCTCTCCTATATCTGGATATGCACGGTAGCAACGCTGCTCCCCCGGGACCGGCTTCCCAAGTGTAGGCCCGCTGTAACGCTGTCTTATAAGGTAACGTGACAAAGAGTGCCTACCTTGGCGATGCCCTTGCCTGTTACATGGCCTTACCTGTTACATAGGGACGCCAGGCACCTGTTACGGCCTTTTGGCTATATCTTCTCCCTGCCCCTTAGAATTGCGCAGCCTGTATCTCTTTGTAACTCGTACATCAGCAAGGATTTCGCAACGGCAGAGCCTGTAAGCATGCGTTGTTCATGCGGCATGCGAAAATATAACATGGTTTGGCCTCTTGGTTTTGGTGTTGCGCGTTCGACGGTTTCTGTCCATCAGTGTCAGTCCGCAACTCTTGCACCGCTTACTCATTGACCGGCTCAATGCTCGCGCTCTGGTGACAAACAACCATCAAACTGCATCCGACATGTCGTCAATGCACCAGCAAAATACCCGCGTTCTTGATCGCCCTAGTTACCTATCATGCCTGTCCCTAATGCGCTGGTGAACATTCAACCATTTTGAGTTATCAATTTGCAACATAATGCTCGTGTCCCTAGCAAGATCTAAGACGGGTAAACTTGGGAAGTCCAAGAAGCCCAGGCAACGCATTTCGTCAATTTAAGCCTTCGCCAGGTCCTGCTTGTCGTTTGTTCAATTTGTGACTATGCGCCAGCTCCAGGTCCTGGCTCCAGAAGTAATGCGCATGACACGGCAAACACAGCAGGCCTGGGTAATTATTACGCCGGATTCCATGGACAGTCCGGTAGATATGTAGTCTAAAGGTCAATCGACGACATTCATCAAACCACGACGGCCCCAGGAAGGTCCTGCACGCTTCTAAACTTCCTCCGCACCATGCAAATATCGGTGTGTTGCAGAGGGATATTAGGAGCCGTCGGTACGGTAAGTTGTCGATCGTGCAGCCACGGCCAGGCAGCGATGCTAGAATCACCTGCATGATCCATTGACACCAAGGCCAGGAAAAGCGGACAAAGAATTCGCTGAGCAGCAGGCAAGAGACGATAACCAGCTGGTGTCCCAAAGGACACACCCAGCAAACTCCGACGGACCTTGTAGTCGGTGGGACCCTGGGCCGGACCGCTCTGTACCTGGGCGCTGCTTGCACAAGCGGTGACATAAAAGACGGACGATTGTAATCCTCCACCCGTGCCTCTACCATGCATTTTTCCATGGGAATAGCTCCTCAGAGGACTTCTTTCACACATCCGCCGTCCGGACCCTGCCTTAAAACAGATATGCAATATCCATGCAGTATCCACGCAAATTCGGCGCAGAGGCATGCCCCGAGACCCCAAACCGAACCCGCATACACATGGATCATGTGTGTAAATAAGACGAAGTTTAGCCCCTACAAGCATAAAGGAGAAAAACTATGTACGGCCGGCGTAAATGGCTGCTGGGCAACAGCCGCGCGCCATGTAAGTAATGATGCGGAAGGGACATCGGTATCATAGAGGCTGTTGCAAGGCAACGGCCAGGGCGCCCATATGGACTACTGTACCTTCTGTAGGCACCTACCCGGCTGCTACAGCCCCCAACACGGCAAAGAGCACACCGGCAGCCACCTCGACGCAATGGTACCAAATACAATTACGATTTGTACATGCAAACCAACGTGAACTTGCATTTGGCAATCCCAGCAGCTAGGACGCATCATCGTTGCTCAGATGCCATCCAAACTGGCCATTCGGGTCTTCATCCATCTATCCACCCACGCCGTCACCCAAGTCGTCCACCCACGCCGTCACCCGATCATACGCATAAACACAGTTGACCTTTGTGCATACTCGCCTGGAAAGAAGACGTCCCAGGAGAACATAGGTATGCGGTTGCCCTTACACCATTTGGAAGTCTCTGACCATCGTCGACGGCTGCACAGCCCTTAACCCAGGAGCCACGAAACTCTTTGCACAGTGCAAGAGTTCGTCCATCGTGTGGTCAGCCCCAGCATGCTTAGTAATTCCTTAGCTCCATACAGAACAGCTTGTTGGTCTCGGACGCATGCTTGCAAAGAATGACCCCCTTCAACCCCCTGGAACGCGAGCAACGTCGTGGGTGGCCCCCCACAACCCATTGTCTCCCCGCCATGACAGCCTCCTCTCGGCTGCCGTCCTGCTGATGCCTTCCCTGCTGTCGAAGCCATTGCCGCCCCATTCTGACATCTTGCACTACCGCGATCTTTGTGGCTAGGAAGATGCCATGAGACCACGCCAGATAAGCTGGCAGGGCCGGCCCTACACCAACGGCAGGCATCGGCCATGGAAAAACCTACTTGTACAGCGCACGTCCTGCGCGTTAGCACAAACCAGTAACTACCACACAACATATACGATCAACACAAAAAAGCCGCGCAGGCCCGGGCAAGGACCGGGTATCACGACGCACAGTAATGCACAAAGGTGACAGAAGCACGGGCTGGAAGTCAATACTGTTAAGCGAAGTTGTCGGACGCCACCAAAGCATTTGAGGTACTGTGTTTATTGCAGCAGCCGTTACCGTCGCAGCACTCATATCTGAAGTCAACAGTCCGGCGAGAAGGGTCATCAACCTATGTCTCATACCACCGCCGGCACCTGTGCCGGAGGCAGCGGTGCGCTGCTGGCCGTACCACCAGTGCTCCCAAGGACACCCGCACCCAGTGCTGCAACGACTACGGCCGTGGCGGGCACGCTCCGGGGTATCGTGGTGGCGGCAGCAACTGCGAGCCCCGCCGCAAGAGGGCCCTGCTGCTGCTGTTGTCTCGAGGCACTCTGCGGCGCCACGCATGGAGTGGCAAAGAAGGGGTGCGCCAGCGCCTGGTGTGCAGTGAGCCGATCTGCGGGCTCATACCGCAGCATAGAGCCGATGAGGTCCACCAGTTCCGTCGCGTACGGTCGGGCTGAGGTGTCACCTGAAATCGTAAGAGTGTCAAGGAAAAGGCGTCCCGCGTTAAGGAATTGATGTTTCGAAGCAACTAGAGGGGGCCGTCTTAGGTGCTAGGGGAAAGATACCCATCGTGCACCGCCGGCCAAGCCACCATAACTATCCCATCTTTCAGCCACGCAATTACTCACCCTGCGCCAGAATGAGTTGGTGCAGCCCAGACAGCCGTTTAACAGCCTTAATGGACTTGCGGCTAGCCCCGTCTGGCCAGTTCAAGCGGCCACCCCCGTTGAAGTACTTGCCAGCCGGCGTGCGAGCACATTTGCACGACATGGTGGCTGGCACGGGTCCTAGCACCGCTTCCATCATGGCCAAGTGCTCCAGGTTTTCGTGCGTCTGCCCAACACATACCGGGACGACGAAGCGAAAGGCTTTTACAATGGATGAGCAAGAAATTATGCAAGGGCATACTACGACATGACCACTCCCAACGTCGCACCGCACCTGGAACAGCGCCTCTCCCGTGATAAGCTCAATAAGGATGCAACCGATGCTCCACATATCGCAAGGGTAGGACCAGCCCAATCCAAGGATGACCTCGGGAGCGCGGTAGTGCCGGGTGGACACGATGCAGCTGAGGACAGTAGCAAAATGGCTGATTGATTAGTAAAACCCACAAAAGGCAAAAGGAACTTCGTGCAACCAGCCAGAAACCTGATATGGCACTTCGTACGAGCTTAATCGTCAAAAACCAAGTCCTAAAGGGACTTTCGAAAGGCCCCAAGGCATAAATGCAACGACGGCACTGCAGACGTCCAGCCCAAAGCTCGCAAGGGCCTTCCCCCCAAGTCCTAACTGGTCGCTTGCATAAACCCGCGCGTCTTGGTATTACATACCTGTGATATTGTTCCTCGAATGTGGCGCTGCCAAAGTCAATCACCTTAATCTCAGAGGACGGCGGCCGGCTGCAGCAGCGCCCGTTACCACTGCACACAGATATGCAGAGATACAACCATAGGAACGCGAACGTGCGTATGTGGACTTGGTCATAGTTTGGCGAATCTCGTGCACTGCTCCACACCGGCCTCAACGCAAGACCCAACTGCAAGTTCCTACGAAGGGATTCTTCCACAAGCCAGAAGGCGCGGCTTCCCTTCACCGGATCAGCTGATTCTGCCAGGTCCCAAGGCCCCTGACCCATGCACCGAAGCCCTGCATTACGCCCACCTTGTCCAGAAGGCCACATCCGAATAATAACCACGCTTAACAATACTGTTCCTGCCCGGAGCTCACCTAGACCCGGAGCTCTCGGTCGGCTGTGCGGACTCCTGGCAGGTGAGTAGAATATTCTCCGGCTTTAGGTCTGTACGGCATAAAATGGAGGACAACAGGAGGAGGAAGGTCAATTTAGTCGTTACCAGTCAACGATACCCGAAGGTAGCCTTGTAATTCGTCCTGCCTGCCTACCGAGGGCGCGTGCATACAGCGGCCGAGCACCCCCAGCCAGCCGTCAACATCCTTTCTTTTGTCTTGCCCCTCGTTTTCTACTCCTCAACACTCTCCTTCCTCCGGCTCGTGGTTCCACACATCACTGCTGAAGACTCCTGGTGCTCGGCCGCTCTACCTCCACCTTCGGCCACCCACTCACAAACCAGGCCCGCAGCTGCATATGCCTCTTTGGTCCCACACCTGTGTGCACGAGCCGCAGCTCATGCATGTAACTGACGGCTTGGAGAAGCTGGCGGCCGAAGTCCTGCGCCCAAACGGGCGGGCACGCGGCGAGCAGGCAGGCAAGCGAGCCGGTGCCGGCAGGAGGAAATGGAGAAAACGTCACAGCACTAATTTGCGCTCCTCGCGTGACAGGCCGCGGAGCAAAGCTGGGACGCATATCCCGCCGAAGCTGGGACACGACCCATGCATAAAATTGATTGCGGAGGATCGCAGCACAAGAGAACTTGCAATCCCACCGCTCTCAATGCGTGCGCTGCAGCCAGCCCGCTCGGCCGACTGCATCGACCCTTGGTCCTCGATCCAGCCCATAAGCTGGGGCCAAGCTACTGGCAGTTATGCAAGCCCGCGCCCGCAATGGTGCAGTTGTGGAACAATCCCGAACAAATCCAGGTAAATGCGCCTCCAAACCCAGCCGTCTAGCCGCGCCCAACCGGCCTCGCCCCAAGACCCCATCCACACGTAGCAATTGCTCTCACCTGCACGAGGTCCAGCGGAAAAGGCTTATAGCCGTTCTTTCGCATGTAGTCGAAGAGGCTGAGGCCCAACTTCTCAAATACCTGCGCAGATGGTGCGACATGCGAATAAGTACTCACCCTTGGGCCCTGTAGCTCCTGCACTCCTTCCGCCGTTGTGCACGGCAGACAGACCAACAGCAGGACACCCCCCATGTATTCCGCACTGTCCTTGGGAGACCACACCCACCATGCACACGTGACCCCGGTAGTCGAACCACTCCCGCAGCGTGACGCAGTGGCTGTGGGCAAGCCAGATGCAAGGGTTCAGGTTTCGACGCCGAATTACTGGCGCGATGCGTAGTGTCACAGCAGTTAGCGCAAAGAAGAGCATGTACTTAGGGCGCATGAAACGCCAAAAGCGCGTAAAACACCTATGACTTACTTTTGGCCGAAAGGGTCATTCTTCTCCAGCGTATTCAAGACCTCAAGCTGCAGGGGGCATCAGAAGAGGGAGGCCTGAAGCTTCCAATAATGAACTCAAGGCTACGGAAGCCCAGAATTTTTCCTATAAATGAACAATATGACAGTGTACAAGTTTCAAAGGGGATGAATCTAGGCATCGGGAAAGACCTATGGCGCCTATGCGGTCCTGGGTTAAAAAGCTACCTTCCGTATTTACCTCGATCATAGCCGCGTGCCGGTATTTGTCAATATTCCGCACAATCTTGATGGCAACGTAGCCCTCTTGTTTGCGGTCCCAGCACTCAAGAACGCGTCCGAAAGTCCCTGGACAAGAATAAACGTACCTTTGCTATTACAGAACCACAACCACCCTTTCAAACATAGCCCTTCGAAATCCCTTGTAGGTTTCTTACCTTCTCCCATCTTCGATAGTATTTTATCTGCGCAGTTAGGAACATACATGTGTGAAAAGGTGCATCGCGGTGACATCATCATTCCTTGCGACCCAGCGCTTAATAGACTCACATCTCGAGCTCAAGTTTTCTCCCAATTCATACTGAAAATGCCCATCCTGTAATGCAAGCAGGTTAGAGTGTGACCTCACTGAAGAAGCAGCATGGCAAACACCCAGTACTGACCTTGTCGTCGTCTCGTAGCGGAGGGCTAAGCTTATCTGGCATTCGGAATGCAGAGAGACTAATCCTTGCTGGCACGCCAGGCCGGAAAATTTCGACCCGAGCTCTCTTGGGCTGCGTCGACGTGACCTGGGACCGAAAGGATGCCCTGTTATCAGCCCTCTGAATGCCCCAAATACGCTCCTGTTCCCGCTCTTTGACATACATAGGGGCCCACCTCCGTTGCTGGCTCATTGCTGCAGCTATTCCAGCCTCTCTTTGCGTTCGGCTGCGCAGGGGCTGGTCTAGAGGTTGACGCCTGAGCCACCCCGTCGCCCGGCATGGTCACAAGGACGGCTGTTGTCGTCAATGGAACAGGAACTATGACGACGGCAGAAGGAAAGAGCAACATAGGGCAAGCCAAAAAGATTCCGAGACGACTACGCCTATTGCGAGCCGCGTCCACTACGAACTAGATAACTATTATCAGGTATAGAATAAGAAATTAATTCGACGCTTCTTTGCAAAAACACTAAGCGACAGTATGAGAGAGAGCAAAGGAGCTTGCTTTCCGTCCTCCAACGGTCCAATTACAGCCTATGTACGGCATGCCCAATGTCCTGCAGAAACCCGCGCAACGGTCAACCTGACGAGGGTAAAGATACGTGCAATGCTTGTAAATTGTTCAAGACTGAACGGTCATCGATTTGACAAAGGTTACCGTCAGCTCTCTGCCAACCTAAATCTCAATTCTTCGTCCATCGTTCGCGCAAGTAAAGTAACCGTTACAAGGAGCATATAGAACCTGATCATCGTATCAAACTTCGGCGATGGTGTGGAAAACCCCCTCGCCACATGCAATTTGCGAACAGAGCAGGCTAAGGTGCCACGCAGACCTCCATAAAAATCTTAAGAGGCTGCATTTTCAGAATGCTTTTTTATTATATGATGAGGGTTCCCGTCTGGGTGTATGTGCGGGCGTTTGGAGGCTATCTGGGTATACAAGTTCCGGTTCTCGCGTGTGTCGAGTTACCGGGAGCTGTCCGGTCATAGAAATCATTCCCCCTTGTCGGTCATTATCCTTCGACTACGTCTGTCTCCTTACGTGGAGCTGAAAATGCACTAAAGCCCGAATGCTTGACGGTTTCCAATCTTCCTGGCTCGAGAGCCCTGCCCTACCCCATCTTCCCCGGCACCTTGCCCGGCTAGAACGCGTCATACTTATGTTAAGGAGCTTGCCAGGTTCCCTTTACGCACTCCATATCGTCTTCTCCAGTTAGGACTCAAGGGGATTGGGACGATATGAGAAACCAGAAATGGGTTGGGCAACGGGAAAACTCACCGCAAAGGGCACCGCTCGGAAAGGGCACCGAAGGAAAACCTCACCGCATCTCGCATCTAGATATCCAGGTCGCCCCCTTAGCCGCATCTAGATATGGAGGAACGCTAATTATATACCGATTTACATATTTAGATACATCTAAAATGGTATCCACAGCCAGGTGCTTTACCGCATCTGAGGTCCATTGATACCCTCCTAGGGCACCGGCAGCACAGGCGGGACCTCGAGGGCCCAGCACTGTTTGCGACATATTTGCGCGCAGTTACCCTTGCACATCCTTGTACAGGAATGTATGAGGAAATAGGGCATCAAGCATGGCAGCTACTTGACAGTGCAACGCCTAAACTGCATTAGGACGGCACGAGGCACCAATAGTAGCAGGACTTAGTCTGGTCATCCCTGGAAAGTTTAGGGGGGCCGACGTAGCAAAGCCCACCCATTCCGACGGTTGTATTGACTTGGACTGGACTGGAATCAGTGCAGCGCAACATAGCAAAGCCCACCCATTCCGACGGTTGTATTGACTTGGACTGGACTGGAATCAGTGCAGCGCAACATGGAAGGCAGTTCCATTCTCTTTTTTTGCATTTATGGTCCTGTTTCTTGTGACCTCGTCGACTGTTACTCACATTCCCAGGGACCCCAGCGGTCCACCAGGGAAATCCCCTGTGCACACTCTGTTGATGTGCCGTTAGGCTGTCCGACCCAAGCTGGACGACTCCAGGGGTAGCCCCGGCTTGCCACCCAGATGAGTCCCTTGTAGCTCCTTCGCAGCGGCCTCATGTTGTGCCTCTTCGAAGTGGGTAACCGGCACGCGGCCAAGGCCGGAAGCCTGCCAATGGCCATGGGACGGGTGGGCAAGGGCACATGGGTCGTGGTCAAGGCAATCGACAACAGAAATTGCTACTATTTCCGAGTGCAATGCTATTATTGTGATGCTCGGAGGCCAGCGTACAAATACTTGTATATCCATAATATGTCCTGCAGTCAGTAAATCCGTGCATGAACCCACGCGCCAACGCGCCAACTCGTATATCCGCTTACCATGGTGGCAGCATCCAGCGCGGCACGCGCCATCTCATACAGCCTCTTGCACTCGCCCGCGTCCTTCGCTGCCCAATTAATCGGCTGTCGGGGAATGGTGTTGAAGCCGCCCCAGCCAAACAGCTGCAAACCGAACGCATTGGGCCCGATATACGTACCGCCGCGGCCTGGCGACAGCAGGGGAGTCGAAGGCAAAGACGGGAAGAACGGGGGGACCCGATAGGCATGAATAAAACACTTGACTTCGGTACGTGGATTGGAAGGTGCAGTAACTCCAGGCCAACCGCATCTTGTTTGCCGCTGGGCGATTTAATTACTGGGTTGCGGTTTTGGTGTCACCTTACCAAGCAGTGCGGCTCCGTCGCGGCAAGAGTTCAGTGATGCTAAAATGAACGTGGATGTATATGACCGCTGTAGATTGCGACATGACCTCACCCTGCAGCTTGGGCTCGGTGGCAGCAAAGAGTGGGGCGATTGCGCCCCGCAACGCCGATTGGCCGTGCAAGCGGCTACTGATGAAGGCGGTGACAGACACCAGGTAGCTCATGTCGGCCTTGGCCTCGCCTGGCGTAGACACAATGCCTAACGAGGTGGAGGACAAACGGCAAGCGCGGGTCATCGAGGGAAGCGTGCACACAATGACCGAGTGACAGCGTAAACGATAGCATGGCTGGGTGCGAACCAAAGTCCCTGCCTACCGTTGCTTCTCACCCTCCAAAGCCCCCTTTCCCCACCTGGGTGCACGGGGAATATGTCTACTCCGGTGCCACGCAGCCGGCGGTTCAGGTCCCTGGACGCCATGAGCAGGTACAACTTGGACGCGGCGTATGGCTTCAGGCCGCCGGTAGTCATATTGACACCCCTGGTCACATGATGTGGCGTGAATCGGGTGGCGTGACGCGGAGTAGACGTGAGGCCCGGGGAGGAGACGGGTGCGGGCGAGAACCCATGAGGGGTTGTGCCAATGACGGACGCGAACGCCGAAATGGAGCCAAACCGCGACAACTCGCCTCCGCGCCTAGCCTGTTGGCCACCCGCGCGCTCTAGTAAGCCAAATATCTTTGGGTACGTACCTTAGGTCCTCCCAATGCACCTTCCCAAACATCTCCCCGAATGATGCGACGTTGACAACCCGGGAGGGAGCGCTCGCCCGCAATCGAGGCAGCAGCAGCAGTGTCAGGTAGAGCGGCCCGTAGAAGTTCGTGGCATGCGTACTGGGTAGTACGAGGCAGAAGGGGTGAAAGGACTGGGGCGTTGGAGAGGTCGCGTTCGACCGTGCACGTTGCAACGAAGCCCAACCGGTTCGCGCACAACGTAACAGGCGATCGGCACACAGGCGTGATAGAACCCCAAAACGGTGCTCAACACGAGCTCTGATTTCCTCGCACGCAACAATACCACCCACATCTCGATGCCGTCCACGGTCATTTGGTCTCCCGGCGGCGCCAGCACTCCCGCGCTGTTGATGAGCACGTGCAAGGGGGAGCCCGTGGCCAGAATATCATCAGCCAGCTTCCGGATGGACCTGGCCATTGAGTGATCAAGAGATAGGGAGGGAATAGGGGAAGCGCACAACGGTGAGTATAGTAGGGCGAGGAGAAAGTAAGTGCCACGGGTCAGGCAGTATGCTGAAGGCCCCAATAAAGCGGGAAAGGGACAAAGAGTTGATATGTGTATATGAAGTAAAAGGGCAATTAAGTATGAAATCAACAACCTGGATGTCCAGATCCTAACCGCCGTGCTCAACCACGCCCATACCCGTGTAAGAAAGCGCCTCTTCCCACACAACATTAGCGTTCTTGATAGGCAGCGCGACACGGTCTCTCTCCTGGCCGCACTCTGCTTCGTTAGATCTTGTTCTGGGCCCCGTAACTTCCCTGGTCACAACGCCAGGCACGTAAAGCCTCTGGCCACGGCCCACCCGCCACCGTCCCCGCACGCACTTGAGGGAAGCCATATCCGCTTGCATCAGGGTCAGCTTGGCGTGCGTAATCTCATTCTTGATATCCTCAACCGCCCTGGGCCCAGCAGATGCAATGAGCAACAGTAGATGGCACGGCAGGCCGCAAGTCACATCATCGACGTCAGACCTCCATACATAGCTTTGCCAGCCAGCTTGCTTGCTTGCATAGGAAGTGGTAATCAAAATCGTTACACAGGACGCAGCACCATCTCACCTGGGGCACTGAACTCCAATTTACTGCAGGGCCTCATGCAGACCCTAAACATGTCTAATTTTGCTCCCTGTCGATTGCCCATCCCAATTCAAGTCACTTATGCCACCCGCATCTCCGCTCGCCCATTTCCTCCACGCGAAGTTAGAATTCCCGGTGGTGCTTGCGATGGTGGAGGTGGTGGCGTTCATTCCGTTTGGTTCGCTCTTTCGTTTCCGCTCTTTCTCTTTCCTTACTTCTTTCCCTTCTCGATGTCCCGCACCACCATGACGACATGCGCATTGTTGCAGGCCAACAGTCGGGATATCTGGAAGCCGATGCCGCTGTTGGCACCAGTCACCAAGACCACCTGGCACCCAAGGGGAAAGGAGCGTTGTGTCTGTGTATGATGCGAATCCCCTCTGAAGTATCTCTCACAATGAGTGGTATGAGCCATTCCCGCTCACAGGGGCGATTAAAACCTCACATTCTTGGGCCCCACCTAGGCTGTCGTTAAAAGGGATGGCGCGGGTGTGGACGTCGAGCCCACCTGGCTTAAATAGATTCCTAAATACCAGTGATTAATGAGAGATGTCCTTACGGAGTTGGGACACCCACATCCGGGGACAAGAAGGGCTTGTGGTTGGTGCAATCAGCGACCGCACCTTTCCGAACATGTCGGGCATATCACGGTCAGGGTCCCAGCCAGGTAGCATCTGCCGCACGAAGCCCGGCAACAGCGACAGCAGCCCCTCGCCGCTGCCGGGTGACATCACCGCCTGCACGACCCGATATGGCAGCTGAATTAACGAGGAGAGCAGGTTGACCTTGGGCACGAGCGTGAAGGAGCCAGGTGGTGACGCAGCGACGGCCATAGCTACTGGTCCTCAGCGCATAACAGTTGGAAGGAATGTTCTTGAAGTTTGAATTGCTTTAACGGAAGGGGCTGTAATCGGTGAAAAACGTTTTTGAGTGGACCCAAATCGTTTGTGTGCAATTGAGTGTGCCGAGGTGTAAACAGCTGTCCGCAGCCGCCAAGCTTGACTGGGCCTGACAATGGCCACGACGCACTGAACGCCGATGCCCTTGGAGGGAATTACACTTTTTGAAATGAAGCCGTATTAGCTGGAGTTTTCGGCCCTTGAACCCAGTGCTGCAAAGAGCGCAGAGTCGATGCAGAGAAATTGAAGGAGTTTTGCACCCCTGTGCTAAATTGTGGAGGCGGGCTATCATTAGTATGTGCTGTACCTCCCCGTCCCACGACGTGTGGAGGAAAGTATCACCGCTTCCAACGTTGGGGCGCCCTGGCCACTTCACCGATGGGCGTATTGCGAATCATGCCCTCCACGCCGCACCGCGCAATGACGTCAGAGAAACGCTGCAGGCAACGCAGCACATAACTGCCTGAAATGACGGCAGCAAATTCTTGATTGCTTTTTATTTTTAAGCTTAGCGCATGTGTGCGCGGGCGGGCAATTGGCACATTGCCAGTGCTGGTCCCATCGCTGCACTTGAATCTGCCGCGCGCGGATAACTTGTAAGACCCTGCCGTGCGGTTTTTTTATTTGCTGGCGCTTTTTTGTCCATGCCTATAGGAATTCCAATTACTTTTGTATGAGTAAAAACAATTTATCATATGTCGCACCTCGGCTTCGAAAGGAACCGCGGGTCACATTTCCCCAGCAGTAAATAACGCGTCAGCAGCAACTGGAACAAGGAGAGCAGTAATACCAACCGTCTTCAAGAGGCCGTTGCATCTATCAAAATTCCAGATACAGCGATCGGCTGCTGCAAAAATGGCGTCTTCAACTCTCGGCAAAGACACAGTTGTGGGCGATGTACCCATGACGGAGCAAAGTCAGCCGTCAACGGCAAAGCTAGATCGCACCGCCTCGGGACTTAAGCGGCTTCATAATGGCGAAGTGAAGCACCAAGTCGCCGAGGACAATGGCAACCCAAATGCGAGCGTTGCTGGTGCCGGGGGCGACGCTGGCGTGGCGCCAGGCCCCGCGGAAGAGATACCAGAGGTGGTTACGTCCGGTGCCAAGGCCGCGAAAGCCGAAGTCCAGGTGTGCGGGAGCATGCGACGTGGCTTTCGTGCAGTTGTATTCTTGGAGTCGTCTCGACATCCTAACCGATATGTTCCGATTTATGCGCTTGGGGACCAAGAAGATGTCATGAAAACCTTATGGCTCTGCAGTACTTTTCGGTTTTGTCAGCAGTGGCATAGCAAAATATGCTTTTGACGCGCCGCAATGTGCCACGGATTGGCGGGAGCGTCTCCGGCCGTTGCTGTTTGGACTGTGGGTCGGTCAACCCGTTGGTCCCAATGCCAGGGTGCGACCTCCAAGGCGAGTGCTGATGTTCATTGCCGTCTGCAACCTTCCCTTTACTCCACATCTTGCGTTCTGTCGCTTGTCCTTTTCCTTGTAAATCTGCGATATGCGACCATACTTCGGAAGTAGGACTCCATGGTGGCGCCAGAGCCCGCCGGCAGGGGCGGTGGCGACAAGGAAACCATAGCGGTATTGGAGGTCGACGCCGGCGGCTACGGCGACCCCGAAGCCGAATTCAAGCAGCAGGGGAATGCACCGGAGGGCGTCGCCATGGCTGCTGCTTCTGGCAATGGTGGCGGTGAAGTTGGCATCGCCGCCGAGACATCGATGCAGCCCGCGGACCCCACTGCCGTGGCACCATACGAGAAGACCACGGTTGCCCCCCCCAACATTGACGCGAAAACCGCAACTGGTGGTGGCGGGAAGGCCAGCACCTGTGGAGGCGCAACTGCGGAGGTGGAGGATGCCGTTTTTCCTGGCTGTGGTGCAACCGCCACCCCTAAGGGTGCGCATCCATAACAATGGAACGGATTTTTATTAGGTTGGCAGCAGGGCCGGTAATGATGGGCGTGGATGCTCAAGTTCATCCGGTAATAGATATAGGTTAGCCCCGCTGGAGCGCATTGCCGTCCTCTCATCATCTTACTGTTGCTGTCGGCTTGCAGGTTAGCCCCTCTTTACCGATCAGTCTGCATCCTTTGAGCTTTCACCAGGACCTTGGGCGGAGTCACTGCGGGCGCGTGCGTACCAATGAACTGCTGTTGCGGCATTAACTCATCAAGTTTCCAAGTCCTATTGGGAATATTGCCCCTGCTCAGCTGCCTGCTCGGCAGCTGTTTTGTCGTCCAGCCTTCCCCCATGCAGGGCTGACAAATTTAGATGTTGGCCTATTGGAACTACACTGTTGCCACCGGCTTCTTACATGTAGTCCTAACTCAATCCGTTGCTACTTTCACATGCTGGGGGCGTTTTTAATTATCATGCATCCACGTCTTCAGTGCACGGTTTAAGGCACTCCCTACCCACGGACCTTGCCTGCTTCGTCGCACGCAGCGAGGACGAGCCCGTTGGCGGAAGCGGAGCACAACGCAAAGCAGAATTCAACTGGTGGCGCTGATGTGGCCCCAAACACCACCAACAAAAAGGAGTTCCCTTCACGAAGCACCGAGGCGAAGGACACAGGTGAATCAGCAGCCAAAGTGGGCATGGAGCCGAAGGAAGCTGACCGCACGTTTGCAGACGTGGCTTCAGCCTGAGGCAATTGGCGGATGTACGACTACTGGGCGGGAAGAAGTTCCCGCGTGAAATGTGCAGTGTGATCGCGAACTGGGTCAAGCTAGATTTCAAAATTGAAAGTTTTGGGCGCAAGGAGCGGCTGGAGTTTTTCTCGCGGCTTGGATGGTTTTGAATGCGCACAAATCATTTGGGGAGACGTTAGTGCGGTCGGCCATCCGTAACTAGGTCATCAGCTGTCCATGCAGAGGATCCTCACTGCTTCCCGATCTTAGGAATACACTCATAGCGTCAGTTCTTAATTGGTGGTTTATGGGGCGCGGGTGCGGTGCACATATGCCATATGCTGTTGCTTATTGTCCTGCAGACCTTTCCAGGGATCCAACATGTCTGCAGTCTAGGAAATCGCAATTGCCTAAGCCATAGGTGTTTGCCCGACCACGTGTATGATCCGCTACTCCATGCCTTCAAGGGCAATCCTTGGGATAGTCCTAACGACGTTTTTATGCATAGAGATTGCTGCGGAGAAGGGGAATGCCACAGGCAGGGTTATAGCATATATCGTGTAAGGTTGATCCAATACTGTACTGATATGCATTAATTCGTACACAGTGTTCATGGCCGCTAGACAAGTGCTGCCATCTCCCTGCTGTTCAGTAAGTTATTTGAGCAGCTGCATCCATCTGCCAAATAAGCTGGACGGGCGCTTACCAAAACTATGTTTCTTTCTGTGTGCAAGGGCAGATGAAACCACGCACTTCTTGCTTGGCGAGCAGAGAAGCTCATTTGGTTACGTTCTCACAGAACTTCCCATCGAGGGGAGGTAGTCATACGGCAGTGTACGGCACAAACACAAACATTAGGTGAAATGAAACATTAGGTGAAATGGAACACACACTCAGCATCTCAGTAACACAGGTACAATAGCACATGATGCCGAGGGACAAATTTCCCCCTAACATTCCTCCTGCAGTGAACCCACCCTGCAGTGAATCCTACGTAGTGAATGTCCTCGGGCGCTCCCAACTTGTGCCCGGTACCCAAAGGACGGGGTGGTTCTCTTATTTACCCGGCACTACCACATCTTTCACTTTCTGAGTTGTGGTGCGTCGTGACCCTGATGCAGCACCAGCCCGGGCATCCACCCTAGGGCAGACTGGATTACTAGACATCCTGCCACACTTAAGGTGTACCACTGCCCTAAGAGGGTCATTCCCAACCCAAATAAACTGAGCTATCATGGCGCTCTGGGAAGGATTCACAGTCAAAAGGGGGGAATGTAAGGACGTTGTGCACTATGGGCCGCGCGTCCTCCAGTTCAAATAATGCGCTAACCCTAAAAATGGTATTTTTGAATGACATTTTACAACCCTTTCGAGTTAGTAAGTTACGGCGTAGGGCCCTACAAGGACCAAGCGTCGTAACCAGGGGAGCCCTGGTCGTAACACATATAAAGTCCCACGAATAGTACGACTTTTGACCGGGAGACCAAGTCCTTGGCAATGAAGGTGTTAATTCTATAATATGTTTTAACGGCGAGATGGGGTTTTAGGGTTTACCTATTAAGGCTAGTAGGATTTACTGATTTACATAGCACCGTTGCCAGGGAAAATCAACATTCACACCGGCAGCGCGCATCGGTGAGAACCAAAGCATGGTGTAAGAGGGGTTGCTCGCACCACCACGCTGAACAAACGACCGAATAAAATGGATTGAATTGATCGTTTCCGGCATCTGCAAGCTAAGTACAAACGCGTTCAGTCGCCAACAGAACCTATTTTGGAGCTTTGGTCCTCTGCACTTACTAAGCCCATATCTCTTTGCATTATAAGGCGCAATTTATAGCGCAATTTTCTTCCAAGGCATCTTAGAGGACGTTATAATGAAATACCCGCTTTGAAACCATCGTACACGTACATAAAATTGCGGCTTTCAATGTGAACCGGGGCCCTCTTATGCTAATGATCTCCGCAATTGTTTGAAACCGCGCATATAATAATATTACGTCAACGTTATTTTGGTCCTTTCCTCTTCGTTCATTCAGTTAAGGCAGGAATAATGAATAGCCGGAGTGCTTCCATATGTTTTCGACCGCAGAGCCGCACAACGGATTTCGATGTGGCTAATAAGGTCAGTCAAAAGCTTGTTGGCGGCGACTTATGTTGACCGCTGTTGTAGTTATAAGGATGCTGAGTCGGTTATCATATCGTCTTTCGTGCGCACTGAAACAACTTTAAGCACATCATCTTCTTGCCGTCATGTCTAACCCCATCGGCTGTATGTGGGGTTTACTTCCGAAATGGGATTCCTGCGGCCGTGGCGGCGTGCTTCAATCGTTCCTCAATATAGTACCTTTAAAGATGAAATGTTTAAAATTATATTGTATCCTACAGGTGTGCTCAAGCTCGCGGTGTCCACCGCCGGCATCTCCGTGTGACAGATGTCGGCGGTCATGCAACATATTGTTTGGCAGCTGGGAAGAACATGAGCTGGAGTCTCTTCTTAGACTACAAGGATGCTGTTGCATGACCGATATTTCAGCGCGCATTCACATAGTTAGCAAGCAAGACCCGGACGGACATGATACCACGTGTTCTATACTAGCGGTAGAGAATGACAGCAACAGCGACAACGATGAAGACACTCACATGTCTTATCATGAATGGATTTCGTGGCGTCCGCCTGTCAAACTTCCGCCGGGCCTGCCGCGGCCGCCACTGCACCCGCCGGCTTTCTCGCCTCGTAGCGCAGTCACATCAGACGACGACCTTGAGGAAGATTGCGAGGAGTGGTACAACCGGAATGTTGCAAATGGCAAATTCCCGGATTGGTTACGGGACCAACAACAACCTTCCCCGGACGCTTCGCCGCCACAGCCGCAATCGTCGTGTGGCGGCGGCTGCAATAATAGGGACCTTGACGACAGTTGGTTAAACCGCAACGTTGCGGCAGGTCTCTTTGCCTCATGGCTTGCAAGTGCGTCGGGCGAGCCGGTTACATCTTGCGATGTGCTTAAAACCCTCGAGGAACAAATTTCTCACCAGCAGTTCTTCTCCGCAGCAGGACTTTCGTCTGTTGATAGCGGCATACTGGAACGGTCATCTGGCATCTCCTCGGTAGCGCATGCACATACTGCTGCTGTCTACTGGCCAGCAGCCGGTGCCTGCAACCCTTCCTCGTGTTTCAGCGTGGCCAGCAGCAGCTCCACTGTTGGCAAAGACCGCGACGACAACGCCTTTTGCTGTGACGCACTGTACAGCCCAATTGGATCTGACTGCCGCACCGCAATTACTTCTGAAGATTGCAGTCGTGGCAGTAGTCGCAGCTGCAGCTCCCTGAGCTTGGGCTCCTTGGATCCAGGAAGCGGTGGCGGTTGCAGCAGCTGTGATGAAGGGGATGAGGAGGACGCGAGCCGGGATGTAGGGACGGGGAAGGCTGGCCAGCTGCTGGTGCCTGGCTTTGAAGGGTCATCGCGCTGCTGTGATGTTTACTTGGAGGAGTCTGCATGTGAACGTGTAGACACGGCTTTCGACGTGTCCACGCCAGCACCGGAGGGTGACACGGGGGACGTGTCATTGGTGCGTCTGGTGGATTGCACCTCGTGGGAGCTTGAGGTTGAAGCTCAGCAGCTGCGGCTGGCGTTAACGGGCGTGGCAGCACCGGTTGACGGCTACAGCAGCTTAGTCCTGTGGAACTTGCATGGGCGTGGGGCGGGTGGGCCTTCAGCGTGGGGATGCGGTGCCTTGGAGGGATGCTCCTGGGAAGAGGACATGGAGACGCCGGCGAGTGCGTTTCAGTCTCCCTGGATTGAAACGCAGCTAGAAGGTCTATTAGATGATGTCGTAGCAGGGGCGCTGTTCGGTGATGTCGGTGATGAGGACGGGGAGCTGCTCGTTTGACAAGCGATAGACCGAGGGATTAGCATATAGTGAGTATGTGTGTACGGACGGCGCAGCACGCCGCCTATCCTGCGCCTTAATTAGGGAGTTATTGGCGTTTGCTGCTACAGGAAACTGTGGTCCTATTACGCAAGAGGTGAAAATAAAAATGGCATGGAGAAATGCAAAGACTGCCCGATGAGGGATTTTGACGCACGGTCTGGGTTACTCATTTTGATAAATTGAAGCCACCACCCGCGGCTATGTCGCCGCCGTTATGTGCGTGGCGTCAACAGTATAATAATGCCGACTTCGCATTTATGGGCCATCCAAAAATGCTGCAGACCACATGCGCGCGTGCGAATGACGTTTAGCTTTTTTGCATGTGCTTGCGCAATGTCCAAAGTTGCGTGCAACAAGTCCTCTGTGCGTTCGCCTTCCCATACTCTGGTATCGATGCTGGTGGTTTATAATGCTCCGCATTGGAACAACACGCAGTTTTTATCTCGATGGTGGGTGGGTGAGTAGTTAGTTAGGGGCATCTGCAGGTACAGCGAAGTGCATGCAATGTCAAGGCATCGTCGTTTCTGTGTGCACATACATCATTTTTTCTTTCGATGTCGGGGATGCGGGTTGGCAGTTCATCGTCATGAGTGAGTTTTTCCTCGGTGTGATGCTCTAATTTCTGCGTGTTGGGGGAAGGATCGGTTTAGCGAGACCTTGTGACAATAAGGCCTCCTTACGATGTCATGATTGATAGCATGAGTACTCTACGCGCGAACTCGATCTTTTTTCAGCACTACTTGCCTCCATACCAATGCAGCATTGGATTTAAACAGCAATTAATGTCTGGGCCTGTGCTGACACAGCCGTTTGTTATGGTTTGGCAAGTTGGTTCGTGCTGGTTGTTATAGGATGCGCGTGTGGAAAAGCATGAGCACAATGCCATCCCATTCCATACGCTTCCGCTGCATGGCACTTATTTAGAAAAATCGTTGTGTGGATTGATTCAACTTATCAAAGGTTCTGCAGGATTAGCAATCTTCGTGCTAGATATCTGCATATAACTACCCCATTTACGGATTGGTTGCATTTTGCTCACACATGGTTCTCGTTCCACATGTTCCTTTTCGTTTTTGTGGCCCTGTGATCATGGTTCGGCTCGAGCCCAACTCGCCCAGGCGAGGATTGGATTGGCGCTGTTCGCTTTTTACGTCAGGGCCCGCATTTGGTTCCTCCCTGTGCTGCCGGAACACGCACACGGGAGCAAGGTGAGCTCCTTGTCGTTCTTTGCACCCTTGATGGTATCGGTATTCGGGCAGCTTTTAAGGCTACCCACGGGGAGGCGGCCCTGGTACAAATGGACCTGCCCCAGGGGAGGGGTCGCCATGGCTTGGGCACGGTCCCATAGCTGTGAAAATGTAAGAAATTTAAAACAATAAGCACGGCAGGGCCATCTGATGTTCTTCTGCAGTGAAATTTATCAGATTTAGGCTAGCTACTCACATCTAGCAGCATGTTAGCAGGTGCTTAGCAGGCTATCAAGGCCCTAGCAGCATCGGCTGCTAGGCTATCTGCTAGGGGGGGTCTCACATAGGGTCCGATACATCAAGAGCCTGAGCCAGGATAAGTATTTGCCGTTGCCAAAGGGTAACGTATGCAGTATGAAATAGATGTAGATGAAAAATACGCTTAAAAGGAAGGATGCGCCGCCTTCTTTGAAAATTACGGAAGCCCATGAAACTATTCCTGAGAATTATGATTGCTCCACTAGCTCCATCCTACCGCATATGAGCTTCCTAGCTTGCCAGAGGGAGGATAGGAAAATTCCCACGATAGAACTGGCCGTACTGGGCGACCATGGGACGAGCTACGGTATAGGAACGCCGTGGTTTTGGTTTCGGGCCCGCACAACTAGGCCTAATATACGCCATTAATGCCGGACGGTCGAAAGCTAATTGGTTGCAACTCTAAAAAATTCATCGGGCGCAATCGGATACCAAATCACATAACGGCAAGGTCCACGAGAAACACTGCATGTTGCTGTTAGAATAAAGAACAGCGCAATGAGTATAATCCAGAAAATCAAGGAAATTGAGGATGAGGTACACGTTCAGCTTTTCCACCAGGCCGCCAAAACGCGAAGGAGCCGACATGTGCATCCTTCCCTGAACAGATGGCAAGGACGCAGAAGAACAAGGCCACGATGGGTCATCTGGGCATGCTCAAGGTGCAAGAGCGTGACCTGCCTTGGCTTGGCCAAACCCTGCCACCTGCGCCGTATTCCGTTATGCCATTTGCTCTTGGGTCACCCAGTGTATACTCTCGTTTTTTAAGGTTCCTTCAGTGAATCTCTAGGTGCTAGGAGCTAAGCTAATGAAGGAAAGGGAGGGGCGTGAAAAGGGAGGGCCGGTTGTCGGCACCTATGTTGAACGCGTCCGGAAAGATGATCAAAGGATGTACGGTGAAAATTTTGTTCAGCAAGCCCAACTCAGCAGGGCTGAGTCCTGTACTCAGCCTGGGGTGGCACTTGTTGTGCATACCGCGCAAACATACACATGGTTATTTTTGCATCTTTGGGGAATAGTGATGAAGGAAAACTAACCGGTAGTCCTGGGTACCGCCCAGCCTACGAAAACCTCCATCTCTCAAGGTATACTGACATGGTAACAGGTGCGGGTTGTGGCTGACGATGTGGCTGCTGACTGGTTCACGCACAGGCCAAGCTCGCAAAATTGCGCCGGGATCTCTTGGAACCAAGCAGCGGAACGAAAGGGGGCCCAGGCGGTGAAGGTGCGGCCACTGGGGAGTTGACCCGGGGATTGTGGCTAGAAATTTGTTCAGAAAGGCCGAAGCCACTTTGTTGCGTTTCAAACGAGCGGCATAGCAGTATCCCATTATTGTTTGCAATTATTTGTGTTATGGCTCCGCAATCACAGCTTTTCCTGACTGCCACAAGCCACACGCTGCCACACGTGCCACACCATCCCTCACTTCTTTTGTTCCCATAAAGGCTTCGATGTCACCAAAGTGGGCGATGCCCGAGTCGGTTTTGTAGGCTTCCCCTCTGTGGGAAAGTCGACGCTGCTGACCAAGCTGACGGGAACCTATTCTGAGGTACGAAAGCACAGGAATCTCATGGTTGCGTGTAGCCTTGGGTGCGTCTGCATTTCGAGTGTGTGCCGGGGTCCATCTTGCATTACATTATCGCCGTTACCTTTCAGTGCAGTAAGAAATGCAGTTCACCTATTGGTGCGAGGGTGAACCCCATCGCGATAGCAGAGCTGATAAGTTGCGTCCTAGTTAGCAGCAGCCACCTTCCGTAATAATGATTAGATGCAAGTTGCGTAAGTTTGGATGTGGGTAGGCCAACTTGCGTAATATTTCCATGTGCCTCCCCGGTCGCCTTCGTGCTATAATGCCTTAGGGTGTAGTTCGGGAATTGTCCGGCAGCCTAAAATCTTCGCATATCGCAGGCTGCTTCTTACGAGTTCACAACGCTCACGTGTATCCCGGGCATCGTACGGTACCGTGGGGCCAAAATTCAAATGCTCGACCTGCCTGGAATTATTGAGGGCGCTAAAGATGGGAAGGGTCGCGGCCGCCAGGTTTGACCTTTTAAGGGCAAGACGGCCAAACGGGAGATGAGTGCTGGAGGTGTTCATTATGATAGGTTACCTGGCATGCTAACATAAACAAGCCGGCATCCAGCTTTTTTCATTTTGTAACCTCTGCGAGCATTTGAGATAAGATTGTCGCAGCGCTGCCTTATGGGGAATGATATTCCAAAAGAGTGCTTGTAACGTGGTCATAGCTTTGGGGGTCATGTCTGCCTTGCCTGGTATCGTAGATCACTTCCCCTATGTTTCACGGCGGTTACATGTATGCTGGTCACAGGTGATTTCCACCGCTCGTACCTGCAACCTCATCCTTATCGTGTTAGACTGTCTTAAGCCCCTCACGCACAAGCGCCTAATCGAGCACGAGCTGGAGGTATGAAGTGGCTGGCATTGAAGCTGAGGCAGTACACGACGATTAAGGCATGTCCACATGTGTATGTGACGGAAATCTCTGTCCCGGAATCGAGGACATCGAAGGTCAACGCGGTCCTTGATATGGCGTTGGCGGGAAACATGGTGCAAACGTAGTAAATCGTGGTTTGCTGCTCAACGCGACCCATGATCATGACGCATGCCCGGCGTTATTTCCGAAGCTTCTCCATGTGACCGTGCAGGGCTTCGGCATCCGTTTGAATAAAAAGCCACCGAACATTACCTTCAGGTCGGCACGGGTGGGGGTTAAGGGGGATACGACCTTTTTCCTTCTCACCTGTTGCACGTTATCCCCAATGCATCTGGATTTCTCCTTAGCTGTTCAGCGTGATGCACTGGATATGCAGGTAAACTTACTTTTGAATTGCTGACCCACGAGGGTTCTTGGCTTGTTATCTTTTTTCTGCACGCACGCCATCTTTCAGGAGTCGCCTATGCGGCCAATTCACAGATCGAGCCCAGGATACCAATTACAGCTTGTCGGGCACGAGCACATATATGAACACATTTTAATGAAACCTCCATCCTCCTGTTGTCGCGCGAGCTTTAAACCCCGCTGTACCCATCGGCAGGAAGAAGGACCGTGGTGGCATTAACTTCACATGCTTGGTGCAAAACCCGAAGCTCGATTTAGATGCGGTCAAAGCAGTTTGCTCCGAGTACCGGTGAGGCTATACAAATGTTTCCGTATGTGGCAACTGTAGCTAGTATAGGTGGGCATCGACGGAGGGGTGTTGTTCCCTTTTTTCGTCATTGCAGCATTCACAATGCCGACATCCACATGAATGATGACTACGATATCGACGACCTGGTGGACGTCATTGAGGGCTCGCGTGTGTACATTCCCGCCATCTATGTTATCAACAAGATTGACCAAATTACCATTGAGGAGCTCGAAGTTATGGACAAGTAAGAACGGGCGGGTGAAGAGGAAAGTCTGGAGGTTAACCAAGTCAGCTTTTTGGGCGATGAGGACTAGACGTAAAACTGTTAACCACATATCAGTTGTATACGAATGCGGGACAGACAACTGCAGTGCTGCTAGTGTCGATGCTGCGCAGAACGGGGCATTCCTTCAAATTGTATCATATGCAGTTCTTTATAAAACAGGGCAGTCGGGCAGTCCCTGATTGTGCTTCGTTTCCATGAAGCCCCAAACATGGCGCACGTATGCCCACAACCCGGTTTCCCTCGCACCCTTATTGCTGTCGATTCGGATCAGGCTGCAGCACTACTGCCCCATCTGCGCCTTCCACGAGTGGAATCTGGACGGGTTGATAGAAATGGCTTGGGAGTACCTGGACCTGGTGCGGGTCTACACAAAGCCAAAGGGTAGGATGGGTGTGGTTACATA
The DNA here is from genome assembly GCA_019650235.1 of Volvox reticuliferus. Classification (NCBI taxonomy): domain Eukaryota; kingdom Viridiplantae; phylum Chlorophyta; class Chlorophyceae; order Chlamydomonadales; family Volvocaceae; genus Volvox; species Volvox reticuliferus. The sequence continues at coordinate 1,007,439 of BNCP01000016.1, forward strand.
CTTGTAGCCAGGGTCAGCCGTTGCTGTCCGTGTTTCATCCTTGCGCTTAGTGATTCTCAATCTACGTATGTATATCTCGTTTGGTAGGTCCTTGATACCTACTACTCACGATTCCCTTATTTTGCCATTGCCTTCAGGCAAGCTGCCTGACTTTAACGAGCCCGTGGTTCTGCATAGACATCGTTGCAGCGTGGAAGATTTTTGCAATCGTATCCACAAAACGTTGATTAAACAGTTTAAGTACGCATTAGTATGGGGTTCCTCTGTCAAGCACCGGCCGCAGCGAGTGGGCAGGGATCACGTGCTGCATGACGAGGACATCGTGCAGATAATCAAGCGGATATGAGGACACATGGGGCCAGACAGGATTGGCCTAGACAAATTCTGGAAATTGTGGATGCGGGACTGGGGGCGTGACCTGGGGTAAAGTGGTTGTAGGGCGGTTCGCCGAAGCTGCTTATTACTACTCCGTTATTGTAAATAGGCCATATTGCAGCGTCGGATCCTGCGGCAGAGAATTTATGCCTTGCAGGTCTGGTAATCCAATTGAGGCTTCTGTACCCTGGTTTGGTCCGCTCCTGTCCGCTTCAGGACCAAAGAGGCGCATCCTGGTAGCCTTCATGCCTGCGCCGTGGTCTTAATAGGTTGATGTTAAACTTTGCCGCTTACATTGCACCAAGGCATAGAAAGGCGTAGATAGAGGAATTACAAACGATAAGGCGCTGCAAATATGCCAATATGTGGGCCGCCAGTTGCCTGCCTATCTCCTTATCTGTTGTTTAGGCGTGAGCTCCAGCGTCTTGGATGTAGCTCTGATAAGCTTTACAGTAAATTCGTGGATGGGGCGGGCCGCATTCCTCAGGATCCTTGGCCGCGACCCTTTGAACCCCACGCCCAACTTGCTGGCCCCTTGCTCCCCAGCTTCTGTACCCGTCCCCGGCCCCCAAACCGTCAGCCCTGCCTAGCCCACCAGCCAAGTTGACGGCCATCTAAGCTACTGCGAGCGGAGCTGCGGCAAGAACAGGTCCAGAAATGTCATGACGGTGCCGAAACTGAGTAAAATGCCTCGCTTTGATAATGTACTTTACGCCATCATGCATATTGTGCCCTTAGCGATTCTCAGGTAAAGGTTCGCAGGTCTCTGGGGTGGGCCCATGCCCGTACAGATATCCATCACCTGCAATAAGTACATATATATATGCAGCACACAAATTTTATTTCTTATGCGTGCTAGTAGCTGTTGGGTCTCAGCTCCTCATTTTTACTGCTTCCTCCAAGGGTGCTCGTCAAGTCCACAATTGGCACCCTCATGGCGCCTCTTCATAAAGATTTCGCAACACTCATGTTCTCAAAGAATTTATCTCGCATTTACGCATGCATACGGGCATGCTGAGGCGGATCGTTAGCCGTAACCTGGCGGGAGTGTCAGCGAACACCCTTGGGACATCACGCAATTACAAAATGTCTTTTTGTTTATATTAAGGCCATTTGTAAAAATGGTTAAGATTTTCGCGAGTTGTTGATGCTCGTCAACTCAATTTCGACCTCATCCCGTCGCCAAGCTCATGAAGGCATGCAATGTGCAACCTCGCACTCCCTATCCATAGTCCCCAGGTGCAATAAGTCCGTCAGTTTAACTGGTATCACGGTCGCAAAACGTTCCTCTTGGGTAAGAACCCATACCTCGACTTCAAAAATTCACCGAGCGCAGCTGCAAGTAGGACATGCAAACTCCTCTCGATTTCTGCTAGTTGCGATTAGTAATTTTTACTTATGTTTTCAGGTAGCGGACTCATCCTCGACTGGGCGGTCCGCGACATCCTCAGCATCAATAACCTCCATCTCGCTTTCTCCAACGCGTCTGGTGCTACAAGCAAATTTCATAACGAGCCTAGCACAGGTGTGTGACGGTTTGGCAGGACACGGCAGCTTAGCAAACTTCTGGACTGTCGTGGAGGTAAAAGGACGCCCTCAAGGCTAGGACTGAATTTCATGGAATGGGCATTCAAAGAACAATCTCCGTGGAATTATTTCACAACATTAAGTTTGTTCGGCAAGGAGTCAAGGCAAATTGGGAAACGACAGTTGGCTGCCTCCTGCGCTTCATCACACTAGCTTCATACAATTGTGCGCACTTATGCGTTACTGGGTGAGAAGGACAGCTGGTGACCCAGGGCTTGTTGCACACTCGGCACGAAACCACGCCAGGGAGCCACGCTTGTTCAGAGGCAAAAAGTGTGCGACTGTGGGGGTTGCATACGCGTTGCTTAAACTGCAAGATATTCCTGGGGTCCAAAATGTGGTTTGGGCCCTTTCCCTGTTAACTCGACAGGTTCCAACCAGCTGCCAAAGGGTGACCCAAGACAGTCTAACGACCAGCGTGCGACTTGCATGCCTCACACGCTGCAATCATCTCTCGGTGAAGACCTGGCGTTGCAACCTCTATCAGGGGTTGGTCTTGCAAGCCACGTAAATTTTGTTACCTCGTGTGCGTCCCCACTGGTGTTTGGCAGTTGGCTTCCAGAAGACTTCAACACATTGGGTTCCGAAACTTCCGAGTCAAGCACGATGCCTGCAGTTTCTGACCCATCCGGCACCAGTGTCAGCGCTCTTAGCACGGAGGCTGTGCTCAGCTGCAATGTCCCTTACGACGATATGGGCATGCCGGAAAGTTGCACATACATGTCGCAGCAGCATGCTCCCACCCACTGTGCCTCCGTCCTTAGCGCCCTGCATCTATTGATGGGGACAAACTGTGGTCCACTGCTGCAGCAGCAGCTTTTCCCGATGCCAGGTCAGCCCATCTTCCTAGTTCCAGAGGTGCTGCCTTTACTTTCTTCCCAGCTCATTCATTTCCTTGGCGGTATTCCTGGCCTAGTCGCCCCAAGCCCAATACCACCTACGCATGCTTGGGGCATGTTGCATGGTATTGGCTCAACTACCCAATTGCCTTACCAAGGCCCGATGTACGTTGGCAGTACTGGCTTCTGGCTTCATGGCATGTATTTTCCGAACTACGAGCATTACATTGCGTACCGCCGTCGCACGATTGCATACAATTTCCACTTCTTTGGCATCCGGCCCTATTTCCGACCTCCGTCGGGCTTGCCACGGCCACGGCCACCTACTTCTGCGGCGAAGTCCAATGGAGACGCGCCTGCAACCTCAGCTGTGGCAGCCGGGACAATAGCGCCTGGCAGCAGTGGCAGTGACGCGATCCCCCGGGGGGGCCGCGCTGGGAAGGCAAGCGAGGATGGAAGTGCGTCACCTTGCGGATCGCCAGGAAGCAGCTCGACCTGCAGCAATGGCGACAGTGACGATATCGGCAACGACGTAGGCCATGCAGACCCTGATTCGGAAGTTTTCTGCGGGATGCAAAAGGTCGCTGCAGGGTTGAACTTTCGCCACTCATCTGGATTGAGGGTGGCAGCCGCAGCCAAGGCCGGTTGTGCAGGCCAGTCATGTGGGCATCAAACCCAGATTGGGATCACCATTCCGGCAGCGGGGTCACTTTCGTCAGCAGTAATAAACAGCTCCTGCGCGTGCGCCAGCAATTCGGAGCAGCGGCACACGTCGTCTTGTGGAGGCTGTATGGCACCTTTAGCACCCCCTTGTGCGCTTTCACCGATACGTTGCTTTAATAGTCCAAATGGCAGCAGCTCAGCCGCCAGCAATCCAAGGGACGAGGCATTGGAGGACGTGCGGCACGCCATCAACTTCGGGGCTGCGTGGGGCAGCGCTGTAGCGGGCATTTGCCCACATTGGCTGGAGCTCCATTTCTGTGTGCTGGTGGAAAGGGTAGTGGGTGACGCCCTATTGGGTGCTGAGGACGCTGCTTGAAGTTGGGCCCGACCGGACTGCGCGCCTCTGCAGGAATTTGCATTACATGGAGTTAACGAAGATAGGCAATGGATAGATAAGATCAGGCAAACGTACAAGCCAGAAGCGTTCAAGCTACACGAAGCATCCTATCTGCACGGTGTGTCTTGGTGTCTTGGGGTCGCGCATGAGGCGCACCATTAACGGCCATTTGCTTAGCGACCAGGCGGCAGGACGAGCTCTCCGAAGGCAGTGCACTACTGTTGGGATAAGTGCAGGATGGCCATGTCTGGCTGGGAAGGTTAACGTAGCCAGGAGGATGGGCATTCGTGTTGTAGAAAATCTCAACAGAAGTATTGCGCTTGCGTTTATGCGCAGTCACATAAGGGTGTCTGTGCACCACAGCAGCATGCCGCAATCCAGTAAATTCATGCTAACTGCAGGCCACGATAAGATGCGCCAGGCTTCCACAGTGCAAGCAGGCGCTTGTGGGGTGACCATATGGGTGGTCATGTATCCGCGTCTGCATCTTAATTCGTTTGAAGGGTACAGTGCATGCCCTTGCCGTGGAATTTGCCCAGTGTGTTTCTATTTAATTGGGTCACTGCACTGCAGGGACGATAGAGTTGTTATGCAATGAAAGTGGAGGTGCTCATAATGAGTACCTAGGCTTTGCATGCGCATGCCTGTAGTACCCGCATGTACATTCAGCAAAATACGTTTGGATGAAGGCTGGATGAAAGTACACACTAGCCGCGGCAGTGCCATGTTGGTCGCAATCGGTTAATCAAATTTTAGTATAGCGAGGCCATCCCAACATGGATGTATGGGCGTTTACATTTGTTTTTCTGTGCGATGGCAGATATATATGCCTGTATAGAAAGTTCTCTTACAATTATCTAATTTTCGAAAGGGGAGCCTGAAGGGTGGCGCATCTCCGTTCTTGGAGGCGCCAAAAACCCCAGAATATCCTCATTCCGCTTTCCGCATATGCTCCGGACTTGGCTTGGACAGGGCATTTTTCGTAGGCATTGTTGAAGATGTCAGAGGCTTAACAGATGTCGGTAAGCAAGAATGGCGGCTGGTACTACTTCAGCCCGTCTACGCAGACAATTATTGTTTAATTTGATACACGTAGTGAGACCTCTCTGTGGTTGTCTCATTTGCATTCGTTGGTAATGCGCTACTGGGCGCCTAGGGACAGCCTAGTGGGCGTACATCGGTTCTTATACTTACAAGTTCGTCAGCCGGTGCGCCGGTGTACGCCAGACCTGCAATACTTACCTAATGATATCGGTATGGCAGGATGTTATGCAAGTAATGACGTCCGCAATGCGGGACAAACTGATCGCCACGTCGTGCGCAGCAAAAGCACCGCTCTTCGCTTTGCCGACTCAAGCTTCTCAGGGTCGTACTGGATGTACAGCAAGGTAAGAAAGGTGGAGATCTGGCTTACAGACTGCAACGTGCTACTCGTAGCTTTGTAAGTAGCAAAGTGCAAAGTGGTTACCGTAAAGAAGCTTTCATGCTCATCCGGTACGGCCTACTAAATCACCGTGCATCATACGTGTCGAAACTGGTAAAAGTACGTAACCATGCAGCTTTGACTTCTTCACGGTGCTACTTAACTTTCAACGGCAGTGTATACTTCCTTGCCTCGTTTCCGGCTTGGTGCTTGGGCGTTAGATGTAAACCGAACTAACGGTCGCCCGAGGGAGCAACGTTTGAACGCCCCGCTTTTGTTTGATTAGACCTTGTCTTGTCCTGGCTTATTTTTATGTACCTTTTTACAGTTTTCCCTTTTCCTTGCTGCCCAATTATCCTCCTGGCTCCGGGTCTTACAAGCTCTAACGAGCTTGTAATAAATCATTGGGATGGTCTTCGACAGCGAAGATCCAATTTTCATTGCGTCCGCTCTAAGTTTTCAAGGAGTTGAAACTCGGGAAGAAGAGATTACAAAACACAAATAAGCTTAGTAGCTGTGGTAACGAACTAGTGGCAACTATCAGACGCGCCAATTGCAAAAACGAGCCATGGGTGAGCCATGGGCGTTTCGGCCGTCTGCACGTCAGGCTAACGTTCCGGAGCGGCGTCTGTCAGCCACGGAGACAACGGCCCAACGAAAGGCTATTGGCTTTGCGGGTTCGTTAATGACCCCGAGGTCTTCATATGCGCCGTGGAGGCTCTCCTCGTATTGTGAACATTGGGCCATGTACGGCACAGATGCTGAGTTGGATGTCAGGCTGACGGCTTCCCGGTACAATTTGATATTGAAAGGCGCGCGGCGCTACACCCTGCATCCTCCCCACAGCTGTCTTACATGTCCTCTTACCCCTCCAGGCGGACCGGCCGCAACACTCGTCGCGACTGGACGCTGCCCTTCACATTACAGCCAGCAGTCCCAACTGCGCCCCGCCCAGGCCGCGGAGTGTAACCCGGGACCCCCTTGCCATGTAACGGCAATTTGCATACAACACGGTCAAGCGACATAGAGCGGACGTGAGGTTGATGGCCACCATCTTCGGGTTCTAATTTTTCCCGGCTGCTTTGGTCCCCTTGCCGCCGTCTTTGGCCGCCTTGCCTTCCTTGTCTCCAGCGCCATCTTTTGCCTCCTTGCCTTCTTTCTCCTTCTTAACCTCTTCCTCCGCCTTTCCCCTTCTCTTTCTTCGCTGTCTCGCGCTCCTGCCACAGCCACTGATCCTTGTAGTCGATGAGCTTGTGCAACCCCAAGACCGTATAAACCAGCAAGGCGATGTAGATGACGTGCATCATATCGTTGGGCTTAACTGAAAGATCCACACACACGCAACAATTGCACATGCATAGGTCAAGTTGGAGAAGGTATCCCTACACGTACTCACAAAGACGCAAACATGAGAAAAGCATAAAAGTTTGCCCAGTACGATTACACAAACAGACATACGTGTGAACAACAACAAAGTTAATTCAGCGACTTTATGGAAAGCCGTAAGGTTCACACCCGTCCTGCTGCTGTTTTCTGGACTGCCCACCCACCTGCCAGGGACATGGAAATGGACTCCACGTTCATGTTCAACAGCCAATTGAAAAATCTCCCACGGGCGGACAGCCCGACTTGTAGAACGGCGAATCCAATAACGACTGCCAAAACGTGTTATGCACAGTCGGTGCGCTCAAGGCCCGCCAAAAGTCCCAAGCCTGCTAATCCTTAGCTACTAACGACAAATAAAAACTTCGAGATCAATTGCCATTCCCTCCAAGGATGCACATCTTAGTCATATATAAGGAAATGCATCGGTAATGCTAACATTGCCAAATCAAGCAGCAGACGAGCGAAGGCTTCGCCCCGGCCTCACGGGCATCCGCTTCGTCACCCGGACTGAGGCTGAAGAGTTCTGTGCGATGCGCCGCATACACAGACTCAGCCAGCGGCCAGCAATGGACAGCTCCAGTCGGTTTGGATGAACGAACGGGCGGGCAGACGGACGGACGCCGAAGAGTGAAACGGAGCAGAGGGAACCCACAAATGAATGCGAGGGTTGCAGAGTCGCGGAACCCGGAGCAGGGCGGGGTTGGCCCGGAGACAAGAAGTCCCCGTATTCCCACGATCATCGTCGTGATTTCCACAATGATTCCCACGAGTGGGCCCCACTTTCCCCTATTTGCGAAAAATTGGGGATGAACGAGATGGGTCGAGCCGGGAGATTGGGAGCGTCGGGAGTGTACACACAAACTCTCTCTCCATCTTTCAGCCTCCGACCCAGACTTCAGAATCCAACGCGGTTACGCGGCCTGCGTCACCCTTGCGCCCTGTTCCTCCTCCACCGACCGAAACTTCCGATGTTAACGAAAACGTTAGGCCGTTAAGACTATTGTAAAAAAACTCAAAATGCCAAGAAATATGGACACAGCACTCAAGACGTTTAAATAATCGTGCATCAAACAGTCGATTCAACGAAGTCAAGCTCCCATAAATCCGCATGTGGTTCGACCGCCAAACGCCCGCTCCAGGGCCGGCTCAGCACGGCCCGATTAGTTACTGCTCTCGGATCAAAAGCCATAGCCATTTCTATTACAGATGCACTGCGCTAAAAGGGCCCTATGTCAAGAACCGAAGGCCCGATGAACCAAGGAAAGAAACCAACAACGAAGCGGGCGACGCGAAAGGGAAGGGCGGATGGGCGCGTGCTGAACAACAAAAATAAGATGAACAGGACGACCAAAGCACGCGAATAAATACAGCCCTGAGGACACGGGCTGAGGTAAGGCCCTTAGTTCAAACGCCTTACCAAGGCCTTACGCCTAACTAGCCCGGCTTCCTACGCACGCTTCTCGTATGTTGGGTATAGAATGCACACTTCAGTAACAAGGCCTAGCTTTGTGCATTGCACCATATAACACTATTAGCTCTTGCGCAAAGCCTGGGCAACTTTTTAAATGGCGCTAGACGATCCTATATCCGCTATCGAGCGGATTCAGGACTTTTTTAAGGATGATATTGATAAAATGGCCAACCTGTCGGCAGCCCTGACATTTATCGGGGAATGTGAATTTGCGGTAAGATCCCCACTACGGTAGTAACCATCTTGCCAACTATGTGTTATAACCTTTCCTCGCTGATAATACAAATACCGATCATGTCACGAGACTAATGGCTATGGGTATTGGCTAAGGGTATTGGGGAGTTTAAAGTGCAGGTCCGGTCCTTGTCCGGTCTATGTCGGCTGGGTTATGCGTCTTCGGTCGTGATGCTCCCTGTTCCCACGTTCGTGTTCCCCAGGCCTTGCGCAAGGTGTGGGTGAAGTTTCTGGACTCACCGGCTGAGAAAGCGTACCTGGAGAGGGTGCTTCCCGGTATGTTTAATGGTAGCTAGAACGAGGCTAGAATGATTGCTCCACCATACCACAGTCTCGCCATCGTGCTTTGCCTCCTTTCCCTATGCGAGAACCTCCCTAGCAGATAGCCTAGCAGCCGATGCTGATAGGCTATCAAGGCCCTATCAGCACCGGCTGCTAGGGGGCCAACTGCCTGCTAGGCCTGCTAAGCTATGATAGCGACCTGCTAAGCACCTGCTAACATCCTGCTAGGTCTGAGTTGCTAGCCTAGCCGGATACCTAGGCCTGCTAGTATCAGATCGAGACTAAATATTTCCCGCCAAAAATATTCAGACTTCCCTGCCGAGCTTGTTGCTTCTTCCTGATGAACACCCTATATATGTGATCAAATCCTCATCATTCAGCTAATTTGATATAATTTATAGCTTTTGATATAATTTAACGATCCTTATGAGAATTTCAAATGATAAGTTGTGGGGATTCTATCTTTAAAGTGCGACCCACCATCGGGCAGAAGCCAGAAACAATGATAGATGCAAATATAGACCTTTCCCCACGCCCCACGCATGGGTGTCATTCCCCACGCCCCACGCACCCATGTGCTCTAATGCAAGGCATGCCTGTTGGCGTGGATGATATTGACATTCAAAAGTTGTCATGATGATAATAATCGCAGCTGAATTCGTATTTCTTAAGAATTGCATGGCAGATTTCATGGGTGCCGAATTTAATGGTGATCGGAAATATGCGCTGTATTTTGTGTCATGTCACAACTGCCCATCCAATTTATATGGCAATTTTGGTACGTGATGGCCCCAGCTGCAGAGCTGGATGGACATATCTGAAATGTAAATCTGTAGGGCAGATTTATGATATCGAGAAAGTTTACATAAAACTCGCAGGCTTAGCAGCTATATAGCATAAGGCTATCAGTATTCTAGCAGATAGCCTAGCAGACACATATCCAGGGGTTATCGGATAGGCTAGCAGCTAGCCCGGCCCTGATACCTAGCAGGTTCTCTGCTAGCCTAAAGCTAGGTAGCAGATACATGCCCGGATAGGCCATTTTCTGCTAGCCTAGCACCCCCTATCTGATAGGGGGTCTCTCGCATAGGGAATTTGTCGTGCAGCGCCTCATCTGCCACGCTGTGCCTCCTTCATTATGCTGTGCCCCCTGTCGCCCCTGTCGCCCAGTCCCCATTCCCCCAGTCAGCCCCAGTCGCCCACTTTCACCCCTGTCGCCCCCTCGCAACCAGCTGCATCCAGTCACCCCCATCCAAGCCCAATCGCACCCAGTCGCCCCCATGTCACACTCATCTGCCTCCATCCAGCCCCAGTTGCCCCCATCACCCTGTCGCCGCCATCACCCTGTCGCCCCCATCCGCCCCCAGTAGCTCCGTTGCAACCAGCTGCCCCACATCAGGGGTGATCAGATCTGCCCAGGGTCGCTGGGCTAGTCCTTCTAGCCCTGCACAAGCTTCTTGCACCGCGGCCACCACTCTCTTGATGCTCACCAATATCGGGTATTTACTAGCTTGGGAGTTCTTCTGCCGTGAACGATGAGAAGCCGTTCATGGCAAAGTACTTCACACACAGCTCATCTAGATACCAAGCCCACATTGCTGCTCCCTCTGCTGATTCCGGCAGCTGCATTTCCTAGTATGCGGCCACCGCCACCACCAGTGGTTTTGCCAATGGTGTGGCCACCACCCTTGTCTGTGTGCTGCCCATGCCCGATCACCACCATCCCGCATGCGCCAATATGCACATATTACATTTCCGTCTTCACTTCCTGATGTCTTGCACATTAAATTGCCAAGTTTGATGCGCTAGGGCTATATGCAAGCCTTAAGAACCACACTTAGACACACACAAATAAACATGTTGGCAGGACTCTTAAATGCAGGCTTCGTGTGCTCCATTAGACTTGGCTGTGATCTAGCATGATCTTTCTTGTGGTTTTTTATTGAGATATATACCACCTTATGAATTGTGTGTACGATCAACACCTCCTTTACGACCTACGACCTTGCCATGGTGTGCCTTTCTTTATTATGTCTTTGTATATGCATGGTTATATATACTTTGAAAAGCGCGCCTCTATCTGCCGTTTTGTGCAGTGACTGCCGAGCTCGTGTTATGCATTCATTTCTTCATTTGAACCAACCGTACTTGCTTGCCACTGCCGTGCGCCTCCTTATTACTAGGGCCGCCTGAATGTAAGCCACCCTTCTTGCCACTGGTGCCTGCCAACCATCATCATATCACCAAATAAACCTCAACCTCTATTTCCCTATGCGAGAACCTCCCTAGCAGATAGCCTAGCAGCCGATGCTGATAGGCTATCAAGGCCCTATCAGCACCGGCTGCTAGGGGGCCAACTGCCTGCTAGGCCTGCTAAGCTATGATAGCGACCTGCTAAGCACCTGCTAACATCCTGCTAGGTCTGAGTTGCTAGCCTAGCCGGATACCTAGGCCTGCTAGTATCAGATCGAGACTAAATATTTCCCGCCAAAAATATTCAGACTTCCCTGCCGAGCTTGTTGCTTCTTCCTGATGAACACCCTATATATGTGATCAAATCCTCATCATTCAGCTAATTTTGATATAATTTATAGCTTTAAATTAACGATCCTTATGAGAATTCGAATGATAAGCTGTGGGATTCTATCTCTAAAGTGCGACCCACCATCGGGCAGAAGCCAGAAACAATGATAGATGCAAATACAGACATTTCCCCACGCCCCCCAGAGTGCCCATATGCTCTTGTGCAAGTCATGCCTATGATATTGTCATACATCATGACATCACTTGATGGAGGATATTGTCATACATCAAGTGATGTCATGATGATAATAATCATAGCTAAATTCGTAATTCTTATAAAATTGCATGGCCAATTTCATGGGTGCCAAAATTAATTGTCATCGGAAATCTGTATGCCTTTCATGACATGTGACAACTGCCCATCCATTATGGCAATTTTGGTATGTGATGGCCCCAGCAGCATAGCTGGACATATCTGAAATGCAAATCTGTAGGGCAGATTTATATTATCGAGAAAGTTTACACAAAACTCCCAGGCTTAGCAGCTATATAGCATAAGGCTATCAGTATTCTAGCAGATAGCCTAGCAGACACATATCCAGGGGGTATCGGATAGGCTAACAGCTAGCCCTAAAGCTAGGTAGCAGATACACGCCCGGATAGGCCATTTTCTGCTAGCCTAGCACCCCCTATCTGATAGGGGATCTCTCGCATAGGGGGAGCGCCTCGAGAGGCTGGGAGCGCGCGGTGAGTTTGGTGAGTTCTGCCGCCTTGGCCTGAGCAAAAACACCAGCCATAGCATCCCGCTTGAGCTATCGCGAAGAGCGCGGCGGAGTAGATAGGCTGGCCATCGGCCAGCAGGGATCTACCTCTGCCGCTGTGGGCACAGCTGCGTGTGACCCAATGGAGACCAATTGCCCGACCGACCGATGAATATCTTCTAAGCGTATTGGGGTTGTTGTTTGCGTGTGGCACCTTGAAGCTGCAGTCTTGCGTGCTTCCATGTCGTGCAGGCTCAGCGGCTGGCCTGGGGGTGGAGAGCACGACAGGATCCGGTGAGTTTGTGTTGCGACATCGCCCAGGGATGTGAAGAGGGATCTGCTCACGGCGGCTTGGCCTGACAGAGAATTCGCCTGTGGTGATACCCCGTCCGTTGAGCCCTTGCTTGTTATCATTGAGCCTCATGAATGTGGCACGGCGTGTGCTTGCTGACCAGCTGCTGCCCTCGGCCGCTTCTTACAGGCGCACCGGCAGCACCCCAGAACGCGGCAACTGGTGTTACGAGCGGTGGTAAGTTGCTGTTCTCATATGATTGGGGCCACGTTTCCGCTGCAAGTGGTCCGGGGTTTGCAGGGCGTAGCTGGGTGCGGTGGCAACTCAAGTGGCAGGGCTGGCTGGCTGGGATTTCAAGCGCGGTGCAGCCAGGTCTACGCTAGCTTTTTGTGCCAGGTTTCTGGGAGGGGTTTTCGGAGTATTTAGTTAGAACGTGTAGCCGTGTTGGTCAGCAATGCTGAAAGCGGCCAACAGCAGGTGATTATGCCTCTGTGCGTGGTGCTGCACATGTTGGCATGGGCAAACTCCTGACAAAAGCCACCCGACTTATGCCTTGCCTGGAGCAGCTCACCTATAGCTTGGTATGCTGCCTGCTGCATTATGTGTGCTTTAATGTGTGATGCAGGTGCGGCGGCTGGCCTGGGCGTGGGGAGCGCGGCTGGAGCTGGTGGGTTGGTTGTGCTAGCCCAGACTTGACCTGAGCTAAGACCCCGGCTCTAGTGTCCCGCGGCGGTGTAGTACGTACGTGTCTGAGCAATCGCAAAGAGCGCAGTACAGTACGCTGGCCATCAGTACAGTACGCAGCCGCATCCATGAGGATATCGGCAGCCTTACGCGCAGCCTTACATCAACAGCCTTAAGTGTTTCCACGCGCTCTCACATGCATTCTCACGCTCTGACATGCCACTCGTAATCTCCACGTGCCCACTTCAGCTGCCCTAGTCTGCGTTTCTTGGTACTGCATGCAGTCCAACATTGTTGTGCTGTGCACGAGCCGGCACCCTCTGACAACACACACGCAGTGGGAAACAAACTTGCATATCCCGGTCTCACTTTGTACCCGAGCTTATTCCGGCTTGGGAGGGCCCTGCTGATTTTTGATGCTTAGCACGTCGTGCAGACCATGGCTTTGCTTGCTCAGAACTCAGTCCGCGTACGTGATGGGCAGGACGTTCCTCTGCCCCTCTCGTCACGCAGGCGCCACGGTGGGGCCGGCCTTGGATAGTGAGGCGGCTGGCGGTGAGTGGCTGGCTGGGTGCAGGTGACTGGTTCTTTGTTGCTTGGTGCTGGTTGCTAGTGTCGCGATGATGCCGGCTTGGGTTTACAACCCTTTGTTGTTGTTGTTGGTGGTGGTGGTGGTGTGACGCAGCATCAGTCGTTCACCAGTCTGCCGCCAGCCGCCAGCTCGCCTTCTCCGTTGTCACCAGGGCTTTCCTTGTTTGGGCTTTCTCGGTGTTCCCTGCATGCTGTGCAGGCACCATATCGGCGTTGCAGGCGACGGTTGATCAAATTCTCTCCTGCGTGCAACAATTACATGGCCTCGTGCTGGTGAGATGGATAGCTCGTGGGGCGGGGGGAAGGTGGGGGCTTCGGGGCTTTGGAGTTGCAACACGGCCCATAGCGGCGGCAATAGCTTGTAGTGTCAGCAACTGCACAACTTCGTTGTCGTTGGCCTGTATGTGTATTTGTATGTGTGCGCCCCGTGAAGCCGTGAAATTTTATCCAATTGTCCCATCTCCGTTGCGCGCTGCCGGGTTGTCCACCAGGCCGGTCAACCGGCTGCCTCAATCATCGAGGTCGCTGCGTCCAACTGCAAGTCGGGGCCGCGCGATCAGATCGAGAACCTGGTTGGTCAATTCTTGACCTACGCCATCGGCACCCACGCGCCGTGCTGCTGCGCCATCGTGCCCTGGGCTCCACAGGCGGAGTTCAAGTGGGGTCGCCATGGCGAAGATGATGAGCAGACTGTTAAGAAAGCGACGAAGTTCCTACGTAGCATCGCGCCAGGAGGTGAATAGGAGGGTTTGGGGGCTCCTAGCACATCAGGCAATGCATTAGCTAGCGGTGTGGCGGCCGACCGACAGGTGTGCGCTGGACGGCCATGGTTAATGTGGTGCCTTTGCAGTTACTTGGCGGCCCCACACACGCTTAGAAGCACCACCTCTGTGGCCCTCCTGCCAAGTCTACCGCTTCACAATTGCCTGGCCTTTAAGTTCTGCTGGCTACACGGCTGTCCCTGTAGGTATCACGGTCCTGCCCGTGCAGAGCCTCGAGTGGCTGGATGCCAACGTGCACCTCGGCTGCACCACTGTCCACATCAAGTCGTCAAAGATGGACTACATCTTTGTCCCGGAGGCGGCGTGGGCCGCGTGCCAGCGGGCGTACGGCGCGAAGCTGATTGACGGGTGGAAGCTGGGCGTCAGCCGAGGCACACTGACCGACGTGGTGGTGTCCATGATCAGCTCGATCGTAGGCCTGTACGAGGCCAAGACCGAGAACATGCTGTCCAACCGCCTGCGTGCTGTTCGTGGCTCTTCTCGAGTTCCTGGCGATTAACCACATGAGGGACTGGCCTGCAAGTAAGCAAGCCCAGAGTGTGTGTGCGTCCAGCCACAGTTATGCTGGCCTTGCCTCGTCCTCCCCTGTGTACCAGCTGCATAGCGTGCCCCTGCCCACTGCCACCCATTTCTTGCTCACGCCAGCCAACATGGCCCACCCTCCCACCCGTAAACATGCAGACGATGTCGTCGTGTTCTTTGGCGATTTCAAACGCCACTATGCAGTTCATGCCGGCTGCAAGGACACTGGCAACGCCGCAAAGTCTCTTCACGTGGCGGGCCCTGCCCCGCTCCCTGCTGTTGCCGAGGACACACCCGCTGCAGCGGGGGCCAGCACCCGATCCATACGTGACGCCGTCCGGGCTGCTGGCCCCCACTGCAGCGGGTGTGTCCTTGGCAACAGCAGGGAGCGGGGCAGGGCCCGCCACGTGAAGAGACTTTGCGGCGTTGCCAGCGTCCTTGCAGCCAGTGTGAACTGCATAGTGGCATTTGAAATCGCCAAAGAACACTACAACATCGTCTGCATGTTTACGGGTGGGAGGGTGGGCCATGTTGGCTGGCGTGAGCAAGAAACGGGCAGCAGTGGGCAGGGGCACGCTATGCAGCCGGTACACAGGGGAGGACGAGGCAAGGCCAGCATAACTGTGGCTGGACGCGCACACACTCTGGGCTTGCTTACTTGCAGGCCAGTCCCTCATGTGGTTAATCGCCAGGAACTCGAGAATGAGCCTGGCCGCGAACAGTGTGCAGGCGGTTGGACAGCATGTTCTCGGTCTTGGCCTCGTACAGGCCTACAATCAAGCTGATCATGGACACCACTGCGTCGGTCAGTGTGCCTCGGCTGACGCCCAGCTTCCACCCGTCAATCAGCTTCGCGCCGTATGCCCGCTGGCACGCGGCCCACGCTGCCTCTGGGACAAAGATGTAGTCCGTCTTTGACGACTTGATGTGGACAGTGGTGCGGCCGAGGTGCACGTTGGCATCCAGCCACTCGAGGCTCTGCACGGGCAGGACCGTGATACCTATAGGGACAGCCGTGTAGCCAGCAGAACTCAAAGGCCAGGCAATTGTGAAGCGGTAGACTTGGCAGGAGGGCCACGGAGGTGGTGCTTCTAAGCGTGTGTGGGGCCGCGAAGTAACTGCGTGCAAAGGCACCGCATTAACCATGGCCGTCCAGCGTGCACCCAGGCGCTGCTGGGTACACGGCGGGCGAGCAGCCGCGGGGAGGGGACCAGCAGTGGCCGCGGGGGAGATGCCAGTGACACTGCGGGAGGCACCTCTAGCGGCAGCGGGGGAAGTGCCAGCGGCAGTGGGGCAGGCGGCACTTCCAGCAGTGGGGCAGGCGGCATCGCCAGCGGCAGCACGGGAGGCACCGCCAGCGGCAGCAGGGCAGGGATCACTGGAGGAGCAGGGCGCCGCGTGGCCAACGACAGCGGAGGCGCGGGGCCTGCTGCTGCCAGTGGCGGCAAGGAAGGGCCTGATGCTGGCGGGCGCGCTGATGCCGCGGGCTTGGAGGCCTAGGGCTCTGATGACGATGACGAGGGGCTGCTGGAGGCGGCGTGCGACAACGTGTACGCGCAAGAGCTGTGGAGCGTGCTACAGCTGCCCGAGGTGTATGAGTCTGTTGGGCTGGAAGAGCCGCCCGCCTTCCTCCAGCCCCCTACCAAGGAGGAGTACCTGGCGAGCTTCCGGGCCTATGAGGGGCAGTGCGGTGGCATTGAGGGCATTGAGGGCACAACCTCACTCTGTTTGTCCATCGGTTTGGGGATGGAAGGCTGTGCTCATATGGAGGTTGGTGCCTAATATAGGCGAAATATTTACTTCCAGAAATTGCTTGTAAAGCGTGGGTCCCGGTCAGAGATAATATTCTTTGGAAGGCCGTGCTGTCGGAATACAGTGGCTACAAAAAGGCAAGCCAACTCTTCCGCTCCTGCGGAGTGTGGGAGCAAAGTGTGTCATTTTGCTCAGCCGGTCCACAAACACTACGATCGCATCATGCCCATTGTGAGTTGTTGGTAGCTGGGTTATCAAATCCATTGATATGCTCTCCCACACGGAAGAAGGTATGGGGAGCGGCTGCAGCAAACCACCCGGCTTAGTGTTGTTTGGTTTGTTATGTTGACATTGAGGACAAGACTTGACGTAGGCCTTCACGTCAGTATTTAGTCCAGGCCACCAATAAGTTTGTGCGATCGCTTGTTTGGTGCGGTCAATGCCATGGTGGCCGGCACATGGGGTATCATGATACTCTTTCATGATGACCTGTCGTAAGTCAGCTTAATTAGGAATGTAAATTTGGGACCCATGGTACCAGAAGTTATCCTTCTTTTTGAGCCGCAGTTTTCGTGAGGTTGGGATCACCGTCATACCCGCGGATGATTCGGTGTCCTAAGTCGCTGTCAATCAGCGCAGCAGAAAGCAAGTTGAGCACCACATCGTGGACCTGACTGATGGGGTCAGCCACATTCACCCGACCAGGGCGATACTCCCATTTAAATGTGAAACGTGATAATCGTTCCATCCAACGAGCTTGGCGGCGGGACAGTTTATCCGCGCTTTGTTGCTCCTGTAGGTATACTAGTGGTTGGTGATCAGTGATCAACGTTACATCACTGGCTCCTTCATGGTAGCAACGCCACTCTTCCAGGGCTAAAGCAGTGCCTAGGCACTCTTGGTCTGTGGTTGTGTAGTTGAAAAAATAGTATAATGTATGTTCTAGGACAGCTCCGACTAACCCCCAACTAACTCGTGTACGGCACCCCAACCCCCTCAGCCGTACAGGAGCTGCGGATGGGTGTCGGTAGCTGCCGCGTCTGGGAGCTGGTAGTTGTACGGTGGGCCGGCTGGGAAGCTGCCGAGCCTGGGGGCACGCACACGGGTCGTTGGCATGAGTCGGGTAGCTGTACGGCTGGGAGCTGGTAGTTGCGTGGGAGACCGGCTGCGAAGCGACATAAGTGCATAGGTGTACGGCGGAGGTCAGGGGGTGGTGGCTGGCGGTTGGCGTGGCGCACGAGTGGGAGCTGGCAGTTGCGTGTGGTGCCGGCTGGGAAGCTGCGTGCAGGTCCCCCGACAGGTTGTCTCTCTCATTACATAAATGTGCACGAAGGTTGATGAACTTCGCTATATATCCTCAGTGCTCTAAATGCCTTGTGCTAAAGCCCCACCGAAAGAGAGCTCGAGACAGCTACAGCAGTCTGGTTTAGTCATGGCCACACATACAGAACACCACACAAAGCACCTGGGGGAGGTTGAGGGGCTGGGGAAGGCCCGCCCTCATGACAATAATCTACGGTGGCATAGCACTACAGGATGTATGCATGCATCTCGGCATCCTTTTGTTATTTTCAGCTGCTCACCATCTTCTGACACCCATCTTTGAATAACGTACATCAATATATGGGGCCTTAACTGTTAACTATAGATGCGGAACGGGAGTGCAATAAACGGGCTGATTAATTAAACTAATCGGTTGTGGTTGCACGGTTACATTATTCCTTATCGTAGCCTTGGTCGTGGCACTTTATTCGTTAAGGGTGAGGATCCAGGTGTGCCCCTGCCTCGAATTATTGTATTTCATGACATGGCGGTTCATCACACATACACACATACACACATACACACATACACACATACACACATACACACATACACACATACGCACACACACACACACGCTGTCAGATTCCCTCATCCCACCAAAGGGACAGCGTCACTCAGGATGATGGAACCAGAAACCCAGCGTTCAGTATGCCCGAACAGTATACGCATAAATGTATCATAAAGATGAGAAAGAAGTAATGTGGTTACAGCCGGGCACTTTTCCTTTCTAACACTCGGCGAGAGATCCTGCTGCACCAACTGGCCCACTGGGAAAGACCCGGTCCCCAATAGTGATGACGGGTAATCCTTCAAACTCCCCTCGCAGACACTGCCTGCCCACCAGGTCCGCTGCGGCAACATCCGAAGCAACACATGCCGGCGCCGTCTCCGCCGCCGCAGCGCTGCTGTCCATCCCATTCTCCGCCCTGAGACGGGCGATCTCAGAGCTGGCCTGAGCTATCCTCCCCGCCGTTACGCGCTCTGCCGCCAGCAAAATGCCGAACTGCACCCGGCCTCCGTTTCGCCGGTACGTTTAGCGCAACCAGTACTTCTGCGCCGCGATGTACCCCAACTCGTGGATCAACCTGCAACAGTTCACAACGCGGGCAGGTGCCCAACACGTTGGCGTGTAGCGGGCCCACACGCACCCCGAACCATCCATCCTCCTCGTACGGAAGAAAGCCCGAAACCACAAGATTGGGCCGGAGCCGAGCAACAAGATCGTCTCCTTCCCTGGAGTCACTGCCATCACTGCCAGCGTTGCTGCCAATGCCGCCGGTGCCGCTACTGCAACCCCCGGTATCTACACCGGTTGGAAAGCCCAGCTGAAGTCTCATTCGCAGGTCGCTGAGGCTAGCCTGCACAGCAGTTAGGGGTAGCGATGAATGGCGGCAGGTGCACCATGGCTGCGCGTCCATCCCGCGGCGGCTCTCAAGTAATGGGACCAGTATATGAGCGGACCGTGTCTGTGAGATGCTCGGGCAACATGCCGCATATATCACATGGGGTCTGTTGTGTGCATCTCTCCCTAAGTAAAGACCCACGAGACCAACTTTTTAGTCACACCGCCAGCAGCACCAAGGGCACTCTGCGAGGGAGTCACAAGGGGTGCTTGCTCAAAGGCGTAAGCATGCGGGCATGTGGGCCCCCCCTCGCCCGACACACACACACGTGCATCGACGCTGCTGATCAAGGGGCAAGCAGTGGTTTCAACAACCTCCTTGGAAACCATCCACCCCCCGCCTTGCGCACGATTAAGCATCCCGCGGCCCGTACCTCCGAAACCAGCAGGTATTGCCCGTCGTTCGCAAAACCCACTGAGGGCTCCTCGTTGGTCCCTGCACCGCTGGCGGCCTGTGTGCCCTCGTCGTTGCCATTGTCCTTGGATTGACGCTGCTGCGCCGGCTGCGACGACGACGACGACGATGATGTTGATGATGATGACCGCCCTTGTGACGGCGACAAGGAGGATATAGGGCCTTTCGTTCCCTTACCCACGGGTCGGCGCACTTTGCGGGCACCGGTGCGCTGCTGCACAATGCGGCAGGGCACTCCCAGCAAACGCACGAACCACTTCCGTATCCGGGCGTCCCCCTCCGGGCCGCCTGGAGAGATGGTGGGTCCATTTCGTCAATCGGGGCTCATAATGAAGCCTAAACAAGATACGAAGATGCAGAGATGCGGACTTTGGGAGAGATGCGCGCCGGGGCAGTCACGGCTGGCAGTGGCCGAAACCCTAACCAACCTGACTTGTCAGCATCACGAGTTGCGGCCGAATCCCATCATCACCCCTCATCAGTGCGAAACAGACCGCAACAGCGCTTCTGCAATGAGCAGCAAACCACATCCACGCCTCATGCATTCCTCCCGTAAACACAGGAAAGCCAGTGGCCCGTCCCAATCCCTCGATAGATAACAAACGCTGATCCATTCCTGCTGAAAATTTGGTAACTTAATAACAGGATTTCCTTCACGGGCCGGATAGGTTTAGCTGCTCGCGTCAAAGCCAAGACGGCGCGATCTCTGTTACCCATGCAATTGCCGTATCAGGTCCGAGCAAACCGTGTCGCCACACACTTGGACCCGCTCCAAGGTAAGGCCCGCATCCAGCCGGACAGAATCACGGTGCCGTACAGCAGCATTATAATCTTTTGCCCTTGCTCCTGTTTCTGCCGCTGCGGCTGCCGCCACCAAACCCGTCTCGCTTCGTGTACTTGCGCCGCCGCCGCTGCCCACCTCCGCGGCCACTGCACCTGGAGGCTTTAGCCCCGCTTCAACCGCCAAGGTGGCTGGGTGATGGCATGCGCGGCGGAAGTGCCTGGGAATGGCCAACTCCAGGGGCGGCATATTGGCATCCTTGGGTGCGTGAATGTTGAGCGTCTCACGGGTCAGGTCCACCACAGGTCGTATCAGTGTCATTCGCGGGCACTGTTTCAGCGTGAGAACCTTGCCTGTAGAGTCCCAAGCGGCCGGGAGCAGGTGAGGCGGGTTCCGTCTCGGTTTCCGGATCCGGATCCGGATTACGTCGGGTTTCGGGGTTTAGGGGAAGGGAGTCGGGGAGAGCTCAGAAAAGGAGCGGGTCCCGGCCGCAACCCGGGCGCACGCAACCGTGTCTGACAGGGGGGACAGGGGGGCATTGACACTGCACTGTTGTCATTAAGGCAAGGGTACAAGTGCAGCCCTGAGGATAACCGCATAAACGCAAAACACATACATTTTGTTTACACCCAGTCCTTCACCATGGGGGCATCAGCTCCAATTTTCATATACTCGCTTTCCTGCACTGCGCAATAGCTCAGCACAGTGGCTCTGATAAAGCCCCATGTCTCACCGCTATCGTCCACAAGGGCCCATTCTCTGTCGTACAACAGACCCGTGGGTCCGATCGGCCAGGCTGTCACTTCCTGCGCCGCACATGACTTGACCGGATACAACACGATGCGGCTGAGGTGCCCCGAAGCCGCCACCAAGCCACGCTGCCGCCCCTCCCCTTCCTCCACCTCCACCTCCTCCTCGTCGTCAGTACGTTCCCGGACACTCGGACACGCGGATCCGAACTAAAGGCATCGACCAAGAGAGAGGGCACCAGGGGATATCAGACAGAGAAAAGTGAGAGAGGAAGAGAAAGACTCACCCCGCGCGCCAGGCAGATTCTGGCAATACTTTCGAATAAGTCGCGATCCCACAGTGCCCGGTGGCTCTCATCCACCGATCGGACCTGCAAGGTATCACCCCGGCCATGAACCCTCAAGGGATATGTCTCCGTGCCCGTACACATACACAAAACCCTGTGCCTGCTGTCCGCATATCGGAACCCTTACCAAGCCGTGAGCTACATCCTAATGATGGCACAAGCTTCAGGGCTTGTCCAAGAAATGGCGGCACGCATGTGCAAAGGCGTTTCGTGACCCCAGGCAGTTTCTGTCGATATATCAGCCCCCTACCCAATCGAGACTCCATTACACACAACAGAAACGGCCTGCTCGGCAGTGAGCACGATTTTCGTTCGGTGTGCCGTTACTTTCTGCTGCTGCTGCTGCGTCTCATACATCCACCTCAACCTGCTTCTCACGTACAGGACAAATTTAAATACACACAATGACCGCCCACATTTCCTCGCCCATCCCAGCCCTTCCACCTAGGCTGGTCCCCTGCCTCATATCCCCCCTCCGAGACCTTGCGGGTCGCTCATCTTGAAGCTCACACACGCCAGCTTGAGGGCGTCTAGCCGCACCGCCTTACTGGCGTGACCCACCGCCGCAGTCAGCAGAGCCTCACTGCTCATCCCCAGGTGCCGCTGCTTTCCCATATCAAGGACAAGCAGCAACATCACCAGCTGAGGCAGAAGCAGGAGCAACAGCAGCAGGAACAACGACAGCGCCAAGCAGGGCAGGGGTGGCACCAGCAGCAGCAGTCCCACCCACCTTGAGCACCGCCACTAGTGCCGCCAAGCTGGACGTACCCGGGATTGGTTCTGGAGCCGGGTCCGCCTACGTGGCATCAGGCCCAGCACAGACGCCGGCTCGAAGCCCAGCACGGCAGGGTGAGCGTGTATGGAGACATACGGGTGAAGCTTCTCGTCCTTTCCGTACAATACTCGCAGTAACGCGCTGCGCCAAAGGGCTACCCAAGGAGATGACGCGGCGATGCCACTGCCACTGGAGGTACTGCCATTTCCAGCTGCTGCTGCGGCGGCGGCAGCTCCCACCGCCAGCTCATGGTTCGCCATTCGCTTTTGTTCGCGCAGCCACCAGCAGAGTCTTTAGGAAGGATGATGCCGCGCTCGCGGTGGTATCACCCTGGTGGTGGTGGCCGTAGGACCATGAAGGAGGTAAAAGTGATGGTTTCTGCCCCGTCGGGGCTTCGCAGTGGGCCAGCAATGGGGGCCCGGCTCCATGTGTACCACCGGCACAAACGCACACACGCATATTAGCGCACAGATGGTGGAAACAAACGGAATCTGGACATACGGCACCGTATAGCGTGGATCTTGCATGAGAGCCTGCAGGTGACTCAGAGCGCGCTCGCGTTGCGACCCACCTGGTCGCTTGAACTGCTCCAGGGGCGGTAACACGCGCCGCAGTGGCCCTGACACGCGAGAACTTTGAGCAGCATCTGGAAGGCCTTTGGGATCTGTCCGGGGCATTATAGAGGCAGGGGCATAGCGCGGTAGAGGATCAATATATACTGGCTAAATTCCGACATGCATCTGCTCCACACGGTGTGAGTGTGACATGGACACGTACGAGGACTAGATGCAATCAGGCGAACGGACAAGAAGCTGGTGAGGCGATGTGAGACGTCGCAAATCTGTTGTTGAAGATCTGACCCGCGCGAAGAGAAACAGGTGTCCAACCGGAGCGATGTGAAGACAGTGTGAAAAAGAGAGAGGGAGAGAGAGTGTGTGTGTACGTGGTCGGTATGTTTATATGTGTGCATGTCAGCGCTTAGCTGCACATCGCACCTGCCGGGCAGTCTGTGCTAGTGGCTCGTTCAGATCTTCATCAGGATCTCCAGCGTGTCCAGACGCAACAGCGCCGGCTGCAGTGCCGGAGCCGGTTGCTGTCCCTTCCCCGCCTCTTCCACAGAGCCAGCTCCCTCCTGCTCCTCGGGGGCCTGTGGCTCCAGCTGCAATGACACATCACCACCGCCATCACCACCACTCTTATCCTTCTGCACCTGTTCAGCACAGCACGCTTGCCGTTTGAAACTTGAAATGCGCATCATGAGCATCCTTACGATAACGTGCCGTCAATTAAGAAATACCAAGACCTGCAAGATAAGCTTGCCCTCGGCTCTACCTTACCTTCACCACCACCACCACCTCCGCGGACCCTGCAGGGGTTGGCCAAGCACAAGGCGGTTCCTTCGGAGGTGGTGGTGGTCGGTAGATCGCCGTTAATATTGCTGGGGCCTTGCGGTGAGGCGGCTGCACGAATTCACAGCTGAGTGAACTGAGGCAGCATGTGCGCCCGGAGGACCCACGACACCGAACAGCGCGTGTGTGTCCGAATGTCTTGCCTGATGGTTTTCATATGTGATATGGTGCGTAGACCGCAACAAACCAAATAAAAGTCTCAGCCCCAGTGGCAGCCGCAGCAAAAGCAACAACATTGAGTACTGCCGGTTTTGCCTTTCCCAACGCACGCACACTCATCAGGCAGCTCTCCTGTTGTATCCCGTACTACGTACGGTACGTACCTTGGGCATGGCTGTAACCAGGCCCTTAAGTGAGCAGATGCGGCCAATAGGCGAGAAAGGAAGGATCTCTAAAACCAAGCTGCTGCGTGCTCCGGTTTCGGAGCCAATCATCCAGCCAGCCCTTCGGCGACTAATCAGCGGCAACACCACCGCTGGGGTAACCATACACCAGCACGGACCCTGCTGCATTGCCCCGGCGGCAGCAGCAGCGTGGCGGCCTTGAACATGGCTGAATGTTCAGGAATGGCAGTGCAGTAGTGAAGCCTGTGGACACGCAGCAGCCATTATTACCCGACAGAAGCATAGCTTTTCAGAATGAGAAGATATTTCTTGGACGATGCTAATTCGTGCTTCATCTTTACTTAGTGGGACGGCATTATACGGCCATTCGTCGTATTGTGACACCTCACTGCATGTTTATCTGCCTTCACTTCTATAAACTCATCATCCCGGTTGCAGAGTATCCGTCTATGCCTAAGAGAGACAGACCAGGACAGACGGTGGCGTCACGTGGAACGTGTCACACCCGGCCACTGGTTGAACTTGCAAGCATATAGCTGTTAATTTCGCCACCTAAGGGTGTTATTTTTTATTCACAGGCAGGGTCTCAGGGTCGGGGTTGTTCATATGTTAGTGACAAGCCGATCGGGGGGCCGCACGGATATGGGGACGTGCCAAGTTGGTCGGCCAAGCAAGCCGATCAGCTGGGTGGCATAGCACATAGGGGTAAGTTGAGCGCCAGCGCGGAGCCTCGCTGCCACGGCTCGTCACGTCTTAAGACTGTAACGAAATGAGGACAAGAAGCAGCAAGAAATTGGACTACATGGTATCGCGCTTCTTAGGACTTTGAATCGGTACTCTCTTATCCGCCTGGAGCAACGTTGCCTCCAATCTCCCCTCGCCACCAGCCAACAGCTAACTGAAGGCGGTAGGCAAGGTTGGCTCCAGGGCTAAACCCCACGGCTACGGAAGCAAAGTGCTCCTCGGCCTCAACGATTGCGGCGACTACCATCAGGAAATATAAAACTCCTGCTGTTGCTGCATAAGTTTAGAATGTAACAAATGTTGAAGTCAAGGTGAATTAACTTGTCACATGCACCCACCTAATGCTCCTGCAATATGAAGCAAGTCCTGTGCCCCTGCAATATGAACACTATTTCAAGCATAAGGAAATACAATGGAATGCATTATAGTCCTCTGCAGTCCATCATGCACATTAGGCTTCTTGCAGCTTCCGCCCCGGCAAACGCCCGTGGACGCCCCGGCCACAATCCATGAGGACCACACCCGCCTTATACTCAATTACGACACTGCACTTGATAAATATCAAATTATTAGGTAAATATACATGACCTCGCACATCAGGGTTAACTAGGCCTTGTTATCACGCTGCTAATTTGCAATTGGTGGGTTTCAGGTAATAACAACCGTTTCCTTTCTCAAATGAATGCATCCAGACGCTTTGTTGGTCTGGCATGAGGCCACAACATAGACAATATGATGTTTTTGATGCTAGTAAGCTTGATGAGCTTGAAGGATCGTACAAGCCAACACAGCCCTCATTGCCCAGGAGCAACTGCCAACAGCTCGTATTGCCACACGACTCCCCTTAAGCGTCCTTAATAACAAACCGGGCCATTAACTGTAAAACCTGGATTAAATCTGTTAAATGTCCATAGAACTTAACATTGCTTTTCGGTTTAAATGGATTTCGACGGTCTACAGATCTGTGACTGGCCAACAACCGTCACGTTAGGGAGTTGATTACGATCTTTGTAATTTATAACATTGGAAATCCCAAAATCAAGTTTGTGTTATGCATTAAAGTGACACAAGTACATACAACCGTTACTGGTTAACATGCCGTACCGCATCGCATTGCATTGTGCGAGCCCATGACTCTAAAATTTGTCCCTTGGTGCGCTTAATAAGTAGCAGATGGTTTTTTAATTTGTACTTACTTAGTGTTAACAAGGTCCATCTAAAAATGGGCTCCGGGCTTTCTCGCGTGGAAGAAGTGCCGGACTATGCGATGGAGGTCCAGGTAATTAGAAGGCTCTTTAGTAAGTTTGCTTTGATTGCCAACAGCAATTGCTCCGGGTGATTTCCGCAGATGAAGGCCGAGGTGCCTGTCGAGGACGTCATTGCAACGGCACAAGCAGCTGGCCGCGCCATACTGCAGATCTACAACAGCGAGGTGGGATTTGCATGCATGCGTATTGAGGTGAGCGGGCTCCTTAGGACCCGCCCACCGTGTCACCCACCTCAACGTACTATCGTCCGAACAGGCATCGACATGGGAGGTTCAAATGAAGAGTGATGCTTCGCCTTTAACACGTGCGGATCGGGAGGCTAACGCGGTGATCTGCCAGGCGCTACAAAATGTCAGCCCACACATCCCGATCATTTCCGAAGAGAACAAAATGCTGCCTCATTCCATGCGACAGGCAAGTTGTATAGAGGAACTTTTCTATGTATCCTTTTTGATCTGGGTGTGCTTCGAGGTTGGTCGCTACAGCACCCCTCCCCTCGTGCAAACATGCTGCAGAAGTTCCAGTATTACTGGCTCGTGGACCCGCTGGATGGAACCAAGGAGTTCCTCAAACGCAACGGCCAATTCACCGTCAATATTGCTCTTATGAGCAGCAACACGCCGGTGCTGGGCGTTGTGGACGTGCCGTGCCAGGGGAAAACATACTGGGCAGTTAAGGGCAAGGGCGCCTGGCTGCGGACCAGCGATGGCCAGCAAAGAATCCAGGCCGCAGAGTTTGGCTTTGAAGATAAGGGACTGAAGGTTGTCGCTTCCGCCAGTCATCTCAACAAAGAGACCGAGGTAGGTGCAAGGAGCCTAGACGGGCGGCATTAAATGGCAGAAGGAAAATGAAAGAAAGCAGCCGGGGCCTTAGCTGATCCTGGAGACTCCCAGATACAGCAGAAATAAATTCGATGAAAGGAGCTATTCAGAGAACACCTGCCGGCGCGGACTATTTAAACATCTGGGCACGCATCCCTAGCACAATCAATTGATGGCCTCTTTGTGACGTTTTCCTGCCATGGCCGTCCATCAAGGTCATGAGGAAGGCAACGTTGATGCAGTCACATAACGTCTGCCTACACATCTTCACCCACATCGGTTTCTGGATTCCTGTTGATTCTGCCTGTAGAGGGGCCTGTCCAACACCCGGGCTGAATACGATGGCTATCGGCAAAGCTGACATGTTGAGCTGTCCATAAGAGGTCCTCAAAAGTGGCCCTGCACCGTTAATCATATGTATACAGGGCACTTGTGGCATGTGGGGGTGCCAGGGCAATTAGGGGGCAGCGTTTGTCATGTGTTTCTGTGTTCGTCCACCCTGACGCATACTCCACCTTATGCCAACATGTTCTGTCACTCTCCTGCCTGCCAACAGGAGTTTATCCAGCTTTTCAACAGTCCAGAATTTGTTCAGGTGGGGAGTTCACTCAAGCTGCTCATGATTGCTGAGGGCCAGGCGCACATTTACCCCAGGTACGATGGGCACCGTAACGTGCATGTTGTGAAGTGTGCCCGCTGCCCTCCCGTAGCATTTCGAACCCCATAAAATCCCCAACGCCAATTGTCCGCAGGCTGGCGCCGACTTGTGAATGGGACACAGCGGCTGCGGACATCATCGTGCGGGAGGCGGGTGGCGCAGTCCTGCAGGCCGGCAAGCAGGACAATAAGGGCAACCCGCTGCAGGACTGGAAGGTGCGCGTTCATGCTTTATTTACGTCAAGTGTTCTTCTGCGCAGTTTTGCTCAAAACCCGCCACCAATATCGGCGAGGCAGCTATGCTTCCTTGCTAATGGAAAGGTTACACGGTATGACGATCTAAGGCACCAAGTTCCCAAGGGCCTTCTTTTCGCTTATTACCTGACCTGAGGCTTTGCGGCCTTGGCAAGCTGGTATAATAATCATTTTTCGTACCCCAAGTGGATGACGAGCTTACAGAATGTCATCGTTTGGTGTTCGTGGGGTGGCAATCGGGCGTGACATCCCTCCAGTCGCCCTACACACCTTAATCACGTGCACATGTCGTATGGGGCCCTATCACAAATCGAGATGCCTCTCTACTTTTGCCCCGACAGGAGGAGCTCGTTAAGGAAGTCCCTGTGGTGTATAACAAGGAGGACGTGCTCAACCCCTACTTCGTTGTGTTCGGCAAGCGGCGTGGTGCCACCGCTGCGCGCTGATCAATGACGAAGAACTGAGTTCATGACAGGCGTGTGCGCCATGAAAAGCTATTGAGGGCAGGAAGTTTCACCTGCAAATTTGTACGCATTTTACAAGCCAAGGCCCCCACAATTAGGCATGCATGGTTGTCGTGGGGCTGTGGCTACGCCCCTGCAGCAGGAAGCTAACTAAGTGTTTCTCGCGATCCTTTGCCTCCTAGGTTGTGCGGTCAGACTGGTAAGGGGGACGCTGCTACTGCAGATTATGAACGGTGAACATGGTTTGGCGAAGCAAGAGGATGGACAGGACATTCGGTGAGAGTGGCGAGGCAGATAGGTAGGAAATGCTGTGCTATATATGGCCATGGCGAGTACGTCAATGACGTGCTGGACTACGACCCAAGGCCACTGTGGTTGTCGCCGAGAAAGTACCTCGCCTCGCCAACACTCGCTTGCCTGCAACAGGACGGATTGCATAACAGACCTAATTTCTTGTGAGGATGTGGATTGCATTGGAGGCAGATTCATTATATGCATCGGACACAACTCAAACAAGGGGGTATTAAGTATCTTGTTACGAATATTTATTCGGTGGCAAGGTATGACGGAACGTTCTGTCGCCGCGAGAGAACCAGACTTGCGTACACAATTCTCAATCCATGATGTCAATCCATGATGTCAATCAATCCATGATGGCAAGTACGTAGCTGACGGTGCCAGAGGCCGCAACCAGTGAAACGCTTCAACAAAAGGTTATGGTTGATCAGTGAGCCACAAGGATCCTCGGCCCATACTGCACATCACCGTACGGTAATTGACTTGTGATCGTGTCAGGTATTGTGCAAAAGATGCTGGTAGACCGCGCCGTGTCAGTAGACAAGGGGATCGTGCCGCACCTGTAGACAAAGGATGCCTTGATCTGGTTATTGTCATCAAATATTAAGTGTGATATCCCGGCGAACTCCGCAACTTCCTGCGTGGGTGGTTGATCTCGGATGAAGCCCAGATTGGTCCCTCGGGCGGTCCTTGGTTAGGACGGAAGAGGGTAGGACAGTCATTGTAAACGGCGTAGCGGATCTTGTGCATTGTTATGTGACCAAAGCAACCGTGCGCTTGGGTGCGGCTCGCAAGCGCACTACTCACCAAGCCACAAAGACGCTGTGGGTCTGCTCGCTGTAGGTAATATCTTGCACCCGAAACGCAAGGTCAGGATAAGCGCTTCGGTACGCCAGGATGCCACGTTTCATGTTTTTCCTACCCAAGCCGACCCGATTCGGTTGCCACACCCTGTAGGCAAAACAATGGATTAATGCATATATAATTGTTCCGTGTGTGCTGGCGTCACCGGATTGCTTTAATTACATGTCGTGTTGCTCATGGCCTTCCGCCATGATCGTGTTAAGATTTAGTAAGCGCCCCTGGCTCCATACATCCTACAACACACGACGTTAACTGGTCAATGTATCCACGTATAATCAGTCATACCATTAAATGTGCCGTTGCCCACCCACCGCGTAGTAAGCCCTGGCTCTTTCCACAGCAATGTGCTGCCTGTGGAAGCAGTTCACGGTTTGGAGTAAAACATCAGGATAAGTCCTGTTAGAATATGATCCTTTTGGAATTCAGAATTAACAGGAGCCCACCGCGATAGTATCGCATCGGTGTTTCTAGCTGTGCATCGTGCACTTGAGAACCGGCGGAAAATCCTACTGTGCTGCGTGTTAAGGGACCTCATCATCAGAAATTATTGGTGAAAGCGAAGCAACCTTTATTGTAGTCCAAAGCGCTACACACTTGGGGCATAATTGATTCACATTGTACAACATTTCGGCAGCGACCAGCTGGTGCCCAATCGTGCAATGCATGTTTAATATGCGAGCAACTACTCAGACACACTACTGTCAGACACATTGCATTTTCAAAATTGACTGCGATATGAAGATCATATCCGCCCGAAAGTGACATTGCTACACGCGCATCTTCTGCCGATTAAGTTAGTAAATTCATTGCGCAAATCATTTTGAAGTTCAATACATTCGAGTTTAGAGCGAAATCAATTCTTCCAGCGGAATCCGCTTTAAATGGCGTCGAAAGCATCCGGCAAGCAGAGAGGAAATGAAGCGAAAAAGGAAGGGCTAGCTTTATACATGGAGCGGATCCATCAAGGACCTGAGGCAGAGTGGACTAAGGTACTTTACGAAACCGTAGCCGCCGTCGTCCGGGGCCGACGCCGCCCGCCGTAGACAAAGAGAGGGTACATATTACATATACGTGCTTGGTGGCAGCGCATACATCTAGGATTGTGTGTTACTATTAGGAGGCCAAGGCTCGGTTGAGGTCGAAAGGTAGTCACCCTTGCTGTCCATAAATATCCCACACCACCTAAATCCAGTAATACTCGAGGCATTTACCTCCCCACCGCCACCCCCCTTTAACTTCACACAACGCTCATGTACTTCCCACGGAGGTCCGCCCAATAGCACCTTGCGCCCACGTACCCCGCTACCCCGACGTGATCATTGTAACATATCCCGTGCAGGACGAGCTGCTGACGTGCATACACTGGCAGAAGCAGCTTACAGCCATTATCCTCGGCCTAGTCTGTGGCATCGTCCCCCTTACAGGGCTTGAAGGCTTTTTCACGTAAGCTCAGGCACCCCAGCTGGGTGCAGGACGGGGTGGGTGTTCCATACATGTGTTCCTTACATCGTGCAGGTATTTTTTGGACATCGGCCCAGGCAGTTTTTTCAACCTCATTTACCTGTGAATTTCATACAATGCTTTGCAGGTTTCTCGCCTTGCAGCTCGTTTCCACTGCTGCATTCTACCGGATCGTCCTCAGGTGCGGGGCGGTACATCTTTCAGTCTGCAGGCTATGAGTACGGGCCCCTCGTTTTGCTCCTGAACTAGCCCCTTTTCCTAGATCCGTCTTGCAGATCCGGCATGCCATGAAAGGTCCTCAGGAAAGCTAAAGCAGTTTCCTAAAGAACCGCACTTGCTTTGCCGCCATCGCTTAGACCAAGCGAAGCCGGGGAAATGACTGGGTGATTCTTACGTGTGCTTTCAGGGTCAACGAGGAAGTGCATGGAGGCGTGGGGGAAGCGTTGGCGGATGGATTTCCCACTTTCACGGCCCTCTTTGTGGTAAGCAATTGCTTGCAACGGTGGGTTCCCAAATACAGCAACCCCCCAATGTCCGAAACTCTATGAAGGTCACTCCGCATGCTTGGGTTCTGGCATGGGTCACGAGGACCTGAACCACTCACAGCGATGTCCGCGGCGCTGATTGTTTTGTTTATCATTCTCCGGACGGTCAAATCTTGCACTCTGCAGCCTTTTCCCGCTTCAAGCTATTTTGCCAACCCCCAAATGTAATATCCTAAAATTGCTTGCAACTTTTCGGTTACATTCAATCCTTGTTTGGTTTTATGCCCACGCAGCTAATTTGGGTACTGGCCTACAACCTCCTCCATGTGTCCGCTTTGCCGTCTGCGTGAGGGCTACGTGCCGTCTACGGTGTCTATCACTTAGTCGGTTAAAGCAGATGTGTGTGTCGTGCCAGCAGGCCTCGGCGAGCGCCGTGGCAGCTGGAGGCATCAGAAAGCTCTGTGGCAGCTCCACGACGGCAGAAGGCCCAACAATGCACTGGGGAAGGTACAGCACAGGTGGAGGTGCCCAGCTCGGGCAGTCATTGTTTGCTGCGTAACTTCCATCTGCGTGCTGCGTTGCGACGGAGGTCTGTTCAGATCCACCTGCCGCGCAAACGCGGTGCAACTCAGCCTCATGGCTTAAACAAATCCGCCGGCGATAATGCTCTCGAGGAAGAACTGTCTAATTTGCGAATTGCAACGTGGGCTAAGTCTGCTATGTGTGACCTAGAAAGAGTTTTGGTAGGTGAAGCGTTGAGGTGCGTCGTTTGAGTGAAGTTGAACCGGACCTGGAACCTACCCGATTCGCAGGGACAGGTTTGCACGGCCGTTAGGCTTCCAAAACTCCATGGTTACGATAGGAACTCAAATCAGTATCGTACGCTTGATCATTCACTAGTCGCACTTGCTAAAATGTGATGGGGGTATTGCGGCCTGGGTATAGGGCATATGTATAGGCTTGCCCCATTCTTGCTGGCCGGCTACCGAAAACGAGCAATCGTGGGCGAACCATGGTGTTGAATGATCCGCCACACGCCGCCCTGCTTCTCAAACACGTTGGTCGCTACAATCCTGCAGTCCAGCATTTGCGGCATGGGTATAACACATAGTGTTACCTACCATGAGTTAAGGCCACAGCTTGACACAAAACAAGCCCGGAAAGGCTTTTGCCCAACTCAGACATGTTCGTGGTGGCGCACATTCTGTACCGTACACGCACGTGGCGGGTTTGAAGATGACGGCATGCGGTTGAGATTCCATGGAGGAACGTTATGCTGTTTGAAATGCGGTGTGTTCTCGTGATATCTTCGACGAATTGCGAGTATTTTTGCTTGGTGGAGGGGTGGCCTGGAAGGTTGCGAGCAAACCTAATCATTGTGTCTCGCGGCGAAAGGTCCAAACTCAAGAGGCAAGGGCGTCGGGCACCACTGGTTCATCTCTCATTCCTTTGGCGCCAGGTTATTGAGCAGACCAAGGTTTAGGGTTCCTAGTGCACGTCACCGCTGTGCGCCGTAGTACCTACTGCTGGCGCAGAAACACACATCTTCTGATGGAAAACTTTAACCCCGATTTCAGCAGCCTCACTTATTTGGCTCCAGGTGCCTGTATGTACATCTGAGCTGCGCAGGTGGAATTTGGAATGCACGGGTGGAAGGCAAGCCCCAACCCCTCAGCCCTCGGTGGCGGACATGGCACTCATCCGTTTTCAATCGTGCCTCACCTCTTTTCCCTAGGTTTCATGTACACCACCCCTATACCGCATGAAAGGCCGTTTTGCCGTACCTGCCCTCAGAATCGTCCGCATCGATGATCTCCACACAAGTCACGAAACCCATGTCCTCCTGGGCGAATACGCGTACGTCCTCCAGCTTGACTTTAAATGCACCAGGCCTAACGTTTCGCAGAATGGCCCGCCAACTATCCATCACCTGGGTTCGGCAAAAAAACGACGAAAATCAGCCAGCCAGCCGGACCAATTGGCCTAGCCTGGACAGCGCAATCAAGGTTGTACTATCGAAGATGCACGTCAGTGTCGGCTGGCTACCGCTTAATCCTGTCCAATCGCTTTTATGCACAATCGCTTCTTCGTTTAAGCGCCCACCTGCGCTCGTCCCGCGATGCAGCTCGCTCCTGGATGCACCACTTGCACATGCTCGCCCTCACCCACCACTCGCTCCATCTCCTGCGGGGACCCATCATTCGAGGCCCGTCCAGAGTTTCGGGTGCCAAAATCATGAAGATACTGAACGAGTGCATCGGGTCAACATCCCCATCCCTGAACATTCTTCAAAGCCCACATACGCAGATAGTGGCGGTCGCCTCATACGTGTAAAACGGCACGATGCGCAGGGTAACGCGCCCTGTCAGAGCTTACGCGGGAATTAAGTGTCGGGCCACTAGCAAGCTGTGGCTAGCTCATAATGGACAATGCCCACAAGCGGGCCCTCCGCCACCTGCCCTTCCAAAGCGCACTCTGGAGTAAGCATCTTGTAAACTTCCTCACCTCAACTCTACCAGACATGAAGGCATCGTAAAATCTACGGTTAGCATCCTCCACAGCCAGCTTGCTAACTTGTTGTTTCTGCCTGCATGCAGACCTCCCGTGTCACAAACCCACGGAAAGCAATCTGATGCTGCTCTACTCACTGAATTTCGTCACGAAGCCTTGCCGCAAGCTTGTAATCTTCTTGCGCAAGGGCTCCTTGAAGCTCAGCTTCCAAATGGGCGATAGATACATCGCTGTCGAGTGCAGCCCGGCCCAGCCATCGACCATCCGGCATATGGCGCCGACAACATGATGTCAATCGCGCCCTACAGGGCCCAGCTAATCGTTGGGTGCGTGTCACTGCAGGCCGGCTGGTTGAACGGATTTGCATTTATTAATTGACTGAGAAATTCGAAACAGATATAGACGATACTATGATTGAATTACAAACTACAGAACTGTGCATCACGTGTCAAGGAAGAACTAAAACGCCTCTTTTTTGATTGCCGAGACAACAATCGGCTGCAGTACCACTTTGAGGACTAACCATAAGAGGGTAGATTAACGTACTTTGCAGGGTTTGCATATTTGCGTGGATACTCCATGATTGCATTTCGTACACGCTTGTACGACTTGTTAAAACTCGTCGGCTTGTATTTGAGCATAATGATAGTGTTGCATGTACCACGCTCCAGACCTGCATGATCGTCTATCTCTCCCGTCAGCTTCTTGTCGGGTCCGCTCGCGCGTAAGTTCTTGGCACCTTTAAGAAGGTGGGGACGGCAGGGAGTGCTGACGGGAAAGCTATCAACTTAGTGCCGACGCGCATCCCCCAACATCCCATCCCCGTTGCCTTGCGCCCCTTTGAAGGCGAAACCAGGAACAATGCCTTGTGTCCCGTTGTGTACTAGCGCTAACCCGCACTATCTGGGGCCGCAGCTTTGTTTTTCAACTGGATAGAGGCGGAATACACACATAATATACCCATACAATATGGAGTTACAATGGCAAACGTCCTGCTTTCTCCGGTAATACTGCCGCATATGACAGTGTTTCATAATTACAGGGTGGGATTCAGTTCGGTGTAAGAAACTAAGATCAGGAAGGACTGGCTCACGAAAGCCGCAGTAGACCCCCGTGGGACGTTGACCTGCTGTGGACAGCACAACAGCATGATGGTGAAGAAGCCGTTTGTCCTACAGCAACAACTTTGCGCTTGAATTACATCGCGCCGGGGAAGGAGTCTCGTTCGGGCTCCACCTGACTCCATTGTAAATCTTATAGGGTATGGATCGTCTCCGTTTGCCCACCTACCGCAGAGCAGAGTGAGCAACTAGGAAAGACCGATAAAGCACACGCTGTGCCTGCGTGTAGCGGTCCATCGTGCGGTGTGTTACTTCGCCGCCCAGGTCTAGGTTCGCCCACGTCGCCTACATGCCAACGTAGCCGAGTCAACAGTGATATGCAACTAAGCGCACCAAGGCCATTGACAAGTGCCCAGTAGCTTGTACCTATCCCACGGCTATCAATTCCGCAGTGACGTCGATGCTAATGCTATCGCCGCCTGCTCCGCCACGTCGTCGCCGTCCGCGTCTCCATCGGGCCCGTCCGCACCAGCCTTCTTCTTGGCGCGGCGCTTAGCATTCTTGTTGGCTGCCTTGCTGCTACCAGGCGCCACAAAATCCGCGCCTGAAGACATTGAGCCGGATTGTAACCGAGAAGCCAGAATTGCAAGCAACTGGAAGCATTGTACTACCCGGCTTCCTTGGCCACCAGTACTGTCATCTCGCAATTTTGTTCCAAGTCGGCAACTCCAATCCATCTGGTTTCGCCTCTGGCCAACTGGGAACTCTCGCAGGGCTTCTCAAGATGATCATGTGAACCCTTTCGTTACCTTTTGCCTTTTGAAAGTACAGTTTATTTTGCGTCCACAGCGCATGCGAGGATACATGCATACCTGGCGGCAATGCCGATCTGCCCTGTCCAGATTTGATCTTGCCCGGCCTGTCGTCCTCATCCCGCGCCAAACTGAACTTGGCATTAGGAGCCACCGAAGTCACCCCCGCCGCCCTGCGCAGTGAACAAGTGCAGCGGCAAACCTCACACCAGCCTATCGATGCGGATACCATATTCCGATCAAGCCGTACGTATGTTTGGCTTGATCCCGTCCCGTCAAGTAAATTCTAGGCATTTGCCAGATAGCTCCCAATCCAGTTGATCTCATGTTGCCCGCCCTTGCCTGCCTTCCCCAGCAGCTCGCATCCGATAGGGGCCACCCAGCAACATCCTCACCTTAAGTGCGGCGGCACGTAGGATGGCTTGGTGGGCGCCGCCGTGCTGGCCTCACCCTTGGCCACAGCTGCCAACCGCTCCGGCGATTGCGGCCGGTCCTGGAAGGCTCCCCGGGGAGCAGGTCTCCACTGCGCATCTAGCAGGGTCGCGAACGGCACGTGCAAGCGCTGCTCACCTGCGACCCACAGAAACACCCCAGCACACGCATACACGCATACACACACAACGCGATAATTCGTGAGACACCTGGCAGCTTGCAGCGGTCCCACACGGGCAAGCGAAGCTTAGCAACAAAAGCAACCGCTTATGTATCAGGAGGTTATGCTACTCCACACGGGAAGAAGGATTGTTCTCCTTTCGTCCAGAGCTGACAACCTTTGAACTTTTCCTCCATCGTGATGTAGCAAGGCTTGAGGTGGTGTCAGTTGGTCAAATGATCGCCATGCCGTATATTCCCATAACCCGAATGCGGAGAAGCTGCATCGCGCACCAAAGTAGGTGAAGACCTTGACGTTATTGTCCACCCGCAAGCGGGGGGAAGTGGTCGCAGTCAGCAGGAGCCGCCCGTCTGGGGACCATTCCGCGGACACGGCAGGGGAGCGGACTGCGCCCATCTGCTTGCAAGTGCCACTGGTTTTTTTGTCATAAAACACAATGTCCCCTGCGGAGTGGGGCGTGGGGGTTGTTCGCATGGAACGGCGCGAAGTGAGGGCTGGGGGCAAAAGAGCACAGCTCCAAGCCGGGGTGTCACTTATCCGTTTTGTGACGCCGAAATCCAAACCACTTCGCGCCATAGGTAGAGAGCTCTGTTATCGTACACCTTAAGTGAACCTAATACGCATTAGGGAAATTCAGTGCATGCACCGACTTGCTTTTTAACGCCCAGAAACCCACCTCTTAACAAATGCACCCGTTCTCCCCTTTTATCTTCCCCACCCCTACGCCAGCCACCCACCCGGCAGGTTTCCAAAGCCAGCGATAAAGAAGAATCGGCCAAATGGGTTCCACCGCGCCATGTTATATGGCCCGGATCCCAGATCGTATACCGGCTTGCACGCCGCGTTGAAGAGAGTCACCTTGGCCGGCATGAACCCTGAGCCATGGGGGACCAGGAAGATAGTTGCAGGCGGGCAGTATCGGCGGAGAGGTCTGCCACGCGGAGGAATTGATGAAGGCGATGGCAACGAAAGACGAGGCAAAATTCGGGCTCATAATCTGGCTTGTCCACCCGTTCATCCATTTACACCAAGCTACCACTCCCGAGTTCGGCCAACTTCGGAGCCTCGACCCCTCCGAAGCGCATTCCCATACCGCATACATGAGTCCCTAGGAATTTTGGGCCTGAGGCCCGAAGTAGGTCTACAGCCCTAAGCGCAGCAGGCATGGCCGCAGCCGTGTAAGCTGACGCTCAGCCTTCATGTTCTCGGTTGTACCCACCCTACCCGCCACAGTAATGAAGAAGTCTCCGGTGGGGGACCACTGCACGTCGTGCACGGGGCCTTCCTTGGGCAGCGGCACTGTCACCGCCTCGTCCGCGCGCGCGGGATCCGTTGGCAGGTAGTGCAGCTTCTGTTCGCCATAGTACGACTGGTTTGTTGCATCGTAATCGGCGTACGACAGTACCAAGCAGGCTGAGCCAGTGGCATTCCACATCAGCTTTGCACCTTTTATCAGGACGAAAGAAGCAGCAGCCGTAGCAGCAGCAGCAGCAGCAGCAGGGTGACTGTGAATGAAGCGCAGGTGAAGGAAAAAGGACGAGGTATTGCAGACCGGGCAGTTCTGATAGCAATTCCAAGTGGGCTTCAACAGCGTGGGAGCTAGGGAACAGGAACATTCAACCAGGGATGTGAAACCGCTTCGCTACACTGGAGTACTCATAAGCGTGATGGCATTGCAAACGCCGCCAGTATGGCCACAACACATCGGCATTGCTTCCTCCATCATCCACTCATCTAGGCAAGGTTCTCTTCCCCTGTGCAGCTAGGCTCCTTCAGCTCCGTGAATTTCTGTGCTCAGCCCAGCTCTGACTGGGTCTTCTCACCTTGGCACCTGAAGAAGCTCTTGCGCACCAGCGGCTGAGGCTCCGCAACGTCCAGTGTGTAGATCCCTGCGCCCGCCGGGCTGCCCTTCGACTCGGGCAGGAAAGCTGCCAGCAGCGGCAGCTGGGACGGGCCGGAAGCGGCGGCGGACTGCACCGGACTCAACGCCATACCTCCAATTCCCTTGATCGTTACCTTACGGTAGGCTGACATGACATAATGGACGGAGAGACCGGACCAGAACGCGGGCAGGGGACTTACTTTGATAGGTTTGGGCGGAGGTTGCAAAGTGCGATGCGGGTTTCACCTTCCCTGATGTTTTCCGAAACGGCTAGACGGATGATGTGTGCCAGGGAAATGGGGTGAGAGCAGGCAGGATCGTGAAGCGTTCGTAAAGCATTTCCATGTAGGGAAGTATTGGGTCAAGAGGTGCTCGACGGCAGCCCAAACCCCAGTGCACAAGCTCCGACCCGACCCACATAAGAACCCGTTCAAACCCACGACGGGACAACAACGCCCCATCCCTGATGTAAGGCTGTCACCCACGCACTTGCCCCGGGCAATCAGTTCACATCGCACCCAGCCGCCGAGCCACCCAGACGCACCGCTAAATCCATCACCGCGGCTGTATACATGCACGGTGTTTGTGACCATGTGCACGAACACCTGATCATCGGAGGTCCAGTGCAGCACGGGCCAGGAGTCCTTGGCCACTTGTTTCTGGGCCAACGAGAACACACAACCGCCGGTGGCCAGGTCCCATACCTGTAGGGTGCACAGTGGGGCGGGATACGGGACGGGAAGGGCGGGGCGTGAGACAGGA
This sequence comes from Volvox reticuliferus, assembly GCA_019650235.1. Classification (NCBI taxonomy): domain Eukaryota; kingdom Viridiplantae; phylum Chlorophyta; class Chlorophyceae; order Chlamydomonadales; family Volvocaceae; genus Volvox; species Volvox reticuliferus. The sequence continues at coordinate 1,046,508 of BNCP01000016.1, forward strand.
ATAGCGCATGAGTTGAGGGGAAAAGGTACGAAAGAAGCCGGAAAGAGTCGTAGCGGCCAGAACTTGCATTCGTGTAAGATCAAGGCAGCAACCACATCGCAAGAATGTAGCTACCTGTTCAGGGTACCGGCAGGTGGGTCCACAGCTGCCGACAACACCCTTGCTGCCGCAGTTCGGCAGAGCTGAGGTTCTCTATTGCATCTGTACGTTAGGGAACCTTGCGCATCAGGTTGGCATAAACTGCGCATAAAACTGAAGGGGTCCTTATCGTCGCAACCGAAGCTTTTTTCTCCGCCATGGACCAGCTTCAGCCCTGTAATGACAGAGTCCTTAGCACGAGCCCCTGACCCTGCCCCGAGCTGCGAGCCTCAGTATTCATGTTTATTTGATTTCCCATTTCCCCTTCGCTGCGACTGCGTCATACTTTCATCACCGCCGCGAGAAAGGTATGAGCATAACCGGCTAACGAAGGTAACTGCAACGCCTGTCCGACCAAATTAATCTCAAACCCACTTTGAGGTTTTTAGCCGGGCTACCGTCCGCAGCCTTTCCAGGCCTCTGGCAGGTCACGAGGAAGGCGCCTGTGCTGGAGAAATCGGACAGCACTACGCCCTCTTCAGAAAACTCGGAGACCTGCCATGTTTGTGAAAAACGTGTCCATAGGCACACGCATACGCAGGGCGGTTAGTGGTTAGCGATTAGCGGAGGTCTTCCGGTTGATACAAAGACGTGGTAAAGTTCCTGGCTCTGGCTAGGGACAGGCGGGCTGTGCACGGGAAACATCAAAATGGCACTGCAGTACGATTTCGGCGAACGGGACCAGGTGGCATGATGCGGCTTAGTGATTTTCGTTTCTCAGCGAATCGATGCGAGTTGGCCAGTGGTGGAAGGATGGGGTAAGGACTTCCTCCATAGGCTCACCGTCTGGGAGGTATCCAGGTCTACCAGGCGCACAGAGCCCTGCGCAGTGGACACCAGCCGGCTGCCATCCGCACTGCACAGGATCGCGGTACCTGCACCACACACTCTGTAGAGGGAAGGCATTCGGGGAGACGATGTATGTCTGATTACACAGCGAGCATGTGAGCTGGCGCTCTCAATTCACATCTCGCCACGCACCCTTTTGGCTCCTGCTCTCCAATCGCAATAAGCTGGATACCCTCTGGTGTTCGACCTGGTCATAAGGAGAGATGTCATGTCAGAAAACCTAAACCTTTGCGTCGACCGCTTCCAGTATAGCCGCCTTACCGAACAACTGACAACTCATCCTGTCTAGTGAGATTCTCAATAATCCAGTAGTGATTATAAAGTAACAACTTGCGGATTGCGGGAACGCAGTGATCCTCCGCCAACGGTCGCAACAACTGAGCCGACAATCAAGGCTCAATGATCGCACCCCGTTCCTAGAAGTAACAAAAAGCTAGTGCGAATTGGGAACTTAACATATTTGGCAATGCCAAAGTATTCACTTCGCAAGTGGTTCGAATGTCTTCGGAGCTTAGTAAACGCAACATTTTCAAATTTTGTCTTGGATGATGCGTCATTATTCATATAATTAAGGAGCACATCGATGACTCACACGAACGATTATGGGGACGACTAACGACGTGGCGAGCTCCGTGGAGATGCAACTGCTAACGGACCCTAACGGACACAGGACGACCAACGGTTCAATTCTTCTCTGTAAGTTAACAACTTCGTCGGCTGAAAGGGGATTGGGGGTTTGGATAGTTAATACCATTGGTATATGTTATCATTTGATCCCAATGGCCAGCTTCCATGTTGCGCACAAACAAATTACGTAGGACGTTTGTGGGCGTTGTTGCATGTTGTTGAGGGTCTGTTTGCTTAGGCCTCTTGTCGCACAGCCTCATGCAGGAGCTCCCTTGGACAGCTCACAATAGAAATGAGTGACTTGTACCGAACTACTCGACGACAACGGAGAACGGACGGATTTTCGTAAAATGTTGACGACGGAGGGCAACGGCAAAGCGGCCACGTAAGAAGGCCGCATAGTGCTGGGGAGGTGGCATGCCTAAAGATGTGCCTGCTCCATATAGGCAGTTCGTGTAGCTGGCACAGTATAGAACTAGTCTTGTTTAACTGCTGCCCAGCATACCTCAGAACAGCATGCAAGCCAATGAGGCTGCGACATGACCCCATGGTTATGCGTACCGGATTACGTGGTACAGGGGAGGGAGAACTGACCATTCGTACTGGAGAATTAGAGAGCACCGAAAACTTTGGCTACCCATTCTGTCAGGTTGCACGCATGCAAAGAGTGAGGGGTTTAGCTTTCATTGGCTTCTTTCGCTCTCCCAGCTGGGGGTCAGTCCCGTCTATTCCGAAGTCATGACGCAAGAGGATTGGAAGCGAAGCTTAAGGTCCGCATGTCCCTTGCAAGTTCGTCGACCAGGGTAAAAACAGGATTATGAAAATGAGGAAATGAAATAGGTTTGTAACGGTGCAAATCCGGTTTTAAGCCAAGTCTATCACGGGCTCGGAACAATCTGACTGGACGGGTGGCAACTTAATTTTATAGGAACATGGATATGTTATTTATGCCCATTGAGATTGGTACAATTTTGCAGTTACGAATACAAACGATCTTTGTCTCAATTTTTGCGCTTTGCTAGGAGTCGCCCGGGCGGAATGGGCGGCTTCCATTAATTATAATAATACGTTGAAATGTAAGTTTGTACATTGATCGTTGCGAGCGATAAAATTTAAGAATTTCCGCAGTTTACCAATCATTCTAATAGTACTGTGAAGGCGAAGAACGGCGCCGTACCGTCATGGAATGGAGAATTTCGCCTTGGACGTTACCGGACTTACAAATGTTTTTTTATATCATTGACGTTGTTCCTACGTTTTCTATCGAAGGGTGCTGCCGTCCGCCAACTTTTGGAATTCATAGCCGCAGCCGACGGTTTCCAACCTTTAGTTGCGATGTCATCTGATAGTGAAGATGATGCTCCTCTTATTCGAAGAGCGAATACAAAGGGTGGGGAGATTTAAATCGTTCTGTTTGTGCAATTCAAAGTCTAGAGCTTGACGATCTTCCACTGTTCAACTTTTCCCGGGGGACGCAGGAGCTGCTAGTGCGCCAGCTGTAAAGCAAGAGGTGAGATTTAAGTGTGTGACCAAAGTATCGTTAGTTGGTTAGCGGTCAAGGTCTGACTGCATGTTGCGTCGTGTGCAGCACGGTGCAGCGGGCAAGCCTGTGGCTGTAAAGGCTGAGGTGAAAGTGGAGGTGAAGGAGGAAGATGTTACGGGCACGAAGGGGCCTCAGGATAAAGAGCTACAGAGCGACGCTAAGGCGAAGCGACGAGACAAAAAAACGCCAGTAACAAAAGGCAAGGCTGGCACCAAGGTTGAGGACGCAGCTCAGAATGGCAAGGCATCAGCAGCACCTAAGAAGGTCAAGGAAGAAGGCAAACAGCCCAGGGAGAAGAAGGAGTACGACATGCCGGGCCAAACTCGTGAACCGCCGCCAGAGGTGCGTGTTGGGCCATCTGGGTGTCGCGACCCTGGGAAATGATGCTGCTATCATCCAAGTATTGGGTCACTTCAGCTGGGGCCCGGTCCTGTGGGATGAAACCCCATTCCATACTTTATTCCCGCATGTCGTCGGCAGTCCTTTTTAGTTATGGCTTCTGCTTGCCCAACCCCCAGACTGATTCGTTGCGGAAATTCTACACTTCATTACTGGAGCAGCGGCCGGAAAGCGAAATCGCTAAAAAATGGTGAGCATGTTAAGCGGTGGCGAGATGTGGGGCGGGCCTTAAAACGCCGAATGACATCAAACGTGAACCGCGAATCCTAGCTGGTGGTCATAGCAGTTCAGGTTTGCACTCCACCGTGTAGCGCCACACTTGCTCTGTTGTGTCTCACTGAAAGCGACATGTCCGTATAAGGACCTTGAAACTTCACACTGTATTTAACTCGGGTCGAATGGCAGGTTGGCGCCCGACCAGCCTTAGGACCAATGCAATCCTTGCATGCAAAACTTTATACGTTCGGTCATTTGTATGTGAAGGCCATGGAGAAATGGAGTCCGTGCCTAGATCAAAACCTTCTAGGCTCCGTTGGAGGACGCTTTCGTACATGTATATCATACCCAATTACCTGCTCAGCGCCGGGCTGCGACCAGTTCCAATGATTGCTTTCCAACCATGGATCATACCGCACGCTCCCTGCGGAGGCAACGAAGGCTGGGTTCAGCGGATGTACTGATGCACTGCCCACTGCGTCTTGCGCCTGTTCCTTGCCACGGGTGGATCTTGCAGGTGCCTTACGCATGGCCTACTTTCGCGCGAGGAAGCTGAGGATCTGGTGGCGCAACTGAAGAAGAGCAAACCCGCTGTAAAGTGAGTACTGTGCGCATCTAAGTCCCCGCTGCCTTCATGTGTAATCGGTGTTGCTTGCCGGGTGCACAGTCCGTTCTGCGCGTCGTCAACCCACAGACGGTTAAAATCATGCGGATGTTAAGGCATGAGGGCGGATGTGGCACAAAGCCGGAAAAGTAAATGGGACTCCTCTTTCGACAGGTCCCCTGCGAAACCGTCCGCACGATCAGAGAGCAAGAATGCAGCCGCAAAGCCGCGCCGAACAATGGAGAAGGCTCCGGCTCCTAAACGGCAACGGCAAGGTAGGCGGGCGAGGGCAGCGCGTCTGACAAATGGCTGCTATGGAGTGGATTTGGGCAGAAAGCACTCTGTTTTGGGGCCCCCGGAGCTTCTGCTGCTGCCATCCGTTGGGCAACTGCTGGTACTCTATTGCCGAGGCGCTTGGCATGTAAAGTGTTCCCACTACCACCACGTGATATGCCATCGCTGTTCCTGAATAGCTGAGCAGTCAGTAAGCTTTGCTCAAGACCATGAGCATAAGGTGTTTCACCCCCTCCCTGTCCGATTCGCTGCAGCGATATCACCTCCCAAAAGAACACGAGCCAAGTATAGCGATGAGGAGGATGAATCTAGTAGTGATAGCGATGAGGACGACGATGATGAGCCCATCCTTAAAGCTAAGCCAGCGACGAAGCCGGCAGCCAAGACGCCTGCTACGAAGCCCACACCTGCATCTACGGGGCAAAAAAAGTCAAGACCAAACGTAAGTCCTGGGTCTTGCTTTATTGGCATGGTTTTCCTGCAAGGCATGGCCTTTGTGTGTAGAGTATCGCTGCTGTGAGATGTGGTTTTTCAAGAGGGTACAATCCAACAGCAAACTTCTGCGCGATTCTTACGTGCCGGATTGCGGCTAGATCCTACACTATTAACAGTGGCACTGCTCCCATCATCCCTCCATTCAGCGAGCACTCTTCACTGATCCTGATTTCCTGTGGCTGCAGGAACGAGATCGAGCCTTCGGTGACGGCGGGCTAAAATACAGTGATGACGAAGATGACCTCCCGTTGGTCAAACGCGCCAAGAAGTGAGCAGCGCAGGCTGCCGTTGAAAAGCCATAACCGCCCACGCAGACGCACCTCACAACATCACCACTGACAGTTCCAATTGCGTTCTTCATGAGGAAACATATGATCTACTGGGTAACCTGCAGCGAAGCAAGGGGCTCTGACTTGGTAGCGGCTCCTAACTGCATGGGTTCATTCAGGGGAATAGAGTTCCAGCATTGCACTTGGGCTCAACATGCATGTTCCCAGAGCTTCCTCACTACTACCACACAGATGCCGTCGAGACCTCGGGTTGTACGGTCAGGCCGCGCACGCGTGCGGGCTGTGTGTATTAAGAGGGGATGCTGGGATAGATGTTGTGGCTGTCTGGTTGGACCAAGACTTCGGCTTCACGGTTCAGTTCAGGGGTGTGGAGTGACGGCGGGTGAGGTGTATGTAGGCACGTGAATTTATTACATCTGCGTAAGACCGTACTGTGGCTTCTGCTACGCGTCACTAGGTTTTGGTCTGGTCGCATAGGACTGGAACTGGCTCTTACGCTTTCATTACGGTGACCAAAGCCGCGGAAACAATGCGGCCCAGTGCCAGCATGGTTTATTTTCGCGCAGCAGGTATTTGGATTGCGAACTCGGGGCGGGATATCGATCACTGAGCGCTGCGTGCGATGCTGTGGTGTGTCGGCATGGGCAAGGCTCGTGCAGCCAAGGCCATTTTTCACCAACAAGTCAGCGGCTGTAGTAGATGGATTGATGCAGGTTAGGTGGCGTAAAGGCAACCCTGGCTAGTAGTATACCTTGGTTGCAGAATTACGTATCACGTACGGCGTGCTGCCAGACTGGCTGAGGGCTAATGGTCGTCCCCTTTGGGGTCCATTATAGTGGGGCTCTTACATCCTGGGTTTGTTTGCTTCATTGCAGAGTAAGAAGGTGCCCGGTGGCTCATTCACGCAAACCTGGGACCAGGACTCTGCATTTGGACATCCTTTAAGAATTCCGTCGCTGGATGCGGGGGGTAAGGCAGTTGGGGTAGGTTGGGGGCGATGTTTGTGGTTGTCGTTGCAGGCGTGATGGGCGCGGTGGGCGCAACCACTAAAGTTTATTATCCTACCCTTAATGTATATATCCAGCTCTTCATCTCTCAATGCTGCGCGCCGCCGCAGACGAGTTTGCATCTTGTTTCCGCGTCCTGACTCGAAGCCGTACTCTGCCCTCTCGGACGTCCGATGTCCTGCCGCCAAGAAACGCTTCAGCGCGTAGTTTCTGCCAGATAACCACTTGATGCATCTTCTGCTACAAGCACTTTGCTGAACCGTTTTGCAAATATGCTGCTGACACGATCTATGGAGCATTCGCCACAAATGCCAAAGGGTAAACCTCAACAAGCCATTCAAGACAGTAGTAGCAGCAACAGTGATGAAAACGACTGCGAAACTGTTGCGCCGACGACTCTGGCGGAGCGCCTTGAGGTTGTGTGCAAGCGCTTTCTTCATGATGTATGCTCCTGGACGGCGTTTGACAGCGGCCAACCCCTGGATGCCGCGGATGTGAAGCGAGCCGCCAGGTGAGTAAGCGGCGGTCCCACTGTGGTTGTGGGGGTGCTAAGAGAGGACAGGATCCCTGGAAAGATTCGCATGCGAGCTTAACGGGCGCTTCAAGACGATGAAGCGTTCACCAATACGCGATCCTCTTCTGAAATCCGATATGGTTGGAGCCAAGTATGCTGATTGCATCCAATCTGGACATCCTTTCCCGTGGGTAGTAGTAATGACCCACGGGTCAGCAGGCCGCTGCTGTCGCATCTCATAAGTTTGCAGCTGTGGCACCGATTCCACACGTCTCATAACATGCGGCGCGGCAAACTCTCATAAGTGAACCGTAAACTGCAATTTTCATGAATTCTTAGCAGCTCCTATTCGTTTGCTTGCCAACCGGTTGCTTGCAGGCTGTATATGGCTCCAGACGCCGTTATCCATGCAGACAGCCTATTCGGCTACATTGCACCGCCCACTATGACAGGCCATGGCCCTTTCTTCGACTACATTGAGCGCGAGCGCGCAGCCTACCAGCCCATAGAATTGCGGACGCTCCTGGTGGCGGTCAACGAGGATCAAGATACGGCATTTGCGCTGTCTATGTTTAAGATGCAGAGCATGGGGCCCTGGCTGGGCAGCGGGGCTACTGGCAGGTCGGACGGGGGGCACGGGACAGTGAGGCATCTCTGGGTGGGAAACATCTCTGTCCTGCACCCAACCGCGTAGCGAGCACCCGTTCGTATTCGTTGATACCTCGGAGCTGCTGCCCCGCAGGGTCTCCGAGGGCATTCGTATCGACGAGCTGCAGTTCGACTCAGAAGCCAAGATTTTAGAGGCCTGGTGCAATCGGCAGCTCTTCCAGGTCGGCCAGCGGGGCGGGCGGGCAGGAGGATGAAGGAAACATCTGGTAACAAACACGATCTCCCAGTGCATTGAGGGGCGGGGTGCTCAGGTGGGAAAATTTTCACGTCTCCCACCGGTCAGTGCCATCGCGAGGGCTGCAGTTGGCCATCAACTCCATAGAAAGGTACATCCCAGCACACCACCTTAATGTGCACCGACTCCGGCGGACCCGCGCCGCGGTTGGATAGATCATCGATCCTGAAGCGGTAGAATGGCGGTCAGCGCCCTCAAGACCCGACCACAGCTCTCCAATACGATGGAATGGCACCTGCGCACCAGATGGAATGGCACCTGCGCTCCAACTTCCCGAGTCGGGGGTTCTCTCAAGGCCGGGTCACCGGATTTGCTCAGTCCGTTCGCGGCCTCCACACCTTACCCGCCAAACATTCCCAGGAAGAGCGCGACGCTCTGCTGCGCGACCCGGATCACCATCATGCAGCGACTTTCGACCGGTCGCTGCTGCGGAGCCAGGTTTCGGAGCACGAAGACGGGTCGCATGGCCCTTTGGCGCCTCACAAGATGATGCAGGTCGCGAGCATTTGGGCTGAGGTGGGTTGTGAATTTTCCGTGTTGTAATAAAGGCTGGTTAGAAACCTGTACTAGTACTTGACCCTGCGCCTGCCTCCATTTGGCTGGTTATGTTTTATGTTTGTCATGTTTCGTTGGTAGGGTTATGGTTTTCGTCGGCATCGTATTCTTATCAGCTACTTCTTCTATGTCCTCCTGACTCCTCCATACTCCATACTCCTCCCCCTGGTGGACATCCTGCATGCCTCCTCCATGGCTACATGCACTGGAAATGGTGGTGCGGCTCGTGTTGATACCTTCGCCTCCCTAAAGCTGTGGAATGTGGCAACGGCTAGCGGCTCTCTCAACCCTGATGTCCTCGACAACCTGATGGAGGAGGACTTCGCGCTGTACGACCTGCTGGGGCTCACAGGGGATGACGCGGAGCACTTGCACCATCCGTACTCGGTGAGGAGACGCACACCATATCAGCTCAGGGGAGAATGATTCTGAGCCCTACATGGGAAGCGCTAGGAGGAGGGAAAGACCTCCCCGAGGTTTGGGCGGTCGCGTGCGGCGAGAGGACGGCTGTGGCACGCACCCCAGGGAAACGAGCCTATGGTGCGCTGTGTTCGGGTTTTCCCACGAGGGGAAACCTGCTGGGGAAGAGTGGGTTGGTTTTCGGCGCCTGAGTATCCGCTCAGGCCTAGACAACCTGCAACATAGCTGAGGGCAGGATGGAAAGACGAGTTACGGTTTGCGATACGAGTTGAAGTTGCGACTGCGGCTGCAATGAAAAGTGATCATGTTGGACCGGGCATTTTGCGGCCTCTACGTGTTATTGCATGAGCTGGTGGCCTCACGTGAGCTGGTGGCGGCAGGGGCAGGCGGTGCGTTGAATGTTTCGACGTATTTGATACCAGATGCATCAAATGTTTACGCGTAAATTTTAATTCCCAAATTGTTGAGGAGGGTCCTGTCACCGTGCACGTTGTCGGACACCCGCATCACACAATAGGCCATCCGGAGCCGTGGTGACGCCAAGCGGATCCTGCAGGAGTTGACTGACAAGTACGATGTAGATGAGTCCGTCGTGCGCATGGCCGCACGGCGCGGTACCAATGCTACGTTCACGCACTGGCGCGCGCGCATGGTGCGCCGTACTCCTGAGGTACGCGTGTGTGCGTGTGTCTGTACGTGTGTTGTTGTGCCTCTTGAGTGCGGGGGGAGGGTGAGTGGGTGTTTTCGGTTGGGTTCAAAAGGTAATGGAATGCTCACCCGTATCAGTGAGCTGACGTGGCAAACCCCATCCTGGGAACGGCCTTGCACGTTTCCGCCGTACCCCTATGACGATTCATGTCTACTGCTTTGCACGTTCTGTACGTGCGTGCGGTGCATGCAGTGCGTTACCGGCTGTGGGGTGTGCGGCCTGGCATCTGCTCGCGGCCACCGCAGGCTGTCAGGGCCGTCCGAAGGCCCACAACCTGTTAACACCGCCGCCTATTAAGGGCTGTTACGCCCACTTCCACTGGTATTCCGAATGCTCCCCGGACTGCAGAGTGTGGCCGCAAGAGAGGCCGTAGCCGCGGACCCTTTTTCAGTGGGTCAAGGTCCGGTTCTCGGCCAGCAGCAAGCATGCAGCACCGGCAGAGCTGCCGGTGATATGTCGTTCGCCGCTGAGGCCACGGAGCTGCTGCTTTTCTCCCCTTGCGGCAAGCTGCAGTCAGTATATCAGTTCCGGCGGCCGCTCGGCTCCGACCGCCGCGCGGTGCTTGTGCCGGCGCCGGCGATGACAGTGGGGGCAACGGCGGAAAGTATTGACGATGAGGCCACGGACAATGGTGCGACTCTGAGGCCTGATAAGATCCCCCCCGATGAAGTATCGCCTGCGGGGCCGGTGGAGATGCAGTGAGAGCCCCAAGGGACGATTGGGGTGACAGGGGGTGCTGTCGGGGCCAGGACCTCCTCCTGGAGCTTATTAGCGGAGAAGGGAAGTCGCTGACGGCGTAAGGCCCGGAGAGCCAGGTTCAGCCGGCAAGCGCACACTGTTGTGCTGGTGTAAGCTGCCCGAACGTGTCATGGTTATGGACGGGTATTAAGTCTGGGGCTGAGTGCATTTAACATACGGGCCACCGATGGGTGCACAGGAGGCTTGCGTTGATGAACCAAAGGCTATGCCTGTATTTGTAGTTGCGGTGGCGGTGGTGGTGGTGGCGGTGGTGGAGGTGGCGGTGGCGGTGCTGATGGTTCGGCAAGATATTGCGTTGTGGCTCCGGTACAGTATCTTTCTGAGCCTCCGAGCTTGGGTGGATGGCCCCAGCGATTCATCGGGCCCTTTCATGTATGTGCTGATGTCAGCAAGTAATGCTGCAATACGCCGAATGTGCTCATTCTGAGATTGAACCAACTGCGCGACCCCACTGTTGGTCCCCACGTGCATAAGTAAGGTACTATAGGGACGCTGGTATGTGTTTTCAGGAGGACTTTTCCGTTGCCATCGCCGGGTGTCGTACATAATTCGGCGGTGGTGGGGCGCGCGGCAGGGAATGGTAAGACAGCCTTGGTATTGGGGCAGCCCCAGAGCCCTGGCCCGGTAATAAACCGACGGCAACGGGAAAAAACATTGTGCCAAAGACTTTGCAGCCTCGGCGGCCTGATAACGCATGACAGCAAGACAAAGAACATACTCTACACGCGCAGCAGCAGCTTAGTCAAGTCGGTGTCTTCGACTGTAGTTCGGGCCTTGCGTCAAGAGCTCTGAACCGGACGGATGCGATCACTGGAAAGGGTACTGGTGGCGGCGCAGCGTGTGGCCGCCCACCCCGTGACATCACACACGGGCACCGCTTTCGATGTTTGTTCTTCGTATTTCAGTCTTTCCAAAGTATTTCTCCAGCTGCCAATGAGGGTCAGAGCCGCCCTTCACCCCCAAGTAGTGGACTCGTGGTAGCAGCGCACTCCAATTCCCTTGACCCAAAGCGGCAGGGGCTCGAGCTGTAAGTGGCGATAAAGGCGTCGTCATATCGAAGTTACAGTAAAATACCGCATTCGCGTTTTTTGTTACGCATCTCACAAACGCGACATGCGGTTGTGACCAGCAGAGGCCCCACTCGTCAGACTTATCAGGGGACCCCGGCGACAAATCGTACCCATTACATCTCGCCATCCAATGTAATATGGCTCCCCTGTGAGGCGCCTTGCATCCTGCAAGTAGCTAATAAACATCCAAAGAACACATTTATGCAAGGATGCATGATCGATAGTCCGCGCACCTGCTGCGCGCGCACACACACACACACACACACACACAGACAAACAGACACACACACACCACATTGTGCTCGTGCCGTATACATGTCGGGGATAAGAGTTTGGAAGCATGTGCAGCTAAAGCACAAACAATTTCTTCACTTTCGTCCTTCCTCAAGAAATTTCTTTCATCCTTCGCCCCTCATTTCCGTACACTCTTACAGTCCTCCACTCCCTCTCTCTCTCTTTAGCGCACTGTCAGTGAATGCCTCTTTCGACGTGCGATCTCCCTTCAGCGGTGACACAGGAAACTGCGTGACGACCTATAGGGCAGCGACCAACACCACGAAGCGTGAATTGGCTTGTCGATAACATCACACAGTACCTACGACCGTAAGGTCAGGCCGTAACAAAACCTCATCATATCCTGACGAAGGAGCAACATGGTCGCCGCCAGCGCCCGCCTCCCCCTCGGCCGAGGCCCTTTCCCCGAACCGGGACGAGGAGACTCGGCATGCAGCTGTGACGCGACGACACACTGGTATCCAGCCGGAGCGAAGCACCAGGAACTGCCTGATCTGCGGCCCGGGGGCCGTCAGGCTGGACTAGAAGTGGCGCCCGGTCAGGCTGGACTCGGGGAATCGAGGTGTGCTTCCACGTTCCACCCCTTCCCTTCCGATGTAGGCCAGCACGCAGCCAAGCAGGCACTTCTCCCGCTGAGGGGCGACGGGTGTACAAGGGCCCGAATGAATGTGAAGAAACGCAAGCATAGCTGTGCCCAGTTCTCCATGCGCGCTGGGTATGTTGGGGCCCCGCGGCATGCGGACGGTCTACCCATGACCATCAAAACCTAGCGTGCAAAATCATTCACTCCAGGACTAACGAACACGATATGAACTTTCGACAATCACGTCAACTGTAAACGTACATTCGCAGTTCCTTTCTCCTCTCCATCTCTCCAGCCTCCAAAGCCCTATTGGAGCAGTGCTTGCGCCGACTATCCGTATGTGTGTGGTGCAGAGACCAACCGCTGCGTGACATACATCATCCCCGCGAATACAAGACGCGAAACCAACCAGGTAGCTAGGTATTAATGGGCTTAAAAATAGTTTTGGTTCTATTTTGCGTTCATCCCGAGGCCTGCTTACAGGGCAACACACGCAACAGGTGAACTTGGGACACGAGGGACAGGTTTATCCTGTCCGTGATGCAGTCAGCATAACAATCATACTTGACCATACCAGCGCTCTCACATACGAACATGTTTCTTGCTGCGACTCTAAATTCGTCACCACTCCGAAGGTCCAGAGCCCATATTCGGAGATTCATCGCGCGAAAAGTGGTCAGGAGCGCAGGATTGCGGATCTGAAAACGTAAAAATTCAATCCAGATTCATTTGCGGGATATCCTCATAGCCCCATTAAGGCTGCCGATCCATGTCCAATCAGTGTATTTGGCAATGTGCATCATCAGTGATAAGAGGTAGGATCTTCCGTCCGGCCGGGTTGGTTGTGGTTCACCAACTCGGCAACCAGCCGTCCGAGCATTTAAGCACCCCCTCGTCCATATGTATGCAGTGTAAAGCAGCTCCTCTTCACTGCCCCTCGTGATTAGCTTATCAGACAGTAGCACCACCCATACCCTCTTCCCATCTTTAAAAATTCAAACAGAGAACATCCAACGCCCCATAAAAGGCCATTCTTTCAGGCCCGTTTCATGGACACCAAATCATTGGTGAGGAACAGCACGGACGCATCAGCGAACCACGCCAATGCAATCCGGTCAGGGTTGGCAGCGATCGCACCGAATCCGTCCGCTACCGCTGTCCGCATGTCATGCACGCACTTATCTTGAGAGAGTGAGCTAAGAGACGCAAACCCTGATCTACATCGCATTTTGCTTTCCGCCCGGCCTTAGTGATCTCGCCGGTGGTTGCGCTGCCCTCCATTAGCTTCAAGAAGTGACGGGTCGTAATCGCGCGCTATGCCAGCTGCATCCACAGTGAACGCGGCTAGGGGAACATTTTACCGCAGCTAATACAACCCGGCATTCGATGCAACATCCAGCGACAATACAACTTCGTGACCGGCGCCGAAACCACATACAACAATGCGCCCGTGCGCAGGCACGTCTGTACACAGGTCCCGGCTATGAGAGAGCTACATACGCAATAAGGGAGACGAAACAATCATGAATGCCCGACGAATCTAAGACGCGCAACAGCCAATAAATATCCGACAACCGAAGAGACAGACAGACACACGCATCTGCGCTTCGCAGCGCGGCCCCAGTTCATGGACACTGACACTGCGTGCGTAAAGCCACGACACGCTGCATACCCCAGAGTTCCTCACCCTGTTCTTGACGACCAAATTCTGCGGCCTGCAGCCAATCACCCTCCTCTCCGGTGCCCGTAGCGCCCTTGGCTGCCGCACGGGTAAGTGAGTTGCTACATCCGAGCCAGCAGCCACGACTCAGCGGCGAAGCGACGCCTGGCGTCGGCATCGGCGACGCCGGAAAGCCTTTCGGGAAACGGTTTCACAACTGCGACGATGACGACAGCGACGCGACGGCCATAATAATGATGAGAATGAGGATGATCAGCGACTCCTTGCGCCGCCTCTGACTGAGCCTGTTTTGCACCTAGCTGGCCCCTTCATCCCATCTCTATCCCGCCCGAAAGGAATGTGGCTGTGCGCATCACCTTGGCTGCCACCTCCCTGACGTCATGTCCTCCCCATGCCTCACGTAAGGTGCACACCAGGTACTGCAGTAACTGCCGCAACTTCGGAGCCAGTGGGCGGCTTGGGACCGACATCAAGCCGGCAGAGGGCCGACGGAGCAGCGAACTCGCCTCCCCCACCTGTCGGGAGGCACGCAGGGAGGCACGCGTGGTAACAGGGGTTGAAGAGGGGCAAGGCGGGACGTAAGGAACTGGACATGCAAGATCATGGGGCACAGCTAACTGGGAACGAGGCAAGATAAGGAGGGAAGGAGCCAAAAATCGATTTGAATATTCGCGTAGTCGTGGTGAGGAAGCCATGGGGGGGGCTAGGTGGTCGCCCGGAACTGACTGTAAAGGGAGGTTGAATCAAAGTCTGCTACGAAGACGTGAGGCCCAGGTTCTGCGTGAAGAGGGACGGAGGGAGAAGAAGCTTTCCAGGCCAGGGCGTGAAGCTGAGAGAGTCGACACCGTGTACATCCGGGTAGGTCGTCTGTCGTCAGCTCTGTTACCCAACTAAGTCAGTTCGGGCCCCACCCCACCCGTGCCCTCTGCTGTACTGTGCTCTGCGGTCCTTAGTTGCGAGCGATGCAGCGTCCCTTCCCGCGTCACCCTCCGTACCAATCTGTAGTACTCGTACACCAGCCGGTCTGGCTCGGGCGGCTGCTTGTCTTCCTCCAGGAAGAACTGCTCCATGTCCTGGTGGTGGTGGAGTGTGCGTATTGCATTTCAAAGAGGACCAGGTTTAGACGACCCCATGGCGATGGTTTTCTTGGGGACGAATCAGTAAAAAGTAAAACACCGCAAAAATCATCATACTCCGAGACGATATGGTAGGCAGCCAGGTTTGTTTCAAAATGAACGCGCATCCGGAGGGGCTTACGACCGGGCCGAAACGCAAGGCCAGCCAAGAACACGAGGACGAAGATACCACGGCAAACCGCCAAGGTAACGCGACCCGTGCGCCGGATCACACATCGGGTAATGATGCCATCTATGCAAGCGCTTTCCGTATCCTGCTTGAGTCCCCGCTCCCATTCGGTGGTGTTTCGGCCCCCCATGTCGTACCTCGGGATCTGGTGTTGACATGAAGTCCGCCACGCGACCCAAGGCCTGCATGCGGGGACCGAGGGTCAGATACGTGAAGGGCAACATTTGGCATGAGCTTCCTTCCTTCAACCGCACCCAAGCCAAGCCGTGGGCAGGGACATCGCCGTGGGCTCCTGCGAGCCGTCTCGTTGTTCACTAGTCCCAAACCCTGACCTCACCCAACAGACGATAACGATAAACCCCGGGACGTAGGCTAACTACCTCGATGAAGTCCCACAGCGTCAAGGAGACAACTCGCTGCCGCCTCCGCAACTCGTCTGTCACCAGCGACTGGCTCCATGCAAAGATAAGCTTGGCCTCCCGCCGCGTAAGGCCCGTGGCGAGGCCCAGCAGTTGGTTGGACTCCAGGAAGGCGATGAAGTGCTCCGGCCATAAGTAGCGCGCTCTGACAGGAAGCCAGGAGGACACGTGTGTGTGCGTGTGTGTGTTTCAATAATTGAGCTGAAAATATACGACATGAGGAGGCGATATAAGGTGGACCGAAGAAGAGGCGGAAAACACCTCTTGCCATTAGGAGGCGTGTGTAAGTGGGAGATTGTGTGTGTGTGTGTTTTTCGCAGGCGCGGGGAAGCGCTGCCGGGTGTGGGTCGGGACTAGGGTGAAAGAGGGGGGCTAGACTTCTTTCCAGGTACCACGCCCAACACGCCCAACACAACACCCACCCGAAGCTCAATGCTACATAACCCGGAAAAAAAACCCTTACGCTTCCCCCGGACGCACCTGTCTCTGGCCTTGTAGAGCTTGAAGATGCTGATCAAGAGGTCCCAATACTCCTTCAGCACTTCCTCCACGTCCGGCGTGTAGAATCTTGTGCGCCTGCGCGCGCGCGCGTGTGTGTGTGGGGGGGTATGGACAGGGGGATCCGGGTGTGAAAAAGGGGAACAGGCAGACTGCATGTGGACATCATGTAGAGTGGGATCTGTCTGGCGCTGCGGGGTGGAGAGAACTCGGAGGCGCCAGCGAGGCGACCTATGGGCGCCACCAGGACCGGCTCCTTCTTCCTCACCTCCACTCATTGGGGTCCACACGAGCCTCTGGTGGCAGGTTGGGGGAGGCCACGACCTCCTCCAGGAGCATACCCAGCGCATCACTGGCGTCAGTCATGCGCCTGTGGTCGGCGGAGGGGTTACGGGGGTTGGGATGCGACAGGGGACGCCAATGTGCATCAATGCTATAAGCAATAGGGCCAGGAACATAATGACATAAGCTAGAAGGCGGGGAAGGGTATCAAGGGGGCGGGTGAGGGATGAATGGTCGACCCTAATGGGTGAAATAATTGGTGGTGTCCGGAAGCAGGCGGCGCGAGGTGGAAAGGGGACATGGCGCATCTCTTTAGCACTAGCTTGCGGAGCCATTTGCGCAAGCAACCTGCGATCAGACCAAACCTGGTAAGCACCCAAATGGAGTGCCTGCCCCGCACCCTAGCCATAATCCCCTCCTACATGCACCTCCCTTCTCCTCTCCACCCACCCAACACACACACACACACACACACACAAGGGACTTTTCAAAAGCGCTCCCGATTTACTTGGTGTGGATGTACTTGGCGAACGCCGCCCGTATCAGCCCTTCCATGAACTCAAACCGGACCATGGCGTCATCGTCGTTAGCGGCCGCCTCCTCCGTCTCCGACTCCTCCTCGAAATTGACCGCCACAAAGATGTTCTGCACAGCGTACGAAAGAACATGATTCAGGACACATAATCTCAGACGGTTATCTGGACGCTTCGTTGACCTTCCGACTGTGCAAGGAGAATGGCTGAGAAATCTGAAGACTCCTCAAACGAACTCTCGCTCCAATTTCAGCTTTCCATTAGCTCGGCTTTTTTGCGGAAATTACCAGGTCGCTTCAATCCCCTGTGCCCCATTCTGTTCTCGCATTTTCCACAGCTCCAATTAAAACTCTCCAACCCCCTTTTCGCCTGACCTGCATGTCCATGCTCGTGCAGCCCTTGCCCACGATCCCCGCGTCGTAGCAGAAGGCCAGCCAGGCGCTGGCGCTCATCTGGAGGAACTCCGCGGAGGCTGCGACCAGTGGAGATGAAGAGGTTGTGGGAATCCATCAGCATCAAATTTACAACCCGGAAATCCTTAGATTTTAAGTATGCCGGAAAATAGAACCGACACTCTACCTACCTACCTACCTACCCGACGTGAGCACCCAAATGGCGGCGAAAATGGATGGGAGGGCCGTGACGAGCAGTGAAGGGTGTGATAAGCAGTGAAGGGCGGAGGGGGATTGGCGAAAATACGGGAGCCGCAATGTCAGAGGCTGAAGGCCAGAACCGTAATGAGGACATGCGAGTGAGGACCAGTTGAAGCAGGCACACACTTAGCTGGTACGAAGATCATCCGCAGGGCCTCCCTGTCCGTCTCTGTCCTGCAAGCTCCCCTCAAGATGCCCCTTCCACATCGGATCACCGCCCTTGGGCCCCGCAGGACGGGATGAACCCCGCCACAGCACCCCTAGACCCCGACCTACTTGCGCCGGCTCCCGGGCTGGTTATGCTGTAGTAGATGAAAGCGGCACGGATGAAGTCCGACTGGCGCTGCAGCTCCTCTCGCACTTCTCCGAGCTCCTCCTCCAGAGACTGCCCATCTTCCTTGACCTGCAGGGGGAAACCGGCACCAGGGCGAACACATCAGCGCCTTAAACCACCATACCTTCAACGACTATAAGAACAATAACGACAAGGAGGAATAGGCTTGTGAGTGGAAAGTTGGGCGGAGCGGGCGCTGACCACTGGAACCCACTTCAAACAGCTTTAAGAGATGGAGAGGCCTTGGAGGGGCATTGGAGGGGCATTGGAGGAGGAGCATGTGATGGTGGTAGTGGCCGAATGGTAGAGGGGTTGGGAAATCAGTTATGCAGAATAAGGGCGCGTGGGGATCCAAACTTGCAAAACCAATACCTCGGCGCAGCCGCCGGTCTCAAACCGCATCCAAACTCACCCCCAGGTCTCCTTTGGACACCATGCGGCGGAAGCGGGCCTTGGATACAACGCGCTTCCAGTCTATGTTCAGTTGCTGTAGCCGCACCTAGGGAATATACCGGGAAGTTGGGGCGCTATGATCAGCTGCCAGATGCCAGCGTCGGAGATGAGGGTCTTGCGTGTCAAGTAGCGAGAACTAACCGTTAAACAGGGCCATAAATAAATCATGATTGTTATTGCCGTTGTTGTTATTGCCGTTGTTGTTGTTGTTGTTGTTGAGGATTTGGAATGAATGGGACTGGTTATTGCCCTTCCCGGACTTGCAAGGATGGACAGCATGATAACAATGGCGAGAGGCAGACATGTCCCGGCGGCCGCCGCATCGCCCCGACGACTCAAGCCACGAACTCCTCCCTCACCCGCTAAGCGGCAGAGAACGAACAACGAAGTGTGCCGGGAACCGCGGCGGCCCCCTGCATAGCCCCACCTTTTCGGTATCATACAGCTCGCGCGACTCGCTTTCCTTCTTGCGCTGCGCAAAGATTGACTCGTCCACGTTCCACGACGACTCTCTAGAGCGGGTGATGTCCTGATTAGGAAATCGCCATTAAAGGACACAGGCTTAGAGGATCGGTCATAATCGCTATGCGTGACAGGCTCCAGAGTTCAGGGCTTCAGCGCCCTTCTTGTCTGGGATGTACTCACCTAGCCGTAGAGTGACCGCTGGAGACGGAGAACAAGCTCACAGGCCGGTACAAGCGGTACGGCTCACTGATGTACCATCCCCTAATGCGACTTCCCAGCTTCCGCCATCTGTTCCAATTTCCCAGGGCTTTGGCCCTTCTCCCCCACCCGCACAAAACACACCACATGCTCCATCTTTCCAGTGCGATCGTTGCTGGCTTCACTTCACTTCAACGGATCATCCTTATGAGGGCCTCAGCTATCGAAAACACACAATAAAGGGAAAACACATTTCAGATGACTAACGCGGTCCGGGGCGCCTTCCACCAACCTCCGCAGTCCCTACAAGCTACTCACCGCCTCCTTAAACGTTCGCTCCAACTTGGGCTTTGGTATAACTGGCGGCAGGAAAAATGGCCGCTGGCTGGTGAGCTCCTGAGGACGCGATGATGGGGAATAACGGGGCCAATGAGAGGAGGAACAGAGGCATTCCACGAAGCGTTGGAGGATGGCGCTGGAATGGAGGCACAATCGAATGCAAGTGCCAGGCAACCACCGACCCACGGGTCACCAGAGGGCTGGCTTTGACCTGACCTACCCGTAGCGCCTCCTCCAGTTGCCGTGCGGGCGCCTCCTCAGTGGTGGATTCCTGCATAAGCTTCTGCAGCTTCAGTTGGGCGCGCTCCGATAGGGCCCTATACGCCGCCTCTGCCGCCTCGGCGGCCTCCTCATGGTACGCGGCGGGGTTCGCTGCCTGCAGAGCCTGTGTGTGTGTGTATATTCGTACGCGTGCGGGATGGGGGACATTTTGTGAAGCTGTTGCATCAACAGTAGGTATAGCCAAGGTATAGCCATCGCGCCACAGCATCAGCACCAAAAGTGATGCAAGGGAAGGGTATTAAGCGACGAGTTTCCGTTCCTCATAAGTAATGTTGCCTCGCGCTGCCCAAAAACGTTTTCCGCTGACAATATTCCTGCGTCCATCTCGCGCATACATCAATGCGCAACACCCACGTCAGAGACTAGTGCCACATCTCTCGCCGTACCTCATACAGCTTCTTTCGCCTCTCCCGCACTGTCACCTCGTGCTCTTCCTGGTCCCATGGGACCCTCGGGTTCGGTAACGCGGATGATCCGAACCGCGCCGCGAGCGCGCGCACCGCTGCCTCCGCCTGCTCCGCCGCGGCAGGTCCCGCCGCCACCGTGTGCAGTGCTCCCGAGATGCTCCCACTCGCCGCAAACTCCGACGCCAAATGCTGCGGTACCGTCAGCCCCGTTGGCGCACTGCTATTAACGAGGCTCGTGGCGGCAGCGCCGCCGCTGGTGCTCAACGTCATGCTACGGGTGCTGGTACTGCCGACACATTGCCTCGGCGACATCACCGGCGGCAGGAAGGGCATGCTGTTCCCACCGGCGTCGGCGGTATCACTTACGGGGTGGGCCGTTGCCGCCAGCGCTACCCTCGGTGATGCTGCAGCACTGCCGCTGCTGCTGCCCCTACTAGCTCCACCATGTTCGGCAGCTGCGGCGGCACCGTCAGGCCGCAGCGCGGTCGCTACTGTCGCCGTCAGCTGCACCGACTCCAGGTTGGAGCCCATCTCTGGACAGCTGGCGCGCACCGCCGCCAGCAGATGCGGAAGCTGCGAACCCGGCATGCCGCCGAATCCGAGCCCATCCTCCAGCGCCCTAACCGAGTCAGTTGAGCGCAAAGAATGCTTTCCGACGCTCCCAAGTTTCTTAAGTGTGGGATGTCTAGCAATACTCGTACGCTTTGCTACCTGCTGTTGCCGCTGTCGCGCCGCTGCCACCAAACTAAACTCGTCCATATTTTTCAGCTCCACAACGGCGCGCATGGCAGCTGCCGTGACGGCCGGACCAGCCGTGCTGCCCCATGCAGATGACTGCTGGGGCTGCTGGCTGCTGCCGTCCCCTGTATTTCGATTCGACATTGGATTGATCGACGCCCAGATGACGCCTGTGGGGAGCGCATAGAGAGGCCGTACGCAAGCCGGGTAGGGCGAAGATCTCTCAAGATAATGGAACGAAGCCAAAGTTGCACTGCACGTACAAATGGCAACGTAGCGCACCGGAGTAAATACTATAAGGTTTCCGGGCCATGTGGTACAGAGAATGTGAGTGCGCAAATCAGTAGGGCCATCCGTTGAGTTCTTTGGGCGGGACTGCCTAGCTTATTATAGCGCTTTGCTGGTCCTGTCCGCACGAGGGAAGTTTGTTGGCTGGGGATGGCAGCGTCCCCGCAACAGAGCGACTGCAGCTCCTTCCGAACTCCCGTCCTCGGCGGTGACTTCAGGCCGCGTCACTGAGACTGTCTTCGAACGCGCTGCAACTTATTACTTGTTTGCAGCTTTGGAAGATAATTGTTTATTTGACCAAACCTTTCACCACTTCACAAAGTAATATTCACCTAAGTTAAATCAAAATAATTACATACAACATTCAGATCGGCCCCGGGGACGCGGGGAGGTCCCCGGGTCAGCCTAATGATTGGATCTTGTGACGTCCCCTTCGCCAGCAGCACGTACGGAGTAGCTACGCCTATGCCTTGATCCCCGCCCTTCCGTCCCATGCTGTTTCGGCGCGCTGCCCTTCCGCTCCAAAACCCGAAAAGACACTATTCGCGTCGAGGGACAAGAGCACAGCATGCCGCGGAATCTCCGGTTTGGCAGCGAAGAAGGGGAACAAGTGAAAATGCCGCGGAAGTGCCTGGTGAGCTGGAGCTTAGATTGCAACCTGCAAAGCGAGGGCCGTCAATACCTGCACGCTTTGACTTGAACGCCTCCAGCTCTTGCTGTTGCTTATGGTGTTGGAGTCCCGCGACGTGGCCCTCCCACAGCTGGTTTACCAGCGCTGTGGCATGCTCCGGCGGTGATGACTCCCGATCGTCGCAACCACTGACGATTCCGTCCTCCTCCCGCTGCCCCTCCTCCTGCTGCTGCTGCCCGGCACTGGCACTCCCGTTACCGGCCCCGCCTAGATCCGCATTCGCAGCAAAGCGTGTCGCGCGCTCTGGCTTACCGGCAGAGGGATGCTGATGAGCCAACATCTGCCGGTGATCCAGCAGCGCCCCCAACAGCCCGCCGCAACCCACGACAGGGGAAGATATAACGGTCAACTGTGGAACCGGTGAAGTGATGGGGGAGGAGCAGGCCGAGACAGCCAGACGGTGTGGGTCTGACTGCACTGTTGGGAGCGGGCTGCTGGGATGCAACGGCAACGACGATGGTGAAGACGTCATTGCCGCCACTATTGCTCCCATCGCTGCTCCCATCGCTGTCGGCGCTCGGCGGAACATTGGCAACGATGGCGGCGCGGGGGAGTGCTGTGCCGCAGCACTCGGCGATGCTGGTCCCGAACGTGGTGGCGCTGACACCGACGCTGCCGTCGGCAACGGTGCTGACTGCATTGCCGCAATCGGCGCTGGTGACGCGGGTCCTGGTGAGGTGCGTTCTACCAGCATCTCCCGCAGCTGCTGCTCTGCGGTGGAGCAGGAGCTCAAGGCAAACTGTGCGAGAGTCATGCCGTTGAGGTTCTGGCCACCACCAGCGGAGGTGCTAGCAGCTGGTAGCACTGGTGCAGCCACGGCAGGACTGCGGGGCATGGCAGATGACGGGTCGGCGGCGACCGAGGCGCCGATCCATGTGGGGTTCGCCGCGTGGTGGTTTGGGGCGGGGCGGATAGGACTGTTCGTCGCTGTGGGAAGGGGGCTGCTGTTGCTGTTGGCGGCAGCATGGCCAAAATTGGAGGCATGGCGAATGCTGTGGAGGGCACGACCTGTGTTGCTGCCGTCACTGCTGAACAAGGGCGAGCTGGGGACGAGGGCTAGGGTGGAGCCACCCGGTCGCGACTCACGGCCTGGCAATAAACTTGCATCTGGCCTGACGGCCCGGTCAGCGCAGCCGAGCGCGATGCCGAACACATCAGACCCACTAGCTGCCGATGGGCGCGACTGCTTTGCATGAACCACTCCGATAAAGCTGCTGCGGGGGTAAAGGGACATAACACTTAAGGACACGGGCCCGCAAAGAAGCGCCGGCTGGAAAATTAAATATAATTAAGATGAAAAATGCGTGTGGATACTGGGCCATTGGGCAAAAAGGAGTGCCCGTCGAAGATTCGATAGACTCTTCGATTAGCCACAGGATAGGGCGTATGGGCCGAAGCGGCCCGCAACTTCGGCGTGCATTAAATGTGATACAAGTGCTACGTGGATGCCTTACAAATGTAAATGGACATCATAATGCTGTTGGTCTATCTGGATTTGCACCTAACAAGCCAGGACCTCGTGCAGCCGAATTTCGAGTGGTGCACACACCGTCAATGGAAACTTTTGCAATTCCTCACCCATTTTCACTGGCTCCATAGGCGTAGCTCGCACGCCGAGAGTTTACGTTTGCATAAGGCTGGGGCCGGGGCGTTACCTCCAGGTCCTTCCCAGTAGCTTCTGAAGGCTTGACGTTTAAGGGTAATAGTAAAGGAATTCGCCCCATTTCAACGGGAGACGCTTTGAAGACCGCTTACTACTCAGCGCTCGAGACCCCGAACCATGCCGCTGAAGCCTACCAATACAGTATCATAGCGAAGCATTTCTAGCTGCATAACGTGTATTTTGTGTACATGAACCAGACATGGTATGTTGTTCCGTCCGAAACCGAATGCACGCGGTAGGACGAGCTGGGAGCATCTAAAGATACGATGTCCTTTAACTGCTTAAGTGCAACGAGCTACGCGGGTAAATGAGATGCAAGAAAGCTTGGGAACCATGGTCATAATCGGGTGAGGTTGAAGGCGCTTAGCTCAGAAAAGTCCTATTACGCATGTCGTCGCAAGCTGCAAGAGTATGAACCGCTCAGTCCAAGCAACTTCTCCGCAAGTGGCCCTAAGAGTAAATTGAAGGTGAATGAAATACGAATTGCGCTTTGGACGTAACTGATATGCATCTAGTACACCCAACGAAATCATGGATACGGTTCTGGCAGTACGTACCTAGTCACCTGCGCGCGTGTTGTCAGGACAACTCGATGGTGACATTCTTTCATAATGATATTATGACTTTGTACCTGCGCCCAACTTGCCTGCACCTTAACACAAACATGTGGCAATACAGTCAACACCGAAGCTGTGACGATGAACAACTGCTTCAAGGGCCTGCCCCCTGTCCTGTGGAAAGAACAGCGCGTCGTAAATGGCGGCTCTTGCGCTGCCCCGGCTTTGCTACCGATAGGGATGAGTTGCAGGTGGGGTTGTGGGTGAACGCATGAGACCTGAGATCAGGAGACAGGCGGCAACGCTTTGAGCACTTATGAGGATTATGTTGTGGCCAGCAACGACTTCGAGTTTTCAATACCGCAACTGCTTTTGTCTGGTGGCAGTCGGTTACTTGAGATGCTTATGTCGGTTCAACGCCCTGACCTACCTGACTCGCTTTAGGACAGGACGTCACTTTAAGTCCTACCTCTTGGCTACAGGTATTAAATATTTTAAAAGCAATCTAAATGCATTAATCATATTCCATACCGACCTGTCGTGAATCTAGGTTACGTCTGGCTCGTCTGGTAATATCTGGTAGCAAATTACGCACAATTGCCCTGGATTAACCAAAGACAATGCAACATTAAAAAGGCCATCATCGCATCAGGCCTAATTCCTCTAAGGTTACGGCAGCAGCAGCTAATGCCAACAAGACTGTTAGTTTGGACATTGGTGACACCCGTCGCCGGTTGGGTGTCATAGCAAGGGAGCGAATGGGGACTGTATGGGCGAATGGAAACGCTTAAGCGTCGTAAAATACCTGTAGTTGATCCTGATTCATCAGGCAACTGTGTCTACGTGCCTGGAGGATTGTCACTAGGGATAGCATATTCCACACGAAAGGTAGGCGCTGCCGTTCTACCTACTGTACAGAAGTGTACGGCCTTATGCAACATCCTGGCGCCAAAATGGGGATTAACCCGCACTTACGCACCAATGCAATTTTCTTATAGCCCTGTAAGTTTGTAACAGCAATACCAATGCTATCTTGTACCACGAGATGCGCGGCAGTGTCTGTTCGGTTGCCCTGCCCTGCCAGAAACGCCCTATTGGATGACCGATTTGGACGAGGGACACATGGAAGAATAATTGCATTAAGAGCTTGGACATTTATCTTCAAATGCTAATGGTTTCCAAGACGCTTGGAGGAACCGACCACACCTACCTTGCATTTCCGTGGTACCTATGGAGGGTAGGTCGTAAATAATGAACTGTTTGTCATTTGTACAATGCGCGTAGTAGTGTCTTTACCGACCCTGCGGAAGTGAAAATAAGAAAGCCCGCCAATACTTATTAAGCCTTTTCAGTTGCTCGAAAGGACATCCAGTCTATTTTATCCTTGCAAATATCTATAAGATTTTGGCACACATGAAATGCCTCAACGCAACCTTGGCATCATCATCTGTGGCTTCCATTCGGTACAGCGCTTGCGCAACCAATTGCACCCGCTGCGCGGTATGAGCATAGTTTTCCGCAGTATTAGATGAAACTCCTATTAAGTTTTTTAGTTCTTCATGGGAATATCGAGGGATGATGTACCTGTCGGAGTGGTGTATGATAACTGACTGTGCCCGTAAGGTTACCTCGGATCGGCTCGCTATCAGTCCTACGTGGGCATACACAGATCCCGAGGCACGAACCACATTCCTAGCATCTATAGTATGAATATACGAGAAGCAACTTTAGCGCCTGCCCAGGAGGAAGGATACCGAACGGTATTGAAGACGCCGTCCAACGAATAAGGCTCGTGACGATAGCGCTGCTGCGTCGCACTTTGGACATTCACTTTTGCTCGCTACTCCCACACAAATCAACATCGTATCCAGCGATAACCTTGGCAAAGTCCCAACAGGGTTTCCAGTTACCCGCCATAGCCTTAGCGAATTAGTACCCGCAGTCGCATTTCACAGACGCATATCTTCTAGCGAGCATTTTGGCTTCTCCACCATCTTCCACCGCGAGCACAAGTCAACAAAAAGCTCCCTTGGGAACCTCGCATGACTGTCGGATCTCCCAGGTCACCTTCTGGTGCTTGACGACGCCTTGAACAGAAACCTCCACCACAGAATGCGCCACCCATCCCTCGCTTATCTTCACGAAGTCATCGCCAAACACCGTCAAACAATGTCTGATTCAATTGCAGAGTCCCTTGGAACTGCTGTCAACAGGCGTCAAGAATAGTTGCATCGCTTGGACTTCTTTTTTCGGGCCCACAATGAGTGTTTGACGTCACATCCAATACGACGAGAGCTACAAGTACGTTGCAGCGCGTCGGACTAGCTGCTGGAACCCCTTGGGGAGCGACAAAGACACTGAGCGGCAAAAGCCGTGGCAGTTGGAAGGTTGGACGACTTCAGTTCAGCGAATTGCAGGTACTCCCGCGACTCTCCTCCAGTCATCACGGCTTGCAGGTCATTACCTCCTGTTAACGAACGTGATTGAGAAGTCCTCGGCTCCGATCCGATTTAATGACACCTCCGACCTTGGCGAGTGAGCATTGTGTGTCCCCGTCAGCTGCACCCTCCGCCGCCGGCGATGCAACGGGAAATTGTGATCGACACGCAGACGTCAGCATTCAGGACGTTAGTCCTGCCGTGTTTGGCGACGGTGACATCGCTGCCGCTGCCAAAGCGGCCGCTGCCAAGGCGGCCGCCCGTGCAGTGGCACACAAAGTCCCGCAGTGCGCACCACGTGCACCCTCTCCCTCGCAGCAGCTGCTGCCACCTTCGGCCGCCGGGAAAAGCCCCACCAGCCTGACAACCGTTGTGAACGCTGCCGCAGCAGCGGCAGCAGTCGCCGCTGCTGCAGCTGCCAATCGGTCGCAGGTAGGGTCCAAAGGCAAGCTTATATGCCGAGATCAGCCTTCACCACCATCTTTGATATCAGTCACACCGAAATCCACCTCCCAGCACTGGTCGCCCGGGCATCCTGCTGCTGCTGTCACTGCTGCTGCTGCCGCTGCGGCTGCTGCTGCTGTTGCTGCTGCTGCGGCGGCGGCGGCGGCACGTCCCACGGGTCCAACGTCAGCCGCTGCAGTCACATCTAATGCTCCGAGCCGTGCAAGCCCTTGCCGCGAAGGTGCTACCCTGCAGCAGCTGCTGCCGCAACCCCGTGAAGGCATCTCGAAACGTGCGGAACAAGCTTGTGCAGCAGGGGGTGTGAAGGCAGCGGTGGCGGCGGCTGCCGCTGCGGCGGCGACGGTGGCGGCAGGATCAGCTGCACGGCAAGGGGCCTTTCCCTTGCCTCCTGGCAGTAGGGCTGGTAACGGTGGAAGTGCTGAGTGTTCCAGCGGTGAATGCCTTGGCGGCGGCGGCGGCGGCGGCTCTCCATTCCAGGGCAGTGGTGCTTATACACCGCGGACGCCGGCTGTTGCAGCGCCGACGGGTGATGTGGATGGCATCAAGGTGTCCAAGGGCACGCCTCTTCCTCTCGGTGCCTGCAGGCAACCGCCTGATTGCGGCTGTGCCGGCAAAGGCGATGTGGACCTTATTGCAGCCGCGGCCGCGGCCGCTACTGCCGCGCAACGTCGGCTACCGCAGGCTGCAGCTGCTACCGCGGCGGCGGCGGCTGCAATGGCGCTGCGTCGGGCTGGGTGGGATATCACCGAGGCCGACCCAATCGCAGAGCCGCCTGAGGGCAGTGGCATCTGCGGTATTACCACCAGCCACGCAGCCACCGCCAACGTTGACGAGGAGAATGAACGGGTCACTGGCCTGAAATGCTGGCCAGGGGCTAGCGTTGCCGCTGCTGCTGCTGCTGGCACTGATGCCGACGGTGCAATGCCTGCGCACGAGACCGGCGGTGAGGTCCCAGCCAATTTACCTGACCTCCTGGCGGAATGGCACCTTGGGCAACGGGCTGTACAGTCTGCTGATGTGCGACGACATACGGCTTCCCTGACGGACGCCACTACGCGGAAGGTCAGCGGGGCCGGAGCCGCAGCTGCTTCCATTAGGGCCATCGCTCAAGGTGGCACTGGCGGTACTGGAGCCGCAGTCACAGCCACAGCCGCACCCACACCCGCACGCAGCGAGACGTTGTCAAAGGTGTGGGTAGCGGCAGCGGCAGGTCAGGCGGTGCCTGCTCCTTGGCCAGTCCTCGGCCGAGGTCCGCGCAACCGCAGTACGCGATACAAGGGTGTGTCGCTGTACCGCCGTACTGGACGATACGAGGCGCATATTTGGCACGAAGGTATGACGGTTTGTTTCCGCTTATTGGTGCGTGTTGCATGAGAGGGACTAGGGAGGATGGACCAGAAGGTAGTTTTACAGCTCAACGTATGGTTTCGGAGAGCTTTACCTCTGCAGCTGGGGAGTTTGCGGTGGGGGTCAATCCTTATCCCTACTGCAGTCAGAGAAGTAGCCACGGAGATATGCCGTGTTCCGCTGATTCCATCCCACAGGCCGGCAGCTTCACATCGGCACCTACAGCACTGATGTGGAGGCTGCATTGGTAAGTGCTGCTTCTGGAGACCTGTACCTGATCCTACTGTAGCTAGATTCTGGAAGGACATGGTTACCCGGTTCGAGAGGAAAACATATGTCTCGTTCTGCTGCCGTCGTGATCTGCGCGTTGCACCTAATGATTATTCTGTACCTCGTGCTTCGGCCTGCACAATATTCCGCTGAGCTATACCAGGCGTACGACAGAGTTTCCCGCTACCTTCGCGGTCCCGCCGCCGTATTGAACTTCCCCGATGAGGCTGGCGCTGATGTCGCAGCTACTGCGGTGGAGGCTGCTGCTGCTGCTGGCGGTGATGCCGCCGACGGCTCTTCGGGCGGCGGGGGTGGCGGCTTGGCTAAGGCATCCACATCAGCTGCTACTTCCAACGCTGCTGTTTCGGGCGGGGCTATGAAGGCGGCGGCACGGCATCAACATGGTCCCTGTAACCATGACCCGCAGAACGTCCCTGCTGACGTCCGGCGGTCCAATGTGTCCGGTGAGGCTAATGGCCGTTGTGACGCCAAGGTGTCTCGGAGCATTGAGACGCTGGGTTGCGTCGGCTGTATAGGGCCGGTGATGCGCGCGAAGGTTCTCTCCAGGATGGCTGCTGCCCCCGAGCCATATCCATTGCATGTTGGATGGGTATATGACGCATCCAGATCTGCAGTATGGAACCCAGAGCATGCGTGACATGCATGCGCGTCTATCCTGCATGCGTCGTAAGTCTAGCTAGGCTGGGGACAGCTGCCGTCCTCCTGGAGAGGAACTTTTCAGTATTAAAGCCGGTAGCCTCTGCAGGCCTGCGGCAGCCATTGACTTTCCGGCGGCGTCGCATGGGTCGTGGCCGGATTCGCAGGTTTGAAAGGACGCCCTGGCAATGTGCGAGCTGCTGAGGCCATGCAACCAGTGGTCGCTGCAGCGGACGATGATGCTAGTGGCGATGGCGGCCGCGGCAACCCATCCGCAATGCAGGCCACGGTCAATGACGCTCCAATGAATGGCCTCAGCGTTGGTATGGCATCTGGCAAAGGCGGCGGTGGCGCCGGCCGAGGCACGTCGGCACTCGTGAAGCCGTGGCCGAGCTCGCTAGCTGTGAGTAAGAGCAAGATAACAGGTGGCGGGGGCGGAGGCGGGGTTGGCGGTGAAGACATCGGCGCAGCAGCGGCGGTTGCTGCGGCTGCTGCAGTGCGCTCCGTACGGCGGCGCATCTCGGCCGCCGAGCCATCGTCTGCGCCGCACTTCCAGCTGCCTCGTTCGGCGTTGATCAGAGCCGCCAGCAGCCACGACCTGCGGACGACGGCGACGGCTGCGGCAGCTGCAGCTGCAGCAGCTGCCACGGCAGCGGCGGCTGCCGCTGCTGCCATTAGGAGCCCTCGGGGAAGTGGCGGCGGCAACAGTGGAGGGGATGGGGCTGCTGCGGCCCAGCGGTCGCAGCCAGAGCTTGTAGATAAGCCGCTGCAGGAGCATCACAGCCAAGATAACGCCGGCAACGTTGCCGATGGTCGGCTTCCTGAAGTCGCCATGGATCGTGTGGAGTCGTGGATGCAGTGGCAAGCATCCGCCACTGGCGGCAGCTCTCCTCCTGCATTAGTGACTTGCATTCCCGGTGGCGGAGGTGGCCATGGCGGCGTCGTGCGGGCCGCTTCAAAGAATGACCAAGCTGGAGTCGCCGCTGCCACCGGCAACGGCTGCCGCAACAATCTCCCAGTACCCGGGACCCAACCACTGCAGCCGCCGCCACCTTCTACTCCTTTAAACCGTAATTGCAGCGCAGGCAGTAGCAGCTACAGCTGTAGTTACGAGTTCGGCCATGGCGCTCACACCATGCAGACAGCGGCAACCGGCTGCACCTGGGCTGGCGAGCTTGGACGTGGCAGCGGCGATGGCTCGGGATTTGCCGTCCATGGCGGCAATAGCGATATAACACCTGAGCACGTGTTACAGTTTCATGATGGAGATGCCTGTGCAGTCGTGGGGGTTGGCGGCACGCAACCACGGTTGCTGCCGGGGGGCGTCCTGGATCTGGCGCCACCGCTCTGGCCATTACAACTGCCATTATCGTTAGAGCCCTTGTCGTCTGTCCCGCGGACGCAAGCTGCGACCCCGGCCACCGTTGCCGGGCTTAGCGGGGGGGACGCCGGACGACAAGGTGACATGGCGGTGAGCGGCTCGGGCTGGGGATGTCTGCAGGAACGAACAAGGAACGGCAGCCACGGGGTTAGTAGCTACCCCTGCAGGACGAAAGGCCGCGGTCTGGCCGATGGTGCTGCTGCCCCACCTAACGCTGATTGTGACGCGGCCGACACGACTGGGGGTGAAGCATTCATACCCAATCCGTTCATCGAGCTGGAGGTGGGTGCTGGTATGGGCGGAAATGCGGAACCGGAGGCGCTGCTGACGCCCGTGCCCATACCACCGTCGCCGCCGACGATACTGCTGCAGCAGCAACAGCAGCAAAAGCAACGGCGAAACGTGTCGCGCCAGGTAGCCAGGGGTGCTGGCAACGACTGTCGTGGCGGCGGCAACCACAAGCGAGCCATCGGATCCGCTGCACTGCAAGCTCTCCTGTCCGCAGGTGTGCCACCGCAGCTACTAAGGGCGCTTCTGGCGCATACGGCAGGCAGTGGCAGCAGCTACGAAGAGAGTTGCAGTCGAGATGCCCGCAGCGGTGTTGTAGCAGACATCCCACCGCCGTCTACACCTGAGCATGCGCCCGCACCGCAGTCGCATCGGAACGTTCAGGTCACCGCTGATCTGGACGATTCGCGCACCGCAGCTCCTGCCAGTTTGGATGTGGCGGCCGGGGAGGGGCGATGGCATCAGCCGCATCAGGCCCTGCTGCCGCTGCCTGCACGACAGACGCAGCTACAGAAGGCACAGCTGCCGACTTCTAGCCCGCATCCCGCGGCTCACCGCCCGCCTCACAACAACCCACATTGTCCGTATCACGTCAGTAACCACCTGCAGCTGCAGCAGCTACAAGTGAGGCAGCAGTTGCTTCCATACACAGACCAGGCTCCTCCTCCTGGCCATGCCTCCGCAGGGGTTGCAGCCAGTCCTCTCAACCCTCCACCTGCACCTGCACCGGCATCTGCAGCTGCAGCTGCAGCTGCCCCTGATCCTGCTGCTCTCGACCCCCCACCGCGCACATGGAAGGACGCCGCCGTGGCATCGATCCTTCGACACCTGGCCCGCCCCCCACAGGCGCCGTTCGCCGTTCATCGTCCGCTACAACCCGCACCCACGCAGCTTCAAACGTCTAAGTCACATGCTGCTGCTGTTAATGCTGCTGCGTCAAACTCAATGATCTCCCACGGTGATTGCGGCGCTTTCTTGTCCCCTGGCAGCGTTGGCGGTAGAGCCGAGCAGGAAGGGTACCCTCCCACCACTAGCAGTGTGCGCCAGGAGCACAGCCTCATATCTGCGTCTACGTGTCGTGACTCTACATTACCACCACGACCAGGGCCGGCGGTGGCTGAAGAATGCCTCGAAGGGCGACACGTACGCCCGCCTGAGGAGAGACCATTAATTGCACCACCGTTTCGACAAACGCAGCCCGCGCCTACGGATCATGGTTTCGGAGCGGCGCTGACCGTGGTAACCCAGCCAGAGCCTGCAGATCCCTCTGCGGCAGCAAAGGAGGATGAGGCAGCGGAGAGGGCACCACAGCCGGTGGCAGCCTCTCCTGGAGGCGAGGAAGGCAGCAGCAATCGGCTGTTCTGGGTGGGAGGTCAGCTTCATGGCTTGGGCGGAGCTCTGCTCGATTTCCTGCATGCTCCCCCTGTGACCGCCTCATCCATCCGGAGCCTGTTACTCTCCCAACGCCAGCAGCAGCAGAATTGCGCAGCGGCAGCGGTGGCGGCCGTGGCGCCTGCGAAAAGCGGCGGCGGCGGCAGCGGCTCCTGCCTGGACTCCGCGGGCGGCACCTCTGCTCCCCGTGGTTTCACTGCGGCGGCGGAAACCCATGTTACCCCGGCAGTGGGCGGTGCCAACTTCACCCTTGTAGCAGATTCTGCAGACGATGCAATGGCTGTGGTGCGGCCGGGAGCGGCGCCAGCGGGTGACTGCCGCCGCTCTGACGCCGCAAGTAAGCTCTGGGCCATGGGCACCCAGCCAGACGTATGGCTGGGTGCTTTTGATTTCGGCGGTAATGGAGTTAGCGTTGGCACCGGCTGGAGCGGGGGTACAGTGCAACGCTCGCTGACGGCGCCGTCACCATCGTCGCCGCCGATGGATCCTTGCGACATCGGCGGCCGCGGTGGCGCAGTTCAGCGATCCCTGACGGTGCCGTTGCCGTCGTCGCCGCCAATGGCCAAGCTGCAACCGTTTCCGGGCCCATACAAGCGGCCCAGGGAGGACAGCAGCGGCAGCAGCGGCGGAGGTGCACCTGATGTCACAGCACCTGATGTCGCCGCCCCTACTAGCCATGACGCTAGTGCTGCACTTGTCGCTGCCATCACGGACCTGGAAGTCCCCGGCAGTGGTGCTGTGCCGATGTGCATTGACGACCCAACTGATGGCGTCAGGTCTACGACCACATTGGTAGCCGAGCAGGAGCTTGGGCGCGGTTCAGGCGCTGGCGGCAGTGGCAATGGCAGCGAGGGTTTGCCTTCTGCCGCGACGCATCTAGATGTCGATGGCGGTGGCTGCGGTGGACGGGGTGGTGGTGGTGGTGGTGGTGCCGGTAGTGGATGGCGGCGCGGGGAGGGGTCGGCGGCAGCTATGCGAACGCACCCCGATAAAAAGACGCGACTATTGTACGGCGTGTATGGAATTGGTGGTGGCGGAGGGGGAGGATGCGGTGAGGCTCCGGCCTGATGGGTTTCTCCGTTCACGGTATTGCGGGGCCTGCTGGACCCGGCAGTGATGGACCTACTAGCTCACTTGGACGGCCGGCGACTGTTGGCCGGCAGATGGGCAGATGGGCAGATGGGCATCGGTTTATTGGTGTAGATTGCTCGAGACGCCGCATCCGCTGCATCCCAAGGGGATGAGGCACGCCCAGAAGAATGTGGTGATCATTTTCCGGTTTCGCCGTTTTCGTGCCATGCTGTGAGCAATTGGGTCAGGGGAATGGGGCATCTGCTTACGGTAGGTTTTTTGATTTAGAGACCAGGAGGACAGCCAGTACATCCCGTGCAAGCATAACGGAAAAAGTATATTAATTGCCATTCTGATGTTCCTTTGTGTGTTTGGCACGTGCCACTGCGCATCAACGATACGAACATTTCACATATTTTGACGTACTTTTTGCGGCGTTATCAGTACATGAGCCTCTGACCCAGCCCCCCCACTTTCCGATTTATGCCGTTCGTCTATCGAAGCGGGAAACTCATGGGGCCTGACTCCTAACTGGCTGCGGATTGCGGATGAAAATCTATTAAGGGAAGGTAGCGTGCCGCAGAAAACTCGCAGCGGAGTTCATGTTGCCTAGGCTGGCTAGAAGTATTGCGCTGCCATGCGTTTGTTTTGGTTCCCGGTTCAGTAGGTGTCTTCTACGGAAAATCGTTGCTTTGTGCATATCTTTGGCTTATGCTTTGAGTGAAATGTTTGCTGTGTGTTGAGGGGATTTACTTGCCAGAAGAATTGCATCATCCGTAGGTATGTACGGTAGCTGGGTACATTCTGTACAGCAGTGATCTGAGGTAGGTGTTGCGTGGGAATATTCCCTTGTTGTGTTTCGGCTTACAACAAGTGTTTGCTGGATTCGTGTGTGGAATTTCATAAGTCGTCGATTGAGCACAGAAGTTTCCGTGGCTGATTACGTGTTCTATGCCGGCTGTACATCTACCCAAATGGTATCCTATAGCAGTTCGGTCTAAAGGTACCCTTGAATTTGTGGAGTTACTGGCCTATAATCTCACGGTATCTCGTATCAAGTTACCGATGCACGACACAGGAACTAAGACGGCCCTAACAGAAGCAGCCAAAATGCAACTTTATGTCTTGGATTGCGTTAAACTCGCAATCTTTATACCGAAACTAGTCCACAACAAGATAGAACCACTGCTTATACTCCCCACTGTTTTCCTATTATTGTAAAATAAGCTACAGAACCCAGAATGACCATTTTCAGTAGTACATTTAACCATACCTGCTCATATACCTACGATTCTGGAACTGTAAGGCCCAGCACTGAAACCTCGGAAACTTACGCAAGCTCTTTGTGTTGCGGCCATTGGTAGTGCTTGCCTCACTTGGGGCATGCTCTGCTACAGGCTGCGCAGGATTGGTGTGTGGGGGTTTGGCAGAGCACAGGTGGGGCTCACCAAGAGAGGGAATTCTTAAGAGGCACGCTAACGGTCGTCAGTGGTGTTGACTTTACCCCCTTTGCTTCTAGTTCACCTACTTAGCGCTGGCAAGGCTCGTTGTGGGTTAGGACCTGGGTGGCTTTATGTGGATTATTGGGTTTGACCCCATAGGCAGAGACCCTGGGGGTTATCCGCTTGCAAATGGGTCTCCATCACCATCACATTCAGGGCTAGCATAACCTGGTGCACACATATACCTGAGTGCTTGATGCACTACTTTGGGTGCTCACTTATTGCAGTTATAGTTAGTGAAGTTGGTGGAGTAAGTTGAACTTATGCATGCCGATGACTAAGGCGCCTTTTGGCTTACTGCAGGTACCAAGCCACGGTGAAAGTAACAGACTTTACCTGAGTGGGTTATGATAACCTGAGTGGGGTATGATAACCTGAGTGGGGTATGATAGGCATAACTCTGGTGGTATGGTACGGCCGGTTACTGACCCGCTAACTTGATTCTTGCAACCGCGCGAGTAATTGGAACCAGGTTACACCAGGATAGAAGGTAACCGTGATGGTGACTTCAGTAAGGTAACTGGGGGAGGGTGACTGTGGGGTGACTGGCCCATAATGTGCACCAAGGTAACTGGTCATGTAACCTACCTCTGCCCATCACCTGGGTAGGTAACCTTGGATCGGACTGCCATAGGGAGGGGCCAGGACCTGAATAACACAATTACAAGACGTGCCATCTGTGCAAAGAATGTTATGTTGTAATGTTGAAGCCATTGCCGTTGAGGTGTAGCATAGGGGGAAGGGTTGGTATTGGAAATTCAGTAGGACTCTAGCCCTTGCGTCTAAATCTTCATCGCAACATGAACCATAAATTTCCATAAGTAAACCTTGCAGCCTTTCACTCTTCATCCACCGCTTAACGGCGGAATAATCGCAACTTCGTCGCCCTCCTTTAGCAGCTCCCTATCTTGTGGCCTCACATATTCTTGATTTACGGCGAATACGCATGTTCTCATTACGCCTTCAAGCCCGGGGTGTCTTAAGATGATATGTTGCAGGAGGTCTTCAGTGTTGGCACCGTTCTCAAGCTCAAACACCTGCTCGCTAAGCCCTGCCACCTCACGACTTTTGGCGAAAAATAACAATTTTACCCGCATCGCAGAATGTGTTATCCAATTACACAGGAGCTGGATGTTAGCATGGGCCTAGTCCTACCTCGCGAACTGTTTAACTGGACAATGGATTCCTTATTATGGTAGATTTCAATTCAAGTTACTCCTATGACGGGCGCACATTACTCTCGTTTACCATGGTTATGTACCTTTCGAGGGTAACAACCGTACGGTGTGCAGAAGGACACCCTAAAACCGCGGCACATGACATTGCGGTGATATATTGCTGCATATACTAGGTAATCCTCACCACAAGCCCACAGTAGATCTTTCATTTCCCAAACCTGAAGACTAGGGATGTGATTTAGCACATCATCAAATCAGTACGGATATGTGCCTCCACCTTCAAGACGATGCTCACTCAGACTCAGAAGCGCCCAAGGACACTAAGTTCTTATTACGCACATCATCTAAACCAAACCTAACTCGTAGCACATCGCAACTGCGTCAGAAGTTATCAGATCAACGCACGGCCTTTGCTGGGGTGCCTGGCTGGCTTCAAGGAACAAGGCCAAAGACTCTACGTATAGCATGCACATAGCATGCATGTTGAACGCCTCCTTATATGTGAAAATCAGCCCTTTAACTGGGACTGGCCCCACGTTTCAGGTGAAACTCCCCCGTTCAATACTTCCCCTCGCATCACTAAGCCGAGCAAAACCTGTCGCACATGTCGTTGGCCATGTACGGCAAACCAATGGAAAGCATGGACATTTCAGCAAATGGACTCACCAAGCACATATTAGCCGCACGGACTCATGAGGCGGCTCATCACAGCCCCCATGTTGGCTGCAGATCGTCCTCCCCAGCACAACAGAAATCTCAACAACGACCCCTAGAGTTCATGCTAGCAGCAGAACTCGTCTTCGGCGTTCATTCATACACACGTCGTAACCGGGTATCATCTCTAGGTTAAATGTGCTGCCTTGTCGTCCAAACAATCACGTTGGGGAGGAGAGCCATCCCAACTCAACAGGCAGCAGCTAACTGCGCCACAGTCATCTCCCAACTGGAACTGCCGTTCCCCCCAGCAGTCCTCGGAATTGTCTGGCAGGGTGGCACACGCGACCCACACGTCCGCTTTATGGCCAACACTGCTTCAAGTCCAGCACTTCTTACCAAATGCTGGTACCCTTGCATTGCCTCCACCACTTCAGTGCAATGAAATTCGTTTCGCACTACTGGCCCTCTCATATCACCCACACCTACATTGAAATCCCAACTGTGAAACCCTAAAACCTGTCACTGTTCCCAACTCAAGTTATCTAACGGCCATTTCGAAGTTCCGTCGCGCTCCCATCCACAAGACGGCCTCCGTCGTGCTATTCCCTCCCCGTTCACAGCCGCCCACGCCTGTGGAATGCAAATTGTGAGTTCCCACCGCCGAAGGACACACACAGCGGTGCAGGCGGGTATATGCCATCGGATCTCCGAATCGGCTATGAATATGCCCAATGGGAAGATACGCGCCGTCGCGCAGTTTATAGATGCAATCTACAGATGCTATGGTGCGTTGCGGTGGCCGGAGAGTTCCAGCGTGTCGGCGGGCCAGGAGGGCTCCGGAGCGCCTCTCGTACCGGTTATGAATGACCCGAACGTCATCAGTGACATACCTAATGGACCCCTAACGTTTTTCTGTTCGTAAGACAGTATAACGTCTATCATCCATCTATTCACTCCTCTCCACTCGCTCCCATGGCACTCTAATACTAGTGCCCGGCACGTTGGGCTTCTAACCGATGCAGCACATGGGCACGCGAACGGAAAGGCGCAGACAGGTAGGACGCACTCTCAGTCCCACAGGCGGAGGCATTTGGCCAGCTCCCGGGTGTTGCAGCAAATAGTCCCACCCGGATTCAACAGCCGCCCACGCCGCCTCACGCAGCGGCTACAGCTTGGCGCACCAGGCGTCGGCAGTGCCGAGTGTGAGCACAGCGCCTGCCGAACGACTGGCCCCGACGCTGCAGACGACATCAGCGTGGAAAGCCCCGTTGTGCCCGAAGAGGCATTGGCGGCCTGGCGCCGGTGTGGTGGCGGCCGCCGCAGCACGCCGCTGCCCGCCAAAGCCCGCTGCATGCCAGATTTGGCCGCCATCACCGCTGCTGTCATCTGTCGCAGTGCCGACGGCGGCGGCTCCCTGCACTCCATGAACGCCGCAAACGCCGAATCCACGAACTCGTACTCTTCCGGCGCAACGTTCGGGTACATCGCCCGCATGCGAAGAACCTGCGTCAGTGTTTCAAATGCGTCGTACGCGCCATCCTCTCCGAACACGCTGCCGTACAGAGACGACCAGAATAGGTGCTGCGCGGCGCACGGCAAAGCCGCCTGGAATCCTGCCACCTGTTCTGGTCGCAGGCGCTCCAGCAGCTCGTGCATCACGGGCAGGTCACGCTCCCGAACGCCTACTGCGAAGCGCTCCCAGCTCAGCTCCGGCTCGAATGGTTGTATTAGCCCATCTGTCACTGTCACCGGCACACAGCCCAGCAGCGGCGCCAGCACGCTGCGCTTTCCCTGTCCACCGCCACTGGGCGCCAAACAGAATTTTGCTGTCATCATGTCTAGAGCTGGGGTCCGAGAGGTTGACACCATCTTCCAATTGGGTCGGCCATGGTGGTGGAAGAACGCGCGCTGGCGCGTAGCGGCAGAGTAGGCGTCCTCGCGGCCAAGGACGTTGGGACAATTGGGGTAGGTGCCATTAGTGGTGGGTTGTGCGCGAGAGCCGCAGATGCGGCCGGCGAAGAAGAGTGTGGTGACCCGGGGCATGCGCGTCCCGGCGGGGTGCAACGGGCTGTTGTGCGGGAGCCGGTAGGTGGAAAGCACTGTAGGAGCGAGCATGAGCGGCAACACGATGTCGCGCCCGGGGCGGTGCGCCTGCTTCCAACCCGCGAACTCGTGGTCGCGTGCCAGGCCCCAGTGCGTCAGCCACGTCGCATTGCGAGTGAGCAGCTGCGCGTCCTCTGACAACTCGTCACGGCCCCAATCGCCTGTATGTACGAAGATGTGGCGGCTGCCACCGTGGCTGGCATTCCAATACGGCCACATGGTACGGATGTATGATACGGTCTTGACGACGCGGTCGCTATCATAGGCCAGTCTCACGCGCACAGGGACGAAAAAAAAGTCAGCCGAAGCAGCGTCAGCGACACGCAGTCCCGCGGACAACAGCCGCTGCCAGAGCAGATACATGAGAGGCCGATCCAGGCGGTCCAAATTCTGGTAAGTGTTCATATCCGGGGGGAGTTCATATACGTAAATCCGCGGTCCAGAGGGTCGTGCTGTGTAGTTTTGCCCCGCCAGCAGCTCCATGCGGAGACCGCTGGCCTTGCTGCCACGGCGGTCTGCTGGCTGCTCAGCAGCCAGTGACAATGCGCAGTCTGCGCCAAAGAATCCCGGGTGGCAGACGCACACGCCGCCCACGCAGCGCCCGCGGAAATTGCAGGCGTTAAGACACAAGGCCGGCTCCAGCTGTGCAGCGCACGTGATATTTGTGTGGCCGTTGGCTGTGCACAACCGCGTCAGCTCTGGTTCGGGTAGCAGCGATGAGCAGTCAGCGCCAACACGCCCCGGTGGACAATCGCATCTGTGTTGTATGGCGGGGGACGGGCGTAAGTCAAGAATCGGTTTTCGTGTGGCTTTTGGAGCCGTGACGGGTACCGCATTCGTGAAAGCGCCTACAGCCAGGATTTTAGCAGGGTGCGTACTCGCGCTGGTTGTAAGTTTTCAAGTTAGTGCACCTTTTAAATATTTTGAAGTTAACAACGGAATTTACTATGTAAGGTCTGTCCGCTACAGACGGACGGACGGACAGAAACTTAGGTGGATTCATACACACGCAGGTACACAGAAACGTTTGGTGCGCGCAAATGTCGTAATTTGTCCCACCTTCCAAGCTCTTCGTAGCAAGTACCATATTTGACACATTCGCCAAGGCAACGAGATGGTCTCAACGCAGTGCCGCTCGCCTGGCTTGGGGTGGCGCCAGTGGAGCTGGCGCTGCTGCGAACGTGACGACTGGCGCTGCCACTTGATGCATCAAATGCATAACTCTTTGGATCATCAAATTTCGCGAGTCGTCTGGGAATATGATGTTCGATGGCAAAAGAAAACTCCGAGGGAAACTTGCTCTGCGCAACAACCTGCATGTAATGATACAGACATTGGATCATTCATTTGAATCGTTTGGCTTCGTGACATACAATATAACGGGGCGGCAGACTCTAAAGCAGTTGATCAGACGTAACCCGTACCCACTTTCTCTTCCTTAGTCGCTATAGCCAAATTGACAAGAGTTAACTTGACGATGAGAAGCAAGATGGGTTTACATTTTCTCACGTCACAAGCCATCTATTTAGGCCCGTCTGCGTGCGAGCGTTGTCGCGATCATGCACGGATAGTGATGAATTGTGATCTGCATAGTTTCAATCGTTATGAGCCTTGGTTACAATAGTTGGTAATGGTAGGGACCGAAAGCACCCGCGCGGATGTAGCAGCGCCATGCATATGTACGTAAGTGTGTCGGACCCTGAAAGTCGCTGTCATAAACATGACATCGTTCTTTATGGCTTAGGACATCAAATATTCTTAAAGGTATCATGCGGCCGCTAAGACTGCTTCAACGGTGGCCCAACAGCAATCGCACTTTTGGACCATATTCCTTCATTCCATGCCTTGCTACATTGAAAGGTCGAACGTTGACAACGCTTAAGTCAAGCCGTAGTCTAGATATTCTGGTCGGTGCCGGCTTGTCGGCAGACGAAGCCCAACGGGTTTTAGATTCCTGCAAGCAGCTGCAAGCAAACGGCGACTTGCTTGTAAGAAATGTAACATTCATGAAAGCTTTCTACAAGCCACATCATATCACCAAACTCCTCCGTCATAAACCAGAGGTGTTCACAGCCCATCTGGAGGAGTGGCACCAGTTCCTAACAGGTTAGCACGGTTCCACAGGATCTCAGTAGTGGTTCTAGTAAAAGTTGAGAAAGCGCAAACAAAGATGTGTTGCTGTGCGAGGAATGGACCTCCTCACAAACAGACGTCCAACTGGAACACTCATACTGTGCGTTGACCAAGGAGGAAGTTCACGCCAAGTTATGCTTTGGGAGTATCACAAATGGAGCACGGAATGGTCCATCAGCGGTCCTTCAATCTAGAGGGGCTCTGATTGGAATCAAAGTACTGGGTCTGAGGCGGTCCTCGGTTTGGGCACTTTGTGGATGGATTTGGTAGATGATTTTGGAAGGGGAAATGCGGGAAGGCGGCATCAGGCAGGGCACTTCAGATGATGGAGGCATCGGTCTTATGGGTGGAAGGGCTTCCTGCAACGAGGTCGCTGAGATTTTAAGCGCAGAAGTTAACAGGCAGGCGGAAGGTGCCGATCCCTGAAGCTGTTTCCTGAGCCCCCTGGAAAGCTCCAGGACTTGAGGGTTAGCCCTGATCGTTCCTGCGGACCCGGGGGTCGTTCCTGCCGCCGTCATCCCGAGTGACCCGCTTCCAAGTTGAATGCGTTGTAGCAGCACGCCGGGACAGATGCACGTGTTACTTCAATCTTCTGCCGCGGTCATTGCTGCAGCTATTGCCAAGCGTCATTGTTGCTACACCCGCTCCTACACAGGCTATGGTCTAGATGACAAGGCGGTGTGGAAGGTCCTGCGCTACAGCCCGGGGCTGCTGGTGAGGGTTCCCACTGGCGACGTTAGCGACGGCAGCAGCATTGACGGCGCCACTCCACCTGTGGAAGCTAACACGCCGTATAACGTCGGCTCCGTCATCATGTATCTGAAGTCATACGGCTGGACGGATGAGGAGGTCGCTCTGCGGCTGTTGCCGTGTTATCCCGAGGTGCTGGCGGCGACTACAGGACAACTGCAAGTGGGTGCGATACAGGCCATGTGGGGTATGCGCCCTCTCCCTTGCCGACATGGGGACCTGACCCGGTGCACGGCACTGAGTTGAGGGTGTCGGGTGGCGCTACTTCCATGCCCCCACGCCACACGATATCATAGGGTGCTCTGGCAGGGTGTGGCGCCACATCACCTCACCACAGCGGTGTGGCAAGGAAAGGGAATGGAAAGGAACATGAATGGTTACACAGAGGGAGGTGCCAGGGGAATGAAACATCGATCCACAAAGGAAAGGGCGAGAGGGGAAGGAATAGGGAAAAGCTGCACAAGAGGCCCTTGCGTCGGATGGTGAGAATCACGAGAACAAGAGGAGGGGTGCATATACCGCCTCCACCTTTCGTGGTGAAAAACCCACGGATCGCTTCTGTGTGTACGCCGCCCTGCAGGCCACGGTGGATTTCTTGCGGTCACGCAACTTCGACGAGGAGTCCATAGGACGGTGAGCATGTTGAGGCAAGGTCAGGGAAACGCGGGCGGCGGAGATGCGGACTGGGGATGGGGATGGGGCTGGGAGGAAGGAAGTGGAAGAGAGCCCGGGGATGGTGAAGGCAGGCGGTCCTTACCGTGCATTGGGGCAGGGCGTCACCTGTATCCACCAGCTCCGAGCTCAGCCAAGTGTGAAACACTCTACGTCTGTGATATCGCGGGTACGCTGATGCAGCCACGAGCCAGGGAGGAAGGGCGCTGCGCCGGGTGCCCTACAACTGTTTCCCTCGGTCGGGGGCTGACGGGGTGGTTGGCTCCTTTTCTGTTGCAACCACTGCGGCGGACTGTTGGCAACGGGGAACGAGCACTACACGAGAGGCCGCCTTCAGCTTAGGGTTTAAAGTCGCGGAGATCACATCGTGTCACCCGCTACGTTTTTGCCACGGCTCCTCTCCTGACTCCAGCCCCTTTACGCCCTTCGCAGGATGGTGAAGGTCTTTCCCCCACTCTTGGTTGCCCCTTACAATGAACCTCTTCTACAACTGATTGATCGGATCCGCGCGTCCGCACACAACAAGTACGTTATCAGCGGCTCGTATCACGTGTAGCAATATACGTAACCATATCCAGAAGGGAAATTGTACGGATCCGCGTATATCACTCATTTATGCGTGCGCTGGCAACGGTATAAGATGGTGCTGATCACGATTCGCCATTTCGGGATGCGGCGGCGCCACCTTACTGGAGGATTGCTAAGGCACTGGGCCGCGGCTGCTAAGGGTTGCTAAGGGTCCGGTTAGGCCCACTGCCCGCTAGCCTTCTTAAGGGGGTTGGGTTTCCCGGCCGCATGCATGTTGTATTGATGTGCTTTCCAGATGGCGGTGCACTTGGGTGCGTATCTGGCAGGTTGAACTTACCTGACCAACTGGCCACTCTGGTCTAGGGACTGGGTTGGGTCAGTCAGGTAGGCGCCGCTTCATGCAGCTCAGGTCGCCTGGCGGGGCTTCCTTTAGTAGCAGTAATGGTGTAGTCGGTAGGGAATTACAATCCGCATGGCATGGCGCATGGGCCAAGCATGGCAAACCTTAGAAAGGCTGAAGCTATTCCATAGCCAGTA
This sequence comes from Volvox reticuliferus, assembly GCA_019650235.1. Classification (NCBI taxonomy): domain Eukaryota; kingdom Viridiplantae; phylum Chlorophyta; class Chlorophyceae; order Chlamydomonadales; family Volvocaceae; genus Volvox; species Volvox reticuliferus. The sequence continues at coordinate 1,089,933 of BNCP01000016.1, forward strand.
ACCACTAATGTATCAGGTCGCTATGAGTTATGCGTTTTGGAAGTGTGTTGCTCCGTTTATAGCAGCTTATGTGTTAAGGGGCGTGTTCCTTTCGCGAGAGCCTGGCTGAGCTTCGCTCGTTCCTAAGCGTACGCTGTTTGGAGCTCATTCAGGTTTAGCGTTCGCCAGAGCAGTGGCAGATGTGCATGAACTTCTCTAGGGTCTTTCAGTACGTAGTTTGTACACCGCATTTTAGTCATGGCAGGAGGGGCTATTTTCAAGGGGTTGCGCGGCTGTCACTGCAGGGTGGGCAGGTTACATTAAGCGACAAGGTTCGGATGCGAACGAGGCTTTCCCGTCAGCGAGAACTGCTTGTATGCTTAAGCTCATTCGGGACGCGCGCGCGCGCGCGTGTGTGTGTGTGTGTGTGTTCAAGCTCCCAGGCATGAATGGGATGGGCTGCAGTGAAGTCTGGATTCTTCACCGTTCTGTGCAATGCTAGCATGAGTTAGCGGTCTTGTCTGATACGGTGCGGTGCAGCCATAAAGTTCTCCGGATTCGACGAGAGAGGATTCCGGAGCAGATACGTTCATCATCCTTCCTTGGGCGATGGCCCTCGGAAATCGCCTTGTCATCAACGACCGGTGCTTGGTGTCCCACCGCATTGCTGGCACGCTGGGGCCTACAATAATGGGGCCACGCTGGGGCCTACAATATAATGACTCGCGAGGATGATTGTCGCGAGGATGATTCCCGATACTAACACTTGCGGTGACTGCTCCAGGCCGCGCGCTCGGCGTTCCGGTCCATCAGGTCCATCAGGTCCTGGATTCCGTCCCAATTTTAACTGCATGAGGAAGACACTGCAGTCCTGGCCAGTGGTGCAAAACCTGTGGGGCGCCATTGTAATGTACATATATCGGCGTCATGCCCCGCTTCCCATTCATCACTGCACGCCACCTGTGGAGCCAAAATCGCTATCAGACAGCTACGAACGCGTTTTCGGGGGCTGGGACCTGGGTGGCACAGGAGTTGGCCGCTTGCTCAGGCTCAGGGGACCCCGGGCGCCATCGTACCCCATGACTACATAACATTCACACAGCTGCGGCAAGCTGCCTCGGCCCCGCACTGAATTGCTGCCCTGCCGCTGATCAATTGCAACTCAATGTCTCCATCGGCGCGCCGTGCGCCAAATGTCATATGCGGGGCCGCACCCTACGCGCTTGCTGTAGCGCAAAGCGTGGACGGGGATCCCAAGACCGAAGACATCATCAACGCTAGCGCTACTTTTCCTTGGTAGCAGCTGCCGCAGGCGAGCCCCCGGCCGGGCGCCGTCGCCGGGCCCCGTGCACCACCGCCATGTACGTGTCAAACTGCTTGGCCGCAAGCGGGTCGTCTGGGAAAGGGTAGTCCGCTCCCAGCCGTTCCGCGGCTGCCAGACCCGAAATCACGGCGATCTCCTGCACGTGGACCCGCCGGGTTTCAATCCATGAATAGAAAACAGGTTCCCATGCGTACTCTATTTGGCAAACAAGCAGAGGAAGTGTGACGTGACGTTACCAACAGCAACGCGCCTGCAAAAGCCAAGCTGAGACACAGACATCGGCGTGCGGAACAGCGCGCATGGCGCCAGGACTGATTTCTCCTGTGGGCGTGAACTCAATCTTAACGGCCTGAGACCGGTACCTAGCCCACCGCACCTGCGTGTTCACCATCGTGTAGGAGCCGCAGTACCAGGTGCTCCGAGTGCCTTGGATGAAGCGAACCTGGAAAACGGAGCGGGAGATGGAACGACGACGTGGTGGTTGGAATAAAGTGACTGGTGGGAGGAACACCCGGTTTTTAATTTGAAGGCAGATCGCCAGACACCAAGCCTATCCCCTGACCGACCCCCCCCGGCTATCCCTAACCACTGACAATGTCAGCAGTGCACAGTATAACTATGTTGGCGGGAGTGTAACTAACCCGGAATCGAAATCAAGGGTATTAACGGCTGGGCGCACCTCCCGCATTCGATCCAGTAGGCACACAAATAGGCCAACCCTTGGGACTTCCATAGCGGACAGACCGAATCTTTAGGGCACTGAGCTGGCCAGCTTTGTGCTCACGCGAACCTTATAGCCTCTGTCGACAGCTGCAATTAAAATTTGTCAGGCTTACCCAGGGCACCCAGAACGCGAAGTGCGTCCACGTGTGGGCAAACTGACGCATCCAGCGGCTGGCCAGTACCTTCCTAGAATCCACTTGGCCATCACTCCATAGGTGTCGCAGTTGCGCGTCCAAGTAGTATGTTTGGTAGATGTCCAGGCCTGCCTCCTGTACGGATGTACAGCAGTTCGGCATCACAGGACGAACAGCAGTGGTAGGGAGATGCACCCAAGCACCTATGCAGGCACTTAGAACCAGAGAAGGCATGAGAACAACATGCGCCGAGGAGGATTATCGTTAACCGCAGCTTGAAAGGAAAGTCATTCGATATCTAAATACCTTAAGATGTGGCTGGTAAGTGGACAGGTTGAAGCTCATCTCGATCTTATCACGGTCGCGCCCCGAGTACGTCCGTACGAAGTAGTTGTCTCTCTGTGCGGGCCTTACGTCGTACATGCGTGACATATAGTCGTGGTCCTCGTGTGTCAGACAGAAGTCGGTGTAGTAACGTACGTTCCGAAGCAGCCGCCGTTCCAACCTGGAGAAGGGAAGGCAAGGGAAGGAGAGTCAAACGCGCACAATGGCTGTGGGAGGCCGGGAAATGGTGTCGAGGTCTGTAAAGGACATGAAAGATGCCCTTGGAGGCGACCACGGACGGCGACGGGGAAAAACAGACAGCGGACGGCGGACTGTTCAGTCGGTTGATTTGCCTGGTCAGGGCACTGATGGCCGGCTGGCGCTTCCTTACCCCCCATCGAGACGATCCTGAGAAGTACTCTAACCTGGGTTGAATAAGGCTTCTGATCCTCTTCAATTCCGCATTGCATTGCCCTATCGCCTGGCACGTTCTGCCAACATCCCCGCACACATGAGCATACCAGGTGGGGTTCTCCATCGTCCGCAGCACCGTTTCCGCATCGCACGCGAACACCACTTCATCGAAGACCTCGGAGACGCCGGACGCATCCGTGGCCACAACGACACCACTGTTACCATTGCTCCGTGGCTGTCGTCGCAGCTTGTCCAGTGGCCTGTGCACAGTCCATCGAGGGTAGAAAGTAACACTTTGCTTAATCCAATCACTGCATCCCCCTCCTAAGCTGGAGTGGAAGATACGATTAGTTGGTGCTTGCGGCAGAGGATCCGGAAAGGCGGACGTGATGTGGAATACGTTATGCACAATACCGATGGCGAGGTGGACAACTCATATGGTATAGCATGGGTGTACCGCATTCGAACCCATGCAAGATGCCATCTTGTGGCAACTAATTGTTAGGAGCAGAAACCAACTGTACCTGCTGCAGCAAAGCTTGAAGTTGGACTTGCGCGCGATAGTGGTCCAGATGTCCTCCAGCACCGGAAAGGCAAACATTTCGGGCACACTGTGGGTCGTGTCGTGGCGAAAGGGGAGGTGGGGTTGAGGGAGGGACGCACGGAGGCACGCGCAATGGTGGCCACAAAACATACATGATTTTGACCGGACGCAGAGTCAAAGGGGCAGCACTTATGACGAGGGTGCTTCATGGGGATTGCAGTGTCCTCAGCCCGAGCAGCACGCGCACCCTTACCTCCGCCGTCGCCCCCTACCCCTTTACCCATCGCCATCGCACCCAGGTCTCTCCAAGGATAATCGAACAGGGCACGGCGAAAACAGTCCACAGACACGGGTTCAGCCCAGTGCTCTTCCTCAAAACGTCAAAAGTTGATTGGCGCACGCTGCATCATCCATCATCCATCAACATCCAACTGGCGAGCTGGCCGCCGAATACACACCGGCGCACCTACCGGCCACGACCCCAGCCCCCGGAACGTCGATTTTCGTGTTCTCATATGTGTACATTCTCTGCCTGCCGACACCGGACCCCGCCAACCTGTTCAGCAGCCTCTTGGGGCAATAGTCAAAGAGGCGCAGGTCTGGGTCCAGGAACACACGTGCGATGACTGCGGCGCTGACGTGCGGCGTCTGGTTGCCGGTGCCGAAGAACAGGGCCACCAAGGGGAACACCATCTCATACCGGAACTCGTCGCTGAAGCGGAGGAAGCGCAGGAGCTGTGTTACAGCACCACACAACGGGTTGGGGAAGCCGCACGTTGTGGTGGGTCGGAACGGGAGACCGTCCAACAGGTACCACAATATAACAATCTAACAGGCTAACCCTCCCATGTGGCGCTTACCAGCAAAGCCCCTAGAGCCACCCGAAAACAGCCAACCTAGCCAAGCTCCTCATAAAATGCCAACATACGGAAGACGAAATCTGCCAAATTTACCAATGTATGCAATACAGGTTATTGAGAAAAATAAGCCTAATACCTAAAGACGTCATAGTGTGTGGGAACTTCCCCGTGGTGATTGGTTGGTTGAGCTGCGCTGGATAGCTAGCCCGTGGAGATGTTGATGGTTCTAAGGTAAGGCAGATGGAGCTAGACGGGCAAGACCACCCAAGTTCCCATGAGGAACTATGTCAAGTTAAAGGTGTTCGGAGTGTCAAGTTGGCCTTGGCACGGAGGTGCATGGTCACGGACTTGCTTAGCAGCGCCGCAGATCCCAACACGTCTCTGAACTGCGACACGGCCCCGGTTACCCCGCTTCCTTGGTAGCTCCCACCGCGCCGAACGAGGAGGGGCCCAAAGGTAACTTACTCGGTCGATGGGCACAAACACGAAGAGCGGCTCCAGGCGCTTAATCCAACGGATAACGAGACCGAAGCGGCGGATCTCGGGTTGCAGCCGGGAGGTCAGCTCGCTGGCACTGAAGCCACGAGGCCGATGGGAGGGAGGGAGGGAGGGAGGGAGGGAGGGTATGGACATGCGGGTTAACGCACGTAGAGGTGGTCCGGGCGGGTGGAGTTAAGGCTTCAGAACTTCAGAAATACGAAGGGACGATGATCTGGCGGACGGCGGACGGCGGAAGATAAGAGACAGCCATGGTAGCCTACCGGAAGAGGTACATGCACCTGTGGTGTGGCGATGGGAGTGTGAGAGAGGGGGAGAGCCGTAACCCTTGGAGTATGCAATGCGGCCTTGGGGACTCGCGCATAGCCAGCGGTGTAGCTCGTGGCGGAATTGCGTCAACCCCGGGTGCACAATGCTGGCAATGAGTTTAAAGGCGCACGCGGCCTCCTCGTCCTGTTTGATATTTCTGTCCCTACCTGTTGTGGAGTGTTTGTGTTTTCCCTCCTCCTCCTCCCCGTCTCACCTGTGGTTCGTCCACTGCTTGTCCCCAACCCCGAACGCGATCCGCATCAAAACAGGTGTGGGCTTAAAACCGAACATTTCCAGCAGCCTCAGGTTATGCCGGTACGAGGGCGCGCCTCCCTGGACCTGGTCGTTGATCACATGTTTGCCTGTAAGGTGTATACGGCATGCGGCAAGGGAGCTTTCCACCACTTGCAGCCCAGCTGCCGTCACGGTAAGGTGAAGGCGGACGACGCACCTCCGTTCGGATCTGGGGTCGCATTCGCGGTTCCAGCTTCCCCTTCTCTCCGACTATCAAAACACCGACATCGCCGCACGTACACCCTATCTCCCTGCCTCCCGATTCCGACAGCATATCCTGCCCGCCTGCCAGTTAGTCTGATGGTTCGCCTGCTACCTGGCCTGCACGCTGGTCAGCTAATTAGCTAGCTAAGGGGTCGCTGCTCCTCCAGCTAACCAAGACTCAACTATGCCTAAATGCGTCAGGTCCTTTCACGAATGTTTTCCAAACGCAGAAGGACCCACCATCCTTGACGCTGCAGGAAGACGCCACACCGCCCGGCACTGGCAGCGCTTCCCACACCTCCACATCAAAGCGCTCCGGGAAGCGGGACAGGCTCCAGGCGCATGCCGTACCTAGGCGAAGCCCGCCGGTTTGCACGAGGTAAGAATAAGAGAGGAAGAAAGAAAGCTTTGTAGGCGGAGTTATTGAAGAGTCTGAACGTGCCAAGCTTCGGGTTACGTGCGGTAACGTACCCCTCCCACACTCCGCCCCCGTTAAAAACAACCGAACAAGTTACATTATGGCACAATTGCACGTTTTAATTTCTAGTTTCTATACGTTACGTAATAGTTGTTAGGCATGCGCCGGTTAAAGGGGGCCCATCCGTTGACAACAAGAGTGATACGTGCCACGATATCACCACTTCAATGGACTTCCAATTAATGAGAGCTAGAAGCAGTTACCTGCAGCACCTGCGCCCACCACCAAAACTCGCTTCTTGCGCTGGGGCTTCGCTTGCACCTGGCCCATGCCGTTGTCGCGACACGAGTGCGTCTCGTGAACAGTCTTGCCTCTTATATCAATAATATGTATATACGAGATCGAGATTGATTTCTATAATGCAAATATGAGAGAGCTGTTACCGACGGCAGTTGACCAATTAGGGCGTTCCGGTTCCTCTCTTGCCCTCTATCGCAATCACACCGCAGGTTAACTATATCGAAACATAGGGCAGTCATGTTGTATAATGAAAAATGTGATGTCACGGAGCGCTCCACGTCGCCATTTCAAGATGCATAAAAATATTCTGTGGCTGTCGTGGTCGCGGCAGTTTTTATCGTTGGCATGGCCAACACACAACACCCAAGAGAAATCCGGTACAGGAAACAGCAAACAAAGCCAAATACCTTTTTCTACGCTTATTTGTAAGCCTAATTACCAGAAATACTTGTAAAACGTTTCAATGTGCGCTATGTAGTTTGTCGCACGCGGACGGTTCGGCACAATCAACTTACAAGAATCGTGAAGCCAAGTCATTCTACATTCCAAAATGAATAAGAATTCAAGCATGTTGAAAAAGGCCCTGTACGGCTCACATCGGCGCGCATACCTGCGCGGCATGCAATGCGTGGCTACAGGCCAACGGCACCCCTCGACATTGCAACCCCGACAATGCTGCTTGGTGGTGATGTGCATGGCGAAGCCGTGGCGACCTACCATCGACGATGTGGACAGCATCTCACGAGGCGGGCCTGCTAAAGTGCGCGGCACGGGTAGCAGGCGCATCCCACACCGCCTCAACACCGAGGAGCGCAACCTCTACGACCTAGCCAAGAAGAAGGTGTGAAAGGTTTGGAAGCCCTCAGCGCGGTCTTCCTCAACGCCAGCCTAGCAACGTCTGCTCTCAACACTGTATGGGGTACCATCATGGTCATCGACTCCTTAAGACGCGCCATGCATTTGGTAAATATCACGGATCAAATTCATGTTTCCTCTGTAACTGGAGTTCTTAACTTCATGTTAACCGCTCTATTAATTATCTCGTTTGCCACCTTTTTCGCTTTATGGTTCGCCGGTTCTCCCTTCTGCTCCTCTCCAATACCTGTCAGGGGTTTCTGGCAGTTCGCGGCACCGCCTACCGCAAGTTCCGCCACGGGAACCCCCTGCCCAACATCTTCAGACAGGCGGGTGCTGATGCAGCTATCCTGCCTGTGCAGCGTCGTATCGTGTCGCCGTTGTCTCTGTTCAAAACGCGTTGTGGTAGATGATGACTTAACCCACAGTCTGGTTGTTAGCGCACGCAGCTATTCTGCCCTCTGCCAATTTCTGAGTTACTGCTTGGCCCCTGGTTCTCAGCGTCATCGCCTCACCTCCCAGACATTGCCCCCGTTCATTCCTCGTGATGTTCTCGGGAACCTTTATTGAACAGTCCGCCTCTACCTCCGTTGCCGCTGCCGCTGCCCCTGCCCGGGATACCGTAGTGGTGCGACGCCCGCGGCCAGGTGTGTGTTGTGGTGGAACAGGACCTGGTTGGCAACCGAGGAACGGACCGTGTGGTGGTGGATCTGGCGCCGCTTCGGCTGGAGGATACCACACAGGTACGTGCCACAGTTGCTGCCGTCAACAGCAACATCAGCGAGCACGGAAGCTCCAAACGTCTGGCATTGAAGCGGAACTCCAAAGCCGCGGCATGCGCTTGGGATTGCAATTTTGTGATGGTTTTGAAATCATCACGAGCGCCTCACGCAGACCTACCCTGCGTTGTGCGCTGTGTTGGCCGTGAAGGCATTTTTGCAAAGTAGTGTGGCCAGTGGCCGTGCAGTACCGGTAAGTAGGTGCTATGCTGGGTGCAGGTGGAGCTTCTGCTGCTGGAGATGGCAGCAGAGTCGGGATTGAGGCGGGTGGACTACACGGAGCGGCCCGCGGACGCGCTGCCCTTCAACATCCTGCCGCCGGAGCTGGATGGGCTGACGGTGGAGGTCGAAGATGCTGGCTGTGCGGGAGGTAGAACGGGTGCAGCTACTGCCCCCGAAGCTGCTGTATCAGCTGAGCGCTTTGGCAGCAGCAGCAGCCGTAGCAGTAGCAGTAGCGGCAACTGCTGTGATGAGTCCACCAGTAGCGGCCGTTCCAGCAGTAATAGCAGCAGTTGCAGTGCGTCTGTGGAAGAGCTGCGGCAGGCGGTGTCTGTGCAGGCCGAGGTTGTGCGGCAACTCAAGGTAGGGCATCTGATGGTAGAGCCGACAGTACGGGGTTCATAAGGGCAGAGTAGAAGATAGCTGAGGTAGCACCTTCGATGCTCATCATTTGGAGGGGGAGAAATCGGGAGGGTAGGCAGCGATACCAGGGCTTCCGGAAGGAGGTGGAGGAGAAGGAGGACTGTCGTATAGCTGCGGACAGCTGCTGGTGCAGCAGGCACCAACATTGGGGTTCGGCACAGGCACTTGGGTACTGGGGCATATGGCGGCGGGAAAACACAAACAGCCACCGCGTCGCTGCGCAACAATTCATGACATTGATAGTGGGACTCTTGCTTGGCGATGTATTACTATAAGAGCTCCGGTCAGGAATGAATCTTCTGCCATGCTGCACCCTGCAGGGCCAAGGCCTTGCGAACAAGGATCCTGTCGTACAGGAGCATGTTCGTATCCTGATGCAGTTGAAGGTGGGGGGCTGCGCTACCAATCTGGACTGAGATGGGCTCGAGCCACTGGGTACTGAATGCGAGCCACAGACTGTTGACATTCACAGCAGCTTTGTGTATGTGTATGTGTGTGTATGTGTATGTGTAGACATTGGGCATTAGCGCGCCATCGCCTGAATAGTGAGCCCTTCCACAGTATGCTGTGTGTTTGTCTCCTTCACCGCATCCAATCAAGCCACCATAACCTCACAGGCACTTCCAATAATCCGAGCCACAAGCAACTGAAATTGAACACTCAATAGCACACAATACCTAACATAGCTTTCTCCGATTGCCAACCAGTCGTATTCATTCTCTTTCGGTCCAGCAGGCGGACCTGGCACAAGCGGAGGCGCCTCCCATAGCTTCATCACCGAAGCAGCCCCAAGAGCCGGAGTTGACGCCAGTGGGGCCACTGCACCCGGCAGCTCTACAGAGAAGCAATGGACGACCTACCGGGAGAGGACAACACATTGCTGCCGCTGCACAAACCGCGGCGGCACCGGCGGAGGCGGCTGCACCGCGGCCACGGTCCCCTTACGAGCACTATTACAGTCTGCCCATCTGGCAGATCCATGCGGTACCGCTGTTCTTCGAAGGCAGCCGGACATCCGCCAAGCAATTCGCCAGCCGGGCGGTTCAGCGAGTGGTGGAGCGCGCCCGACAGGCCGTCAGCACGGCAACGGCGGTATATGGGCCTGCTAATTCCGCGGCGGCGGCGGCGGCGGCGACAGCAGCGGCAGCGGGGTCAGCTTTAGCGCTTGAGGAGCTCGCATAATGGGCAGGGTCGATTCGCTGAGGGCCGCCTTTGTTGCCTCACACGTGGCCATGTGTGTTGCTTTATGAGGAAGGGGAGAGAGGTTGGCCCGGGTTGATGTGTGTGTACATGTGTATACGCACGTGCCCGCGCGCGCGTGTGTGTGTGCGCGCGGGCGGTCACCGAGGTGGGGCATCAGTCAACACTGGAGTTCCGAACATCGTCATCTGTGAATGGCGGTCCATTAAGCGTCGCCTTGCCTGCCTTCGCAGCAATGACGCATGAACCCTTGCCAGCGATAACCTAAAGGAAAGACAACCCGCGGGAATGCGTACTGAAATATGACAAGGAGCGGATACAGTGCAATAGGACACGCAGCCGCGGAGGCGCATGCTCCTTGTTCTGAGAACGATATAAAAGAGTCATTGTGTGCCTGCAGGTGGGGCTGCGTTACTGTCACACCGGCACCCTAGCACTCGGCAAGCGAGGAGGCCCCGAAGGGTTGGTACAGGAATGGGGGCCTGAGCGATTAGGGGAGCGAAGAAGGCTGAGAAGGCTGAGAAGGCTGGCCTGCGGGTTCGCCATGACGCTTACACTGTGCAGGGAACGTTCCGAAGCTGACCTTTTGCTATTGTTTTTATCTTCGTTGCCACCCTCAATAGTTTCGGTAATGCCTATCACGTTGCATATCGCTTATATATTGGTTGCGTGTGTATGGATATTCAGCGCTGGATTCAGCGTCTGCAGCGCTGAACTGCGCCGAGGATAAGTCATGGGCAGACGATGGGGCAAAATTCGTAGGTTTGCTCGTTAATATAGTTTAAGTGTTGAAATGGGCACAAACATTTAATGAATATTGATATATGGAGCAGTGGATGCAGCAGTATGGCCAGGTATGGCAATCTATGGCGTGAAGGGCAACCTCCTAACCGTTGGCTACCGGTCTACCGGATGTCATGGGCTCATGGCGACGGAACACGTAATACATTGTTCGAGCTCTGCTATTGCATCGAGATTGGCCATAGGTGTCTTATAAATTGCTTTGCAAATTTTATCACGTTGAGATAAAGGCATCGACGTTCCTAGAACGACGCGAATTTTTATTTCTTGCATAGTTTCAGTGCACTAATTGGTTCGGCTGAAGTTTTATTTAATAGTCTATTCCGAGAAAACCAGAACAATACCCCACAAGAATTGCTATTCGTCGTTTAGCTATCCGTTTCCAACCTTTGGTGTTCAATGGCTTTACAGGCGGAAAATATCATCACATAAAACATGTGACCAATGATTATTACGTTTGATACGTAAGTTTATTCATTTCATACGCTGAACTGCAGGCCAATCCCCTACCTCTTGGCCTGCGCATGTAGCCACGTACGCAAGTCGTAAGCCTCGAAATTGCACAGTTACAGGGTCACAAACGCTTGATTTACACAGCTCTGTGCAGAGGCCTGAGTCGAATGCCAGGAATCCGTGACGTACGCCGTGCTTAGAAAAGGCACCATTCGTAACGAACTGCTGCACACCTATGAAAATTACACGAAGTTACATGACATGCCTCAAATGCAGACGTTGAATCCCCGGACACCGAAGGTTGTCATGTCCACGGACCGCGTCAGACTTCCGACGGGGGCGACCACCATCGTCCGGGCGCCCATAGCCCGCGGGAAGTCCAGCGCTAGCAGCTCTTCGATCTGGGCATCTCTACCTGAGCTAAACAGGTAGGTCCTCCTGTTGCAGGTGTCCCGGAGGATGGCCTCCTTCGGAGATGTACAGCCTGCGATACTGATTGCCGCCATAATCGCATATTTTCGATTGGGACATTACGTGGCTAGCTCAAGCGATCGCCTAATCATTTGTGCTGCGGGAATTACGGACATACTCCTCCCTTGCGTGCCGCAACCGCAAATCTCCAACAAGCACGCCCCCGTCCCACCTTTCCCGCCCCAGCCGCGACCAGCATGACGGGACTGGCTATGAGCAGCAGGAAGCAACCCTCAGGCCAGCCCCTCTTTCCGCCCGCGGCCTGGGGCCAATACCATGGCGTGACGTGGCCGTCGCCAGCAGCGGTGGCGGTGCCAACACCCTTTCCAGCGACACCAGCACCCCCACCCGCAGAAGCATTATGAACGCAGCCAGTTCATCTAGCAAGGCCTTGGGCGTGGGTGTTGCTGGAAACGGTGGCGGCGGCAACAGCGGCACTGAAGCTGGAAGTGGCGCCATAGCCACGGTGTACCGACGCAACGGGATAGCATCAGCGCCCGTTGTGGGCCCTGTTGCAATTTCCGAGGTGTTGGAAGCTGAGCGACGGCACCTTCCCGCGATCAACTCAATATCACGTTCGGCAGCGGCCTCAGCTTCCGGTATGACAGCTGTGACGGCAACGACGCCTGCAGCCCTCAAGTCGCAGGCCGCAAGCCGCCGCATGTTGACGTTGCCTTCAATCCGAGGGGCCGCAACGGACACGAACGGCGCCGGTGCTGGCGCCGCCACACCGATCACAGCCGCCACAACTGCTGCCGCCACAACCGCTGCACCAGGTGTCGGCACCGCCGGTCGCGTTAGCAAAGGTATCATACCCGCGATGATTGAGGATGAACCCCAACCAGTCATTGTCAGCTTCCTGCCCCTGGGGCCATCCCCCGTCAAGCGGTCTGTGCACCTGGCCTGTGGTCGGACCTCAATCCACGCTGCCTACGGCGGCGGCAGTGGCGGCGGCAACGGTGAGAACGATGAAACCAGCACCGAGACTTCAAGCGCCAGCCCCAGCCCCCGAGGTGGTGGTCAGGGCCGCGGCGGTAACTTGGGCGGCGGCTTACTACGGGGCATTCGGCGGCTATTCGGGAAGGAAAGCTTAATCGACGCAGGCGCAGCGGCGCGTGCCACCAACAGTTCCGCTAATCCTAGCGATGAGAGTGAAAAGCAGGACGACCTCGCAAGGTCCTCTGCTCCGGTGCAGCGTTCCAATGTCAGCGTAGCGCAGCTGGCGTGTGAGCATGCTCGGGAGCAGGAAAGGGTGAACAAGGCTCGATCGTCACTGTTTGGCGGCGAGGTGCGGGCTGGCTTCCGGGGCGCTCGCCCCAGCGATGATGGCCCACGATCACCCATCTCGGCACAGCCGTCCTGGAAATCACTCGAGGTGCGTGTGCCCTCCTCCCTAGGATCCACCACGACGGTTTCTATTGCATTTTTCTGCGTTTATTCACGGCCTTGGCGACGACCTAGTTAACGGTCTTGTTTTCTCCGGTTGGCTACCTACCGGGAAACGCGGCCAACCGTCAGCCGGCCCTCACGGTTAGTCCTTGTTTCGTCAGCAACCACCACCAGCTTTCCTATGTTCGTCCTCCCTCCCCTGGTCTATCTATGATCCTTTGTCTATCCTAGGCCCCCTCCCCTTCGGGATGTCATTTTGCAACCTGGCACACGGTGTGGGTTGTGTTTCGTGTAGGGCAGAGGAGACAGCGAATCTGCCCAGCGTCCGCAGTCCGGGACGGAGTCACGTCCGGGATAGCGGGCGATCCAGCTCTAGTACATGGCTATGGGAACCCTTTGCGCGTGTCCCTTGTGCGCACATTGTCCTGCGTCCCCCGTATACTTCCCTTATAGTAATGACTTCGTTCTCAGTGAGGCCATCTTTGTGTACATGCGTGCCCCACCCTGCCCAGGGTCACGACCATCGGACGCTTCGCAAGGGCAAGAGCTTCACCCAGAAGACGCTGGAGGACCCCCAGAACCCAGCATTTAAGACCGCTAAGCGGCTGGCTGAAGTACAGGAGAAGCTGTCTTACATGGAGGATCCCGGCTGGCGGGAAAAGGCAGCTGAGATGGGTAAGCAAAAATGGGACATGCGCGTTCGGGAGGGCATGTGCGTACGTGTGCATATGAATGAATTGAATTGTGCAGTGCATGTGTAGTGCAGTACAATTCATGCCGCTCCATCCGCGGTTGTCCAATGCAAGCTGCCCTCTGTGAGATAGATCTTTGAGAGGCACCCGTAATACTGGTACGGTACGGTGCATCTGCACTTATTTACCCATGCATCCCATTAAGCATCCCATTAGGCCTCTCGCTGCGTCCCTGGCTGCTTCTATTGGATCATTCCCAGTACCGTGATGCCGTCACCGGTCGAAAATCCCATCATGCCTGCCTTCTTGGATGCCGCAGTGAATATGGAGCGACCAATGCTGATGGCGGAGGGCTGGAAGGTGTAAGGAGGACGGCATGCGGGATGTTCGTGGTTGGCTGCGACAAGGTCCAGTAATAAAAGCTTATGACAGCGTTATTGGTGCTGCCTCTGCTGATGATGCTGTTGCCGTTACTGTTGCTACTGCATCAAGTACTACAGCGGGGCAGGGAGCCGAGGGCGCTTACGTAATGGGTGTGATGGGGCCAGGGCGGCAAAATACTCAAGTAGGTGGTCTTGGCACCGCTGCTCCAGAACCAACACCAAAATAAATCTTATGGCGAAAATAAAAGTCATCCGAAACCAAGCATAAGCCGGTTGGTCAACTGCCAACCATCTATCGGTCATGATCTGCCCTCCAACGGCCGCAGTAAGGGGTCAGTTTGTAATTTTAAGCTAAATTCCTATGTCAGGGTATAAGGCTTGGAAGACGCAGCGGCCGTATGGAAGTGCGTGTCGTCGTGATGGATGGCGCTCTTCAGGGGAAGGCATGCTCCAGTGACACGCTTGCGCTCGCGGCTAGGAGGGCTGTCGCCTGCTCTCCTGTTCCGTATGCGTTTCCATGTCCGGCTGGTGCCGCTGTGCAATGCGCTGGCTGGCGCTTCCTGGCCCCCTAAGAGGCCTCTGAGTGTGCGATCATTGTGTACCCTTCTCAAAGACCGAAGTGCTGCTTTCCCTCGAATCGAACTGCTGCATACATTACCCTAAGTTGCTCCCCTCCTGGAGTCAGGGAAGCACTTGGGGGGTTGGTGGTCGCCTCGGCTTGCATTTGACCCATTCTTACCGGCGGCAAATGGGTCGAGGGGTTTCTGCTTATCCCGACGAGTTACCCGCACCCTGTCAGTCAATGTCCCATATCGTTTATCTGCTATCTAAGACAATGTCTCCTTACGAGTGGCATGGCCAAAGCATCCTATCGTAACTGTAGCCGTATTTTTGTTGTTCTGGTTGATGCCAGCTTGCGAAGTCATCCCTGCGCCATTCACCTGCGGTCGTGTTGGGTGATGAGAGGATGTCGCCAGGTGCTTCCTGATGGCGTGTTGTTACGCACGTGGGATTGGTTGGGAACCCGGTAGCATGGGGGCGGGGGTGATGACAGACGGAAATTTCAGGCACTGGGGCACACTGTGGGCGTAACAGGGCCTTTGGATACTAGCCGCATATAGAGCTACTAGCTTAGCTGTTGGTCAATACGTGCATACAGACGCGTGCCATATGTGTGTGGTTTGGTGCATTGCACTGTATTAGCTCAGGCCGCATCAGATGAGGGCACATGTGGTGCTGCCCGAGTGTGGGTTATCGTGGGGAGCTGCAGTTGGTGAGCTGCTTGGTGAACGAAGGAATGCTCGTTTTGCACTGACTTCCAGGGGGCATCCAGGTATGGCCGTCTCTGGCGTGTGGCATGTGCTAACTTAGTTTTTTGCCGTAATGGCGCGTCGGCGCAATTTTCATCGCTGTCGTCTACCAGAGGCCGAGGGCGTGCCTTTATATTTAGCTCCGGTGGCTGCGGCAGGGCTAGGTTGAGGTCGCTTCAGCACTCTCTCACTCGAGGTGGCCTGATAAGGTATCGGCAGGCTGTAGGTACCAGTGATGGACCGGTCCCGTCGCGGTCTTGTCAAAGGCTGTTTCCCGGATGAACCGTGAACAGGACAAAAAACTGGGGAGTTGGAAGGGTTAGGCGCTTGCAGGATTCGCAGATAGGTGTCTGGTTGATGGTGCTGGCAGCGCAGGCGCTGCTAGCTACTTTCGTTGCTCACTGATAGCAGCCGAAGCTTGACGGAAGGTGGCCGGTACGTACATATTCTGCGCCGTGTGTGTGATCGCTCATTCATGTGAGTGAGCGCATCATCTTTGGGAATCATATTAATGGCGCCATTTTGGTGGTAGCTCGACCGGAGCGTGTGCGAGCAGGCGCAGAGAAGGAGTTTGACTGAAAGCATTGTAGCGCACTCGCGACCTTATACATATACGTTTGAATATACGCTGGCGCGTAGCGGATAGGTGTGTGCGTGTGATTGGGTCTGCGTGTCGGCTGGTTCGGGTTTGCCTGGTTTCATGTCGGGGACGTGGAGGGTTTGTTGCTCACAGCTATGCGGCATGGCGAGTGTGCCATACTTTGGCTGCAGCGTTTGGGTTGGAATAAATGGCGTCCGATGAAGCATTCAGTTTAATTCGGAGGAACTCGCATCTACGTATTGCTGATTGGATGATTTGCCTTAACGGCCCGAGGTTTGCAAGCGTCAACAGCCACGTGAGGGGACCTGGAAAGGGACTGAGCAAGTTCCTCCCCCCATTCCCGCTTTCTGCGAATGAAACAGAAGGAGATTGAAATGTTGTGGATTGGATGCGTATCTGCGGACTCCCGTGCTGTTACTGGCCAGCAGCCGTTGTTCTTTGTCTCGCGATTACACTTCATGACTTTTAGCGGATGGGTTTGGGATCTTGACCTTCCCGACCTTCCATCTGCATCCGAACGCCCGACCAGAACACCTATCAGTATGATAGTGCGGCATACGGGGGCATGTGGGGCCTCTTCAGGCTATAACAAGGAATTGAAGGGTGGAGGTTCACACAATGGTGCATGCACACCACGCAGGTTCTGCACACCCTCTCTTCTGGAGATGTGAGCGCGGCAGTGAAAAAAAGGACCATTACAATATACTACATATCGTGACCCTAGTAGAAGAATCCCGGAACATGGCAGTCCCGGAACATTAGCACCCCGTCCTGCCTATGGAATGCAAAAGGTTGTGACTCACAGCCGGTTGCCTTGCAGCCCTGCGATGTTGAACGTATTTCTACGTATTGGAAACTCTGGCACGTGCCACTATGGATGGGAGAAGCCGGTGCTCATGACTAGTGAAGGCGCTGGCGGCCAGCATCCTCAAGCGTCACTCCTCCCCCCAAAAATGGTCTTGTCCACCCTCGTGCTCCAAAGACCGATCTGGGTTCACCGAACATATCCCAGTCCGGGCTTAAAGCGGTGTACAGCGGTGTCATCGCCGCACCATGTCAGCACCGACGTCGACACACAACTCGATCGAAACTGAGCCGCATAAGGCTTCAATCACGCCGGCGGCATACTGCTGCCTGATACATTTACGTACATACGTACATACATACATACATGGTGCAGCCTGCAATTGGCGCATATTAAGCTTAGCAAGGCTTTTTTCACCAATAGCACTCGTCGAGAAAAACAACGAAGCATGACTGCTCAGTCGAGGCTTGTAAGGGTCGGCCTCTGCCTCGCCTCACTGTCGGTTGCACACACCCTATAGATATGTGGCTACACGGACGCGCCGCGCGTAGTTGCATACATGTGTCGTGAGACAGAGGGTCCTCATTCAGTGAAACTCGAGGCGCGAAAGAACGTAATACAGCGGCAGCACAATATAGCCTGAATAAGACCAAGGTCACCATAACGATCGTAGCGCCACATCTAAACCCGCATCTTCGGTGTTGCCGCCGCGTCCCTCGGCAGCTAGCTCCTCCGCACGTGCCACGTCCTCCAGCCGCCGCCATTCCGCATTAGGCTTGCCGTACAGCTTATCTATCGTCTGCATCGCGACTCCCCAGCTGCCGTTGAGCTCAACGTGCTGCAGCCGTGGCAGCTTCTCCGCCAGCTGCCGAACCGCAATGTCGCTGATGTTACGGCAGTGTTTCAGGTGTAGGCGGCGCAAACAAAGGAGGCTATACAGGTGCTGCAGCGCGCGGTCATCCACGCCTGCTCAGGGATGAGGCAGACCGCACAGACAATGGTAACGTGAGACATCAGAAAACAACCAATGGAACCCACACACAGAAACCAAGGCCGCTGCCCTGCCGGTGCAAATGGATTCCCGGACGGAGCCCAAAGATGTATAACTAGATCGCGCATCAGGCCTAGGCCGGGCCACACTCTTCTTATGCCCCTGCGCCAGCCTTTTCTCCGTTCCAAACCCCCACGTACTCCATCCCGTACCGCTGCATTTACTGAAGCTGAGTCGGCGCAGGCGAGGAAGCGCCTCCGCCAGCGCCTTCACGCCTTCGTGGGTGATGAGCGCTGCGGCCAGGTTAAGATCCGTCATGCTCGCACCCAGGCCGCGCACCATCTGGCCAACGCAAAGGGCCCCCGGAGGGAACTGTTAGCAGCAGGGACGATGGTCGAGGAGCCTGCAGCTTGAACTACGAGGAATCATCGCCGGCATGTGTTCCACGATGGACGCCACATGAATCAAGTTGAGCTCCGTGCAGCATGGTCATCGAGTATCTCTCATCGTGCCATGCATCGTACGAGAAGCTGCGGCAGCAAAACCGTGTGTCACCATACCGCTCAAAGCACGGAAGGATGCAAAAGGTCGTAGGACCACTTGCGTTTCCACCACCTTCTGGCCCACCCACAGAACGAGAATGGATGAATGGCCGCTTTCTACGTCCTGTTTGGTGAAGGCCAATGTCAATGGTAGCTGCTAACATGCCGGCGAGCTTTAGCTTTCTATGGCAGGCAGACGCTGGTTGACATGTCCTGTTGTCCCTCACCAGGGCCACTCCGGCATCATCCGTGTTGGTGGACGCCAAGTTCAGCGACGCCAGGCGCGTCAGTCCGGACAGGGCAGCCAGACCATTGGCCCGCAACCCCCAACAGCGTACAAGCTGGAGGCTCGTTAGACGGGTGAGGTGTGCCACCTGTTGCAGCCATGGGCGGGGCTGAGCTTGTTATTCGGTCTGGGATAGGTTTGAAGTGCGCCAATCGCCCCATACAAGTGACTTATTGACCCTAAAAGTAACAACGGAGACAGCATAAGAGGTATCCGAGTAACAGCACGGGCGGTACTGCGGCGGGACGGTGAACGTGTATGGTATGAAAAGAACGGCAAAGCTAGTCGCTACTGGTACGACCGTGACTCGTTGCAAACACCCCCGTCCGACCTGGTCTGGAAACCGTCTGCAACGGGCACCTCCACGTGCAAAATCATACACTTGCGAATACTTGCCCTGTATCCAGCTGCTGCTGCTTTTCTACTTTGAAACTGCATTTTCGTAGCCGTGCATTCTTCCCTGCCTCTGTTTCAAATCTCGAACGCGCATAACCGTTTCCTACAGAAGCACCCGATGGACCCTACCCCCATCCCCACCCCACCTCTTGGAGGCCCTCGTCGCATATCCGGCAATCTGACAGATCCAATTGCCGCAGCCTCAAGGCGGGTGGTCGCAGCGCTCCCAAACCTTTGCCATTAATCTGCAAGAGTGTGTGCGTGAATTAAAATCTTTAACGCCCAAAAGCATGGCGAGATTTTAACGAAGGCAAGTTACCGCAACGCATTCGTGCGTTTTTGTGCATACCAGAGGAGCCGGATCGGTTAAGCACGGAGCACGGAGGAGGGGCGGGATGGCGATGTCGGCTAAAGCGTACGGCATCACATGACGTTAGGGACTTATGATGACTCATGATGACAGGCGTGCATGAGGGTTAGGGCATCAGAACGCGGAAGACTAATCGGCAGAAGGAAAAGCCGTTTTAAATATTAGAGTGTTATTGGATTTTTAAAAAATATAACGTGTCCGACCGCGAACGTTGGGTTCAGCAGGCAAGTCAATCAGCATGTGCGGTGGATTACGCATCGTACACTACATCCCATATTGTCCCGCATATTTTAATGCCTTCTTTTCGCGGGCACATTCATACCTTCCAGCAACCACGCAGTTGCAGATACGCGAGGTTCGAGAGCGAGGTCAGATGCGACAGCGTCGAGTCCTGCGTGGGTTCCATAAAGTGGCTCCGAGGCAGTACGACAAACAGAATACGAGACGACATCACATCTTTGACATTTTCCACCAGAGTTAAAGAGTACTGTATAGGCACGATAACAAGGCTCTCATCGTGGAACGAAGACGCGCAGAAAGAAAATACATGACAGGCAGCACGCATTGTGGCAGGCCGCTAGGCCGCCCCCTGCACTTCGTGACCTTGCATGGTCGCCACGACTCCGTGGCCTGGCCGATGCAAGGCATGATATCCGCCCGTACTATCCAGCCCACCATTAGGTTAAGGCAGTTGGAGAGGTCCAGGCTACACAGGGACGTCATTTTACCCAACACCGGGCCCAGCCAGGCGTTCCGAAGCGCGTTGCTGGCCTGTTGGAAGGGCGGCAAGGAGACGCAAGGAGACGGAGGGAAAGGGTTCAGATAGGTGGCGAAAACCATGAACCGGGCCAAAGAGAAATGAAAGGCCAGCGAGGACAGATTTCAGGACGTTGCACTCTGATGTACGACACCGACAAGATCTTCAACCAACCGAAGAACAAACCTATATGCAAGTATTGCAAACCCCAGAGCACAGGTTGTGGGGGTTCATGTACAAGTGCGCCATTTGGCAACCATGGTTTCGGTGCCAGATCCCCCTGCAAATCTCGAAGTTATCTGCAGTAATTAAATGAGCGGGCGCCCCTTGTTCGAAGACTATTATGGTCGGTCAATCGTGGCTTGAAAGCCAGTCACTGGTGAAACCGCCTGGTCGGTCAGTACTAGCGAGCGTTGGTTGAGACGGCTGGCGGCGAACACGGAACCTTCGCGAACATCATAATGAGAACAGCAGGTGCTTGGCGTAATACGTTAGGCGGCATGTTCCTCCCCAGACATGCAAGGAGTGCTTCGGCGGTCTTCTCAACGTTCAACCCAATCGCCCGCAGCAACAACGTCAGGCCCTGAGAGGTATGTACCATACCCAGGGTGCTGGAGCCCGGGGGCACGAATCGGTTGATCTACCTTCCCACACGGCTCCCACCCAAGGATCCGGATCCGGATCCGGTAGCGTACGGACCTACCCAACCCCACGGGCTTACTAACCTCGAGGTCCAGACTCGTAAGGCCCGTGAGACGGATCGCCAGCGCCTGCAGACCCTGTTCCGTCGCTCCACGACTCGTCGTTGGTCCGAGAGAGAACACGCGCAACTTGGTGAAAAACGATGAGAGCGCCCGGAAGCCGACAGCCGCAGATACGCCTGCAGCGGGTTTGTCGGCAAGGAAGAGGGTTTACCGAGATAGGGCCCTTGTAGAGAACCAGTTACACCCGAAACGGAGCCGTACACCCGAACAAAAACGGAAGATCCAGGGAGGCAAGGTCTGGACCTTCAACCATAGTCGTCAAAATGGTCGTGATGGTGTGTGGTTTTCCGAGGGACTGGGCGGAAACGGACCTGGTAAGCAATCCACTGACCTGCCATCTGTACAGCCTTTGTACGTGTGAGGCAATACCCGTATGCCACTGCGCAGCCATTTCAGGTAGCTACATGCATGGACCTTCCTCCAGAATGCAAGGTACCTTCCATCCGCCCCCAACCACATCTCAGCTTTCAGCATCACCCGCACCTGCGTCGTCCACATCGCTTCCTGCACCGCCGACCGCTCCACCAATCGTTTTCAGCTTATAGGCCAGCGGCGAATTTCCAATCTCCAACCTTGTCAGGCCGGAAAGTGGTGCCAGAATCCGCAGCCGTCCTGGGCTCCAGCCAGGTCGGCGGATCACGAGGCTGGTCAGGCGGGGGCCCAATGGGATCAGGCTGCATAGCAACCGGTCGAGATCCTGCCCATATTCATTCGTTCGTTGGTTCGGTATGGCACAGGGTTAGTTAGTAGCAGGGTGGCACAGAGGAAAAACAGATAGGTGTGTGTATCCCGCGAGAACAGCGACAGCATTCTTTGCAACAGGAATGACGTGAAAGCAAGCCAAAGTGAGATGATAACCAAGGGACATGAGCGAGTATCGGGTGGAAGAGGCGTGGAAGGAAAGGCATCATAACTTTCAGGAGAAGGCTAACTACTTTTGAGCTCAATGGTCGGATGATCTCAGAGCTGTTTTTGTCGCACCTTAGACTGGTAACCTCCTGGCGGTGCAGTTCCCAATGCATCCATCGTGAAGCTCTCCAGCCGCGTGAATTGCGACATAGCATCAGCCACGTCAGACCCAGCCATGTGGGCTGAAGAGCCATACAGCTCCAGCCGCCGCAGAGCCTTCAACCCGTTAGCCTGAAAACAAGATCGCACGCGCATTCGGCCATGTGATGTGCTGTTATGTCGCACCAGCAGGTGAAGGGCTGCTTTCCTCAACAGCCACCTGATGGCTTCAACGATTCAGATACTGGATCACATCACAACCCATCCCTCCCCCCATGTATAAGGCCCCGGAATCCTTTCGAGACCACCTTTGCCATCATCGCGGGCTTAATTGTAAGGCTTATCTTGTGGGGTACCTTTGTGTAGTACTCACAATGTAAAAAGTACTCCTAATGCCCACGACTCCTGACAACCCACCATCGCCTGCAATGCCCCCGTTGGCGGCGGCCAGCCACTGTCCTTCAAGACCAGCTGTGTCAGCTTTGATAACGCTGTGACCTGCAGCCAATGGCCTCTCACACCCAATACGTGGAGCGATTGCAGCGCAGGAACTTTGGCGCACCAGTCCAGGGAGGGTGCGAATGGTATCGAAGGTTGAGTGTCCGCCGTTGCTGCTGCCGCCGCCACCCCAGGAAGCAACGTTCCGATTGGCAGGCTCGGCCTTGAATTCCCGCAGGTGGATAAAGCCGGTGCCTGTGAAGCTGCAATAGTGATAGAACAATTTCCAGGAAAGGTAGCTGGTGCCGGTATATTCTGGTGCAGCGATATGGGTGGTGTCGCACACTTCCCACCGGGTGTGACACAGCCGCCGCTGCCAACAGCAGGTGGCTGTGATCGCACTGCATTAACACGCTTCATCATTTCTGGCCTTTGGGGCTCCAGCAAGGGTTCTGGCACCACCGAGTTCGGTACTGACCTTAAGGAAGACAGCCGAAGCAGCTGAGGCGTGTACGAATTGAATATCTGGGGTGGAGGCGGCGGTGGACCCGGCGGTGGCAGTGGCACATATTGTCTGGCGGAGGTTGAAGTCATCGGCTGCGCTGGTGGCGACTGTGCAGCTGCCGCCACCTGACTTCGTGCCGGTTGCACAGTTCTGCGCTGCTGGAACGGTAAATCCGAAACAAGCGGTGGAGGCGGAGGACCCGGCGGTGGTGGCGTCACTCTTGACTGCGGTCTAGTATTAGGCATTCCGAATGAAATCATTACGGGCGGCGGTGGTGGACCTGACACTGGCGGAGGCTGCACCAGTGAACTAACGGCAGCTAATGACGATGGATTAACCGGTGGTTGTGCAGTCCCCAAAGAAGAAAGCCGAAGCAGCTGAGGCGTGTACGAGTTGAATACCTGGGGCGGAGGCGGCGGTGGACCCGGCGGCGACGGGGGTGGCGGCGCTGATCTTCCAGCGGTGCTGTGGAAGTTGACCGAAAGCTGTCTTGGTAACGTCAACGCTGGCGGCTGCTCGGTGTCAAGGTTTGCTGTCTGGCCTTGCCCTGTCGGTGCCCAAGGCGGCAACAGAGCAGATGCGCAGTCCCGTATGGTGACGTGCTGCAGTCTCGGCAAGGCCTGCAGCACCAGCGCAAGGGGGTACCGAACCAAGCCACAGGAGATGTCCAGGCGTTGCAGGGAGGTGAGCGGCCCGAGCATTGCAATCCCTGTGGGTTTGGGGGCCGCGCGGCAGGTGCCGACCGCAGGTACGAGAGGACGCTTGGTGAGGGCGGGAGCTATCTCTTGCTCGGATGTGGGTCGTTACCGGCTTCACCGTTCTCGAACGGCGGGTCGTGCTGCCAGGCAGCTGTCGCGTGCCGCCTTGGGCTTGATTCATTAGCATTAGCACGATCTCACTAATTGCTGAGAAAGCCAACCTGTGCCCATCATGGCCCATCAGTGAACCGCACAACCAATCCATGCGCATCGCGTGACGGTGGTGATTGAGGGATTTCAGAGCCCTCAACGCCGGTCATCAAACAGTGGAGTTTAAGCTATACGTGCTGACGGAACGGCCACAAAATCTACTCCACAGTGCTTGTATACAGCTGTTTACCTAACCAATAAACCTATGTGGGGTTTCTGTGCGTGCATTATAACTAGCCGCGGGGTCCAAGCGGCCCCGATAGCTGTTCGAGCGCAACAAATGATATGTCGCCAGCATTTCCTTTCTTATTGCGTCTGTTGAGAATGAGCAACACACACGCATGTAGGAATGGAAAGAGAAAGAAGTAATACGACGAGGGCCGGGCGCTTTTCTTTCTAACAGCGTCACCATTCACATGACTTTCCACTCTCTGCCCTCGCTTGGTTGGCGACCCAACATACCGGGTTGCCAACGTTACGACAGACCGCCACGGGCGCAATCACCGGCATTTCCCCTCACCGGTTGACGTCATGCGTTGTCCATTAAGCTTCAGGATCGCCAGCTTTCGGCAGCCGGTCAGCAGGGGGACATCTTCATCATATAAGCCGGTGTGCAACGACAGATCCAGGTCGTACAGTTCCGGGAAGACTGTACCCATATGGCGTTCGGGTCGGAGGAGGTGCAAGTTAAGAAGCTGCAGCCGCACGACGGCTGTAGAAGCTGCATCGCGCCAGCTACAGCACACAAGCCGCAGTGTGCGGACGGCAAACCGGAAGAGTTCCGGATGTACATCATCAGGATCACTGTTATCGTTTCGTGAAGCACCCGTCAGACAGCAATTGACAGGAAAATGATTTGATGATGCTCCCGCATCATGGGAGGCTGTCCCTGACGCTGAAACGGTCGGTAAGGGGAAAGCCTCCTGGGCCATGCCGTTGCCGGCGCAACTGAGAACGGGTGCTCCCGTAAGTCCAGATGCAAAGAGCGGCAAACGCAAAGATGCTTTAACTATAAGACTAATCACATCGAACGGCAAGTTTTGCCACTGCACATCCGTTTCCACTAGAGCAGTTGCCATCGCGGCATCAACCGCAATGGGTTCCGAATTTTCTCCTCTTTCAGAGGACATTAACGATCCCATAGTGTAGTGTACAGAATTTATTAAATGAAACAATCAGTGCGACTATTTCTCTGACAGTTATCGTGACGTTTATGTACTCGCAAGGTGCATGAGCCCCGAATTAAGGCCCCAGTAGGCCCGAATAGGCCTCTAAAAAGGCAACGTAGAGCTGTCATACTGATTATAAATTTGTGTCAAAGGAATAACAGCAGCAGCATGCGGAGGATAATACCATGAATTTCAACGTTACATGGTTGCATGGCTCCGAAACCTCATAGCAATGACACTTTCCCCTTCGGGTTGAACTGCGAAGCATAGTTGGAAAATATTCGGCATGATAGACCATGACATAATGGAGTAATCTAATTTCTTTCCCTCCTGGTCTTGTAAGTACTCGCCGCCCACCTACGCCGAGCGTATCTAGCGCAGCATATAGTTAGGCTTGCTCGTTTTATGATTTCAGCAGTATGGAGCACGTCTTAAATCATACCCTTGCTACCTCTGAACCAAACGGGTGAGCAGTCGCTTTAATTTGCTGGAGCTTCGACGCGTGATAACTCAGTGCCAGAAATGGATGTCATTTAGGAAATAGTTTATGTTATTACCTAGAGAAGAAAGGGATTGCGGTTGGTATGCTTGCAGACATCTATGACGAATGCAAAGTTTCGTTCTGTAAGTTATTCACTATCTCATGCAGGCAGACGGATCGCCGCATAAGGCCACAGTCAGCTTTTGTACCTCGGCAGAGTTATTTCAAGCACAAAGGTACTAAGCCCGCGGGTGCCGCGGGGCCGCGGGATAGCTGTGTTTCCCGACGGACAGTTAAATTCACCCTGTTTCATACATGCATGTAATGCAATGCGCTCATATTATATTTGGGGGATGGTGACGAGCCGTATGCCGCAGCCAGTCTTGACCTAACCCTGGGTATGCGCGCACCATCCACAGGCGAGGATGACGATGTCGGTCGACCTGTGCTGCAGCACAAGCCCCTGGATAAGGGCGAGTTTACTCAACTCTCTCTGGCAAAAGTTTTTGAGGACGACCCCGGCATGCGGCCCAAAGTTTTTGCGCCCCCCAGCGTTAATAAAGTCAGCTATGCGCTCATGAGCCATGACATCGCAGGTGCAGTGGTAAGTCTTCAAACCCGGGTGTGTGTTAATTAACATGTTCCAAGATCCGGGGCTCACCAGCGTACCATATTGGTTCCCAAGCTGGCGCCTAACGTGATGAGTGCTTACACAATTTTTCACGGGAGGCGAAGGTCCATCACGGCTTGCATTCTGGTTCTGGATGCGCTGGTCTTTTCACGTAGGATGAAAATACCTTGGTGCGCATGTGTCTTGCCATCAGGTCGGCCTGTTTGCCACCTCCGCCTTCATCCAGGGTCTTTCGCTCCCCTTTCCCTTGCAGCCCGTCCTCAAATGCGCGCCGAACAAGCCGCGTGACACGGATCCCAATGCGCCCCGGTACGTTCTGCCGGGCGCCTCGTCTGTCTCAGTGGAGGCGGCCGCCGCTATTGGTGCGCCGGCTGCAGCAGTACCAACAGCGGCGGCAGATGTTACACCAGATGTAACCACCCTCACTCCGCGACAACATTACCATCAATACTCGACACAGCAGACGCAGCAGCACCGGAATGTCCGTGATACACTGAACGTGTCTGACATCAACGCCGTCGATTCGGTCATGGAGCGGCCCAACAAACTGGAGACCCGAAGCACGCAGTTGAATACGCGCGATGTGGAGGGCAGCTGGCCAGGCTGGGAGCCGCCGTTCCGGGCGCACGTAGGTAAGAACTTGCGGGATCCAGGGCTCGACGTCAGCGACATCAGCGGAACCTACCGCCGCCGCCGCATATTCTCCGCACGACCGACCCTCGGCAGCAACCGCGGCCCCGCTGGCGCAGCCTCGACTGCCTCACGGGAGGCGCCATCGCAGCCCCGGCCACCACCACCGCAAGCAGCGGCTGCGGCGACTGCCGGGATGCAGCTTCCGGACCAGCGACAGCCGTGTGAAGCCTCGGTCTCGGGCGAACGGCAGCAGCCGCAGCAGCCACAAAGCCACCTTCCACCGCCCTTACCATGTCAGCCTGTGCAGCACGAAACGGGGAGCCAGCAGCCATGGTCGAGTGAAGGTTCCTCAGGCGGTAGTAGCGGTGCTACACGGCGCTATAGCCATCCTATTCGACAGCTGCGGCAAGATTCGCAGCAGCACCCGGACGAGCAACCGCAAAAACAGGAGCCTGTCGTGCATGCGGCAGGCGCTTGGCCGACGACCGTCATTCTGCCGCTGCGTCCAGTTATTTCGCCGCCACCGTTCGCGACCCACATCCCCACCGGCAGCGTCGCCGCGGTCCTATCGACGGCGCTTGACCCAACAATTGCCAGCGAAACAGCTGCAGTCGCGGACCACCCCGCCGCCACCGTCGGCAAGCCGACACCGGGAAGGCGGGATGTCCGGGCACGCCACAATGCCAAGTTAACACTCGCGGACGTTCAGCGGGCAGACTCGGCGGAGGCGCAGCGCGTCATTATGTCCCTGCGCCCGAGTCGAGAGGCATTGGAGGAGTTCTTCTCCAGCTGCCGCCGACTTGATCGAGAGGCGTGCGGCAAGGTAGCTCCCACGGATTTCTTGCATGCGTTGGAACGCGCGAACTTGCTGGAGGCGGTTGCGCCCGGCGTACCCGATATCGGAGTCGAGCCGGCGGCAGCGGCGAAAGCACTTGCTCGTGGCTTGCAGGACGGCTGTGGGATGGTATCATACAGGAACCTCGCGCGGGCATTGCTGGGCCAGACGCTCACGCAACGATCATCATCCTCAAAGGCGCCGATGCCGGCCATGCCCGTTGCACCAGCTACATCAGCAGCCGCTGCAACAACGCAAGCCTCGGCTGCAGCTGCTGCGGCTGAACCTGCCACCACGACAGCTGTAAATTTGTCCCCAGGGTCTGCAGCTCCAGTTGCTGCAGTGTCGGCTGTGCCGGCGGTTGCCGAGGCTGCCGAGCCGCGGGTACCTCAGACGCCCTTGATTTCTGCTTCCGGAGCGGGTGCAGCCCTGCGTCCGACCATCTCTCGTCAGACCTCGGACATGCAAGGCGACGACAATGCGAAAGTAGGCCGGCCCGTCCATGCGGACGGTTCCGACAGCGGTAGCGGCATCACCGCCACTGCCACCAGCAATGATGGCGGCCACGGGGCAAAGCGCTCATCTGATGAGCCATCGTGGACTGTAACGGCACAGGGGACAATGGCAAGTCGCCGCTCTGTGAATTGGGCGCCCGAGCCTCCGTCGCAAGGAGCTGACCCTGTGGCTGACAATAGCCAGGTTGCAGCACCCGCTATGCCACGGACGCCGCCAAACCTCCAGGACCAGCGGCGGCTTGAGCTACAAGAGCAACAACTGCGCCGCGAGGGCTCAGCGCGGAGGCGGCCGTACAGCGCGGCGCCAGGCGGATCCAAGGGCGCCGGGGCTGTCGCTGAGGTCTTCAAATTGCTCGGGGCAGCGCAGCCAATATTATACAACACGCCGCCGCCCCCTGCAGTGCACGTACCAGCGCAACCGGCCGCTGTCACAACCTCAGCGGCGCAGGTGCCTGCCTCGTCCGCCGCCGCCGGTGCAACCCGCACCCCTGCTGCTTCCACGCCGCCACAACAGGATACGTTAGCTGTAAGCGCGCCACCATCGTCAACGCCGGCGGCAGAACCGTACGATGGTATGGGTTTCGGCCCCCATTGGCCGCCGGAGCCACGGCCGAACAATCTGCAGAAGCGTTCCACCACCACCATCATGGAGGGCTCCAACTTGCAGCTGCGTGACGTGTGCGATATGACGTACTTTCCGTACAAGGCACATGCGCTGTGGTTTGGCGGGCGCGTGGGTCCTGACGGCGCGGAGGCGCCAGGCGGCCCCGCAGAGGCAGCGCGAGAGTATCAGCCCAGTGTTGATCCCTTGTCATTTTTGGTGGGAAAGGGTCACCACCGAGTCCACATTCCGCCCAGTGGCCACAGGCTGGAGCCGGAGGTGGAGGCGGCGCTTGTGGCGAAGCTGAGGTGAGAGGGGCGCGCCCTCGAGGTTTCAGGACTGAGCCGCCCTTGTGCAGAGGGTTAGTCTGCGTCTGGGCATCTGGAATTTTGCTTGCCATACCGCACTTGGAGCAACGAAGACCTTGGGCTGCTGCGACTTTTGCTGCTCTGCGGTTGCCGCTCCGTTGAGTCTCTGCCACGTAGAAATATTAAATGACCCCGCTGCCCGTTGTGCACATTGTTCCTTGTGGTGTAGGCCGAAGTCGGCGTTGGGTGGTAGCCCTGAAGGGGATGCGCGAGTGAAGACCGCATCGTCGCTCGTGAATCAGGTACGCAGCAAGGTTGTCTTTCATCCGACATCCGTACAACCCAAGTTCATCCGGAATTTCATAGATGGCAAATATGTTTATTATGCTGCGGCTAAGAAAGTGAAGGCAGAATCCCGCAGATTGCTGGAGCTTTCATATATCTCAGCTCTGGCGCATGAAGCTGTGAACGTGTTTCATGAGGAAGGTGAAGCCAACCCCAGCGGCATCCTTCCAAATTTTCGCAGGGCATTGCATCCGTCCATAACAGCCCCTGCCCCGTCCCCTTAATTTGCATCCAAGCCTGTCGTCCCTTGACGCCTTTCCCTACTGTCCTCCCGCCATTCTGGCCGTTGGCTTCCCGCGCAGCTCAATGTTGACAACCCTTTGCTTTACCCTGGGAGGGTCGATCCCACTACGGTCGCCGGGGAAGCTCTGAAAGGAATGCTGGGCTCACTGTACAGCACCGCGGGCGCCGGTAGCAGCACGAGCGCCAGTGGAAACCATGCCGCCGCCGCCGCGGGTGCAGCACGTCCAGCAACGGCAAGCCCGCGACGCAGCACACATTCGCGATCCGCCAGCGTATCTAAATCTGTTTCGTTGCCGCTGAATAGCAGAGCCAGCGGCGGAGTTGGCCCTGCCGGCTCTATTCGTGTGGGCCGTGCAGCGTTGGAGCGCCAGATTCATAGGGAGGAGTTGGCTGCGGTGCGGCGGCTTTGCTAACTCTTGCTGAGTTTTAAATGACTTCTCACGGGCCCTGTTAAGGACTTGCGGCGCCGACATGCTGACGGAATCTTCGGCGGATGAACGGAATTACTTGGAGACATGGACTGGTCTGTACACATTCGAATAGGGCTGTTGTCCAAGAGTTCAGGACTCAATGTATGGCAGCCGCCCGCATGAGCTCAACGTTCAGCCCGCTAAGATGAATGGATTTTTTTTAAGTGTATATGCTTAGGTGGTGGAGGGGTTGGTTACTGCGCCGGATGCGACAGTTTACCCGCTTAACACCGCAGCAGCTCGCGTCCTTAACAGGTCTTGACTACGGACATGCAACCCAGGTCCATCTTCACAACGCTCTGATGCGAATGCCCGCGACGCATTTAGGCAGGTGGCAGGAGGCTGATATTGGCCGTTTATTTCGGCAGTTGGAATTGCAGCGTTTCTCGAGTTGGTTATCGAGTTGGTCGCATCTGTACAGTGACCGCAATGTCGTGCGAGCGCTCGAAGACACAACAATTGCAGAGGCCCAATCATCCGTGCCTTCATCCGTGCATGTTTGTCCGGGCGGATGGCAATCCAGAATTCGGCAGGGAGATATGAGGGAGCCTCAAGCGTCCGAACTGGCTGGAGGTACTGCGGCCCAAGAGCGGACGCGTAAATGCCGCGGGTATTGGTTTGCTTACTTGTGACTGCTGCAGGCCGCTATCGGTATGATATCGAAACACATATAGTATGTCCCAAAGGGCACCTGTTATTCATTGACTGCAGGTGTGTGGTGGTTTGAACTTGCCTTGTTAGCGTCGGGACTCCAAATAGGCGGCCGACGATGTGAGCGTAGCACGGCTGTAGAATTGTTTGACGTTTACTTCCTCCTTTCCTGTTTTGATACCCCTCCCGACGTGCATTGCGCGTTGCGGAAGATGCATCACAAATTACAAACTAAGTCATTACTGCTTGTACTCCTTGGCCGAATCGTTGCGATATTGGTGGAATTCGGAGGAATGTATGCTGCTAGGTGAGCTCGCGGTTGAAGGCAGTTGTGTCGCCGACAGCTTTAGCATTCCATCTCCTCGGCGTTTTTGGACAAGGTTTAGGCTCAATGCGCCCCCCACGGGTAAGACCCCCTCGGACATACATTACAGCAGCTGACACTGGCTGCCATGTCGTGCTGCTGAATGCTTTCTTGCCTCATTTGTTTTGCGCGCTGACATCATAAGTTCCCGTTTACGTACCGTCTACGAATGAACCGATTTGATGTGGGGGGGGGGATCGGTGAATCCGTATGTTATCGAGGTAGGGTGGAAGCTTAGGGTCCCTTATGAGATTGCCAGCCAAAATCAGGGCAATCGAATAACTACGATGGTGCTGGAAATACTGTATTTTTGGACTGTTAGCACACCCATGCACTAACCGAATGGGTAGATGTTGGGGGGGGGTAGCTGTGGGGCGTGCAAGGCCCCCATCTTCGTAATATACTGTGAGATGCAAGAAGAAGTGTGGCTGCCGATGCAGGGTGGTAAGTTGATGCGCCGTACGTGATCCGGGGTGACGGGAGAGCTCCCGCGTGAGGAGTGTTAACTTACTTGCCAAATGGACTGGAAGGTTGGGCAGGCCGGGGATATGTATATATCCACACTGTAGATCGAATGAACGCACATTCACGATTTCCTAACAAGTACAAGTACTCTGGACAATAATCGGAAGGGATGCTCTTACATATGCCGGCATCATTGTGGGTACAGCACCGTTGCCATTCTTAATGACTCCTGTAAGCTGCGTGATAAGGTATACTTTAATTGGACAAAGCACTCAGCCGCAGATGCATTGTACGAACAATGTTGTTACGAACACGCACGCTGGAAGTACGAAGGCACTAGCGCACACAAGACGAATATTAAGTCTCACCATCCACGGGACCTAGAAAGGTTGTAGCATTCCATTGCCAATGCGGACCATGAAGGAGGTGGGTCGTCTTCCATACTGCGAGAGGGCTGGGAGAAGGCGAGGGGAAGCCGGACATACCCCAACAAGACTAATTTGTAATGTAATTCAGCCGAGGACCAGATTGCACTACCTACATGGTCATCTTCGGGAGCACCTCAGGTTAGTATTGGATCTAGGAGGGTTGAGCAGTTTTGGGGGTATGATGATGGCATTGACGGTAGTCAAAATCGTGGAAGCCGGCCTCCAACTGCAGCGATGGATAGGTACGCTGGGCAGCATGAAGAGAGGCCCCTGCATTACCATGGACCGGTGTATGATTGAGCGTGATATGGATAGCAGAGAGCGGGAAAACTGGCTTTGTGCTTTTTCGGGTGCTAGTTTATGATGGGAGAATTCCGGGCGTATCCGAGCCCGCCCACCTGTTTTCATACCTCTGTTTTCCTGTGTACGGATACTCCTGACGAGCTTTAAGCATTAGCCGTGGCATCTGAAGACGGCACAAAAGAGGCAATAAGTATAGTGCGCAAAATGTTAATTGGCTCAGTTTCGCTCGCGGACAAAACCATGTGCCTCTTGGCTCATCCGGGCCGTACAAGCTAGTGAAGCTTCACAGCTGGTAATAAGCCAAGCTTTGTGCCTGGCATTTATTCCTCATAGCTGCTTTATAATTTGCACGAGAAATGTCGGGACTAGGCTTCTCCCTGCAAAAGCGTCCCCTGGACAATAAGCGTCCCCTGGCAGGCGCAAAGATAGCAATGCCAAAGAAGCCAGCAACAGTTAATGATATATTTGGATCAGCAGGTTCGGACGATGAGCGCGCGGAAGTGCACGCAAAGAAGGCGCGGCAGGAGCCTGGCTCTGCTTCAGGTCGATTGTCTCTTCATGCCTTTTAGGACATGCTCTAATTACCTTGAGGCTAACGGTGCGGGCCAGTCCCTCGTCCTGTTCTCCAAACTTCAGCCGAACAGCTCGCTTCTCGTCTGCACCCCGATGTTGTCGGTGTGGCAACGAAGTTGGCGGACTTCGTTGCGAAGAATGGCCATCAATTTGAGGACATGACGCGAGAGCGGAATCCAGGAGAAACACCTTTCAAGTAGGTTGTTGGTTTCCCTGAATTTCAGTGCGAAGGTCTCACCTCACAATAAAAAATGCACTTTGCAGGTTTCTGCATGATAAGTCCTCTCTTGGCTACCAGTTCTACCGTGCCAAGTTGCAGGAGTTCGAGGCTGCGAAAGGTACATAATCACGCTCCCGAGTGGGTCTGCTTGCTATATGCTCTTTTGGCTGTCCAGGACCCAAATTGCACGTCCTTTCCCCATGCCGGTGGTTCATTCCCGCTCCGTCCCCTTCAGGCCCCTCAAGCAGCCGAGGCCCTGGTCAGCCCAGCACCTCCGCACCAGGTCCCTCTACCGGCACCATTGGGGCTGCCACCTCGACCGCCTTCCCGCAGTCCTCTTCCGGCCTACCGCCTGACGCAGCCGCAGCAGTCGCAGCCGCTGCAGCGGCCGCGGCCGCTGCGGCGGCTGCGCGCTCACGTGTGCAGCCCCAATCTCAATACACACAGAACCGAGGCAGCCCTGCTCCGCAGCTGGCGCCGCCCACTGCCGAGCAATTGGCTGAAGAGCGGCGACGTGCGCAAATAGCCCTGGCAAAAGGTGACTCAGTGGCAGCAATGGAGGCGTTCGCTTCTCTGGCGGCGAAACGCGACCGTGCGCGGTCTGCCAGTGCTGATCCAGAGGACCCAGATGAAGGCGGCAGTGATGACGATGAGACGCGACGGCGGCGTGCGGAGCCGTTGTTAAACAAGACGGCGTTTGAGCGACGCAAGGTGGTGGCAGTGTACAAAGACGATGGCACGAGGGGTCACCACATGCAGGTGCGTTTTGGGGGTGCGGGAGTGATGAAGCGATTTGTCCATGGCCAAAAATTGAGGTGGGATCTAGGCATCGCAGCCTTGTGGGCAACCCGCCTGCTAGCCTGGGAGGCGAGTTAAGGCGAGTTGAACCTGCTTTGCCATGGACAGATCGGGCATCTTAGAGGCATAGGATGGGTCCTCGCGTTTATATCCCTAAGTTCATGCGGAGAAGGTATTGTTCCCATGCTTCCTTCTATGCGCCGCTTCCTTAAGTCATCAGCCTTCGTTCAGCCTTCGTGCGCGCTACCGCAAACCACCCATCTTTCTGTTCAGGATTACATTCCCAAGGAGGTGCTGGCAGAATTCATGGCCAAGGCGGGTGACAAGGTGGCTGCTGCACAGGTATGGCCGTTGTGCGGGACCTGACGAAGAGAGTAGGCCCCGCTGTTCCTCCCTTCATCGCACTTCCTAAAGTAACCCCGCCAGACCCCTGAGCAACTCTGTGCTGTGTAATGCGCAATAGTTCAAGTCAACCACTCCATACAAAGCTAATCCAAATGTGGATTCCGATTTACAGGCTGAGCACCTCGCCAACAAGAATGCTATCGGCGCAGACAACATAGGCCACAAGCTGCTGCAAAAGATGGGGTGGAAGGAGGGCGAAGGCCTGGGAGGGACCCAAAAGGGCATTACGGCGCCGATCCGAGCGGCAGCAGCCGCAGCGCCATCGGCCGGGGAGGCACGTGGCCTTGGCGCGTCCGCGCACGGAGAGATTTCTGCAGAGGATGACATGTATGAGGCATACCGTAAGCGCATGATGCTCGGCTACAAGTACCGGCCGAATCCGTTGGGAAACCCAAGGCGGGCATACTACTGAGGCTATGCAGCTGCGATGGTGGGCCGGTGGTAACCAGCCGCTAGCGTGTTTAATTCGAGTATATGGCTAAAGCCGCCACGGTGCTACCAACTGGATAGCAGAGATGGCCAGGGTGACGATGACCCTTTGGTGTACAAATTCAGACATGTGACTAAAGTAGGAAATGCTGACGACTTGTCGGTGTGATTGGCTTATTCAGATGATGTTTTGCTTCGTGACATTTTACAAATGTGCATACGAAGTGCCCGCGGTGTTGATTGCAGGGAATGTCAACTTTGTTATTCGTAGTGGTTATTTGGTCAGGTTGACTCGAAGCTCAGAACGCCGTTGCCTCGGCTGGTTGGGTGGAGTCGGAAGTTGCATGCATGCAAGTACGGCATGGTAACTTCAATTACTACTTGCACAAAGGGCAAGGAGGATGTTACGATGTTACACTTGCACACTTGATAAACTTGTCGCCTTTGAGAACCAAGAGAACCTGGCCTCACACTGCCACCGGATCTCACACTGCCTCGTAAACAATTTTTCCCGATGTCACGCGCATTCATAGCACAGCTAGAACACCATCAAAATGCGCAGATGCTCCCTTCCCGATTCCCAGCCCCAATCGTGCGTTACCATGGCACAAACAAAGACGCATAACACTCTCCCTACCGAAATAGCCAAAACAAGCCGCTTGACCTGTAGTGGCTGTTGCTCCCTCTTGCTACTGCTCTGAAGGCGTCCGCAGCCCCAGCGCCGACTTTAGTGGTTGCAGCATCCCTGTGAGATGTTCCAGCATCGCACCCCTGTCAGCTGCCGTGCCGGATCCTGCAGACTGCAGAGCAGGACACGAACAGATTGCAAGTCATGACAATGGCGAAGAAGCAACATAAAACTCATTTGCATTTCCTTATTTGTATATTTGTGCGGCAACAAGTTTTGAAATGTGGTTATGACTGCAACTGCATCCTATTGCCCTATACGCCATCAGGATGTTGCTGCCACAGAAGTAACCCAAATGCCCTTCCCACTTGCAAAAACCCCTCAACACCACGCACTTCACAGCGACTGCCCCGCAAAATTGCATCCGCGCGGGACATGACTGGTGCAACTTTCCGCATGAACCATTTGAAGGAAACACTGAAAGAAGCTGCGGAACAATATTCATCTTTGCCTCCTAACACGACTGAAGTCACCATCTGTTGGTGTCCCGTATCATTCCTCGACGGGGCTTCCCCCAAACCCGATACGTACCCCCCTGTCCTGATGCAGGGTAAGCCTGCAAAAGTTTCCTTACCTGAGCCTTCAGGTATTCTACGACACCCTCATGCAGCTCTGCCAGGCCCCGAACCACCGCCGAAAGCTCCGACCCCTCTGCCGACGCCTGCTGGAGCCGTGACAGCACTGGCCCCAGTGCCTTGCCGGGAAGTATGATGGCTTTGCCTGGCAACGTGAAGCGAGGGGAGGAGGGCAGGGGCGGGTGGGAAAGCGGAAGGTAGGAATGGAGTCGGCCTTAAAAGTGACGATACCGGACACTGACGAAGCGTTCAAGAAATCGCCAAGCTTGGCAGCGCCGAAGGCGGGACGCTGGTACGCTCCTGGGTACCAAAGTCATATACACCTCACCAAACTTCTTCGTACGGCAACGCAAGTATGATCACACCGCGCTTGGTCCTTAATCCGCAATTTTGTCCCCGGCAACGCCACGCACCTATAATCCGCAGATGCGCCAGCGGCACCATGATGGCCAGCGCAGCCGGAGGGTCCAACTCGGCGGCCAGAGAGGACAGCAGCCGCTCACGCAAGGCAGCCAGCGCCGCCTTTTCACCTGGATAGCAGAGGGGAGTACGGTCAACACAGAGCGGACTCGAACAAATTGACCAAAACTTGCAGCGAAGTGGAAGGGGAAGAGGTCCGAATCTGTGCCTGCCCACAAAGTTCTAAACATCTGATGGAGTTACCTGGATAGGGCTGTGCCTGTAAGCAAAAAGACGTCTGGGCGTCCTCAGTCCGACTTTCGTGCTCATACGGTTTGTTCACCGCCGCAGGTTGCATGAATCGATAACTTTGCAAAATCCTCCACACAGGTCGTGAGCATTTCATCATTACTTCCAGGTAACGTTTCACCCTCCAGTCTCACCCCACACTTGGTGACCCAGCGCTCCATATCACAGGTCACGGCCTTCCCATGACGTTCGCGCTTACCCTTCTTGTCCAGCTTCTTGACCCTCACGCCTACTGCCGCCGCCGCCCGGTCCAGTAGTACTTCTGCGTCCCGAACGGTTGCAGCTCCTGGAACTTCCGCTGCAGCTGCGAGTCCCTCGGCCACATCCAGGGGAACGGAACGGAGCACCTGAACACACCAGACAACGAAATAAGGAGATGTCAGCAAGCCAGCCAGCAGCTACTGCGACGGCGCAAGGCCCCATCCTAGCGCAACAGCAACCTTCACAGTACACCGTGCACCACCCTCTCTATCCCCCTGCTTGTGAATGCCCAGGTAACAGCAGGCAGCGACATACTGGTTGTGGGGTGAGTTGGGTTCTATCTGGTGCTCTAGAGGTGAAATCGGCGCTCACACCTGCTTCACCTCCGCCGCAGTCAGGAAGCCGCTACCGCTTCCCGCACCGGCGGATGGCCCAGCCGTTGCACTAGCGCTGTGCTCCGTGGCCTCTTGCTGATACTCTATCCGAGCCCATCGATGCAAAAGGTCCGCACATTCAGCCCCTGGCAAAGGAATGACATGATGCAGACTCGGTGCCAATGGGCTGTTTCAGAGCTTGGTCATTGTTGCGATGTAAACGTTTGCGCAAATCATGGGGATGCGGGCAAGTTGACTTTTACGCAACGGAAATGAACTAGGCGGATTTGAGCAGAATTGAACTGAAGCAACAAAGGCGGTCATGTGTGAGGGCGAGGGCCCAGTGCCAAGATCATCCGATAGCCATTCGACCCAGCAACTGGAAGGATTGGACCCCTAGCTTCTAACAGCCTTGAGCACAAGGTGCACACCCGCTGTCCGTAGCGCGTGTCGCTGCAGCGCCGTGTGGGTGGCTTCGTCGTCGGCGAAGGACTCCCCGCCAGCCCCGTATAGCAGCAGCCGACTATAACTATCCTCGAACTGGCGAGCAATAGAGTCCTTAGCCCGGCGACGCTCCTCAGCGCCAGCAGTAAAAGCGACCTGTGCGGGCCGGTCATGGGTGCAGGGTTCAATTCCAACTGGATTCCTGTTACTCCGTGGCGTATACTTTGTTGTACCCGGAAAAGGATCAACGGCCCTTAGGCATCATGCATCATGGTTGGCATTTCGCAATCTTGTCAGGTCCATAATGGTCATGCGTACCTGGAGAGCCTCTTCGTACGATCCCATGGCGCCGGGGAGGAGCAGCTGAGCCATAGCCGCTGCCTTGTCGTCTTCGTCATCGCCCCAGCCCATGTCTGGAGACCATTCGCGCAACTTGGCAGCCAGAGCCAGAGCCGTCAGCCCGACGCCTGCAGCGCCGCTGCCATCACCACCAACAGTCGCCGCCGATTTGGCATCCTTGCTACCGCTAGCACTACCACTGGCCTTGCCACTGCCGCCCTTACCACCACCTCCCTTCCTTCCTTTGCCGCCCTTTTTGCCTGCGTCAAACGTACCGCATCAAGTTTATGTCCTTCAAGGTGTTGAATATTCGCAACTTGTCCAAAGCGCCACAAGAATAGGTTTAGAGCTTTAGATGATACAGATGAAGAGGAAAACGAGGAGGCATCATCCCACCTTGCCCCATCGACCAGTCATCGTCATCGTCGTCATCAGCTGCTGCAACCGCGCCTTTCTTCTTGCCGCCACCAGCCCCCGTTGGGCCGCCGCTTACTCTGCCACCTGCGCCGGCCGTGGCAGCTGCACCGCCGCTGGCCTTGCGCTCCTGTAAGGCCTTATGTGCCATGACACGCGCTTCCGCATCGGCCTTCTCTTGGAGCGCTGCCAGCAGTGCGCCGCTAAGTACCCACGCGCCGCCAATCTAGCCATGAGCAATCGCCAACCCCGCCGCGGTCGTAGGCGCAGGCACGGGAGCCACCGAAACATGGGAATTACGATCATAGCAGTGGAAAACAACAGCGGCAGCAAGAGTAGGTGTCAGCAAGAGGAAGCAAAGGAGGACAGTTCAAAGCATAATGCAAAGTTGGGCCCTATGCATCTTTTGTTTGATCTATACAAAGAACGAATGGGAGCCCAGGGCCAGAAACACTGCTCAACTACTTTCCGGGACTAATGCCAACATGCTCGAAAGAAAGTGTATTGGGATACTAATCCCTTTTAATTACTACCAGTGCCAAACCCAATCTCCCTTCCGTCGCTGCCTCCGTCGCCATTACTACCTAATTGGCGCCGCGGTGTTCAAGCGACACACTTACCACGTGCACCTTCCGCTCTTTAATCGGCCGCCGCTCCTGCTCCCGAAGCAGCGGCACTCGACCCAGCAACGCCGCCACGTCAGCCTCACTCAGTATGCTCGGCAGCAGCGGTCCCAAATCCACCCATCCACAACCGGCAGCAGAGCCTCCTGCTGCCGCCGTCGCGGCTGTCGCGACCTCATCCACAGCTGCCTCCAGCGTCGCCAGCAGGGAGGGCGCCACAAAGGCCGACTCCAGGGGCAGGCCGTCAGGAAATGTTGATCGCAGATAAGCCCGTTCGTTGGAGATGCCTAACCTGAGAATATGCATAACATTCAAGCATGCATTCCAGAGCGTCGTCACCAACCAATACACTTAAAAGACATGCACGTGCGTACACCTGTCATAAGACATGGTTTGCAGGCATGCAGACCGCCGCCATTTGAGTGCATCTTAGAATTACAAAATCATCACACCAGGCATACCGAGTATTTTCTGCCCCGTCGAGGGTAATGCACTCATAAATCATCACCATAGAATCCTTTTCGCAGGGAGGCTAATGGTTTCTTCGACAGCGGCTTCACTACCCTCAAAAGTTTCCCCCCATGTGCTGTACTGTCTCGCTCCTCACCGCCGCACAGTGTCGTACGCAACCCAACCATTTTGGCTGTAAAAGTTGGCCACGGCCTCCTGCTGCACCTCTCCGTACACTGCGGGAGCCCAGCTGGTCCCGCCGCCCTTCAAGGCACCCCGCAGGGCACCTGCACAGCAGGTCAGGAGGGTCATATGCTTACCACAGCCGCTCGGGGCAGATGGCAGCTGAATTACACGGGGTGCATATTTGCATATGTTTGCAAGGAAGATGATTTCGGAAAGGGCGTGCGTCAACACCTGCCCCGAACCCATGTGTCTGCACTGGCTGCGACGTCAAGCCTCGCACCGCAGCGTTTGCGCATATTGC
The DNA here is from genome assembly GCA_019650235.1 of Volvox reticuliferus. NCBI lineage: Eukaryota > Viridiplantae > Chlorophyta > Chlorophyceae > Chlamydomonadales > Volvocaceae > Volvox > Volvox reticuliferus. Next base: position 1,129,774 of record BNCP01000016.1, read on the forward strand.
GCCGTCCCATTCCGCATGCTGACGTAGTGACTTACGCTCTTGCACTAGTTCTTCGATAAGCGTGGCAATGACGCCACCGCCAGCGCTGCCAGCCAGCGCAGCTGCCAAACCCCCCCCCATGGCTGCTGCCGGTGCGTCTCCTGTAGTTCCCAAACCCGCATCACGTAGCAGCGCTAGTACAAGCGCGGGTGAGGACGCCGCCCTCAGCGCACCACGCAGCTGTGCCTTAATTGCACGCAGGTAAGATTGGGTGTATAGCAGACCACCTTCTAGACGACCTGCACACGTCAAGCAAACAGTACCCGTGTGGCCAGGGAAGCCCTGGAATCACTTGGCTGTGGTAGCATAAGCTTGGCGACTCCCTTCAATGCCGGAGAGTCCTAGCCCGATAGTACGAGTCATATGAACTACCAAACTAGGAAATCAGAATGGGTTCGACAGCCCAGTGCAACACCAGACAGACGTGCACGGCCACCGAAGCTTCCCCCAATATCAATCTGCATAGATGCCATGGCATGAACTCCTGCACACTCTACAGGAGGAATTTCGTGCGTAGGGGCGGGTGATTGATCAGTGCTCACCGTCTATTGCGGAGCCAAGTTTTGACGACACTACGTTCAGGACCAGTTCCGTGGCCAGTCCATACTGCGCCGCTAACTCGCCAATGCTAATTTGTCCTGTCTCTTGCAACTGATCATTAATTTCTGCTGCGATGGTATCGAAGTACTGTGCCGTGATCAGTTCACCCTGGATTTCCAAGACCGTGCTGCCGCTCTCCGCAACAATTACAGCTGCCTGCCGCTCACAGTGTACAAGATCCACGCCAACAATAGTCGGCAGCTCTACGAGCGACAACCGCCCTCCCGCCTGGCGCAGCGCATTTTGTATCTCGCTCCGCAAACAGTCTACTGTCAAATACTCCTTGCCATTCAAAGTATGAAGCAATTCACCTTCCGAAAGGATGCTTAATTGCCGCAACTTGTTAATGAGCTCAACAACATTTCGTTCTGAGAGTTTCGCAGAAGACTGTACGTGTTGCGTGGCAGCTAGCTGCGTCAAGAGAGAACTCAGATCCAGACCTAAAGCGGCCTGCATTTTTATGAAGGTCTCACCTCACGGGACACAGATGTTGCGAACAAAGGTAGTAACCCAAATGCATCCGTCTTCCTTGCAGATTGCAGCAATATTGCTGAACATCAACTAAATATTCTGGCCAAAGTATTCACACTGTCGTTGGCGTTTGCTAACTCAACCGTCCCATCATGTGCACGACAAGTCGAGGACTGTCAAGGAGGTAGGAACGTGCAAAGCCAAGCACAAGTTCCAGTTGCAGAATGATTTGTCTACAAATCTCTATATTGAGATATTGTAGAGAAGCCCAGTCCCCACACAGATTTACAGCATAGTGGACACAGGTAGCTACGCTCCGTCGTACTATGGCCAGAACAGGTGCGACATTGCCCGGCAGCTCAGCCTGCTACAATGCAGACCCCCCCAAAAAAGCTTCAGTTCTGGTCCTGTGACCTGTCGAAGGATGAATTGCACACACACACACACACACATTCCGGTGAACCTTCCCCTCTGTGGCCTTCTTTTGATTCTGCAAGCACACCTGGCGGCGGCATACTTTAGTCATCAAGACCCACACATTGTGAGGACCTTCGGAGGTACAAATCCCGAACTACGAGCTAAAACGTGTAACTCACAGGCATGTTGAAGGGGGTTAATGTACCGTTTAGCTTTTCTGCACGGATTGTCATGTACGCGTCGTAACACGGCAAAAGTGCGGTCCTTTTACTCCCCAGTCATGCATGTTGCAGCATCTCCGTTACGATGCAAACGGAGCCGCTTTCGAGCTCCAGTAAATGCAGTGTCAGTGCCGCACGCAATGAGATCACCACACCAGCTAAGGCAACAACGGCTTCACATTGGTGAGCTCACCTAAGCACTCAGCAATCCAACAGAAAGTTCGACAACCCTTCCCTGATGCCAGCCGCCGGCCGTCCCGAGGCCCGCTGACTGCATCATCACTGGAAACGGAAAATTCACCATTTTCGTCCCATACGTCATCGTACGTAGAAAAAACACCATGGGTCGGTGGGCTCCATAACCCATGCCTTACTGTTCCAAGGAACGGTAGGGCCCCGCTTGCACAGCAGCACCCGTGCAGTGGTAGCGGTAACAGAGAACGTTGCACATTCTCTGCGTGTGCAGGCGTCCACGCAGTAAGTAAATTGGCCAACAGAAAAGCGGGAATACAGCCACATTTCCATTCGCATACCCAACAATTCTAGCGTCCTGTCCCGCACTGCAGCCACATGTTACAATCTGACGCCAGCCCGATATACACGTGATACTGCACCTACAGCACCTGCCACACGCAGCTATTTCCCTACCAGCCAGCCATGCATGGCACCAGTTTCCGCAGCTCCAGTGTGCTGGCTACCTCCCTATCCCGCACGTACTCCAGGCGGCCAGCGGTGCCGCCCCGCTGCTGCCGCCACCATCGCCCTTAGCGCTGCGGACATCCGCTGTTGCCACTGACGCCGCCGGGGGCGGCAGCTGACGTGACGCCAGCACGTTGACGCCACGGCCACCGCCCGCTGGGCATGTAGCCTTGGAGGTGCCCACCCCATCATCCAAAAATCCGGGGCGGTACCAATGGGGCACGGATAGGTTTCCATTTGCGCCTGGCCCAGTGGCAGCCGCCGGCTTTGCGGTGAAGCATGAGCCCGGCGCTTGGTTTACCTCCGGCATCCGGCTAAGCAGTCCCATATTTGCCTCCGCCGCACCGTGGCGATGCTCGATAGACGGCTGCAGCAACGTCAGTTTGCCAGCCACCTCCCCATCCCGCACATACTCACTCCATGCAGCCAGCGGTGCCATCCCGCTGCTACCTCCACCAGCGCCCTTGCTGCACACATCTGTCGCCGCAGCTGTCGCTAGTGGCTGCAGCTGACGTAACGCCAGCACGTTAGCGCCGCGGCCACCGCCCACTGGCCATATGTCCTTGGAAGTGCTAAAATACACCCCATCATCCACAAAGGCCTCATGGTGCCAGTGGTGCACGGACAGGTCCGCGTCCACGCCCGCTACTATTGCCACTGCCGGCTTGGGCCCAGTGAAGCGCGAGCCCGGTACCTGGTACACCCCCGGCATCCGGCTATACAAGCCAAGGTTCGCCTCCGCCGCACCCTGGCGGTACTCGATGGACGGCCACCATTCGAAGCCGCCGGCAACCACGTAGTTGAAATCGGAGTCGCCGCGGAAGGTACCGGTTGTACAGCACAGCCCGCCAGGCTGAAGCATGGCCAGCGCTTGAGTCAGGTCCTGTTCAGAAATGCGCCAATGGTACACAAGACCGGTGGCGGGTACACACTGCCGCCGGCGACGCAGGCTGTACCAGGGCGAGCTCAAATCGTACAGTTTGCGTCCAGCGGCCAGCAGAGCGTCGCGCAGGGGCGGCTGTGTAGTCGCCAGGCTGCAAATGAAAGCCGCCTCTGCACCGCGGATAGGAAACCACGCCGCTGAAGAGGAAGAAGAGGAGCAGGCGGCAGCGCCACTGTTTATACCGGCGTTGGCCGCGACGGCAACAACGGTTGCGGTGTTGGCCGATATGCTCGGCACGGGCGCTCCAGAAGCTGTGCCGGCGGCGGCAATGGCGGGCTGCGGTGGCCCACTGACACTACAGGTCTCAAAGTCTAGCGCCAGCATGGGCAGGATCGAGCAGAGGTAAGGCCGACTGAGCTGCACCAGCCGCACCTGCCTGCACAGCCGCTCGCACGTGCAGGCGTCAATGGTAACATAATTAGCCTCCATCCAAGTGGCCAGCAGCAAGAGAATACTGGACTCGCTGTCGGTACCAAAGTCGTCCGATTCCAGCAACACCTCCACTGCTGTAGGTGGCAGCTTTAAGAACTGCTGGCGGAGGCCGCACGAGTTGAGTGTTTGCAAAACGTTGCCGAAGTAGTGGATGAGCTGAGGTTTTGCAGATTGAAGTATGGATTCAAATTCGGGCTCGTGTGCAAGGTCGGGCCAGAGCACCTCGCAGGCGTACAGCTCCAGCACGGGGTGAGGTGGCAATTGTGGCAGCAGTGCAGGTTGGCTGCCGGTGGCGGCCGTCCCGATGAGGCTTGTGCCAGCATCGCAGCCGCCACGGGTCGGCGAGGAGCCCCCATCCACTAAGGTCATAGAGTAGTTGATGACAGCTGTGTTGCTTGCTTCTGCGAACTTGGCTTTAACAATTTCCATGCATGCGGCCGCGCAGCCCTTGATGCGGAGGTTAACTGCTTGTCGGCGTATTTCTAGCGCCTCCCGGATGCTGGCCGTCTGCACATCTCCCGTGTACGCATACCGAATGGCAGTGCGTGCGCTGGGCTCTTCTTCCTCCTGGGACAGGTTTACCCGCAGAACTGGCCGACCATCGACAGTTGCGGGTGCGGGACCGCTCTGTTCCGATGTCCCGTTGCGAAACTTTTTGGCGTCCCATTGTTTCAGCTGCGGCGGCCGAGCACAGTGAAAAGGGTTGCTGCAACGACGATTGAAAAGGGTTTCAGGTACTTACCTGCGCACCAAAGTGTTCGGAGGCAAATCGCAGGACAAGCTGGTGCCCAGGCAGTGGGTCGCCAACGATGACCAAGTCCCCCCGACCTCCATTGTTGAAAGAAACTGAGCCGTCACCAACCCGTTGGCGCTTAGGTAATGGTTTTCCTGTTGCTGTAGCCGATGTGTCTTGCAAGCTGCCTGCCTTGACGCAAAAGACCACAACACAGTCAGAGTCCTCTTCGCTGGAATACAAGGAAGCCAGCTGCTTTGCGACATGTTCATTTCCGACAGATTTCATTGGAACCTATGTATATGATGCGCCTATTCAATAGGCAAGCATCTCATTAGTGCAACGTTAAACGTTCTGGCTTAACTGTAATTTTTCAATGCGGGTAATCCCGTGGTTAAATGCTGAGTAACTTTAGGATGCTGAGTCAAAAGTATGCGTTTCAGCAACTGAGGTTCGGTAGTGCGTGTGTTAATGTGTGGTGCATTGCATTCTTCGCACACCGAGGTTGACCCCTGGATCCAAAAAGCTGTCCGATGGCTACGAACTGTTCACATACATACAACAGATCACATACATACTATATGTCGGTTGTTGAGTTGTTGCGGTGCAAACGTTGAGTGGACGAAGTGTGAGAGCCGAGATTCGATCTCCGTGCAACTTTCTCGTTCTAGCATCGGTAACGTACAATTCTTGACGCCTGATGTTGGTCAAGGTCAGGTTCAACCGCTGTATTATAAAACGCCTTCTCCGTATGGACATGTTTATCCTGGTACACAATTCCTTATAAGAATGCCTACCTTCCCGCACTTGCAGAATGTTTGTTGCCTTGCTCGGATGTCTCGTCGCCGTAGGGAACCCACCAAACGAGAAGACCCCTGGCAAAGTTCGTGCTGTCTTCCCTAGTCTCGGCACAATCTTCTTGCTTCATACAAGGTCAGCATGGTTGAAATGTTACAGCCGGACCTGGACGTTTCGTTTCCCTTCCGCACCAAGGTCGGCAACATAAACAAAAACTATAGTGCACAGAACTGTTACTCTGTTTGCCACCCCGAATTCGGCAAAAAATGTTTGCAAAGCAAACGCACCCGTTTCCATCCAGCAGTCAACGCGCGGCGCCACCTCTGCGCCCTATGCCCTCACCAGATCTCAGGACAATCAACCATCCAGCATATGTCTGAATCTGCAGTGGCTAATAACGGGCCGTTTGCACCAAAAGCCCTTAGCGTCCCCATTCTCTTGATATTCGAGCCGACATCTCTACTTTTTGTTAGCATCTGATGTCCCATCTACGTCCTATGGACAATGCCACAACTCACCGCTGGACGCCGATGCGGGATATCCTCAGTTCCTGACCTCAATCACGCACCCAAGCTATCGGCGTACATTTTAGCCGCCCCACATCGACCTGTTCCCCAAAAAGTCTCCACATCATCCTCTTGTCTCGCAATAAACCGTCCGACACACCGCGTGGTCGCGTCGGTCATTCCGGAATGCAAAAGAGGCACTAAATCAAAAACTTAAAAGACAGTTCCAAGCACCACGATGCCCCTCGCGACGCTGGACGTCGTAATTATTATTCTCTGCAATTCATGGCCGCGGGCCAGCTGTGGTGGCAGGCCCGGCCTCTGATAAAAGTGAAACGCACACAGCCCATCAAGCGACAAATATTTGTTGCAATATCGAAACCCCATTTCTATGTCCACTGGCAGGTAGCATCTCCTACCCTTGACACAAGCCAGCGTTGTAACACACACGCACGCGCGCATGCAGCCGTTACCCAACCCATTCCGCACGATCTCCGCAATGAGCCACGTCAGGCGGTCACCTTTGCCCCAGCTACTCTCCATCGCCAACCAGCACTCCAAACACAGCTCGCAACACCGGTGGTAACCTCCCCTCCCCAAATTCGGATGCCACGCCCACCGAGGAGTTGTATTGCACAACTGTGCCGTGCACGGTCATATGTACGGGCAAAATCTCGTCCTATTTCCACCAGCCGAGCAGACGAACAGAAATCTGAGCGAGGATCGATAGAACCAACGCAGCACTTGACGTGCAGGGTCCACGAACCTTCAAATACCTCTCATGTTCAACAGACTGGCTGGGGAAAGGAAGCGAGAGCGCTAGCGAGTATTGTGTAACAGCATCGAGGTAAATTACGCGTGTAAAGACTTGTCCTGCCCACAGTCAGTGGAGTTATCTGTAGCACCGCCAAACCATATACCACACGCCAACGCGTGGACGGGCAAATGGGCCAACGGAACCCGTGTTCCACGGTCCCAGGCGGCGTGTGCACCCTGCCACGGCGAGCCTAGGACTCTCCTCACAATGCTATTGCTCACGCAGATGACGGTTTTTGTTTTGATGTGGGAAACACGAAAGAAAGATGCCGAACCCGGAGGCACACGCCCCCCCTTAACCACACGCCCGGCACAGATGAGGGAAGCAATCAACAAATGAAGGAGGCCGACTGCCAAAAAATTTTACACTGTTGCTAAGCAATCGTGCAAAACTAATCAAGGAAGAGCGATAACACTCTTCTGCGGTTCTGTGCTGTTCTGGAGGCCCCTTGCCGCATGAAAGGCCCGGTCACCATGACAGCGTCAGAGCGTTTGCGCTCCTCTGAGGGAACCCGGCACGTGGTCATTCCACGGACCTAGTCCATGTTACCATTAAAGAAGCGTGCTGGGTACATAACACGCACCAATAACCACCTCTTCTGTTTCCACCTAACAGCACAAATTCCTATCTTATACTTACTTTAAGAGACTGCAGGCGACCCCAGCTGCCGTGTGGCCCTGTGCACTGCAACGTGAACGAAGGCGCCAGCTGACTGTGCCTGCCACATGGCGGTCGGCAGCCGAGGCACATAGGATTAACGCGATGCGCTACCTTCACAAATCCAACCTATCCGGGGTTGCCCTCACGTTTCAGACCACGTTTTCCCATGGCAAGCCTGCAGGAATTAGCATATGCCGGCTCGCTGCTCCACACCACCAGCACCAGTCCTTGCACCACCTGCTGCAGCACCCAAACGACGTAGCCAGTAAGCAGCCAGTACCTAGCACCCCGATAGGTGCGGGGCCCTACCCAGTTCCGTCTCCTCGTCCGCCAAAGCCCCGTGCAGCTGTAGAAGGCGCATATGTTCCGCCAACGGTGACGGTGGTGCCTCCGATGCCGGCTTCAGCGACGGATGACCCGATGGCGACAGCGCTGGCTGGAACGGCAGCCTACATGGCGGCGGAACGCCCATTTTTTCCATGAGTTCCTTGCCCGTGGCAGCGGGCACGGGCATGTGCTTGCTACGCAGCTCGCAGGCGCTAAGGTCGGCACCCACGTAAACAAGGTGCTCGCACAGCCATCTGAGGAAGAGGGCAGGAGTTCAGGGTCACAGCGACAGAAAAATGTTATTCAACCAGGATGGCGGCAAGGGGGGAGCCCATAGCCAGGCAGGCCGTCGGCAAGCTGGTGAAAGATGGTGCTGATGGGCATATGCAGAAGATGCGCAGTGCATCGCGCGTCCAGACAACAGGAAAGGAAGAAGATCCATGACTCGCCCAGAAACAAGACCCAGAAACGAGCGACGTGGCAACAGGCCGGGGGTATGCAGAACGGTTCCCTTGTGTGACTTTAATTTTGTGCCTACGCACCTACTAACTTTCATCCTAGTTCACCGTGCCCATCCACGCACCTAAAGTTTTCTTCCCTTGGCCAGTAATGGCCGCTGTCAGCTGTCAGTAGGCGCAGCTGGCCGTGTCGGGCTGCGAGACCGCCAGCCGCCACCACAGCGCCGCCCCGTAAGAAACTCGAATGATGGAAACGCCCACGGACCTGTGGAGGGGCCGAGAATGTAGTAAGCAAGGAACGCACCCTCCAAAGGATCAAGCGAAAAATATGGCTTGGGCTTGTGGCAGGCCATGAATGAATCACAAGTCCCGAGTCATACATTCGGATCATAGGCGAGGTACGGTGAGCACGGTTTCATAGTGTACAGCGCAGCTGCCAGGATGGATGCTGTATTAGCCTCGCTCTTCTCGCAGATGTGCCTGCTTTCCCAACTGTGAAGAAAAAAATCGCCAGTACTATGAAAATCTAGTTGTTCATTCATTCCTCAACTCCGCTGCCGCGGCTTATGTGTTGGCCATAAAAAGACAAGTAATTAATGCAAGGGTGATTGCGACCCACCTTGGGGTGGACGAACAGGCGCAGCTCGGGATCCACTACATAGATCCACTTGGCCACTTTCTCGTCGCAGTGATACCCGCCGCCAACGCCAACACCGCAGCCGGGTGCCTGCGTACCCACCGGCGTCCTGGGGATGCTTCCGGCTGTGGCGGCGTCGACGACATTTGGAGATCCGAAGGCGCCGGCGACAGCGGCAATGGCAGAAGTACTCATGGCGTCACCGCGGGACGACGCCGTTGGTCGAGGGGGTGTCATAACGCTTTGAAAGTTAAACACTTGCGGCGGCTGCTCCGTGCGGCCGTTAAGCGGGCCCAGCACCACCGCGGACGCCCCGTCCCCGGACCTGGCGAATGTAATACCGTTAGTGGTCGCTTCGTCGTCCTTTAGTGCTTCGGCAGCCAAAGATGCACGGCAGCCTGGACCAGCGCCGTCGCCGGTTCCACCGACGCTAATGCTTAGTGCCATCACTTCCGCCGCGGCTGCATCGGCCATCCTTCCTACTCCCGCGGAAGAGTACGGCCGGCAATTGCCTCCACTGTCCCCAGCACTGCTGCTACTGCCGCCGGCGCCCGCCACCCCGAACTTCCCCTTTTCGGAACAGCACTCCGTTCCTGACGTTTCCAATCGAACTAGCGATGACGCAGAATGCCCTCGAAGCTCCAAGTCAGGCAGGAAGCCACCTCCGCCTCCGCCCGCCTTTGATGCTGGTGGAGCAATGCTGAAACCCTTTGCCTTATCGTGCGCGTCGGCCTCGGCCTCAGCAAGCATCGCAGCTGCAGCTGCCGCCTCGATTGCATCGTCTCCTGAAAAAAGTGGCTGCCGTGATGCCTCTGCCCCGGAGGCATGGCTGCTGCTCCCGCTGCAGCCGTCGCCGCTCCCGCCCTCCGGTACAGTGCCCATGGCGACCATGCGGCGGAAGGCCTGCCGTGCCAGGGCCCCCGGGTTACGTGGCGGAAGGGGGTGCAGGGGTGCGGCAACGCCAGCAACCTGTGAGCACGAGATTGGCGGTGGCACAGATGGCAACTCCACCACCGCGGAGGTGCTGGAGCTGCGCCACCAGGCTGCTGCACCCTCACCCAGAAGTGTCAAAGGTACAGCTAGGGGCGGTGGCGTCGGGGGCCGCCGGTACTCGTCCAAGGAGACCCGGCCATCGGGCCCGGTGTGGAGCAGCTTTCCACTGCGCTTATACCGCAATAGGCCCGTCTCTATCTCGACATCGAGCTCGTACTCAAGCAGCTCATCTGGCGTTAGGTATTTCACCTATAGGGCCGCCGATGACAGCGAACGCAACAGCAGCAACAACAACAATGACAGCGTAAATGCTCTATCGGCCGGTCGGGCACGTCGGGTATAGGCTGCGGGCTTCATGCCTGCTTACCAATTACCTTCTCCGCTTGGTAAGTGCAGCAAGGTTCAATTCTAACACGGCTACGCAGCGTCGAGCTGTTTCCGCATCAGGTTCAGAGCCGCCTTAACCTCCTTACCCTTTCGGCGTCAAGCTTCGCCCTCGGTACTCCCAGGTGCGCGAGATCCACATCCAAGCCGGGCCCGTCGTCGAGCCACCTGCGTTAAAAGAGCGACGATTAATGAGAAACTGTCAATTAACAACGGGATTGCGCAGGACGTCTGAATATGCTGCGGAGGTCAGGGAGTTTGCTCCTGTCCAAACTATTTTGGCCTTTTGCGCCCAGCAACTCCGCCTTCGCAATCGTCCCATGTTAGCACTATCCACCCAAGTTACCTATCTATTACTACATGCCCAAACCCACCTAAAAAAACTGGTGCCGGTGCCAACGCTGGCGCGGTTCGACATCAGCTTGGCAGCGCGCTGTGTCGAACAACCACCTGACGCGGCCATAGCGGCTCCCCCGACGGAAGCACTGCCGCCGCAGCTTGTCAACGCAGGCGTCGCAGGCGGCAGAGACGCCCCTTCCTGTGACTGCGGCTGCTGATGGTGCGGAGTGGCTGGAATTCCAGAACCACCGTCTGTGCCGCAGCTTCCGTGCGCCGTCGCTGCAGTGGTCGTACCAAGCCCTTCTTGCTGCTGCTGCTGTTGCTGATTGATCTGGCGTTCCGTTGTAGGCTCGCCTTCGCGCTGTGTCCCCTGGGCTTGTTGCTGGCCTTGCTGGCCGCCTTCAGGCGCAGGCGTCTCCGGTGCCTGGCCTTCAGCAGGAGACATGTCAATCATAGCTGCAAGCACGAAACGCCGCGACGGACTACACAGGACGTTGCGGCGAGGGCTGCCGGTGGGCGGGTACGGTGATGTCGGTGGTGCAACCGCCGTCGCCGCCACTGCCTGTGTTGGTATGATCGCTATGGCGTCCGAAAAGGGCCGAGGCTGAACTGCTGCGGGGTGCCGAGCTACGGGAGCATCCGATTCGCCACAACTGCGCCGCCGCTGCTGCTGTAGCTTCAATTGTTGCTGTAGTTGTTGTCGGCGTTGCAATAATGTAGGTGGCGGGTCGCAGCTGCTCGCAATGCAACACACGGGCTCACCGCCGTCGCCACCGCCTGTGGAAGTCAGGCTAGCTGCATTCGTAGGCGAGAGTGGCTCGATGCAGCCACGCGCATCGTCGTCACCGTCATGGCTACGGGTTGCCGTAAGGCTCACTGGCAAACTGTCCGCACCGCCGTCGTCAGTGCCATGATGGACGCTTCCCTCCCGTTCGTACAGCTCCAAGTCGGGATGTTGGCTTCTACGGTAATGATGGTGTTGATGGCAGTGCGGGTGCGCTCTTGGCCCCTCGTGCAGCTGCTGGCCTTCTCCCACCTGCTGTTTGAGCTGTTGCCGCTCGGCCTCGTCCCAAAGATGACCGCTCTTGGAGCTGAAAATACTGCAGCCCGTGAGCGTCCTGTCGCCGTCCCCGGGCCCCTCCGCCTCCTCCCCGTCCACCCGGGTTCCATACCTATCACGCGCCAGAGCCGCGGTGTTTTGCTGTTGTTGTTGTTGTTGTTGTTGTTGTTGTTGTTGTTGTTGTTGTTGATGATGATGATGATGTTGATAATGGTGGTGCAGGTTGCGGTGGCTGAGGTGTTGGACGCGAGCTTCTGACCCGTAATGCTGCTGCATCGACGGTGGGGCCTGCGGATCTTCCACCTGCCGAGGCAGCTGGTCACAACTACGTCGCTCTGACGCACTGTTGCCCCGGGGCGCGGCGTTGGCATCGCTAGAGAATCTAGAAGGGCCCGGTCCTGGGGCCAACCCTTGGCTTACTCCTACACATTGAACAGCGGATGCCACCGCCGCATGCTGCTGCGGCTCAGGTTGTCCAACTGGCTGCAGCTGATGTAGCATCGGCGCCAAGGGCCTTTGATGCGGGGTCGCTGCATAGAGATCAACCTGCGCTGCCGAGGCGGCTCGCTGCTCCCGAAAAACGTTGTACTGGTGGGCACTCTGGGCCGGGGATATGCGCTCCGCGGCAGCAGCAGCAGCAGCATTCGCGATGGCGTTCGCGATCTGCTGCTGCTGCTGCTGCTGAAGCTGCTGCTGTGCCAGCGCTACGAGCTGTGAATAGGAGGGCGAGGGCGAGATGAGAGCGGGACTTTGCGGCGGCGTCAGTTCCGCCGCCTCCATTTCTGCCACCCAGAAATCGAAGTAGACACGAAGGTTGGAACCGTAGCGGTGCTGCTCGTCAGTTACCTCTAGCCAGTGCTCGCACCGGAGCAGCAATGTCGGGCTCGGGTTGCGACACACGGCCTGGGCATGCGGGTGATGCGAAGCAAAAGGATGGGTGAAACGGCAGGTGCCGAAGCTTCAAGCTGATAACCTCAAGAGCCATATAAATTCAAGAAGGCAGCAGCTGCGGAAAATGCCGCTTTGCACCGATGCGGAACGTCCGGGCAACAGAACCGTAATGGACAGAACTTCCGCAAACCAGCAGGTTGTTCAGTCAGCGACCTGAGCGGCTCAGGTGCGAAAGGCTTACACGCTAGGGAATGGCATGCAAGCATGCATTTGAGCTTTAAGGAACACAGCGTTCGTTCTTCCTGGGCCCAGCTCAGACCCATGTGCAGCTGGTTTCGGGATTGGCAGGTGGCACGCACCAAAACAAAGTTTTATCCGCTGGTAGTCCGAAGCCGAAGCTGGGGACGGACGCAGGAAAATTTCGGAATCGCACCTTCAATACTTCCAAGAGGCAGCAGGAACGATTGTAGGCGACATTTATACAAAAGAACCTTGAGGGGCATTTTTGAGTGCATGTCGCCATGCAGTGGCATCTGGTAGCCAGCGATCCATGCACAACAGGGCAGCTGCCTGTCGTTGCCCTCAACCGAGTGCTTGTTCAAACCTAACGCCAGCCAGCAACCCTATCGCATTCTTAGTTATTGAAAACCCCCAAAGCTAGGCTTAATGCCGTACCTCACGTGAGCGCAACTTCCCGGCGATTTTCATTGCGCCACGGGAAGCACGCACCCAGCGCACATAGATGTTGTAGTTCTCCCTACTGAAATGCTTGCAAGTGGTCACGCTAGCCTGACGCAGGAACTCGCCTGCGGCACTGGACGTAGTATCGCTGAGGCTGGCACGAGAGGCGCGGAAAAACTGGGCCGCCGCGGGCGGCGAGTTGCTTCCAGGGAGGCTGGCTTCGGAGCAGACACAGTGGACGGGACCCAGGGCTGCGGTAGCAGCGGTGATGCCAGCACCGCCGGCGCTGCTGCTGCGGCCAACTGAGATTCGGCAACTACCGCTGCTGCTGACGGTGGCAAGGGCGGTCCCCGCGTCCTTCTCCGGGGCACTGAACAGGTCAGCGCTCTGGCTGGCGGACGCGCCGAGGTTTTCGATACATTCGTTCTGATAGCCGGAGCATTGTCGTGAGCATGGCTCGGAGGCAGGCGAGGCACCGGCCGGGGAAGCTCGGCCTCGCTTCGGACCATCGAACCCACCGTCACTATCAACGCTGTTGCGATTTCGTCCCGCGGAATCGGTGCTGCCCGAACTTCGAAGAATGCTTCCGAGGGCCTGCAAATGAGCATACGAGCCCGTGATGACGGAGTGCTCGCGTGGCGAACGAATAGGTTATTTGGAAACAACCAGCTCAAAGCCATGCAGGCAAATCCGAGCTTGTAATTCCCCATATGATAACATGGCATGTCGAACGCTACGTGCTCGGAGGGTAGCTTGCCAGTGGCTTCCGAGGGCGTGAAGGAAATAGGCACAGCCATCCAGTTACATCTAATGGCCTAAAAAGCTAATAGCTTACCTTGCCTACCAGGGACAAAATTTGAGGCATGTTCCGTAAGGCTGTAACGGGTTGAAAAGCGCTTGCGGCCGAGCCCCCGTCGAACGCTGCCGGAGGCCCGGCCGGACAGCAAAAGACGCTTAGGTCACTTAACACAATGCGACGTGACCGTGGAGGACTTTCACAGTCGATGATCCGCGTTTGACAGTACAATGTATATACCCTGCATATCTATGCATATGCGCATCCAACAATCATTAGGTCCCATTGCATCTTTAAAAATGTGCGCTTGAATATCCGTAAATCGTTTTGGAAGGATTCAATGAGAAGAGGGTGCTGGCAGCAGACGGAAACGTTCGCACGTGGCAATATGTGGGAGGAAGTCACAACGAAAGTAGGAAGAATGTGATCTTATAGACTCAAAAAGCCTTTGTATCAAGGTTGTTGCCTTCCAATGTAACCATCCCTACTGACCGTACTCTTCCTGAACAAACGCACGGCCACACACAACAGTTACTTTTGGTAGTGAGTTTTACGACGTTCCCATAAAGCCATCTTATACTAATCTTTGCGGTAGTAACGGTATGGCTAGCTGCTGTGCGGCCCCAATATCGATATGGAATGCCGGGATTTTCAGTGGCTAGTGTTGTTGGTATTGTCTTACACATATCGCACGGCTGCTTCACCTGCAGCAGGACCTGTAGCACCAAATAATGTGCCAACGACGGAGTGCCGGATTATCCAGGGTCCCACAGCCATTTTGGCTCAATTTGTCCTGCTATGCATTGTTATTACAGCGCTTCTAATTAAACGGTAGACGCCAGAAGGATGGGCCAGTTCCCACAAAAAAGTTCTCACCGCTAAGTACCAACTCCACATTTGCAGGCATCAGGAGCGCCCTCGGCGAGCATGGAACGTGTGGTTGCTGGACGTTAGCAAGCAGGCCTGTTCCGCAGGTGCGGGGCACCTGTGCGGAATGGCCATCGCCGTCGTTGCGCATAAGGCGGCAACGGGCGTGTCTGAATGCGGGTGAGCAGCAGTACTTCCCTTGCGCACCCCAAGTTTCCAATTAGGGATTGTTCTCGGAACCGATGCCATACACCATAAAATTCATTTTCGCGGCTTCACCCATGTTCCTGGCCTCCCCCACCACCTTCTAGCATGGGAAAGCTCGTATTGGGGAAAGTGAAGTCCTGACTGGCCTTCAGTAGAGGTGACCAGGCGGACTTTGCATCACGCAGCAGCAAATGGGACGTGGGAGAATGGCACGTGGGAGCATCACGGCACACCACGGGGAGGGTGCCTGTTGCTGCGACTGTGCCGCGTCTGTAACTGACAAGGATCTCCCCTGAATCCATGTCAGTGGCCTGCACATCATTTTCCGCTATCACCAGCCACGCTTCCGTTCAAACCTGCTTCCCAAGCTATGTGAAACCATTGCGCACTTGAACCCGAGGAGGATTAATCACTGTAAACATACTTTCCTAGCCCCCTGGTAAGCACCAATGGGAATATTACGGCCCATGGCCTATGCCCGAGTTCTCTCTCCCTTTCTCCCCAGCAAGGCATGGCCTGTAAGTTACACCATAACCCTCTGCTCCACCCTCTTATAACTACGGGCTCGCTTTCTTCCCCGTCTTCGACGGATCAGTTGGTATCTGGTTGTCTACTTGTTGGACTGCACCCTGGGCATCTCGCTGGCCATCCTCTTTCACCGCCTCATGCACCGGGTTGCTCGCTGGCGACACACGCAGCTAATGGCTTCTCGTGATCGCGAGTATGAGCACCCCTGGACGGAAGCGCTTTTGGAGTCGGGGAACTATGGGGACCCGCCCAACGCAAGGTGGGCCAGCAGCTGGGGACGTTGCCTCGGATTCGGGTATTGGGGTCTGCGGACCATAGTGCATCCCATAAACCCAGATCTAATTGGCAACAGTA
Organism: Volvox reticuliferus; assembly: GCA_019650235.1. Lineage (NCBI taxonomy): Eukaryota > Viridiplantae > Chlorophyta > Chlorophyceae > Chlamydomonadales > Volvocaceae > Volvox > Volvox reticuliferus. The sequence goes on from BNCP01000016.1 coordinate 1,145,632, forward strand.
GGCAACGTCCCATGGCACAATGTCGGAGGGCCAGCCACAAATCCATGAACAAGGGGGCGTTGTCAATATGTCAGGTATTGTGGCAGTGATGGCCATTCGCTAGTCTGGGCCAGCAGTCTGGCCCGTACCAAACTGCTGATTTTCAGTGGTATGCACCAGCGTGCAAGGCCCCGTCTCTCTCCTTGTATCCGTCGTGGTAACCGCTTCGCCCGGGACCTGTGTCATCGCGTCCCAGGACCCTTGTTTTGACCCGCGTATGACACCTTTCTCACATCGTAATTTTAACTGTCCCTCTGCAATTCCTGGCTTCTCGGCCTTGATCCATTTTCATACCGGTCCTTTCAACCCGGCTTCCATCCACGCTTTACATTTTCGCCTTCTTGCCCTCCCCTAGGCGCTGGGTCATCCAGGCGGCCGGTTGGGTGACTTGCGTGGTGGCCGCAAGGCTGTCAGTGGGCGCCACTGTGATGTCCATGCTGCGGATGGTGGCAGAGATCGCACGCAGTCTAGACCGGACCTTCGCGGGTCAGCCCGACGCAGAGCTGTTCACGGTCATGGTGGGCATACCCATGTTGCTTAACGTGGGACAGGCATGGATACAGGATCAGGTGCGTATGCCTGCACCTGTACCTGCCCACCTCTGCGGCAGCAGCGGCTGCGAAGTGCGGACAGCCCTGCCCCCAAATCCCGACTTCAGACTCGCATATATCCTCTTGCTTCCATCGCGGCAAGGGAAAGGGTCGAAGCGATGCAATCGATAATGCTCTTATATTCTCCTTAACCTTACATAATGATTGTTATGGTTCCGCGGATGTTTAAATGTCAAATGTACTCGCGAATGAACCCTTGGTAAGGCAGGCCTCGACTCACCTCGTGGCGGAACCCTTCCTATTCGCAGGTGCTCAAATGGAGCGCACGACGGCGCATCAAACGTGGCGGTGATGCCCTAAGCACTTCTTCGGACGCAGCGGCCCTGCCCGCGGCGGGAGGCCTGATCAGTGGCGGTGGTGGCGAAGTGACCACAGGGCAGGTGTTGGTGCCGGCGGGCAGAAACCGCGGCACTGGAGGCGACAAATCAATTATTGTTTAAAAGGTGCATTAATGTGTTAGGTGCCGATTGGGAAGGTGCTGGATGATGGACGCCGTGGACATTGCTTGGGCCCTGCGGCGTTGGCCCTGGGTGACCCGCGGAGGTACCGGCCAGGTGACGAAGACGAAGGTGCATCTACGAATGGGCCTGGCTGTGCAGCATCTTATCGCTTGGCGCAGGCCTTGCTCGCTGACATCCTAGCCATCAAGGCCTGGATATTCTCGACCATGTTCTCCTCATCCGGTCCAGCAATGTGTCGCCGGAAGGACGAGCCCCTCCGCCGCGAGCCTTCCATCGCTTCTGCTAGGTCCCAGCCGCAGGTTCGCCGCAAGCAGGAAATGCCATCTCTCTCAAGGCATGATCGCGGTTAGGCAATTCAGGCCTATTCATTTCCTGGCTAGTGCAGTCCGGCGGCGCATCGTAGCAGGATACTTTGCTTCCTCGCAGTAAAAATGCGGTAGCCCTGTCCAGAGGAGGGTATGTTCAGTAGTAAACTCGACATATGCCCCAACGTACTCGTGATCAAGCTATTTAGGGGACTGAATGACGAATAGGACCTGATCAGCATTGCGCTGCACAGGGCCATACGGTCTCTGCAGCTCCCAGCATATGCTGGTTACAAGCTTGGAAATGAAGGAAGATTGGTAGGTTGGCCGCGGCGTCCCCCGCTAAAGCCACCATCATGCCATTAAATGTGGCGCGGAGGGCTACGGCACGGAAGGCTAAGGGAGTTTTTGGTGTTCCGGACCAACAAACTTTGAATGAACCGACTGTGTTGCGGATGCAGGGAGCGACTGACCTGGCGAAGCATGTGTTGTAACGCCCGCTGCACACTATGTATTAAGTGCGGGCCCCCAGTTGGGAGTGCTGCGCCAGTTGCTGATGCTCATCGTGCATGGATGTGCACATGCGCTCCCAACCCGGCAGACAGACAGCGTTCGATAGATTGTATCATCCTGTATGCGCTGTTATCCCGATTACGTATGCACTGTTTGCGGTATATGGCAGTAGTGTTGCCGCTGACTCTTGCTGCCTCCAACAGCAGTAGTAGATTGTTGATGGTGTGAGGGCAGGGGTGCCGCAGGGATCCCAACATTACATCCTCATGCACGTTGATGTAAAGTAACTAGGGGATAGGCGCTTGCCGTCTGATTTTCTGTCTCCTGTGCCGATCTTCTGTGCATGCCTGTTTGTGTACCTGTTTATCCAGAGGCATGTGGGGAGCAAGCTGGGGTGGTGGCAGTGGCGATTGCGTGCTGCGGGACTGGGGGGCTTAACATGTGCCGACATGGCGGGGATCAAAGGGTGAAGGCATTGAACGAAAACGGATTACCCGAGTGGGCAGGTGGTACGATGTAACTGTACTTAGCTCCAGAAAGGAAGGTGCAAACTGTGTGACCTGGAGGCTGGGCTTCGGGAATGTTATCGACGCTTTGGATCTATTCATGTCACATGCATGTGGTGATGGCAGAACAGCGTGACTCAAGTACGTCATAGGGCGCAGTAAAGTATTGGATGGCGCCGATCTCCGTGTCCGCTCAAGTCAGGATATTTGTGAGTGCTAGCTTGTTTCGAGTTTTGAGGACAAAGCGTTGCTTCACGCACGAGTGCGTGTTATGCTGCGTGCTCATATCAAATCTCCAGTTCTCAGATGCTAGATGCCAGATGTAAATCTGATGCTGTTCCCTTCCCACGAATGGGAACCGGACGGACCAACCTTGCAGTTGGGCAACCGGACGGATTATCTGAGGTAGCGGGGGGCCGGATGTCGGCTTTGACAGGGTAAAAGCGAAAGGACATGGGTCCTAAGATAGGGTGAGGAGATACCATGGCCTATAGCGAATTACGGCCCCCTCCCTGTGCACAGAAGCTATGATTCTGAGCTTTGGGGCTCAAGGAACTGGTAAGCGATCAAATCGGTCATTAAGAGCTACTATGCCATGTCATTAGGCCGGCACATTTGAGCATGTAAGAAAGACTTTTTTTATCGTCACAAATATTACATCGGACCTACACACGCCTACACCAACAAGCGCGAGCTAAGCACCGAAGCTACTTGGCAAAGGCGCACTTCCATATATGAGTTCCATTCATATATTCCATTTCTTCCATGTAAGAGTTCCATTTCTTTATCACCGGCGCCGCGATAACTATCTTCACAGGCCTTCGAGCCCTGCTCCCAGGCATTTCGCTGCTGTGAAAGGCATTTCAGATCAAGTCCCTCAAGGGTGGCTATGTGCACCTCCATGGGGTTTAAACAGAGGCCCAGCACGCACGCGCCGCCATCATTCCGCAATCATTCAGGCATGTTTGCCCAATTGAAAGCCCCTTCAGTGCCCGCCCATGCTGCGCCTACACCAGCTGATGCCCGTCGCACGTGTCCACGCATTCCTGGTTACGTCTGCGTTCTGTCGCCATCGGTCACCACTGCCCCTCACCCCAACGGAATCTTATCCACCGCTGTGCACTGCTTCTGTTATTGCTCATGCACTTCCTGTGGACACGACTCCTGTTGCCGTTGTCCCTGCTCCCTGACATACGCCGTATACTTAGCCGACGAACCATGGCACTTAGCAGCTGGGTACTTGGCCGCATTCTTGAGGATCTTGCTCAGCGCCGCCCGGCCCAGGTCCACTCCACACATATCCGATAATCGCAACTACAAGCACCGATCGCACGACAGCATAAAATAAGGATCCACAGAAAGGAAAGAGGCGTGTGGAGGCGGAAGGAGAAGCAGCGCGCTGGATCCAGGGCCGGTAGGGCAAAGTAGGTAATTTGATATTGTGTAAAGAGGAAAAAAATCCTACAGAAAGGAGGCATGGCGGCTGTATGCGCGTGTCATGTTCACATGGGGCTTCGTGCACACACAAGTCCCCCGGCCCACAGTCCCTTATTGTTGCCCTCAATCTTATCTACATCAACCCCTTGCCACTCAGATCCCACCAGGTACAGCAGCACGTCCGCCAGCTCCTCTTCAACCGCCTGCCGCTCCTGGTCGGAGAAACCCGGCAGGCCGCGGCCCGCCTCCGCCTCAGGTCGCCACTGGAATAGCTCACACAGCTCCCCGGTCTCCCCGACCAGCGCCAGGATCAAGTTCCGTGGCGTGTGGTACTGCAGCCGAGACAGAGATGGGGCTCGGTGGGGTTTTGAAAGGGAGGACGGAGGTAAAGAAGACAACCAGCAAGGACAGGCTGAGCGTTTTAGCAGCGAACGGCAGTTAGTTGAAGTACCGGTACTGGTGGCTACAGCGACAACAGCAACGTAATCGATCTGAATGGAGGGCCGCGTCGTCAAATGGATGAAATGCCTCCATCATAGAAGGACACTAAGTCCGCATTGTATGAGGCACCGGGCGCCTCAATCCACGCAGCGTGCAAAGTGCCGACGTATACGCGTTCCAGGTGACGGTGGCTCATTCATCGTTATTGGCGCCATCGCGTCTGAAACTTTGGCCCTTATGCTACCTCAGATTGACCGACCTGGTCCCAGTCACGCTCCAGGGCGAACTCTGCAAGCCTACCCCGTAGCTCCTCCAGAGTCACATCCGACCACTGCCTTGGAGGATGGCTCTGGAAGGGGCCAGGATGAGAACCCTCTGGCGGGACTGGTTGGGCGCCGCATTTGGCAGTGCACGTTGGCGATTGCTCTTCCTCTGCAGAAACTGGACGCCCACCGACTTGGGGTGCCGCTTCTTGCTGCATTCCTATTTTTTCTGGTTTCACTCTAGCTGCGCTTTTTTATCGGTCTTGAGATGTTTGCTGGAAGGCACCGACTTTATGCAAACAGAGGATATCTTGTTATGTGCGTCAAAGTCGGATTGAGTATGATTGCCTCCATTCGCAGGGTTCAAGCCTTGCTTATTATGAGGTTAGAGGTGATTAAATCGCGATCGATGAAAATTGTCCAGCCCTCCTGCGAGAAAGGCGGGAGATAGCGAGACAAGGCAACACCGCGCGATTTTGCAAAAACTTGACAACAAGCTGCCGCGTAATACTAATTGCCACTGCTTAGCGCCAAACTGCCAGTGACTTCCGAAATTTTGATAGTTTCATTTAATTTTCTGCATGCGGCCGTTGTTTTAACCGCCACAACCAACCTGCGGCTGCGCCCCGTGCTCTGAACCGCTGATCCCGCACCGGTTGGGAGCTTGAGGGATGGTGGTACATATGTATTCGCAGCATCTATCACTAGATATGAAACTTTACTCAGATTTTGCACCAATTCGTTTCCAGGTGCCCATGCATTAGGCCTTCGGCAAATACACGTCAAGTCGTTACATGTGAAGGGCCATTTCACACGGAAAGAGCCCCAGAGGGATATCTTGCTGGTGTAAACGGAAATGCTCATTGGGGAAAGGCATCAAAGAATTCGATTGGGGGTAAGGGCGGAACATCACGCCCCGCCTGCGCCATGCGGCTTCAAGGTGTGGACCTTCCCCCGGGGGCTAAGAACGCGTGCCTGTGACGTTTGCGACACAACATTACCTGAGACAGTGCTGGAAGAGGCATCTCTTGCACCTGCTGGGGCGAGACGACGGAGGCAGGGACCAGACTTTACAGACTTTTCGGCTCGGACACTTCGAAGTGGAAGCAAGCGAGACGTTCACTTCAATGCTACTGGTAGTAGAGCGACGGATAGAGTTCTGGGCTTCTTGTGGTTCACAGCAGACGAATATAAACGGTGTTCGGTTCGGCGTACCCGTTGTGGCGGGCAGTGGGGCTGTGGAATGTGTACGCTATGCAGTCCCGGCTTCTGACTGCGACGTCGCCTTCATCTTAGGCATGGCATCATACCCCAAACCGTTTGCACGGAGGCCGGCTCCGTCCTCGTCTTCCTTTCACGGTCTTTCAACGACCTGTTGCACATGGTAAGTTACAATGATGCCAACTGCAACCGGGGCATTCAAAAAAAACGGTTAAGTAGACATCAACGGTACGACATCCGCGTCAACCCTAGTTGCGACAGACGGGTTTGTGCTGCGTCCAATGGGCGCGTTGGCAGCGCACGGAGCAGTACAGCACCTTGCGGCACCGGCTGCAACGTTGTAATGATGGTGGTGGGCCAAGCACGACGGCAGCTTGGCCGCCGCCCCCAGCGCCACTTTGAGCATCGCTCCATGCGCTCCCACTGTCTGAGGCCGCCATAACGCTCGGAACAAGGCCAACCGCGCCTGACCCCTGTGAAGCTGGTACAGAGACCGATGCACTTGCCGAGTCAACTGCAGAGACGGCGGGGGGTGCACATTTCGCCAGGTCGGGATCGATGGATGCCGTCGCTGTGGGCATACCAGCCGCCGCCACAATGGGTAGATTGGCAGTTTGGATGTCCTTGGGCCCGCTGCTGCAGCCGCTGCCCCAGTGACCAAGCATGCCGCAATTGGCGCAGTGCTGCTGCCGCAGTGGTCCGGAGGGCGTAGGTGCGGAGCCAGGGGCGGCAGCAGCGGCCGGTCTCCCCCCTCCACCGGTCCTTGCCTGGGTGTCAGCGTCCGTGGTGACCGGAAAATCCTTGGTACTTGATAGCTGCTCCAAAGATACACGCCGCAGTTCGGCTGTTAACCGCTGTGCCGCCTCATTCAAGGCTCCTTCAGTTGCTGCAGCTTCTGATCCTTGTACCGCTCTATCTGCCAGAGCTTGGGCAGCTTCAGGATTCACTGAGGCGGCAGCTCCGGGACCAGTGAGAGGGATTGCCCCAGGGACAGGCGGCTTGTCACGTATGGCACGCATCTTGTTAAGGCGATCGAGGCGAACCCTGACCCCAGCCAATAGCGCACGGAGATCCCCAGGGTTAACTTCTTCAGAATACAATTCGCATACCGGCGAGGTTAGGAATAAATTTACATGTCCCATAAATGTGTCGTAATGCGAAATTGCTTCATCCAGGAGGTGCCCTTTATCGGCAGCTTCACCTAAGGAAAGCTTATCGAACGCAGCATTGAGGAACTCAACAGCGTTTTGAGGATTCAAATCCTTAATGGAATCCATCAATCTTTGCCGTGATCTCCACGGACATTTCGTGAGGGAAATGGGCAAGATAGATAACAGGAGGTGTCGATACGGGTTCCTGCCCGTACGGAACTAACTGCACAACAGACACAACCATGTGCTACGAGCGTTGAGGCACAGATGTCTTTCTTGCTGTCAATCTTTTGCTCGGCCATGGATTTAGATGACGGAGAGCGATACGCTGCCGCGGCGTTATTCACGCTTGCGCTTCACACAACGCAGGTCAGGAATGCGGTCTGTTATGGTTATTGCACGTAGACATTCATCCGGAAACACGACAATAAAGACGATTTACTTTGATGACGTGGAGCGCATCGTATCTTAGCTACCAAGGTTAACCGTTGACACACGGGCTGGCATGCACAGGTCGAGACTGGCGTGGATGAAGTCGGTAACTGCCTAAGCGCATGCAAATCAGCTTGGGGTAAGGAATGCAAGTATTAAGCTCTTGTTCAGCTACAAATACCCAAATCCTAAGCCCTTGTCGCCCTCGCAGGTTGCCCGGATGAGGAACTGTTCGACGACCTCATCTGCGTGCCCGAGGATGAGCCGTGGCCAGGAATGGAGGTCTGCCAGACATCTGTTTTTACCATTGAAGCACTCGAAGTCTAATTTCCAACTATCATACTTTCTTCCCATCCGCCCTTTCCTGACCATAGGTGCCCAGCGGCTTCTGGGGTTTCGACTGCTGCGCCCCACACGGCCTGTGCCGCCGAGTATATCACGCTCTGGGCATTACGGAGGCCCGCTGGCCGGGTGTGCCTTGGGCTGGTGTGGGCAATGTGGTCGATCGGGTTAGGGCTGATGCAGCCGGCTCGGCTTATCCCAAATACCTCACGATTACAGCAAGCCAAAACTTCAAACCCATCACATTATCCATAAGTCTTATGCTGTAGGCCCCGCGCAATCAAAATGATTTCCCTGAAAGTTCTTTTGGATGAAAGGTTTTCCTTCATAGCCTGGCATCCATGCGCCGCGCCTTGCGTGTTACCGTGCCCTCTCCACACACCGCACCCCATCCGCTCCCTCAGGGCTCCTCAAGATGCCTGAAATTTCCAGTGCCACATCCGTCCATGACGCGCGCGTGGCCCTGGTGAGACTGGTCCGCAGGTACGGCAGAGTCAACTAGCACGACCGCAGCGGACGCAAACTCGCAATACCATAGGCTCCCGAGCGAAAAAGCAGCAGCGGTATTTGCGAATACTGCGGTTGCGTGTGCAGTTACGGGTTTGCAGCAGGGCAACGCATCGTCCTACCGTTATTTTTCCGATCACGGAGCATCCAGGGTCGCCCTCATCCCAGCTTCGCGCCGTCGCGTGGCACGCGCGCTGTCTCTCTGGCCGTGTCTTTCTGCAGGTACGGAGCCCTGCTGGACCCCGCCGTTGCACCGCTGACGGATCGCGCCGTGTCTGTGGATTTGGGTGACGTAGAAGGCCGTATGCTGGCGGCAACGGAATCAGTAGAGATGAAAGACTTACAAACCTCGCCGTGGGAAAAGCAGCAACGGCAGGAGGAGGAGAGGTTGATTCTAATGGCAGCGGATGATACAGAGGGCTCACTGAGCAGGACTTCTAAACCGGAGGCAGATGCTCTGGTACGCGCCCATGGGACTGGCGAGGAGGAGTTCCAGCAAGGCGCTGCGGCGGCTGAGGGGGTGGGGAACGCGGAGTCCTTGAGCAGGCCTTGGCTGAAGCAAGACCCTGAAAAGTCCGTGGCATCGCCTCCAAGGGTGGCCAGGTGTACAGCACAAGTATTGGCTGATGCTGGCGCAGCTACTTCCAACGAAGGGCCGGTGGAGCTGGCGCGCGGTGAGCGTGGAGAAGTGGATGTTCAAATGGAAGACGACAGCGCCAACGGCAATGGAAGAGGCGGCGGCAGTGCCCCTCCGGCGTCAGGCGCCGCTGCCACTGCCTGCCATGAACCCACCCATCGGTCTGTATTGGCGCTGTACGAGCTGATTGGCGCGTGCTTGCGCGCCTCGACCTCTGCCGGCGACGGCGTCGACGAGAACAATAATGTGGCCGCGGGTATGCGGGCATCAACGGAAGGTCAAGAGGAGGCACCCGGCATGCAGGCTCTGGCATCCGGGACTGCAGCACACGGGAAAGCGGAGCAGCAGCAGTCGACCGCCGCAGGGGGGAGTACTGCTTACGGTGGTTTAGGGGGTTCAGGACGAGCGGGGGACGGCGCCAAGGAAAAGAGCGGCCGCTTCGGCTTCTTTAGCGGCAGGCTGCTGGGCAGCAACAAAGGCGCCGGGGCCAGCAGTAGCGGCGGCGACGGCATCGGCGTCGGCGGTGGCAAAGGCGCCGGTGCACCGGCGCCAGTAGCAGATTTAGAAGGGGCCCTCCTCCGGGTTGTGCGTATGCCGCTGGTCCGATGGTAAGGCGCCAGGTCGGCGGTGCTCAGGTAGCGGGCTTCCAGGGCGTTCGCGGTGAAGTACGCTTACCGGTACGCAGAGTCTTTGAGCTGTAGTCCTCAAAAGTGTGCGCACCCAGGTCTATTGACTGCAATTAGTAAAGCTCCTTCTTTAACCTACACAGCTGGGACGTTTTCACTCTGCTCATCAGCTCATCATCTACGGCTATACATCGTTCCTTATCGCCGAATATAAGGCTTGGAGGCTGAGTCTGTTATTCTTGGTTCCCTGTACGAATTACTGCGGGGTCGCTGCATTTTCGCCGGTTCGTGGCTGCCGTAGGTACGACGCCCGCGCCCGGGTGGCGCTGCGGCGCCTGTGCCACTGGCTGCATATTCCCGCTCCGAAGATGCATGCCATGGAGCAGATGTGGGCGCTGCAGCTGCTGAGGCTGCGACCCGACGGACAGTCCAACGTAACTGCGGGCGCAGGCCCTGCCGGGGCCACGGCAAACGGGCCGCGCTACCTGACATACCTGAAGATCTCGGCGGGGGCTCTGGGTGGTGCGGCGCTGCTGGCCCTGACAGGTAGGATTTGAAGGAGGGCCCGTCTTTTGAGCTCTGAAAGGCGAGAAAGGTAGAGGCCCTCGGGGTCATTGTTGCTGCCGTGGCCGCACCAGAGGCCCTCGGGGTCGTTGTTGCTGCCGTGGCCGCACCAGAGGCCCTCGGGGTCGTTGTTGCTGCCGTGGCCGCACCAGAGGCCCTCGGGGGGAATGCCATTCACATGCATGCCAGGTGCTATATTACTAGACCACGTCAGGCCACGAAGGACGGAGATTATCAAGTTTGCTTTAGGCCTTCACGCTGGTGCATGCATTCAATCATGTGTGTAACGTGATTTGGTTTCTCGAAACGTGTTTCTCAGGGGGCCTGGCTGCGCCCGCAATCGCCGCCGGTCTGGGCAGTGCCATCATGGTATTCGGGGGCAGCGCCGCCGCCGCCACGGCCGTCACCACTCTCGGGGCCACTGCAGCGGGCACGGCGGCAATAACGGGGACGTTTGGAGTCATCGGCGCATCGCACGCCGGTTCCAAGACCGCAGCGTTGTACGGTACGGTCATGTGCTCACGTGGAAGTGTGGCTTGCATGGGGAACGAAGTGCAGAGGCGCGACAGAGCCGTGCGTGTTTGTGGGCACTCTCAGCTGCAGCAATGATAAGTTTGAGTTCGAGGTTTGCGTCAAGATGACCCCGATACGTGCCTCCCTTGGCGTCTGCGTGACGCAATGGGTGCCGCGTTTTGCCACAAGGTGCCGCCATCCATTCCGCGTCCTTCCTCTGTCGTTTGCGAGGCCGCGTTACTAGTTAGCGGTCTAGGGTCGTGCAGCTAGCGTCAAAGCGTCCCCGAATGCTGCAATGTTTTCTGAGCCGCTGCGTGTCCGTGCGTGTCTCTGTGCTTACAACTCGATGTCGCACAACCCGCCTTCCTTCCACATGCGTTGAGTACCTAATTGGGCACATGAAAGCGACACCCACGGCGGTTCTGTTCAAATGTCTTCCATTTTGCAAATAGGCTTCTTTGGTTGTGCGCCTTTGGGCCCTGTGAAAGCACAGCAGGTGAAGTGCGGGAATTCGGCTTTTGGAGCATCTCCGCGCCCTTTATCTTGCCGCCCCCGCCGTCGGCGGCGGATTGTCCGGAGGCCAGTGGCGACGACGGCGGTTGCGGCGCAGACACTATTGGCGTTAATGACCCGTCGGGCCCATCCACCACGGCCGGGGGCGTTGTGAGCAGGTGGAATAGCTTGTTCCGCTGGGGATCCAACAGCACTAACAGGGCGAATACGCCCGGTGCGTTGCATACGCCTGGATCGCTTCTGCAGCCGTTGGCGCCAGAAAGTGAGACAGCTAAACAAGTTGACGGGCAATGGATCGCGCAGCCGGCGCCTCCAAACCTGCCTCCACGCCTGCCTCCGCTGTCGCTGCCGCGGCGGCGGGAGGTATCAGAGCCAGGTAACGTGAGGCAGAGCGGGCCGGGTCGCGCAGCCAATGTGCCTGTACTGTTCCGGGGAGCCGGCGCCAGCAGCGATGCTTCACTGATAGCTACCGCAGCGGAGCCGGCGCCGGTGTTAGCACGACAGAGCAGGAGCTCATCCACGGTGTCACGTGATGGGCTGTTTATACCCGCGGATCTGTTGGCTGAAGATGGCGATGAGGATGGCGGTGACGGTAACAGCGGCGGCAGTGGCGCCGGTGGACGCATGGCCTTATATCCAAGCCATCCAGCGGCTCTGTTTCGTCACGTCCCCATGACGCCTTACCCACCGCCGCCGGCGGATGATGACCCGGAAGCACTGGCACTGCCGCTGACGGCAGTAGCTGCGCCGGCAGGGTTTCCCGCAGCAGCGGCGGACCGTCTATCAGCGTCGTCTGTAGCGTCAGCATTAGCACCGAGAGTTCGCAGCCGTGGCGCCAGCGACGGAGGTGCCTTCGGCAATAGTGGTGGCATCCGGCAAGTCAGGGCGCACCCGCTCAGGGACGACACCAGCTTAAAACAAGCGGATGGTGGGGGAGCTCCGTCAGCAGACGGCCGTAGTGTTTGCGCCACCGCAACCTTACGCAGCCGTAGCGTTACCACTTCCCTGGGAGACGCGGCGGATCCTAAGCGCAACAACACTGAGAGCATTAAAGTGGTTGAAGGCAGGGACGAGAAGTCCTACAACCGCAGCGAGGGGGTGTCCTGCAGCAGGGCGCATGGTGATGATGAGGAAGACAGTGATGGCGACGGCAGGGACGCGGAGCCGGCGGCAAGTGAATGGGACGCGGAGCTGGCGGCAAGCGACCGCTCAGCGGTGCGCGCGCACTTGGCCAGCGCTGGCCCCGAAGGGGCATTCGTGGAGGCACTGCTGGCGGAGCTGGACGCGGAAGCGGCGGACCTGGACGGCAACAGCAGCGGCTCTACGGAGACGCCGGCTGCTCCGGCAGTGGCGGCGACAGGTGCCACCTCCGGCTTGGGATCCTCATCCCGATGGAGCTGGTTTCGGAGCAGCAACAAACAGCTGAGGACGACCACCGGAGTGCCGATTTCCGGTGGCGGCGGCGCAACCGCGGCGGCGGTGGAGGAGAAGAAGTGGACTAAATGGATGGGCAAGGGCGAGCAGGCGCGGCCACTACTGCGGGTGCCGGTTGACCCCAAGCGCATGGGCGAGTCCACCCTCGCCCTGACCATCGCCGTCAATGGGTAAGCTTGTTGGGGTGATACTGAGAGGCTTCCGTGCAAGAAGCAGACCCGGGGCTGCATCCGGTCTGTGAGCGCTGGGCTTCGGCTTAACGATGAGTAAGATGGAGATAAAAAAGGAAGGACTGGAGCAGCTGGGGACCATGCAATGGGCGCAAGCGGAGATGAATTTAGCAGACGCCGGGCCTAATCAGTGACATGAGAAGTGCCCAGCATAGGTTTATGTGTAGTACGTGCCGACCTACAGTGGTCCAGATTCAACTGCGTATCCGAGCAGCTGACCGCGGGCTGCTTAATGGCGCTGCTTCATACAATCGCTTGGGTCGGGATGGATGCGGGTGCACCTTATCTTACCACTACCTTCGGGCATAGAGTCATTTTTTATACTTAAGCCCAAGCAACTTACCTCAGCCCTACATACAACATATACCAATGTCGCATGTTGCCTACCAACCCCACCTCCTACACCCTCAATCGTATCGCGTCCCGGTTTTCCTTGGCCCCAACTCAGCTGGGTGAAGCAGCCGGAAGACTTTGTGGCCCCCTGGCGGCAGCTTCCCTCCAGCGGGCGGGAGCTATGGGCGCTGGTATGGGAGAGCGATGTGCTGCAGTCCTTGGGTGGGGCGCTGCGGCGCTTCATCCGGGATAAGGCCATAGAGGAGAGCTCCAAGATGGTGCTGCGGCTAGGCGTGTCGACGGGTGTGTGTTTTGGGGTTGGGATTGGAAATGAGTGGGTTTGAAGGGAGGGGGCTGGAAAGGAGGGGGCTCGTATTTGCGGCAACACCAGAGAATTGGGAGATAAGCTAGACATGTACAACAACTTCTGTACCGCACTACTGCTGCTTACGTTGCATGTGCCGAACGATGCGGATTGACCGCCTCCCAGGTGTGCATGGCTCAGTACTACTGGGGGGGATTATGGGGTGCGAGTACATGGCCTGTGGGTTGTGATCCTCCCACCGGATTACTGATTGTTCGATGAGAGGAAGTATGTGGCATCCCAGCCACAGCTCCTCCTCCCACGGCCGCCGAGGCCCGCAGACTCCAGAGCACACGATCGTCTTTTTCTGTGCGAGATGCATTTATACGCTTCCTCATCCTTACTCGACCACCTAACCCACCACCACTGCCAACCCAACTGACCCCCTCCGGACAGCGCTGGTGGCTGCAATGATGCTGCCGATGGCGGTCATAAGCGCTATAAACTTCACCATTGGAAGGTGCGGCGGGGCAGGGTCCCGGGGACGGGGGGCGATGGTGAGAGGCGTGTAGGAAGCGTTAATGAATGGCACGAGATGGTGGTCCTTTATGCGCTGGCCTCCTGCCTCACACGTTTACCATCCCTGCACACGACATGTGACGCGGCCGTATCTTTGCTGGCTACGGGACGTCGTGCAGTATGCTTGATGTTCATTTTCATCCTGCACAGCAGCAAATGGGCTCAATGTCGCCCAGCGCCTGCCAGAGCGGTTTCCAGCTGCCGCTATTTTCACTGAGCTGTAATTCAGTGTGTGCTGACTTCTCATCGACTTCCGTCCACCGCCCGCCTGACCATGGCTCTCCCTTTGTCGCTTCCACAGCTGCTGGCGCCTGGCACTGCGCCGCGCACAACTGGGTGGGCGCTGCCTGGCTCATATGTTGATGCAAGGGGCCCATGGGGACCGACCAGTGACGCTGGTGAGCACGGTGCACGCTGCCGACTTCACGCCATGGGGATCAGCGGTGAATCGGAAACATCAAACCCGTACCTGTCAAGGTTTAACTTGTCCTGATATGGCCGTGCAGGTTGAAATAGGTGGGCTGCCTAATAATATGGCAACCAGGAGAGAATTTCTTGGAACGGTTTTAGGGAAATGAGCTTAGGCAGATTGGATCATAACGCAAGTGGAATTAGGGAAGTGCGGTCGGCTCTGTAAGGACGCCGATTGCGATCTGGTGACTGACATCCCGGGAAGAAGGGGAACCGCAGGCCTGAAAGTTACAGTAGGGTATTGGGCTGCCGGGGCAGACATTATCCCGACTGTGGCCGGTTAGGCACCAGTCCGTCCACCACATCCATCACTTCACATTGCAACCACTTTGTACGCATCTCCTATGCCCACTCTCCTGCGCAATCCACTGCCGCTCTTTTGCGATTTAGCCTGCCGGGAACTTACACCGCCGCCCTTCCACAACTGCCTTCTGACCACCGCCTGACCAAAGGTCGGGTTCTCCATCGGCGCGCGTCTCATCTTCCACTGCTTGTTAGAGCTCAGTCGTTGCGGGGCTCGGGGCATAGTAGAATCAGCTGTGCTGCTGGGGACTCCTGTATCTGCCAATGAGGCGCGGTGGAAGCAGGCACGGGTTGCTGTGTCCGGCCGACTTGTCAACGCTTTCTCATCCAACGACTGGGTGCTGGGTGTGGTCTTCAGAGCGCATTCGAAGAACTCTTTGGTTCAGCGGGCCTCGGGGCTGGCCCCGGTGGCGGTGGCTGGGGTGGAGAACATCAACCTGTCATCCCTCATTGCGGGACACACGCAGTACCTGGAGAAGCTGGAGGACGTGCTGTGCGCGCTCAACCTGGTGGAGCACTGAAAAGAGGGATTAAGGAGGGAGTATCGTAGGGGCGGTGTTGACCGTAGGGGCGAAATCGAGGTGAGGAGTGAAGGGAACGCTGAACGCTGGATATAGGAGAGGGCCCAGGATGGATTGAAATGTGCGCAGGTAGGTGGCCTCTATGCACTAACATTAACGCAATTTATTTAAACACTGCCTGTGATGGGCAGAGTAATATGGAACTGGGTCGGCAGCATGCTTGACATCACGAGTGCGGTTATAGGTACAATATGCCTGTTGAGATCTGGTGAGGGATCCCGGACATTGAAGAGCTGTCAGGAACTCACTGTTCGAACTCCCAATAAGTTCGCCGGCGACGAACAGTGAGGTGACCGGATGGGAGGTAGGAGTTCCTCAGGTGCATGCTCGGCACCTAGCGAGGCCACACTGGAGGGTCGGCCAAAAGTTAGAATAATGGATGGCCCGGGCACAGGAAAGGCGGGAGGAGGGGAGGCAGGGAAGGGGCTACATTGGCGAAAACTAGTTAACCGCTGGAACCCAGACAGACATGGGCACGGACTAATTTGCAGATGGAAGGGAACGGAAATGCGTGTATAGGCTCGGGCGTAGAAGTGCTATGTGATCGAAGTAGGACAGGTTCCAGCCCAACAGGACAAGGTGGGGTCCAAGCATTCGACCTTTGGAGCATGGGATAATTGCGAAGAGGAGGATTAGGCGGTTAATTATTGAAAAGTATCCATCCAGCATGAACGTGAACGTCAACGTGGTGATGAGCCGTGAAGACAGGGTGTCGGCGGGTGGCATGGGTCAGCACCTACAGGCGTGCGGGCGGGAGGGCACAGCATCGAGATGCTGATCTTCATTGTTTTATTGGTCCTTTTGAGGAGGGGATTGCAGTGTATTCTGCGAGCGACAGTTGTGAAGGCATATGGAAGAAGTAGCTTGACGCGTGGATGGATGAGAGGGAAAATGACGCGCAGGGTTTACGCGCTATGTAGTTGAGTGGAAGCGTACTGGTCATGGAGGGTGGCGGTTGTGGGTGCGTGGTACTTCCATCCTGTATCTGTTGGTCCGACGTGGGATGCCACGAGGTCATTTCGGATCAACATGACAGCCTCAACTTGTTACATTTTCTGCTTCCATGCTTATAAAGGATGCATGAGATTTACTATCTTGCTTGATATTCTTACCGTTCGTTGTAATGGTGCCTACCTAAGCATAGCATTACCACGAGCTCCACAAACAGCAGAACCACGGGGGCTCACTCATCCACGCACTTGCGCACCCAGCACGCAGCTTTGCTCGTGACATGATGAACAACGTTCACCCGATGCTCGCGTGCACAGGCACGCATAAATACCGCACATCGTAACATATCATAAATGTCAACGAGCTATTGCCGCCGTGTATCACCGTTGCCCTTAACTCAGCTGAAGCGCGGTACAATAGGGTTGTGCATGCCAGATCTGCAGTGACCGGCCGGGTCCTGCCGCTTGAAGAAGCAGTTGACGTCCTCATATTCGAACGCCGTGCAGAGGCTAAAGCTGCTCCATGGCCAGTGCCTGCGCGTTGGTGGGACGCTGCTTGGCTCTGCATGATTGAGCTGAGGCTGCAGTCGTACAGTTGGCCATTGGTGTGTGATTGCTTGCGCGGCACCAGCTTGGATTGGCATGAAATATAGAGCCTGTTCACCCCAGCACCTGTGCAGCCAAAAAGCATAAGCTTCGTCGGGGACCAGTCGTCAGACCGAAAAGCATCGCCACAGACGAGCAACGCGCCCCAACGCCCTCCCTCAGCTTTTTTAAGAGTCGAGAGGGAGGTCTGAAAGCCTTGGTTTTCATGCAAGCTGCTTGGCGGCTAATTTAAAGCCCCAAAGCCCCCTAGAGCAACCGCCCCGTGATGCGGGCGAGTTCATAAGCCCCTTTTTGATGGCTCTGCGAGAGTGGGTTAGGTCTTCGAGCCTGCGCAATATCCCGTAAGACTGTCAAGGTCATGAATATGAGATTGGACGCGCCCAAATAAGAGGGGCATTAAAAGTTCCGCGCGGCCTGGGTGGGGAACATCGTACGTTAGAATACTGGGGACCAAACATTGGCTAGGGCACACCTGGGCGGGTTTGACCTCCATCCCCAATCCAGATCAGTGCACCCGCTAGCTTGCATTGCTGCGGCTCCTTCATCCGCTCCTTCACCCCTCCTGCTCACACTTACCCGGCACGATATGCTTTGTCTTCTTCGTTAACCCGCTCGTGGCACCCTCAATCCAACCCTTCCTCTACAACATGACATACTGCTGCGTTAGGAATGCATGCCTCTGTCTGGTGTCAGGCTCTGTCGGAGGCAAAGAAAGATGGTCCGGATGGTCGGAGGCCGCCGATTCGGATCACACGGTGGTAGGGCACGTATTAGGCTCCCAGAACGCAAGCCGTTCCCCTGTTTTGCTACACTGCAAACGGAGAAACGCTAGAATTAGAATGAGAAGACAAGGAAATAAAGGCATTGGAAGACATTTAATGGTGATACACTTGGTTGGCGCGATTTTGTATTGTATGTGGTGCGTTTTGGAGTTTTTTCGTAGATGAGTTTGGTAGGTCCATGTAAATCGCGTTGAATCATTCCCCGTTTTATGTTCGCCCCTGTTTGATAGACACAATCGGACATCTGATCCTTCTTTGTATAACGTCGCCCGGTTGTAATTCATTATGGAAGATCTTAGAATGGCAACATGCAATGATGCCCGGAGCTGCGCAGGTGCCCGTTCGCCCGTGCACAATGGAGCATGGAATACGCCTGACAACAAAATTATCCGTACATAGTTTGCTGCATTTGTTACAATACATAATGTTATAAATACAAGCTGAAAATATTGTGAGTGTTGCAGTTGTTCATCCGGACCGTAATCTTTCAATGCACATCTGGGTCCGACGGCCCATAGCAGCACTCTGATACCGGAAATGCTAGTCCAGGGTAATTTATACCTGGTATGTAAGTCATTGGAAATGACTAGGCATCTTCCAGCTTGTGCATCTGTAGGAACATCATTGAAGGTAGGCGTAGCCGGCCACGCCTCCGCGGGCGAACGACCACGGGCACCGTAAAGTGCACATCACTGCATCGTTGTAATAAGATGTCCAAACAAAGATTGTTTCATGTTATATCTTACTAACTTTTGATGGACTGGAATTACGCATTTGCCCTTGCGCAGCTGAAACAGCAGCACTGTCAATCTTCACAAGAGGAATCAACAATGAAATCTAAAAGTAATTCATATAATCCAACTAAGGAAGCGACCAAGGTTAAACGCTGTCAGGTGATTCGTGTTGCGCAGCCGCGCAGGGCTGAGCCGAGGCGTCGCCGGGGTACGCGGCAAGCAGACCGGTGTTGCTTGTGCTGATGATAGCGCTGCGCGAAAATTGATCAAAAACGCAATACTTATAGTTTGATTTGAATGCTGTTTTTAAGATGCATCTTAGTATGTTGAGCCGTGCGGTGATCTGTACCGATTTACGCGGATCCTTTGAAGGTTTCGTCCTGTTTCGTCTGGTTCCGGAGATTATGCTGACATCCGCCGCGCCTACCATTGCTCAATGCCAGGCCCCTTCTTGTTTTTCATTGATTCCGCCATCCCTGTTACTAAGTTATGTAGGCTCTTTTCATGTGCAGTCGGTTAGGTTCGGCTCGAAAGGTTCCCATGACATCCGCATCGTGTTTATGTCCTAACAATAGTCTTAACCCCGTTTTTCAATCCAGGCGGATGGTTGCATGGCTGACCTATCCGGATTACGGCCCTATTTGCGGCGTTACCATGTCTGCGAGGAACACATTCGGTCTCAGGTACGTCAGTATGCGCATGCGTCTCTAGCTGGAGACAGTGCCCACGTCGATCTGGGCCCCGTACTCAAAACCGAGACTCATCTGTGGCGTCCACTAGACATTCATCTGCTCTTTATGTTCCTAAATTGTCATTCTTGGTCAAACATGCGGTTGGGGCCACAATCCCAACCGCACCTTCACAATGAGGAGGCGCATCACGTCCTAGAAAGCTGCGTGACGCCGCTCGACTTGCCCTTGCGGCAAAAAGATCAACTTTTGGAAATGCCAGCTTTAAAAGGGGGCATAGCAGGCCAGGGAGACGCGTTGTGCGTTCCGCATTGCCTCCATTGGCTGGCACCGATTGTACACGCATTGCTTGGGGTCGGTTCTTTGTATGACACGCTCGATGCATCCACGGCAGCTTTGAAGCTAATCACCATATGGATCTACAGCGTCTTGTCTTCCCTTGTCTTCCTCTCGCATCACAGACCGTGGTTATCAAAAGCCGTCAAGTCCGGTTCTGCGACCAGTGCAGCACGTTCCACCCAATCTCACATTTCGATGGGTGCCGTCGGTAAGGTTCGGGTTTTGGGGTGAAGCGACTCAAGGATCTGAGTCAATACGCCTTCGGATTCGGCTGCAAATGGTTCATTCCGTCAACTGCACTTCGTAAATTTTCCATAGTGGCAAGCTTCGGGTTCCACGATCATGTGGCTTTCACGGGGCATCTACCCTTTAGCCTCTTTTTATCCTTGCGACATTTTCTACAACATGCATTTACCCTGAACGACCTTCATTCTGGAGGTGAAACCCCCCTGCCACCTTACACCCTGTTTCGCACACAGGACATGCCGTCAGAAACTGGCGCACAATCGCCAGAAGCGAAGGGCACGCAGGTCTCAGAGTGCCGGCAACAAGCTGGATGCGAAGCAGGGCACAATGGCAGGCTATGCCCTCGCATCTGGTGGCTCCCTATGTGCAGACGACTGCAATGTGACCGCCCGATTGGCCACCAGTGAGGTGTGCTCCACAGCCTCAGTTTATGCCGAGGACACGCAGGACGCGCGCTTGCGGCTAGTGGATAGGGCTCCGGCGCCTGTAGCGTCAAGTGGACCCTGGCGGAGCGGGACTTGCCCGCAGCCTGAGCAGAGGTGGGAAGCAGCATCGTCAGTTTATGCCGAGGAGACGCAGGACACGCGCTTGCGGCTAGTGGATAGGGCTCCGGCGCATGTAGCGTCAAGTGGACCCTGGCGGAGCGGGACTTGCCCCCCGCCTGAGCAGAGGTGGGAAGCAGCATCGTCAGTTTATGCCGAGGAGACGCAGGACACGCGCTTGCGGCTAGTGGATAGGGCTCCGGCGCATGTAGCGTCAAGTGGACCCTGGCGGAGCGGGACTTGCCCCCCGCCTGAGCAGAGGTGGGAAGCAGCATCGTCAGTTTATGCCGAGGAGACGCAGGACACGCGCTTGCGGCTAGTGGATAGGGCTCCGGCGCCTGTAGCGTCAAGTGGACCCTGGCGGAGCGGGACTTGCCCCCCGCCTGAGCAGAGGTGTGAAGCAGCAACGTCAGTTTATGCCGGGGACACACAGGGCATGCGCTTGCGGCTAGTGGATAGGGCTCCGGCGCCTGTAGCGTCAAGTGGACCCTGGCGGAGCGGGACTTGCCCCCCGCCTGAGCAGAGGTGTGAAGCAGCAACGTCAGTTTATGCCGGGGACACACAGGGCATGCGCTTGCGGCTAGTGGATAGGGCTCCGGCGCCTGTAGCGTCAAGTGGACCCTGGCGGAGCGGGACTTGCCCGCAGCCTGAGCAGAGGTGGGAAGCAGCAACATCAGTTTATGCCGAGGAGACGCAGGACACGCGCTTGCGGCTAGTGGATAGGGCTCCGGCGCCTGTAGCGTCAAGTGGACCCTGGCGGAGCGGGACTTGCCCGCAGCCTGAGCAGAGGTGGGAAGCAGCATCGTCAGTTTATGCCGAGGAGACGCAGGACACGCGCTTGCGGCTAGTGGATAGGGCTCCGGCGCCTGTAGCGTCAAGTGGACGCTGGCGGAGCGGGGCTCACCATCCAGTCAATGGCGTGTGCAGCTCGAGAGAATGCATTGACTGTGTCCAAAGTTTGCGTCTCCATCTGTTGAATGTGCTCAGCACGCCTGCGACCCCGGGTGTCCGGTGGCCCAATGGCTTCAGTCATGTGGAGGTGCTATAGCAGCTTGGGGATTGGATGTAACCAGCGTGTAGCCATAACCTCGCAGGGAGAGGACTGCCATTAGCCTGCGGACCACATAGGGGGTTGATCTTCATGTTTGCATTGTAGGCCTGCCGCGGCGCAAACCAAGCGATGCGGCGAAGGCTGTGTATAAATTATACCAGAGCCGCATGCTTCTTGTTATTTAACCACCTGCAAGAAGATACGGGCCGGCCGACTAAATTAAGTTGGCAGCGGGCACACATGCACTCCCAACTTTGATCTCGAAGACAAACGATGCAAGATGTAACGATGTTAGTAAATTGGATTTATGCACGTAACGAAGGCTTCGTTTTCATGGCGGATATAGCTCGGATGGTTGTTTATGAAACGGGTGGCGGAAGCTGGCTAGAGAGTCGCGTAAATGACGATCCAAGCCCGTGCTTTGCCCACAAAGTGAGAAACGGCAGGACGCGTAGGATTTTAAATATACGAAATGATCTCCGCAAAGATTGGCTTGTAGATAGGAGAAACAGTTTGATAACTTGCTGAAAGTAACGATTATGCCCAGCAGCCGGCAGCGCAATTATCAAGTCCAGAACGTTTCAGGCATACCAGTTACATTTCATTATGGCTACATTCAGCATGTTATGGCTCTGCGAATGCTGTATGTACCAGACGGGTAAGACATACTGTACAAGTTCAGTTGGGTGCCCGTGCACCGCCGTCCACGGGTTTAAAGAAATTCATAATGTGGTGGACATAATGGTAGATGAGTATGAAATTCTAAGTCAGGCACATTCACCTTCCATTTAGTAAGGGATAAGTCGATAAGGACAAAGCAGTCGGGCGCTGGCCTTGAGCTGTATTATTTGGGCAACTCACAAAACAACAGCAGCCACACCATTTTCTCTTTTAAGATAGGAAAATGCACGCGCAATATCAATTAAGGCTGATACCGCAAGCGTCTCCCCGCGCGCGCGAAACAATCTGAAAGTAAATGGGCATTTTGTATCCTAATTTTAGGTATTAGGGTAAAAGTCAGGGGACATCCACATGACGTACAGCTTTTACGAGGCAGGGTTATCGCTTGGATTTGCCTTACCGGTACTGCACGGGGCCCTTGAGCTCGGACCTTGCGATGCTTGAGCGAAGACCTATTATTTTTGCTACAAGCCTTATAATTTAATCCAATGTGTATATGAACCTTCCATAAAGACGAATTCTGGAGGTTGTATCGGTTAGCAGGTGCCAAGTCGGGCGGTTCAGCGTATCCGGGAAGGCTTTCAGGTCCACTGCCTAGACGGAGAAGACAAACATTTGACATTGTGCTTGCTGTCTCAAATTGAGGACAGAATCCATCCGTTGTGCGGGCAG
Source organism: Volvox reticuliferus (assembly GCA_019650235.1). Lineage (NCBI taxonomy): Eukaryota > Viridiplantae > Chlorophyta > Chlorophyceae > Chlamydomonadales > Volvocaceae > Volvox > Volvox reticuliferus. The sequence continues at coordinate 1,168,241 of BNCP01000016.1, forward strand.
TTTGGCGCTGCGCGACTAAGCGAGAGGTCCTGAACTTAATAGTATCTGTTTGCGTTGCGCTAGTATTCTCAGCAATAACTTTACTTCTCAGTCGGCTGGTCTTTAGCGATATCAAGCCCAAAGCCCAGGCTTGTCCTGATTACTGGGCCGGAGTCCCATTTGCCCATGTAATGGAGCTGTTCGTGGACCCCATTATCTGGAAATGGCGTTACGTACTCCCATCCTTGGAGCTGAATTGAACCTGGCTGCGGTCAGCGGACGTAAAGTTGCTAGTGCCTAAGGCTTTCACACAAGAAGACGATCACCATAATGGATAACAACAGGCAAAAGCAGATCTTTGCAACCTCTGAACAGCCAGGTGCCGAGCAGCCCAGCGATGAGCATCACGCGAGCGGCTTTCAGGGCCCCCAGCAGCGCCACCAACCATCCACGCAGGACGGGGAGGCCAGACCACAAAGCAGTGCACCTGTTGCACCTGTCATTACTGATGTTGTGGGCAATCGCTGTCAGGTGTGTCCAAACTGTCCCGCAAGGGGCCATTTCACGACGGGCAAGTCACACTGCAAATTTAGCCTCTTGCAACACTGTGGTAGAATGGTGCGTTGGTGCCTTTATGTGCCTGACCTCCCTCGGAAAGCTTTCATGATCGCTGTAGCGCGGGCCCACGGGCCGTGCGCCCCTTGTTCACCACAAGACACGCTGGTACCGAGTCAACGCGCATCACTATGGTCTATTGCACCAAGCTATTAAGCTTGATAATGAGTAATGGCAGCTTGATTTTGGCGCTTTTGCCTAAATACAGTTGCACCGTCGGTATCGGCTTTGTAATATCAGCTTTGTACCGGGCATCTGGTTTATGTTTCGTCCTCACTATTTGCCCCACGCAGGCGGACGGTTGCATGGCTGATTTGTCTGGACTGCGGCGCTACTTCCGGCGCTACCACGTCTGCGAGACGCACATTCGGTCCCAGGTACGCTGAAACGCCCACATATTGGCGGTGCCTGCGGTTTCAGGGTTGCGCTTGTATCGGGGTCCGGTGCGGTGTGAAGATATCCACTTATACGCAAGATCCTCCTCAGCTACTATCTGGGTAGCTGTCCATAGCTTCATGGTCGTGTTCGTGTTCTGCCTGATTGCTGCGGGGTCAATTGCGCACGACCGCACTACACACGACGGCAAACATTTAGTGTTCCGCCGGCTAGTGTTGGCGGCTGGCAGATTGCAGCAGCTCGGTTGGTATAGGCGTGTTGAATGCAGATTAGGTCGCCAGCCGTAGCATCCACGAGGGATTGCATCTTGGGTCTGGTGGTCACACCGGCATGTAGTGTCATGAAGGCTGAAACTTTCACCCTTTCCTTAAGAAGGGTCGTAAGGTTGTTATCCTAGTCGGTGTTCGGCTAATATGGGTGCCTTCCTTGAAGGTATTCCCCCGTCAGGACGTTTTGTCACCCCTTGAGTAGTCTTTGCCAGAAGTGGCTGAGGGTCACCTGTCCAGGGTTTACACCTCCAAAGCAACAAATTTGGTTGAGTCTCTGGGCACTGTTATCCCGAACCCAGTGCACTCCTCTTAAGCTTTCCCTGGGCCTCATCGTGAAATCATCACTTAAGTGCTGTAGCATTGCCTATCTATGTGGCCATGGCTATTACATTTACCGAGCCGCCCCCCTTGGTGCCCTGCGATCTGTCTGCTTCGGTAGTCTGTGCAAATTGGCGGCCGAGGAGTTCGTTTCTGTGATCAGTGCAGCACGTTTCATCCTTTGGACTTTTTTGATGGGCAGCGCAGGTACGGTCTGGTCTGAATAAAGCATAAGAGTCTTTCGAGGGGAGCTAGTGAAAAAGGGCTTGCTAGGCGGATTCGACTATTGTTGGACAGGGAGAACTATCTGGCGTTCTTGTAGGGCCGATCCGCATCGTTGCTGCATACGTATTGCGATGGAGGAGCACGATGATAGAGCTTTCCTCATTCTTCTTTGGCTGCCCGTGGTATTTTGGTGCCCAGAAGCTGACACTGTCTAGCACTAAACCTATTATAAACTAAGAATGTGGGGCAAGGGGACTCTTGTAGCGGGACGGACCGTGCGAGCCTTAACACTGGCACCCTGCCTTGCCATCTCTTGCTTCCAGGACATGCCGGGATAAGTTGGAGCAGAACCGTTTGAAGCGTCGGATTCGTAAAGCGCAGAATGCTGGTCAGCAGGGTCATGCTACGGCTGCTGCCTTAGCTGCAGTCGCGGCCGGTGCTGTTCCTGGAGGTGGCGCGCAGCAGTCCGATGATGCTGATTCAGATGACCAGCCTGGCGGGATGCCGTTTGACGGTGATGACGCACCCATGCTGAGGGCCCAGGGCGGTCGCAATGTAGCACGAAAACGGCAAAGTGGCATCTCAGCGCCGGCGGCTCGGCGGCAGCAACCCGCGCCCCGGCAGAGTGCTGGTCCTGACGTCACCACGGCGCTCAAAGCACAACCCCTAAATGCGGGGCACCAGGGCAGGGCGGAAAGCCAGTCACCGGAATCGGAGGTTGAGGAGGGTGGCCGGCGGACCCCTGGCTCGGGATGCGGCCCCCGCGATGATACGGCAAGGGGCGCGATGGAAGTGACGACGGAGGCAACGGCTGCACGCATTAGTGCCTCCAACCCTCGCGTCCGGCCTGGTGAGCCAACCGGGTTCGCATCTGATTGGCCGCGTGTCAACCACCATGATCTACGCGACCAGGAGCACCTACAGGCGGCCTATGGCACCGTCCGCAACTCTGGAATGTACTCTCCGCGGAGCCAGCCGGAGCATCTGGGCCCACAGGGCCCGCCCGTGCTGCGGTCGCAGCCTTTCAAGGGCCAGTACGTGCCACCGTATCCGCAGCAACACCCGCAATCGCTTCCCACAGGCAACTGGGACATTGCGACGGGAGGCGCTCTTGCGTTGGAGCGCCTTACGCAGCCAGCGACGCAGGGGACATGGAGGCAGCATGGCGGTAGCATGCCAAACCTACCACAGGTTCGATGGGCCGGGGATCTGTAACGGGTATAGCATTGATCTGAACGTGTGTCCAGTATGTTCTATTCTTTCCTTGATGCATAGAATATATGCCGGCAGAAGACTTTCACTGGACAGGCGCCACAATTGGTAAGCCCATTATTTCGTCCTTGTCACAGGAACCATCGAAGTCACCGACGCTATGGCCGCCGGCAGGCGAGAACCGAAGTACCTGGCATTCTGTGCCAGCGGCCGCTTTACCTACTTCTGGCACGCAATCAGATAGCCACATGCTAACGGAGAGAGCGCTGCGCGATGGGGCTGGGCGGCTTACTGCCGGACCTCCTGTAAGCAATGCGGGTTATGAGGTGCAGCCGCCGGCTCTACAAGCAACAAATGGAGTTGGGTTTCATCTGCCGAACAATGTTAGTGGTTCCGAAGCCGGTTTTGGAGGCTCCGTTGGGCACCTGGGTAGGATGGCAGGCCGGTTGATCCCGCACATGCCCCGGACCAGCCAGCCCGGCCCTGAGCCCATCTCGCCTGCGACACTGGCGATGCCTAGCGCAGGTGGGAGCGGCGGTATTGACCTGCTGCCTGGGACGGACGGTTTGACCCCTGCACAGCAGGCTGCCCTCCGGTTACAGCTGGAAGCAGGACTGCTACCACCGTCGCGCAACCTGGTGGGATCATCTCAACCGCAGTCACAGGCTGGCACGAATGTGCAGAAGCAGTGGATGGCAGCGCCGCTCGACGCACAGCAGCAGCTGCTGCATCGGCAGGATCCCACGAGTTATGGGATGTCGGGATCGGGCGCGCAAGGTGCTGCGACCTGGACGGGCAACGGCATGACGCCCCAAGGAGGCTTGTGGACGCCCTCTCAAAGGCCGCACTTTGCGCCAGCTCACGTTGTGGGGGCTGTTACAGGCACGGCGACAACGGGTCTGTTTTCGGTGGGGCCCCAAGCCACGCTCGGTGATCGGCGCGGGTCCGCTGGCTCCTCTGTTTACACGGCTGATGAGGAAGCCCATGCCATGTGCCTGAATGAGCAGGAAGTTTCCAGCCTGGCAATGGAAGCGGTTGCAGTGGCTGCGGGCGTCCACGGCGGCACACAGCAGCAACCTATTGAGGAGGCACCGTCGCTCTTGAATACGCAGTCCTTCAAAGAAGATATCGACCGTGACAATGTAAAAGCGTTGATGTGGGAAACGCGGCATCGAGAGCAACAGCAGCAGCAGGTGCAAATTGTGGTGAGCATTCCCAACCATCAGCAGCGTCTGCAAGCCTTCCAAGGCGAACAGCGTGTTACATTGCTTGACCATATTCAGCAGGAGGAGGGTCAGCGATATTTCAAACTGCTGCAGCAACATCCGCACCAGCAGCAACCTTCGCTGCTGCAGCAGCATATGCGCGAACAAGGCTTGCAGAACAACGCTAACTTTGGGGGCGGGGACAGCTGGCGCGCGGCTCCGCAGCAAGCCGTGCAGTCTCAGCCACAGACACAATCCTGCCATCAAAACGTGCCAACAAACCCCTTTGGCCTGGTTTACGAGCAGCAGCGTCTCACGGTCTCGAACACCTATCCACTCAGCGTGTTTCATATGCAGGGCCCCGATGACCTGGATGCGGACACAGATTACCCGCACCTGCAGCTGGAGCAAGGCAACGCTGCAGGCGTGAGGACTGTTGGCCAGGGCGCAAGTAGCAAAGCAACAACAGTTGCTCAGCCACCATCGCTTGGCGGTGGTGGTGCACTGGCCGCTGCACCATGTCCCCCGTCGCCGGGGCCTCGTCCGCAGCACGCATGGCCCGGTGCCAGTGGCGTTTGGGGTTCTGCCAGCAGCAATGCTGGCGCCCCGCAGCCATCATTCGAAGCCCCGCCACCGCAGCAGCCGGAAGGTCCATCAGCCGTGCAACAACTTGGAAACAGCCTTGCAGGTGTTGCGCCCAGTGATCAGGAGCTTATCCTCAGCACGTTGATGAAGTTTGCAGCGCATCCACCACGCGCGGCGACAACAGGGCAAGAGCGGGGTTCAATTGGACTGCCACCCCCCCGTGACGGCCAAGGCCGCGGCTATGATCCAGCTTCAGGCACCGTCAGCGGTAACATGTATGCATTGCAGCAGGATCGCCATGCAGCACCTCAGCAGCAGGTGTCCCAGAGTGCGACAGTTGAGTTCATCTCAAGGCAGGACGCGGTACGGTACAATCCAAAGCCGAATATTGTTCCTGACGGCACACAGCAGGTGGCTCTTGGGGACAATGGGCTGCAGCCAATTGACTCTGTGGCTATCATGGACATGCTTTCGGATGGGCGCGGCAGCCTACAGCTTTTGGACAGTGTGGACTTCGCGCAGATGCATGACTTGCGCCCCAACACGATCCCAGCGATGGCGTCGGCAGAATGTGGAGCAGCGGGAGTTCAGGGTGGGCCTCCAACCCCGCCGCCTCATGGAGGCGACGGCTTCGCTGGCTGCCACGGCGGAATTGGCCGTGCGCCTGTAGAAGAGGACCGATGGATGGCCTCTTCATCAGATAGCCAGACAGTCGGTCCGTCCTGGCGCCAGTTGGGCCGCAATGTGGAGCATTACATGAACGGCGGGGAGTGGATGTCTTTGCCTGCGCGCGACGGATTGCGCGCATGGGAGCGGCAGCAGCCGCAACAGCAGGAGCGTAACGCTCCTTACAACGCCCTTTTGAGCGGTGAGCGCTTCATGCAGCAGCAGCAGCCGAACCCGCAGCAGCAGCAGCCACCGAGCTACCGAACACAATCATGGAGCCAGCAGCAGCCTGAGGATCTGAGTGAAGGTTGCCGCCCTCACGCGATGTATGGCCACCCGTGTAACACAGACGGGGGGCTGTTCACAGGGCCTGGTAGGGGCGCCGGGGAGCAGAATATGTCTCATGTGGCCCTGAAACTCAGCCATGCCCATCCTGACAGCTTGCCGCCTGATTTAGTACAAAGAATGCAAGATATGCTGCGCGGCGGAGGAGCGGCCGTCCTACCTCCAACTTTGCGTGAAGGTGTGTGTGCTTACTCAACGCAGGTATCGTCGAGTGTTCTTGAAGAAACGTGGCTGATCAAGTGTCACGGATGCAGACGAGAACTATATCAATGAACACTTGCGGCTTGTATGCCAGCCGCCGATAGGAGGGCTTCCAAGTTTCAAAATTTGCATCCGTATCTTGAAGATTACGGACAGTGAGAACGCAGTTAAGCTGCGATTTGAGCACCTGATGCACTGAATTAAGCTCACGGTCTTAAGCTCGGCACGCTCCATGCGAGCCCTCTTTCTCTTCCCGATCCTAAAATCACCATATCGCCTTCAACCAGCTATGAAGGGTATCTCTTTCCCGAGCGCTTGCAGGATGCGTGGAGGTGCTGATAGAGGTTCTGCACAGCTGCTCAACCTCCGAGCTTTGCAAGAAGCTTTTCCACCTGCCGGAGTTTGACGGCCCGAACTGTGCCAGCCTCAACCATGCAGCATCTGCGGCGATATCTGCCAGTGAGCAGCTGCGGGCATGGGTGGGCGCTGAGGTGTTCGACACCTGCGAGCGTGTCACGATGCAGCTCCTGGGAGGCCCGGTAAGAGGCAATGATGTAGTAACCTGTCGTTCACTGACAGGTGTTGGCAAAGTGAAATAGATTAGTGTTCCAAAGCGCATCGCTGCGGTGATGAATGTCCTCCTGCTGGTTATTCGCTCATGCCTGGAATCGAGCCTGTGCGGGCTAGGCCTTCACGGCCTTCAAACCCTTAGCGTTAGTTCCCATGAGCCTCGGTTTACAGTCGCCCGACCGAACCGTAACTGCAGGTGCTGGACTGCATGGTAGGCGCTCTGCCCAAGCTGATGCTATGGGAGACGGCTATGCATCAGGCCGGTCTGGGTTTTGCTGTGGACTGGCCAGACGTGCTAACACTACATGCCGGGCCACCGGTGCTTGTGGCAGGTGCGATGCTGGCGCTCTGTTTGCCTTGATTGGGCGATTTTTAAGGGCATTTTTTCCCGCTGCTGCTGCTGCTGTTGTTGCTGTTCCGCCCGCAAGTGTGCATCTCCTCTATGACGCTATCTTATTCCTCGCAAGCAATGCTGTGGGGCTTGTCCCACAAGACATCAGCCATGGCCCGGTGCTCCAATTTTGTGCAGATGCCGTCAAGGCGCAGGAAATACAAGCGCACGGCCCTGCTGAGCTTGGGAGCCGGCCGGAGGTTGTGCAACTGAACGTGCGCATCGCAGGCGGTGCATGCTCTCTCGGCACGGTGGAGGCGGTCACCGTCTTTCCAGAAGGCAGAGCCGTCGTCTCGGCGGTGGATCGTGCCGAGGAAGCCATATGTCCGGAATTCTGGCAGCAGCCCTCGGCCGCCAGGACGCCGTCGAGCTATGCAGCTCACACAGTTCCACAGATCCCCATCGCGCCTGCTGCAGACGTGGAGGTGCAGTTACTGCCCGACCTGTCGCAGCCGGAGGTACACGGGGATAACACATTTGCTTTCGCGTCGGCAACTAGGTCAGCCGGGCTCCCAAACAATACTCAGGGGCCATCCTTGCCGCAGCGTATGGGAAGCCCAGCTGGCACCGCCAATGTGACAGGACCGCCGTGCTTTGCCGTGGTAGCTTCGAAGGAGGGAAACACTGACGCATCGAAGAGTTTTGGCTGGGACTCTCACGCGCATTGCATAAATGCTACTGCGACAGAGCCTGCAGGCGCGCCGCCATCCAGAAAAGCCGTTGCAGAAACCGGTGAGCTGCTGCGCAGTTGCTTCCTCATGGCGCCGCTGCCGTCATCGCAGCCGTCGTCCCCGATCACTGCGCTGCAGCGGCTGCCAACCCAGCAGCACCGCCTGCATGGCTGTACCTCTGGGCTGCTGACCCGTGGTCTGGTTGGTGGACTTCCCACACAGCGTGAGCAGGATGAACAGCAAGACTCGCCTAGGCAGACAGAGCAGCAGCAGCAACTGATCCATCTTCGCAGCAGATCAAAATCCGACGACGGCACCATCCCGTGGGGCCGCAGCAGCAACCAAGTTCGACGCGCCGTAAGCGCACCTCCTCGGGTTCTGGTGCCGCCTCCCAAGAGCAAGAGCCTCAATCTCCAGTTGTCTGCCCGAAGGCGGGTGATGCCAGCGTGTACCGGTGGTAATATCGCATTGGTCAGTGCCGCTGTTGTAGCAGGGTACACGCGCGGCGTGGACGTGCTGTCCGGTCGTGTGAGTCTCTGCAGTACAGCCACCCTGACCACCGCAATGACCCTTCATGAGAAGCTCAGCTGTCGTAGCTCTTCAACCGCCCTTACCAACGCGACCACCCTTTACGACAGAATGAGCCTGAGGAGTGAATGGAGTTGCATAAGCACGCTGACGAGCTTTGGCGGCGTGCCTGGCAATACTGGCATTGCTGGCGGGAGCAGCTGCAGCGGTGGTGGAGCAGCACTGTTCACCGCAGCAAGCCGCACTTGTGAGCCGCTGCTGCCGTCGACTGTAACTGGTACTCTGGGCGACTTGGAGCAAGCGCGTCGGTTGGGAACTTTCATCGGAATTGACATCATTAGCGGCAACTCTCCAGCTGCACCTAGCGGCGGCCTCAGCATGGCAGATGGCAGTCCCAGGGACAACGGCAGTGCGACCTGCTGCAAACCGATGCCCTCGCAACCGGCAGCTCTTCTGGCTGAGGCTGCGGGTGACACCGTAGTGGACCAACACTCCCATTCGCGTCGAAATCTGTCGCAGACCTGTGAGCATCCATCCTTCAAGGTCCTTCTGCCAGAATCTGCAAGTGACGATGATGGCTCGGGCAACGAACTCACGGCGCCAACACCCCGGCTCGCTCGAGCACCTGCCGTCTTCCCGTCATCAATGGCGGCGGCAGCTGCTGCTGCGGTGGCGGCTGTCGGGCAGGTGGCAGTAGCACCGGCGCGACTCTGCAATGGTAGCGGTGACCCAAGAGATCATGAGCATCGTGTAAGCACCGGCCACAGGCCGGCAGACCTTAAGAGCAGTCTACAGTTGCTTCGGTTACGCCTGCCGGTGCTGCCGCGCGCGGGGCTAGTGCTGCTGGAGGCCACAGGTGGCCATGCAGTGGCGTCTTGCTGGCCGCTTCTAGTGGTGGAGACGGCAGCACAGCAAGAAGAGCTAGTGGCGCTGTGGCGGGAGCTGACTGGAAAAGGTCAAGCGGACGCCTGGCGTGGCCTTGCGGCAGACCTTGGCCTTGTGCTTGGCATCCTACCGCGGCGGGCCCCTGCATGCGAGCTCGACCTCACGCACGGTACTGGCCTGGTACCTAGGGAGGCCGACAGTACTGCTGCGCAGCAATCAGTCGTGCCATCGGTGCCCGTGTTGGCCGACCACAAACCTGAGGCTGCCACCGCTGACACGCGGCCTGTTCGGGCATCGGACTCTGAACTCAGCACAGTAGCTTCTGGAGACCCGGCGGCATACGGCGAGGGTGATGCAGACAACCGGCACGACGCTGCTTTAGCATGGCAATTGCGGCCCACATTGGCAGTGGCGGCAAACTGGACGCAAGGCAACCAGGACAGGCCGTACTGCGATAGCTTGCGTTCCGTGGAGTCTGCCTATCAGGAGTCGTGGGGCACTTTCGCAACGCAGCAATCTGCTGTCTCCGAACAAAGGATGTGCCCCTCGCCCTCGCGTGGCGCGACGTTGGCGTCCACCAGCAGCGGTGGAAGCGGCAGTGGCGGGAAGAAGATTCGTTGCGGCAACAGCAGTAACAGCAGCAGCAGTGACAGCGACTGTAGTACTTTGGACGCCGTTGACCCGGAACTGCGTGATATCGCTGCACTCGTTGTCGGCTGCAGCGGCATTGTTGACGATGCGGAACACCCAAGCACCGCACCTGCATGTGCAGCCAGGATTAGCCCAGCTGCAATCTTGGAAGGCATTTCCGCTTTCGGCCATTGTCCCGTGGCCACGGATTCCGGGGCGCATAACGGGGAGTCAGTTCACCCATTGCCATCGGTGAACTGCGTTTGCGTGCAGCAGAGAGATGAGCCGTCGCTGGCATCAGACCTGGGGTCCGAGTGTGATGCTGACGCCGACATTGAGGACGACCCGAGTGTGGTGGCAGTGACCAAGTACCTAGCGGGCTTGCGGGCGATGGATGATGCGCGCGAAGATAACATAGAGCTCGCCAGGCGCGAGAACAACGATGCGGATCTTGACGGAGAGGCAGGGCTCGACGGCAACGACTATAATGACTTGCCAACCGCAGCGGCGGCTTCGGCAGGCGCACTGGTGGGGAAGATGGCCGTTGCTCACGGAAATGAAGACCGAGGAAAGCGGGGGTCTCAGGCGCCAGGGACAGCGGGCACCCTTAAGTCATCGGTGCTGCCGCCAGCGGCCGCAGTGGGACTGTCCAATGAAGCGAGGGCGGCACTGCAAGCAGCGGTCTCGCGACTGCGGAGCCGCGTAGAGGAAAGGTACGGCGACACATTGCACGGAACATGGGGCTTGCACAATCCACTGCATGAGAGATGCCATGGGGTACGGGACTAGCTACCGGTCACGGTGTCTTGTCTGGTTTCGGCCGAAAGTGCGTTTCCGCGCTCATCTACCCTGTCACACCCGTAAACACAACCCGTTCGGATTTAATGGCCGATCTGGCATACTTTGCGCAGGAGGACGCCGGCACTGTGGGAGCTGCTCGCAAGAGTCGAGGCGAAGGATGAGATGGAGTTGGGCAATGGGCCTGGGGTCGTGTTGGCGGTGGCGGCGCCTGCCTGTCCAACTACGAGCGCTTCCAGTTGACAGTCACCACTACATGGGTCCTTCGTTTCGCAAAATCCTCGCAAGCGGCCTGACCCACGAAGGCCCTATGCATGCAGCATGCAGCTCGGGGCCAACCGCACGGTTGTGGGATATTTACCACATGTGCATACGGACAAACCACCTATCGCCTACGGGACCAACAAAGCATTAACATGACGCAAGCAGCCAGCTGGCACGAAGGTTGTTCTGAACCGCTAGCCAGGGAGCGGGGCGGGGAGGTCCTGCTGGGAAGTGGCGACTTGCGCATTCCTGCCTGCATACGATGGCTGCGTGCGGCTTACAAGCTTCCGCGTCCCTTCTTTTCGCTCGGGATAAAAGAAATGGTTGGCTTAACGTTGTTTATCTCATGAGGCACGCGGGCCCCAGTGCACGCTGGTGTCCGTTTTTGGAAATTGGTTTTGCTCGGACACCACTGTGCATGAACTGATACCGGGACAGACGTTACATACAAGATTATATGCGCTCATGGCCCCGATCCAAGTCACACTTACCATGAGTCAATGGAGAGTCCTTGCCCGCTTAAAAGTTATGCTTATGAAGACTCACGGATTCGGTTGATTTATTGCGAAGGAAACTCTTGTACCAAGGCATTGTGAGGTTGCATTGTTCTTAGGGTTGTCTTGCGAACTGTGCCTGGTTATGGCTTCTCCGGCTTATGAGTCGGTAATCCGGCTAGTGAAACGCAGACGACCGTGCGGTGGATGGAAAGAAATGCGTAGGAGATTGTGGACGGGTTCGATATCACAGTGTGCACTTGTGTACACAGACGTGCGGAGTGCTGATTAGGGCTTGTTAGTTGGTCAGCTGAGGCCATGAGGAGCTGCTTTGCCGCTTCAGTATGCGTCTTTATCCTTGCGCCTCGCTCCTCTCCTCATCCACACTGAATCCGAAAACTGTGTGGTATGTCTGTGATGAGGAAGTGTCCATTCCTTGGTGCGCTCACACGTGTGTGTGTGTGTGCGTGTTCTTCTTTTCGCGATGCAGCTGTGATTGAGCTAGCCGGTTGGTACTTTTTGCGAACTGTCCTTTACATTGCAACTGTGGTTACTGTGGAAGATGTCGATTCAACATGGGGCCTTATGTGCATCTGTTTGCAGGCCCTGTCCTGTAAAACAGCGTTATGGTAACTTGAGACCGAATCCGTTGGACAAATCAAGCCGCCACCTGCGCGTATCCCTCATCTCGCTGCGCTCAGGGGTTTTGGCTGGTGAACTCAGGATACCAAGGTGGTAATAACAAGGAGGGTGGGTTGAGTTCATGATAAAGTGTGGCTGATACGCGGCTGCTGACGAAGCCGCTTCAGTTTTGTGACCCATAACACAGGCCGTGTGACTTATGCAGATATGCGCAACTGGGGCGGCGCATCCATCGCAGCTATGTTGCACTGTGCAATCCTCGCTGTGCATTCGCGTTGGAAGTTCTGGCTGCAATCCCGTTGTAAGAATCGCTCATCCTCGTAGGCCGCTTATGTCAAGGGGACGTGCCGCCGCGTCATCGTGTTGCGTGAAGGTGGTTTGGGCCGTGGCCATGCGCAGGAGGCAGCCTGTGGCGGTGCTGGAAGGTAGGTGGGTGAGACATGTGATGTGCAGCTGCTTGCTTCTGGACACTAAGGCACGTCGGGGGCCGAATAACCAAAAACGCGGGTTGGGACGAGTTTGGCCAGGGCGGGACAAGACCCCAAGAGTCCAAAGCTCGTTAGTGCGTCAAAGGTTGGGCATGATATGCATGTGCTCGGCCCAGACGTATTCGTTGTCGGGGCGTGCTTGGAATGAACCACGGCTGCTCTAAGGTTCGGCGCAGTTTGATTTGCCCGAAGTACGGGCGCATGTACCATCAGTGTCTTGGACCGCATGGCAGGAGGTATCTAGGGAGGTTGGGCGCTAAATCATGTGCATAGTCGTGAGCCGGCAACCTGCCTTATGCCGTCAGCGGTAGTGTTTTGGAGCTGAAACGGTGATAAAGGAGCAGGCCGTTGTTCCCGGGCTCTGCCGAGGAGTTCAACTAAAACAATGCTGCCCGTTGCAAGGTTATCTGGTTTTGGCCGCGAGGAGAAAGGAGTTGAGGTACTCGGTGTGGGGGTCTGCTTCGAAATGCTGGGCGCGAAATGCTTGTTCTTTACCGATACATGCTCGTCGGATCTTGTAACGCGATGAGTCCAATTTGAATCATATCTTTCTTAATTGCGATAGCTTTGGTTGGTGCTGATGGGGGGCCCTGTTCGAGTGAAAAGGCCTGTTACTAATATGTTAGAATGATATTTTATACGAAGCGTACAAGCAGGGCGCTGCTCCTGTCCCTGACTGTGAACTACGAGTATCCGGGGATGCTGCGGCCGGCCGCTGTGTGAACCGTGCCCACGCTAGGCTGGTATGTCATTTCGGTCGTCCTTGGTTGGAGATGGTTCGATGTTGTCGGGTCTTCCGTATGGCCGAGATTGATGGTTTGTGTGTGTGTGTGTATGTGTGTGTGTATATGTGTGTGTGTTGTAGAACGTGCTATGTAGCCTGGTCGCGTATGGCTAAGGTTACCGATGTGGCCGCAAAGATCTCCCGCCTATCCCCCTGAACCGATCCTCCGGACCGGACCCAGATCCTCCGGGTGATGGCCTGCTTTGACGTCCCGAGCCGGTCTTCCTTTCATATCGTACCGTTCCAGCGGCGGCCAGAATAATGAACAGGGGTGATAGGATAGGAGACAGGCGAGGATGATTTCAGCAGTTGGATTCACTGTTGGATGGGCGAGCGTCTCCTTCTTAGTTGGCTACGGCTAATCGACTGGTGGCCATTTCCCGTGTGGAGGTTTCAGTGTCGCTGCATGCATGTTATCCTCCTATCCCTTTTCCAACCGGAATGGTCTTATATCGTATCCACTCTACGTTTTGTCGATGTGGCATTCCCTTCCCGTCCACACTTCCGTGACCGCGCTCCGTAACTTGTCCAGCGTGCGATCTGATTCCAATTACTATATCGCACCTGAACGATACTGGTGGTATGGCCTTGCGCTGTACTATAGGTGCTTTTGCCTGTGCCGCTGCAGCCGCAACTACAGCTGCATGGTCGCGAATATTGTTTTGTCCGGGTTGGCTTTGGAACACATTACGTGTCTGCCGTTTCTCTAGGACCGTTTCATTTCGCACCGCCCAAGTGCCGGTCGTGCAAACTCCTCTTTTTAAATTACTGGATCTCTCTTTAATCGATCACAGAGTTCACAACTAGTTCGTGCCGAACATTACCGCAGGCTCCTTTCCACTCCTCACCGCCCAGAGGTCGTGATGAACACACTACCTGTCCGTAGCCGTCTCCAAACTGACGCAATGAGTGTTACTTCACCATAAGATGGGAACAACGGCCAAGGCGCAAGGCAACAATTGTTAAATGTAACAACCAGCAGATAGGCTCGCTGCCCTTGGACTGGGCACCAAGCATATACCCCGAAACTCCGCGGGACATGGTACACCGCTGTGGACCACGTTGCAGTGTGGCCTGGCATAGGACCCTGCAGGGGCGAACACCCGAACGAACACGAAACAGCATCCCACAACGTTTTATTGTGTCCTGTCCGAGCACCTCGGCACACAACTACGGCCATATTATTAACTGGCCGGAGCCGAGTGCCGAGTTGGTTGTGATCCACTGATGGCACACACACGTGTGTCGCGGCCGTAACGCCGGGTTTCACGTCCTTTGCCTAAATGCACAGCAAGTACTTCCTCCCCAGTCAACCAACACTTGCCAACTGCCACCGTTTGCGGTGTCGCCACCGAGACTTACCCCATTCCGCTCTCACAGGCGGCTACTTTTTAATCGTCAGACCCTGACATGATCCCCTATCGGCAATTCCGCCATAGCCAACGAAAAGAACGGCTCTGAACGGATAAAGCCTCCGTGTGCGTGTCCGGGTATCGTTCCACAGTGCAAGCAACCATCTGTCCAAAAGAACTGACAAGCCAAAGCGCACACTTCATGGTCTCACGAGCCGAGGGCAGGCACCGTGGCATTTGTAGACCTTGCCCCACCACATACAGACCACACCCTTGAAACCCTGTGCCGCCATCTCCTGCTGCCCAAAGCAACACTAGCAGCCCTATCACCACCACCACCACCATCAAGAACAACAGCGTGCCACTGCATCCTGCAACACTCACCGGAACAGGAAGCGCTCAGCACCGCCAAGACTCCCAACAACATGACCACTCACATCCTTGTAATCGTCGTACCTGTCAAAGAACTCGGCCAACACCAAAACCACCATTCAACCATGAAAGAAACCCATACGGAGCGCCGCTGCGAATTCTTGCAACAGCAGCGCACCGCTCGTCGTCGCAATGACCAGAACAAGGAATACCAACAACGCAAAAACACCGGCGCACTGATCCGGATCTACCTCACTTCAGTCCCCGGATCTGCCTCCACCACAATACCAAGCTCAAAACTGAGCTGCACGTATCGTCCGGACTCAAGAGCCGCGTCGGCAAGGCAACCGGACTTTACGACGATCCCATTCGAAGCCGATATTGTGGTTGCCATATCCGTTTCCACGAAGCATTCCCATTATATGATATGAAGCGAGTGGCAAATATAAACCAATAAAGCGCACACATACTTCAGCGAATCGATATACCTGCCCAGCCCGCCCAGCCTCACCACCGGGACTCGGACCATAACCATTCCACACTAGCAGCAGTAGCAGCACTTGAATTAACATTAGCAGCAGTAGCTGATGCCGCTGCTGTTACTGGCAACACAGGGACAAATGGACAACGTCAAGACATGTCGCCACAGACGGCCACAATGGGCGAAGAATGGCAAGGCGAAGAAGTAACGAAAACAGTCGTAGGCCGAAAGAGAGAATGGGCAAAATCTAGGCGCCTTATTACCTAGGTCGGTAGACCCCTTCACATAACCCAACCCTTTCAGTCGACGGAGCAACCGCCCGGTCCCCGCCACCCTCGCGGCACCCGACCTTCCCGACCGGCGCACCAAAAGCACTTGCTCCGGTCGTACAGACAGGGCACACTACTTCACGGCTTCATCTTCCGAAAGCCCTAAACCCTGATGCACAGGTGTGCCCTGATGCACAGGTATGATTTCCGTACAGCATAGACTTCGTCAGGCAGACCCTGTGGCACCGCGCTCCCGGAGCCACACAACGCCAAGTCCCCCTCGTCATTCCCTTGACAGTACTGCATCTCTGATGGAAAACGGAGTGCCTTCGACAAAATGGCGGCGGCCAGAACACACGACTCATCACCATGTCCCGTCAGTAGAGCCCAGCGCAGCTTCTCTTCCTCCAAAGAGAGAAATGCATTTCACAACTTGTGATTGTAATTGGGCTGCTGCAGGCCTACCGGCCAAGAGGCCTAAGACTTATGGAAGCAGACGAGTGTACTGCAATTCAAATCCGGCCCCAAATCGCCGCCACCCCTACAAACTCACAGGATGGCTGGTTGGCACGTTTCACAAGAAGCATATCAATATGCAGTAAGCAGGCAACAACCGGTTTCGGCTGGCAGCGAGCCATCCAAGCGAGCAGCATGGTGTAATATCCCTAACGAATCGCCATCGCGCTCCTTTTTACCAAATCAAACGCGCCGTGGTCTTAATGTGCAATCAGTAAGCTTCTGGTCCGGCCACCACTTTCCATGCAAACAGGTATTTTTGGGTGGGCATGAAGCCCTTATTACTGCTGCGCGGCTTCCCGGGCAGGAAGCCTCATCCTCGTCCACGACCTGGCGACAACTCCACGGCCTTTCCCCAATTCCAATAAATAAGATCGATCGTGCCCGTAATACACGTCCATAGCCTCACAGTCAGACAGACAGACCCCCAGATACACAGATGGAGGCCCAGACCCAAGAAGGCCCAGACAGATGGACCGACAGAGAGGCGGATATCCTTCCCTTAGAATCATGCCATTGTACGTGTAGGAGGAACACGGTTGCGGAGCGAACACCGAGTAGGCCAGATAAAAAACGATGCTCAGCTGAGCACCTGCGGCCGGCCGCAGCGTTTATTAAGCCTCATACCACAACTGACCCACCTGGCCATGCACCTATGCTACTGGCTAGGATGCTACAGCCCGCCAATCATAGAACACCATATTTTGTGAAGCTCCGTGTCTTGCATTCCTTGTCCCACCTTCTCCTCCTCCCCTCTTCATATCGCACTGGCGTTTTTAGTGCCCATCACCACTGCTGGCTTCATGCACACCACCACCAGCCGGTGACTTTCCTGGCCCCTGCGCTGCCGCCTGTGCTTCTCCCCCTTTCCCCGCCGTCCCCAGCGCCCCAGCAACTGCCCCGAGAGCTTCCGAAGGACGAAATGGAGACGGCACCGTTCCGCTCATAGACATCCCGGTCTGCTGTTGCGACTGCCGCTGCAGCAGCTGGGCATCAGCAGCGCTGAGCAGCAGCTCTGAACCCATCATGCGGTGCTGACCCAGGGATGACGATGATGCAATCGAAGCCGCAATGAACGGGTGCTCGGAGCCGCTGCCGAAGGTACCCGCGGCCGGGGCATCCGTGGCGCCACCATCTAGGTGATCTCCAGTGAAGCCGACGTTGGACATGGACAGACGACTCGGGAAGTCGTTCCAGGGATCAGAAGCCTCGAAAGGCTGTTGCTGCTGCTGCGCTTGAGGCTGCTGCAGCAGTGACTGTGCCATAGGTTGCGGACCCGCCGACTGCGCCTGACGTGTTTGTGGCTGGCTTTGGCGGTGGTTATGATGGTGGCTGTGGTGGTGACCGTGGCCGTGGACGCCGTGGTGGTGATGGTGGAAGGTGTAATAATGACCCAGGGAAGCCAAATGCGGCGGCGCGTTGCTGGGGCCAGCACCACCCTTGGAGCTAACCTGGGGGCTGGTAGCCGTTGTGCATCCGTCACCGGGTGATTGCGGCATCGAACACGACTCCTCCAACGGTAGGGACATCCCCATGAGGCGATCCCCCTCCCTGGAGGGAGCCGGCCCATGCGGATGGCGGGTGGCGATAATGAGATTTGGTAATCACGTACGTTATGTTCTTTGAGCACCATTTCTCTGGTCGTTCGAAGATTGACCGTCGACAGGCGGGGAAGCCAAAGTGAAGTAGGGACATGCTCAAGGACCGAAGGACCTAAGAGTATCCATAGGTGTGTTGTATATGCATGCATGTGTCGTGTGTGTTTGCTTGAGCAAGCGGCAAAGTATGTCCAAAGCTTTCCCATCTCAGGAGCTCACCTGAAGCCTCTCATACCAGCCGCAGCCATTCCGGTCCCCTGCAGTCCCTGAGTCCCCAGGAACGAGGTCAGCATGGAGTCAGAGAGAGCATCTGCGGAGGACACGGAGTCCAAGCGGGCGCTTTGCAGGCCCAGGCCGCCCAGGCTGAAGTCCGCGGGGGCTGAGCAGGCACACACGGCCGCACGGGGGCGGTGATAAATACCCTGCATGCCGGCGAGGGTGCGCATCGAGAAGAGGACGTGAGAGAAGAAGCGAGGGTAGGGGTGCGGAGGAAAGAGAGGCGCCGTTGAAGACACACAGTGACACCCCACGTGGCCGATGGCGATGTGTGTTGACGAGGGGATAAGGCAAGAGATATGCCCATTTTTAACGTGTAGGCAATCATGCGTCCTAAAATCCAAAACGGCCCGCGCACGGATACCACTCTTTGTTTGTTTCCTCTTGCCTCGGCCCACTCCCACTCCCACTCCCACTCCCACTCCCACTCCCACTCCCACTCCCACTCCCACTCCCACTCCCACTCCCACTCCCACTCCCACTCCCACTCCCACTCCCACTCCCACTCCCACTCCCACTCCCACTCCCACTCCCACTCCCACTCCCACTCCCACTCCCACTCCCACTCCCACTCCCACTCCCACTCCCACTCCCACTCCCACTCCCACTCCCACTCCCACTCCCACTCCCACTCCCACTCCCACTCCCACTCCCGGGCGCCTCCTCTCCATTTTCGGTCTTTCACCGTTGCGGTCGAGGGGAGGTCGCACATGATGCGTGCGGCGGCGCCTCATCTCCTCTTAGTCGCCATTCCATGTGCGCCATGTCTCCCCCGCCCTCACCTGCTGCACAATGGCATCCAACAAGTCCCCGACCTCTGCGCTGGTGGTCAGGGCGTACCGCGCCTTGCTGCGGTTGCGCCCCACCGTGCACGTATACAGGTACTTGGGTGGAAAGATGCCCGCCAGCTGTGAAGGGCGGGTGGCGGGCGGCGTTTGCGGATGACGCGATGGCGGATGACGCGGTGGCGGGTGGCGGGTGCAGGTGACAACAAAAGCAGCAGCTGTGTCAAAGAGGCAATAAACACGATAGGCCGAAAAGGAGGTGCTTGGAGCCCACACATGATCATCAGCGGGTGATCGGATAAGGCCAAGAAGAGACAAGAGCTGGGCGTCGCAAATGTGTGAGAAGCAGGGGGTCCGTGAATACTGGGCGGGTAGGGGGAGAGGTAACTGAGAAGCCTATCGGCAGGATCGACTGCTGTTGCGGGCAGTATTTCCTCCTTCCGCGCCAGCCCCGCCATCACCCCCAGCCCCGCTAGCCCCGCCAGCCCCGCCATCACCCCCAGCCCCGCCAGCTTCCTGACCCCCTTCCAATTCTTAATCCAGCAGGATATCCGAGCATCCTCCATGCCCTCTGCCGCCTCTCATACTGCCGCATGCCATCCCCACATCTTGCAATTCTGCCCCTTGGCCCCCCTGCCCTCCAAATCAGCACTCACCCTGTCCCCCACGATGCTGTTTCCCGAGGCCGCCACCCCCGCCGCTGCCACCACCCGCACCGTCATGTCCAAACGGTCCATGGAATGACTTTGTTGCGGCACCCGGTGACCATGATGGCTGCGGCTACTGCTACTGGCTCCGGAACCCGCGCTGACACCACCGGTGCCATGTCCCCTATGGATGACCGCTGTGACGCGTGTCATATGGGGCCGGGGGCGGGGTAACACACGTAAACACGCAAACGTGCAGCGTGCAAGGTGTTTAAGAAAACGCTATTGTTTGACCAAAAAGCCGTAAAGCGATGTGTGCGCGCATATGCCATAAGCATTTTTGGACAGGGCGACAGGATCAACATAATAAACATGCACTCACACAAAAGCACACAAACATCGCTGTTCAGGCGGCTTGGTCATCGGAGCAAGGTGCGTTCCAAACGCTAGCAAAGAAGACATAATCCATGTGAACCGATTAAAATGGCACTGGCATTTCCACCGAATCAGCCACAACGGGAATACACAAATACACACACATGCACAGGCACACGCACTGTCCCCCCATACCGCACTGCATTGCACACTCCTCCACAGCCCGCGGCGGTAACCCTACCTGGCATCGAGCCACCTGCGCCGGGAAGCACTCCACCACCCGCGCTGTCTGCCAACCCAGAAGCGGCTCCCGCCGGAGGAGCAGCTGCAAGGCCTCCCGGGGCCGCCCCGCCACCGCTGCCGCTACGTGACAGTATCCCCGCGTGCGGCAGCATCGCGGCCTGTCCCCCAGGCCCGTGGTGGTGAACCAATCCAAGACCCGGACGATTGGGTTGTGCCTGAGGCTGGGCGTGCGAGTGCGGGTGGCCATGGACCCGGGTCTGAGATACCGTATAGGCGTGAGCTGGCGGGCCAGCGGGTGCAGCCGCTGCCCTGCCCGACACCGCCGTTACTGGTGCTGGTGCTGCCGGTACCAGGCTCGCAGACGAGCTTGTTGCTGCCATGGGCACCTGTGTCTGATCCCTGGGGGAATTACTTTGGGGCAGTGGGGTGGTGCTCTCGGCCAGGAAGGGGCTGTTGGCCTGAGTCTTGGATAGGGCCTTAGCAATGCCCGACGACGTCTGGCGGCAGGGGCAGTGGAAAGGGAGGGCATGGCGAAAAGCTATGATAAGGTGGAAGGCACGACGGGTGGAAGCCGAAGGCTGACTCCCCACCAGGAAATGGGAGCGGGGCGGGGCGGGGCGGGGCGGGGCGGGGCGGGGCGGCAAAACGTGGTCATGAAGGAGGTGAGTGGGTCTGGAGACCTCATTACCGCCAGCCATGACTTCCGCATGACTCCGGAAATGGTTATTGCTATTTTAAGTAATGTAGCCACCAGCATTATTTTGCCTTCTGATTTGCTCATCTCACCCTTGAATTGGCTTGGCCCGTTAGATGCACCCGACCCCGACAGTCAAGTTACCTTCGGGTTCTGCACCTGCTGCTGTGACGGCGGTTGCAAACCTGCGGCGGCGGCGTAAGAAGCCCCCGCACCCGCACCTGGCGCGCCACTGCCACCGCCGCCGCCGCCGCCGCCAGCCGCCGCCGCAGCAGCTGCCGCTGCCACTGTCCCGCTGCTGATGCCCAGCCGACCCGACTGCAGCTCCTCCACCGATACATGAAGACCCCCCGCGCTGCTGCTGCGGACATGATGCGCCGGTTGCGAATACCCCAACGTCCCGGACCCCACGGCGCCGGCGCGCGTCCGCGCCGTCGCAGGGAGTAGCACGTCCTGTCCCATCTGGGCGGCCCCGGTAAAGCTGGCGGCGGCTGCCGCCGCCGCTGCGGCGTTGGCGGCAGCGAAGCGCTCGGAGCGACTGTTGTGCGCGGGCGCAGCACCGTCGATGCGCGCACCCTCGAACAATGAGAAGAGGTTCTCATCGCGACCCAGCAAATGGCCAATACACAGCACCATGTCGAAGGCCGCCGCCTCAATGCCGCCCTCCGTGGCAATCAACCCCACCAGCCGCTGCATGGCTAGGCCCTTGGTTACTCCGACGGGGCGCACCTGCGGAGGGCCCGGTCGAAACGCCCCGTGGCTGCAAATTGGCTTCCAAGGAACACTGTTGATTCTTCCCGCTCATCACGAGCTATCAGCACCCTCACCTCTCCCCTCACCTCCTCGCCCCCCGCCCCCGCAACCGCACCGTCGCTCACCTCCACACTCTTGCCCCCTTGGATAATCTCGACGGGCGCGTTGCTGATGGGTCCGGTCCACAAGTGCTGCAGCAGATCGCGAGCCTGGATGCGGCCAAACTCCACATCTGGAGGCGGCGGGGGGAGTCGGTGCGCATGTTGTGTGCACACGTCTTAATTTGGCACTTACGCGCACATGTACACAGAGAGACGGAAGCGCACATATACATGGACACACTCGTCCCGCAAGGTCACTCCGATATACCTCTAGTTCTCCAGACTGCCCACCAGCCATTCTTAACTAGACTGACCCACCCACCCACCCGCGTATTTGTAGTTCCACACCAGGCTGGTCTCCCGCGCCTCCACAAACGACCTGGGGGTGCGTTCGCAGAAGTAGTCGAACACCAGCTGCACGCTCTCCATCCACTCGCAATGCACCTGATCGAATACGCACTTCCACTGTGGAGGGGGCAACGGCTCGGCGGGAGCCTGCGGGGAGGAGAGGACGGAGGAGGGGACGGAGGAGGAGAAGGGTAGAACCGCGTGCGGGTGTTGCGGAATACGGAAATGAGGAATACGAGGGACTGGAACCTCAGAGGAACAACAGCCTGCAGGGTTGCAAGACATGCGGGCCCTGCATATCGAACCTTGCACGTCTCTTGCCTGTCCGACTGGGACGGCTTCCGGCTCCAGGGCGGTCGCATACCAGCTCACTGCAAGTCCAACAGCCATATGCAAATCTTCATTCCTCCGCCCTCCCGGTGCATTCCAGTGCATTTAAGGGCCGCATGATCACACCCTCCCGCCAGCTGCATCCGCCAGGTCTAAAATCATCACGACAGGCCGTTTCCGCAACAGCGCAACAGCGCAACAGCAAACACCAAATCACCAGTGAGGCCCCCCTCCACCAATAACCACCAACTCAACCCGATCTTGCAATGTCCCCCATCTCGACCCGCTAAGCAAGAGGGTCACCCGCCTGTGGCTGAGGACATCCGGGCCCGCCGCCGCTACCGTCCTGACGGCCCGCTGCCGCACCACCGGTATTACCGTTAGCCACCGGCGGCGGACGCACGTAGACTCCGTTCTCTGCCGCCAGCCACACGGGCAGATGTCCGAAAATCTCGTCCAGTTTGGTGGTTTCGGAACCGCTGAAAATGACCACCACGTTGGCGGGGTCCTGGAAGCCAGAGGGCTCGGGGGGAGGTGGTTAGGGTACACAACGCATCTGATGAAGGAAAGGAGGGCGTAGGAGGGAGTGCGCGGCGGCACATCATAATCGGGGATGGTGAAAACCCCTTCAAGCGGACGATGAAGAGACGCGGGGCCAAGCTGTCACCGGAAGCAGCGTGACCCCCTGGGCTCAGAGAGCCAACCAGAGCGAGAACCGATACATGCGGTGCGCAAACAAACGCATTCCGCTGCTGGACATGCCAAAAGCCGAAGGAGCGGAATTTGCGGAATTGTGCTCTTACCGTGCATAGCTCGCAAACGGACTGCATGACCCGTGGGTTGACCTTGGCCAGCGCCTTCACCTGCTCGAACTGCCGCTTGGGCAACCTGCAGGAAATGCGGGTCAATGGAGGGTGCGATTCACACGTAATAATACGGCCAATAGCGGATGCGAAGAGGCGCGGAAGCGTCCCACCAGATACACGTACTCATTCTCACAGCACCGCTGCCTATCGGCCGCACAGTAACTTGTTGGGGTCGCCCGTCGCATCTTTTCTTTTCTCAACGGCGTTACCAACGGAAACTTCGCTTCCGCTGCTCCGTCCACTGCATTAACTTTCCCTCTCTCCCCCCCCCCGCACACACACCGGGGTGCCTCTACACTGGTGGTGAGGGTGGCGTTGTAACCCAGCACGATGAGCCGCCGCTTGCTGCACTGGTAGGCGCGAACCACCTCCTGGACGTCCAGCTGCGGGGAGAGGAAGGAGGAATGGGAGGGGGAGTGAGAGGAGGGTGACGGGGAGTGAGAGGAGTGAGAGGGGAAAGGTTTTTCAGGGCATGTGGGCATTCAGACGATGACGGTATGCAGGGCCAAACAGCATGCGGCAGGAGGGCGGGGGACAGGGCACCATCACGGGGGACAGGGCAGGCTGGGTATGTGGAGGATTCCGGGAGTGAGGCCACCCTGACCACCTGGGTGACGAACAAGCTACGCGCGTCAGTTGCAGCGCAAGGAATACAACGCGCAGGTAGGTGGGGCTCAAGGATGGCCAGTCTGCCTCCCATAGCCCCCAGTGGCCCGTGCTGCATACCCTAGCTCAAGATCATGTTGCCTCTTTCCCCAGTCGAGCCCCGTCAAGCAGCCAGACACGGACCCTTTTCCCTTACCGGCGGAGGTGTGCCCCTCATCCGCAGGTCCGCCTCGATGTGGGTGTCGTTGAGTTCCGTAATGAACGTATCGGCCCAGTGCTGGGCCGTGTGGGTCTGTTGGACGGAGGGAGGGGAAGGTTAAGGCCTTCACGAGGATTATGAAAGTGCAAGTTCGTGAGCTCCAAGAAACACGTAACTTAGCAAGGGAAGCAGCAGGAGGAGGACGAATGGGACAGGGCGAATACACGGGACCTGGTACTACAACTGTAGAGAGGCTGCTAAAGCGAACAATAAAAACTGACCGGGATGGTTGGATGATGTCGGCTGGCCTCGTCCACCACTCAGGTAGGCAAGGCAGACGAGGGAGTCATAAGCAGCGCACCCTCTTCCCCCGTCCACATGCACGTCTTCTTTCCCATGAAAGGGGTGTCAAGTCCCATGGCCTCCCTTTTACCTGCACGTGCATGTAGTTCTGTCGGTGTCGCTCTCGGCGCTCTTCTTCGCTCATAGACAGCGCGTCATAGATGGCCTGTGACATGTCGGATATGTTCCAGGGGTTCACCAGCAGCGCACCGGCACCTAGGCTCTGTGGTCGGGTGTGTTACAAACGAGGTGGGGCAAAAGCCGCAGAAGGAGGTAAGGAAAGAAATTGGTACGGCACGGGAACAGGAAGAGTGCGGAGCCTGATGATAAACCGATGATGTGCACGCCCTTTTGATGATCCCTGTTCTATGGTACTGCCGCCCCCGGCTTCCCGTGCTCAGCACGTCTTACCTGCGCCGCACCGGCGAACTCAGACAGCACCAGCACCCCCGCGTTGTCCGACTGGCAGGCCACGTACTCGTAGCTCACCTGAGGTTGCAGGGTTACATGGACTAACCTTAAAGAGCAAACCCAGTCGCGTGTAAAGGTGTTATTATGCCGGGCGCAGAGAAGGAAAGGGCGGCCGCGGCCTCCTTCCACCTTCCCTTACATTCCTGCCCCCTTACTGCCTTCGTCTGACCTGAAGCGCAAAAACACGCAAAGCCCAATCCCCGCTGTCCGCCTTTCCAATCCCTCCAGCCCTCTCCAGCCCAATTCCCCCGACCAAGGCATCAAAACATGCAGTGCCGCAATCCCAGGACTTTCCCCTCGTTTCTCCCCCGACCCGCCCAACACATGCATGCATACGTACATACGCATTCACACCAAACACCTCACGCACCAGGTTCATCCCGTCCCTCAGCGACGTGACCATGGCCACATCCGTGACGGCGTAAAGGGCACACAGCTCGGTGAAGGACAAGGAGGTGTCTAGGTGGTAGATAGGCACATACGTCAGGGTGCCGTACTGGCCGTTAATACGGCCCACAATCTCGTGGACCATGCTGCGGGTCGGGGGTTGGGGTTCGACACGGCAGGTTGAGCCTGATCAGGACATGGTCGGGAAATAAATGGTCAAATGACATGATGGCAACACCAGGAGGCGGTGCGGAGAAGACGCAGCTTCAAAAAGTGGAGATCTGAGCCTCTGCGGGAGAGCTCAGGAAATCATAAGACCCTCGAGGCCTAACGCTCCCC
The DNA here is from genome assembly GCA_019650235.1 of Volvox reticuliferus. Lineage (NCBI taxonomy): Eukaryota > Viridiplantae > Chlorophyta > Chlorophyceae > Chlamydomonadales > Volvocaceae > Volvox > Volvox reticuliferus. The sequence continues at coordinate 1,193,752 of BNCP01000016.1, forward strand.
TGTAAGGAACATAAGAGTGCGCACTGCCCCTGGATGAATACATGCACCCCCTGTGCGGGCTGGCTGCTGCATGATCCCAATCTATCGGCTTAAGCTCCTCTGGCTACGTCTAATATGCTGACTATTCCATCGGCTAACCCTCAACGCACAGCGTCCCACATCCCACCTGCGCAGCTTCTGGTATTCAGGGACATCCGTACGGGACGGGACGGCGATCTGCACCAGCAGCACCTGCGGAAACACGGCTCCATCGATGTCACAGTGAGTAGATGTCCAGAAATCATATCTATCCACAGAATCCCAACAGAAGCCCAGGAGGGCGGAGGGGAGGAAGACGAACATAGAAATGCTGGTGGAGGAGGGGGAGGGAGGAGGAGGAGAGGGGGGGAGGAGGAGAGGGGGTGCTCGCCGCCCCAACCTATTCCTGCTGGTCCGTATGTGGCAGGTGCTCGGTGACCCTGAGCCTCTCTCCGCATGCGATGTCGTCCATCTGGCCCCCCACCCAGGGCTAACCCAACCCCCAAACAACCCCAAGAGCATATTATCGCACTACACGAATGCATACATGTACGTCACGTTTTGTGTATGCAGCCTCTACGCAGTTCGCTCACCTCACATACATTTACACAAACGGTGCATGTTCGGATCCTACACCACCTACACTCTGCCGTGTACATGCCAACCCCTCATTTGTCCTTCCGGACCCCACCTTGTCACGCCACTCCGGATGCTCCTCGAGGAACTTCTCATACGCCAGCAGCTTCTGCGGAATGCCCTTGACCATATCCAGCCGGTCGACGCCCAGCATAATCTGGGCATGTCCGGCACAGCACAGCCCGAGCGCAGGTGTGCCACCGCCCGGGGAGGAAGGGGACGGGGGGCCAAAGGGGGAAGGGGGCGCGAGGATATCTGCATCGCCAGTCGGTCGGTGGGATTTGCATAAGTACTCGCTCCCAACGCAGTCGCTCCAGGAAAGGGAGAGCGAGGTAGAGGGGTCGTACCTACTGCGTACGCTCAGGCTGACCCGCCAGCTGTATAACCCATTGAGTGCCTCCTGTGCCCTACCCTCTTGGTTTTACGACTCTCTAAACAAAAGACGATACAGAAACTCACACATCATGTGATTCCTTGATTGCTTCGGAACCTGAATTTGGTTCCGGGTGTATCCGGGTGCCTTTCCCCGACCCGTCCCCACCTTGCGGCCCGCGTATCTGTTCAGCAGCTTGGCCGTCTGGCTCTGCACCTCCTCGCTCTCGAGCGCCCGCGTGAAACGCTCCGGGTCGATTCCGATGGGAAAGGTGCCCACCCGCGTGAGCACGCCGTTGTTCTCCACACCTGAGACCCGGCCGGGCCAGTCCGGGTAGCAACGACGACAGCGACGGTAAGGGAAGGGAGGTAAGGCCAACAGGAGGAAGGTATGACTAAGAACATAGCATCAACCGTGAGGGGGTGGGAATTCAGAGCGGTGGTGGATCGGGTGCTGAGGGGAAAGAGAACCCCGGGCATATGCATCGGGATGGCGGGTAAGGGCCCAGATTGTGGCTGGTGGCATGGATCGTTCATACCATGGTGAAAACCGCCCATCCCATCAGCACTGGGCACGTAAGCACCATTGGGCCAAATCTGTAGTACGGTGGGGGACCACGTGCCGATGGAAAGCGGGTGGGTTTGAGAGCAGACCCCGCGTTTCCTTCAAGCCCCAATCTGCTACGGGTACTCCCTCCCTGTGTATCCCCCTGCTCCGTCACCTCCACGGGACTATCCGCCATGGTAGCTTCCGCCTCTCTAACAGTCATAAAGCTTCCGATTGCATGTCCAGAACCTACCATCTGCACACACAGACACACTGACACACACTGACACAGACAGACACACAGACAGACACAGACATGCATTCACAAATGCACGTACCCTCGGGGGTGCCCTCTAACCCCAGTATGCGTGTACACGAGGAGATAAAATGGCGCGCGTAGTCATAGGTGTGGAAGCCCACCAGGTCGGCCGCCAGGACGGCGCGGAGGACCTGACGGGCGTGAGACCGGTTTGGAAGTAATCAGCCATTTGAGATGCGCCGGGCAGCGGTGAGCATCGAGGTGGTGGAGAACAGAGAAACAGAGCAAGAGAAGGGGGAGGCGGGGGAAGATATATAGATAAAATGCTACAGGCGGCAAGGGCAGGCAGGTGGACGTGGTATCCTCTCCCAACTCCAATACAATCACCTCATGTTGGCCCCACGACCCGACCCGGGCCTCAGTCACCCCTTACACCCACCCACCTCCCGCCTCTCACACCTGTGACCGGGTCAGTTGCTTAACAATACCCTTTCCCCCCTTTCACGCGCGGTCGTCGAGCTAGCCCGGGCCGGGTTGGTGGGTTGGTCGGGTCAGGGCGCGTTTTTCTTTAAGGGATGGCGAGGCGCATTGATATGAACAGCGTCAACAGGCGGATATCATCTTTCTTCTCGCAGCCAATGGTTGGGTGCACAGTACGATTATCGCCGCCAGCAGCAAGAGGCCGATAGGATCCACCACGACGGTTTCTATTGCATTTTCCTGCGTTTATTCACGGCCTTGGCGACGACGTAGTTAACGGTTTTGTTTTCTCCGTGTTGGCTACCTACCGGGAAACGCGGCCAACCGTCAGCCGGCCCTCGCGGTTAGTCCTTGTTTCGTCAGCAGCAGCACCGACACCGGGTTTCATTTACTCGTGGACCCCCCTTACCTCCTCACGAACGGGCAACGTGCGGTACATCTCCGAGGACGGGAAGGGTGTGTGTAGGAAGAACCCAACCTTCATCTGCGCGGGCGCGCGCGCGTGTGTGTGTGTGTATAGAGGGGGGGCCGGGACGAAACGGGGGGCAGAAATTCCGGAAAACACATATGGGCTGTGCTGACCAGGAACCGGAAGCTCAGAGCCGACACGTGGCGTACAGAGGTAGGGAGCCGGGGAACGCAGCAGTCCTAACGACGGTACGTCGGTTCCCGGAGTGGTAAATACGAGCATGAATGCTAGGAAGGGATTGGATGTGGTGGGATGGGGTGGAAAGCGGACTACGCGACACGTGGTAGTGCTCTTAAGGATCTGCTTAACAGTACATGTGTGTGTGTAGAAGGGGGGCGGTAAAACCCGTTCTGGATGTCAAACGCACAGAATCTGTTTACCACTCCGTAACGCCAACACACAACGACCTCCATCATTCGGAGGGACCATATCAGCGCGCACTCTCACGTCCGCGGCCCCAGGCCTACGGCACAATGGAGCCCCACAGCCCCGCATTGCCTGATACACATAGACATAGACATACACACACACACAAACGCATGTGTGCGTACCTTGGGCACGTTCTGCTTGAGCAAGCTGGGTAATAGCATGAGGTGGTAGTCCTGCACCCACACCACGTCGTGTGGCTTGTAGACTTTCAGGACCTCATCCGCGAACTTCTCATTGGCCAACTAACACCAGCAGCAGCAGCAGGGTCGCAGCCAACACCGCGGAATTATCGCCGCCGCCGATGTATACAAGCGCGCCATGGCAACGTGCCGCGGGCCGGGTGGGTGCGGTGGAGGCAGGGAGGGAGGGAAATCGACGTCACCATACCGTACCACGACAAGCAACACGGAGTGATGCGCGCTTCCCTGCGGAGCGGAACGCTGCGGGAGCTACGCGCGCGCGTGTGTGTGTGTGTACGTACGTCACTCGCCTTTAGCTCTCTGGGCACATGACATGACGCCACACTTGAATGATGCCAAGGAGGCAAGGCGCAACCACTCCAGGGTCACTATTGCCTAATCAGGCAACCTAGCACCCTCTCCCTCCCTCGGCCCCTCCTCCGGCACGACCTCGCCCAATCCCCCGATGGTGATTTCGAAATTGGCCCCCTTCGAACTTGATTTACTTTCATGTGTGTCCTTTCAGGCATACCCTTCGCCCTCCCCACCCAGCCCTTGTACGTGACATCCTTTTTTCCTATCCTCCACGCGCACATGGCTCGCCGAGTTAGCACGGCTCGCTGCTATCTCAATGCCCACGATAGCTCAGATGCAAGCCGGGTCACCGAAGTAGACACCTTTGTATCGTATAGACCCCCACCTGGTATGCCTGCCACTGCAGCTGCATGGCCCGGTGCTCCGCCATTTTCTGCCAGGTGTCGATGTTGAGCGGCACGTAGTGGAACAGCTGCCACAACACGCTGTTACAAAAGCCGTTGTAGTACAAATCCAACTGCCCGGGTAATGGGTCGGGTGCGCAAGGGTATAAATACCACTGGGTGAAAAGCCTGACGCGAGTGTGGACGAGACTGGACGACTCAAACCCAGTGGTGGACAAAGAACAAATTGGTAAGCAATGGTCGGAATCGGGCGAAGGCCTGCAACTATTGCCATACTGGCTTGGCGTGTAACGTAGGTAGCCCACTGCTCTGTGTGTCTGGGTTGAACCACGCGCACGGGTGACGAGTCGCGGTGACGGAGGGGTGACAGCTGGCCGTCGTCCAGCATCGCTGAGGCATCAGGCGGCAGCAGCTCCTCTTCACAAAGCTCGGCCAATGCTGGGACCTGCACCCCACCTGACCCCGTGTTGTCCAAACCCACAGAAAGGGACGCCCTTCTTACATGTGCACTGCATGTGGCACAAGCCGTGACCCGGATCCCTGTCCTGGATGTCCCCCTGACCCTGAACGCCACATACGGCTATAAACATGTTATCATTTCCTCCACTGTCCCCAGAACTCCCTACCAGCGTGGTGTCCATCCACACGGGCAAGAAGCCCTCCGCTTTAAGGATGGCCGTCAGCTCGTCGCGATCACGAGACGGCTTCACATAGATACCTGGGAAGAGGGTGTTGAAGGAGGGGCAGCGGAGGGAGGATGAGGATGAAGGAGAATGAGGAGAATGAGGACGAGGATGAGGAGGAACACGTCCTGAGGCTGGATAATGAATAGTGCAGTGGGTGTGCGGACCGTGTATGGGGAGATCTTCTCCGTCACGCGGGCGGGTAGTGTTCCGACAAATACGGGCTCGCAAACCTCCGGACGTCCCAGTGACATCGAAATCAGTCAACAAGCCTGATAATGTAACAACGACATAATTAGTAACGAAAAGGATATTTAATTGGTATTGTGACTAGATTATTAATATTTTAATTACGATGATAAAAATGTAAAAAGAGTAATATGCAGGTGCAACCAGCCGGCAAGATGTGTGGCATGCATGTCAGCTCACACATTCCTTGTCGACGCTCAATGCGATGAGTGCACACATATCCATTGGCCGCTCCGCGATCACCAATGAACCCCACTGCCCCAAGTACCGACTCTGACCCCGCGTACAGACGCCTTCCCGCTGATCCCGTGCCTCTGCCACTGCTCCACACATTCACAAGACCTCCTCCCACCCGCGACCGTGATGCTACCCCGATATGCCGCCTGTTTGGTGTAGGCGTACATGCACACCCACATGTACACCTGCTATATTCGCACCCGCATATCCTTCGTCCTCTTTTCAGACTGCTCCTTTCCAGTTGTGCCCTTGGCCTCTATAAGCCTTAACCAGCTATGCCGCTCCTTCCGCACGTGCGGGCATCTCTACCGGTTCGCATGGTCCGTACTAAACACCCAAGCGCGCGAACGCACCAACTACGCATGCGCGCGCCTGAGGCCCCCGGCCTTGCCTTAGCCTTACCAGAACCCCCCACCCGACACAACAGGCTCCAGCCAGACCTCCAGCCACCACCCCGGCGCCAGACCCACCCGGCCAGCCTATCCACCAGATCGCATAGCTGCTCACTCCTTTCAGTGCCGACACCAGACCGCCAGCGCTAGCCTGAGGAGAGGGAGGGGAGGGGCAGGACAGAATAACTGCAGCAAGGGGATACCGGTGAACGCGCACCAACGAAGAAGGCGTAACCCACAACTGAACAGCCGCAAAGGCTTCACGGATTTCATCTTGCTGCGTGGTCCTGATCCGTGGCAACTTGTTCTTCGCACATTTTGTTGTGGTTCCATATGTGAGTCCAAGTATAACAGCCGTAATATTTCAGCCCGCAAGAGGGCTTCGCCAAGGCGGTGCTGAAGGAGTTCAATGATCGGGCTGATGCGGCGGGGGCTGAACCCGGAAAGCAACTAGGAAGGTCCTGCACCAGCCATGCCCCGGTCTTTCTATCCCGTGACGTATATATTCTCCACTTCCCTGGCACTACTAAGTGGCCTTTACCACAACGGGACGAACAATAAACAGCAGCGTCATCTCGCCGGGCTGTTGCCCGTTCATGCAACGCTTGAAAGCCCGCCCTTCATTTGCATGAGAGGCTAAGCTGTGCGTTGATGTGTCTCAGGCGCGACGGAACCCGTCAGGGTGGTTTCAGCCACTGCCGATGGGCCAGGCCGCGGCACTCACCAAGCTCCCGCCGGGTTCTACCTCAGTTACGTCACCAAGCGGCGCATGATGATGAGTGTCCCCTTATACCATTAGCAGTAACAAGGCCCCCAGACCAATTGGAGGGCTTCATAGTAATGTAAACCACTTTCTGTACGACGTACAAGGCAGATTGGTAATGGCTGTAGAATCCCCGTGGGGATGCCGCGGCATGTGGAAGTAAGGGGACGGCGCAGCAAGGGCAGGGGAAGGGATCAGGTTGCGGGTGCGGCCCCTTACCAGCAGGTGCCAGTTTCCTTGCGCATCTCGACTGCAGGTCACCGGCAGGCGGTTGGCGACCACCACAAGCCGTGCCTGGGTGGGCGGCTCCGGCACAGGCTCAAGGACGGGATCCTCCGGGGGCATATCCTCGGCAATATCGAACGCCTGGTGGCTGCGGTTGCGACGAATTCGCTCCCGGAGTAGGCGGTCTGGCCCAACCGGTTGGCATTGCAAATGCAGGTTGTGAGAGAAAATGCCTTTTCCTTTTACCTAAAAATTACCATTTGCATTGTATATGCTAATGGTGACAGCAAACAAACGAAAATGAGATGGCAGGGAAAAAGGACCCGTGTCCGAGATAAAAATTTTGTGTCGGATGAATGCTTACCGACTCGCGTTGAGGGCAACTCCTCGCTGTCTATTTCCGGCAAGCTGCTCATCGTTCGGCCCTCTTATCTGCGTATGACTTGTCCTTTCGCCTAACCAAAATGCGGAAAAGCTCCGAACTTGATCCGTTACCTAAGTAATTCACATTCAAACACAACGAATTGTCGTAAGGAACACAAGACCCGCCCAATTTTGAGATCCGAGGATTTCCGCAAGGAAGCTTTGGTGCCCAGCCCGCTGTCGGAATACATATGCAAACGGTTCTGCACTGTGTCCGCCTAACATAACAGATATGTTGCTTTATGACATTGGCTGCAAATCTTCTCAAGTGCATGTTACGCAGTTACCGTACTAATCGTACAACGACCGCGAGCTGCCGCGCAACGGCGCAAGTTTGAGAGCCGGACGCGCTGCCTCTCCTACACCCACCCCACAATCCAAACAATACATATAATTTACATAATATAACCGACGTGCCAAAGGCGTCTACGGTACGGCTGGTGGTCGTCCGCTTCACGCGGAAATAAGATAAGCTGTGCCTTATTAGGACATCCGCTGACACAACCGTCCCAACAAGTTCCAATGACATAAACTGCAGGCTTCCCCATAATTTCCAGCTTTATGGTATATGAAAGTGGGCGTGAATACTGTGGCCAAAGGTTTGCAGTCTCTACACGCACAACTTCACTTCATTTCAGACGTGTTGTAATATGAATGAATTATTCAATTGCAACACATTCAATGGCCACCAACCTTATCTGCATACCCAAGTTGTCAAGTGATGCGCTGCCTCGGAATACAGACGCGTGAGAATGTGGTGCGCTTGGGCCTGACACTACTCCATTTAACCTGACACCTAGCCATAATGCCGCATCAAAAAGTCAACAAACAGCTATAAGATACATGCGCCTGTTATTTATGTATTGTTCCTCGAACGCCAGTGGACACAATAGAATAGCGTCGCACCCGTCCCCGGTTAAATATGCCCCGCCACATTGCAAAGCTTCAGTTCCTGTCCATACATATTAAATGTCCAACCAAACTCGTGTCCCTGGCCTTTCGTCCAGGTCATATGCTTGACAAAACACTGGACTGTTAGCAGCATCAATGCGCAAGCGCGGGCTTCGGGGCGAGACCTTTCTAGCCACCGCGTGAGCCCCACGCCTGGCCCCCGGTCCATGTCTGTGCCCAAGCGTAGTATCAGTGGTCGGCGACCTAGGGCTTCGTACTGGGAGCAGGCTTAAACTCGATCACGGTCACGGTCGGGGTCAAGGTATTATTGGTCCCTTCCGCCTTCGGCAAATAATGTAATACCCAGGCTCCATAGCGCGGCAGGCTTCAGACCTAAGATAGAGTTTTGAAAAATTATGATATTGCGTATGTATCGGTATGCTGTTAACTTCGATGTTCGATCAGCGTAGCCCCAAGGAAGCAACTGTTGACAGTTGGTTTACGTGGCAGTGACCAGGCATCCGTTTGCCATACAAAATACGAAGCTTAGCAGCTTATTGATTGGATCTGTAAGAAATATTAGATCCAAACCAAAACCAAAACCCAGCAGGCCCACATGACATGCAAAGCAATTATTGGATCCAATACGAATTCCTTTAGACCGTTGATCCGTTGCCATATGGGTCATAAGGACTCGTGTTTGTACACAGAAATGTTACAATCTTCTAAAATATTAAGACTGCGATTATTGTTAGGTGCCACATCGTTGCGGAAATGGTGCTGACGTGTAGGAGCCCCTCCCGCGTTCGGTCCTAACGCCGCATCACGTATTTATTATGCTCGCTGTCAGTTGAAGTGAATTACATACCATTATCAATATAACGCTCTGATGGACTACAAACTTTAAAGTGTTTATTGACAACTGTCAGGTTCTTACACGTCGAAAACCTTTTTGACGCCATCACAACGACTATAAGAGCAACATTTTATATGAACGTACAGCTTTGTTTCTATGGCGTTATCGCGCAGTGCTGCTCGTACTGCTCGACATCGGCGTTGGCTCTGGGCGCTGACAGCGTGCGCCGGTGCTACTGGACTTGTCGTTATTGAGGAACAGCTCCAGAATTCGGCGCGTGAGAGAGGCCAGACGACCACGGAGTTTGCCAAGGTAGCTTTTTGCCTGCCGGTCCCTTCTCTGGGGCCGTACCTCGGGCGACCCATATTTAGAACGGTGCCGTGCAGTAATTCATCCACCATGAGGACAGAAACACTCATCCTGTGATATGCTGTGCGAGAGGCGTTCGGCATATGCGTCCGCACCTCTGTGTATGTCGGTCCGCTTTGCCTATCATCGAAATGCTGTCACAATGGTCCTTGCGCCTTGGTATAAAAAGGCTTTACTTCCTCGCAGGAATGCGCAACAGAAGCTGCGAGCAACTGTAAAAAGACGACAGGCGTGGCGCGAGCGTTGCTGCACACTGCGATGTCGTCGGCTCTGGGCGCAATGCAGCAGCGCAATTTCGATCCAGGTAGATATCCAGCTTGCAAAGTGTGGAGGCGTCAAAGGGCCTGTCGGCACGGACAAATTGGGAAAATATTATGCACGGGTGGGGCGCCTGTCGATTTGCATGTGGGCGTGTGGGTCTTATCGCCCGGGGCCAGTCCCGGGGGGCGGTTCCCGCGCGCTACACATCTTGCATTCCCTTCATGATTACAGTCCCAGGAAATCTGCCAACAAATCTGGCGGAGAATATCCCGTTGTTTTCTGGGTATTATTCTGGGTTTGATTTTATTCCTCATCCTACCTTCCCTCCCTCTGGACTCATCTCGCTTGACAGGTAGCTTCCGTGCCGACATGGTGGCGACAGTGGCAGATCTTGCCGCAGAGGCTCCCACTCGCCGGCACCTGGTCGCCCTAGGAGGGGGCTACTTCCTGGATTGGCTACTACAGCTAGCCTATTCCCACCAAAGTGATAGCATCAGCAGAGATAGCCTGGGCAACAGCAGGGGTATCCTAGCCGGTGGCAGCACCCCGGCCGACGGCGATCGCGGCACTAGCGCAGTCTATGGCACCATTACCGGGGCAAGCGGTAGTGAGTTCTTTGAACCGGATCTACGACCGGGGGCGGGAGCGGGAGCGGTGCCTAACGGCGGCGTAGGCGGGACACGCCGCTGGGGTCCCCTGAGGTATGAGAGCCGTGAGGGGGAGTTGCCACTGGATGGGACTGCTGAAGATGGAGCTGGGCTTGCTTCTTCGGACTTGGCCTCGGCTTCCCCGGCGGCAGCTCGCCTGCATCGTGCGGCGGAGCGGGCGCTGGAGAGCATTCTAGAGGATGGTGCGCAGCCAGGCGTCCGAATTGCGGCCATGTCTGTCTGTCTGTTTGTCTGAGTATTCGCTTGGGATTGCATGTTGTCGAAATGTAGCAGCTGTTGGGGCACGGGTCCAGGCGGTCCAGTCTGCAACGGCGTGGTCTGCCGGCCTCCTTAACCAAAGTGCCGACCCATTTAAGCTCTGTTTCCAGTGACCTCGTCAAGGTGGGGCACTGCACGATGCGGCGTTAATGGGTGGTGGTGATGCCGCGAGCACTCGCCCGGAGCTGTTAGCACTATATCCTCTCTTGTGGCCTCCAACCTTCGTGGCCACCCCCGCTAAGAAATATGCGAGCTGTTCCGCCGCCTCTCCAGGTCTACGAATGAAATCACTGACGTGATACTTGTGCTTTTCGTTCCCGGCAGGTGTAGCGGCGGGGTCGCTGCTGGATCGCCCGGGGGCAGTACCATTGCTGCTGCGGGCGGTAGCAGAAGGCCGGGCGAGCCGCACTGTGGCCGAGGCATTGGCGGCGAGGGCTGCGGAGGCGCGCACCGCGGCAGAAGCGATGACTGCGGACCTGCGTGATGTGATGGAAGCGGTGGGCAGGACCACGGGCTTGAGCATGGGGAGGGAGCGAGAGGAAATCATGTGCAGGGACGGCTGTGCGTTCTTAAGGCAGACCGCTGTTTCCTTATGCGGCCAAACCAGTTCTCCACAATGCTAATAGTGCCAGAGGTTCGCGGGGCTTTGACGTGTCGCCGCCACTTTCTTCTCTGTCCCCTCAAGCCGGGCGCGATTCCCCTGGGACGGCTTGCGTCCCGCTGACCCGATTACTCCATGTGCTATGTGTTTTGCTGTTTCGCCGTTGCCTTCCCCTGACTCGGGACTCGTAACTCCATAGCACTCAACATCGCTACTACAACATGTAGCTCTTCATTTATTACTTGTGAACTTTATGTGACGCGATCCTTCCAATGCGTCTCCCCGCGCGAATTTCTACATCTGCGACTTTATTAATGCTGTTTTAGCTGCGGGGCCGCATTAGCAGCAGCAGTGCCGGCGGCGGCGGTCTGGCAGGCGGCGGCTTGGCGCTGCAATGCACCGCCGCGGGCCTGTTGTCGGCGTGGGCTGCAGGCAGCAGCGCCAACCGTGCCAAGCTGACGGGTCTGGGGCTGCCGGGGGTGCTGGCAGAGGTGGCAACTGCCGTCAGTGGGATAAGCAATAAGGCGGCGGTGGGGCTGCAGTGGCAGTTGCTGAGGTGAGGTGAGGGGATGTGGCGTGGCCGTGAAAAGGGGAAGCGACAAGTTGAGCGGAACAAAGTGTGCGCTACCTGGGATTCTAGCCATGCATACCTGTATGGTGTGATGCCGTGAATTGAGGCGGCATCACTTACACGAGTTGTTCCAAGCGGTCAAAAGCTTTTATTCCTATTCCTTTCCAACAGGCTGGCCCGGGTCATGGCGGAGCACAGCTCTTCCAGCGACTCGCACCATTTGGCGGCGTGTATTTTGCCACTGTTGTATACCGCCGCTGACGCCGCGGCAGCAGAGGATGCCGCCATGGCTTCGTACGCCGTCGATACGCTCGCTGCTGCCGTGCGTCACGGCGGTGCGCCGGTGGCCGAGGTCGTGGCTAACAGCACCATGACGCACCTCCTGTGGCAGCTGGCGGAAGGCTTAGGGGCACACCGCGTACCGGCAATGGATGGGGCGAATGAGACCGCAACTGCCGCCGGCGGGGTTGCTGCCAATGAGAAGGACCCGGGCGAAAAGCAGGCAGCGGCAGCTGCACAGGCAGATGATGCCGTGACAGCAAAGCCCAAAGCGTCCCGGGGCTGGCTGTGGAGCCGGCGTGGCTCACCAGCAGGGTCACGGCCGACGGCATCCATCGGGGCACCTGTATCCAGCACCTCAAGTGCCGGTGCTGGTACTAGCAGTGGCGCGCCGCCGTCTGCACCAGTCAAAAGCCGGACAGTGATGCAGGTCCAGGTAAGGACGGCGCGTCACAGATGCGATTATTCAAAAAGAGATCCTATCACTGCGTGGCGGTGAAGGGTCGCGGGGGGGAAGCAATGCGATGCAGCCTCACGGACGTACCGTGTACAGGCCATTTACCCCTTGGCAGTGATGTGTGGAAGGGTTCCAGGTATGGGGTGTGAAGTACGTGTGTCTGAAGATCTTTACATTAGACTAGTCGAAGAAAGGTGGGAGGGGAAGGTAAAGAGGCTAAAATAAAGCTGGGCAGTTACGCTCAAAACCCTGCCACACTCTCGAGTCCTCCCCAGCTACTTTCTCTAACCATGCGTATGACTGTGCCTTCCCCACCATCTCCACCTCGCGTTGGATTGTTGGTCCCTCCGTATTTGCATTGGTATTTTCCCCTCGGAGGACTCTACTCTTGCGGCCTCCGTGGCGGTCGCGGTGGCGGAGTTGGCCCGCAATGCTCTGCTGCCGGAAGCCCAGGTGCCCCGCTGGAGGGACTGGTTGCTAGACATATTGTGCGTGGACGGTTTCGATCCGGGGACTTCTGCTACAGGGATGGGAACCAGACCCGCAATCGCGGCTGCCAGCCCCGTAGCCGCCCAGACGGGGGCAGTGCTACCCTGTGGGGAGAACGTTGGGGACGCCGCAGCGCCACTAAGGCGGCAAGGCGAGGGACAGCTAGTGCAAGCAGCACTGAATGGCAGCTGCAACAGTGGTAGTAGCAACAGTAGCAGCACCGGTGGGGACAGCAGCCAGTCCAGGGGTGGGCAGGTGCAGTCACTGCCATCCTGGCTGACGCTTCCTGATCGGGGCCGGAAGCAGCCTTGCGCGGGGACTGGTGCTGGCAGTGGCAGCAGTACAGCGGCAGCACCCCATCCCGATCAAGTACTGGGAACCACGGACGGCCAAGAGGTCCCGAAGGCCTTACGCCCAAGTGTTGTACTTGCCTTATCGGGTGAGATGCCTTCAAGTGCGGATCCTTATACAGTCGTTGTGGCATGTCCTGATACCTGGCGTTCCATGTTGCTAGGCTGCCAAGGACCGAATAACCCACCGGAGGCATCGCTGTATGTTCCTTGCGGTGGATGTTGTAAAAGAAGGCTTACGAGATCGTAAAATGCAGGGACATCGAAACCGTGCATTGATTGTTGCCGCTTTTTGATGTGCACTATGCCCGGACGATGTGACCGGACCCGATGTGCTCCCCTTCCGCAGCTCTCTCCCACATCCCCGGTAACCACGGCTTGCAGGTACGGCACGGATAACTTAGGGTTGAGCGGGTTGTAGAGATTGTGAATTCAGGTGCAGGGTATGGAATGGGGGGGGTGACGTTGGATGCAGGAGTTGGGTCTTTGGAATGGTTCTGTTTACGAAGGGCTCAGCCGGGGGGGTGTGCACGTGCGATATATATCCGCGAAAAGCCAATCTGATGCTGTCGCTTGCAGGCCGCGCATTACTGGCTTAGCCGGTTGCTTTCGGAGCTGGCGGCGCGCACCTTGCCGTATACTTCCCTGGTGTACCTGGAGGGCCCTCGTGCGCCGCAGGACCTCATTCACGCGGTGCCGGTGCTGCCCAGCTACGTGAAGGTGAGGTGGAGCTGCAGAAGTCAGAAGGGCATGTAGGGGGAAGATCTAGGGCGTCACCTCCCTGAATGTGGGATGGGGGTGAGTTACAAGGGGCAGGTTTCCATGCCTAGTGCCCCGAGAGCATGCTTCGTCGTTCATTACGTAAACTGCAGCTCCGCTCCGTTGGCCGCCTCACGCTGTTTAACCTTTGTTCGATGGTAAGGCAAGACAAGCGTAGCTTGGTATGGGCAAGCATATGGACAGGGGGACCAGGATGGTTCTTCTGCGGCCATATTTCCCCACTGCTATACTGCCCATGCTGTTGGTGAGAGTGGGTGGCAAACCACGGTAGCTGAAGTCCTGGTTCTCAACACGATATGCGGCTTTGATCTCCCCTGTTGCCCCCGTCAGTCGGTGGCAGATGCTCTGGAGCGGGCCGCTGACGCTGTGGCGGATGACTCTCCAACGCTACCGCCCCACCTGGAGTTCGACTTGGCAGGCAGTGGCCTGGTGGGCCGACCCACACATGACACGGCGCCCCGCCGGTCGTCTGGAAGCAGAGGCGGCTCGAGCAGCAGTAGCAGTAGCACTCAGACCGGTAGCATACGGTGGGGCGCCGCCGGGGTAACGGGCGCCGGGTCCGGCACTGGCGGCGGTACCTCCGAACAGCAGCAGCAGCAACAACAACAACGCCGCTCGCAGCATGAATTGGACGTGGCTGCGTATCGTCAAGCAGCGCACGTAGTGGACGTTGTGGTGGCGGAGCGGAAGGCCGCGGATGCACTGGAGGTGGGGTTACTTGGGGAAGGGGTTTTAAGAGTCGTTCTTGTGCTCTGTGGCAAGTAGATCCGTCTGACGGCATTTTGGTGGAGCCAGGACGGCAAGAGAGGGAAGGTGAATTTGTAGTGGTGTTCGAGATTTTATATGTTGCCCTTGTATCTCTTGCGTGTATGACTGGCAGCCTGCAGCTCAAATTTTGCTACCACAGCTCAATTGATGACCCCGGTTAACTGCTGCTGGCTAGCTGTCCCGTTGCAGGCCTTATGCGCTGTTGTGGCCCCCGACCTGGATAAGCAACGTTGGCTGCTGCATCGAGGCGTGTTGCCGCTGATGCACCGCCTGACACGAACCGCCGACGACCCGCGGGTCGTTCTGCAGGAGCCGGGCCAGACAGACGCGGAGCGACTAGACCAGGAGGTAGCGATGGAGAGTATTGCGGCTGCTGCAGCAACGGCTGAAGCCGAGGTCGCTACCGCCGCAGCGACCACCGTGCCTCATGTGCAACGCGTCGGGCATCGGCATTTACAGCAAGATCAACAGCTTTTAAGGGGTCCGTGGAATAAACAACAAATGCTGGAGCAGCAACAGCACGCGCAGGCACCGGCAGTGGTTTCGGAGATCTTATCTGACCGCGAGGGCGGGCCTTCGCTGTGCCTTCAACGTCAAGTTGCCCGCATGTTGGCGCTACTGGCGCTGCTGCCTGATGCGCAAGATGGCCTAAGGGCCACGGCGTCAGACACCCGCGCGGCGCGGATTACGGGCTGTGCTGATGGCGGGACCGGCGGCGGATGGCTAACATGGCTACGTCACGCCGCCTCCAGCAGTGATTGCCGCTTATCCAGTAACGCCACGAGAGCGCTGCTGCACCTAGCGGCACTGCAGGTCAATGCAGCGGCGGCGATGTTCGCAGCCAACACGGTGGCTGCGGCGGGTGGCGCTGCGGGCGGGTTGAGGGCGTCAGCGGCTGCACCTGTGGTGACGGCGGCGGCGCCACCGGTGTTCTTGGACGGTATACACTTGCTCAATCCAGGTGCGCAACACCATTGGGCGTTGGTACGGCAGGCCAGTGCCGTCACCGCGGCGGCGACCTTGGGGGAGCATGCGGCGACGGTCGCGTCAGAGGCGTCCATGCATCAGGGGTCCGGAATTGACGCTGTCGCTGGTGGCGATGTACGGACCCATGGGTCGGGGTTGCCCACGGTTCCCGATGCGCCTGGAGCAGCTGTTGCAATGAGCGTGGCGGCAACAACGCCGGGTCTGACGTCGGTTGCACCGGCAGTCGTTTCGCACGACCTGGCTGACGTCGGCGTCGGGGGAGTCGTTGCTGGTGCCAACGTCGTGTCTATGGATTGCCGAGCGGCAGGAGATGGCGGCGGTGCACTGTTGGCACCGGGTGATGCGGCGCCAGTGCCGTCGGTATCGTCGTCACTGCTGGGTGCGCTTTGGTTCGCGGTTTCATTGCCCTTGTCATTCTGGGGCACGACAGCGCTATCGAGGTCGGGCCTATTCACATCGTATGGCGGCGAAGTCCCTGGCACCACCCCACCATCATTACCAGCTGGTGCAGCCGCTACGGCATCAGGACTACCACAGGCCGCGCCTCACGCTGACGCAGCGGTGATGGCACACCTTCGGCCCACAGGCGGCGAAGATGGTGGTGGTGACGATGGTGGCCCTTTTCGTTCCCAGCCGCCATCCGTGATTGGAGATGGAAGTGCAGCCTGGAAGTCGCAGGGTGAACCAACATCCCTGGACGTATCAACGCTACTTGCCGCAGGAGTCCAAAGGCCAAGCGCTAACGAGTCGATTGTCCCCCCGACCGGCACAGGCAGCATAGATGGTGGTAATCCCAGTCCTGCATTCGCCCTTCAAACAGGGCTTATGAGGCATCCTGACCTCACGCCCAGCACCGCGGGGCACAGGAACGGTTCAGCTGACCATACTGTCCCGGAAGAACTTGGGGCCGGCGCCGCGGCGACGGATTCTGGTCTGCTGCCAGTGGTCGACGTGGTGTTCGTGCACGGCATCCGGGGCGGACCCTTCATCACATGGCGCAAGGCCGGAGTGATGACCCGCGGGTCGGCAGCTTCACATATGGAGCGTTCTGCATGCTGGCCGTCCACGTGGCTGGCGGAGGAAGTGCCGGGAGCGCGGCTGCTAAGTGTCGAGTATCTGGCGCCCGTGTCAGCGTGGGAGGTGCGGTCGTCTATAGCGGCATGTGACGCCGGCGGGCAGGATTAGGTCGCTTACATTTCTATCGTACGCGTTCGATGCGTTTGTCTGTCTGTCTGTCTGTCTGTCTGAACGTCTGCTTCTGTACGTTCTATCCCCTTCTTGCGCTGAATGTGTTACCTGAACATAAGGAGGTACCATTCTTCGAAACATCCTACGCGGGCATGCCGGTTGGCTGCCAACGTGAATGCTAAGATACCGTGTCCTGTCTTGTCCTGTCCTTGCCTGTCGCGTCCTCGTTTGTTTCCGCAGGGCGAGTCACTTCCATTGGAAGACAACGTGAGCCGGGTGATGGCCCAGCTGGCGGCTGCAGGGGTGGGTACCGGGCAACGGCCGGTCGTGTTCGTGGCGCACTCCATGGGGGGACTGTTGGTCAAGGAGATGCTGGCACGGAGCATGGATCAGGCGGCCCAAGGTGAGAAATGAGAAGAAACAGGATAAGGTATTCCAAGTAAAGCAGGGGAACTTTAAGGGACCGCTGAAACCGGGGGAGCAGCGTAGCAAGGTGGCGAAGAAGGTCATGAAGTTGCCATCTAAAGCTGTATCACATGCAGAAAAACGTGAATTACTACATCAGAAGCTGGTCGCCGAGATTCGCATGGCCACCCGGGTGCGAGCTGGCGCAGGTGAAGCGATGTGGTGGGCTTCCAGTAGGGTGAATGTTGAGGGCAGGGAAGGGGTGAGAGAGAGAGGGTGAGAGAAAGAAAGGGTTGGAATGCTACGGAGTTGCGGTGATGCAGTTGATTGGAGCCGTGATGCTATCAGGGGCTCCGATGCAGCCCCTCAGCAGCTCCTGAATAGAGAGATCCTCATGTGCCAGGGGGGGCTGGGGTGGCTTAACCACTCGCGCAACCTAAGCCGAGTGCACTTGAAAACATGCAAGCCCAACCCGGCGCATGTCCACACGTTTGGCCCCCTTCTCACGCACCGGTTCACTCGGCCTTGCGTGGGCCCCTTTTTCCAGGCGGTCCTCACGCCTCCCTGGCTCCCTCCACCCGCGGCATCGTGTTCTTCGGCACCCCACATTTCGGCAATGCGATGGCGGCAATGGGTTGGAAGCTGCGGCATGTTCCAGGTGCCCTTCCTGCGCCCTCCCTGGCGCGTCTCACGCCGGGTGCGTGGGTCGGTGTGTGGGTTAGTGGGTGGGTCTGGGACGTTCGGAGTTACGTTATGGAGCGGGGAACGGAACGCGTTCGGAGTTCGGGTTAAGGCGGCGGATTTCTGGCCGGTAGGTGCCGTCCGCACACTGGATGCGTCAATGGAGGCATACGAGGAGGAAAGGAGAGGGAGATCAAGATGGTCCTGTGTGCACATAACATAAATGCACAGACATGAGTCCTTACGATATTGATGTGACCTTCCTCACGCCGGCGCACCATACATTTCGCAACCCGTGCAGGGCCGCACTTGCTTAGCCTCAACGATCGGTTGCGGGAGCTTCATGAATCCCAGGGCGGCGCGCTCCGTGTGGTGTCGCTGCTGGAGGGTCAGCCTACGCAGCTGTCCGGCGTCATCCCCCGCATCCTCGTTGTGGCGCCCGACTCGGCATATCCGGGTTTTGGAGCCTCGATGACTCTGCCGGAGAATGACCATATCGACTGCTGCAAGCCTGCCAGCCAGGCGGCCCCCGCCTACTTGGTTGTGAGGGACCTGGTGCTACACGCAATAAGCGTGGCGGTGCCGGGGGCCGGCTAGTGTCGGGCTGCTGGTATCAGTGTCGGCGCCGGAATCAGTGTTGGTTACGGTGGTGATGTAAGCTAAATAGGGGCGGTCGACACCAGGCCTTGATGATTTGTTATAGAGTAGGTTGCAGTGACGTATGTACGGTATTGGTGAGGGACGAAGGCACCAAGCCGTTTAAGATACGGGGGAGTGTAAGATAGTGTGACCCAAAATATATAGCAGTGGCTCAGGGGCAAGTGGGGAGTTGGGTGGCAGCGGCTGGGGCGGCTTTCACTCTTTAGTACTAGCCAATCAGTACCGAAAGAAAATGAATTGCTGGTTGGGAGTTGGGAGTTGACCGCAATCCAATTTTTTGTTATCTGCCACTTATGGACTGATATCTGGCGTAGGCGACGAAGAATTTTCGTGGAGGGCTGTAGATTGTTTACTGCTTTGTTTGTTGTATTGCGCGTGCTTTGCTATGCATCTTTTGGAGTTGATACCTATCTGGGGCGGTCTTCATCCGGGGCATGTCAGGAGTGTGCTGCATTCCGCATCGTCGTGCATGAGCATCGCCTTGTACAAACAGGATGAGCTTGTGGGTGCCGACACCGGTACACAACTCGTATATGTATTCACTGCGAATGTACCTTAGGCTATGGTTGGCTTTCAGTGGGAGCAACGGATGAGGATTAAGAGCAAAATGCTTTTCAACAACATACCACGGCATACCGGGTAAAGAAAGCTGGATTGTTAAGTTTCTGGCCGTCAGGAACCATGCGCAAACGAAGGATGCGCCAAATACGCCAGGCAACGAGAAATCCTGCCTAAGGCCCTTAGCGCATGCACATGAACGTACATGTAACGTTCTCATAGTGGTGCGTACGACATTGAACATGGCTCCAGTGATTACCCTTGACTAGGCACGACGGTTCACATTAGGCAAGGCTACCACCATCGTGATTGCACTGTAGCCAAGATCCCAATGCGAGCACACTTTTCGGTTATACTGGTTGGGGAAGTTGGGTACGATCTGACAGGGGAGAGCTTTCGCTGCATTTCTGCAGGATGAACGTACGCCACTTATGCCACCTGGATGGGGAATATAGGGTTTGCCCATTGCTCATGAGGGTGTGCACAGGTGCGTGCTGATGCTTCAACGCCAGAACGACAGATTTGGACAGGGTAACGAGCAGGCAGCTGGGTACGTCGCGGCTTTAAAACACCAATGCGGATATGGTGTATTCTCCCGGCCTTCGGTGTTTGAGGTTACTAACATACGTCACAGCGAAGATACTCCGCCATCCAAACGCATGCGAACAATCCTCGCAGTCTGGTTAAAGTATATGTGCCTATATAGAAGCTGCCAAGCCTGAGCATTGACGAGCATCCTAGGGTCGCTCCCTGACAAACATCATTTAGGACATTTTAACTCAACGAGATGGTACAGATTATCCATATGGGTGGTGTTGAAAAACACCGAGTTGAAATGTGTAGGTCGAAAAGACCTAGGGTCAAAGGCGCTTAACCACCGAAGCCGTACAGGGTGCGGCCCTGGCGCTTGAGCGCGTACACGACATCCATGGCAGTGACAGTCTTGCGACGAGCGTGCTCGGTGTAGGTGACCGAGTCACGAATGACGTTCTCCAGGAAGGCCTTCAGCACAGTGCGGGTCTCCTCGTAGATGAGGCCGCTGATACGCTTAACACCGCCACGGCGAGCCAGACGACGAATAGCGGGCTTAGTAATGCCCTGAATGTTATCACGAAGCACCTTGCGGTGGCGCTTGGCACCGCCCTTGCCCAGGCCCTTGCCGCCCTTGCCGCGTCCAGACATTGTTATGCAGAAGCCACAGAAGTATTAGTAAGGAGGGTAAGTGGAAGAGTTGTAACAACAATAAGAACGCAACAGCCTTTTATAACGATTGCCGTGCAGCCGATGCAGGTAAATCCGAGCTGCCCGGCACGGAATTGCCGGGTCGGCTCGCCGACTCCAACCGTCTCCGTACAACCGATATTGAAAGAGTCTTAACAGCAGTTCACCTCACCGTTTTCCACACATCAAAACAGCAGTTGTTATCGTACCCAACACCAAACAGAAAATGGCCCGCACCAAGCAAACCGCCCGCAAGTCCACCGGTGGCAAGGCGCCCCGTAAGCAGCTGGCCACCAAGGCCGCTCGCAAGACCCCAGCCACTGGAGGCGTGAAGAAGCCTCATCGCTACAGGCCCGGAACGGTGAGTCTGCATAAACAAGTGTCCTTGCTCACCAGTGAGATCTATCTGTTTGTCCTGTGGCAAGCCGACCGCCGCTCGCTCTTTCTTAATATTGTTCTCTGTAACATGTATATTAACATGTATATTACTATATTATATATAACTATTTCTTTGCATCATTTCTCTGCAGGTCGCGTTGCGCGAGATTCGCAAGTACCAGAAGAGCACTGAGCTCCTGATTCGGAAGCTTCCCTTCCAGCGCCTCGTCCGCGAGATTGCTCAGGACTTCAAGACTGACCTTCGTTTCCAGAGCCAGGCCGTGCTGGCTCTCCAGGAGGCCGCGGAGGCGTACCTCGTGGGCCTGTTCGAGGACACGAACTTGTGCGCCATCCACGCCAAGCGTGTCACCATCATGCCCAAGGATATCCAGCTGGCCCGCCGCATCCGTGGCGAGCGCGCTTAGATACCCGCCTACTGGCATCCAAACCAAAACCCCGGTGTTTTTCAACACCACCTTCCTCTTTGCGCTACCCAAGCTATCTTTATTGTCGCCTGTTAGACCAAAGCGTCTTATAGCATGAGGAGAACGGACAAGGTGACGAAGTACTGTTTGACTTCCTCGATGGAAATTCCTTCATTCCCTCATCCTAAAGGGTTTTGAAACATTTCGCTGGAATGCACTTATTAAATTGCAAGTTCTTCCTCGGACAAGTTGTTCCTAGGTGGCTAGGTTAGGGTGTCCAGGATAGAGGGACAGGATGTATACAGGGTTTTAGGGCTATCGGGCCAGTCACATGCGCTCTCGGGGAGGGGATGTTATTACGACGCTCGTCGCTAGGGACATCCTAGGGACATACATGTTTCCATTACCCGTCCGGACAGCAGCGGAAACAAAAAGTGGTACGAATACAGAAACATGCATGATTTTATTATTCTTATGCGGAACATATTTCTGGGGCATTTCCGTTACTAAACGAAATCGTCAACGTCAAGTAGACCCGAATTCCATGAGGTGGTGTTGACAAACACCGGGTTTTGGAGTGGGTACCGTGGAATCCGCGCCGTGTATCATTTCACGCAGAGGTGAACTTGGTGACAGCCTTGGTGCCTTCCGACACTGCGTGCTTGGCCAGCTCGCCAGGAAGCACCAGCCGCACCGCAGTCTGGATTTCGCGGGAGGTGACTGTTGGCTTCTTGTTATAGCGGCTGAGCTTGGAGGCCTCGGTGGCGACCTTCTCGAAGATGTCGTTGATAAAGCTGTTCATGATCGACATGGCCTTCGAGCTGATACCGGTATCCGGGTGCACCTGCTTGAGCACCTTGTAGATATAAAGCTTGTAGGTTTCGCCCTTCGCGACCTTGGCCTTCTTCTTGCCCTTCTTGTCGCCCTCATCGCCTCCGGCAGCGGGCTCCTTGGCGGCCTTCTTAGCGGGAGCCTTCTTCTCCTTCTTGGGAGCCTTCTCCTTCTTGGGCTTAGCTTCGGCCTTGGGCTCAGCAAGCTCGGCCTTCTCCGCCTGCGAAGCGACCTTCTCCTCTTTTACGTTCTTGGGAGCCATAGTGAGAGGGATAGTAGCTTAAAGACACGTAAATAGGTGGGTAATTTTTAAAACAGCAGTATTGTGCATATTTCTACTTATAGCGACTGTTCAATTTGTAGTCAGTTCAAAAGGGAGGTTGACGGTTTGATCCCGGTGATCCAACCTGCTCGGCCAAACGGACTTACCGTTTCCTCGTTCATCATCATGCTATGACTCCATTATAAAGTCTGTATAACAACCCTTGCAACGAGATTAACTCACCCATTCTGATTCAAAATTCCCTCTAAACTTCTATAACTCCTAGGTTAAAATGGCAGGTCGTGGCAAGGGCAAGACCGCCGGCAAGAAGGCTGTGAGCCGCAGTGCTAAGGCCGGCCTGCAGTTTCCTGTTGGCCGCATTGCTCGTTACCTGAAGAAGGGCAAGTACGCCGAACGTATTGGTGCTGGCGCGCCGGTGTACCTCGCGGCTGTTCTTGAGTACTTGACGGCTGAGGTGCTGGAGCTGGCGGGCAATGCTGCTCGCGACAACAAGAAGAACCGGATTGTCCCGCGCCATATCCAGCTGGCTATCCGTAACGATGAGGAGCTGGGCAAGCTGTTGGGCGACGTGACCATCGCGTCGGGCGGTGTTCTGCCGAACATCCACGCGGTCCTGCTTCCCAAGAAGTCCAAGGGCAAGGCCGAGGACGGCTCTGCTGCCGTTTAAGCGAGCGGCAAGGCAACCTGGGAAGTTATTACCACACACGGCTCATCAACTCGGTGTTTATCAACACCACCAGTACACGGATTTGGGTTTCAGTTTTTATACACTTACATGATCGTCCTTCTGAATGCACACGTTTTTACTCGTTATTGATAGGTGACCTGTAGAAGTTGGGCCGTCATTACACTACAGCAGATTGAATCGGATATGACGGCCAGGCTCAGAAAATTTGGGCCAAAGCATTCACTGGGCTTTGACCACCCATTCATGGTTGAGTGATGCAAGGGCGGCCAATGCACTGTTATGAGGTTTAAAAGGATGCCGTATAATCATGGGCTTCTTTCGCATTCAAGCTCTGCACTTGCCGTCGCCCTTCCAGGTGCCGGGGGTTTGTGCCTAGGTGCTGGGAGGAGCCACAAAAGGAAGGATATATAATGGCCCGTGGACCAGACGGTGTGGTGTGGGATGTGTCACGGTTGGCATAGCTCGGTGCCTGAAGTGTTCTATTGGCACCAGTACGTATGGTTGTACGGATGATGCACTAAGAGGCTGAATGAGCGCGCGTGGGAATCCCGTGCATGGACTGCATCCGTAATTCTGGAGTTTCCATGACGTAGTGGCAGTTCTCTGTCAGTTGTGGGAATTTTTGAGCGTGCAAGCGACACCTGCGACACTTGTCGTGTAGCTTTGAGCAGCTTCGTGCTGATTTCATGTCAGAGCTATGTTTGGTGAGCTATTGGCTGGGTGACAAGAGAGGAGCATGCGTGAGCAGGTAATCGAGTCCTGGATGGTTTATTCTGTAAGGATTGTGCGCTGGAATGATCCGAAAATCATAACTGAGATGAGACAACCAGTGGGAAGATTAGGAAGGGATTCGTCGTTAGGCACGACAATCTGGGTTGACGTTGGCGACACAGAATCGGGAGGGTTTCTGGGACACAGGAGACAGGACCGTGCGACATTAGAGGACGCGAACATGTACTGCCGCCCTACACAAAACATACTGGCTACCTGTCACCACTATTCCCTGCTCAGGCGGTCACCACAGGCTATTGGACTCCATCACCGCCATCCAGTCGATCAGCTCCAAGATGGTCAGGAAGCTGGTTGTGCTCGGCGAGTGCTGCAAGGACACCAAGCACCTCGACAGCACCAGGACCTGCACAGCCTCCTGGAAGATATGGCATCTGCACTGCGCTTACGCCAGACGGGCTGCTGAAGGCGGAATGGTTCATCCAGGTAAGAATGCCAGCGTAGGGTGTTTGGACGTGTGTGGGGGGTGGGCGAGTTGCCGTACTGCGACATTGCCGAATCATATCAGGAGAAGGAGGTGAGGAGGTTACAGCAGCCAGTCGCAGACAGCATCATGGTCACCTGCGGAAAGGGAAGGGTTGGTATAGGTGCGGAAGGCATCAAAGGCAAAGCAGATGTGAAAGAGAGCGAGCTTGCGCCTCAAAAGTCGCTAGCATGTCAGAACACAGGAGGGACGGTAACAAGGTGTCCTGGAAACTGGCGGCAGTGCGTGCTGCTGGCAAGGGGAAAAGTGGGGTTGCAATGACAAAACGGGCAGGCGGTGTGTCATGCGTGTTGGGAGGGCGAGTGCAGTCAGATTAATTTCAAATAGACATCCCTGGTGCAGAGTGAACACAAGAACACTCATGGGTCAACAGTAGCGTTCCTTGCGGTGCTGAACGGGGTGAGTGTGGGTGCGCAGAGGAGCACCTGCCCCGAGCTTTCTTCCGTGTAGGGACTGTTAGAGGGGACACCAAAACATGCCACCCAGGTGCTAGGAACTGAGCAAGGGGTCCGAAAACGAGGCAGCAGTGCCGCACCTGTCAAATTCCAGGCACAGCACCATCATATGTTATGTTCACCACGACCGACTGCAATCATGTATGCAAGCACACATATCCATGCTTGTCCTAACAGCTGTAATCATTGTGGCGGCTTGTACACCCCCGCTTCCCTTGCAACTGTGTTGATCACGGTGCTCGGTGCCCCACCTACCTGCAGGTCCTGGACCACCGCTATTACAGCCACGGCGGCAAGGCCAACTTTGAGCGGAACTACAGGGCACAAGCTCAAGCAGGGCAGGACATCCAGGTTGGGCTTCACTGGTTCCACACACTGCTGCTGCTCTACCGCACCACCGTCCAGCTGCCGCTGAGCCAATTGTAAAACCATTTTCTGCATGAGCAGCGGCCGACCAGTGGGCATGACTTACATGTCCCGTCACAGTCTCAATGCCGGCGGGGGAAAGCAAAACATCGCTCCTCATTTGTCCTCACCGTCAAGGCCAACGTAACCATTCCCCGGACCCGCACGGATTTAAAAGGCAGACATGCCGTCCTCCACCAAACCCAGCGTTGCGTACTTCCTATATCGACCGCATACCTATCCGCGACCTGCCACCTTTGTGCCCATTTTCAAGAGATGGCAGCCCTCGGACACCGAGGTGCAACCCAACCAGTGAAATCAGCCATAACGCAACATAGCCTAAGCGGCATGAAGCTGGGAGCTGCACTTTGACAATGCCACTTAACAGGCAACCATAACGTTTCAAGTCCGCTGCGGCATAGCCCTTACGTCCGTCCTTGCGCCCATCATTCCCACCCACCCGTGACTTCCTCCCTCTCATTTGCAGCACGCGGGCATGGGCCAGCCCGCTCGCATGCTGTTCCTTCACTCTGCTACTCATTCACGCGTCCTCATAAGCTGGTCGCTGTGTGGCACACATGCACACGTGGGACCTTCTCGCCTGGTTGTCAAGCCGCATCTTCGGACGAGGCACCTCAGTGGGATGACTGGCCTGGGAGTTCGTCCAGAAAGGCTATTCGCACAGACACGCAAGTAAAGGACAGCTTTACACCACACCGTCTGGTCCACGGGCCATTATATATCCTTCCTTTTGTGGCTCCTCCCAGCACCTAGGCACAAACCCCCGGCACCTGGAAGGGCGACGGCAAGTGCAGAGCTTGAATGCGAAAGAAGCCCATGATTATACGGCATCCTTTTAAACCTCATAACAGTGCATTGGCCGCCCTTGCATCACTCAACCATGAATGGGTGGTCAAAGCCCAGTGAATGCTTTGGCCCAAATTTTCTGAGCCTGGCCGTCATATCCGATTCAATCTGCTGTAGTGTAATGACGGCCCAACTTCTACAGGTCACCTATCAATAACGAGTAAAAACGTGTGCATTCAGAAGGACGATCATGTAAGTGTATAAAAACTGAAACCCAAATCCGTGTACTGGTGGTGTTGATAAACACCGAGTTGATGAGCCGTGTGTGGTAATAACTTCCCAGGTTGCCTTGCCGCTCGCTTAAACGGCAGCAGAGCCGTCCTCGGCCTTGCCCTTGGACTTCTTGGGAAGCAGGACCGCGTGGATGTTCGGCAGAACACCGCCCGACGCGATGGTCACGTCGCCCAACAGCTTGCCCAGCTCCTCATCGTTACGGATAGCCAGCTGGATATGGCGCGGGACAATCCGGTTCTTCTTGTTGTCGCGAGCAGCATTGCCCGCCAGCTCCAGCACCTCAGCCGTCAAGTACTCAAGAACAGCCGCGAGGTACACCGGCGCGCCAGCACCAATACGTTCGGCGTACTTGCCCTTCTTCAGGTAACGAGCAATGCGGCCAACAGGAAACTGCAGGCCGGCCTTAGCACTGCGGCTCACAGCCTTCTTGCCGGCGGTCTTGCCCTTGCCACGACCTGCCATTTTAACCTAGGAGTTATAGAAGTTTAGAGGGAATTTTGAATCAGAATGGGTGAGTTAATCTCGTTGCAAGGGTTGTTATACAGACTTTATAATGGAGTCATAGCATGATGATGAACGAGGAAACGGTAAGTCCGTTTGGCCGAGCAGGTTGGATCACCGGGATCAAACCGTCAACCTCCCTTTTGAACTGACTACAAATTGAACAGTCGCTATAAGTAGAAATATGCACAATACTGCTGTTTTAAAAATTACCCACCTATTTACGTGTCTTTAAGCTACTATCCCTCTCACTATGGCTCCCAAGAACGTGAAAGAGGAGAAGGTCGCTTCGCAGGCGGAGAAGGCCGAGCTTGCTGAGCCCAAGGCCGAAGCTAAGCCCAAGAAGGAGAAGGCTCCCAAGAAGGAGAAGAAGGCTCCCGCTAAGAAGGCCGCCAAGGAGCCCGCTGCCGGAGGCGATGAGGGCGACAAGAAGGGCAAGAAGAAGGCCAAGGTCGCGAAGGGCGAAACCTACAAGCTTTATATCTACAAGGTGCTCAAGCAGGTGCACCCGGATACCGGTATCAGCTCGAAGGCCATGTCGATCATGAACAGCTTTATCAACGACATCTTCGAGAAGGTCGCCACCGAGGCCTCCAAGCTCAGCCGCTATAACAAGAAGCCAACAGTCACCTCCCGCGAAATCCAGACTGCGGTGCGGCTGGTGCTTCCTGGCGAGCTGGCCAAGCACGCAGTGTCGGAAGGCACCAAGGCTGTCACCAAGTTCACCTCTGCGTGAAATGATACACGGCGCGGATTCCACGGTACCCACTCCAAAACCCGGTGTTTGTCAACACCACCTCATGGAATTCGGGTCTACTTGACGTTGACGATTTCGTTTAGTAACGGAAATGCCCCAGAAATATGTTCCGCATAAGAATAATAAAATCATGCATGTTTCTGTATTCGTACCACTTTTTGTTTCCGCTGCTGTCCGGACGGGTAATGGAAACATGTATGTCCCTAGGATGTCCCTAGCGACGAGCGTCGTAATAACATCCCCTCCCCGAGAGCGCATGTGACTGGCCCGATAGCCCTAAAACCCTGTATACATCCTGTCCCTCTATCCTGGACACCCTAACCTAGCCACCTAGGAACAACTTGTCCGAGGAAGAACTTGCAATTTAATAAGTGCATTCCAGCGAAATGTTTCAAAACCCTTTAGGATGAGGGAATGAAGGAATTTCCATCGAGGAAGTCAAACAGTACTTCGTCACCTTGTCCGTTCTCCTCATGCTATAAGACGCTTTGGTCTAACAGGCGACAATAAAGATAGCTTGGGTAGCGCAAAGAGGAAGGTGGTGTTGAAAAACACCGGGGTTTTGGTTTGGATGCCAGTAGGCGGGTATCTAAGCGCGCTCGCCACGGATGCGGCGGGCCAGCTGGATATCCTTGGGCATGATGGTGACACGCTTGGCGTGGATGGCGCACAAGTTCGTGTCCTCGAACAGGCCCACGAGGTACGCCTCCGCGGCCTCCTGGAGAGCCAGCACGGCCTGGCTCTGGAAACGAAGGTCAGTCTTGAAGTCCTGAGCAATCTCGCGGACGAGGCGCTGGAAGGGAAGCTTCCGAATCAGGAGCTCAGTGCTCTTCTGGTACTTGCGAATCTCGCGCAACGCGACCTGCAGAGAAATGATGCAAAGAAATAGTTATATATAATATAGTAATATACATGTTAATATACATGTTACAGAGAACAATATTAAGAAAGAGCGAGCGGCGGTCGGCTTGCCACAGGACAAACAGATAGATCTCACTGGTGAGCAAGGACACTTGTTTATGCAGACTCACCGTTCCGGGCCTGTAGCGATGAGGCTTCTTCACGCCTCCAGTGGCTGGGGTCTTGCGAGCGGCCTTGGTGGCCAGCTGCTTACGGGGCGCCTTGCCACCGGTGGACTTGCGGGCGGTTTGCTTGGTGCGGGCCATTTTCTGTTTGGTGTTGGGTACGATAACAACTGCTGTTTTGATGTGTGGAAAACGGTGAGGTGAACTGCTGTTAAGACTCTTTCAATATCGGTTGTACGGAGACGGTTGGAGTCGGCGAGCCGACCCGGCAATTCCGTGCCGGGCAGCTCGGATTTACCTGCATCGGCTGCACGGCAATCGTTATAAAAGGCTGTTGCGTTCTTATTGTTGTTACAACTCTTCCACTTACCCTCCTTACTAATACTTCTGTGGCTTCTGCATAACAATGTCTGGACGCGGCAAGGGCGGCAAGGGCCTGGGCAAGGGCGGTGCCAAGCGCCACCGCAAGGTGCTTCGTGATAACATTCAGGGCATTACTAAGCCCGCTATTCGTCGTCTGGCTCGCCGTGGCGGTGTTAAGCGTATCAGCGGCCTCATCTACGAGGAGACCCGCACTGTGCTGAAGGCCTTCCTGGAGAACGTCATTCGTGACTCGGTCACCTACACCGAGCACGCTCGTCGCAAGACTGTCACTGCCATGGATGTCGTGTACGCGCTCAAGCGCCAGGGCCGCACCCTGTACGGCTTCGGTGGTTAAGCGCCTTTGACCCTAGGTCTTTTCGACCTACACATTTCAACTCGGTGTTTTTCAACACCACCCATATGGATAATCTGTACCATCTCGTTGAGTTAAAATGTCCTAAATGATGTTTGTCAGGGAGCGACCCTAGGCCAATGCGTAACTTGCTCGTCAATGCTCAGGCTTGGCAGCTTCAATTGACACCACTACCTTACCAACTTGATGGGATGGTTATGATGAAGTTTTGTAGGCGGCAGGTGAAGGCTTGTTTTCGTAGGGTTAATGTCTAGGTGATGTTCTGCCCTTCGGCTCCGCCTAAGGTCGGGATCGCCCTTCTGCCTCCTGCTGCTGCTTTGACAGTAGTCGTTCTACTGCAAGACATGTGTGTTGCGGCATCCCAGCACCATGCGGCATCTATGCAAGCCTATCACATCGAGCAAGGTTTCCAGTACAGCCATCCAGCCCCTGAAGCCTTGATTGTTACATAGCTCTGGCGGCTTTGCAACGGAACAACCTCCTTCCCTGCCGCCCAGCTTGCAGCACTGTGAAGGAGCTCTTCCACCAACGCTATTGGCTGTTTCCAGCACAACTGCTGGCAGGTATTCCCGCTCCAGGTAACCCCGTGGAAGTGCCTCTCCTACCAATCCCTCAGCGCCCGGGCCAGAAAGGCGCTGATCTGATAGGCATATTCTTGTGGATAGCGCCGGAAGTGCTCCACATGGCCGCTGGCAGGCCATTTATAGCCGCTCACTTCCACACCACGGCCCTCCTGCACGCGGTGGATTGGTGGCCGGGAATGAGGCCGCGACTTAGTTGTAACCCTAGGCCCGTCCCTTCGTCGCACGTGAGTTCCTGTGGCCGGACCGCTGTTTCCAAACTTCCCTGGCTTGCAAAGGACTTGGCTCGCTAACTGGACATGGTTGTAATCATGCCATGCCTAGGAACGCTCAGTATGATAAAAAGCGTGTTAAAACTGATCATCTTTTAGGAGCCTGTGTAACAGGGATATGCCAGATAAATGCTATGGATGCGCAGCTTAATCAGGGTTTACACAGCAACCAGCGGCCAGCGGTTGCATGGCAAATGAGTCAGATACGCACATGCACGCGCGCGCGCACACACACACACACACACACGTACCTGCACGGCCATGTATCGCTCCACATCTGACGCGGGCACCAGCGGATCGGCGTCACTGTACAGGTACAGCTGAGGACACACGGGTGCCAAGTTGTACCATGCGTCATACACCTGTACAGCAGCATACTTTGTTGAGTGATACTTAGGTACAGCGATGAGACGTGCCAAGAGCCTCCCATTTTGCTTGTCCCTGATGGACATTATTAACTCGAGAGCCATGACTCGGCTTTTCACGACCGGGACTGCACCTAAGCAGTCACGGGATAACGAAGTAGCTTGCGAGCAGTAGGTGTGCACGGTATGATGGTACGCAGACAAACCGAGGAACGACGACATCGAGGTAGCCACCATGATGCTATTTGGAATATGACAGGTACACCGCCCACGCATGCACATAAACAATACACACCCACCTCCTCAGTGCGCAACTTAACGCCTTTGCTTTGCAGGTAGCTTTCCATGAACGACCGCGTGCCGTTCAGAAGCGCACCCTGGGATGGGCATAGGGGAACCAATCAGCGATAGAAGGGGAAAAAGGGGGCGCAGGTGGGAAACGTGAACACGGGAAGCACGCTTCTTGAGAGCATTCAAGTAGCGATAGGGTAGCGCCCGTTCCATCCAGGCAATTAGGCCCTACCTGCCACCCCGGCATGCCATATGATAGCTCCTCCGCGGGCGTGTTGGTGACTGCCGAAACAATGGCCCGTGCTGACATCTCGGCGTTAACTGCAGCCGGGGCCGAGTCCAGGATGATTCCTCGCACCTCCTCAAGGAGGTCCCGTCGCTGTGCCACGTCCTCCACCTCATCCATCCAGCGCCACATGGTTCCCGCGTGGATGAAACCACCGGTGCTGAACAAGTCAAGTTACCGAAGATGGAATGATGGATTGACGAAAAAAACGGAGTTAGTCAGGGAAGACAGCGCGTCGGACGGTAAAGGAGAAATGCAGTAAAACCTTAGCTACGAGACGGCAAACACGAGAAGGAGGATGAGGGCACGAGACACGTGGCGTGGAGAGGCAAGGGCCATTGCACGAGCCAGGCAAGCGTCAACCCTCAGGAACACAGCATGTCCGAAGTACTCCCGCCCAACCGCCCTACGCTTTCCGGGGCATTCCGTCCAGCGAACCATTAGAGCACCTTGTCCGTCCAACGCCAAAATGACGATGCGCTGCCCTTTGCGACCCTCCCTCATCCCCATCTCCCCGTCCTCCCTCTGCTCGCCGCTTCCCACCTGAAGACATGGTAGATGGTAGGCATGGCAGGATTCTCCCGATGCATCTTGGCCACCCGGTCGATATCCCGACCCGCCACCACCACACCGCGCCAACGCACCAGCGTCTGCGCCACCGTGGGCCTGACCATGAGGACCTCGTGGTCGCCACTGCGGGCCCATAGGGAGCCATACCTAGGCGCCCAGTAGCGGACGGAGCACGTGAGCAGCGGGTTGAGATTAGAATTACTCAAACACATGAGCTCACGGATGCTATGAATGGGAGTGATAGCGTGGGGGCGATAGGAGGAATAGACGTCAGGGCAGCCCAGGAAGTCAAAAGGGGAAGGATCCAGCAGCCCCGAGGGAAGCACTTCCGTGTTTCACCCAATAGGTGATAGGTGCTGGCGGCTGAAGGGCTTGCAGCGAGGAGCATCAACCCTCTGCCTGCGGAGGCCATTCAAGTTCGCCATATATTGTAGATGTGCCCACATTGTGTGATTCACCGATGCCGATGCATTCGCTGGCTCACGACCCCGCCACACATACCCGCACAACAGCATCCCCCATGATTTGACATCATCCCCCATGAACCCCATCATCTCCCACAAACGCATCCATTCGACGGGGCAACCCGACTTACTTGTTAAGGTATCGTCGATTAGATCCCATCCAGCCAATAACCACCACGCGGCACGCCACTGGGCTGATGATGATGGGCGGCGGCAGTCCTGACTCCGAACCTTCAGCCGCAGCACCGCCGCCGCCAGCCCCCCAGGATCTAGTAGCGAAGGATCTCCTCCCATCGCTACCGGGACCGCATAATCTATCGCCCCCGAGCAGGCCGGGTGCTCGAAAATAGTTTAATCCGTCATCGCGCCGACCTAGTGCCGCAACATTGTCTGTCCAGCTGCTGCTGCTGCTGCTACACCCGCTGGTACTGTTGCTGCATGCGCGGCTGTCATAGCTGACCCAGCTGCCAGCGAAGTTATTGTGGTTGCTGTGGGCGGCCTTAGGGTGTTGCCTAGCGTGGACGCGTCCAGGGTTTACGACTCTGGGTGCGGTAAATCTGTGGGAAGGGATGGAGGGCCCCAATAATTAGTGTCTGCTCCCACGGTTGGCGAGGAATGTTTGTGCGTTGCATTGTAAGACTCTCCCCTGTTAGCCAGCATCAGCTCATCCTCCATCTCTTACCGGCCAGAGGTTGACGCCAGATCAGAGAGCCGCTCCGTTGCTGCTCCGTTGGACGCACGTGCTACCGCCCCTCGATCCCCCGCGCCCGATGCGACGATGTGACTCCCCGTTAATAGTTGCCGTTCCACGGACAGAAACGTCGAAGGAAACGACGCATGCTTAGCGGAGATCAAACTGGAGTTTAGTGCCTGATGCTGACACCCACTCGGGTTCTGGCTCCAAACTACCGTCGACGGCGCTGAGAGTGTAGATTTCAAGCGGGATATACGGGCGGCAAATAAGCCAGCTAACGGGTATGGTATGGGCACAGAGCTGCGACCAAAGTCCAAGCTTTTGTATGCAAGCGGTGCTACAAGGTGTGCCCGTAATGCC
This sequence comes from Volvox reticuliferus, assembly GCA_019650235.1. Lineage (NCBI taxonomy): Eukaryota > Viridiplantae > Chlorophyta > Chlorophyceae > Chlamydomonadales > Volvocaceae > Volvox > Volvox reticuliferus. Next base: position 1,226,871 of record BNCP01000016.1, read on the forward strand.
GGCGGTGCACCCGAGACCGCTTGCGGTCGATTTCCTAGACGAGAGGCTCGTGACATATAATTAATCGATACACACTTGTTCAAACTGCGCGCGGCTGTATAGGTGTCACTTGTAGGAAGTCTGCTAGCCCCGCCGATGATCACGCTGGGCGCCGGAGGCTGGCCAGTATTTGTCGCACTAAACAATTGCAGTATAATTTGGATATCAAGCTCTTTGAGACGATTGGCGCGGTTCTCTGCGCCGAAGCGTTGCAAAATTAGACGGATGGTCATCGGCTTGCCGGTGAAAGGCCAGCCGGCCTAACAGCACTGATAACTACCAGCAATTTCTACAATTTGCACCAGTGTAACCGGTATAACCGAGCTGTAATGGCCCGACAGCTTGCCTTGCATGCCGTACAAAAGCCGCAGTAAGAGACATGATATTCTGCCCTAATCTTATGCCTTCGCGGACCCCGTGGACCACAGCTTCACCTCCTTCCCTCGCTCTCTTACTTATGGCAAAACTGTACACATCCGTAGCCGCCATTCCTTATATCTCTGCAACCCTTGACAGCAGAGGTGAGCCAGGGATTAACCCTGTCCTTGCCATTCGTACAGTTACCATGGTCAAATCCCTCCATCGGTGTTCCTAGTATGAGCTTTACATTAGCCTTGTGGAAAAATCCGGGTTTGGGCCAGCCGCATAACACTTCAGGCAGGACGCCCGTAAATTCACCCATTTCAAGGCCGCACAAGCTTTCCGATCATGCGTTTCATCCTTCTCCGCTATGCATTTTTACGAGGCAGCCCGACTTTCAAACACAGACCCCAGTGATCACAGTATGCTGAGGTATGCTGCTGCACAGCTGCTGATCCCTGCTGCTGCAATCATCGGCGTGTAGGAGCACCGACAACGCATCACATTATTGTTAATCACATATATTTCCCTTTCTTGCCTAAATCCATTCCAGTCAATGAGGTATCCGCAATACAATTGAGGAAAATGTAAACAGCAACGAATTGATGTTAACAGTTATTACGACACTGGAACCTGGCACCAGAAGAATTTCTCTCAGGTACTATTCGAATTCTGGTTACGATAAGTAAACATATTACTTGATAATAGATATTACGTGTCGGGTTTCGGCTTAGGCATGCCAGACAGTATAACCAGAGCTGCAATTGCCTCACCCTTTTCTTGGTTAATATGTTAATTGCCTGTAAAACTTCTTAGGTATAGTTGTAAGAAGAATTTTCCTCATGGATGTGTGTATGTGATTGGGCGTAATGAATCTAGGCCTATTATGTAACGGTACTGGAAGCAACGGTGACGTAATATGACTAGAGCCACTGGACCATTACGCGTCTACGCTTATGCTCGTTTGTACAAATTATTTAAACATTGCTTCTGGCTTGTTTCCAAATTATGAGATACCTGAAATATTTTGGACATGGCACTGAATAAGTCGACGAAAGGAGATGTTGCTAATACGCTCGCGCAGGGCAACGTCCAAATTGAAGTCACGTAAGCCTTCAAACCCGCTCTGATGCATGTAATTAATTTTTCTCTGAGTTTTATGTACCAAGTCTGGTTCGGTCGTGAATTGGGAGTTGAGCAGTCATCCGACTCGGAGCACTCGGCATTCCTTACGCTTCAGCACCTTGTAACCTACAGGACGCCTTGGCATCCATACCCTGACAAATTTTGGAGGATATCCAAGGCCGAGTACCCAGGCTCTGGTGTCGACAATGACCCTTACATTGTCGACTTCCTTGATGACGATGCAGCGAATCCCCAGCTATGGCCATCTCTTTACAAGTGGGCCCTCACTTTATTTGTATCTATTGCAACTCTTGCTGTGGGTTTCTGCTCTTCTGCTTACGCTGGGGCCGCAGGTAAGAACGCAACCGTGAGCAAAGGAACGCCAGGACTAATTTCCCTTACATCTTTTTAAGCATACGTGTTAATGCGTAATTGGAGTTTTATTCAATTGCAATTGGCCATATCTTGAACGTACTGGGTGCAGTACAGATACAGTACCTAGTACTTGGTCACACAACCGTGGCACCGGAAACATCACCCCGGCGTCTGATATATTACAACTCAAGCACAAGTCTATATCGGAAACACATAGGGAGGACCTTAGTCAAAATGCTCTTTGTCGGCTTTGTCGATTGTGGTAGCGGCGGGGACTCATCAGGTACCTTCAGCTAAATATCCGCGCGCAGGTTGAAAAGAGCCCGGCAGCATTGACTATGGACCAAGTGAACTTGCTACGCAGGCGGTATTATGACCTTTTTCGGCACGTCACCCGAGGTCACCACGTTGGGCATCAGCTTGTTTGTTCTGGGTTTCGCGCTCGGCCCTCTCATCTGGGCACCCCTCTCCGAGGTCGCCGGCCGCCGCCCGCTTCTCATCTACACATATATGGCTCTGACCGCCTTCAATGTCGGGACAGCCCTCGCCCCCAACATGGCTGCCCTCATCGTGCTGCGCTTCTTCTCTGGCGCCTTTGGCTCCTCTCCACTCACCAACGCTGGCGGCATCATCGCTGATATGTTCACTGCCGAGCAGCGCGGCCTCGCGATGTCCCTCTTTGCCGCCGCGCCCTTCATGGGCCCCGTCATCGGACCCATCGTCGGCGGCTTTACGGGCGAGAGCATTGGCTGGAGGTGGGTCATGTGGCTAATGGCCTTCTTCTCCGGGACCATTCTGGTGCTCAGTACCGTGCTCCTGCCCGAGACGTACGCGCCCGTGCTCCTGCGAAGGCGAGCTGCGAAGCTGTCCAAGGTCAATAGCAAGGTGTACCGGTCAAAGTACGATGGTACGGTGGACATACATCTAGGCCAGCTGCTCAAGGCAAGTCTCATCCGGCCATGGGCCCTGTTGTTCCGCGAGCCGATAGTTATGCTGCTGTCTATCTATATGGCCATCATCTACGGCATCCTTTACATGCTTTTTGCCGCTTTCCCACTCGTCTTTCAACGCGCACGCGGATGGAGCCCCGGCATTGGTGGATTGGCATTTGTTGGCGTCGCGGTTGGCATGATCTTCGCTGTGATCTACACGATCATTGATAACCGGCGTTACGTGCACATCTGCCATCAGCACGGAGGCTTCGCACCTCCGGAAGCGCGCCTGCCGCCCGCTATCGTCGGCTCCATCGCGATTCCCATCGGGCTCTTCTGGTTTGCCTTCACCAACTCACCGTCAATTGCTTGGATTGTATGCGAGATTGCCACAGTGCCTTTCGGTTTCGGCATGGTGCTGTTGTTTCTCTCCTGCAGCAATTACCTGGTGGACAGCTACCTAATCTATGCCGCTAGCGTGCTCGCAGCCAACTCCGTCCTCCGATCCATCTTTGGCGCGGTGTTCCCTCTCTTCACTACCAAGATGTATGATCGCCTCGGCATTCACTGGGCGTCGGCCCTGCCAGCCTTCCTGGCGGTGGCGTGCCTGCCGTTCCCTTTGCTGTTTTGGCGGTACGGCGCCGATGTTCGGAAGAGGTGTAAATATACGGCCGAGGCGACCCAATTCCTGATGCAGCGGGGCGCGGCGGTGAAGAAGGCGACCCCTAAGGCGGAGGACGCGGCATGATCTACAAGGCTTGGCGCGTCACGACATAGTACTGAAAAACGTGCGAATTATGTCGTGACATGCGCTGCCGAGTGGAACGCAGTAAGAACGAAGTAGTTTTGTCAACTATGCGCACGAAGGAGCTGGTACTCAGTAAGTTAGTACTGCGTGTGCTAATTCGGACGTAGAGGCGTGGGGTTGGATTTGTGGACACATGTAAGGCAGTGCGGAGAGCCGACGGATAGAGTGGGAAGAGGTTGGCGTGCGTAGTAATTATAGGCACGATGCATCTGCAGCTTTGCAAAAGGTATTGCGTTTGTGAAGCGTTTAGGCCTCCTGCACTGACGGCTAGCTAAGGCTTGAGGCCGTGACAGTGGTCCGATGGGAGCTTGGCTTGCGTATGCAGCTGACTACGCAAGATCGCGGGTGACTGGACTGCTCGCTGACGCGACTAGGAGGATACTTTAGGCTTGATCACATGAGTCACCCTCCGTACGGGGGGTATGGATTGAGCGTGGCACGGGATAGATTGAACGTGGTGGTTTCCCTCGCGCGTGGAGGGCCCCTCCTTGTATGGTATCGTTGGCTGCGGTGCCGTGCATTCCTGCCAGTAGGTAGGGAGGCTGGGGTTCATAAATTGTGTTGCATTTGTTGGCAAGTGGCAGGGAGTCCTTGGGAGGTGACAGCACAAGGGTGTCGTGCTAAATAGCTGCCGTGCAGAACTCACCCCCTGACACTGTGTCAGGGGGCAGCACGCGGTAGGTGATGAAAGCAGTCGGTGAGGCCGTTTCACTTGGTCATATGCAGCAGTGAACCCGAGCATAATATCTTCATACGTGAAACATTTAAGAATTCATCCGGTGGTTTGCTTCCAGTGGCGGAACACTTTATCTGCCTCTCTGTCTCCCTGTCTGCTTCTCTGTCCACTTTTCTGTTTGCCGGTTTATGGCGCATTAGTACGCATGTATACATATACTAGCTGACGCTTCCGTACGATATATCATGCTTGGCTTTGTGCGAAGGTGAGGGGCTGGATGCGGTAGACGTGCAGGTAATACTTAGACATGCTCACGTCAGGTAGTCTGCTATGAACATGTGCCCCTCGTTGGTGAGTGTGGGCTATCCATTGCTAAGAAGACAATTAAGGCCTCGGCCTCGCCGCGCGGCCTGCGTTTCTTGCTGAGGTTGAAGATCAAACCTACTGGTTATCTTATTTATTTAGTTCGCGTGCGTGCCAATGATTGCATGCAATAAGCTTCTGGAAGGTCGCCGCTGACCGCCCAAGTGCTTTCGTCATCGTGTACATTCAGGTCCCGTGTGCGTCAGTCAGTCAGTCCAGGTCTGTTGGATGGGGGTACGACATTGGAAGGCGAACACCTGCCTGCGACATTACAGGGCAAACGTTTAGCCCGGCAACTCCCTCAATACTAACTGCTCGGCCTCAGCGGGGCACGTTAAATGGCTCTACGTAAAGAGTGCTCCTTCCACGTCGTTCATCTATATGATGATGCGGTGCATCAGACCAGGGGTCACTCCTGCTGCATCAGACTCATCAACGTTCTTTCTTAAAGCTGTAAGGATCAGTGTCGACATTATTCCGCACCAAGTGCTCATATGTCACCATTATGTTGTTGACGATCTCTTCCTGCCTGTCTCCGTTGCGACAGTAGGGTATATGGTCGTCCGTCTGCCTACCTGCCTACCTACCTAATCACTCCAGCCTCAATATGCTGTTCGACCAGCAGGTTCCAAATTGGCACAACCCATGGTCATGTGGAAATGTGGGATAATAAGAATGTGGGAAAACAACGGACCCCTGTATGCATGGGAGTGTGCGGGTTCAAAAAGTTTACATCGCCTTGCATGGACTGGCAGGGCCTGGTCCGGTTCACGTTGACTTTACGACGTGCAAGCCAGTATCATCGCTAAAGGGCACGAATTCTACATATGCTACGTCGGTCTTGAGTTACGGATTGTGTAAGCTACAAATGTCGTGGAATAAAGTTAGCCCAACCGTTCCAAGCAATCCCATCATTAACCAAAATGGTTAGCAATCCAGTGGTCGGCCTGGATAAACGACATTAGTAATAAGCACGTACGTGTAGACCTAGATATACTTAGCTTTTAAATTTACATGCTGTTAACATAATACGTCCCATAACATTAGCTGGCCCCGGCTGACCGAAGCGACCATTGCACGGCTTATCGGTGTCCGTTAATAACGGTTAGGACCGTACATCTGGGCTTCCGTTGCTCGACAATAGCGTTTCCCTGTCCATTTGACTGACAATGGCAAAGGGCTGCTGTTGCTTGCTCCCAAAATTGTATGCAATAGGGAGAAGCAGCTGACGGGGCCTCCCGTTATGCACTCCAAATTCCTGGCCCAATCGTCCAACCAAGCACTTTAAATAACCCATTGTAGTGTGGCGTATAAGTTAATTTGTGCTGGGGCAGGCGATGCATCCACTTCGGGTCGGGACCGCACTGTCGGCCGTGCTAACTCGCGGAGGAGCTGCTTGCTGCCGCGGAGCATCGACAAGTGGAGCAGCTGGACTGCGAAATGACATAAATAAAGAATTATCATCATCGGCTACGGCGTACCATCCCGCAGATGGCGAATGCCCCTCGGCACTCACAACTCGCCGCTCGGATCCCACATCCAGTCTTCTTGCACTGGTGGAATGCGGTAAAAGGCTTTCGACCCAGCTCGATGTACCGAGTGCTTCGCACCGGCCGTTGGCTGGCCATCGAGGACTCAGCCCATCCTCCGTTAGCTGCCGCAATGAGAGACGTCTGCCATTATGGTCCCTCAGAGCGACGCTGCTGATGTCACCGTCCTCGGTAACCATGGTACGGCATCTTGGAACGACAACTAACCTGGACGAGGCGGCACAGGCAGCCGGGCTCAACAAAGTGGCCGTTTCAGCGGAGGTACTGTCCCGGGTCAAGGACCACGGATTGCTGCATACGGCCGGTTTAATTGGCGGCAAGTGGGCTGATGTGGCCAGCGACAAGTCCACGTTTGAGGTACACCACGGAGGGGAGCCGTACACAGCTTTTAGTTTTGGGGGGAGAGAACAAGGAAACAGGGAAGACAGTCATCCATCCACGGGGGTCTGTCGTGTGCTTCCAGGGACATGCGATGTGTGATCTGCGTTGACGTCTCAGGTTTCAGATATTGCAAAGGCAGAGGTCCGGCAAATGCACTACATGCCGGGGGCAACCCAACGGCGGGGAGGACCAACGCCGCCCAGCCTGGTGGCGGCCTACTGCGCCATCACTGCAGGCATCGCCACGACTATCGCACCATCTCGCCTGCCGTAGACATTCGCCGGTGTCGCCCTCTCTCCCATCCCCGTCCCGGTCTCACCGGCCTTAGGTGCGCAACCCTGCCACGGGAGCCGTGATCGCTACCATGCCACGCATGCGGGCGGATGAGACGCGAGCTGCCATCGCAGCGGCGCACGCCGTATTGCCGCAGTGGCGCGCGCGGCCGGCCAGGGAGCGAGCGGCTGTGCTGCGAAAGTGCGTCATGGCAGCTGTGCGCTAAGAGGGGCCTGCAGAAACACAGAGTTTTGTGCAGGCCATGGACGGTTTGGGAGATGGGTAGTTTCGCTGTGGGACCACCTAAAGCGGATCATTTGCTTCTTAACGCGTTGAGGGCCTTCTCGACGGATCCCTAAGGCTAGCCTGTTCTTTCGTGCTACGCGTGGGGCCACATGTGTCCTGCGCACGGCTTGATACGAGGGCTGTATTGTGTCATGCAGCTCCTTTGCCCCACCAATCACCAATCACCAATCACCAATCACCACATCACATCAGGCGGCACCGAATCAAAATCTCACAATGAATGATAGCCGCTAAGGACTTGCGTGAACTCCATTCCTGTGCGGACGTCATGGTGAGAGCTCAGTTCCCGCCTCTTTCAAAACCCATTCCGCATTCCCGCGCGCGAGCATCGCAGGTGGCATGACCTGATTCAGGAGCACAAGGCGGATATTGCGGCCATAATGACGTTGGAGTGCGGCAAGCCCACGGCGGAGGCGCTGGGGGAGATCGCGTCAGGGTAGGGCGTACGCACGCTGCGGGGCCGTCGCCGGGAAAAGCGATACGGGGCGGAACTGAGAAAACTAGTTGACTTGTCTCGCTCGCAGCTTAGGGTGTGCGGGAGGCCACGAGGAGGAGGGGCAATCCGGGAAGCTGCTGGGTAGGGAAGACGTGGAGACGCACATCGGGAGGCGAGGAGCGGGTAGCAGGTAGCGGCGCCTCGTGCTGCATTTCCCTCGTCCACTCCTCCAAGCTGCTTCGCGATTATTCATAAAATGCTAAATTCTTTTATACGCTCCTCTCCTGGAGGCTACCTGGTTGTGCCCAGGGTTGCCGGTAGCTTTTTTAGTTTCTCCTCCCCAGCCTCTACCACGCCGGTGCTGTCCTAATCCTTCCATGCATCTCTACCCGCGGCTGCAACCGCAGCGCTGCCTCGGTGGACTGGTTCGCGGGCGAGGCTGTGCGAGTGTGTGGGGATGTTCTGGAGCCGCCAATGAGGGACCGCCGCATGTTGGTGCTTAAGCAGCCGGTCGGAGTGGTGGGGGCCATCACCCCGTGGAACTTCCCGATGTCCATGGTGGGTCCAAGTTTGGGTTTGGGTCTGGGCTCCGGAGCCACAATTGCTGACGGCACAACGTGTTGATGGAGGGCTAGCGGGTGAGGCGCGTCAATCTCGATATGGGGCCCGGGGTCGGGGTGTTATTGAGTTAACACATTTACGATGAGGGGAGCACGAGACCAAGGTGAGGTAGAGGGAGGCGAGGGGGGCGCTGCTGACAGGCGGTGCACGACCGCTGGAATTTTCACCATTTAGGGAAAAAAAGGGGGGCTCCCAAAACCGCAGTTGGTCGAGATCTAGAGAAGTAGCCGCCCTTTCCCAGGTCCTTGCCCGGGCGGTTTATTTTGTTTTGATCTGGTGTCTGCGGTCTTGCATCCTGGCTCCGTGTCATCACGGGTTACGCTTGTTTGTGTGTGCCATCGTTAGGAGAGCAACTCCCTGGTTGCCCTTCCCCGTCTTCCTCTCCTCGTTTACTACCTACCTCAGATCACTCGGAAGGTTGCCCCTGCGCTGGCGGCTGGTTGCACGGTGAGCCATGTGTGCACGTGACTTTGCGACTGATGGGAAGTGGATAGGGCCATCACCTTTCAATCTAGGGGGGCTGCGGATGGGTTGGAGATGGGGATTTGTTTTAGCACGGGAGCCGTAGGAGGAAAGGAATGCAGCACCTCCCACAGGCAGTTATTGGAAACCTACAACAGCTCGGACACCCAAAGCCTGTGAGGGCTGCCTTCGTGGTGGTATTCCACGTCGTTTCCCATTTTCATCCTGGCCTCCCTCCCCCTTCGCAGGTTGTCCTCAAGCCCGCTGAACTGACCCCGCTGACGGCAGTGGCCCTGGCCGAGTTAGCTGAGCGAGCGGAGTTGCCGGATGGGTGTCTCAACATCGTGATGGGAGATGCGGCAGCAATTGGTGAGCAGTGGTGCGGGTACCGGCGGTGGTGGTGGGTGCTGGTGGTGCCGGTGGCGCTGGTGAATCCGGCGGCTGGGGTTTGTTGAGGACCCGGCCAGCGGCATTGGGTGCGTGCCATATCGCATAAAATCTTGGGCTCATGGTGATGCGCCCAGGCCAGATTCTTACGTATCCTCCAGTCTCCCTTGGCGGCCCCTGGTTCGGGGGGCCCCTCTTCCATTCTGTGGTTGCTCGCCGAGTGTCCGCACGTCAGCGTCCCAAACATTTTGTTTCTGTTCAGGCCATGAGCTGGTGTCATCCGACACGGTCCGCAAGCTGGGTTTCACGGGCAGTACTGCGGTGGGGCGGCTGTTGGCCTCGGGGGCTGGCAACACCGTGAAGCGCATCTCGCTGGAATTGGGCGGCAATGCGCCGGTGATCGTGTTTGAGGATGCGGACGTGGAGCTGGCGGCGAAGGGTGAGAAGACTGGGAGTAAGCCGGGAAGGACGGCACCGGTCTCTGTGCCTGTGATGATTGTCAGCTCCATCCGAATGCCCGGCTCTGCTTCCCTTTCGCGGCGTTCGCGCCGGCTTCTTTGGCTGGACTTCACCTTGCGATCGATTCCTTCCCGGGATACTCTTAACCCCAGGCATCGTGGCCAGCGCGCTTCGGAACGCTGGGCAAACGTGCATCTGCGCCAACCGAGTCTTTGTGCATGACAAGGTGTACGACAAATTGGCGGGTGCGTCCTAAAGCGGAGTCCTAAAGAGGAACGGAAGGGGAGGAGTTGCTCGTGAGGGGAGCCGACTGGGATCTGGTACGCGTTGCTAGAGGGGTTGCTAGACGTACTAGAGAGGGTGTGTCACCCACGTTATTCCTGACGGAAGCGGTGGGGCCCATCTCCGCTTTGAGCCAGGCGGACCCCTGGGGCTCAAAAGCGGGGAATCGGAAGAGTGCCGCATGAGACTCTCAGCCAATCCTTTGGGAGGGGTCTGCCGTCTTCTCTTTCTGGGGCCGTATTTACTCGGGCCCGGGGAATTCCAGCGCGCCGGCATAAATTCTCAGCACCACATCGCCATTCATGGTTTTCTCTTACCCCTAATCCCCGTCGTATCATCCCCTCAATCTCCGTCTCCTGTCCTCCGATTCTGCCTGCAGCGGCGGTCACCTCCCTGACCGCTAAGCTCAAAGTAGGGGACGGCTCGGAGACAGGAGTGACCATTGGGCCGCTGATCACCCCCGCGGCGCTAGAGAAGGTGAGTCCCAAACTAGCCAATCTGGCCTGGCCTGGATGGTTGTAGTACAGAGAAGGGGAGCAACGTCCCTCCAAGCGGCTATGTGGCATGGCACGGCACTTGCACTTAGGTCATGTGCGAACAGCACCACCTCAGTGTCGGCATTTTCCTTGAACTCCTCCGAACTCCCCTGCCTGGGTGCATCTACGGCAGCCAAGTCGCTGAGGAGGACACGTCGCTATACCTTGTCGGTTACGCCCTCCTGAACTGTGTGTATGGTTTAGGTGACCGGCCACGTGAGTGATGCGGTGTCCAAGGGCGGTAAGCTCCTGTTTGGGGGCTCCAAGCCCGAGCTGCCGCAGCCGCTGGCGGGCGGGAACTTCTTCGCGCCGACCGTTATCGGGGAGGCCACTATCGACATGTGAGGGTGGCTTAAGGCTTGCGGTGGCTTGCGGGGGAGGCTTGTGCAGTGGTGGAAGGGCTTGGGGGCGGGGGTAAAGATTACGTCTAGGACAGCGGGAAGCGGTCACAAAGTCGTATTCTCTCTGCAGTCACTCTGCACTTGGGGCTGCACGTGTGTCTGCAGCGCAGCTTTCCAGGATGCCAACCCGCCGGCCGGCGGTGCCACCGTGTTCGTGTCCACCCAGCTTGGCTATTTTCGCATACCGCCATCCGATCAGAATGTGAGTCGTGAGTCCATCTCATTTTGGAATTCGCTTTCTTCCGTCCCCAACACCCACCCTGCAGGCGGTGCTTCAAAGAGGAGACGTTTGGCCCGCTAATACCGCTGTTCCGCTTCCAATCTGATGAGGAAGCGGTGCTTCTGGCCAACACCACCGAATACGGATTGGCTGCGTACTTTTATACAAGGGACCTGGCGCGGGCGTGGAGAGTGGCGGAGGAGCTGGAGTTCGGCATGGTGCGTTGATGTCGTGGAAGGGAAATGGATGGGGATCAAGGGAGGGGAGGGGAAGAAGGGGCCTTCCTTTGTGAGCCGATGCAGGGAGGCGAGGGGTCCAGGGTTTGGGTGTGGCGGTGTGCAGTAGCGTCTACATGGTGTGGAAGAACTGCAGCTTTGGGCGGCAGGCGAGGGCCCCATGCACGTGAGCACGTGAGCGAGCTGATGCACATTCACCTCCCTTCCCTCATGCCAACTACTCCTACGCTCCATGACTCTACCCGCTACCCCAGCTGTTAGAAGCAGGCGATCCCGATACCGCTTTTGCCATTCTACCGAACAGCGCTTACTTCCACCACATCCACAGGAGTCAGCCACTTCACGCCATTCACAGAGTTGGATCACATCCTTGTTTGTTGCCCCATATGAGCAATTTAATATTTTGTCCTGTCTTCTTATTTGACAGCTTCTTCCCTTGCAAGGTTTTTTTACAAGCACACACAATCAAACATACCAACCTCGCGCTGACCTTGCAGATTGGCCTCAACGAGGTGGCCATCACGTCGGAGGTGGCTCCCTTCGGCGGCGTCAAGGCCAGCGGTCTGGGCCGGGAGCAGTCCAAATACGGTCTGGCGGAATTCTTAGACATCAAGTATGTTTGCATGGGCCTGGGCTACTCACCCACGTAGATGGCCGGAAAGCTTGCTTCCCTACTGTGCAGCCTCAATAGGCCAATGCGGCTCAGGGATACTACAGGGGCAGGCCCATCGGCTGCCACCTCGCATATGCAGCGGCGTGAGAACTTGTGTCGGAGCGCTGTGTCACCGGGTAGGCTTGCCGCCTCCGCACAACCGCCATTCGGTGCAGAAATTTGTACGGCGGGGACAGGCAGATGCCATCTGACGACACTCCTGAAGCGCAGTGAGGTAGTCGGCTGCAGTATGTGGAAAAGAGGACATGAGCCTGTGGTTGGGGACGCATGGAGACGTACCGTTGCCCGCAAAGACGGCGGAGCAGCGCAGGTACATGTCATGCTTATATGATCTGCTCTCTAATTGTGTCTAATTAAGTCTTGGGGCGCTGGTGCCGACCGGCCGGACGGGGTAGCAGCTTGCTAGGCACTTCTTAAGGTTTGCGTGGTGGGGGACCCTGGGGTTGCGTGGCATGGTCGTGCTGGATGTTGAAATGTTATCGTGTCCTGGAGAGTCTAGTGTTCTATATGCTTGGCTGGTGAGGGGAAAGGGCCGGTTATGCTGGCTCTATCTATCCTACATAATTGTCATCCATCGGTTTACAGCAAATAGCGAACACCCGACAGGTGCTGCGTATCTTGCGGATTTTGCAGGGTTGCATACGTTGCAGCTTGGTGCATGCTCAGCTGGTTTTGCCATTGTGGTCTGAATTATCTCCCGGGCTTGGGAGAGAATGAACACAGCATCTTTGGAGGTCCGATACATCGAAACCCATATCCCGCTGGGTAGGCTTGTCTCGACATAGTAGTGAAAACTGTACGCAATACGTGCATGCATGTTAGTAGGTATTTTCAATAGGCGCCGGAGTTATCATGTTCTAAGGAATACCTCTTCCATTTAGTAACGCATGTTACGATGGGGTCCAGAACAAGAAATGAGTAGCTGGCGGGCGAAGTGAACCTGTCTCGCGCTGGGATGGAACTCCCCAAGGAAACAGGAGAAGCCCACCCTAGCAAACATGGCCAGCTAATCCAGGGAAGAAAGAAACACACGCAGGGACTCGCGACCAGGGGGAAATTTGCCTCAAGACCAGACCAAAGACAGGCCCTAGACCTCTCACTGCAGGCCTCCATTACACACTGGGCCACAGGCTGAGCCCAGGCAATTATAGGGAGTCCGAAGGATTGTTCAGTGACTCCAACAGGACAATTAAGTCGTACAGGAATGCAAGCGTACCATCACGCCCCAACAGGAACGGGTGTGCCGGACCTCAGATGGCATTGACTTTTGGGGGTGACGGCTCAGATGAGAGGCATATGCCTGTCAAGGCGTGTTGAGACTCAACAAAATGATTTGAATCTAAGATGACCTTAAATATGACTTATCGCGCCTGTGGACTCGCAGGTGTCATCCGGTGCAATATCAAATTATTAAAACCCTGGCAGTTTTCAACGTCCCAAGCGCTTTAGGCTTCACACCCGTTGCTTCGGGAACTACGGAAGTAACATGCTATTGTGGAATCCCAATGTCTCTACTTCGCAGCGGAGAATAGTCTGGAGATATAGGAAGTCGTTTAGACCCTACCATTGGTTTACCGTGCTTATAAATTATGATCCTTGTTGATGGACATCGCGCAGGCAGATATGTCTATACCATATTTATTGCCTTACTCGATGGAAAGCGCAACAGCGCTGCAAAGATTGTATCGAGGCGCCTAAAGCGAGTTGCCTTCGCTGATCTCTTTAGTAAAAGGCGAAAGAGATGTTAGTGCCGGAGGCTACTCGGCGCATGATTTCATACTTGAAATCGAAGCCGGGTTAGAAGCAAGAATGCTTACTTAACAGCAGAGGTACAACGATGGTGGGTAGGAAGCCGACCGGGCCAACGGCGACTCCGGCCACACGCACTGCTCTGCTGCTGCCCACCACGCCGTATCGACCTCCCCAACTTAATTCAGTGCAACTCCCGATATTGTTTGGGCTTTGGTTAGGTGGTCCCCGTCGCAGCGCCCTCAGTCGTCATGTGGCAACCCGCCAAGTTAAGCTCACTGGTGATTAACCTTCCCAACCTCGTGGGGCTTGCTGCATGCAAGCCAACACCCCTTTATGTCACCGCGAAACGGCGAGTGGCTTGGGCCCAACCGGAACCTCCGACTGGTCACAGTGGAACGACGTGAGGGCGTGAGGGCGTTGAGTGTGAACGTGTACGAAGCTTCCCACTCGCGTCCGTACAAAGAAAGGGATGGCGAATTGGAACACCATGTCCCAGTCCGAATGTTTAGATCAAAAGGTTCTAAAACAGACGAGCCCAACCAAAGGGAGGTTTCAATCTTTGAGCCATAGCCTTATTGCTGTCGTCAGCTGCCTCGTCTAGGCCTGTGGCTTTCGATTTGTCACACAACCGGCGACGGTACGTCAGGATTGAATTCGTGGTAATGCCTACAAGGTCCCGGATCTCCACCCGTCTTTACGGCCTCGCCATCTGGCGCTTTGAGCTGCTGTTAAGTTCGGGTCAACGTGCCGCTAAACAAGGCGCCCTCAAGCTTTGCAGGCAGGCCTTACGCACATCTTTCGACTGGTTCTGGTTCATTTCCCCAGGCCGCTTTGTGGGACTGCTGCATACACAAGTGTGGCCCACCCAGTTGGCAGTTGCGTACGTGGGATCTTAGGATTACAATTCGCCAACCTACGCTCAGGCCGCTGTCAGCCAGGGGTGGCGACCCGCCACATGCGCTGGTGGACGGTCCCATGGGTCCCACTGCAACAGCGGAGTCAGGAAGCTAAGCAGCCCCGCCCACTCCGCCTCGTCCCATTCGTCGCAAGTGCTTCTGCGAATTCCACCGGCTACCTTGCGTTCACTGGCTGGCAACAGTGTGCCTTCGAAATCATCACTTCCCATGCAAAAATCTGCAACCTCACACCCACGAGTTTCGGCTGCACCACAGCCAGGACGCCTGCTCGCCCAGGTAGAATTTCCAGCCATACCCTCCCTGCCGTTGCCCCCGGTAATGCCGGCCTCATCTCCATCCCTTCTTCCTGCAGGCCGCGGAAGCCGCCACCCGCTCGAAGCCTCCGTCCTTGCAGCCTGGGAGCCTCCACGCCCCGCTGCCAAGGTTGGCTGCCTGCCCATTAGCGTCGGCAGTCGCTGCGCCAGGCTGCGGGCCGGTGGCATCTCAAACTCATCCTCCAGCAGCAACCTCCTCCGCGGCACGTCAAAGTACCATCCTGCCCGTGGTGCGCGGTGCAGGAGCTCCCGTGGTGGCCGCCCCAGCAGCTGTGCCACAAGCGCGAGGTGCACCTCCGCCACATCTGGAGAGGACGCCGATGGCGGCGATGATGTCCCAACGACACCAGTTTTGATGGAACGAGAAGCCGCCGACGCGGGAGGCGGCTGCAGTAGATTCGGCGGCAGTGGTAGCAGCTTGGCACCAGTAGCCAGTTCGTAGACGGTGCAACCGAGGGACCACATGTCGGAAGCAGGAGAAGGTGGCAGGCCCAGCGTCAGCTCCGGAGCCGCGTAGGACGGGGTGTCGTACCAAGCATTCGCATGAGCTCTGCGGCCCCTGCCATCATCGCTACTGTCGGTGTCCGCGTCGGAACGTCGCAAGGCCATACAGGGCCGCACATGACCTGCCAAAGGTCAATCAGGCTTAACCGTATCTGGCCGAAGACGTAAGATGGACAAGTATGGAATGCTGACACTGTTACATTTCACAGCATAGTGCGTGCGATGGGCACACAAAAGCCTGACACTTGGCGTGGCATCGGCCTGGCACAAACTTGGTAATGGCAGGTCACGCCACGCGGACCGCCAGTCTCCTGAGCGATTCCGGCTGAAGGCCGGGCCCTCCTACGAGCCAAGCAGCACCTTACCTCTACTGCCAGGACCAGCGGGTCCGTCTGCAACCCGTTGCCCCGCGGGTTCTAAGCTGCACGTACTGCCAAAGTCCAGCAGGGCCCAGCGCCCACCCGCAAGCCGGTTCTGCCTAGCGCCGCACCGTTCCGGCTGCTGCGCCTGTTCTTCCGCTTGATACTGCCCTTGTTTTGATAGTAGAAGTCGCTGCGTCCCGGAAGCTCCATTCTGCTCGGGTGCTGATTTAAATGGTAAGACCCACCGCTCCGTCCCCTCAGCGTCTTGAGGGGTCCCTGATGATGTTTCGCCACCGGTCACGCCGGTCGCCCCGCCCTGGCCACCATCGTGCCGAGTATCACGGATCCTGTTGCTGCCGCTGCGCGGATTGTCAGGCTGGCGGCAGCCTTCCCGATTCTGCGCGTGGACACTATCATCTGCACAGCTGGGATTGCTGTCGCAGCACGCCTGAGACGGCTGGGAATGGCGCTGCAACTTCGCTTCGAGCTGTGACGGCTGCCGAAGGGCGAAGTTGTCGGGTTTGATGTCGCAATGGACCAAGCGCGCAGACCTTTAGGGGGAACACCGGAATGCGCCGAAGCAAGGAAATGAAAGAAGCCGCACCAACATAGCCCCCAAGGCGACAATGGGTGGGTTGCCGCAGCCGTCAGCCTTGGTAAGTGGCCAGATCAGGACAGCGAGGCTTGGTATTACAAAAGCCTTAAAGTTTATATCTGATGCAGACGTGGCGACGCCGCCATCACGCCAGTGACAGTGCGTGATGGCTTGGGTGGCAGCGAGAGAATTCAATCGGGGGAACTCGTACGGAACCAAACCCCCACCTGTGCATGAGATCCAACGCGGTCAACGCCTGAGCCACAAAATTCTTAACGACACGTGGTCCCAAGCCGCCACATCGATGTACGGCATCCGACGTTGGATCTTTGGCCTCCCGCCTCCGTAGCTTCTGCTCTCGCCTCCGCTGCTCCCCTTTCTGCTGCTCCCCTACCAGGTCATCTTGGTGCTGCCACTTCAGACGTGCATTCAGAAAATCCGCGGCCGACGGCCCCAACCGCTCCAGAACTATGCAGCGCCAGCGCTGCTTACCTAGCCCCTGTGCTGTATGTGCAGCCGGCTTGGCGATGCGTATGCTACTGGATGCCGGAAGCGAAGTCCGACTCAATGGTCCACCGCCGTCTGCTGCAGCCTTATAATCTGCACCAACAGCCGCACTGGGCAGGGCGTCCGTCGTGAAAGTGCCCAACAGCTTCACGAAGGGGTGCCCATCAGCTATCGCCACGGGCTGCGTGCTGCTCCTATCAGAAGCATTGCCGGTGCTTCCACCACCGCCGCTGCATCTGCTGCTAGCGTTTTTGTTGCAGGACTTAGCGGTAGGCGTGGCAGTGGCAGCAGCTGCCGCGGAGACGGCGGATAAGTGTCTGAGTGCGGCGGCCTCATTTGCCGCCACGGCGGCGTGCGTTGGCCGCGATGCGTCCACCGCCTGAGCTAGCAAGTGACCATGCG
This sequence comes from Volvox reticuliferus, assembly GCA_019650235.1. NCBI lineage: Eukaryota > Viridiplantae > Chlorophyta > Chlorophyceae > Chlamydomonadales > Volvocaceae > Volvox > Volvox reticuliferus. Next base: position 1,244,125 of record BNCP01000016.1, read on the forward strand.
AGGCAGGCAGGTGGGTTCAGTGGAGGATCGGCCCACCAAACTGGCGTGTCAGGGGATAGCGCGTTAGCGGGGCAGCGTTCAGAGACGCGGCAACGACATGGATTGGCAACAAACTGAGGGTGCAGCAATGCCGACAAGAGGTCGTGTCCAGACGCGCAGATGGAACCGTCCAAGGGTTGAAGCAGGGTTAATATGTCATCCCGCCACCTCCCTTTGTTCCGCATGCACGTGGCCTACGCACCAACTGCGTCGCCAAGCAGAACCGGATGTAGGCGGTGGTCTGTTGAGCCACAAACGCTAATGTGCGGGCTGATTAGCTTTCCTATAGATTTCTGATGCACATGCACATGCTCGAGGCTGCACGGCGTGAACTTGGGTGTCAAGGGCGGCCGTGTGCAAGACGTACCTTCAACACGACTACGTTCGCATCCACGCCGTCACTTGCGGTGGCCAACGAATGCACCGGTCCACAGAGTCTGGCGTCAGCCCAGTTGGCTTTGGGATAGCCGCTGCTGTATGCCACGGACGTTGATGATTCGCTGCACAACTGAGTAGACCCCGAGACAGACGCGATCCATACGGCGGAGAAGTGCGTCCTCGCCAACAGCTGTTGCAGCACATAGCCGCCTGGACGAGCCGGCACGGAGGGCGCGCCTCCCGACATGCTGGCAGGTTTACTCGGCCTTGTCGTATGATGAAAGCCCGCGTTGAATGTTTTTGCCTCAAGAGGATGTAAGCTGACGGCGATGGGACGGCGCCATAGAACTGCAGGCGGTTAGGTTACTCCAGGAAGAGTGCGGTCGATTTACACGGCGGTAGGATTACGATTTTCTTTTAACAAATTTCGAGCCGTATGATCGCAAGATAGCAAACGCATTGCAAAGATCAGTACTCCTCGTAGAAATCCGGTTTATATTATTGAGCTTTTATACGCAGTCCAGCAACAATCTTTCTTCATGTTTGCATTTTTGGGATGATTTCGCTGAAAGTATAATTATTTCGCACGAATAGGAATGCGGAGTACCGGAAGAGGAGGAACAGGAATGAATAAGTTACTAACCGCTTTCGGTTAGTGCCTCGGCTCCATACAAGCTTAAGAAGCTTGTAATTTGTAACTGGTAATTCGAAACCGATCTCTGTATCATCCGTGCATCCTTTTAGTACACCAATTTTTCCAACTGATTAGGTCCTCCCCCCCCTGGGAGGAGGATAACACGACAGTAGTCACTGCTCTCTGGACCGCAAGTAAGCCACCCTGGACGGCCACGTTCGTCCCCAGCGCTCGAGCCCCTTCTCCCAGCACTTCTACTTTAATTCTTACTCCCACCCGCCCTCATACACGTAAGAGCTCCGTATAAATCCTATATTTCTACCTTCACCCATATGCATACTCGCCACGTATATCTGGCTCACTAACTGGGAGCTGTCACGCTCATGTGGTACAGCTGCGCTTCGTCAATAACACTCCCATCACTGAGCTCCGCCCGGTACTGTAACGCAATATCCAAACTGCGGTACTGCTCGCGACTGCGAACCATGCTGATGCGACCGTGGATCAAACTGGCGCCGGCCTGCTGCCCGTTGTTGCTGCCGCCTGTGGCGCCCGTTGCTGTCAGCGGTACCGCTCGACGCAGCGTCAGCAGTGTCTGCACCCAATGCGTGATGGGCTGGAAGGGCGATGTGGAAAGCACAACTGGGTGCTCGGGACAGTGGCGTTCTGAGAAGGCGGTCTCGAACCACAACGCAATGCAACCCACTTCTCGCTGCTGTTGCTGTTCCTCATGCTCCTGCTGCTGCTGCTGGTCCCCGAGGGGCTGCAAGGCTTGCGGCCTTGCGGGCAGCGCCTGCAGTCGGAACTCGGCAGTGAAGTCCTGGTCCTCGGGCCGCATCGTGCACAGGTCTAACTCCTGCAAAAACACCAGCGTTAGCAGCCTCAGCTAATGTACGAGGAAGACGGAGAAACACGGCGCGGAAAGCGGAGTGAAACACATCGTGAACGAGGGGTGGAGGGCCCCAGCAGTATAACGTAAAAATAGAAGACATCGGAAAATCTAATCAGTTTTCTGAAGCGTAGCGAAGAAAGCTACGTTTTTCTGCTATACTCGAGGTACAAACGATTGTGGTTCTGGAGCAGGTAAGGTATGCAGGCTGCGGCGTGTTATTGGTGTTACTTCTTGAGGTGCATACGTAAGTAGTCATCGGTGTGGATGCTGGGCCTTTGGCTGGCCATTCTTTGACACACCTGCATCGGTGTTCCAATTCGGCTCGACCCATCCCTTTGTTCATTACCCCACTGGGGACAATAGTGTGTAATGGGATTTAGCAGAAAACCATGTGGTGGTCATTTTGATTTTGCATGGCGTGAAGAAGGGGGTGGCCCCCGAGGCAGCAGCACCGTCTAACATCAGCAATGACCCCCTCCCACTCTGCCCGCGCATACCTTGACACAAGCTGTGTCCGTGAGGATATGTTCTGGTCGCACCTCCAGCACCACCGCCTGGCCCTTGCCCGCCTCTGCAATGGCTTCCGCCACCGGACTCATGCTGAAGCCGTACACGTCAGACCAGAAGCCCAGACCGCCCGCCGCGCTGCTTGCGCCTACACCCAAAAGGTGGAGAGCTATAATTAAGAACATGCCGTACGGCTGTTTGCGTGGACTTATTTGGTGGCTTGGCATTGCCCAGATGTGTGTGCGAGCGAGGAAAACTTAGGTCCAAAATCGAGGTTCCAAGTGGCGCCATCATGGTCGAATTGGGTACTTGCGCCTAAACATGTGACACATTAACACGTTGTCATCACAATCCCACATCACCTGCACAGAAACCCAACCACCCCTACAATCCTACAAAACCCGCACGCCGCCCACCCGCAATGAAGATGGACGCCCGGTCTGGCAGCATCGCCCCTCCAGGCCGTAGGTACACGTCTCTAGCATGCAACACCGTGTCCAACATCGTTTCAAACAGCAGCGCGTAGCCCATCCACTCGCTCACGATCACGTCCACCTGCCGAATTTCCCGTGAGGTGAGGCGTGAGGTAAAAATCTTTCACCGGACACGGCCCCAAGGAATGAACAGGCAGTTACCCGGTCTAATCAGGATATGATGGTTTTGGCGGCCAGGCAAAGGAGGGGGTACGGGGCTTGTAAGGGCAGTCACAAGACGTTCAAGACCAACCCGTGGACCGTCAAGAAGAGGCCGTAAAGGAGAGCGAGCAGAGCGGCGTCCTCCGCAGCTTCTCCACGAGGTGCTGATGACGTCCTTTGTTGCCGCTGTGAGACCTCTGGCGCGAGTTGTGACAAATCGGGATTCTCCTCCCTGCACCTCACCATAGCTTCGCGTGTTCGCCCCCTTCAGTCCCAAGTTTGGTCTTTTTGTCTCGCACCTGCTGCACGGGCAACTTTCCCGCCAATTCCTCCAACTTGCCCGACACCACCGTCATGGGGCCGCCTGTGGAGTCGCTGTAGCCGGCTAGCTCGGCATGCCGCCTAAATAGTTGCAGGGCGAATAAAACACTAAAACACAAATTCACTGTGCTATGTAAGTTTAAAAAAGAAAGAAAGACATCACAAGGTATAACCAGGCATGCAATCCATAAGGTGCTATGCACAGAAGATACTAGGCGTACTAGGCGTGAAAGTATAAAACAAATCGCGTTAGACTTCGATGTCGCCAGTTGAGGAGAATTCAAGAGGATGGTTGCTGTCAACAACCCATGTCCGCTCCCCCTCCACCACAGCGAGTTCAGTTCGGGGCGCTGTGATATATACGCCCAAACCCGGTGCTTGGCCCCTAACCCCCCTCCCTCCCTGCTATCCACCTGGCAAACCCGGCTATGCGCTCACTGCCATCCACCGCCACTACACGAGATGCTCCTCCCCGGCATGCAAACAGCGACAGGATGCCGGTGCCGCAGCCCACGTCCAGTACAGTGGCCCCGCGGATCAGCTGCGGGTTGCGCTCCAGGGCGGCTTGGTAGGACTGCGTGCGGGGCTGCATAGAGTCGGCGCATTGGGACAGGTGTCGAGTAGGTTGCCTTGGAAGAATCAAGGATAGGCAAATGAAGAGAAGGACGATAAACGAAAGCAAGCCAAGCCCGCTACACTGCAAGATGGGTGAGTAGGCAGGCAAAAGGAAACACCAGGAGCCGAGGCCGCCTGTTACCGCAGATGGTCGGCGGGTTGGTAGTCCGTGAAGGCAAGCAGTCAAAAAATAGACAGCACAGCGAATCAAAATCTTTAAGAGGAGGTCATGCAATAGGGGACGTGGCGAGTGCGATAGTGTCTTAAGAAGTACCTGACCCATGCAGCCTATCCAACCTGCCCAGCTATCTGTTATCCGTCGCCTCCGCGCCGTCCCCCAACGCACCTTATCCCCCAACATCTCTCTGTGAATGTCGAAATAGCTGTAGCTATCAAAATAAGCTGCATCGACTTTGCGGGCCTTAGCCGCTGCGATGGCAGCCGCAGCTGCGGCCTCGGTGTCTGCTGCTGGTTGGGCGCCAGGTGGCGGCGCGCTGGTGCTGGGTCCGGCTTCATTGCCATCGGCTCTGGCTGCACAAGCTGCGGCGCCCGATGTGAACAGTCCCTCATCGCCCTCAGCTGCAAAGTAGTTACATGAACGCGACGCAGCGCGGGAGAAAAGATTCGGCGCCGCATTCTAGGTAGTGTGTGCATCGCGCCGCGTGTGATTGGGATCAATAACACGGTTGGCCAGACAGTGCGATCAACCAGGTCAACTGAGGGTCAGCATGCGCCATCGTGCGCGATAGCCGTTGCATCCACAGTTACACTGAAGATATTTCAGCAAAGAAGTCCATTCTGTCAGGAAAATTACAGCTTTGGGGTAATACGTGTGCAGCGCATAGGTGGGTTCATTAACTGCGTTCGCTGTTTCCTTTGCTTAGTATGCTGCAATCCATGATCCAGATCTAGGTTGAGGCCCAGGCTGTTCTTTGACGTTCAGTTCATCAAGCACAACACCGGCCCCCAGCGACTTCACTCCGCCGCACCTTCTCGCAGCTCCTCAGGCAGGAACTCCTGGCGCATCATTTTCAACGCACCCCGAAGAACCTCGTTCTCTTCCCGTAGCCTGGCGAGCTCCACTGCTGAGTCGCCACCTTCACCGGTCGTGCTGGGCCTGCAAACAGGGTAGCCGCCGGAGCGGCAGGCGATACATATTGTTCGCATAGAGTTGCGCCGTACATAGCGCACAACCCCGCAAGCTATTGCTGCTGCTGCAGCAGCCGCTGCGGCCGGGTGCTGGCCGTCCGGGCGCGACTTACCTTGCCGTTGTAAAAGAGCAGGGTCGTTCCAGGAGCTACTATTTTTATGTTATTTGCTGTCGCTGCTCTTGCTGCTGTTGCTTGGCCCTTGCTGCACCATCCATGCCGCCCTCGCCACAACCGCAACTACATATGCTTCACGACATAACTGAGCAGCACTACGTTGTCCCAATGAAGCAACATTCGCGCACGTGTCAGTATGCACTCGCCATAAAGTGCCGGTCGTCCAGCCACCCGGCTGCCCCAAAACGATGGACTCACCCTGCTGCCTGATCCCGATGACCACACGCACGAACACGCATCCAAGGGTTGGCCGCGACTCAGGTCCACGCACACAAGCATTATTCATTTCGCTAGCAGAGCCCCTAAATGTGGACAAGCAACCCACCTGGCGACGGAGGCTTCGGGTCCCCCTGATCCTGCTTCTGCCGCTGTTCCAGCTGCCACGTCTTCAAAGTCATAGAACAGCAGCGCGTCGTCCTCCATGGCCGGTACGAGGTAGCGGTCGTCCAGCCAAGCGGCGCCGCCGCCGCCACCGCCACCGGCTGCCAATGCTGGACGTGGATCTCGGCCCGCGGCCACCTCTGAGCGAATGTAATTAATAACCCGGATGATGCCGTACTCATCCAAACGTTCCTGGACGAAAACAGACGGTGGCGCAAAAGTATTTAGAAGGAAAGTGCAACAGGACATGTTTTGTTCAGGGATTGTCGGCGGCAGTGGAAGGGGCGGGTTCGCTCACGCAAGACACGTTGGGGCCCCTGCAGCAATTACGGCTTGCCGGAAATGTCAACATTTACACCCACTCCATCCCCATGGAAACGGAATTGTATTTTCGCCAAATCTTAACAAGTTTCTTTTCTTTACATATCAACCTGTTTGTATGACGGGCGGGGAGGAGGGAAACGATTTGGGAACGTAGCAACCCTCGCAAGCGTGGCGAAAGGGGCAAGCATCACTGGTACCTGGTTGAACACCTATTCCTGTCCACATGGATTGGAGTTCAGCCAAATCCCACCACTCCCTCACATTAGAGGGCATAGCAAGTATGACGGATGACGGGAGGCAATGGGATGCCATTTAATGCCGTCGCAGGGACGAGTTTTGTCAGGATTTAACACTGCGTGGGAACTGACATTGTTGCTAGGACGGCTGCTCCATCACCATATGCCACAGAAGACGTATTGTGCCAGGTTTAACATGCCTCTATACCCAAATACACTGAATGATAAGCCAAGGGGATGCACTTTGGAAGCCTCCTAGGGGTTTTCACCCTAGCAGGCGTCGGTTGGCGGCGGCGCGACCAGTCCGTTTCCGTTTGGGTCGCGCGTGTTTTGATACGGGACTTCTAATTTCCGCTCATCGGCATGCACTTTACCTGGAGTGCGAACTGTCTGAGGTCAAAGCCATACTGGGCTGCGTCGTGCGCCATCGCCGCTTCCGGGTTGGACAGCCGCTCGGGACCAAAAAGGCTTTTCGTCTCATCCTCATCCTCGTCCCCCGCGTCGTCCTGCCATTCGTCCCAGTCCTCCTCGCCATCTTCACCGCCGACAGCATTCACCAACTGCCCAACCTCGTCCCCTGATGAACTGACATCAGAGCAGGTCTCCTCATAATCACATTCAGCCATTCTAAAGGCAAACTGAATTGTATTAATTTTTTGCCGGGGCAACTTACCGACTACCTAAATTTCGCCAGTTTGCACGGCACGTTCGGTATCGGTTCCGAAGACGAGCGCCCAAAGCGAACTATCAACGTTGATTTAAGAACTAAAAAGGTACACTAATCTACATTGCAGGGTTTATACTCGATTGGGGACAGCTAGGAGTGTTTTACTCACTTCTTCAACTCCTTGCGACCGCGGGCGATGCATTGAGTGATCATAAGTTTTCTCTAGAAGTTCAGGAGTAAACGTTGAGGCGGCAAAGTCGGTGGAGCAAGGTTTTCGGGATTTTTTTAAGATCGCGCCATCGCTGTTTTGTTGTTAAGGCGTGGCAATGGAGGCGGAACTTCAGCAGCTTGCTGCGATCTTGCAGCAAACCCTTTCGCCAGATAAGGTTGGCGGTAGTTGACACAGGACGAGCGTGTCAGTATGATTGCGCGCACATATTGGAACCAGGTGTTTCGTTTTGCACATGTAGGATGCGATCAAGGCTGCAGAGCAGCAACTGAAGGTGGCAGCACAGCAGCCTGGGTACTGCATAAAGGTTCTGAAGGTAGGCCTGTTTGGCGGCAAAGCGCAAAGTGCGACTGGCTGCGTTAGCTCAATCGCGCGCGTTGGGTTGCCGAAACGCCGCTGATGCCCACAGCTTACGGCAACACCTATAGATGAAAGCATCCGTCAGTCTGCGGCAGTAAACTTCAAGAACGTCGTCAAGTACCGCTGGGTAAGGATGGCACGCTCGGTCACCAGGGGCGACTGCGTCGTTTTGCTATGTTTTTTTCCTTTCCCAGCTGGCGGGCCATGTTTATGCGGAAAGCATGGACTTGGGTTACCTATAGGTGTTTATAGGTGTCATAGGTGCGTGTGAGTGCGTGCCCTGTGTATCACTGCAAACAAACTCCACGTCTTGAGCTTTAGGGAGATTCCCTGGCTTCATATTTCGTTACAGGTTCCAAGCGAGGCTGACCTATATGGTGGCGCACAACCGCTGCCCGACCCCGAGAAGGTAGTTTACTTTTCCTGCACTCCACAGCCATTAGGCATGCGCTCTTAGGGGAATGGCCCAGCTTACGGAAAGCTATGGCCGACGACATAGTTTGCGGCTACTATCTTTGTTACATGACAGTGGCATAATTTTGTGACGCGACTATATGCCTTCTAACCAAAACCAGGCATGTACGGCCAGCACGGAAGTAGCATGCATATTATGGTCAAGCACCGCACCGAAAAGCTCGTAGTCACCTGCAAGAATACTGTGCAAGCAAGGGAAGGTTGTAGCCATGAACGGACGGAATCAGGACAAGCGGAATCAGTAGTGTAATCACCAACGAACTGAACCCGAAATGAAACGACGTGCTGTTCACAGATCGGAATTTCCAGGCCATAGAGTCGAGGCAGGTTATTTACTGACACGTTCAGCTATTATAACATTATCGTCGATACTTCTGAAAGTAACTTCTACCAGCGGTTTTAATTCCATCCATCCACAGGTCCAAATTAAGCAGCTCCTTGTGAGCATCACGCTATCCACGCCGCAGCGCGTATCAGCTCAATTGAGCGAAGCGCTATCCATTATCTGCGCGTACGACTTCCCGGCTAAGTGGCCAGAACTGCTGCCAGAGCTCGTGTCGAAGCTCGTAACTGATGACCTGTCGGTTGTCCGTGGAGTATTCCAGGTCAGCGGAGGGGCCGCGTGCATCGGTCAGTCGTTGAGCATGTGAATATGAAAGGACAATCCTTCGTTGCTCAACGGTGCTTGAGTTGCATGGAGCGGCTCCCTCAACCTGGGTTGCATTAGCTATGGAGTCAGGAAGTGTATCCGTGATGCATTATTACGATGGAAACACTCGACTGGGCACCCAAACATTTACCTTCGGCGTGGATGCGGTTATAAATGTGGTCCGAGCACCCGTGGGGATTTCAACCAGTCATCCTGCGGCCCCCCTGGCACATCCTCTGACCCTGTTGTGTTCGCTACTTATAATGGCCGCCGGCCTGCGTCATAACTTATCACATATTCCGATTGCGGGTACTGATTTCGCATTGCTGTGCCGGCATCTGTTCCCGCAGATCGTCAACAATGTGTTCAAGAGGTTCCGCGGCCAGCCATCCAGCAACAACGCTCTAGCACAGGAGCTGGACATGTGCCAGCAGCTGTTCCTGCGACCGCTGCATGAGACGACTGTGAAGCTTTCTGGTCTGTTCCCGTCCCTTTCAGCGGCAGGAGTCGCTAACGTTGAGCCGCTGAGGCAGTTGCTAGGCTGTATCCGGCTGAGTTACAGGATCTTCTACTCGTTGTGTTCCATGGGCTTGTCAGAGGTCGGTGGGGATTTCAGATGGTGTGTTTCACATATTGGCTGGGACGGAGCTATAGGAGGGTATGATGGTATGTGGTCCGTTTCCAGGTGAAGCTTTGACACAGGACGTATGCTTCTGAGAATTTTACGACATTGCCCGCATCGCAGGCCTCCATCACACCGTAGCCCCTGCAGCAGGCCAGTATGTGCTGCAATCGTTCCGCTATCCTATTTCATAAGGAGGGCCCGTTCCTTATAATCATCGTGTGGAGCAAAGATGTGGTGTAAAACAGCCTGTTGACATATAACGCATGCCGATTGCGTGCTGTACGCCTGGTAGGCGACTGAAGCGGAGCTGGGCTTTTGGATGGATGAGATGCACAAGATGCTCACGTATGAAAATCCTGCCTTAGATGAGCGGGACCCGGATAAGGAGAGCGTGCTGGATGGTGTCAAGACGGCCGTGTGCCAGGTGCGGCTAGGGCTCGGGTAAGGGGCCTAGGCTGCTTATGTCTGTCTGAGGCGGGTGATCTGGACGGCTGTATGGAGATTACCCAGGTCAAATGAATGGAGATTACCCAGGTCTAATCCAGGCCCGTTTGTTTCCGTGGATTGCCATGCCCAGACCGTGGATCTGTTGCTCGAAATCGACGAGGAGACGTTTAAGCCGTTTCTACAGCGTTTCGCTGCGTCAGTGTGGCAGGTGCTGATGAAGGTCTCCCAAAAGCCTGGCCAGGTACGTAACATCATACGCAGGGTCGTCTGGACGTCTGGCTGCCGCTGCTGCAGTCCGCTGCTTCGCACCAGGATGAAAATTTATTGCATTGATGAAAACCAGACAGTCAACACTTGTTGCGCTGATCTTAGGAGGGCATGTGCATACCGCTTCTGGTGGACGTGCTACAACCATTATTGGGTAACTTGTTGTCTGACGGTGCCCTTTTGCCATCCCACAGGACAATCTGACCATGGCTGCAATCAAGTTTCTGAACACCATCGCAAAGGGTGTCTTTTCGAGTGAGTGCCAACCGTATGAATGTGTTGTGTAACATGAGTGCAATTCAACGTGCAGACGAATAGGTAGTCACAATCAAAGTAGGTCATGTGGTTGATTTGCAAGCGTAATGGTACCGAGAACGCGTTTCAGTGAAACGCGTTCTCGGTACCATTGGTTCTCGGTACCTCCACATGCGTCCATGCCCAAACTTCTATGTGCAGACCTTTTTGCGGCGGACGGCGCGCTACAGCAGATCTGCGAGTCCATCATCGTGCCCAACCTTAGGGTACGGCCAGAAGATGAAGAGATGTTCGAGATGAACCCCACAGAGTACATTCGGCGTGACGCAGAGGGTGGCGATAGCGATACGCGGTGAGAGCAGGAGCGCTATTGCAGATGCGGTACTGAACAACAGGTCAGGTCAGACATTTGGGTACCGGGTGAGCTCAACATACACCGTATAACGGGGATGGGTAGGAGCAGTTTGGACAATCCCGTAGCTTCTGCAGTCTGGCATTGGGCGCGCAACCAAGCCCACTTCTACATGTTTCTTTATATTTGCAATAATTGTGTTCGTACGAACACAGCCAGGTAAAGCCCTTCTTTCATACTCGGAACATGTCTGGATCATAATTTTCTGATTTTCCCCGCATGTTCACTAATGGCAGGCGCCGGGCTGCTGCTGATTTGGTTCGATCACTGACGGAGCGGTTTCCGGCGGAAATCTCGCGTCTGTTCACGGGTTACATCAGTAGGTGGAAGGCCTGTGGTGGTTTGCTTACTACATGGCGTGCCGGGGCGGCTGACATGGGCGAATTCGGGGGAGGAACATCCACGTGCGGATTGCCGTGTTTATCGTGCAGGTGTACATTCGTTGGGCTTCCGCATTACGTCCAGGAGTCAATAATTGGAAGTTATATGCTTGCTTGTATCTTCTCTTAGGTCATTTGCCATGTGCAGTATCCGGGTAGGTGGATGTAGTACATTATGGGTTTGGCTTCAGTGACAGCCGGTTCCTGATAAGTTGACGTGCGTTGCCTACCTTTGTTCCTCACCTACTCACCTGCCCAGCTGCGGCCCTGGCGGATTACGCGGCTTCACCTTCTACCAACTGGCGGTCGAAGGACTGTGCTATCTATATGGTCACTGCATTGTCCGTTAAGGTGGGGCTGCGTGAGCCGTGTGCGATCGAAGGCAAGTCGAAGCTAGCAGAGTCGACATGTGGGCAGCATTTCAAGCTATTGGGTGTCGTGCAAACGCGTGCACATGTACGCGTTTAAGTATCAAGTCGCACTTACGCGTCGATTACTTCTCCCATGTATGGCTTTGGAAAACATGTAACATCAGGAGTAATATTAATCGCAACACACTTGCGAAGGCCTTCGCCTTGCGTTGCAGTGCTCAGGCATCGGCCAAACAATTCAGCCTAATCGTGTCAGTGCCTGATTATTCCACCTCTTCCCCCAGGGCCGTACCGCAGCCCACGGAGCCACAAGCACAACGCAACTTGTCAACCTGTTGGACTTCTTCTCGGCCCAGGTGCTGCCGGAGCTGCAGGTAATTATACGGAGAAGCTTTGGATCGCGCCTTCCTAGTGTGCTGATGGGAAGGCGCTCAATGCAAATGCTCGTCTGGAGGACGCGCTATATATCTTGTGTCCAACATTGCCACCCTACACGGTCGTGTGTTGGACACCGTGCAGAACCCTAAGATTAACGAGAACCCGCTCCTCAAGGCAGATGCTGTCAAGTTCGTCACCACGTTTAGGTGCGGCGCCAGGCGGTTACATTGTGCCTCCAGTTTGCATCTGCCATCTGTCATCGCTCTTACGGGACCGATTGGCGTGGGTTATTTTAAAGTTGCATTAAATGCGTACAGCCATCCAAGATTTCTTTAGCCTTTTTAGTTTTGGAAGTGTGAAGGTCCGATTGTATTCAAGCACGTAAGTTCCGTAAGCGAAATACTTACGCCTTTCCCACTTCTTTTTGCACCAGGTCCCTCCTGCCAAAGGATGCCTGCCTCGCCAGTGTGCCCTGCCTCGTGGCGCTGCTGGGCTCCGAGTACTGCGTGGTGCACAGCTACGCTGCCATCTGCCTTGAGCGCCTACTCAGTCTCAAGGAGCCGGGTCAAAAGACTCTTCGCTTCACACCGCAGGACCTGGGGAACCACCTGCAGGTATGTCGCATGACTGTCTGTATGCATTGTCGTATGACCACCCTCCTCCCGTGTAGACCCGTAAGGTCTTCTTGTGGGGTTGTGTCCTGTATTCCGAAATTCTGCCGTACAGCCCCTCCTGGAGCGGCTTTTTGCGGGTTTCAAGTTGCCGGACAGTTCCGAGAACGAGTACCTAATGAAGGCCATCATGCGAGTCATCGTCTTTGTGGGCCCTGCGATTGCACCTGTCTCGCAAGTCTGCCTGCAGGTTGGTATTTTGCGCATACATCCTCGACTCAAAATGGCTTGAAAAACCCATATCTACCGGCGTGAGGTCTGAACTATCCCCAAGCGTTACTAGCCCGCAACAACGGCTCATGGTATAGGCTCAGTTGGTCTCCTCACCTGAACGCAATGGGCATGCTGTCCTGGCATCTGGCGCGATAGCCGTGCGTGTGGCCAGCTTACCTGACAAGGTGCAAGGAACCTTAAGAGGCATGTCGATCTACATGGTGTTTTAAGAACACATTCCAGCTTGCTCGATGGTTGAATGCAACGCCCCCGGGCCCGGCGCCCGCATGCTTCTCATGCCGCAGCGCCTGGCCGCGACGCTCGTGGAGGTGTGCCGCAACCCGCGCAACCCGTCCTTCAACCATTACCTCTTCGAGAGCGTGGCTGCACTCATTCGCCATGGCACAGCCGCCAACCCCGCCAGTGTCACACAGTACGAGCAAGCGCTGTTCCCGGCGTTTGAGCTGGTATTGCAGCAAGACGTGCAGGTACCATCGTAGCTTTGGTTCATGCATGAGCTCTTGATAGTGTATGGTGGAGTTCAGGTGACTCTCGTTGTGGCGTGCTTCGACACGCAATTGCTTCGGTGACAGTGGTCGCATGTGCTTCTTGGGTTGCATAGTTCTGGGTGGATATGGCTAATAAAGTGTGTCCCATGCCGCTGCCGCCATTGTCGCTCCTCTTGCGCCTCGCAGGAGTTCCACCCGTATGTCTTCCAAGTATTTTCACAGCTTATTGAGCTTCGGCCAGCACCGCTGCCGCAGATCTACCTTCAAATCTTCCCGCCGTTGCTGTCGCCCATGTTTTGGGAGCGGTCAGGGAACGTTCCGGCATTGGTGCGGTTGCTTCAGGTGAGCATGGGTGTCTGCACGTCTGCCATAAGCAGACCTTGCCTGGCATATTGTTTCACGTTTCGTGCGCTGGCGTTGCAATCTACTGCGTCCACTTCCGACCGGCACGTGATACAAGCCCGGGGCCAATACCTTCCAACGCCACGGCGATATACGCCATATGTCTGTCTTCAAGGCGGCCATCCTTCTTTCTGAAAGGCCGGGGCCGGGCCAATAGTGAGCCCTGATCGCTTGTAATGTGGTATTTGGTCCGGATGTTTCCGCATGTTTCTGGCCGCCAATGTCTTCCACCCTACCACATGGTCGTCTTCAGGCTTACCTGACAAAAGCGGGAGACGAAGTGGTGGCTGGTGGTCACCTGGTGGCAGTTCTGGGCGTGTTCCAAAAGCTGATAGCTTCCAGGGCCCACGACCATGAGGGCTTTTATATCATCAATGCAATTGTGGAGTCGCTTCCGTTACAGGCGTATGTTCAGTACCTTCCCTCCATCTGGACGCTGATGTTCCAGAGGTTGAGCGGCTCGAAGACGCCCAAGGTGGGATAGTTGTCTGAGAGTCCTTTCTTCAGTTTCCTTCGGCTGAAAGAGGCAAGACGGAGGACGATGGTGGTGAGGCCGTAAGACACCTCGTCGGCATTTGACGCGTAAAATTTACAGTAGGTCTCTGCCAGACACCTCGCCTCGAAGCCTGTTTTTCCTGGTTCTGCGCTGCTGCAGTTCTGCCGTTTCTTCTGCGTGTTTCTGGCTCTGTTCGTGTGCAAGTACGGTGCTGCCGCGACCGCGGAACAGCTGGACAAGGTGCAGGCGGGGATTATCTACATGTTGCTGCAGCAGGTACGCGGGCACGTTGACAGCTGCGTGATGATGGCGGTCCCCGAGCGCTAGGTGAATGGATCCACCATTTCGCGTCCACGATTATGCTGCTGTAACATCTGCGGAGCTCTCATGTCAAACTGCCTTATTCCTTACGCCCTTGTCAACATAATTGATATATATATATATATTATTCCTTGCGCCCTTGTCGATATATTCTGGGCGCCTAGGTATGGCTCCCCACGGTGCCATCCATCGAGGGCACGGACGAGGAGAAGCTCGTGACGGTGGCGGGCGTCAAGCTCATTACAGAGCTGCCGGGCTTCAGTGCTACCGGGGCGCAAGCGGCGCTTTGGGCGGCGGTGCGGAAGGGGTTGGTGGACAAAGTTTCCGGTGGCGGCGCCGCAGGGGCCGCACAGCAGGAGGAGGAGGAGGCGGACTTTGAGGAGATGCAGGTAAGGCATGGGAAGAAGCATGGTGGCACGTTGTGATGGGTTTGGGTTTTAGTATTGACGCTAGGCACCGGAGTTAAGGGACGGATCGCGGTGACGTGAGCTGTGCAACTTCATGTCCACGAATGTAAGTCGCCGTGTTCCGGTCGTTCCATGAAAGTGTGACGCACGCCATGACGTCGGTGCTGGCGTACTGCTGTTCAGGGATACTCCGCGGCCTACGCACGGCTCGCAAACGCCAGCAAGGTGGAACGGCCTGTGCTGGCAGAGATTGCAGACTCTAAGAAGTTCGTGCAGGAAGCGCTGGCCCGGGTTGGAGCCTGAGTTGCAGGAGGATTCTGCACCTCGGTTTGGTAACACTCGCGTTACAAATGCCTAGATATCTGCGAAACATAAACCATTTTCCTGCAACGTAGCACAGCGTGCGGTTGCACAGCGTGCAGGCCTTGCACGCAGAAGCATCCAGTCTGGCGTCTTGTTGCGTCTTGAAGCAGTGTGTCGAATTAGTAATGTAGGGTAATATGCAGGGCATTGGGTGTAAGTTTACAAGGTGTGGGCTCACGGAAAAGCGTGGATGTGGCGTTTATTGGGTCGGATGTGTGCCGTTTTGATTCTTATCTGGCGTAGGGGACCATATCGACGGTTCTTATGATTGGGGCATATATTGGATGGCATGGCAACGAGCCGGTCAGTCCGAACCTGGCGGCGCTACCTACCAACGTTGGCATGTAAGTCGGTTAAGGGGGATTTGGCTGGGGTGCAGGTCTTGCTGCTGCTCGGGCTGATATGCGTATGCGTGCACGTATGTCGTGCATCGTGATGGAGGCATTTGATTTGAGCCTCCATGTGGTGCAAAAGGGAGATACAATTTGTGGGATATGAAAATGTCTATACGTGTATGAGAGAACATGAGAGCGAGTGCCGGTCACATGAAGGATAGTTGCTTCTTGAAGGGAGGTGGCCCGTCCTTGAGCCAATTTTGCTGGCAGGGGGAAGGGCAGGGGACCCGGGCAGGGGCGGACGTGAATATAGCACGCTTCCCAAGCCGCACGGACAGGTACGGCGGTCTTAATGGGCCCGGATCCATTGATCTGTTTCAAGATGTGAGTGCAAGATTAGCATTCACTTCGTGCCGTCCTAGTTGCCCGTATCTTCAATATCCGCCATGCACAATGGCTACCCCATCTTCACATATGCACCTAAGACCCGTGAAGACGCAATGAATATTAACAAGCAGGTATAGGAACAGTTGTGAATGCACCTGATTCCAATAGCTGTTGTCCGTTTGTTGCCAATATGCGATGTTAGAAGGGGGGAGTTAAGGGGACCAAGACCGCTGATTTTTCATCCTAGCCCCAGGGGCACCAAGTGTCTGAAGACCTCAGCCAGCCCCAAGCTTAAGAAGAATGGAGGGAATGTTATATCCCTGTCTTAGCTGCTTTAAACAAAATCCCCACCCTGGGCAGCTTAAGGATCGGTGAGTATAACTGCTAGAGTTCTCTATATCCGCAAAATCTTATCCCCATCGTAGCACCACGCATTGGTTGGCAATCTGAAGCGGAGTCGCGTGGCCAGAACGGTCCTCAGCCTGCGCTCAGGGCGACCGATCTTGAGGGCAGCTCTGTCATCCACGAGATTGATTTGGCCCACAATGTTTACCTTAACGAAACCCTTGCATCTCACTGAAACCCTGTATAAGTGAGCCGCTATATCCGTGCTAGAAGACTCCATGGCCCGCATAACATTGTGTTGCATGCTTACATCGCCGCTTCGTCTCTCTCCGCCGGTCTGCCCTCACGTCGATTTGTGTTTGGCCCGCAGGAACAATTTCTCCACAACCACAACCAGCAACACATTTACCGGCGTGAGACGTGCGCCGATCGCTCACGGATTCGAATGGATCAGAAAAGACGGACATTACACCGCTGACCTGCATTATGTTGAGCTCGCGGGGATAGGAACTGGATCTCAACCTAAAAAGATGCTATCCATTGCGTCGGCTTGTGTCAGAGCTGCCATCGTTGCCTCATGACGCCGTTCTGCCGCCAGCGCCTCGCCGGCCTCCGCCAGCGTCGTCGGCAAAACACCACGCAGCCCGCTCCCGTTCCTGTTTACGCCGCTGCTTTGCATACGAGCATGCTCCGCTGCCGTCGTCGATGGTGGTGACGGAGCCGCCGGCGCAAGGAACGCCGCCGTCAACGTCAGCGCCAGGACGTGCTGTGACGGTGAAGACACGTCGTACTTGCCCACCCGCACCACAACGCGGAGCGCCCGGCCGCCCTGCTCCGTCCACACCACCCGTGCAACGGCGTGCAGCACGTCACCCATTCGCGCTGGGGAGCTAATCGCGCCCTCTTCCAGCCACATCAGCTCGCATGGACCACCTGCAAATGCTGCCGCTGCTGTCGCTGCATGCTCGTAAGCGAGGCGGAGTAGATGCCCGCCAAATACAGTGCCACTGGTGTTGCGATCCTGGAATTCCGCAATTACAGTGCGGTGCACCTCTGATTGGCGTATTGGAACGGTTACAATGTTCGCGACCGCGTCGATGCCGCCGTCCTGAGTACAGCTGCCGACTGGCCAAGTGTCGGCTGTGGCACCCTTGGCGACGGGCTCCGGAAATCCATCTTGGCTGTCATCGCCGTCGCCCAGGTAGCTGCCATCAATGCGCGGCCGCTTGGCACGCCCAGGGCGACTCCCTCGCGGCTCCCTCACAGGCTCCAGTATGACACCAGGTTCCCGATCCAGTTCCAAAAGCCGCAGCCCATCCCCGTTCCTTGGCGCTATACGCGCAAGGTCCGACTGGAGAACGTTGTCATATAGCATCCGTGCCAGCTCCGTATCCGGTCCTCCCGCAGCCGTTGCATCCATTGCCTGGGAAAGAGCCGTCACGGCTGTCGGCGGCGGACTGCGGGGCGGCGAGCCATGCTTTAAAACAACTTGAGCAGCATCCCGGTCCCTGTCCCGCCCGGCCTGCCGCTGCCGCTGGTGCTCTCGGCCACGCTGAAACAGCTCCCGCTCCAAATCATTTCGGGGGTGCAACGGCGGAACGTCTACTGCACGTCGTAACGAGGAGTCTCGAAGCGCCATCACAAATTCCGCCGTGGCCACCAGCTGACCTGGAGGCAACATCACCAACGGCGGTGAACCAGGTTGCTGTGGAAGTGGTAGTGGCGAGCCGACCTCCGCGGCGGCAATGCCCTCTGCGTCGGCCGGAGTTGGGCGGCAAGGACCACCGCCGGCTCGGCTGCTTGCATGGGCGTGCTTGAGGGCAGTGGTAGCTGGAGCTTCCGCTGTGATGAGCTGTAGTAGAACTTCCATGCTGGTACGGCCAACCCAGCTCACCTATGATGAGAGACGGAAGTGCGCGCATCCTCACGCAGTAGCCCTCATGCATAGGTCGACTAGGTATAAGTACCGGTTTTGCCTCTTGCCCTCACAAAGGAAACGCAAGTGCTTTGTTGAGGCGTTGCGGCGCACGCGATCGGCATGCCATCGTCACCCATATCCGCACCTCTGCCGAATCATCCTCCCGGCGACCAACTCTCCAGCATGTCAACGCCTACTGTCGAGGAGAGAGCCACGCAGATGCCTAAACATATTGATGGCCCTGCAACTGTCTCCAAATTCCTAGAGGGCTTCGGGGTGAATGCCAGTGAATTTCCCAATCCTACCTGCCCAGCCATCCGCATGTCCGTGGGAGCAAGCAGTGCCAGCCGCCGCGTATCCTCGATGACTTCAGCACTACCAGTACGGCCGCCGCCAACGCCGGCGAAGCCAGCCGGCACCAGCCCGTCACCTGGGCGCAGATGGACATGCCACGTCAGTCGCTCCAAGAAGGCCGTCACCAGCATGCTGTCCGGGACATGGCCCACGTGGCGGGCAGCCACATCGGCGGCGAATGTATCAAAGTCCTCGATAATCAGGGCGGGGTCCAGCCCCGGGAAGCCAGGCCGATGGTACTGGCGCCATAGCCACGGCAATGCGGTGAAGGGGTAGTGGATCTCCATGTACGAATGCGGCGGGGAGGTCAGACCACTGCGGGTTTGAGCTTTGGCGGCATGGCCTCTGGGCTCTTTAGGAGGTGCGGGTGGTGGGGAGGAAGGCGGCGCTCCGTCAAACGATGTGGTCTGAGGGATTCCTTCAGCGGCTTGAGTGCCATGGTCTGGTCCGTTCTGCTGCATTTCCTGTCGTCGCTGGCGCGTGTGATCCTCCTGGGAATGTTGGTGTTGCCAGTCTTGATGGTTCTGCTGCGGCGGGTGCGACTGTGCAGGGCCGATGGTGTCAGCGGCCGAGTTGCCAGCGCACGGGTTGCCTGGCTGCCGAAACGGCGAGCCGTGGGGGGAACTCTGCTCGACCGCCGGCAGCTCCTAGGGGACGGCATGGCGTGCGGAAAAACGACGGATTGTGATTGTGAAGATGGAGCTTAAGAGCTGAGCTTCCAGGGCCGGGGCTAAAGGGAGCCATTCTGAAGATTGGGGTGCTCCGCGGGTCCAGCCATTAACCCCGGCTTTGGAGGGAGACGAGACGTCTTGCCTTCCTGAATGCGTACCTTAAAGTGGAACCTCTTAGTTCAATGACACTCTTATATCGTGCAAAGACGTCAGCTTTGGGTTCTCAATCGGCAATGTGCTATACGTACTCTAAACTGTCATCGCAAGGCTACTTTGTGCCCACTCTCAGGCCGCGCAGAGCCGCCTGCCAGCACCGCACGTACCGCAACGCGCAGTTCAAGTCCGCGCAGCTCAAAGCTGCGGCTCCTGTAGCCGCTAATGGGTTGCGTGTAGGGAATCAGACTTCGGAGGTCAGATGGGTTCGCCGGCGTAAGGCTGGCATCCGTCGGGGGCCTAAGCAGGGGTTGCCTTGCCGAGACTCGTGCCAAGAACCTAAGGTAGGGATGTGAAGCCATATTAGTATAGCTACTGGGATAACTTATTCATTTTTTAACAAATTTAAATAATAGGACTGCTATAGCGAGTGAGGGCACCTAACATTTTTTCTTGGTCCGAGCGCTACGTGCACTATGGCTACAGAAAACTGCGTATCGGGCGCGTTACATGGCTTTTGGCTGCGTAAGGAGCGTAAGCACGCGAACCCCGGTGCGAATCCGTGCGAATGTAACGCACACTCGTAACGCAGCGGACGGAAAACTATATGCTAAAGCTTGCTTCTGCTAAAAAAGTTGATTCAGCTAGGATATTCTTTAAGATTTAGGCACAAAAATAAATTTAAAAAGCAGTTTTACAATAGTACAAAAATCCTGAGAAGCGAATAGGCGATCGCATCGGAACGCACACAATTATCACTAAGTTCGCTCGCTTAAGCGATTTGCGTTAAACATGCAGAACTGTTAACACGAGGTAAAATCTGCGGACACCTAGGGACAATTTATATAAACTTGATAATTGTCGATCAAATAATGGGTTCATTGCGTTTGGAGATTTTATAAAGGCCTCATGTAACAACGTTGCCCTATGGCATTGGTTGGGAGGGTAATGAGTGGGTCGTCAGTTGATAGATAGATAGATGACACCCATCAGTAACCCTGCCTATTACATAAGTGCTTCCTGTCTCTTCTTTTGCACCTCTTTGCTAGTTTTTATCGTCTTTTATTACGTTTTTACTTAAGTGGCATGAGCGATATTAGTGACTGGGGGTGAGGGGGGCGACTGGGGTGACGGGGGGCGGCTGGGGCCAGCTGGTTGCGAGGGGGTGACAGGGTGAATGGGGTGACTGAGGCGACTGGGTGCGGCCGGGGTTAGCTGGTTGCGACAGGGTGAGGGGGGCAACTGGGGCCAACGGAACAACCAGCAACCAACTGGCGCATCCAGCCCCCCCCAGTCGCCCCCGTCACCCCATCGCAACCAGCCATCCCTCGTCGCCCCCACTCGCCCCCGTCACCCCATCGCAACCAGCCATCCCTCGTCGCCCCATCGGAACCAGTCGGCCCCCCTTGCCCCCAGCCGCCCCCAGTCGTCCCCATCTCCCCCGCTCGCCCCCAGTCGCCCCCGTCAACCCATCGCCAACCCATCCACATTATACTTTTAAGGATAGGTAAGCGCCACTTATGGTGCTCATGTTTGGTATCTGCTTTCAACTTTGAACTAATTCGTTTCATGAACCAAAACTAAACCAATTCGGAGCGACGGCAGCCATTGAGACGCAAACCAATCGTAACCAATTAACATTGCAGGGCGAGTCGCCCACAGTGTAACACCCCTTTAATATTTTAAATGAAATTAACACATTACTAAAGAGAAGAGTTTGTCACTCCGTAAAGTTCTCTACATTCGAAACCTCCTCCATCGACATATGCTCTGGGATTGCCAATATAGGCCACTCGTACGGCTCCATACCATCATGAATGGCCACCCCGTTAAGAGTGAGCCACCCCTTCCCTCACGTCGGCGCCTCAGTGTGTGATCCAATCTGCCCCTGCGTAGGAGGGACTATTGCACGCCATTACTGCAGAACCCGCTCGGGTGGCAGCTGGTCCCAGACTGCACACGCAGGTGGTCAGTGAGGGTCAGGTTTGCTCTGGTCGCAAACTGCAATGCATATGTTGGTTCCCAGCCATAGAAAACAAGACACATCATGTCCTACTGCTAGTGTTGGCATCTTTATCTGCCCTATAGACAGGCACTAGCATGGGAAAGAAAGCATGGAACGGCATAGCGCTAAAAATATCCACACTGCCGTCCCTTCTCCTAGATATCCACACTGCCGTCCCTTTCTCCTAACCCTAAGTGCTTTGTGTAACATAATACTGGCTTGGTAGAATTACGTCCAAAAGAACGGGCCATGACACATCCAGGTACACAACGCACGAAGCATTGACCATACGATGAGGGGTCCAACTCGCACGTCAAAGTCTCAAGGTTTGTCCATGCGGCTGAGCTTAGCAGGGCAGACGAGAGCACATGCCCAATAGTGCACGCAGAACCACACCAGGTAAGGGACACAGGAACGACACAACGGTTCAACGCGTCCCTAGGAATAGCAGCAGTGCCGTCATATCATGCCATAACATTTATGTCATCATCGTCATGGCACCATGTAAGAAATTGAAGTACAGCAACAGTACCAAGACACACACCCGCACCCGCAATTTCACATTTTCGCACTCACGCGCCTGAGGCATCGCATGCAGCCCTCGCGAGCAGCCCTATCAAAATGTTGAGCGTCACCTGCTGAGGATGATGTTCTCAGCGTGTCCCAGCCATCACTGGCCAAACCGTTCAGCTCGTACATGTCGGAGCATGTAATCCCGTTCGAGATAGGTACAACACAGCTCCCAGGAGCATTTGTGCACCCTGTTCAGGTTCCCCTCCCGCGCCGGCAGGGGTAGTTGATCGTGTCCAGCCAGGGTGTAGGACCGGGCCAGCTACTATGTAATGTTTTCCTTTTCCTCTCTCGGGTCTAGCCACCCCGTTCCAGTTTCCTCGCTGCCCGCTTCCTCCCCGCAAAATTCAAGATGCTCGCTGTTAACAGAACGAGGGCAACAAGTGAACATCTAAAACCGCACACACCACGCGCAGGGCAACAGGGAAGAAAAAAGAATAGAAGCACTCGGAGGTCACATAAAGAAACACACTCACCCACACCATTCCCAGCGCTTCCGCTTTTTCCTTCGCCATGCTTCCGAAATAGAATGGTGACTGTTAAAGCTGAAGCTTGTCAAACCTTCGTTGCTGAAGAGGAACTCACTATCCCCAGGCCTCTTCCCTCCGTAGCCTGAATCACCTCCTCGTGACCACCGCGCTCAGCCCGTGGCAGGGTTGACCTGGTAGTGATACAATCCAAAAGCCCTGGACAAAGCCAGCTCCACGGCAGAGCCAGCCCCACCAGCTCCACGGGGACCAGCAACACAATCCCCAACATCGTGATGGCAGTGACTATGTCCGCGCCGTGACCATATTGGGAGGCGATGACGAAGGACGTGCTCGCCTATGGAGGAGCGATGGGATGCAGGAGATATGGGGAGGGAGGGGTGCTTAGGGAACCAGCAATCCCCGGGGTGGGCATCGAGGCAGCCGAGCGGCTAACGTAGAAACGCTGTGCACGTAAAACCCAACCAACATCAGTGGATAGTGAAACAGAAAAGGAGCACGAGAAGACGGGCATGAGCGCGACCGTGCGTTGCCCAGGAAAACGAAATACCGCTATGGGGTGCGGCTACCCTCGCCTCCACTGAGGGTAGCTTCCCAACCGCGCGGTCCCGCTTACCACAGGGCACAGGGCCAGCAGCAGCAGACTCATAGCTGCAGTTGCCTCCATGCCACATGCCGCAGCGCATGCCAGCTGCAGCGGACCTAGGAAGACCAATTTGATCAGGAGTATCAAGCCGGCCTGCGGGTAGAGGGCCGGCTTGCGGGTAACGGCTTGTGTGCAGCGAGAATTGTTTATGAGTTTATAATGTTGTTTGTTTGTAAAATATAGTTATTTTGTTTAGATCGTAAAAATATAGATGCGGGGAATTTCATAGAACAAAATATTATGGACGGACGGACAAACCGACAATCGAAGGACTGGTGTGATGCAAATACATCCAGCACAATTTCCTGCCCGCACTACCGCTCCCATCATCCCTCACGGCCGGCGGCTGCGCCTTCGGATCCACGGACTGACCGCCGCAGCCTCAATAGGATCTCACAAACCTGCAGCAGAGTAGCCTTCCCAAACTTCTTGCCATAAAGCCACACTCCGTTACTAAAGAGGCTGACTGGCACGGTGATGCCGGAGGTCCAGGACAGCGCCCCCGCCACCCAGCCCACTTCCGGCCTGTAATGGAAGCTTTCGGGCCACAGAATAGACCTCAGGCCTGACAGATTGATGACCAAAGCCACCAGGAGGGACCAGAGCAGCGGAATCTGCATCGGAAACAGCGGCGGTACGGGACATTGAGCTAGGTTGCGGAGCAGCAGCGGAGCCACTTGACAATACGGGAAAAGGTAAAAACAGGCTGCCGCATAACGGACACCACAGCTTCTCAACTTCTCCTACCTTCAAAATGACCCATGTAATTGACCATGCACGGCTGTATTGTGTCAGGCGCATCTTAAACCATCGCCCTAGAGCTGGAGCCAAGCCCCCGTGGCGCCGGGTCATGCTACCGGCCGCTGCACGGGCGAACGCACGGTCTGGCAGGGGCGGCAACGGCGGTACGTCGACCGCTGCCGCCACGCACAAGGAAATGGCCTCCGCGTCCGCCGCTGCAGCAGCTGTTGAAAGCTGGCGTCCAGCAGAGGCCCGTGTGCTATAGTCATTGTTGGCGCCAGTGTTGCCAGCGAGGACAAGGTTTTCGTGGGTTATCCGAGCCGGCCCGTAGTCGTTCTGACTAGAGCGAGCCTCCGTCGACACCATCAGGGCTGCAGATGCGCGCGGTCAGAAGAGAAGGCACATTCTTATCCCAAGCACTAAAGAGCTAGTGAAACACGCGACGGTGTTAACATCACAGCCGGATAATAATATTTATTTAGTTGGAACTGGATACAAGGTGAAAGAGCGGAAGAACTCAAGATATGATAGCAATCGAAGACTGAACGAAATCGTACAACCATTCCGGCCCCAAGGTATCCTTGCCTGATGTCATCGGCCTTGCCAGGTTGATGGCCTTGAGTTGCTTGGTCGACCAAGCGGCGATGTAGCACAATAATGTTTGAGAAGCCAAGTGAGCGAGAAGGGGACCGGGGCAAGAAAGTCAAGTCCGGGGAGGCTGCCCTTGCGAAGAGCGAGAGGCGGCGGCAACATGTGACGGAAGCAAGAATGCCACAACGCCCCACATGCAGCTTCCGGGTTGAGCACCGATTACAACCCCAAGGGAGGATACAGTCAGGGGTGTTCGGAAACGGCAATATTGCAGAAAGGACGAGGTCGCACATAAATTGCATACAGGCACTCTATGTCCCTAAGGCATAAAGGAGGGAGACGAAGGAAGGTGTGCTGGTGATGGAAAGGAAAGGTGGTCGGTACCGAATATGCGAGTGACCAGTACCCCGAAGCGACGCAGCCTGTGCCCCGGCGCCTTCTGTAGACTGAAGAAAGTTGGGATCGTCTCTTTTGACACCGATACTGCTCATATTGAACGGCCGCAGGCCAAGCTCAAGGCCGCCTCATGTTTTGTACGTGTTGTCGTGCAGTGTTGTGGGTCCCTTCCTTGGCGCTCCAATTCATCATTTCTATTCTCATTGCCCCTGCCGCTGCCGCTGCCGCTGCCGCTGACCCTGCAGCTGACGCTGACGCTGACTCTGCCGCTGACTCTGCCGCTGAATCTGCCGCTGACCAAGACAGACGACGGCATGGGCGGTAGGCAGACGCAGATCCTGCATCTCCCGCATCAAAGACAACGTAAGGGCTACGCGACTACTGCTTGCAGGTAGCGGCCTCCGTCGATGGCCATTGAAGCTATAGGACAGCCCGGCATATGCATTTGCAGACAAGCCAAGGCGCTTGTGGATCTGGATCTGGATTCGGTCACGTCGAAAAAAATTACCTGCGAGACAGGCAAGTCGGGACAGGCCAGAGCAACCGGGCTCAACAGTCGACCTGTACCCTCCTCGGTGACAGGTGGTCGCAAATCTCCCTTGCCACTGTCCACCAAAACCCCCAGGCTTTGTCAACTGTCTGGCCATCGGTTGCTGTCGTTGGGGCCGCTGGCGCCATCTCCATCGATGGTGGTGATCCCAGGTGCGGTGGGACTGAGCGGCAGGGCCGGTGGTTGCTCGCGGTCCATGGGCAGAAACTGGGCGTCCAGACAAAGAAGGAAGAGAAATAGATGCCATGGAAATTTGGTTGCAATTCGTGCGCATCCTGAAAGGGACGCTGCCTGGCGTCCCTTTCCTCCCTAGAGTTTACGGGGATGGCAAGTCAACACCATTGTACGTGAGCTGCCTACAGATGCAGACCCTATTGCAAACCAGGACGACTTCAATAGGTTCGTCTATCTGTAAATCATGTGGTTTATTTGGTTGCGGAAGTTCCCTGCGTCGAGCGTGGGTCGGTGGGATAAAGTGATTAGACGTACAGCACAGGACTTGCTTGTTAGGTACACATGCATTCGCGCCATTTAGTAACTCTTTAATTTTCATTATGTGTATGGAACTTTGCACAATTATAATGGACCTTATGTGCGACGGGCAAAATATGAGAAGAAGGACATGTACTAGTTGCGACTGCTGGCGACAAGGGTAAGACTTTATGACTTGCTATTTTGGAACTCTGCTCATCTGTTACAGCAGTGTTACTGTATCCGTATGATGGCGGGGGCGCCAAGCTTAAGATTGAGCCGGCAATTGGCAAGTTATGTACTTTTTGTTTGACAACGACCTGGCAATATTACAGTGTTAGGTATTTATCGTAGGTTTCCAAGTCTCCTTAAGGCCCAATATTGCCACGATGATACGATGGCGGCGGCATAGTTTATTCTACCGATCATGCGTACAAGAGACGCGAAAGGCAAAACATTGCAGGAATGGCGAAATGCGTTTGTAAACAATACGCATTTTGGGGGTGAAACTGTACGCATTCCAGCGAGCTTGAATGTGAGCCAGCAGGCAGGTGTAGCCTGCCGGCCACCTGCAAATATCCTTTGTTTAGCAGTAAAGCCGCTGGATGCTATCGTGACTAGGGGAGTATGTAAGCAACGATAATGAGAAGGATTCATATGTCTTGCTATTGTTTTTGCTGTTGTGACTGTTTCAGAAAATGTGTGTTTATTAAGCCTTTGTGTTTGCAAGCACTGCATTCCCTTTTTCATGCAGGCCGAGGAGCAGCAGGTGCCCCTAAAAAGGCAGCATTCGCTGAATCACTGGAGGAAGGGCCGGAGCCATGAAATATGAATGGTGGAGTTGATAGGCCATGCATAAACAATTACGGAAAATGTTACTAAGCTGGTCAATGGGTATGGTCAGGGTGAGAATTTTGGTGGAATGGGGTCAGGGGAAGGGGAGGTGAAGACATTGATGGGGGACTTGGGTGTGAAAGGGGAATGTGTGTGTGTGTATTTGATGGGTATGGAAAGCAAGTGGAGACATTGATATTGCTACTGCTGCCGTCAGCACTGCCTGGACCACCGCCTCATCCTTTATTTGTCCCTATCTCTGCCACTTCCTCTGCCTTTGCAATTATTGCCACCACCACCTCCACTGCCACCACTGTGGTCACCAGCCCCACACCTCCGCGTCCTCCACCGCTGCCTCCATCATCCACATCACCACCACCACTGCTCCCGCCACCATTGCCACCACCGTCATCAGCTCCACTGCTACTGCAACTGCTGTGACCCTAAAACCCCATCACTTCACCCTCCACTGCCGCCATCATCACCACCGCCACTGCCGCCATCACCTCGTCCGCCACAGCGACTGCCGTCATCACTGCTCGGCCACAGCCACCAACTTCTCCATCCACCGTTGCCGCCATCATTCCCCATGGCTGCCGTGCTGCCTTCACCTCCTTCCCCTCACCATTGCTGCCATCACTGCACTTTTAGCCTCCTCCACAAGCATCACCTCCACCTGCACGACTCCCTCTCTGGCTAACATTTTCACATCAGGTGCCGTACTGGGGGGCTGTGGGTTCTGTGAGGTACCCTGGGGCTTGTGGACAGCGACCAGGATAAATGGGGCAAGGACTAGGTGGTGTATATGCGTGTATGATGGCACAGCCTCCTCCACCTTCACTGCTATCTCCTCCAGTCTTCCTCCCTACTTTCATACTCCCCACTTTTTTACTTTCCCTCCTAAACCCTCCCCATATTTTATCCTCCAACCGTCATCACAATTCTGCCCCTTCCTCCCTGCCTTCCAGTCCCTCTGCTGCATCCAAGTGCTGCCCTCCCTGCCCTTCACCCTTCCCAGTCTCTGGAAAATCACGTGCAGGTCAAGGAATGACGGGAGCAGTATGTCTCCAGTATAGTGGACACTGAAGCAGTGACCAAGATGCCATTTATTCTGGGGACATGCGGGGGGCATTGGGGCAGTGCTTGTGCTCCATCCATGTCAGAACGCTGAAGGGGTACTAGACCGCCAAGGGTTGTTGTCCTGCCGTTTGGAACCAGAAGAACACACAGATACTAGAAGGTCCCCTGGTGGTTGTTAAGGGGTTTTTACATGTTGCCAAATGTGCATTTTCGTGTGTGTACACACGTGCACTTGCAAGGATCTCACTTGCGTATAATGTTGTTTGAGATGATGTGTGCACGTCAGTGATGCATTACGGTACTTGATGTTATTCGTTTGATGGCTGGTGCTTCCTGTAAGTACAAGTGCTCAAGCATGCAAACTCATGTGCTATTAAGGGGTGCTATTGTGTGCATATGTAACGAACTTGCTTGCATAATGGACTGCGAATCATGCATGAATAATGAACTGCATTATGAGCTAAAGTTAGTGGCACAAAACAATTACAAATACAGCAAAAAGATGACCAACGCAATGCATGTGCGCAGAACATCAGAAAATTGTTTGCGTTATAGCTCGCAATTCAAATTCGTGCTTCCTTCGCAGTGCTAAAACCATTTCTACGCAGGCGAAATACGGTACCAACAAGTGCGATTTCATGCGATAGGCATGCGAATTTAATTAGCTATTGCGTTTTACGTTATTCACATTTAATCGCAGATACGTATGCACGCGAAAAAACTTGTGAAAGCTGTACTTTTAAATTGCGTTTTAACGTTCGCTCGCTATCTTACCTTAACGCTTTGCGATATCCCAGTGCGATTGCATGCTATTTTCATTAAAGCACAAAACTATTTAAATGCGAAAAGCATGCGAATCTTGTAATGCGCGCGTTAAGTGTTATTCGCACGCGTTACGAAGTGCGTTACGACGCGAATGCATTCGCACACCCAGCCAAACTTTCGCGCCGGGTCTATTTTGGGCGCACTTGCGAACGGCATTCGCGCGGTGTCCTTGCGAAGGCACTTGCTAATGTAAGCGATAGTGCGCGTTAGGCATCGCGTTACCTCGTGTTAGCCTCGCGTTAACTTTCTGTAACGCGAGGTTAACACGAGGTAACGCGATTACCTGTTGTCATAGTGGTGGGCCTGTGATACGAAAGTAACTTTAAAGCGTTGAAGTAGGCTAGGTAGTAGGTTTGAGGCACTTGATGCTATTGTTTGCCAAGTGGAAGTTACAAGATGCAAATGCACTATCATTTTTTCATAACATGTTCATGAGTTCGTTGGCAGGACTCATAAGGCCCCTAACAGGCGTTGTCTCACAGGGTCTCACATCCGAGCTGAATCCCTGGCACATCGCAGTTTAAAAAGTGGCAAGGGGATTGTTCTCATTGAAATACATTGACCCACAGGGGTAGCTAAACTATATAAAAAAACCTATCCGCAAGTATCAGTTAAGATCTGTTACTTGTCCGTTGGTGTTGCGGTGCGGCGACAATGGTCCAAGGCTAGGTAAGCCTTTTGGAGGTAACCACGTGCAGGATTTTTTATTGATACGGTTAAGTTCCAGGTCATCGTACCTAAAAATAGTGGTCATATTTTGCTCAAACATCAACCACAGGATTCCACAGAGCTCCTGCCATACGGCATACTTAAACAAAGCTAAGTTCATACCTACTTTTATGACCGCTATGGCTGTCAGAGCCGCTTTCGAGAAGCAGGAGTACGCGTTCGACGCGAAGCAGGCTAAGCAACGGAAAATCATTTTTTCGTTCCTTGGCTTACTACAACGGTTTTGATGAAATATAAAAGCCAGATGTAGCTAGGCCCATCCGCTGCTGGTATACTGCAGTTACACTTGCATGCTTTTGCACAAAGCGCGATTGGCACGTGTATTATGCCTGACGTCAAGTCTTTCTGATACAACGGCAATCCTTTTCTAATCTTATTCC
The DNA here is from genome assembly GCA_019650235.1 of Volvox reticuliferus. Lineage (NCBI taxonomy): Eukaryota > Viridiplantae > Chlorophyta > Chlorophyceae > Chlamydomonadales > Volvocaceae > Volvox > Volvox reticuliferus. The sequence continues at coordinate 1,273,777 of BNCP01000016.1, forward strand.
TCGATAAATTTGAGCGGTTTCTTCAACGGTATGTACGTCAACGCCGGCCTATACCTAGGTCGCTAGGTCCCTAGTGTCGTCCTCTGACAAACAGAGAGCTCCTCCATATATCAGAAAATGTTAGCAATTTTACTAATCCCGTTAAGATGTTTGTGTTGGATTGTACATCAACAATTTGTTGGCGATCTGCGGCTTGATCACCGACCTGTTACCAACACACTGGTACAACATGGATATATATTTATATATCCATCTTGTATGATCAAGCCGCAGATCGCCAACGAATTGTTGATGTACAATCCAACACAAACATCTTAACGGGATTAGTAAAATTGCTAACATTTTCTGATATATGGAGGAGCTCTCTGTTTGTCAGAGGACGACACTAGGGACCTAGCGACCTAGGTATAGGCCGGCGTAGACGTACATACCGTTGAAGAAACCGCTCAAATTTATCGAGAATAAGATTAGAAAAGGATTGCTGTTATATCATAAAAACTTGACGTCAGGCATAATACACGTGCCAATCGCGCTTTGTGCAAAAGCATGCAAGTGTAACTGCAGTATACCAGCAGCGGATGGGCCTACATCTGGCTTTTATATTTCATCAAAACCGTTGTAATAAGCCAAGAAACGAAAAAAATGATTTTCCGTTGCTTAGCCATCAAGTGGTCTCATTACCTACTCAGGCGCTTCACTAATAGCCCAGATTCGTGCACACCTAGTGGCCACCACCTTTGCGATTACCGCGCATTGCCTTGTGGCCATAGCCGCGTGCCTGCGGCTGGAAATAACCCTGCCCTTGAGGGAACATGGGTTGCTGCGGCATGTATATGGGTGGTGGCGGCATGAACATCTCTCGTGGCGGCGCTTGTTGCTGAAACTGGTAGTGTCCTCCGCCACGGCTTCCACCCCGCTTACGTGGTGGCTGACTTACGTCGCTCTCACCCCTGTCCAGGCCGTGCGTGGTCTGCGCCGCGTACTCACTCATCGGATTGATACCCTTCCGCACCTTCACCTCTTTGCAGACGTCCTTGAGAACGGTTTGATCCACATCGTACAGCCGAGTAGTCCCGTTCATGACATCCGGGCTGGGGTTTAATGCAAGACTTGAGCGGTTGTTGTAGTAAGTATTGCGGACGTCCAGGTGGTGATGTGCTACCTTAGAGCCCGCCTCTGCAGCTGCTCTGCGGACCTCGCATAGGCGTACAGCTTCGGCTGACTCGGCAACGATAGCCTCAATCAGCGGCTGATGCTCTGGCTCCATATGTGGGATCATGGCTTCGGCGATGGCCTTGACGTTGCTGACCTTCAGGCCGATGCTGTACGTGAAGTTGTAATCTTCCTCTAACATCTCCGGCCGGCCCGTCTTGGCGATATCGACGGGGCGGCGCATACAATTGCGAAACTGGCTCTCGTTGTTAATTTAACGGTTTGAACTAGATTTAAGTTCTGCGCCATTGCGAGCTGAAGATCATAGCCCGCGTTTGTGTTAACTGTTGGACTGGCTCCGGTTGCAACATCAGCAGCTATTTGTGGATTATTGTTTCGAGGCTGCTGTATTGGTTGAGGGTGTGCTTGCGCAGTTGCGGGTGGGACCGGATTTTGGTTGTTGCCACCATTGCCATCCATTATCGCAGAACCGAAATCAAACAAATTGGTGTCGATTATTTATGTTCTAACGGCGGATGCCGTTCAGAGCTCAGGCGGAGCCTAAAGCTTAAGCTAAAGTACGACGTTACCGTACTTATCGTCCAAGAACTAGCCTTCTCTCAGAAGAGAAGTCTGCGCGTGTAACTGCAGTATACCAGCAGCGGATGGGCCTACATCTGGCTTTTATATTTCATCAAAACCGTTGTAATAAGCCAAGAAACGAAAAAAATGATTTTCCGTTGCTTAGCCTGCTTCGCGTCGAACGCGTACTCCTGCTTCTCGAAAGCGGCTCTGACAGCCATGGCGGTCATAAAAGTAGGTATTAACTTAGCTTTGTTTAAGTATGCCGTATGGCAGGAGCTCTGTGGAATCCTGTGGTTGATGTATGAGCGCAACGGCTCCCTCCCTGGCGCAGGTGTTGGTAACTATCAGCATAATCGTCATCGTGGCAGTGAAGCTAGAAGACGTCAGCGTTGTGGTGCAGTTGCCCGACATCCAAGACCTACAAAACTATTCAGCTCTCGCAGCCTATCTTCAAGCCAACGGCGCACGCGCCCCAGCCCCGCTTTCACCACCAGCGGTGGCGCCTCCTAGCAACATCCCTGCCCCTTCGAACACTCAGACGGATGTCAGCGTCGCTGCAGGCCCTCTTCACATGAACGCGTCCTGCTTGCTGCAGAAGCGCAGCCTGCCGCCTGAGTTGGAGAGCTACACTCGAAACATGTGCTCGTATGTGTACGCCGTTAGCAGCATCAGCCTGTTGGCCACGTTCGTGATGGCTTGCTTGCTGGTGAGGCCATACGTTCTTAGCATCTGTGGAGGCGTACATGGGTTTTAGGGAGACAGCACGCACAGTTGCTTCAGCTGAATCTTGGGTTTCGTGCTTCCGACAGGACGGTGGGAACTGTGCGATATGTATGCGCGGGTTACAATTGGGTACGCGGGTAGGTGCCTGATCACGCATATCTCCTCACCCTTCTTTGCCACCGCTTTCTCCCTCGCCATCACTTTTTGGATTCTCTCACAGTGGTGCACGTGCCACTTGTGTGGCTGGGGTCCCATTGTGGAGCTGGCGTTTGCACTCCTGGGAACAGCCTGGTGGCTGGCCGCGGCGCTGGTGCTGCAGGTAAGATGCGCCCTAGGCTGGTGATGGCAGTCTGGGCCCTGCGGAAGGGAAATCTTGGCAGGTACATTGATCACTTTTGTTTGCAGCCCTGTGCTGCACTGTTTGCGAGTAGCTGCTGCTGCAGCTTGACCCGGACGCGGTTAGCTTCCATTACATCAAATGTGCGCCCAAATTGTCTACTGCAATCTTTCGTCACGCCTGCACAGGGGTCCATGGGGTATATCTCAATGCCCCATCCTATCTCTGATCTGCATCCCTTCCCTTTAACTCTGGTGCCATTCCTAAACCCTCTGTATCATACAGGAAAATACGACTGTTTCGGTGAATGCCAAGGATGCCATCAAAGAGATCAGGATCGGCAGTGCTCTTCCGTTACCTTCCTCTGAGCCAATAGCGATGCCGCTACCGCCGCCTTCACTTCCGTTGCCGCCATCACCACCGATTGGCCACGACGCTGCGGCTCAATTGGCTGCATTGATGCAGGAGTTCACACCTCGAAGCCTGCGGCAATGGCGACAGGCGCTCGTAGGGCTGTCCTGGGCAATGATGGGAATGTTCGCGGCGTCTAGCATATTGCTGCTGGTGGAGGTGAGGTTCAGGGCTTTTACTTGGGTACGGGAATCGCGTGCGGAAATCTGGGGTGAAGACTGCTGGTGGAAGACGTGGAAAGTGCAAATGGTTTGGGGGGTGGTACTTGAATCTGGGTCTTCTGAAGGCAAGCGGTCTACTGGTGAGCGTTTGAATGGAAAAGCAGGAAGTGCTGGCTCCGGCTTGAGAGGGGATTTGTGGGAGCTGTTGGGATCTCGACTTATATTGTAGATCAGGGTCAGAAGAACGACAAGGGCCGCGCAGGGCAAAGGAAAAGGTTGATGGACTAGATGGGCATGACAGATATGGGATAACCGATGATTAACGAGTAACAAGCTTGTTAACGCGCTCTAACCGTACAACCATCCAGGCGTGCGGCTGCTTGCTGGACTGTTGCAGCTGCTTGTGCCGCTGCTGCTGCTGCACCGAACGACCGGAGAGCCGGTGGCGCGCAAACCTCCGGAAGCGCAAACGGCTAGGCGGTGAGGAATACACAGAGATGTGCGGTGGGGTCGTGTCTTCAGCCAGCGTCAATGGCAGCAGCAATGGCGGCGCTGCGCCTGCCGTGATGGTTGTAGCGCGCTCCGATGAGTACTCAATGACTAATAGTCCCTCAAGTCCGAGGGCGCCCTCCCGACGGGGCTGGTGGTAGCTATTGATGCAGCCGCAGTCCCAGAAAAGAGGCACATGGACTGCTTCATCTCGCAGGCAGAGAAGGGGCGCGCTCTTCCGAAGGCGTGCGCGCCTAAGAGGGTCGTCCTAATCGGGCCATTTTCGTTCTGATCTTCATTGCGCTTAAGTCGCAGCGATGGAAGATAAGGATTCGCGATAGGATGAACGATCCTGGTTGGGGTCCAATTTAATATTAATTCTTAGGATGTGGAGCTAGGTTGGGTGAAAGCTTCCATGAATTGAGCTGGATAACAGGGTTTGGTAAACTGCCGAGCGGAAGCTTAAGCTATGGGATATTTTATGTCCGGAGTGTTTGAGTGCGCATTTATAGCTGCCCATAGACAGGAATTTGGGGCCATGGTGCCTGGTGGAGGAAGTCTCTGCAGGTTGGAGAAATCTTTGCAGAGGGGAAAACGGGCGGTGAAGGTGAAGGCATGGATGAACAAGGACAGCAACCGAGCACCTGATGTTTAAACAAGGGTTGCCCTGCCGACGAATCCGGGGTGCAAGAGGTATTTTACGGCACCCTTGGGCACCACGTGGCCATGGGTGCACCCTGTTTTCAAGGCGGAAATGGGAAGTCGATCCATTGCACCTCGGAGGATGCATGCATGGTTAACATATCTCTAATTGTATCGAGTGTGAACGGAACGCGGGGTCATATCTTGGCATTGCGATAATATCTGGGCAAGCATGAGGATCGGCTGGTCTACTGAGCGGGGCGCCGCTCACACAGAAGGCGGCTACACACTGTTGGTGTGTTTACAATGTGAAAACGCCAGACGGCATAAGCAGGATGCAGGTGCGCTTTTCCAGGATGGCATCATCTCTATTAGTTCAGGTTCTTTCCACGACTGTACGGACAACCGAGCAGAGGCTCATTCGGTCCAGTTTGGTTGTGCAGCCCAAGCACGGGCACTCTCAGCCGATTGGTATGCAGATCGGTATACCCAGCCATGCACACCTGCTGAGAAACTAAGGGCAAGAAATGAAAGCAGGGCAGCGCGGAGCTCAAGATACTCAGGAGGGGATTCATTCTTGAAGAATATTTGTCACACCGTCCGTAGCTTGCCGCCTTGAGAGGGTTCAGCCTTTGCGTTAACGGCTGGACCAGGCCGAGTCCAAACATGATTGCCTGCATTTTACAGCTGTCCTGCTGTCCCGGTGTAATCCATTCTAGCTATTGAGACTGAAAATGTGCATTAGACATGAGGCAAGGGACCGACGCTCTTCTGTATATGGTCTGTACGTGTGCACTTGTGTGATCTTCGTAAGCAGCAGTATGCGTCACCGCCTTCTCCTGTTCAAGTCTTCCGTTGGCCGTTCACTCGTGGGTTCTGTGCTGCGTAACATATCTTCTCTTGGTCTCCGACGCATTGGCAACTTAATGGAAAAGCTATGCGATGTGTTCCCAAAGCAACCTGAGGTCCTCTGCTGGTTGCATGAAGATGGCTGCCAGGTGGTCGGCAGTTGCCGCTGCTGCAGCGGCTGTGGGCCCGGACGCTACAGCCGTATGAGGGCTAGCTTGGCACGTAGACGGTAGTGTGTTGCGGGCAGGTTACAATGTGCATGAAGAGACTTGACGAGCGTGACGTGATACGATAGGCGCCTTGCAACCTGCCCATTCGCTCAATTCTCCAGCTCACGATGTAAGTTCCAATTCAACACATTAGCAGTTGGCCCCAAACACATTGCCGAGACGCAATGTACACCTTGGCCAATCCTTGCCAACAGCCAAGCAAGCAGATGGCTGAAACCATGGCGAGGGGTGGGAGCTGCTGGTTTGTCCCAAATTGTCTTGATGCATAAGGGCTGCTGCGTAAGTAGCCCGATACGTGCCTCAGCATCATCCATCACGCATGATACCGTACCTGGAACAGGAAGGCGTGGAACTGGGCGGGCAGAAGGTTGGTGTTGTGACCAACACCAGGGAATGCGCAGAGACATCACTACCCGTAGATACCCCAGGATACTACAATTATCCCCCCTTTAGGCAGGCGCGTCCCCGCGCCAGAGGGGCCAGAGTGAATCACCACCTAAGACCTACACCGGATTCATCTCCTCACGGCCTGGTGATGGGGCCCCTGAACTCCCACCGACCAGTATAACCGCCCACTCTATCGGCAGGAGGGGGCTTTTAACCCGGGTCAGTCTCAACCTGCTCGATACCAATTGTTGTATCTCTGTTATATTCGCCTTAAGCAAAGGCTTGATCGAAAGATGACCAGGAGCCACCTCGGATACTACCCGTAGATACCCCAGGATACTACACTAGCTCGGCTGTGTAAGAGTGTGCTTTCCTGCTGGCGTGGTTCCTCTGAGGATTTCAGTCTTTTTTTGTCAGGCTCTTACTAGGTCAGTTTTGTGCTGGAGAGTGATCCCCTTCTTTTGGGCAGCTACATACTTCGTTGTCCCCCATTTTCTTTAGTTCCCTCCGTGTTTTCTTGGTGCCTCTCAGTGCTCTGTTAGTGGCCTGGCAAGAGCCTCTGAGTCTTTCTTTGCTCTTGCTGGTCCGATTGCGAGGGGGAACACGTGGCAGGACAGACAGACAAAGCCACGTGCCCCTCCCCTGCACTGTGGCTCGGTCCGGTCAGGACCCCCGGTGCTCGCCTTTGCAGGGTGAGTCGCCCACAGTGTAACACCCTTTAATATGTATGTATAGGGCATGACAATAAGGACGAATCTGCTTCAAGTCTGACTGCTTTATCCAAAACAGCTGTCAGCTCTGCGGATAAGGTCTTAGGATGTCGATACAGCTTGATATAGTAAGCAGTTTGCAAGCACCTGCCTGTCTTGCAAAATTGCTAGCCACCACACATTACATTTATAACACACGTCTATAATACACAGCTTCTTGTCCTCAGCAGTTACAACCGTATAACTCTAGAATGCCCCGGCAGCAATGCCACCGATGGCTAACCTAATGAAACCCGGTAATTGACCCTGCTGCCAACAGAACCTACCAAGCAAGATGCGACTAGCGAGCTGACCTGCTCCGTGCGTGAACCGCCCTGCTGAATTGGCCCGATACTCCCGCTTGACCCCACTACCGCCCCTTACCAAAAACCCCATATTTAATTTGGATCAGTGGCCGGCCGCGACACTTAGGCTCATAACCACCGAGGCCAATTTAGGCCTGGTGGACAGCAAAACGTGAAAACGTGCCCTACCGGGTGGTGAGCGCGGGCACAAAAGGTTAACCTAAGGTCAAAACACGGCGAATAGCCGGAAATGTTGTGACCTGCGACTAATCTCAAAGCAACAGTACGGCAAAGATGAGCAAGATGCATTTAGTTACTTGCTTCGTCCAAGAACCAGCCTTTCCGCATCGAGAAGCCAGCGTATTTCAGCACCGACAAATACCTGCCTCTTAGCTTGCAGGCTGACACAGTTTTCTTGACGAATTTGCCTAGTGTCCGCAGCGAGCTGCTTTAACTGTATAATAATTTCATATGATGATGATGATGTTACAAACTCAGAAAGAGCTCGTAAGGCCCGTACGAGCCAGGAGGCTCAAAGGACCGCAAGGACGAGCATGCAGTGTAAAAGAAAAGGAAAGTGATAGTCAAAATGACTCATGTAGACTTTCGGACCGACACTGCCTCCGTTGACCAGTTCTTCGGGGCCGCAAGCAGTACGGTCTGCAAGTGAAGACCGGGTTAGGGACGCGGTCATTATGAGACATTCCGCAGGCGGGTGCGCATTGTTAGGATTAGATAAGCAGCTCAAAAGCACAATGGAAGCGTTCAATGTGCATGGCATCATGGGTTGTATCTGTTAGCAGGATTGAATGGCCACCTACCAGGCCAATCCTGTGTTCTACGAATATAATGCGATTAGTGCACGTGGAAGGACTTTATAAAACGCTATTTTCACGATAAAAATAGTAAGTCAGCCTTGATGCAAAAATCCAGTTGAAATAAAGCCTAACTAAGTGGGAAACCAAATAAGCTCGATGCTCATGCTCACACTCGCTCCATAACATTTCCGAAAAATTATCAGGATACAATAAATGTAATTTTTTCCATGCATAGGATAAAAGCAATGGGAAGGCCTCTGATTATTTCAGTCGAGTGGGACCTGCGGGAGTGAGAACCTGTACTATTAATACTAGTCGCGTGTTTAATGTGCAGGGCATGAATCTTACTGGCATTTCCGCAGGTAAGAGAAGCCGTAGTGCTGCCTCTCAGAAAGTACGTACATGCTCGTACCTCTGGATTGTACGGATCAAATCTGAAATAATCGACGGCGCTGCAATCGATCACTTGTCTGGATTTACATGTAACAAGTCATACAATTTGTTGCCACATTTCAGTACTGGTTTATCACTCCCGGCCGACCTGCTTGCTTTGACTGCCGGTTAGAATGGGCTGCTTTTCATCGATGTGCAGGAAGCTCGTCGTAGGGATCCTGTCCTTGCTCAAGGTTAGTTACGTCTCTGATTTAAGAGCCTGGTTTGTTTTCGGCCCCTGAACCACGGTTGTTCAATAAGCGTCTATTAGGCCGATTGACCATTTTTACGCGTAATGTGTTCACATGAGATCATTCAGTTGGTGCTGTCGGCTCCAAAATCAACCTAGCCATGCTGCAATAGCAGAAAATGTCGGGGAAACGGTAATCGGCGTATTAATGATACCAGAATTTAAATTATTTTATAGTGGGCTAAAATTAGGGTTGACTTGGAAGCTGTCAACAGCGTCTGTTACTTCGTGCTCGGATGCGACGCGTGTAGGAATTGCCTTCCTGTGTTTTGATATAAACATACATCCTATTTTGCCTACATTCTGAAGGTCGGGATTTCCATCGCCATTATTATCATCGTCGCCATTCACCTTTACAAAACTGATATTACATGGAGGAAAGGCGATCTTCCCGGTGAGCTTGTTTGTTGTAATGTTTTTGTACATGCAGTGGATTCAAGGTAGGTGCGTGTTGTACTTTTAGACACATGCCGGATACGGCAAATATGAATCGATATCGTATCTACTTGGCGATATACGCTGCTATCGTTGTTAGGGACTATGCTCTCGTCCTCCCAGCAGCATATTATGTCCACGCGTCCTTTCTCGCCAAGAGGCATTTCCCTCGCCGAGTCCCTGGCTAATTTGCAGTCATGATTTTTCCAGTGTCAGTTGCCGCATTGAATGCCAAATCGCACCCAATCCTTGAAGAGTAGACGTCGTCGGGCACAACTGTTCTGGGTCGGCTTGTTGAGCAACGCAGGATTGCAGTCGTTGCCGCCCTTTTGACCTCACTCGGGCCATCACTGCGTGCATGACAGGGTTCTGTTGTTGTATTAGGCCACAAATTCTGCTGGCAAACGCCTTCCGTATTTCTTCGGTCAGTCGTGATTATCTCTGCGGACCCGCTTAGGGCCACAGGGACGGAATAGCAGGGCATCTGCGTGTGCATGACACATCTGCCCTCCTCCATTTCCCCTCCCTTCCCCGCGCACTCGCGCAGAGGTCAAACCTACCTGCCTCATGATGGGCTCCGTGAAAGGCAGCTCGGTATGCGAGTATACCTTCGCAGTGTGCGGTGTCTCGATGCTGCTCTCATTGATGACATCTGTACTCATGGTGCGCTGCGATGGGGAACGGGGCGACAGTGGGGATTATGGAGATAACCGCGCTGGTGGTGAAGTCAACTTGTTAGCGCAGCGCCGTGACATCTGGCTCTTAAATAACAGATGCTTAGGAAATCCGCAAGAGTGTCCTCCGCAGAAGATGGGCCATCGATCACGTGCCTGGCATAGCTCGTTGGTTTGTGGCAATGTGCGACATGCCGTTGTCTCTGGACTGCCCAGTCCGCCGACCCCAACCTATGTGCCGTGCTCACCGTCAAACCTAAGAGGACGGGTTCTTCAATTGCGAAATATATCGTATGTTATAACCTGCTGTACGGCTTAGTCAGCATGGCCCTGTAGTCCTTTGCTTATGTTGCAGGCTCCTGTGTCGCCCCGTAGTTGAGCGGCGGCGTTACGCTAATGCCGTACATTTCCTAAAGCTGCACGTGCGACGCCTCACCATTCCCTGCATGTGTGCAGTGCATTACCTGTGACTTATGCGGTCTGGGTTCTTGGATCGAGTTCGGGGTGGCAGGACTTCAGACAGCATGGTGAGGCAGCAATCGTGACGGGCAAGGGCGGGTTGATGAGCAAGCATATGTGCGGCAGTTTGCATACAGCATTTTGCTCGATGGGGCCCTATCGCAAGGCAGATCACGCCTCTAGGTTCTGGGAACAAGTTTGTGTGAGGTCGCCGTTGCCTCTGGCTTAGCTATGAACAAGCCTGGACCTCCCTGCAAAGTCGGAATTGAAGAGAGTGTTTTTAATGTGGGTATCAAGAAAATACCATTGCACAACTGATGAATGGACGTATTCGCGTATCCGTAAAGCATTGGGGAATCTCCTCCCTCAGGTGGGTCGTTGCCGCCATTGTTATCTCCAAGAATGTGCGGGACAGCAACAATTACCAGGGCGTCGGCCTGCCCAATGAGGGCTGGCGTGATGCGGTGGCGGTAATGTCCTGGGCAAGTGCCGCGGCCTCCTTCCTCTGCGCGCTTATCTTCCTGTGCCAAGTACGTGATTATCCCCTGGGATAGGGGTGGGTGGGTGATGCATTGTCGAAGGTCATGTACGCTTGCCGACAGGAGCCTTATGCTCCTCGGTTCTATGTTACTTGTGGGCACGTCTGGCTTCAAATGCCCAAGCTACACTCCAGGTAGATGAGTAGCACTTGTCCATATGTGCGGTGGTATAGAGCTAAGTGAGGCGGGTTGGATACATGTGAGGTCAGTATTTCAGCAAGACCGGTGTCCATCTCCAGGTTTAGTGGGGGGAAATTCGTTACGCTCTCAATTATTGCCTTGTCCCCTGTCCTGTTGACGTGAATGCTGCATGCCTTCGCAGGCCTGCAAGTGCCTGGCGAAAGCCTGCTCCTGCTGCTGCGGTGGCGACGACAGCAGCCATGGTGGGAAGCGTAATTCCGTATAAAAGCCTTGGAGCTTGGAGCTTGCTGCTTATCCGTATTGTCAATATAGGCAATGGCTAGGAAGGGTTGAGACGATGGAGAGTGTTGGCGGCTTTATTGGTTTAGTTTTCGTGTTGATCCCGTACATGATGGATATATGGTATACTCATTACTTTTGATGTGACAAGGGTTGGCAGCTGGGGTTGAGGCCGTGACCTAAAGACTTGAGCCGTGTTGGCAAGGATAGGCTTCCATTTACACTGTTTTTGGCCATGCTTGCCTATTATATGTAGTTGCACTAGGTACTTGGGATAGTCGATAGGAGATGAGTCAAGTCCCAAACGTGGGTGTTATGGTGAAGCGTGGTAGCTGTAAGCATTCAGGGCGCTGCGTATATGAGAGAGAATGACAGGATTATTTTGCCTATATGGTATTTATGGGCTATTTGGTTTTGCACAATCTGGACCGCGAAAAGTCACACTATTCTCCTCATCACTCACATGTTTGGGTACCAAGTACCAAAAGCTATCGTATCCCTAACCCCTTCAGCTTTTTGATATACAAGCGATCTTATTTGCCTGCTAAAAGGCGTACCGTCCTTATACGATTCCACGGAAATTACCCATAAGAATATTTACTAGAATCAGTGTATAGATCAAGAATAATCCCTAATACTGGTTTTCTTAAATTATTCAATTACTTGAATTTAGACTTCGGTAAATTCGGTTTTGTTTTCAGCGGTGATGGTGATTTTTTTCTTTATCAGGCGACGGAACTTTAATAATACATGTCTTTTGTCACCCTATTTTCCGAATGTCCACACGGCTAATACACTATCGAAAAGATCTGGGCTATGGTTATCACACAACAAAGGAAAGAAACAGATGGCGATGGAGACATAATTAATAATTGAAGTTGTGAAAAATCTTCAGCTATGAGTGATACCATGTTCGGCTAACGCATGATGCCGCACGTGAACTTACAGTTCAGCTTGCCGGCATCCTTGAACCCGAGTCTTTCCTACAGATGTGCATTTGGGAATGCCAGTCGCTTTAACTGGAGCAATCTACGTTTTCTGATACTTAGGTTTCATCAGAGCGTGCGTGCTCTGGGCGAGATTGGCCGCAGCAGAATACATCGATCCGCTTTCCCGTAGTTACACCTATACGGGAAAGTCTAGGCCGCCAACTCATAGAAGCAAATAATTTTAGCAGTGAGCTATGTTAATGTGTGCTTACCTTTCCCATTGAACTGTAACAGAGGATTAAGGATGGGCAACTGATTTTAATATTCCCAGATTCCCAGACTTCCCAGGCGTACTGCATTTACGGATCAAAATTGAATAAGCTTGCAAGCTAAACGAATTATAGCTACATGATTTGATTTCGATCTAAGTAAGAGCACTGCCTTCACAGACGAGGGCTTTTCTAGCGCGCAGCTTCTTGTTTTTCTAGCACTCAGCCGTTGAACGCAGCCGCTCAGGGCTTCGGTTTACAATTAACAACGCGGAGAAATGGGATTGTCCATCATCTCCAAGGCTCTTCTAGCCATCATGTCCATCCTTCGGGTACGTGAAAGAAGCTGTCGGCTGTGGCCTTACATTCTTTTCGCGGACGAATGCGTCGTGATCTATCCGCACTCAATGCGTTAAATAATTATAATTGCTTTTCCTCTTGCTAATAGCACGGTCGGTACTGTCTAGCAAGACTATAAGCTGTGTATAATCTAGGACCTGCGCTTTCCTTGCATGTTGAAATCGATGGACTACAATCATCCTCAGCCCACACTGCTACGAACCGTGTGTGGGATGTTCGGACTAGGTGGCTATCCCGATACCCATGCCGAGCACCCGCATGGATAGTTTTAAAACCAAGGCAGAATAAGGTTTGCTGTATACTCAGTGCATTTTATCTTATGTCAAAACTGTCTCAAGAAGGCGGCTTCCCCTTCTGTAATGGCGACTTCCTCTGCAGGTTGGCCTCGCGTTAGCCATCATCATCATCACCGCCAAACAGCTTTACCACATCAGCTTTTATCTCTCGGTTAATGACCAACTAATTCGTAAGCTTTGCTTCGTTGATCTGCCACTGAGCATAGCTGGCTTGTTTAGGTTTAACTCGTATAGCTAGCGGGAGTCAACCCTTGAATGACCTACACCTAGCGCGACTTCTCTAACGCGCCGGTTTTGTACTGGTGTTTGGAAGCGCAGCAAGCTCCTCCTTCGTGTTAATTTTGAAATCCGGATCTCCACTTCCTCGTCGCGGCGTGGAATCTTTTTTGAATGCCCGCGACCTGCCAGTAATAGTTGCCCGCCCAATTACGTGTGCGCACAGGTTACGAAGGCGAATGCCTGATGGCGGGCAGCGTTCATGGAGAGGACGTCTGCTCATATACGTACGCTGTTTGCGGCCTGTCGCTGCTTCTGTCGCTGATCACGTCTATTCTGCTGGTGGGTTTTCCTTTACAATCGCCCAGATATTTTGGCCTGGGCGCGATGGTGGTGGTGTGCAGCCCAAATCCGACTTCTTCTTGCTGTGTTTTCGCTGATGGCGGCATTTTCTGCCGTCTGCTGTCTGTGCGCTTGGGCGAGATGGTCGGATTGGGTTATTTTATCCCCACGTATGAGACGTTTACGCCTGCTGAATGGTACGCGATATATTCAATCCATTGAGCATCAACCCTCTCCCAGCGCGTATCTAACTCTCGTAGCTAGTTCCTCGAAGCGGACAACGTAGAAGCCGTAACACCCTTGGAAGGAAATCTACATCACCACAGGGGCAGAACCAGATACTCCCTTGCCATCTAGCTAACTCGCCAACGACACAATATTTTCCACCTCGCCGCAGTGCATTACTTGTGACATGTGTGGAGCGGGCTCCTGGCTGGAGTTTGTGGTGGAAGGCTTCCAGACGGCGTGGTGAGTTCACTTGATTTCATTCACTAAATCATTAAGCCCTTCAGCAACGCTCTACCAGGCTTGCTTCCCTACCCGCAATGGTTTGATTTTCCGTCTCTCATCCGCCGGTCCTGACCCTTGTCAGTTCACTGAATTGAACTGAACCCGACATGCCCCACTTCTGAAGGTGGATTGTCGCTGGCATCGTGATCAGCAAGAAAGTCAAGGACTCCAATGACGTGCGGCTGGAAGGAGACGCGAAGATGCCCAAGACGGAGTGGCGCAACGCGGTTGCAGTCATGACCTGGGTGGCAGCACTGCTGTCATTGCTGATTGCCTTCGTGTACCTGACTGAGGTATGTGTTGTGGAGGCCAGTGCTCAATGGCTCCCAGGTGCTACTTGGGGTGGATGGATGGAAAGCTGGTTGGCCTGCTGAACCCCGGCTAGCTGCTAGGATTATTTCTGTTGGGTCGTTCTTTTCCTTTAACTCATCCTCCGTGGCGTAACCCAAGCTAGGCTAGGTGATCTGCCAGTCAGCGACCATCGCCGTTTCATAACACTTGATTGCAGTGGTCGGATCTTCAGCGCCCCGTTAAGGTTAGGCGCAGTTGTCCTACCAGAACACGAGCTATCTCGGGGATTTCCCTGGCAAACAAGTAATATGTGGCTTGGGATCGAGTCACGCATCCGGGCTTCTTGTTTACGATCTCTCTGTTACCCGTACTGTCGCCTGCCATGTCTTATCCTCGTGGTTTGTTATGTTCCTGTGGAACTTGTGTTTACAGTCGCTTGCGGCGCTGGCCAAGTGCTTAGGCTGCTGCGGCTACAAAAAGAAGGACAAGAAGGAGCATCACAAGAAGGGTGAGGCGCGGCAAGAGAACCCGCCGGCAATCCAGGCGCCTCCTTCGCAGTCCGTGGGGAAGGATGAACCGGTTCGTGCGAACGCCGTGTGATTGTCAGGATGCCATTGTGGCGTATTCCACGGGCCGCTGCTCCTGCCGCCGTCGTGGAGCCCACTGTTTTGGAATTTCTATTTCTTTCTTTTGCGATGGTCAAAGGAGAGTAGTGTGGCATACGTATGGTGCGCTTTTTCTGTTGGTCGAGTCTAGGGAATGGGTGAAGATGGTGTATGCAAGAATATCTTGCCCCTCAAACTGGGGTCTTTACGTGAGAGTCTTATTATCAGGCTTACTGGCTACCTAATTTGATTGGGCCGTATTACTATGAGAGGTCCGTCTGCTGCTTCCAGAAGCCTGAGTATTGGCTTCGAAGCGCACCGGTGAACCGACTATCCGTAGTCCCATAGTACCTTGTGTGAAAAGACATGTTAGATACGGGAAGTGCCGGATTTTTTTGGCCTTCAAGCTTCGTTAACGGACTGAAGTGATAAGTGTCCACGCTACCGCGTATTTCGTAAATGTGTACTGACGCCGGGCCATCCCAGGTTTCATAAGTTTCGTAGGGCAAATGTCTCGCTATTTGACATGAAGATGAAATGTAATATCTGGCTGCTCTATGACAAGGATATGTCGCAGTGCGTTGTTTTGCGTTGCATATTGTTGACTTGTCACTGGCTTCAAATTGTGTCGGTGGATGTGTCATCTGTTGGAGGCTTCCCCCCTCGCTCATCTATTATGCAAATAACGTGTTTAGGATCCATCGTTGCCAATTTCCTGGCTAACGCTTTTGTCTGTGGTGTGCCTTGCCGATGGTCCTCAATAGCGCGATTGACCTGCTTACATGAGCGAATGGTCATGACAGCGGTAGGTGCTCTGTGCACCATATAGCCAAAGAGAGTGTTAGCGAGCTCTCTGCTTAGTGTTTCACCAATGAGCCTGAGGGTTTCACTGGGGCACCTTAGGTAGGGGTTAGGGTTTAAAGTAGAGATTGTATATGTAGTGGTAGTTAATTTAGTTTCTCGATATGTCGACTCGTTTGTGTCTAGGTAGGTGCCAGTAGCATTATTTAGGCATGCGCCAGGATTGAAGCAACTGCTGTGAAGGACCTCGCCGCGCCTCATTGGGGTCGCCCAAGAAGTCGTTGTGCTGTAGCCTATCGTGAGTAGAGGGCTGACGGGCCTTCAGAAGGGGCAGCGTGTTGAAGAGAAGTGGTACATGCTGGAGGGATGTGAAACATTTATAAGTATAATCAAATAATCCTGGAAGATTTGAAAAGGAGGCTGATTTGGGAGGTAATCCGAGATGTGCTTCAAACCTGCCTAAGTCCCCGTTCCGGATAATCCCTCATGAAGCAGCACAGGTACGGAGACCGCTACATGTCCGGCTTGCTCCATCATCTGGCGCCCTAGCACCGGGATGTGGCAACAGAACGACGGAAAGGTGTCGCCCAGCTATGCCCCTGTGTGAGTGCACCTTACCCTGATCATTAGAGTAGGTCCGCATACAACTTCGCTGGATATACGAAATAACGGGCAAGGTAGGGACTGCCAGGTAGTGAAGCCACTAGTAGTAGTAGTGAGGCCACGGGTGAAGCAAAACCCCCCTATCCCACACCTCCTTCGCTTTTACTAAATAGTACCTAGTATGAATCCAGTGACTTTTGCAGCCCAGTGATTCTTCACGCAGCCATGCCACAGCACCGACAATGCGTTGTCGGGCAGCTGCTCTCTAGTGGGAGCATTATCGCTTAAGGACAACGTCACAGTAGGTTGCCGACCTTCGTGTTGAATCATGTCGCAAGATATATGAGACAGCTCGATATGTCATTTCGTGTTGAACGCCAGCCCATCCGGCGCATCATTCCTTTGACCGATCACGACCGGTTCACAGACCGTGTAGGCATATAAGGATCACAAGTAATAATTTGCAATTCTATACACCGCTCGGAGCCGTCAGTCAACAGAAACCTCCAGGAGGACGATACCAGCTAACACGTGCAAGGACAACGGGACCAGTTTCGAGGAGAAGCAATGTAATGTCGCTTGGTAGCCCTGGTTCACATCCCAGCTTCACCTCACAACCAAATAGTGTGTGCTAACCCGGGCTTGGCCACCGTTGGCCGCAATAGTGACTATCACCATGACATTACTTGCACGGCCATTAAACCCGCGCGTGCCGTGGTGTGCCAGCATAAATTAATATCATGCAAAAATATGTCTTTAACCTTGCACAGGTAACGCGAATGGCCATTCCTCCACTGCCATGCCTCATCAATTTACCCTCCCCATCCCATTGGCACGCTTCAGGGATGGGGCAAGGGGGCCAAGGGCAGGAGACAGGCCCTTGAGCCACCAACAGGCACTAATCTACCTTAGCGGCAAGAGCGAGCTCTGGATCCACAAGCTGAGGGAAGAGTTTTCCCATTTGCTTCGTCAATATCTTCCTAAGGCACACCCACCGTTCCGTACACAGCACCCCTCACTCTCACACACATACATACACACACATGCACGGGGCTACGTAACCTGCCCTTCAGCAATGACGTCCCTCGCTGTATTGGTCACCAATCAGAAACACCATGCTCAGAAGCACGCGATTATTCCCATATGCATTCACCCACATCTGAGCGGCCAAGCAGGAAACACATGCTATTCCTTGGTTTGCAAGCAACTCATGCAGTCCACACAACCTGCGGCCTTCACTGTCGACCCGTCAAGCGATGGTGGTTGCCTGGGGCAATAACAGGTCAGGATTCATGTTATATGTGTGCAACATCGCCGGAGTGCCCAACAGGTCGTGCACCGCCGCCTCGTTCGCTACCATCTTCGCCGCCGGGCCAGCTGAGGACCCGGACCGCGCGTCAACTGCGTGCGCCACATCGCTGCTAGACCCAGTGGCCTGGCCCGCAGCACCCCATGTCGGCTGCTCCTCACCGCCTTCGACCGGCCGTTTAGCCACTTCGGCCGCCAGGTGCCCGTGGTAGCAATTCCTGTGCTCATGACCGTCGCACAGCTGCCCTTCAAGGGCCCGCTCGTAGATGCTGTACATGTTGTAAACTTTTTTGGCGGCCTGCAAGGGATTAGAGGAAACAGGACAGGGAAAAGCAGGACGTCAAAAGGCAAAAAGGGCAGAGGAAGGTATACGGGCTAGGTTAAGATAGCGGTCACAAAACTGACGAGATAGTGATCAAGTGAATGGCGGTGGCGCAGACCGCCATTCGGCGAGTGAGTCCGGGTGCAATGACTTCGACGCCCGGATTCTTGGCCAACTGAGGACGACCGGTGAAGGGTAGTGGATCAGCAATACGACAGCTAAGCGGGTGTGTACGTGACGTGGGCGCATAAGCACATTCACCTTCGCCTTTTCCCGATTCTCGTTCATCTCCCGCAAGAGCCAGGCGGTAGTCACGGGGTCGAAATGTTGATTCATCTCTGCCTTTAGCCGGCTCTTAGACAACATGTCGGTCTTACCTGCATCGAAGGGCAAGAACCTGCGCCATCGCAACAGGGTGGCCCCCCAGGGTCAGCAAATAGGTATTAACACAGGGTTCCAGGACCCACTTAAGATGGGCATAATGATAACCTATGCACGACATATAAGCAAAAAGTAACTCCAAGGATACCATCATATCTTAACGGAAAAAGGATCCAAGAAACCCATTTCAGGCTTGAGTCATAACCTGGGATGACGTCTTCCAACAGACCGGCATTCTCCCACCTGATCTTCTTGTAGGTCTTAGGGTCCACAAAATGCGAGATAGCGCGCCACAGCAGCCCAAATAGTGAGGGCGCGTCCACCACAAGGAATAGCCCCAGACGCTCGGGATAGTGCTCGCCGCTGATGTCCAAGAACAACTGTGGCAGAGGGACGAAGAAGTCGAGGGCGAAGAGACAGCGGAAACGGAGAAGGTTGTGGTTATGGGAGCAATTAGGATCCAAATGTGCTCGGAGCGTGGTCCCCGGGGAGTAGCTGGTAAGTGGTGGGGCCAACAGGTCCAGAAAGGTTAATAAGTCATCGGCTTCCGGTGAGATAGCGGTCCGCACCAGCACGAGCCCAAGAGCGGTTTGGAAAGGGAGGGCAGCTTTGCCTTTCCCCTAATCCTCCGTAAAACCCTCTAGGCCTGACCCGGCGCAAAGTACCTTTGCAAGCTTGGGGTTGACGTCAACCATTCCGAATCCCTTGAAGTCGCACACCCAGATCCACTGCTCAACTCCGGGCGGCATGCACTTGATGGCCTGAAAAGCAGGGAAGGATCGCGTCCCCGAGGAACAGAGACAGGTTCAGGCGCCGGGCGGAAGAGCTTTTCGAGAAGCACCTCTCTAAACATCAAGCTGGCAATAGGTACTAGGCCAAAGAGCAAAAGATCCCCCGTTAAGTCGGCGTAACCATACACCGTAGGAAGGGAGTCTGGAGAGAAGTCTTAAACATAATGACCATCAGAGTCGCCCGAAGAAGAAGAGTTGAATCCTCACTGCGCGGCGGTGCTCAAGGCTTCAAGACTGCGGCCGGTACCGTGATCGAGGGAAACTTATTCGCGCAGCTCACCATCTCAAAAGTCTGGATCATGTGGTCCCGGTTGTCATCGAAGACTTTGTTTGTGGGCAGCTCCAAGCAGCTGTAGATGATGGGGCGGCCCTGAAGGCAGTAACCCACAGTGTGCATGTAGTGGGATCTGGCAGGCAGGGCGAGGGGTGGCGAGGAAAGGAAGGGGAGCACCCGGAAATGTCATAGACGCGACAGGTTTGGGCGAGGAAGAGGCAGCCATCGTGGTGATATTGGAAGACGTGCTGGTATGGATCACGCAGTCCTTGTACGTTGGAGATGGGGCGGCCGAACAACTGCAACCCTTAATAATTAAACATGTCAAACGAACAGCCCGGCGGAGACAGTGCCTGTGGAGACCGCTTAAAAGGCTAGAAGTGCGGAAACGGTGGGAACACCATCGGTCATAAGAACAAGGAGGCGGATGGGAGGGGGCGGGGGAGGAAGAGTTGCGTGTGGGCGATTAATGATGGTGACAACTACACGACGGCGATAACGTACCTAGGGTCACGGGCACAGGCCCGGCACACGACCTTCTCTGGTTGAACCTTCGCCCGCCAGGCAAGTGTTGCGTTGAGGCGCTTGACAGACTGGAGGGATTGGGCAATCGGCCGCATGGATCTTGCATATCTAGGCCGTACAGAATGTAGGGAGCCAAAGCCAAAATAAACGGTGTACGAGCGGGTGGGGTATAGGCCCCTAAAGTCTGCTATTCCAAGCGGGCCACCATACCAGTGCGAGATTGCCACCAGTAGCGCGTATGAAACGCTTCACGGTGGTGTCGTCTGCTTGGAACTCGGGCTCAAGATGGTTACGGACGTAACTGACTTGCTCA
The DNA here is from genome assembly GCA_019650235.1 of Volvox reticuliferus. Taxonomy (NCBI): domain Eukaryota; kingdom Viridiplantae; phylum Chlorophyta; class Chlorophyceae; order Chlamydomonadales; family Volvocaceae; genus Volvox; species Volvox reticuliferus. Next base: position 1,293,960 of record BNCP01000016.1, read on the forward strand.
TTCGTGATATCGTCGCGTGCCACGCTGGCGGTGCTGGCACTTGTGTCACTTGCACATGACGCGCTCCAGGAGAGCAGCTCAGCGCCTTGACTTAAACTGCTGGACGATGCTTGCGATGCCAAGTTTTGAGATTGGTCCTGTTGCGCGGGACACAGGCATGCCACCCGTTGTCTTGCAGGGAAAGCCCAACAGCCGCTAAGCGTAAGACATGCTTACTTGCTCCATTTCCCTTAAAAGACCTTAATGTAACCAGTTGTCAATAACCGCAAGCGGCACAAACAACGACTATTGAGCCTTGGGAATACAAGCCGAAGCAAGGCCAAAAATAGCTATAAGCCACAAAGCGAGAAGAAAGAAATATTGAATGTAAAATGAATTGCAATGACAAATAGTAGCACTGTTGGGGTCGCACTGATAGTAATGCTTACTGGTAAGGTCTTACTCGAAAATCGAATTACAAAACATGGCGTAGGTAATCACGAGAGTATGTAATTCTTACTTCTGTTGCCGGTTACGAAGATTACGAGAGAGCATTTGCCCGTCATAACCGGCGATTGAACATCTCCATTACACCCGTTACGGTGCGTGGCTTCATTACATAATGATAACATTATCATGCAAGCAAAGTATTTCCCCATCTGCCGGTGCTTTGCTTCTATAAATTCTGTCTGTTTTTTTGCTACCAATCCCCAAAGGCCCCTGCCAGCATTATTTGCCATCTCCCAGGACTTTCAACCAGAGCTGACGGGCCGAACCTGCGTGTCGCAAACTAACAAGCCTGACACATATTACATCCAATAGGAACGAGGAAATATAAAGCCTCTTCCCCCTAAAATCAAAAACTCATTTACGATTATATACTTCATGAAGCATTGCGTAAGTGCCCTTATTTGATCTCACGTTAATATCCTTACGCGATTAGACAGAGAGGTACACAGAGCAGGATCGACCCGCGGGTCGCAGGCCGAAAATTTCTGTGCAATTTATTTAATGTTCTTTCAAACTGCGCAAACTGATGCATGTCAGTATGCAGTCAGGAGAAGCACAACCAGTTGGGAAGAAGCCGTATTCCCAGGCGGGTTAAGGCACGAAACCAGCAGCTGAATCCAACTCACCCTTGCTCTGCATTGTTCTATTGTATTACAACACTGCTAACGGTTGCGGAGGGTTGCAGACTGTCACGGAGAGTCACGGAGGGTAGCCTACCAGGTTTTGTGTACTCATCCTATGCTTGCGGTCCCGGTAAACGTATATTTGCAGGATGACAAAAATTGTGTAGGCTTAAGGTTACGTTTGCAAAATTGAGACAGGCACACAGGCGATAGATTCGCTCGTACCCGGCGTTCCAGCTGCATCGCAACGATCAGCCATGTCCAGTTGGCCCATCACACAACAAAGTACGGCATTTTGCCATCTCGGGAAGAGATGGAAGAGCTAGTGGTGAATAGACTAGGATGGGGGTTCACCAGTGGGCTCCCCATGCGTGCACAGGCCGTTACGGTCGTCACAGCAATGTTCTTTCCAAATGGTTGCAGACGGATCTAGGAAGGTTCGTCAACATTTTGTGTGGGAAGTTCTGAGGCTCACACATCATTAACAGCTGCTTCCAGGGCTCAATCCTGTCCCCTGGACGCAGCTGTTAGCGATCTGTACGTGGTTTGACGTCTTTGGGTCACCAATGGTTGGTAACATACGCACAAGGCTGACGGTTGATAGCATGCCCTTGCTGGGAAATTCCAAGAGGCAGACATCTCGTTCAGCGCCTTGCGCGTGGGGGCCTCAAATAGTTGGTCTCAGTATACTTAGAACTTCGCCACGACATTTCTTTGGCGTGCCAAGTGGCTCAAGCTGCTATCGATCAAATAGCTGTATGACTGGTGCCTGGTGGAACCTTCGCGCTACACAAATGAAACAATGCCTGTGGGACGTTGTTGTCCTGGAAATGATGAAAATAAGGGGAAATAGGTTTATGTACGTTGCAATCCAGCAGCATAATGTCAGTCAACACCCACAGGGGCTGACTCAAGGCCAACAACCGCCTGGCATATGTCGTGCCGGGCGGTCATCGACTTGAGGGTTCGGCCACAGTCATTTCCTGCCAAGGCGCGGGTGGGGGCCGGTCGGACCTCAACCCCCCTCTTAAAACTCGTCGGGGTTTAGGCCATTGGTATGTGTGGAGGCCCGAGCAGGGATGGCGCGGGATGCCTGATAACTGAGCTCTTATTAACGCATGCGTCACAGCGGAAAAGGTACACTTTTGCGGTCACCAACTTCAGCAGTGGCAACACCAGCTATTAGGCATGCAGGTTTGTTGCTAATAAGGGAGCCATCCATGTTAATTCTTCTCGGAGATGTCAGTTTAATGCCAAGTGCCAGTTTTAATGCCTTGAGTGTTTGTTGGTGACGTGCTGTTGCTGGACCATTTTCGCACGTTTCCCGTTTCCAGCCTGCGCCTCTTACAGAGGCAGGTGATGCGCCCGGTGGCTGTGCATCAGTTGAATCTGGCGCCCGCTGTAAAACACAAGAACAGCAGTTGTCCAGTGAAGCCATCAAAGCCACGCATTCCGATCGGCTAACTTACAGTAACTAACAGACGTAACCCCACAGAATTCTACGCCCACACCGACGGGTTGCGCACCATCCTGATCAGGCTTCGTCCCTCCACAATGCATGGTTGTAATCGTCATATGTCCAGCGGTCCCCGCTTCCTTTATCCGCCAGCGGATGAAAGAACTAAGACATGTCATCCCTTGTCAGGCCACGCACATTTCTTTCGCCCAGCATGCGCCCACGCGAAGATATTGCTCGAACCGCCACCACCAGACATACAACCTGCACCAAGCTGCATCACATAGGCCTTACATCTGCAGTTGCGCTCTATTAGGAACTGTGGAGTTATCCTTGGAGAAGGTTAAGGAGTAGGTTGGTGGGCGATGTCCCAAAACACCTGACACTAGCACAAGAAGCACAAGAAGGAGAAGACCGGACGGATGGCCTGCAGCAGCTGGGTCCACACCGACATGGTCGTTGGGCACAAAGAACCAAAACACACACGCACTAGTCACCTTTACAAAAAGAAAGGACAACAAAAAGAGAAACACGGTTCCGAACGGGGCCACCTCCGGGACCATCGAAGACACGATACACTGCGGATCTGTTATGTGGCATACCAGGAGGGCAGGCCAGACCGTCGCCCCACGGAGTCCACTGGGGCAATGCAGCACGGTGAGTGCTATAAAATAGATCGCAAAGCGTAAGTCGAAGTCCAGTACAGAATTCTTGCGACGAGTGCGCGAGAGTTTGTCCATGACGCCAGTAAGACCAAACTAGTTACCTGACACCACCGTCCATTGCCGCTGGGGAGCATCACGATAGCATGAATCCTTTTGCGATTCCACACGAGAATGGTATAATGTCCCATAATTTAAAACACCACTGCCGCAGCTATGTTCCAAGTGCTTGCAAAAAGCCTGCCTGGTTAGCTGTTCCCAGTCCAAACAAGGCAGTCGCAAAACGCCAACTCTTGTTTCGTTGCACTGATGGATGTCAACACGGGACGCAGGAAACCCAAAACGCCACATGCACGTCCCACCCTCCGGAGAATACCGGTAGAGTGCCTCGTTGCATAACCTGAACCGTGGTCGGGCAATATGGTATCCGTGGCAGCCACAACCTCGTCCGTTGATGAATAGCAACCATTGATCTAAACGTCAACCCATCATGCTCATTCTATACCTGCCCCAGCCTTTGCGCTGCAAGATGCGGCAATACTGCCTCGACAGTGGCGCATGCGGTTCAATGCAACGCCGAAATAGTTTTCGATGCAACGCAAGCATCACAGCACGCGCCTGCACAAACCAATAGTTTAGAAAGGAATGAACCTTAGGACAGCATTCCTGGGGCCGCTATGAAGGTTATGGCCCTGTCCACGGTTCAGAATCGGTAGACAAAACATACACAACGGAAGTGAGCCAAGAGGTATGGCGGACTGTGACGTGTGACTGTGCCTCGTGGCATGGCGGCCGACGCTTGTCCCCTGAGGTCGCGCCGTTAAGACCATACTCCAGCCACTCCTCATGCCACATAAGCACCAAGCTAGGTCTATCAATGAACCTATGACGCGTAGCAATATTTAAAGCACGCAAAGAATCTCGAACCGCACCATTGAAATGAGCGCAGAGATGCTCATTTGTGCACCACTATCAGTTCCAGCGATGCGCAACCGCCGGCCATGCCATATCCCATCCCATCTATCCCCGTGATGAATGTTAGCACCACCGTACTTCCCGTGATGCGACTTGATCGCCTATCAGGTTGAAGTGGCGGCTTAATGTTGAACCCTGCCTACTGTAACAGTTTAGGTGCAAGGACGCACGAGCGGACGACCTAAGCCGCATGGCTGGGCCGGCTGGATTCGTCCAGCCGCTTCCTTCAACACCATGGGGCATAATTCCAAGCACCGCCCTCCTTTCCTGGCAAGTACTGTCTTTTCCTACGCGTGACATCACAGCAGCCACTACGATTGCTTTTGCGCGGCCAGTCCAACAACGCACTTGTACCAAGTGGACAGCTCCTTCGACATTCAGAATCTGCGCGTAACAGGTCGTATCTTTTGTCACCGAGCAATTAAGAAGCACCGGACTGCTACCAGGCCGCTTAGGACAAGATACGCCACATACAGTACAGTCTGCTCGGGCCGGCAGCGTCAGCCTAGCCAGCCACTAACGCGCAACTCAATGTACTGACGCTGTATCTGCAGTCGGGAAAGCAGCAGCAGCGCCTACCGGTTTCGCAGTTCTGTAGCGCCAAAGCTGACGCCAAATCTTACCAAACGTCATAACCCCCTTCTTTAATCCCCCCCCCAAGCGCAACGGGTGCACGTGGTCCCGTCACCAGGCACAGGGGAGGTATCGCTTGCAGCTCAAAAATAATCGTCACACGTCACCTCCTCTCCACATAACCCTTCATTCTGCAATCCCTGCATGTTGCTAAGCCATGCCAGAAAGCTATCGACATCTACGATCTGTGGCTACGGCGCATAGGCCTAGCTGTGAGGAACCAGCGAGGGCAAATCCCTGCTTAATTGGTGCATCGACGCACGCTGTTGCTGCTGCTGCGGCTGTTCGCCAAAATTTGCAATGTTGCGGCACAGCATTATCTTACGGTCGTACTGCGTCGTACAGACATGATGTGACATGACGTGGCACCGAGCCCGGGGGCCGGGTGCGGGCGCGCAGGTTATGACGAGGAGGCACGGCGAATGCGCCGCAGCCAGCGTAAACTGGGGACGGTCAAATATGAATGGTGGCAGCTTGCTCGTATCTGTCCATGAAATCCTTTGTTAAGTACACTTTTGCACGTGAAGGTCATATGCACGGTGTGCGGTTGTCCATGGAAACCTCCTGACAACCGTATGTCCCGGCAAATCAAGTAGCACATCACGTGAAAGCGTGAACCGCCCAACACCAGCCCCCATACATCTAATTTGTCACCGGTCGCCGTCCCATCTGTCCACTTAAAAACCTCAGTGTAGTGGCGTCCCGAGGTGGACCCCGGGGTCCTGGGCCATCGCCCTCAGTTCGCTCTCTCCGTCTCTCGCAACAGTGCACGTTGAGTTCGCGCCCTTGAATATCTTTTGGTGAAAAGACTATTCAAGAGCAAAGATTTAAGATTTCAACGCAATGGCCCAACGGCCTCCATTTGCGCCTGGGCCCAGTTTGTCCCGGCCCGCATACAAGTGCAGGCTCAGTCAGATTATTACCTTGTTGGCGCAGCTTCATCGCCTGCGTTCCCTCGCTACCTTCAGGTGCACCCAGGGCTATGGCTTGAGCTGCACCGTTGCTGCGCCTCGAGCGGTGGAGCCAGCAGCGATGGCAGACGCAGATGAACGGCACCAGGCGGCCCCAATCCAGCGATTCATCCTTGTAACCATCCGCCCTCCTTCTCCAGCTGATCAGCCATTTGCTTCACCCGCAGCGTTTCGTCGTCTTCGGGGCCATTCACCTTGACCAAAACCTTGTACGCCGCGCGGTACGTGCTATGCGCTTCGAAGTGGTCGGACTTCGCCACTAGGTTGTCTGACACCAACAGGAGAGTAAGTAACGAGCAAAGTAAGGAGGTACTGGAATCTTGCAAAAACAGATACCGGAGGCCAGATATGTGCATGAGCGGGAGCACGCCCTGGGTGCTGGAACAAGCAGGTGACGTAGGTGATGTAGGCCACCGCACGTGTAAGAACGCGGAAACGGCCGCGAATCAGTTTCCCTCTGGTACCCATGCTCCACACGTTCCAGGCAATGCCTGCATTGAGCTCCTTTCCCGGGCGCCACCACAGAATAGCCCCCTGCATACGAACAAGAATCCCGGCCATGCGCCGGCGCCGGCGCCAGGCAACGCAGCCAATCCCGGCCAATGGCACCCGACTCCGCCGCCTTACCACCTGAAACGCCCCGGGCTGCTCTATTCACTCCGGTCAGTTCACAGCTCTGGGGCCAGCAGATGAACTTACCCGCAAGCGCTACCATACACGCTGCCACGAGCGGATGCATGCTTCCATGCACGGCCGTGGCGGCCGTCAGAGCGCGCCTCGCCATTGGCTCGCCCATGGCTGACCTGCCCCTCTGCGCCATGGAAGCCGCCAGTGCGCACATACACCCGATGGTAGTGGTATGTTCGATGCCGTGCTGCCGAGTGAGCATCTCAAGGGCCTGCACCGCCAGAATGGACATAGAACAGCGGAAACCGGGAGTTCAGGAATGAGCAGGCCCGAATATGAAGATGGGGCTGGCCCGGAACGACTAGAGGCGAGCTACCAGATAGGAAGCGGGGCTCCGGTATACGTATACGTGCGACCATCAAATGCAGGCTTGCTTTGCCGCAAGGACCGCTGCGCAATAGCAGTGGCCGTAAGCTATGCCCAACCCGCTATGCTGGCTCCACAACTAGTGACGAAACGCAGCTTCCAAAACTTTGCAGGTTTCGCGGTTGTCACAAGACGCAACCCCGCTGGTCTTTCCCGCCACCTGCCCACGGCATTCCTGCTAGCCACCTTATAACCCCTACCCTACCCCATAATCTTTTTCCCATCCTAACACCATTCTGTGTCGAGGGAAATGGACCCCTGGGCCTCGCACCTGCGTCAGCAGCCGCTCCGCCTCCTCGTGTCGGCCCTTCCTAGTAACCAACTCAGCGAGCATGACCTAAGCAGGGAACCCAAACATGGCCGCCCACGGGGGTGCCAAAAGGAATGTTAAGTTTGCGCAACCAGAGCATGTGGAAAGCCTATGATAGAGGGAACAAGACACCAGCCATTTCCAGGCTGGACCCGGGTAGGGAACTTCCTTAGCCGTGGGCTGGTGCAAAAAGGCCTGCGTATGGTGGCACTGACCTGCGCCTCCGCCGCTACCACTGCAGAGCCCTCGTCTAGTGGTGGCGCTTTGGCGCCTACCCCTGCTTTGCCGCCCGATGGGGCACCACGAGGCTGCCGCAGACAGCTGCGTAGGAGCTGCTCCGCAGCACGCAGATGCACGTCGCCCGCGTCCTTGCGCCGCATCAACAGTCGTGCCAAGTCCAGGTTCAAGCCCTGCGTTGTAGGATGCTCGGAGCCGTACAGCTGAATGGAGCGGGCCAAGGGGGGGGTCCGTGCCGGCACAACCGGGGATAAGTGCCAGGGAAGGCGGTGTTTTAATGCTGCTATCGCTATACCTCAAAACACCAAGGTGCAAGGCGCAGCAGACGGTGATATGTAGCGCCTAATATCAATGACCTGCATAAGAACTGTAACCTAAGCAGCGAAAGGAATAGCCTCCTAGCTGCAGCCGAAAGAGCAGTGAAGCGGCCCAGATGACAGTGAGACGCGTCTGCTCCACCTGCTGAACCTTAATGGCCGCAGTCACACCCCTGGGGAATACAGCCATAGCTGCTAGGGTCCGTGCATGCCGTGCAGCCGGCCCCTCTCATCCCGCGAGCCCTTCATATTGGCTGTATACACCGACTTTCTGACTTCGCAATGACGTTACTTAATATAGCATCCATATTCCTATTCGTACGTCGCCTTCACTTAGGCCCTCACCTTCACCGCAGCAGCCTGAGCGCGCTTAAGCGTCGCCTCCGCCTCCCAGTCCCGCCCATCTGCTGCCTGTACTACCGCCATGCGCGTCATCGCTGCTATCCCGCCTGCGCTGTTACCGCCGCCATTCATGTCTGTGTGCAGCTGCAGCAACTGCTGATACATCTGCTCAGACTGCAAGAACTGCCGGTTGTCGTACATAACACCTACAGTAAGGATGGCGAAACCCCGGGAAGGGACAGCAACCAGGCACGGAGTTAACGACGCGGTGCCAACGCCAGGGCACGCTGAGGCGATGTTATAAGGAGTTTCACTGCGACCTAAAAGGCCTGCCGGGCTGAGGACGAGTGCGAGCTGCAGCCGAGAAGTGTTTGCTGTACCTCCCAAGCAAGGCGTAGTTTCCTGATGACCGCCCCACTGGCCCTGCTCTACCTGCCAGCGCCTCAACAGCGGCCGCTGTCTCCAAGCAACGCGGTCCCAGCACCCTCTTCCGCGTATTCAATGCCTGGCGGAAGAGGCGCGCCGCTTCGTCGTACAGCAGCCGCTGCCTGTGCAGCTCCCCTGTAATGACAAAAGGACGCACCAGGCGAGAGGGCGCAGACCGCAAAGGCATGTTCGTTCAATTGTTTGGCTTCTTGTCAACGGCTGCGCCAGCCTTCATCAACACGCCCGTCAACGCCCGAATGCCACCGCCGCCGACCCCGCTCGCCGCAGCTCACTCACCCAACCGCATGTAAATATCCGCCGTCTCTGCGGACTGCCGGCCCACGGCACTAACGTACAGCTCCAGTGCGACGCTGCAAAAGGGCAAGAACAGAGAAACAGAAAAGCGGAGGAATCAGGCGGTGGAATGGCAGGGACCGGTGTGCGCAACCTCTCAAACAAGGGCAGGCAATGGGGTTAACCAGACAGGCAGGCCAGGAGCGAGACCGCGGCCTGGTCTAGGACAGCCAGCCACAGATCGTCACAACTCAGCGCTTTTTCCAGATATCACCAACAAGCAGACGTCCGGTATTACGAGCGATGTGCGAGAACAACCCCCATTTGTGAAAAGGCCCGGCTCGGATGTATATAAAAGCCATAGCTTGCAAATACGTGCGGCCAGATTTGCGCCGGTGCCTTATAACCCCTGCCCCTGCCCACCAATCCCACCTCAGATGTGCTCGTGCCTCCTCAAATTTACCCTGCAGACCCAGCACCTCCCCCACCAGCATCAGCGCTTCAGCAGGAGCTCGATGCTCCAAACCAAAGCCCTGGGAGAAACGAAAAAAGCAAAAGGGAAGATGTTCAAAGGATTTTTCTGCAGCTTACACGTTGCAGTTCGGCCGGTAAACTAGCCCGCAGCCAGGCGGCGCGGCTGCTTGCGAAGCATGGCTCCCCCAGTCCGTGGCCAGTTCTACCCGCGTTTCACTATGCACCCCGTGGTGCGTTTTCTCAGCCCCATTGGACATAAAACCGCTGCCAGTGGTTTTTCTCGCAGATCCGAAACGTATCAACAGCTTCATTTGCTCCAGATGCCCGACGTTTAGCTTGCCCCTGCCGACCGGGTCAAGAGCCACCAGCCCGATACGCCAGCACAATTGGCGACGCCTCCCCCAGATGAACAGCCATGGTCCCATCCCGCAATTCGCTGCCATTCCGCTTACACATCCCGACATCGGCCACAGCGTATTGGACAGCCTACCTTGGCCGTGCGGAGCGCTGCGTGTTTGGCAATGATCTCTGCCTGAGGCAGTCGGCCCATTATCTGGAGGACGCGCGCCACGCGGACCAGGCAGTGGCTTGCCTGAGGCGAGTCCAGACCCTGGGCCTCGGCCTGCACCGTCACGGCGAACAAGGACGTTCGGATAGCCTCCGGTCAAGGTTGGTCAGTGAAGGCAGGGTGTGGAAAGGACAGGGGGACACAGGTGCGGCAATATCAAAGCGCAATCTTCAAACTAGACTAAAATAGATTTTGAGGAGTGCATGCAAGGCGATCCAACACGGGTTTATCTTTTGGATGCTTGTGGCCCTTGCAACCTTGGCCTTTGCAACTTTCTCGCTCCTCGATGCCCGCTCGCCTTTTGAGCGTTGCAGTTCTCAGCCTCTGGTTCCCTGTGTACATTGCTTTGGCTTTCTTTGAGCGTGTCTTGTGCCCTGGCATAGCGTTTTCATGCGCCCATCCTTCATCCTTTTCGTTTCGTTGGGCTTTGCATTAAAAGCTCTGTAGCGTAGACCAGAGCCTTATGGGACTGGGCCGGGGGTCGTTCAATGCAGGGCCGCACGCAGGCACGGGGCCTCGCAGCATCCTGGTGGTGAGCCCTCACTGGGCAACCGGTTCACTGCTTAAGTGATGCTCGCGATCAGCCAAAGCACCCACCCACCGTTATGGAGTGTGCATGGAGGCACAGGCTGAGTGCCTCACGATGCTTGCCCGCCTCGACCGCCGCTGCTGCCACACCCTCCAACTTGGACGCCACGTCCAGGGCGGCTTCGGGACTGAGGCCATTACTCATGTCCAAGGCCTGCAAGGGCGCCGAGGTATGCAGCAGCGAGGATGCCTTGTGAGATCTTACGAAGGACCTGCGGAACAGAGTGCCATGACGACGATAGCCCGTCTGCGACCTAGGCCCTGCACAACGCCCAGGGTCTTCAGTGGCCACTAAAAGCCCTGGGCGATCCGCACGCGCGTAGTAGTTAAGGGCCAGCGGCGAGTAGCACGCCTTCGTCGTAGTGCTGAACGGAGGCAGCTCAGCAGTCCGGCATCACGCCACTTGTCCCAGTTGCAAAATCCCTTGGCAAGATCCACCTATGGAGCCAATATCATGGTGACCGGTGCGCAGCCACAGCTGCCTCGGCGTTCGTGTAGCAGCAAGCAACAGGCAATCCCCCAAACAACAGCACCCGCTTCCGCACTTTGTCACAGTAGCACCCGGGGTAAGCGCTGCACTGGCAAACACAACCGGCCCCATCCTCCTTACACTTGACCCTCATTCCTTTCTGATTGACAGTTTTCCTGTTGTTGCCCTCTTCCTCCATCCATCCCCGCTCCATTACCCCGCCGAGCTTACTTTGAGTTCCAGTCGTGCTGCTGCTGCTCGCTGGCTGAGCGCCGTGGCGCCCACTGCCAGTGACAGCAGAACACCATCCGCAGCCCGGGCATTGGAATCCTGCATGCTGAGGTCACCTATGCTGCTGCTGCCAGAAGCCGAGCCCTTAAGCAGCTGCAGCGCCGCTGACACGTCTGCCGGGTCCGGCGAGCCGAGCGCCGCAAGCCGGCTGGATAGGCCTGTGTTTTCGTCCTCATCCAAGTTCTGCAGTGCCGCGGGTTTAAGCGAGTGCTTTGCATTCACAACTTAACGCTGAATAAACAGCCGTTCGGTGGGATTCAACGTTTTGGGAGCAAGATGCTCAGGAGAGGGTAACTGGATGGATAGTCCATAAGCATAGGCGCTAATGGGCTTGAAAGCATAAGGGTTCGCATACATTGGCACATTTGCACATCGTGTCTCCGTCTGAGAGGCCACACAGCAAAGACGTTCGATTTTTAACACAATCACTATCGTGGTACAGGAATCTACGTGCAGCACAAGGACGCGACAAGTAACTTTGATGGACCACGATAGCACGCACCCATATAAGTACGAATGTATGCCATCAATATACGCATATGGCTAGAGCAGATGAATGAGCTGGCTAGAAACTTTTCCAGCCACGAAGAGATGTAACTCCCTATTGCATGTGTATGGATCGTCCAGGTTTATTTCAAGTCATCCGGACAAGATCTAGCAAACTTGAATCAAAAAAGCCTTGAGGTTACACGTCATAAATATACCCTGGGTCTTCCCAAGTCCTAACTACCAAACAGTGCCACTGAGATTTCTGAACACTGCATAAGGTTAAAAGATTAAATGCGCCTGGAATCTGACAAACGTGTTCCACGAGGCCGGATTTAGCGAACATGCCGAAAACGGCCCATAGGCCTACGGACCTCATTCGCGAAGGTCGCGACTCACGACCGTTTTTGCACACCACGTATACATTATGCAATGCAATAGCTCGGAATCCAGCATACCTCCGGAAGCGCGGCGCCGGCCAAGGCACCAATGTCTCGCCAAGAAACCTTTGAAAGCGTCCGTAGCTTATTTCCGCCATCTTTCATCAGAATTCCTGCAGTGCTGACGAAATTGTGGTTGTGTCGGCTCATCGGAGCTTTCACACCGTGTGAACGGCTTGAAATCTTACAACCCAGCCACAAATTGAATATGCTCACCTTTCACGCTATCCTTCGGTAACGGGGAGTTGCAACCCCGCTCATGGATAACGACGTCTGCACATACACGATTGCCATCAGTCACTTGTCGCCAGGTAGTTGCTATCCCCCGATGCATACCTCTGGCCACCCGGACAGATTTTGGCGAGGCAACGACTTCTTCGTCCTTGCTAGAGCAGTTTCCCATTCGAAAGCAGAGCCAAGCTGCCCAATCGCGTTCCACTAGCCAACCAAACCTTTTGCTGCGTCAACTCCTTAACGCCTTAATAGTACACAATCATTCTTTGTATCGAAGTGTTTAGCCAGTCTCCGACTTGTTCGTCCTCCCAGCTAGTCAGACATTTAGGTAAGTGCCACTGCATGCTATCTTAAGTACAGTAGAGGCTTAACGCGTTTTTTTATTCGTAAAGAAAATATTTGGCAATTTCACTAAGTAGTCATTTTGAAAAAATAGTGTTGGACCATGTGTTGACGAGTCACGTGCGTTTCTAACCGTCAGTATGCAATCATGATAAGTGCAAAAAGATGCCATAATATTACCTTAATAGATAACAATTCAAACCGGTGCTTTCCCAGCCCCGCTCGTATACCAATCACAACTGGTCATTTGTGGATGGTGGACATGGCGGTAATCCGTTTATGATGGGACAAGTCATGCGAATAAGATGGATGCCCAAACATTACAGCAGCACCCATATAGCCCTAATCCTAGGCACCTGTATCGAAGGAACCCTATGGCATCCACGCCAACAGCGCGTCTAATTAAGATGCATACGTTCTACGTACATGTTGCCTGTATCAACACCATGAGGCGGCATTCGCAAGCACATGGAGTGGCCTGTCCCCCTGGCCTGCTAAACCTTCAGGCGCTTTGCGGGCGCATCACCTTCTTCATGTTCGACATCGCGCCTGAATTTTGCAGCTGTCTTGTTTCGTATGTCGTCCAGTGTGTCGTCCTCCCGCGCATACTCAACCACCAATCGCCGGCCGTATAAATGGGTGCCACCCACGCCTGACACCGTTAGCGAGGGTAGAATCCAGGACGGGAATAAGACATAAAGGCTTACGTGGCAGATTCATCCCATCAGAACACCCCGACTAGTTCCATACCCTAGACAGTGTCAAAGCAATAGACCCTGGCCCCAGACGGTATGTTACCCGTGAACAGACGCATAGAACTAGCATCATCACTCTTAGCGAACTGCATAATGTCGTTCCTGTGGTCCAACAACAGTGCACGGAGTTCAGTCCGCAGCTCAGCACCGCGGCCAAAGATGACGACGACTTGCCGGTCCTCATCCAATACTCCTCCCATCCTCCTCCAGGCAGACAGACAGGCAGGCAAGCAGAAAAGACCATGTTTAAACGACAACCCGGCATACCTTCTAATGCGTTTCGTGCCTCCTGCTTAGTGACGAACTCCACGAATGCAAAGCCGCGGTGGCTGCCATCGAACTTCTTCGGCAAGCGGCACGACTTGAGGTGGCCAAATGGATTGAAAAGCCCCTGAATGTCCCTGCGGAGTAGTCATGCGAGAGGACGTGCGGCATACTGGAGTCACAAACAAACCAGTCCTGTGTCCTTGTGCTGTTGGCGGGAACGAAAACGGGAGTAACTCTAGGAAGAATGAGGCGGGGCGGTGCACGACAGGCGAGCGGCCTCATTGCCAAGGCGCGGCTCACTTCTTGGTTGCCTCAAACGCCAGGTTCCGCACCACCAGCTTGGTGCTGCCGTCCTGGTCCGCCTGGCTGCCGCCAGCAGCTTTCTTGGCCGTCTTGGCACCACCAGCTGCTGAAACAGATGCCACCTTGCGGGCCCGACTCAATTGCAGCACCAGCTTGTGGCCGTCCAGCTGGCTCCCCTGCAGAGGTTAAGGGAAGAGCATCGGACCCGCATAAGGACCGGACTTCGGCTTCCGGGGTAGGACTACGAAGACGACTGCATGAGCACTGCTCCTTCGCCGCCAAACAGTTTCCGATTTACACTGGGAAACCAATGCCCCAGGGAAAAACGGATCAACTTCCGGCATTGTCCATCATAACCATGAACCTATCTACTATGATATTTGTGAGTTGTTAACATCAGCTACCTGCAGCTTCTTAATGACCGCCGCGGCGATCTCCTCGCTGTCCACCTCCACAAAGCCGTACCCCAGGCTCTGCAGCGCACCGTCCTTGGCCTTCTTGCGGGCCACCACGGCGCTGTGAAGCGACCCGCCAATCGCTGACACGGCACCGTCGAAATGCTTCCGCAGCGCGCCGTCGCTAGTTGAAAATGCCAAGTTCTTGACGTAAATGGTGCCCACGATAGCGGGGTTGGCCGGCGCGCCGGCTTCCGCCTCGTCGCCATCAACAAGGGTGCCCGCCATTTCGTGGGCGCTAACGGCAATGTCGTCTGCGTCGGACGTGTATGAGGGAGACAGCGGTCGGGATAGTGAGGCAGTGCGGAATTGGCAGGGAGGCCTACATAAAGTAGGTAAGCCGTCGCGTCACGGCCCTCTGGACATTGCGGACCAAGGGGAAATAGGAGGAGAGACCCTTAAGGGTGCTTCAGTCACCGGAGCCGTACCCCCCCCCACACACACCTTTGTTCCCCGGCTGTTTGGCCTCGGTTGCTTGTTGCCGCAGCTGCCGTTGCCGCTCGCGGGGGCCCGGTGCCTCAGTGAAGACGTCCGCGGGAGCCCACTCCAGGTAGAGGGGCACGTGGTGGTACTTCTTGTAAGCCAGGGACCTGCAGAATGGGAATGCCGATGGAGTTCAGTTGGAGAGGCAATAACACATTCGAAATGGTGCAGGGCGAGCCAATACCCACCCGGGGACACGGCCGCGGGAGCGACCGTGCCGTTGCATTCGCCTTCGGCTTATCCCGATCCCCGCTGGACATACGCCCAAGCAACCACAGCGACAGCAACACGCACCCACCTGAACGCCGCCCGTGCGTCCTGTGGCTCCGTAAATTCCACCAGCGCCAACGCCCGGGCCGGCGGCAACACCAGTCGCGCCAACGGACCACACCGCCCAAAAAGCTCCGCCAGTTCGTCCTCGTCTGCGCTATATGGCAAGTTTTTGACAAGTAAAGTCGTACTGCTGCGCAACACAGACCGTGCGGTGGAAGCCTTGCCGCTTGCAGCCGCCGCCCGCTCCAGAGCTTCCACATTCACGCCTGTGACGAGTTGTTGTGGGGCAGCCGGGCCATACCCGCAGCACGGAATAAGGAGTGGAGTCTTCAGTACAGGACTGAGAAGGCAGACTAAATTCTCACAGGATAGTGCACGAGGTAACCAGGTAAACGATAAGCTTGATTGCAGGAGAGCGCGGGGCGCCTAAGTTAAGTAAGGACGAGGGGCCTTACCCCCTGAGCGACATGGAAACCCCTGAGCGCGCGTGGGCCTCGCACATGCAACACGCAAACGACGCCAGAGAGGCTAAACACGCATGTACAGCATACTCACGCGCCGGCGGTCAGGCAGGCGCGCACACACACACACACACATGTATCGGCATATACGCAATTGCATTCTTATACATGCATGTGCGCGCACCTGCCTCCGCCAGGGCGTGTTTGGTGGCCGCGATGACCTGCGCTTCCCCTAATGCCATCCGCACCGCCACGCTGTCGGCGCCCTTGCCACCCGTTGCAGATGGGTCCAGCAGTGCCGCCTTGCTTAAGCCGTAGTGCGCCGCCACAGCGTCTGCCACCGTGTCGGGTCGCATGAACAGGGTGTTCCAGGCGGCCCGGTTGCCCGCGTCCGCCTTGCGCTGCGCCTCGCGCTGTGCCTTGAAGGAAGAGGTGCCGGGCCGCCCGCCTGTGCATGCACCCACATGACCGAGGTTCTGAGGCGTTGCGGAAGCTGATGCTCAAAATGCAAGGTCTCAGACCGGGGACGCGGTGAGTTCATGGCCGGAAAGTTGGGGGAAAACGTGGAGAGGGTGAAATGGTGGCGGAACACGCCTAGCACAGTTGGCACTGGGAATGAAGCAGATGGGGTTTGAGAACGTTTAGCTGAGCATTTGGCGAGCGGCGTGGAAGTGGGAAAAACCAGTTGCATACGCATGAGGTAAGATCAAAGCAGGCGCGGGCAACGAATTATACGGGTATGTGTGCGCAGAAAAGAAAATGTAGAACAGGATCCCTGTTCGCTCAATAGTATTGCGAGCCACAGAGTCCGCAGCCCGCAGCCCGCAGCCCGCAGCCCACCCTCAACGCGAACCTTGCCGTCACACTCCCGAACTGTTAGGGTTGTGCAGATGCATTCCTACTCTCACAGATTAATCGTTGCGTGTGTCGACGTCTTGAATTTCCACTTCGCAGAACCGCGCTTCCTTCATCCAAATGTATCTAATCTGCGATGGCTATGGCTATAGGCTGCTATGTGATACGCTGATATCATTGCCCTCCAGGTCACCTTGTGTAACAAGGTGACAGCTTGTAACGGGTACACCTGACCTCCATCCCTGCCCTCTGCCGCTGCTCCTCACCCTTTGCACCCGGATCGTCCGGCTCGCCGCCGTCTGACCCCGCCACGTTGGCCGTGTTCTGCGTGCCGCTGCCTGCCGCCGGCTTCGCAGCAAGGATGTGTAGCAGGCGGCCCTGATAGATAGTACCGTCTAGCTGCTGGGCGGCCTTCACGGCATCCTCAGGGATTTGGTACTGCACGTACGCAAGGCCCTTGGATCGCTTGGTCTCCCTGAAGCAGCAACAGCACGGTCAGATGCAACAACAGTGATCTTCGACCCCTGGACGCGCGTGCGTGCCTGTAATGCCTTTCGTGATCACAGATCAGGTGAAACAAGGTAGCTACCTAATATCATTTGCTCTGCACATTTGCTCGCCAGGTTGCGTTTCGCTGGCCCATCCACACAGAGCGTAGATACAGCCAACATCAGTTACATCTCATCCTCCCTCCCTCCCACCGTTCCGTTCTTCCTGAGTTATCTCCGACCCCATCCCGCGCATTCCGGTCCCTAAGTCCCCTCCCCGCAATCCACGCATCCATCACACCGCTTGGCACTGTAGGCAAGAGCCATGCCTGTCAAGGTCTGCAGCTTCGATTCTCCACAATATACCCATCCACACACACATCCTTACACCCACCTGTCCATCACCAGATGCACCTCTTGCAGGTCCCCGAAGGACCCAAACAGGCCGCTCAGGTCCGTCTCGGTGGCTGTGTACGCCAGGTTGCGAACGAACAGCCGGCCCGTCTCCATGATACCCTCCTCCGCCTCACCGTCCATTGTCGTCGTCGTGACCTGTAGTGGTGGCGCCGCGGCCGCACCCTCCATGTCAACGTCACCTCTAGCATAGGTGCCGTCAGACCCTTCCCTATCACTGTCGTCGCCACCTGGCTTCGCGTCCACATCCATATGTACCAGCTCGTGTAGGCTAAGCTTCGCCGCTGCGGCGGCGCCAGACTTCTTGCTGCTGATAGCCTTTTTCCCGCCGCCCGCAGCTTTCGCTTCGCAGCGCGGTGATGTGCCGACGCCCGATTGGTCTCCGCGCGCGGCCGCCTCTGTCACCCCCTTCGCAGCTCCCTGCTTCTGGCCGTTCTCCCTACTGCTGCTGCCGCCGCCCTTCTCGCCATCTTTCCCCTGCTCTTCCTCATCCTCCTCTTCCTCATCCCACCGCCGCATCCGCGATCTGAGATACTCCAGGTCCGATACCGCATCATTGATCACGACCTCGTCTCGGCCGCCCTTCCCAGCGCCCTCATCTGTATCATCCTTGCCGCCGTCGCTGCCCGACAGCATTTCCTCCCCTTCCTCACTGCCGTCACCCGAACCAGTGCGACGCGCACGTGCTGCTACATCCGTCCAGTCCTGATATTGATCATCCTCGTCATCATCTTCATCATCAGCTCGGGGAGCAGCCGCACCCGTTCGATCCAAATCCGCGTGCTCCCGGGTATCACCTCGTTTTCTGTTTGGCTGGTGCGCCTGTTGCCCAGAGGCAGCAACGGCCGCGGCGGCGGTGTCCACACCGTTTTTTGTCAGTTCGTCGTTGGCCCAAATTTTCGCCTTGAATCGCGGCTGCATGAGCGCCAAGAACTCTTGAAGCTTTGGATCCTCTGTTATCATGGCCGCGGGTCGATGAGGAAAAAACACCGGCGGAAAGTTGTCCGTTATGCGACGTCCTTACATGCAATGCTCAGCCCTCGCCGCCATAGTGGCAAATAATGTGATTTTACTGCTTCGGGCACTGGGCGAGTGACCTGTATCCCCCCCCAATTATACTGATGACCCCCATCTAAGGGCTATCAGTATGTACGCCGGCTCGAAATATCCCGACAAGAGAGCTCCGAAGCCCAGAAGTAGCTATGAAAAAGCCAGCAGATGCCGGTCAACAGATCCGGGCATCGAGGCTTACGGGCCGCACATTGGCCCCATATTGCGCACTGCTGCGCACTCCCAAACCGCAAGAGGAGCTTCTTTGCCGCCGCCGTTACAGGAAGCAATAGCAAAACTCCTGCCACCGCTCTGCAACGGGTGCCTATGACCCAGGTGCTGACGCCCCCGCGCCTGCTACAGCAATGTCGACCGCTTGCTTGCTCACCTTCTTCCGGCAGGAGCATGTCCTTGACCCTCCTGTCCTTCTTGTCTTTGCCCTTTGCGGTCTCTCTACCATCTGAGGACTTGCCGTCCTCTGCTGTCCCCGCCACCGCGCCGGTTCCACCTGTCAATTTGCGGTTGGCGGTTGTACCCGTGGTATGCTTGCTCCAGGCCCGAGGGAGCTGCTCGTCACCCACCTTCCGGGCAAACTGCAAACGGAGAGCAGGCGCATGGGGAGTGAGGTTCTCTTAGCCTTATTCTTTTGATTTTCTCCTAAGCGCCGCATCAAAGAAGCAAACGAGGCTATCCTGGAACTCGCAAGTGGTACTTGCTATCTCCTCTCCAGCCGGAGAATGGGGTTGCATATCGTGCGAACACGCGGGCACCCAAAAGCACGGCAAGCCACCGCCCCGTGTTCGCCACGGGAGGGCTCGCTGCATCAGACGGATTGCACACCGAGCCCCTTACCTCTACCGCAAGCTTTGCAGTGTCCATGTAAGACCTGTTGTAATATCGTAGGGCCGCCGCGGCTTCATCCACCGACTTGAAGCCGATGAACCCCAACTGGCGCGAGCGTCCATCCCTACACCGTCAACGCGTCGAAGCTCAGGCATAAGATGTCAGATGCTTCGACGGCAGGTGCTCAGCCTTGCCGTCAGTTAAAGCCTCGGCAACACACTAATTCCCCGCCGCCGACAGGAGTACTCACTTCGTGCGCAGCAACTTAACGTCGGTTACTTCGCCTTTTGCGCTAAAAAACTCCTTAAGTCGCACCTCGTCGACATATTTTGGAAAGTTTTTCACGCATAGGCGCGAGGAAGGTGGCACCTCCGCTGCCGGCGCCTCGTCTGCGGGCATCGATTTATTTCCTAATACGTCTAAAAGCTTCATTATGTTTCCACAACTACGAGTACCAGCCAATTAGAAGATAGCGTTTAAAGATTTATTTTAACGTGAGAAGTTTTTCGGACGTTTGTACAGCACCTGCAAATTATGGGCGTTGGTCATGCTGAGCTTGTCAATTATTTGCGGATTTTATGTTAATTGTTGGCCTCTTAGACTGCTGTATAGGAGTGCTTTAGTGAAACCGAATTGACGAAGATGGGCGGGAGAGGATTCTTCGGCGGTGGTGTTGGATTTGGTAAGCAATCTGTCAGCGGGATGAGTTTTTTGATTTCTTACTTCATCTAGACATCTGAACACAAACTTGAACTCACTCGTGCCGACCTCTTTGAAGGCTTCGGTGCTGGTTGCGGCTTTGGGGTAGGCTACGGCTTTGGTGGTGGCCCTACCGGTATCGGGGGCCTTGGAGCAGGTAAGATATCTCGCAGGTCCCCATCACTGTCGTTCGCTTGTATTCCGATTGCCTGCTGGTGAATACCCTGCCCGGCCGACAGCTCGGCCGACGTATTAGCGGCCACATACTGATTTCAGCCTTGTTCTCCCTGTGCTCCACACAGGAGGTGGATGCGGTGTGGGATTGGGCCTAGGCTGGGGCTACGGTGCCGCCTGGGGGTCCAACTACATTGTCGTAGACCCAGGTCAGGAGGCCTCATGGGGAAAGAGGGGATTGGCATTGATCGAACTTTTACACTTCAGTCTGTTTACTGACAATCAAATGCTGACATTTAACATCAACCAGCCACCCCGAAGGAGAGCATTCGTTTACATTGCGCGTAATATAAATTCACATCTCCCTCCTGGCCAGACCCCTAGCTGGGCCCTTACCTATTTGCTACGACTATGCTTCCCCGCTCCCTCCCCGCATTGGCCCCTTCCTGGCCCATTTCATTCACTAGAGTTTGCGGAGGCTGGAGTGGACAAGCGGCCGCAATGGCTGAGGCAGCTGACCACACAGGTACAGGCGCTTAAGTTTGACCGGCCAAGGCAGGGGTGAAGTGTGAAGCAACGAGGAGGGAGGCAGCGCTATGGGAGAATGATGTAATGTGGAAGCGAGGCATGGAGCGATGGGGAAAGGGAAGCAGTGCTGCGGAGGTCGTGTTTCAGCTGTGCGGCTGCACTGCCGTGCTGATATGCTGTTATGGTGAGCGTTGGCCTGGTCTGTCTCATGGGCCTCATCAGGCGCGAGAGGCTGTGGCCGGTTGCCAGTGCATGGCAAAGTTAGCCCCTGGAGATGCAGGTGCATTTCGACGGATACATGGGGGGACTAGGTTCGGTGAAGCACCTACCGCAGTGCGGGTCGGCTGTTTGTAATGGATAGGGGCTTTGCTTTATTGCTTTGTTGCATGGTGCTACCACGCCCGCCAACGAGGTGGTGATTTCCCTGCGCTCCATAGCAACATTCCGAAGGCAAGGCTCAAAGCAATAGCCACCGCACGAGCGTTCGCGTGCTGAGAAGCCTCGTAAGGCCGCCGTAACTCCAGTCGGCGCCGCTAGGACGGGCTCTGGCGACGACTTCGGCGCAGCATTACTCACACAGTTACAGGTTGTATCTCGGGACCTGTTGCTGACACAGCCTGAGGATCAGGCGCCGCGCCAATGACGCATTGGCGGCGAAGGGTTGTTTGTCGTCTGTCCTCATCTCAAGTTTGTGGGGTCGTGTAGATGCGTGCTTTGATCATGGGTTTATTTTGCGCGGTTTTGCCGACCTTCGGAGGTGCGCATGCGTCGTGATGTGAAGTCGTGAACCCCGAACACATCCGTTACCGCGGATGTTTTCCTCGCGGATGATCATAGCTGTTAACATGACAGTGTCTGTTTGTGTGTTAGCTTTGATTGTAACCTTTATGTACGTTTCGAATGAAGCGATGGCGTCAGCCGGGGTCCCTAGACTGACCCTGCGATGATATAGCTTAGTGCTTGTAAACAGGTCGCATCTCCATAGTCAGCGGTCCGGGTGGTTAGTGCATGAGCTGCGGTTGTGCAACCACTTTTTACCGGTTCCCCCGTATTGCCGCTAAGGAAGCCTCGCTACGTAATGGCGTCATTGGGACGACCGGGAGGGAGCCACGTTTGGAAAAGTTTTGTGACCGTACTGGGAGCTGGGAAGCATTGTTCTAATGTTCTAATCCTTCCCTGATCGAGCCAGGTGGACCTGACTGCTGGGTGGGCTCTAAACCACGAACTGACTTGGTGGTTGGAGGAGGTTCACGACACTCGCTTCTTTCTGGTTGGCATGTGGAATGGATCCAGTGGTCTGTAGGCAGCCGCGCGGGTAGGTAGCCGGGGACGCACACGCCAGATTGTAAGCGGCGGCCCCATGTGTGAGGCTAAATTGTTAAGGTCTTGAAATCGGGTATTTTCACAACTTGTGTTGTTTTGGCAGCTGTGGATAAGGAACGGGCACACTGCGTAGACCATAGACGTTGCATTTCTTAGCTTATTGCTCAGCGCGGAGAACTGCTCAATACCACCCCCTACGCATGCGGCGCGCGATCAGAAACAAGCACAGTCACCTTCAGCACCGGAGACATCCGCCTAAAGACGACCGGCCGTCCTAAAACTCTTGGACCATCCATACCCCTATAGCGTAATGACGGAGAACATATTCCGGGGGCTAACCTTCCGCAGCCCGAAGGCACTCCTGCTGCACTGCAGGCGACCACGTATACAGCCATGTCCCTCGCTAAACGAGGGAAGTGCTCGCAATGCGCTTCGTCTTGCACGGGGCTGTGTGTGTGTGTGTGTGTGTGTGTGTGCGTGCGTGTGCCGTTGGGGGAAGTCGGTTCACTGTGTATGGCGACAGATCGTCCGCCAGCCGCCAGCAAAAGCACGGGACAGCCCAAACGAACCTCCAGCAGCGGGATCACAGGGCAGACAATGATCAGATCACATGCGGCCTCCGCTCCAGCCGCCCTTAACCGCCTGCGCCAGTCGTACCTCCCGAAGATACCCGTACCCGTCGTACTCGCGCTCAATGAGTGACACGCTGCCCTCCCGCCATAGCCACCCCATTCCTAGGCACAGGCCCCGCGGATACGTGCGCTGTGCTCTATTACCGTTACCATTACCGTTTCCGTTGTAGCTGCTTCCGTTGCTGCTGATTTGGGATCCGGATTCCGACCCGTCGGATTCCAAATCCAGATCGAGATCCACGGGCACGTAGTTATCCACCATGCGCAAGCTGAGTACGATGCCGCCGGGAAGCCAGAAGCAACCGCCGTCGTCACCGGAGGGCGGAGCGGCGGAGGTGCCCCATAGCTGCTGCTCCTCCATACTGCCGTACATCCACACAACTCGCTCCTCGCCTAGCGGAAGAGGGTAGAGATGCAAAACAGCGGTGGGGTGAGGGTCAGAAGGAAAGCCAGGCACCGAGGGCCTGGGTGTCCCATCACGACCAACATTCGCGAAATCAGGAGGTGGATTTGGAATTGCGGTCAAATTCCGGACCCTCCCGAATTCCCCAAATACCCCCCTGGCCCCGCCCGGTTGCCACCCACCCACCCGATAACGGGTCGACCTCGTCAATGCCAGTGGCGCTCACAGTGAAGACGTTCCAGGAGCCCTGGCGGTGGAGGGAGAGGAAGGTAGACGTGGGGCGTGGATGAGAGGAAAGAGGCGGACGGAACAACAACAAATCCAGCCACAAAGAGTCTCAGCAGGTGCTCCCGACGGGATGGGAAAGGAGGAAAGGGGCAATTGAATGCCGGGGAATGGCCGTCCGCAACGAGCCGCCCTGCTCAGGGGAGCGGGCTGAGAGGGTCAACGGTCGGAGCCAGAGTTGACATGTCTCTTGCATATTCCCAAGTCCAGAGGTAACGCGGACTAGCATCCGTGCGACCGGCAAATTGCGTCCTGTTCTCCATTCTTTTCCTTTCGGATTACCTCACCAAGGGCCAGCGTTCCCCCATCGCTCACACCTGCAGCTGTGCGGGTGTAGGGCGCGGCAGTTCCGTGCAGGGACGCGCCAGTACCTTCACGCCGTCCAATGGATAGGCCAGACGCTCCCCGCTAGCTGGCCCGAGCCATTCTTCAGTAAAAAGCAAGATGCGGAGGACCTGACAGACGACAGCGGTGAGGGAGAGACGGCAGAACGGGCATCAGACAGATATACGCGCGCTGTGAGAGTGCGAATGCTAAAACCGATGATTGACAGGACCGGCTCGGAAGTTAGTAGCGAGTAGTGAAGGTCGGAGTCGTACGTACATCGCAAGACTGCACAGCATCAGGATGTGGCGTATGCTGCGCTGCAAAGCTGCAATTTCCGGTTGAAGGAACCCTTAGGGCACCAAACTAATGAATGCTCAAACATGGGATATCCCACAGTCACAGCTGTCCCCCTGCCCTCCGTGACACGGAACTCGTAAACTTAGAGCAGCACTGCACCACCAGCGCCCTGATCCTCAGCACGCGTACACCTGTCGTTACTTCACTTAGGGTTGCAATTTCTCCCGGCTTACTACTCAAACTCGCCACTCGCACAGATGCACACACTGACGCACGCACACACGCCGAGTTATACAAAATAACCTTTTATAGTATCTTTAATGGTGTCATGCACGTTCTCCCTTCACTACATGCGCACCTCGACGTCGACCTCCCCGTTGTCAAGCTGCCCGATTTTCAGCGTCAGTTTCAGCCGCATGCGGGTGCGACTCCCCCAATCCACCAGGCACTGCTCGAATACGCTGGTGGTAGTGGGGAGCAGGGTGGAATCTTCATCTGTGGACAGGGACAGAGGGACAGAGGGACAGAGGGGCAGACGGAGCGCCAGGCATGACCGGAAGACGGACAGGGGCAGCGGGACCTTGCTCTATCGAATTTAAAGCTCCATGGCCCGTTCCCACGAGCGCCCTTCCTTGCGACACAACTCCACCGTGCGCACCTTCATCTTCATCCACGTCCTCGGCTGCGGTGCGGCCTGCGGACCTGCTCAGCGCAGACGTGCTGGCGGCGTCGTTACTGCGCACCCTGGCCGCCATTGCCTCTTCCTGATCCCCTTCGACCAACCTCTTGTCCTCCTCATCCTCGCTGAGCCTAACTATGGCTTCATTACTGACCAACTTGATGGATTGCTGACCTGCAAGCGAACCAGCAGGCAACGAGTCCGACATTGCTTCCATCTCTTGTTGCTTGTCACAATCACGCACGGAGCGAGAGGATGTGCTCGGCCGGATCAGGCCCTTAGCTGGCGAGCACAAACACCATCGATCATCCGACTATGTACGGGATAAAAACTCCTCCGTTGGTTGAGGCTGGATGTGCCCCCACAAAGATGGACGGTGACAGACCCCGATTAAAGGGACCTGCGAGCTGACCAGGAATGGAGTTGATGCCGCCGATGATCCGGCAGATTCCATTGGATGCTGGTGGTGGGTGCTGAACCCGGGAAAATCACTGATTTCGGAGAAGTCCGTGGATGAGGGTGAATGGATGAGGGTGCCCCGAAATAACGGGCAAGGTAGGGACTGCCAGGTAGTGGCCACGGGTGAAGCAAAACCCCCCTATCCCACACACCTGCAGTGAGCCATCTGCTGCGTCAGTCCCGATCACCCGGAAACCCACCGATGTACTCTGGCCCAGCTGAATAGTTGGCACCATCAAATACCACCACCCCGTCTGAATTGAATGCCAGAGCCTCTACGTCCACGTCATCGTCCTCCTCCACCTCCGCTTGCTCCACTTCCGCTGCTGCCATCGGGGTTCCCTTCTGAAGGGGTCTCAGTCGCATGTCCGGAAGCGCCGCCAACTTAGTGCACCTGAGGCCCGCCAGGGAGCGGCATCAAAGGCATGGTCTTAATGAAAGCAATAAAAGCCAGCCTAGCAAAGTACTGAACGGCGAAGGATTACACACGAGCTCGATCACCAACACATTAGGACAAGGCACGCGCTGCGGAATGCACGCTGTGACAAGGAAGAGTCCATGCAGCAGGCCGCGGCAGCAGCATCACCGAGCCCGTTCGGCACGTTCGCCGCCATGCTACTTTTGAGGGTAGGAGATTCATCCCCTCCGACTCCCCTACCGGCCGATCTTTCGAATGAGCAAATCCGCTGCATGGGTTTCCTCAACAGCTGCTGAGGCTCCTTGCACCGCCATCATAGCGGCATCCTGTGGCCCACCCTGTCCCTGTCCCTGACCCTGGGCGGGGTATTTCGCCCGTTGCTCCAGAGCCCTGGTGTAAACGACGTTGATATACTTGCCGCGCTCATCCAGCCATGCCGGCTCGGCCTTGCCTGAGGTGGGCATTACGTGGCCGGGCAGTATTTCAACGGAGGTGCTGTAATGTGTGCCGGCGGTCGCAACACACAGATGTGCAGTAGCAAGGCAGCTCCCCAGCCTCACCCTCTGTGCACCACCTCCAGACAAGGGGCAGACTGACCTTAGGCGACATCCTGTCATCCCATTTGATGCAGGTGACTCTTGGGTAAGGGATGTAGAGGACCCAACCTCATCGCCGTTACTCCTTCCCGTCCCTTTCCCAGTGACATTGGACCTTGGCCCCACTCGTTCTCCACGCCATCGCACCTTCCCAGGGCGTATAGGCCGCGTACTGGCCCACCCACTCGCCGCCCAGGTGGCTGCAGAACGTTCCCCACCTACGAACGCGGCGAGACCACGGACACGTACAGGCCCATAGGTGTTTCTGTGTGCTCTAGGTCCGAAACTGCCGACACATTTGGGTGACAACTCCCACAGCAACGAGGATGGCGCAGGACGTGAGATACGGGGTGAATTGGGTTTGTGTGCCGTATCCAGCTCGCGCGAGTCTTACGCCAATCCGGAACGTTCAAGAACAGAGACTGAGGTAGGTGGATGGGTGGGTGGGTGGGTGGGTGGGCAGACAGGAAGGTGGGTAGGCGCACAAGAAGCTGTTCAGGAGAGCGAGCCCCAAAACCTGGCCTCTCTGCAAACCCCAGCTCGTTGGCTCACAGTACTACTCGACACCCGGTCGTTTCACGGTTACAGAACCAGAGCTTTAATACCCCATTAAGCTCAACGCTGAGAAGGAAGGGACGTACTTGGGTTCAGCTGCCGACTCTGTTGGGCTCAGCTCGTCCTAGACGCGAGGGATAAGAAGGGTAGGCGTACCAGGCTTCTTAAGTACATTATGGTCTGAAGATTTGAGGTGCAGGTCTCCGTTTAATTGACATGGAAGTCATGCTGTGTCAAAAAAAATCAGCTCATTTTGGAATCACTGCCGCCGTTCCCCTTGAGAACAAGAATACATCTAACGGTAGGACCGGGCCACCGTTCGTAATCCCAAAGGACCCATGATTCGGCATCATCCGGTAGCTGTTGGACTTGCCAGCAGTGTAACATTAATGGGGTCTGTAAAGGTAGTCTCAGGCGGCGGCGCAACACGCGAGGAAGCCAGACGAGCCCTGGCAGCCCCAGCGCCGGCCACTCCAAAACCGCCGCCAGTACCAGTACCAAGTTCGCCACCGCCTTTCGCAGGCCTGGAGGGCATTCCTTGGCGCTTGGGTGTGTCCTTCCATGGGCTGCTGTCAGCGCCCAGGTGGCCTGTGCCTGTGCCGCCGCCAGCCTTCTTTCCGGCAGCACCGCTGCCGTTAGTGTCGTTCCCACCACGGCCGCTGGTCCCATTGCTGCCGTCGGCCCTGCCAGCCCCACGCTTCGGCCCACCAGCTCCCCAGGGCGTGGAATCCTTCTTGGCGGCCTGGACTGCAGGGTGTGAATCGACCGCCAACGGACAGGTCGTAATAGAGCAGCTAGGAGGATCGGCTTGGGTTGCAACATTGTGCAATAGAAGATGATCACCTAAAATAAACTTTCGCATGGCAAGTAAGCTGGAATACCACACACCTCGCAGCTTGCGTTGTCGCACACCCGCTTGTTGTGAGGCTGCCGAGCATATCGGACGGAGATTAATATTGCCAGCAGCCATGTGGACTAAGACTAGTCATAACGCAAACATAGGCCATGATATGTTGCAGCTTCCGCAGTCGACATCAGAGCAGTATGTGCCGTATACGCTGGAGGCCCGAGAGTGCCCGAGAGCCTTAACGCCTCAACCTCACAATCTTATTGGCCTAAAAAGAATGGTATATTGTTGCGAGTGCATTTCATCTCACGCGTACACTTATTCCTTTGCGCGATGCCAATCGTTACATAGCAGCATCGTCTGAGGTTGAACACGTTTATCCTAATTGGTGCGCTATTATCCCAGCGACATAGCAACGCGCGCATGCATGGCAACGTGACGAATATACGATAATAAAGACTTCCTGTTCAACTTCATGTTTTTCTCTCGTTGCCTTTGTGTGGTTTTCAAGGTATGCATGGGGAATTCGTTGTATGTCAATATAGCTGAAACAAAAACGGAGCCTGCCACGGGTTGCGGTATCCTTGGCCTGCATCACGACAGCGGCAGGTGCTAAGGAATGGTCATCTACTTAGTCGGCTCGCTAAACGAGGTTATGTTAATGATCCTTTTGAGTTTCACCTGGTTAAACTGGGACATTTGCCCGCAAACTCCGTTCCCCGTGCAGACCAGCGGCGGAAAGGCATGGAATCCAACCGGAGAACTTCGGCCCCTGTCATTGCCTCAGATGCGTACGCGCAAGAAGAACCTGGGTATTGCAATGAAGAACTTGTCCATTCTTAAAATGGCGGCAGCCAATCAACCTCAGGTGCCTGTGCGGCTGTATAAACCACTTAACTTCAGCAAAATGGTTTGGCTGAAGAAAAAGCTGGAGGAAGCTCGACAAGCACTGGTGGCAAGCGGGGAGCATGAAGCATTACAGAAGAAGGTCCGGATCTTGTTGCCCGTGCTCAGGGCTTCTGACCAGCCTGGCTCCTTGCTACCGCCTGCTGCTCGGGCAGCCCTGGCTCAAAACGGGACTCAGCAGTCCTGATAAGCGTGAGGCGTCCTACCATTTGTGTACAGGTTGCGGAGCTGGGGTGTTTGGAAGGATTTCGCACCCCATGTCTATGGCAAGGGGAATGTTTGTAAGGGAATCATGTACCGTACAGCTTACAATGCCATCAAGCCCTGGATATTCCACGCAATTCACGGGCCGAAATCAAAAAGCCAATATAGGGAAAACAAGAGCACCACTCTGGTGGGTTACAAAATGTACCAAGGGTCGGCAGCGATTGGGGTCAGGTGCCGTATTTCTATATGCTTCATGGAATTGGTAGTGTTGACGTGCGCCCTAAGCATCATGTCATTTCGATCGCGGATAGAAAACCCACGATAATGTGTGCTGACGGTAGCAGCGCCCCCCTGTACGTCTTCTTGCGCCCCTAAACGAGGTTAGACACGGTAAGACCGCCCAGTCAACAAGATGAAGAGCTTACACGGAAGCGCATTAAATAACTTAGATATGACCACTTTCTTCTTATTCCGGCTACGACAACCACCAACTTAAAACTCATAAGCCGTCGTTGAAATGGTACAGGTGCTGTAGAGACAGTTAGGCCTCCCAATTCAAGACTGATAGCCAGTGGCAAAGACAGTCAGTGCATTTAGCGTTGCAGTGATAATCGCGCCAGCCACAGCAGTCTTGGAACGGTCACGCAGGGTCTCAGACTGGAACAGGGGCACCTCCAGCACATTCAAAAATGAGTCTGCGAATGCAAAAATTCAAGGCGAGAAGAGTTATGTCACTGAATGGCGCTGCGAAGCTAAAGATAGCAAAATTGGTCAAATATGTCGGGGCAACTTACTGGAAGTGTAAATGAAGAGCAAAGTGCCAATAATGAAGAGGCCCTGGACGGATCCCTTAAGTGCAGCCAGCTTGCCCTCGACCAGGACGGCATAGAAGCCAATTGCTGCGACGACGTACTCAAAGCTCACGATGAACCAGTAGACTGCGAAACGAAATTAAAAGTGGCTTTAAATAAAGGTATGGGAACTGGATAGCATACGCACACCCTGCCGAGTAAAGATTCCTGTGCAAGAAGTGCTGCGTTGGCATCCGGTGGTCAACGACGACGAGAAAGTTCGGTCGAAATCATCTTGCCGGAAAGCGATACACTCACAGCGATAGATTTTCTTGCAGGTGAGGGCGATCGCGCTGAAGCCAGCAACACCACGAAGGTCGTTGGTGTTCCCCTTGTAGAGGGCGTCGTCATGGCACTCGTTTTGCAAGGCAGCGAGACCCCCGATAAAAATTGTCGACGCCGCAACAGCGAGAGATAAAAGAATGAAAAGGATGGTGTTGTACTTGATTGCAATGCCAGCGTTGCAGGTGTATTCGAACTTAATTTGGCACATTTTCCGAAACACCAAATTAGTAGCTGTTGGGATTATACAATTGCACAGTACCAGTGAGTTGATCAATAATTCTTCAGGTTATTTTGATAAGAATATATGTACTTGTATTCTATCCAGGTTTAGCTAAATGGATCCACTCGTACAACAGTACGTTTGAAAGCAGCCCATGACAGAACACGAGATCAAAAGCAAGTACTGTAAATGGTTGAAGTATGAGGTTACGATGTGAATTGACGTGTTGCATTATGCTAGACCTGTTCAGAGGCAATGTTGACCTACAAAACATTTTCCTTCTCCTCCCACCAGCTCCTTTCAAGTCCAGATTATTTATGGTGATAACATTTATATAATAACTAATTCCATTTCCATGGTCAATGGTCTGTATGTTAGTGTCAAGCTGCCGGCCAACATGTGCTAACTAAGACCGAGTGTCCGAATAGTCCATGGTAAGGTTCCAATGGTAACATGCTTAGACCTTAAAATAGTGTGAATTAAAGTCAGTCTCCCGAGCGCCCCAATGTCATTTCGCATGATGTCGGAAACCGGCTTGGAGAGCGGGACAGCGCCGAACGAAGTGTAACGGTCAGGTAACGGTGTGCGAATACGGGGTGCCGTGCGGACATCTTTACACTATTACGTAATAATAAACGGGACTGCTAGGTCTAGCACCGGCATTTTACGGATGGACCTGTTTTATACCTAAATATTGCAAACTGATCAGCTTTCTGAAGTATGGCGAAGAAAACTACGTTTTTACGAACGGCACGAACGGTTATGGTTCTGGAGCAGGGGAGGTATGTAAGCGGCGGCGTGTTATTGGTCTTACTTATAGAGTTGCGTACACATGTAGTCATCGGTGTGGATGCTGGGCCTTGGGTTGGCCATTTTTCGTCACGTCTGCACCAGTGTTTCCCTTTGGCTCGACCTTTAGCTTTGTTCAGCACCACACCGGGAACAACACTGTGTGAGATTCTGCAGAAAACAAATCGCAGCGCTTGCGGTGGTCGCGAGTGAATCCAGACACACTACTGTGCGCTGTAGAATTGTAATTCAACTATGCAATCATGCCTAAGTGGCCGTTCCCCGGTCCCTGGGGGTTAGTGCCCCCACTTTTGGGGTTCTGAA
The DNA here is from genome assembly GCA_019650235.1 of Volvox reticuliferus. Classification (NCBI taxonomy): domain Eukaryota; kingdom Viridiplantae; phylum Chlorophyta; class Chlorophyceae; order Chlamydomonadales; family Volvocaceae; genus Volvox; species Volvox reticuliferus. The sequence goes on from BNCP01000016.1 coordinate 1,325,091, forward strand.
GCAGCCTTGTTTAACACGTTGCTACACAAGGCCATCCCAGGTATGGTGGTCAGTTATACCTGCAAGCTCAAGGTCCTGTCGCAGCGCGGGGCAGCGCGAATACAAGCACATGCAATACCTTGGCTATCTCGATCATCCTTCCGTCTCATTGAGGCGCTGCAGATGCTGCTCCATCAACGTGACCGACAATTAAAGGCCGCTTGCCATACTCCTTCCCTACCACACACAATCGTATCGTAACAATGAAAGATGCATCCAGCAACAGCTTTCCCTATCCAGGAACAGCCCATCACAGCCCCAATTGGAAACGAAACGTGGTCCTTGAGCTGGTAGGCGATCTTCAGCTTTCATAAGGCATGATGGATCCATGCCCCAGTTGAATTTTGAAAGATACTGCTGCCAACGCAGCTCAGGCTTTGGCACTAAGGAACGTGTTTATGGTCACAGCGCTGTCACATACGGAACAGATGTGTAAGGTAAAGCCAGCTCACAACACTACGACTAACTTAAGAGGACTATCAAACGTTTTGGATGCCTTGCGCACTGTGCTGCCGGCAAGGAAAAGTGATGCCCAAGTGGCCGAGATGACCGGTCAATACCACGTATGGACATGATTGAGAACCTGCAGCACGGTCCAGTCAGCCAATGTAAGCTCAGGAAACAATAAACCGGCTGTTTGTCGTGAGGTGAGAACATTACCGAGAAGTTGCCCGTAAACTCTACTGGTCCGTCCATGTCCATGGGATAGAAGGGACATGATTTTCCGCGGTTGATGGCTTTGTACGGCAAGCAGCCAGTTGAAACCTTTTGAAACATATTTGCGTGGAGTAGGTCTTTGCCTTTGTCAGGGCATGCCCAGCGAACCATTATTACCTCAATCCATTCATCCCGCTAAGCTAACGTCCCGACTGAGCTGTCTCCTAAAGAACTAGTGGTTTTCTGGGACATGCCTGACAGCAAAGTTTGTTTAAGATGAGTCCCGGGCAACCACTTGTAACAAGTAACCCTGGCACAAACGTCGCTACCTTATACCACATTCCCTCAGCCTCGGGTATCACAGGAGTGATACATTCCATCACCCCAATTTACTTCCAGCTTGGCAAAAGCAAGCACACGGTCCACGTAAATTCGCCTAGAATGGTTATGGTGCACCAAAGTAGTGTCAAATCTAATGTAAGCGTATATAACAAGCCTCGTGGGTTGTCGCAGACCTCAGACAATTCCTTATGCAACCAATTGAACACTTTGTAGGCAGGAGACCGCTAAAGCTGAATGAATTTACCTATACGACGAAACATCACGATGTCAATTATAATTAAGCAAGAGAATGGGAGGTGGCTAGAGTTTATTTCGTACATGGACGAGCTGTCGTGCTATTCACTATTCAGGGGCTTATTCCGTGAAGTAATATATGGTTATAGAGCATCTTTCGTGGAAAAGTCCTCTTGCTAGCGCTCAGCCAAAATAGCCGTAATACAACAGCGCTGTTTTGCCATAGACTCTTCGCAGATGTATGTCTGCTGGAAGTCAGGCCATCTATTGTGTGCATGACAATGTCTCCCTGGCGATTTCTTGATCAAAGTTGTTCAGGGCCAGGTTGGAGGTGTGCGCAAGCCACTGTCGTCTCGGATGTGCTTCCATTGGCGGCGCGAGCCGCCGTGAGTCGACTGGGCACAAGTGCGGGAATCGTAACTCGCCGCTATAAGCAGTCTCAGAGGTACACGCTCATTATCGCCCACGGTGCCAAGAGCAGTTTGCCAAAACACCAGACGTGGCTGGCTCAAGGACACGCCGATGCTCCTAACTCCCCGTTCCATGAGCTTAGCTTGAGCGAAACGGAGCGCAATGTAAGTCAAGGACATTAATTGTGAACTGTTGTGTCTTCTACGGATTAAAAATTACATCTTGACACCATGGTTTTCGTCGTTGTGCGCAGGTAGGCAGGCGGCGCAATCGGTCGCAGGAACTACTCTTTCCTGATGAGCCCGAACGGAAAGCAACCGGTTGAAATAATTGACTGGGGGGCGTTATTTGAAGACCCTAGCAAGCCCTTGGTCGTTGACCTGGGCTGCGGCGCAGGCCGATATATTCTGTTGATGGCCCACAGAAATGGTCGCAGGCAAAACTACCTCGGCGTCGATGTACACAAGGCGGTAAGGATAAACACCTAAATACGGCGACAGTGGGCCTTCGCGTTGGGAATGACGCCATGGCGTGTGCAAACACAGCATACACAACCCATTCATTCTTCTTTTGGCTGCAACTTTCGAAGCAGTTGATCGCTTCTCCCATGGCGGCATCTGTCAAACAAGCTGCTATAATGATATAAGCTCCTATTATAGGTGCCCGTGAGAAATCCCAAATTCTGCGGTACTGTCGGAGGGACCTCACATACTCTTGCATGACAGTGAGGCATTGAGGTGTCAGCAACTGGTTCGCTTGGTGTGACGCTCTTGATTTTCCCACTCATCCCAAACCCATTATCTCGCGGCAATTTTCGAAGCAGTTGATCACCTTCCCTATGGTGGCATCTGTCAAAAAAATTGCGAAAGCGACAAGAGCTCCTATTATGGGCGCCGCGGAAGATTTCAACCCTGCGGCTCTGTCGGAGGGAACTCACATGTGCATTGCTGTATAATAATCACCAGATGAAGTACATGTCACTTAAGTGCAATCACGAGGGACACAGCATTTTTGGGCGGCTTTCTCTTTGCATTGCTTTTAACTCAGCATCTCAACTTCAGAGCTCGCCATCCCGCCGGTCCTGTGCTTTTGCAGCTCCTAGACCGGGCCAATGGTTGGGCGGCCGCCCGGTCATTGTCTGATAGTGTACATTACCTCCAAGCCAATGCCGTTGCCTCGGCGAGTGTGCTCTTTGGCTCATATCCAGGACCCATTGAGCTCGTCAGCATTCAGTATCCTGATCCTCAACAGCGCCGGCAACGGCACGTTGTGGGGAGAGAGCTGGTGGAGGCGCTAGCGAGCGTCCTTAAGCCGGGGGGTGAGGATTATTAGACCTTTGCCGAGGCCGTGGATGTATTTGTTGTGATTACGAGATGGCTAAAATAATTTGCCGTTAATTACTTCGTGTCCCTACTCCATGCGACTATTTATTGCATTGAATATCTGACGTATTGCAATAGCAAAGCTAATACCTTGGTCTACAACAAGCATCCTCGATCAGGCGTTCTTGACTATCTTATTCCCCCGACGCTAATTCCCATCCCGACGTTATGGCTGCAGCACGTGTATACCTTGCGTCAGACTTCGAGGATACTGCCACGTACATGCGCAATGCCTTTGAGCTATATGGGGCTGGCCGGTTTTGTGTTGATGATATTCATGCAACCCAGCTCGTGTTCCCATGCAAGCCTCTGACCACCCTGGTGAAGACGCGAGAACCGAGCAGTGTAGGGACGCTGTTCATGAGGGAAAAAACACGAACGCGTGACGGTGTACGGCAACAAGGGCCGGTGTCTGTGGCAACAGCAGGGCCAAATGAGGCCACCAGTGAAGGAGAGCCCGGCGACCCAGGACAGGAAGGCCGGGGGGCCAGCTCCGTAGACGAGGATGAGTTATTATGGTTTCAAGGGTCGTGGCAGCAAGCTGGCTGGCTAGGGGAGAACCCAATAGGCGTTCCCACGGAGCGGGAGGTATATGTGGAGAAGGCAACCATGGGGCGTGTATACCGCATCCTCCTGGTTCGCTCTGTACCCTAGGAACATTTGCAATGTGCCACGGTTTCTTGCCACATCGATTGCTGTTGCAGTTTTTGGAACGTGAAACTGTGGACTTTGGAAACTGATATGCAGCCCAGTGGAGAGCTTGAAAGTCCAAGGAAGCCCAGATGCCTGCAGATTTCCACATTAGCTAACACAGCATGCGCCACTATCCTGAAAATCGAGCAGCAAGGGGTATGGCAAGAAAGGATCCGTGAGGGTGACTTGTTCCCTGACAGGCACCCTAATGGTCACCTGTACCCGTACACATAGCATGTCAGCAGCGGCCTACGGCCTGACCTGAACTTGGTGTGGCATGTGTATCTGCGTGCATGGCACCAGTGAAGTATGTTGCGTCGTATGTCATTCAATCAAGTTGCAAGCAGTACCTACCTGCCAAATAATAAGCTAGAGCCAGGGAGGGTTAATTGTCCAAGGGGACACCTGGATCGACGGCGCAATCAGATAGAAGGGTTGCAAAGATTAGGGATTGCGGTTGGGTATCGGTCAGGCAAACCGCCTCAGGATTAGGATACAAAGTTGATGTCAGGTTAAGGATGGGGACCTCGACCGTAGGATGAGGATTGGGCCCCAGCCACAGGATTGGGACACTCCAACAGGATATGGATTACAAAACCGCCCCTAGGATGGGGATTAGTCCACCACTCTGGGATGATTGGGAATTAGAGGTGGTCCACCACAGAGGATGGCTGACCAGTACCCACCCCCTGGATTAGAGGATAAGGACCTTTCTGCAACACTCCTTTCAGATCATCATCAGCACCGGTACATTGATGCAACTATATGTCAGCCATTACTAACTGATAGCCCCAGAAATTGAAGTATTCACTTGTCCCAGGTGCCGGCGTGCAGATTATTTATTGGGCCATAACGTTATGTCCCTAATCAACTGATATCGTACAACTACTAAACGACAAATTACACTGCGGGGATACGTACTGTTCACTTCCTGGGGCTGCGTCCAAGGCGCCCTGATTTATGCATAATGCGAATGAGTTACTTGTGAATGCAGACAGGCCACAGCGACGGGAGCATTTCCTGTCCGCTCAAATACGCTGTCATGCAAGAACCTATGTTTCCCTTCAAAAGTTAACCAGTTTAGTAGTATAAAAAGGTTTATTTTAAGCGAAATGGGTGACACTGAGCAATCTTGGGCATTGCAAGTTAAATACGGTTCGCAGCAGCTGGAGGTGAACTTGCCAGCCTCAGCAAAAATCCAGGAGCTGCAGGAGCGATTGCAGGAGCTCACCGGTGCCTTCGTACGGAAACAAAAATTGATTCACAAAGGAAAAGTGCGTTGCTGTTCTTTACCCCTACGGAGTGCGTGTGCCGGGCACCGGCTCGACGTCGTGTTCATCGACATCGACCTGTTGGATTCACGCAACGGAATGCACTAACAGATAAAGCAGTGGACACCCTTCCGGAAAACTCTGTATCGGTGATGTTCTCAGTTGTGAAACACATGCCTCGCATTTAGCGCCACAACTCTACGGGGCCCCACCTGGCCGCAGGTGCTGGTATCTAGCCATGACCTGGCAAAGGCGGGCCTTACAAATGGCGCAAAGCTCATGCTACTGCTCAGCGACGCCTCAGTCGTGACGACCCAGGGCCAGCAGGCCCTGCAGCAACAAAAGAAGGCGCGGCAAGAGGAAGCAGCACAGCGCGTGCGGGATCTGTATTCGCAAGCCAAGGGTCTCGGCGGTGCTGCGGCAGCGGCCATCACGGCGGCTGCGGCGGCCGCCCAGGCGGGCCCCACATTTGACTGGCAGGAGCGTAAGCGGAACTGGGGAAAGACAGGCAAGTCTCCTGAGGATCCTGAGGATTAGTAGTCATCCATCCGCAAAGTTCAGGATCAGGAGGTCCTATTGGATTTCAAGCGGCTTAGTACATGGGGTCATGGCTTCCCCGTCACGCCGCGTGATCGACAAGAGAGGCTTGAACACAAAACTACCAGCCATGGATGCACAGGGAAAGGGACCAGTGGTCGCCGCAGGTCCTCACAACTTCTGCAAGCCCAAGGGAAAGCGGAAGAGGGGTGTTGCCCATGGGAAACCTCTCCCCCACAGATGAGGTGGTACATGGTGCTGCGGCGGTTCCTTTTCAGGCCACTGAATCCCCATCGTGATGAGTAACAACTGTCCAAGTCGTCCCATTCCGACCCGCACCCCCGCCCAAAACTTCCGCACCCTCTATCTCCCTTATCTTTCCTCACAGTCACGCACGAATCCCCTCGCCCTCGCCCTCGCCCTCGCCCTCGCCCTCGCCCTCGCCCTCGCCCTCGCCCTCGCCCTCGCCCTCGCCCTCGCCCTCGCCCTCGCCCTCGCCCTCGCCCTCGCCCTCGCCCTCGCCCTCGCCCTCGCCCTCGCCCTCGCCCTCGCCCTCGCCCTCGCCCTCGCCCTCGCCCTCGCCCTCGCCCTCGCCCTCGCCCTCGCCCTCGCCCTCGCCCTCGCCCTCGCCCTCGCCCTCGCCCTCGCCCTCGCCCTCGCCCTCGCCCTCGCCCTCGCCCTCGCCCTCGCCTTCACGCAGACAACAGAACCTATCGTCCATCCCCATCAATTTTCCTTTCTTCGCCAAGGGATTGTTTTCTTTGTACGCCCGCTGTACCACTTCCCAACCAGGAATCATCTCCGTGAGAGATCTGAACCTGATCGCCCTGCCGGATGGCCTCTTCGACTCCGGCTTTGAAACAGCCCGTGTCGCTGACTTGTCGCACAACCGATTAGAACGGCTCTCGGCTTCACTCTCCCTCCTGACCGGCTTGCACACATTGAGGCTGGAGCACAACCAGCTCACCTCAGAGGGGCTGCCCTGGGAGGCATTGGCACAGCTCACTCTCCTCACGGCACTCAGTTTAGATCGCAACAGGCTGGAGAGTGTGTCAGAAGGGGCTATGGGGGGGTTGCGCGGGCTCAAGGTAGGCCGACACTGAAGACACACACACCCGGATGCAGTACCGTGCGGTGCTGTATGCGTGGCTGTATGTTGTGAGGACAGCGGGTGGACGACTGAGGCCGCGCATGAAGGGGCGTATTATTGTATATGTATGTGTAAGTGTGCATATGCGGTAGGGGGCGCAGCACGTGAAGCTGTGCTCGAATGCAGCTCACAGATGCCGATATGCTATCCTTTGTTAAGTGGATACGCGGCCGCTTGGGGTTAGGTTTTGCCTCATGGTCAGCATCATGACCATTACCGCTATCTACACTAAAAATGGCACCATTACAAGCACACGTGAATGCCTGCCACCTAGACCCGCCTCATCATCACTTCGCCTTTCCAACACGATCGCATCGCTCAGTAATATCGTCTCACTACCCATCTGAAACCCGTCAGGTGCTGAGCCTGAGCAACAACTTGCTGTCATCTCTACCTGAGGCAGTTGGCCAGCTGGCGGCCCTGCGTGTGCTAGCAGTGGATGACAACCGGCTGGAGTTGCTGCCGGAAAGCATCGGTGGGCTCTGCCGGGGTGTGGAAGAGCGGCTAGGGGCGTGGAGACGGACCAGCGAGCCGAGAGAATGGGGTTCGTGAAGGAGGACCAATGAATGGATTGGCAGCAATCAAGTATACGGCCGCACATTCGGGGCCGACACGGCGGGTTTGTCTTCGAGTCCATCCTTTGCTCCCACACACCCCTCGCCCCCCTTGCCCTGCTCACCCCCCTCACCCCCCTCGCCCCTTCCTCTCCGCAGGAGGCTGCTCCTCATTGCTTGAGCTCTCCGCAGAGAGGAACCGTATCCGCCTTCTACCGGCCTCCCTGGCGCACCTCACCCATCTGCAAACCGTTCGGCTGGATGGAAATATGTGAGTTTGCGTGTACGTGTGTTAGCCGGGGGCCTTGGAAGCAACCCTCCCATTCCTCGGGTAAATGCGGTCGGGCAGATGTTGTATGAAGCTGTGTTGTATGAAGCATGGCAAAGGAGACTGCATCATGATTCGTATTCGCGATATTGAACTTTCTGTCGCAGACAATAACAGATCTGATTACTGAGCCTTTAAGTGGCCCGGGGGGAAGGGATTTTGATTGCAATTGGGATATGTAGCAACAAGCGATGATGTCAGCAAGACGTTTTGGCCAGATCTTAACTTTGGCACCAAATTAAGGTCTTCGAGATGTCCGTTCATGATGTTGGGTCTGTTTAGTAGTCATCCTGAAAAGGCAACAAGCCGGGTAGGGAGGTGGCAGGCCACAAAGTTGACTTCTTGCATCTTCTCTGCTGCACTGCGGGTTTTCCCCCGGCAGCAAACCCCCCACCCCGCCCACATCGCTAACGTACCCCATTGGTTGGTTCTTTCGGCACCGTTGGCCGAACGGTGCCGAACGCTGTAATGGGGCCTGGCGCGCCCGTTTGGATTCCTCCTTCCTTCCAGGATCACTGCCGTCCCGCCCGCCGTCCTCCTCGACTGCGCCAGCCTGGCCACGCTGTCACTTCAGGGAAATCCCATCACCGCAGACCAGCTGCGCTCCACGCCTGGGTTTTCCGAGTACGACGCCCGTCGTGTGGCCCGATGTAACAAACAGCTGGATGGGGGAGTCTTGGCACACGCCAGTCGTACATTTACGGAGGGCGCGGAGGACAGGCAGTGGAGTAGATGGGGCGATGGGGGCCCCGGGGGAGCTGCCGGGGGCCCAGGGGGGACCAAAAGTTGAGTTGGGGTCCATCTTCTGACGTAAATTGGTTTAGTATGATGTGGTCTTTAGGTTATAGGTTGATTAGGTGTGTATCCGTACGTGTGTGTGCGAGGTCGCGACTTAAGTGTAAGTGATAGGTGTGTGCAGTGCTGGGCAGCAGAGAGAGGGCCGGCAGCCGATAGGAAGGAGGCATGGTTATTACTTGTGTCTTGTGGTCTGTTCGTGGCAGTTTGGATCTTGAGGCTGGTGGACGCCATGGAGTGACCTATGGTTAGCGAGCGGGCGGGAGCGATTCAGTTGGTGGACGCGTTTGTTATTAAGGTTTGCTGGTCCTGATTGAACTCAGGAGTGCGAATCCTAAACTAGTCGGCAAATGAGGACGGTATTATTCATATTGTAGTCGAAACGGTGTTTTCCTCTTCTGCAACGTGGTTCTGGAGCCGTCTGCAAGCAAATATGCTCCAATCATTTTTATTGTGATGTGCGCAAATGCTCGGTTTTAAGTTTGTTAATTATAAAACCACAAGCCAAATAATTACAGCAAATTGTCACAAGCGTTTATACATCGGGAACACGTTCTTTAGTCAAAAGACGCGACGAGCCAAAAACGATCGTCTGACACCAGCGATCGGCCTTGTATCGCACAAATGCAAAGCAGGCTCTACGAACCGTTGAATCTTCTTTCCACTAGCCACGTTAGACCCTTATCCTTGCGTGGTCCCAGCTGTCGCGTATCGAGGACACCGTTTCCGCCTGTCACCGGAGTCCAGCACCCTACTAGGCCCAGTGGGGCGGCACGGGGAAACCAGGCAACCAAGCTATCTCCGCATGTGTGCCATAGCAACGCCAACGACGCCGCTGGTGCCACCAGTTCCACGCGGCGTGAGGTCCTTCGGCTGGTGTCCACTGGGGGGCTAATGCTCTCACTGCCAGCTTCGGTGGGCGGTCCGGTGGGTGCCCAGGCACACGCGACGACTGCGACGGCCCCCAACGCAGCCGCCGGTGCAGCAGTGGCATCTGTAGCTGCGCCCGGTTCCGTGGAGCGCGTTGATTTGGCTCCTGGCCTCAACATTAGCCGGGTAGGTCAGGAAAGAAAATAAGACGATTTAAACGAGCCGGTGGATGCGGCCTAGAATGGCAAAGACGTTGCCGCTGGCCCAGCTCCGGGCAGCTCCGGGGCACGGTGGGAAGGGCTGGGAATATGGGGAAGCAAGCATAGGTTTGTGTTATGGGGGGACGGTATTTAACAGCTTAGGGTTTAGAGGCATCCAAGCAGATAGAGCACCTAAGCGGCTGGCTGAGAAGTCTGGGGCGACAGCTTTGCGTGCGCTCCTGCCTCTATTGCGCCCTCAATCCCATACAGAGAGAGAAAGGGCAAATGATTACTCCCCGTCCACCCATGAGCCTCTCCGCTCCCGCGATCGGTTTGGATCTGTAGGTGGTCAAGGGCTGTTGGCAGCTGAGTGGCGGCCACAGGTACGGATGTCGTCACCTTAAGAGAAACCCCGGGGCTCGGGTAAATGCGAGGGGGTTGGGAGGTCCAAGTTAATGGTGGCATTCCTGCGTCACCTTTCCTTATCACATTCCGCATTCTTATCACATCTCTCCCGGCTTTCTCCGCAACTAGCGCTTCAACGTGCACCTGCGGTTTGGTCCTGAGCCTGCACCATTAAGTGCCGGTACCATGGCCTAACCTGCATTCCTAAATGCACCTCACAGGGGCGAACGACAATCGGATCGCACCAGCGGCCAGGCGGCGATTGAGGACTTCGGGAAGTTCACGGCGGCCGGCATCACCACCTTCGATGCGGGTAAGGTCGGTGTGGCGCGGTGCGGATCTAATGTGTTCGGTGGGGTGCTTCAGAGCGCAATTCGGCAGAAACCAATTTCGGAAAGAAAAGGAAGTAAGGGTGAAACATCAGGTGGGCCGGTGTGAAGTTTCCATGAACGCACTCTATCCCTTACATCTGGCGTTGGTTATCCGGAACCCTGCAACAGCTCTGTGACCCAAAGCTGTTACATTATCGGTTGATAGTTGTGAATTGTCGAAGTATTCCCCACCTATGGCCTCCCCTTTCCCCCTCATTGGGCCCCGGAGCACTGCAGCCGACCATTACGGCCCCGCAGAGGTCCTCATTGGTCGCTATCTCGCGGCCAACCCCGACCGCCAACCTCCCAATACACAGGCACGTGGGCTCGGAACACAATGAACCCCGTGTCGGGATCCACATAAGGGGCTGGGTGGGGTATATTGGGGTCTTATGCTGTAGGCAGTAGGCGCCGGGCTTGGAAGACAAAGCCGCGTCGCCGATGGGTGAGGCCTAGGTGGGTGGGTAAACAGCAAGCCGGGGGTCAGGAACCCACCAAGGAGAGGGGGAAAGCAGGGGGACTGCGAAAGGGTAGGGGGAGGGAGAGGGGACGCGGGCGTAAGGATTGGAGCCGCCTACTGCCATGCCGTGGCCTTGCGCTGGGAGCCGCATACACGGCGCCCCCCAACATTCTTCTTTGTAAGCTACTGCTGCCGCTGTTTTCGTGGGGTTTTCGTGGGGTTTTCGTGGCGTCCGCCAGAACCGCAACCACAAGCCTTACCATCAGCACCATCATCGAGGCGCACGTTTTGCCACCGCACTTCCAGGCGCCTACATCTGGCTGCCCCGGTGATGTCTGCGCTCCCTCTTGGGTGCGCTGTGAGGACTACATTGTTCCTCCTCCCGGCAGGTCCTCACCAAGTACTGTGTATTCAGCAGGAGAGATATGGCGGGGATCAACCAGCAAGCGGTCACACAGGTGCGCTGCGCGAAGGCCTGGTGACGGGCATTTAACAAGGGTCCGGCGGTCAGGGGTGACACGTTCTGCGGCATATATTGAAAGGAGTGTTGGGGGTGGCAGTAGCGGTGGGTTAACTGTATAGTGATAAGATGCCCGACACCCGTATTGGGACATATGAGGGCGGGTGATATCGGGCGGGAGCGGACAAGGGGCAGCTCCTCGGGTGCCAGAGGGGGTTGTCAATGTCACCAGTGTGTCCCTCGGCTCCGAACTGATTTTAAACCAACTGGTTTTAAACCTTCCCCCCCCCCCACCCACCCACACACACACCCACACACTGTCTATGACGCCGAAGGCCGTGAATTTGTCGCGAAACCGTCTTGGAGTGGATCGAGTGGATCTGATGCAGTACTACTGGGGCGATTATGATGTGAAGCGGTAAGAAGGCGTGATTTCGTGGAGCAAGTAGGAAGGGAAGTAGTGCCGCCGAGCTCTTATGGGCCTTGTACGGCGTTTAAACGCCGGCCGTAAATGTGATGTGTTGTGGCCGGAAGGACCCGTGGCGCCATCCACCTATAGGTGTGATAGCGAATGAAAGGAATACGGCGTGATATGATCGGCCAATACCGCCGGTATGGCCAATACGGGTTCAATGTGTGATCACCACACATGCGCATGGGCCGGTTTGGCCGCCAGGTCGCCAATTGGGGGGAGGATTTATAAGGTGTGACCTCTGTTTGCGCAGTGGTGGTGGTCACGTGCGCTTTCGATGCGCAGATATGTGGATGGCGCTCTGTATCTTTCGGAGCTGGCTTCTTCGGGCCTTATTGGCCACGTCGGGGTGACCAACTTCGACGTGCCGAGGATGGAAGCCATGACACGGGCGGGGGTGCGCATAGCCTCCAACCAGGTACGCTGTGTGTGTGTGTGTGTGTACATGCGCGTAAGGGGGGATGTAGAGGCTTGGGGGAGAGGAAGAAGATGAGGACTTCGCCCTTATCCGACATCATATTGGCTAAGCTGTCATCGCAGCGGTTGATGCACAATTGCACATCTTCGCAGTTGCTTGACGACGGGTACATAGCCATGCAAGATGTTTTAATTGTCAGCTGTTCTGGGAAACCTAGTATCCATGCTTGATGTCCGACTTTATGTTGCCAACCAGTGCAACGAAGTCCCTCCTTTATGTACTGGCAACCGTCCCAACCCCGACCCCAACCCCCCTCACAACCCCCTGATTGTCGCGCAGCTGCAATATTCACTTTTAGACCGCCGGCCCGAGAATGGCATGGCTCAATTTTGCGCCGCCAATGGTATCGCGATGCTGCCCTACGGGGTGCTTGCAGGCGGCTTCTTGTCAGAAAGATATTTGGGTGTGCCCGCCTCCAAGTGAGTGTATGCGTTCGGCGGGGGCTACGGGCAAATCAGGAAGATCGGGAAGGGGACAAACGGCAGAAAGGACTTTTGCTGAAAGGAAAGGAAGAGCTGGGACGAAAACATTGTAGCGAGATGGCACACGCGGTGCGTTTTGTAAATATGACAGCGAGCAACACCTAAGAGCCACCCCTGCAAAGTTATGTTTTGCCCTTTTGAGAAAGCAGTGTAATGAAGGAGTGAGCCTGGTGCTGCCGGGACCACCGCCTTTCCTTCGTTTGATGCCACAAGTCAGCGTCGAAGATCCCAAATGCGGCCAGGAAGAGCGGAGAATGTACTTTTCTCAAGAGAGCAATACTGTCACCAGCGTTGTGGTTTCAAAGCCCGCGAATCCGTGCCCCTCTGGCACGTTGCTCGTCTTTTTATTGCGGCCCCCTCAGGGTCAATGTGGACACGTACAGCAAGGGCAAGTACGCCGGGGTAATCACTGCGGTGGGCGGCTGGGAGTGGTTTCAGAGCCTGTTGCAGGTAGGGCTGGGGAAGGAAGGATGGAAGAGGAGGACGGAGGAAGGAAGGACAGGAGAGAGGGAGGGCTTCGACGCAGCTTTTTTCTACCTCCTTGGTTTGTGCCGTACAGGACACCTTCATCGTACCCCGCTTAGGCTCAGCTTCCGACTGTAACCTGACCCTCACACCCGATGCCCGCATGTTGCGCTTCCTGCCGCTCCCTCTGGATGCACCACCCAACTGCCGCCTCATTTCCCTGCTTACCTTTTCATTGCTCGTTCTCCCCCTGGCCCCATACCTGGACCCCGCACTCACACCGGGTCACACCCGTCTGGATCTGACATCTGCCCCAACATCCCTTTCCATTGTCCGGAGGCCCTGGAGGGTGTGGCTAGTAAGCACGGCACCTCCATTTCCAATGTGGCGACACGCTGGGTGCTGGACCGGCCGGGAGTGGCGGGGGTCATTCTGGGGGCACGGAATGCCGATCACGTGCAGGTGCGAGGACCCAACTTGGCGAGTATTCGCACCGGCAGCAAAGGCGAAAGGTTGATGCGCACCTCGGCGACAATCTCTCAACAGGAAGGGGGGAGAAGGGGTCGGCGGGGAGGCGGGGCAGATAATGCGGAAGTCGGAAGCCGTGACACTGTGGCGGCAACACACAGCACCTGGGAAGAGGACCTTCTCTCCAAACATGTGGCCGAGGGTTTAGGCTGGCATATATCCGCATTAAGCGCACAGGGCGCTTAAGCCCTCTTTTGTACACAAGAGCGCAGTCGCTTGCCTTACTTATTGAACAAATGCGACAGTCTGCCAGCCAGCCACCATGTCCTCCTTCCCAATGCCTCCAGCCACCGCCCGCAATCCCGCATTAGACGTTATCGGCACTGCCTCCTTCATTGCGTCCCGACACCTCCCATGTCCACCCGGTATGAGAGCCCTGTGCGTCATGGTTGCCATAACAGGACCACGTGCGGCTGTTCAGCTTCCGACTGGACGAGCAGGATCTGGCGGTCATCCAGGAGGTCTTGGACCGCGGCCGGCGCCCAACAAGTGACTGCTACACCTGGGAGAGGGGCGGCGAGTGGTAAACCAGATCGCTTACTGCGATGGGGTGGCCTGCTAACGCCACCGGCTCCGTTATAGAAAGCTGTACAACCCGTATACGTACGGGACCGCATGATTGTGTGGGAGTTTTGATGTGTGGGTAGAGGCATGTAGGATGCAGCTCAGCGTCTGCATGGCAGAAGGGTGCTGCTGAGGGAGGGGCCAGCCTGCTCTGAGCAGCAAGGGCTATGGGAGGATGTGAGCTGTGCTAGTAGCAGCTAACACAAGGAACAGGCGCCAGCAGTGCTGTGATGGGGCGGCGTTGCTGTGCAGCAGCCCTCGGTAGAGGGAGCCGGATGGGAGCTGGCCGGCCCAAATCGTGTGAAAGGTCGAAGCGGAGTAGCCTCTGCGCTCATTCGCTTTGCCTGTGACGTTGGAAAATGGATTTCATGTTGCATAATATGTCCTCCCGCCACGCAGCTCAACGAGAACATTACGGCACTGAGCGATGAGGAGCGATGACACCAACCTGTACGTGCAAACGACCTACCAGTGATATGCCTCAGGCCCTGTGATAACTATAATGCATGTAGTGTGATGAATGAAGTAGAAACGGTTGAAGAATAGCAACTTAGCGGAGAAGTCTTGAACGATGCGATGGGGCACACTCGCAGCTCGGCCTAGCTCAGAAAGTCCAGACCGTTCCAGAAGCGCAACCAATCTAATCGCCCTAGGAAGCTTGTCCTTGGGTTGGCATGCAACATTTATGAGCTGGCATGCACGTGAAGGGCCAGCCTCTCATAGTGACACCCGCAGCCGTGCAAACAAGGTTGAAACGCAGGGAATCGCCGGTCCTCGCCAGCTGGTACGCGAGGACAGGCCGCACCCACTAGTTCCAGCTATGCTGCAGCCTTGTATAATAATTGCACTAGAGACTTGCTAGAAGTGGTCTCACATGAAGACGCATTGTACATGCTAACCTACTGAGGACAGTATATGTCGCAAATTCTGTCGACGTCACAACTTCCGTCAGTTTTGTCAAAACCGTCTCAGTTTATGCAAGTAATGTAGAGATTTTCATCAATCCATTGAAAACTTATTTATAAGGCATAGCAGCAGCCGACGGCTTTGCGTGACCACGAAGACAATCCCGCAACAGCGATAAAACGTAATTATAGTTAATTAAAAATCCTGAATAATCTTTGAGATGATATTTCAATGTATTTCTTTGATTATGCGTTATGATTAACGCCGTTCATCCTAAGCAATAAAGAACCAACGATCTCGACGGGAAACCGTTCGATACATTCAGAAGTTGCATTCTACGTGTGTCTATAAATGACCGTTTCCTTCGAAACCTCACTGTGCAGACGTGAGCCTTCGATTCGAATCGGTTCTAAAATCCTCCAACATCTACTACGGCAAAGCGCGAACCACCAACAAATTACGCAGTTCGATGACATATTACATTACTTATCGATGTCAAATCTCCAGAAAATGTATTTTCCATTGTCTTGCATGATGACCTACAGGAATATATTTCTGGTGCACCTCCAAAAGCGTAACGCGCACGTAGAGCAATAGTCGGTGATTGTTGTCTGCTACAAGCGCCATCTAAATTCCAACTGGACCATCGGTTTCAGACAAATAAACTGCATGCAAAGCTTCAAGAATATGTGCTGAAATCACCGTTTCTTAACCGTGCATGTCATGGGCAACGAGGTGTGACGTGCGTGCATGCTGTCGATATGTACGTCTCAGGTACCATGCCGCCACATGCAGAGCTGGAAGCGAACAAAAGAAAATAAAGGAATAAAATTTACAAGAGCCGATTGACGTTCAGTTACGATAGCAGCTGCGTAGCCAGTATTCAATCGTTTGGTCGTATGAACGACCTTGTACGTACGGAAGGATGTCAACGGATGCACGCATGCTGACCAGCAGTTTCAGCCGTGCAATTCCTCTTAAATCATGGCGTTTGTTGCATTAGTTTGCACCAAGCAGGCGTGGAGCATGAGTTGCTAATGCAACATCGTCCCATCCCCAAACACAAGTCGCAAATTAAAACGCGCGAATGTGCGCAATCCCATAAAGCGACGACAGTCACTCCAATATGCACCATATCCACAAGATCTAATCTTACCCCGCACTGCAACGCACGCCATTTCACTTGTCCATCTCATGTTCCTCGCCACCGTACTCCCTCTCTTCTACACGCCCAGCCCCGCCTCCGTAATCCTCAGGCCTAGGACCATCCTCCCGATGTGCCACCCCGTCTTCCACGTCCCCTTGGCCTGGCCCGCCCTTAGCCGGCGCCAGCTGCTTGGATCGACGTGCGTTCAGTACCTCTCGGAGATCGACCTCCAGCTTGCCCCCATCGCCTCCTCCTCCCCCTCCTCTTCGGCCGCCTCGCCTCCCGCGCCTGCCACCACCGCCGCTGCCGCCAGCTCCGCTGACGTCCCGAGGGCGCACTGCCTTCACCTCCACCGCTGCCGAACCGGGATCCTCATCCTCTAACTCAGTGTAATCCAGCACATGCCCCTTGGCCGGAAGCACGGCGCTGCCCACCTGCAGCAGACTCGTACCACCGTAGGGCTGAAGCGCAGGGCGCATTTCCTTCATCGCAAGCCGCTGGCCGCCCCGAACGCCGCGCGGGCGCTTCATGGGCACATCGCCGCCATCCTCACCTGCCTGCAATATGCCATGGCGGATGGGATCGTTGCGTGAGACAGCGGCGGGGGGTGAGGGCTGCCATACACCAGAAATATGAACAATGTGATGCCCCAGAATGCTGCTACGCGACCAGAGGGCGGGCATGTGCCCGCATCACTGCCCACGATACGACCACACCGGGAGGAGCGCTGCCGCCATCACACACACAGACTCCTTCACGTACGTCCTCTGCTTACCGCTGTTGAGCCCGGGCCGCCGTCATCCACCTCCATGTCCGCGGGGGCATCGCCTTCCATCGCCTGCCGGTGTGGCCGTTTTCCGTGCCTGTGGTGCTGGCCCCTGCCGCCACCGGCCCTCCCAGCTCGGCCCCCACCGCCGCCGCCAGCTGACTTCCATAGCTCACGCGTCCGCTTGGGCTGTGTCATGTCCCGAGTATCCACCACAGTTGCCATCCGAAATACTAAGGACACCGGCGTGCCGTCCTTGACGAAGTCCTGGCCCTGGAGAGCATAAACATGAAATCTGCACATGTTATATTTGCAGCACACCCAAATCCCTAGGCGCCGCTAGAGTCAGGGGTTCCGGGTCAGCTCGGGGTGACTTCGTGAACTATTGCCCTCAGGACATATGCCCGCGTACTCTCATGGAAACGAGTTTGACTCACCTTGTGCCAAAGGTACGGCAGATTTGCCACGTCAGCGAGATTGTCTGACACAGGAACTTCTGGCTGATACTGCACGGCAGCTGGTGCAGCAGCAGCCGAATCAGCGAAGGCATTACCCGTGCTGTGGTCATCCAGCCGCTGCTGTTCTGCCTGCCCATGTTGCTGCAGTGGCCGCGCCACCACTTCTGGCGGCAGCGGGGTGCCCTTGCCCATTATGGCCCGTTTGGCGCTACTGGAGTCATTAAAGAGCACATTACCTGCGGGTGGGCCAGCGTGAGAATACAAACGGTTGGTTGCCAACCCCCTCCTTTTGGACAGGCTTTGCTACCTTGCCCATTCGCGTATGAGCACACCCAATTTCATGGCAAGTATTCATTCATTGAACACTCGGACATTCAAGCCGTAGTCCGCTTACAAGACGAGTCGTCCAGCCATTCCACGAAGACGGGTCCGTAATCTGAGAAGTATGAAAGCACTTCCTTCGTGCTCATCACGTCTACGCCGTACAAATAGATGGCGTTGGACCGCCTCTCAACGTCTTTGCCCACCTCCCGGCGCTGCTCATACAAGTCTGCGGTGGCATAGGACAGCGAAGCGAGGGATATTATTGTGGCTGCCAATGTGCTTTGTCATGCAATTCGGAGTAATCTCATTATTTGAATGGACGAACATATCGGAGAGCAAAGGCGAGGGGAATACCAGATTGGAGCTCTCGCATCCGGCGCTACTAGTGCGGGCCATGAGAAGCTTCGGAGGCCACGAGGCTTTTACCGCGTGCCACTCGATGACCCGGCTCCGCTGACTGGACTCTTCCCCCGTTTCCAGCCCCCGTCCACATAGCCTCCCTCTCCCTTCACGGCTTCAATCCCGGGCCCTTACCCCCCGCATACCCCGGCACTGCACGCGTCGGCCCACCCATGTCCATCAGGACAGCATCTGTTGGCTGGTAAGGTACTCCAAACTTCACTGCCCGCCGTGCGCGCGCGGCTAGATCTTCATCTGGCTTGTAAGCGTCCACGGAAGGCCCCAGGGGACCCTCCAGCTGGAAGCGAGCAGCCCGAGCAGCACGCTTCTCCCGCTCCTCCTGCGCAATGCACGGTAGGCGCGGAGAGTAGGTCATCAGGATCCTGTAAGTAGGACGCCATATAATCCGCTGCGCTGCTACCTACGGCTTCGAGGCTCCAAACAGCACCAAGTTTGCATGCCGAGCATATACTGCACAGACATTGATGTCATTGACTGACTTTTTATTGTCGCCGCCAGACGCCAGATAATCAGCAGCAACTTCTTGGTATCACGCTATACGTCTGATCATGCTCGACCGTATGTGCATATCTGGCATAAAGATACGTTTCGAAATGGACCCCAGCAGTTGGATTCCTGCGCCTTTAAGATCGGCACCTCAAGGCTGTTATACCAGGCTGCGTAACCCAAATGGTCTTTCTGCCCCCGACGTGTTACCGTCCTTCAAGGTGCCGGCTCAGCTCATCCTAACATGCCGCAGCGCTAGGCCCACCGGTGAAAACACGTCCAGATCGCCCGTTCTAAAGTCATGGCTCGCCCGCAGCCGTTGTTTGCGCGCCTCCATGATTAGCCCAAAGTCCTTCCGCACGCGACCAGGGTCCACATAGGTGGTGCCAAAACGCTCCGCCCTGAAGGATGGGGGAGGTGCTGCATGAAGAACGACAGACACATAGCCGTGGTGCACGATGATGTGCTTGGAATGAAATGAAGCCGTCGTATCGTGGCCATGCGCCATGTGGAGGGATTCCAAGGAGGTGTGACATATATGGATAGAGAGATCTGCCGATAGAAGAAAGAGAAAGAGAGGGTCCTCAACAGTACTCGTGCAGAAAAGCTGTGAGGTTGGTCTGTAGGCCTTCGGCTAATGCATGAAATCGCGCCGTGGCAACTCGTGGCTATGCACATGGAGGATGAGCTGTGAAAACACGTGTGCAGCATGCGTGAGAAAATTTCCGTCTGTAAAACCATAACGTGATTTTCGACGCATGCGGCAGCTGCAAATCAAGATATGAAGTTTCCTTCTTGCAGAACACCGGCAGGCATTTCCATGACACCAATTTCCTGCAGTCATGAATGCATGCGTACTCACCTCTGTCTATGCTTTATGCGTTCCTCATCAAGAGCAGATTGTACCCTGTCTGGTTCGTCCTGCTGCAGGCTAAAGATGATGGGCGCATGCTGTTCGCCGCCTCCAGGAAACATTACATCTTGCGCCATCTCTATTGCTTAAATCTAACCTTAGAAACAATCATGTAAGATTTCATAAGTTCCCCAAATCCTAGTCAACTGAGGGTCAGCGATGCCCTTATTTGACAAGGTTCTCGAGCGTCGTGCACATCCTATAAATAGAGAATACAAACATGGATATGACGCACGTAAAATGCAGTGCCCATGCCATATTTAGGCCCAACGGGTTTGCAGCAAATCGTCAAATCCACCTTTCCTACAACACAGTACAACGAGTATTTTGCAAGTCATTTCGTAATACGACCAACTACACTATCACCTAGAATACTCCTTTGAAGTAAATGACTTAACTATTGATTTATTTCACAATAAGCTGCCGAAGATGGCGGCTCCTTTATCCTCCGACCGCGGCACTAACCAGAAAACGCCCGTGACAATTATAACCGGCTTTTTAGGCGCTGGCAAGACCACCCTATTGAACTATATTCTAAAGGAGAAGGGTAGCCGCAGCATTGCGGTGATTGAGGTCGGTCTGGTCGTGGTCTTGCCGTCTAGGTTCTCCAACGCCCTTTCGACCGCCTACCTAAGTCTGGCGTCCTCCTCTTTGTTCATCTTCATTGCAGAATGAGTTTGGCGAGGTTAATATTGACACGGAATTGGGTGGGTTTCGCTTCAGGCATGGTTCAAAGCTGGTTTATCAGCCCTGGCAAGCTCAGACTGTTGATTGCTTATCCCCGCAGTTGCGGACAACCTGTTAGCAAAGGAGGACCTAGTTTCCCTGGAGAATGGCTGTGTGTGCTGTTCGTTGCGGAAGGACATCGTCAAGGCGTTTGCCGAAATTGAGCGGCGGAGCAGGCAGCAAGCGAAGCGCGTCGATGCAATTGTGCTAGAGACCACTGGTCTCGCTGACCCTGCACCTGTGGCTTTCACTTTCTTCGCGAATCCGTGGTTGGCGTCGCGATATCGGCTGGACAGTATCATGTGAGTAATGTGGACCTTAGTCGTAGTTTTGGATGTTTGCTTAAGCATTTTGTTACTTCAACTGTATTTTGCTCGCAGATGCGTCGTGGATGCCCGGTATTTGATGCAGGTGCGCTCGGTGTTGGTTTTGATACGCCTGTTGTAGCATTCCAGGTCGTTAAATGGGCGCTGAACTCTTTCCCGCTGTTTTGCAGCATCTGGAAGATGGACAGCATTCAGATGGAACTGTGAACGAGGCAGTGCAGCAGATCGCATTTGCAGACCTAATCCTGTTGAACAAGGTAGATTTGGTTAAGAGCGAGGCGGCCAAGAAGCAAGTCCTGAGCGCCATCAAAAGCCTCAACAATTCAGCTCGTATTATTGAATGCCAGCTGAACCAGGAGACTGAGCGTCCTCCTATGGACCTTCTGCTCTTCAATAACCTTTTCTCTGTAAACCGCGTATTGGAGGTGAGCATTAGTCGGTAATATTTTTCACGCTTAAATTTGATGTTTGAAGTGTTTGTGATGGAATAAGTAATTCTTTTTTCCTCCATAAACGGTCCCTTCCCTCCCTTTCGTGGTGACCGTTGATTTGACAGCAAATTGACCCCCAGTTTCTGGACTCCGATTCCGACTCGGATTCGGGCGAGGACGGGGGACCTGCTTCTCCACGCGAAGCGGAACGAAGGTGGCAGCAAGGGGGCAACCTGGACCCTGGGCAAGCGAACCGCAATGCCTCCGCCGGCCCAGCAGCAGCCAACGGAGGTCTTGCTAGTAAAAGTGGCTCGTCCGGTTTGGATGCAGATGAACAGGCCGCGGCCGAACCTACAGCAGCAGCAATGCCTGGATCGCATCCTAGCGAGGCGTATGCCTCGCAGGAAGCAGTTGTGCGCAGCAGCGGCCAGACAGGACCCAGCTCCGGCAAGGCCGTAAGCGCTGCTGCAAGCCTATTGCGGAAGTACGGGGTACACAGGCCTCATCTTTCGGGGCATAAGCATGGCCGAGAGGATCACGAATGCGAAGACAACTGCGAGGAGTGCCATATCGTGGATGGAATGCCTATTAAGGTATTTTTGTACTGCTAGCGAGCACAGCTGGGTGCAGCACTACGCGTACTTCGAGGTGTCAAAATGGGTGGCAGTCCCCATCTGTGTTCGTATTCGTCAAAGTGTATGTACGTACCATGACCGTTGGCTCAATTCTTCTGGCGAATGTTTGTGTGCGGCCGTGGGTGTCATATCTGGGGTTGGGAGCAAGTGGTGGTGGTGTACCATGACCATGGATGGTTTCGTGCTACGAGTTGATGAGAAGTAAGGTTTCATCTGAAACCTTCGTATTGTACTTTCATTCATCTAGTCGAGTGCACCCTGCACGAAGACGGTCAAGTTAAGGCTCCTCTAATGCAATTGGCGTGCAGGGCGACCGCAACCCTAAGCGGCGAGCAAAGCGGCTTCATGACTTGTCCGACGTAAGTTCGGTGGGCATCATGGCTCGCGGCCAGCTGGACGAGTACCGCTTCAACATGTACATGAGGGACTTGCTGTCAGAAAAAGCAAAGGACATTTTCCGGTGCAAGGGCGTGCTAAGCGTGCACGTAAGTCGGTGTTGGGCAAAATTGGGATGTAGGTTTAACTTGGCAAGGCCTCATAAGAGGGCCATTTGTGTTCAGTTAGAAGAACAATTTAGAATATACAGTAAGAAAGTTGTCCCGTGCTTGGGAGATTCGGAAGAGAAAGCGCCGAGGGAACTCCCATGGGATGATGCTCACGGAGCTGGTATAAAGGTGAAATTCGCTTGGGCTATGGGCTGGTGCGTCACCGTTGCAAGCTCGTCCTGTCTAGGTGTGTAAATGGATGAGGTTACCCGGTGGTTGGGTGCGTCTGCAGGGTTACGGTAATACTAAGTTTGTATTTCAAGGAGTGCACGAAACGATCTGCTATGGCCCGGCTGAGCAGCCCTGGAAGCCCGACGAGCAGCGCATCAACCAGGTGGTGTTTATCGGTCGGGGACTCGACCGGAAGGTGAGTGAACGGAGAAGACGCCAGTCGTCGTAGCCTGCCGCGCATGTACCTTTGGACCGACAGTAGGAGCTGATTTAGGACTGGGGCGAAGTAAGACACACCAAAGAGCCTTCAGCGATTCCAGCACTTGCAAAGTCTGTGACGCAAAATGCATCTGTCGCTCCCGTGACTGTTTCATGGTGTATGGAGAGGCACAAGATGGTCGTGCCCTTACATAGTTTCCACTGAATTGTTCACCTTTGTCTTTGCAGGCCCTGATCGAGGGCTTCCGCACGTGCGTGTGGGTGCCGCTGCCGGATGGCTGGGACGAGTTCCGGGACGAGAAGACAAAGCAGCCGTTCTATGTTAACCGTCGTACTGGCGAAAAGACCTGGGCGCGGCCGGAAATTGCGTGCGCACGCGTGGTGGCCACGCAAGGTGCGACACAGCAGCCGTCACAGCTGTTGCCCAAGCGACAGCCGTCGCAGATACTATTGCAGACATTGCAGCCATCTGGATCGGTGCCGCTGCCGCCTCTGGCATCGAGGGATAATCATTCTGCCTAGCAGGCGGTTGATACCGTGGCTGCAGCAGCGGGCCAGCCCGCAGGTGATAGCCAAAACCCAATTAAGTTCGCCGCCCAAGTGCATTTCTCCTCTTGTTGTTTGCATGCTTGGCAGTCGGCGAGGGTGGTGAGATAATAAGAGGTGCTTGCTGTATTCAAGTAAACTGGTGCATCGTATTTCAATGCGTTTCGGACGGCGTCTTTTGTGTGCTTGCCTCGCTAGACTTGACACGGGCTGTGGGTCACTTTGTGTGCTGAGTGGGTCTATTGGATGGCCTCATATTGCGCGTGGCCGATGGAGTGGTTGCCCTTTGTAGGCTGTTCGTGCTTATGCTTTGGTTTGCTTCTGGCTTTTGGAAAGACTGCAGGCGGCCAGGAATTGGCGCCGGAAACTTGAGTGCGGGATTTTGTCCGCCGCATGGTGGTGATGGTGAATTGTCAAAAAACACTCACCCTGTTTCCTCACCGCAATTGTGTGTTATGGTACGTGGCAAAGATGCTGCTAATGGCGGGTTTGCGCGTTTCTTGACTGCATCGTCATCATCTCAGTGTATTGCGTGGTGTGGCTAGCTGCGCTTGCACTTCGCGACACTTTTTGTTGGAATGGCTTTTCCTAAGCGGCGGTGCGGATGATACCCTCACATGTTTGGCAGTTGGACGTTTGACTGTGTGGATGCGCTATCGTCATTGTTGAGCGCGTCCCTCCAGTGTGCGTGTGGTTGTTTCTGGTTTCAGAATTGAGCACTTCCTATGACCGCACGTTCCTGGTGATGTGCTCTTGACACGTCTTGCGGCGGGGCAGGGGACATCCCGGTGGGGACCAGGGCGCGCGCAACTGAGCAGCTGTTGTTGACGGGTCTCTTCCCCATGGGGTTCATGCTTAAGTGGGTGGGTGTTACTGGTGTCGCGTGTTAGATGTATAAGGATGCTCTGCAGGTCCACCTGCAAAGAAGAACTTGTGGCAGGGTGCCAGCGCATCTTATTGGACGGGCACATCACCAGGCGGCGTATGTAAATGCACTTATTGTAATGCGCTATGTGTTCGGAATGGGTCGTGCAAATTGGATACCCGTTGGATATCCGTTTGCTGTTGAGAAGGATGTGCTAACAATTGAGATGCCGAAGATCACTGACTGGGGATTGGTTGCTATTATGAGGACGCCGGTGCGTGGCTAGTTTTGTGTATGTGGCGTACGCATTAAGCAGTTATGGACGGGAGGACATGCACTACAAAGCATGTTAGCTACAAGACAATGAAGACAAAACGGTTCCCCGTTAGGTGGAACATAGCTTTGAGGAGTATAGGAGTCGGGCATGTGTATAGACAGATTATGTCACATGCAGCCTAGCCTCTTCAACAGCCGATTTCATCGACGTGATTGTCACTACCGAAATAAAAGAAGCAGCCGCAGTGCACAAAGTGGATGGGCGAAAACAGGTCCATGCCATTCGCTCGGATGTTTCTCGGCCCCGATATCACCCTGGCCTCCAAACCATCAATGGTCTAGACCAAGAGACGTAAGGTCAGCAAAACAAAGCCGGACTTAACAAGATACGCACAAACCTGCAGCCCAGCCGTACTGTCCACTAAGTACAACGTTTCCGCGTGACAAATTTTACTACAGCCAAGTTATAGTTTCGTCCATAGGAACTATCTACCTGGCCGCTATTTAAAACACCTCAGCACGGACGTTTGGGTCCACGCTCGGCACAGACCCTTGGTACGCCCGATCCTTGGAAGCGAGGTGTCACTCCCTTTTCAATGTTCATTATTACGAAAATTGAGGATCAAATTCGAGTATTGCCACAAGACCTTACAAAAACTCCAGTTGACGCCGTCACAGCTGTCATTGAGCAGCGCTTTGTCGATAAAGTCATTCCAAACTTAGGGCTTGTGGTAACTATCTACGACGTACTCCATATTGAAGGTGGATTTGTGTATCCCAACGACGGGGCAGCATTCTTTAAGGTTCAGTTCCGCGTAGTTGTCTTCCGTCCTTTTATCGGCGAGATACTTGTTGGAAAACTAAAATCGTGTTCACGGTGAGAGCTGATCGCTTTGGCATATGATTATTAGCCTTCCTATCATGGCGTCGGCTGCTTGCTTAGGGAGGGACTTCGGGTATCGCTGGACTTCTTTGAGGACGTGCTAATTCCGGAGCACGCACTCCAAGATCCGTCTTTCTACGATGAGTCTGAGAGGCTCTGGGTTTGGAAGTTTGATGGCAACGACATGTACATGGACCTGAAGGAGATCATACGGTTCCGTGTTCAGAGCATCAAGTTCAGCGCGCCGCCCACGCCACTGCAGTTGGAGAATGCTACAGGTAGGTTTGTCTCATGGCACATCACTTTTGCCTTAAGAATACTTCGTACGGCATCTAATTGGGTTGGCCCTTGCCTACACACAGGGGACGACAAGCTCCTCGGCACTGCGGCCAAGCCTTTTTCACCCATGGTTATCATGGGTGACATCAATGGTGACGGCCTCGGCCTTACAACATGGTGGTCAGGCTGAGTTATGCTGAACCCTCTTACGTTATTACGGCTCAAAGGTCTCGTGAAACGGGACTTCGTTCCGGCACATTTCATGTCATAGGGTAATGCGACCGCACATATTTTTACGCATATGTAATACCAGGATGTAGTACTTCACACTTTTCATCACAGATGGAATTAGTTATGGAAGGTGGGAAGGTCGTTTGTGCGCATTGGTGCACTGCTATCATTGATACGGAACCAACCCCGCGAACCATATCCGGAGGATGCTATGACAACATCCTCTCACGGGGAACATCTAAAGTACCCTCATGCACTTGTGCCACTCGCAAGTGCTGCTGGTTGCTCATACGGGGTTGCTCACTCCAAATGTAATTCGGATCGTAGCAGTGCGCCAATTTCCTGCTCAAGCTGTTGAACCAGATCTCTCCCATCACGGTTGTAGATCCAGCGGCCGTCCACATAATCAAAGCGGTATGGCCCACTGCAGTTACGCAGTGGGACACCGTGCACAGCGTCAGTGATGGCATTCAAACGGAACCAAAATACCCACCTGCCTGCATTGAGCCTTCTGAAGGAATTAGACAACTGGTGAACTCGAATTGATTAGGTGAACCCAGCTTGTTATAAGTGCCGCCCTGCTTTTGATTATCTCGGCTTTCTTACAGGCCATGGTTCAGACCAAGCATTCATGACATGATAAAAATGGTAGGGGGGGATACACGGGTCTAATCGCAGCTCAGCGGGGCTGACGGAGAGGCAGGGCATGATGAGCCCAGTGGTCCTCACCTCACGGGCGATGACAGCCAAATCTGGCGGTTAGGTGTTTGCTTGTTGATGACGAATGTCCCATGCCTGCCCAACTTGACCGTTAGGACGCCTTGCTGCAGAGGGTAACGAACACCACTGGAGGTCTCAACGGGCAAGTATTCTTACCCACACCAGCGGGCAAGCATTCCTACCGAGTATTCGATGTCACCATCCGGTACTTCCTGATCTTCGACAAACACCTGCGCACTCGCAATTTGCAGTTCAAAAGCTACTAGATTCGTCTTTACGAACGGACACCGAGCACGCATACCTCCAGCTTTTCTGCCATCATATCCAAAGTCTTATCTGCGACGTGGTGATAGTCCGCTTCACCCATTGTTGAGGTCCTTCGTGCGACAGGTGTTGGCGTCAGGGGTTGAGAGGAATATGGGCCCAACCCGTCTACACCCTTGTCCAGCACAGTAGCAACAATGGTACTTACAGGACGCGCAACTCCTCGCTGAAACTGCGCACTACAACCCGATTGTGGTTTGTTGGCATCGTCTGCATCCTCCAGGGAAGGGCGTATGAACGGATTGCTGCAGGAAGGGGAGGTGGTCGTGGGAGCACGTCGTGGGAGCACGTACCATAGGCAGCCCCCATCCAGCACGCATACAGTCGCTCTTGTTCATGAACTGCAAGCATGCTGGTAGTAAGCGGTACGCCGTGTGTGCACGGCTGCGAAGGACAGCAGCCATGTTGTCGTGCGCTTGATATAGAGGCCAAGGGGATTCAGATGTGTAGATTTTAAACTAGAGCGGAACTACAAGAGATAGGAATAGTAGTGTGTATTATTAGCCATTTTGCCATAGTGCTTTTTCGATTTCGGAGTTCATCGCTTAGTTGATGTTCCAAATTGTGCGGGAGATATTACAATTATATTACACATAGGTATACATGTTTATTTATTTACATACAGACAAGTTCCGTGTACTTATTGGGCAGCTGGGAACCTTCCGAGCTTCTAGTAATTCTAGTCCCCGTACAGGTGTGGGGACATTCAGGATTGAGTGCGGTACGGGAATTGGTGGTGGCTTCGCGAGAGAACCACGCAGTTAGGAGGAAAACGTTGCAGTTGCTGCCGCTCATACTTGCGTGGTGTGGGAGTACGTACCCACTTCTTTTGCACGACAATGTGGTAAGGGCCGCAGCAGCAGGCATCGATCCAGACAAACGCCTGTGCCTGGATGTTTTATATGTGTGCTCCCTCCTGTTCTCTTAAACCTCTGCAGCACCTGCCGTCGGATCAACGAATTAGGAGCCATATCCCCGCTTACCTGCACAGTCCAGATACAGTTTACGAACATGAGGGTGTCAGCACGTACTAAAGGAGTTGCAAGATCAGCGGACACGGTAGCGGAAGCCCACGGGCAGTGCACAGTAAACAGGGATATCGACAGCACCTGTTCTGACCTACATCTTCGTTCTGACAACCTATATCGGGACGAACATCTGCATCCTTCTGTGTATCGCTCATGTGCACGTTACGCTGCTCTGCACGTACAGCTAGGGACTATAGGTTGCGAGATTACATCGGCGGTACAGTAGGTACTTCCAAAACATCGTGACCATCGCTCCTACATCGTTAAGGAACATGCAAAAAGCCGTTCACATTACGTTGTGGACGGGGTAAACGCTGCTCCTTCAGTCACATGACGAAATCCTTGCCCTTAAGTACGGGTACGAGTACGGGTTGAACATTGTGGAACGGCTATTGTGAGGTGCGCGGTACATCATCGTATACCATGGATGCATACGCCAACCCCTTCAAACGCAACTTCTCAACATCTTATCTCTCCGTGCCATTAAGTCAAAACGGACAAGCATGCATCATGTAGAACATAAGGACGGCGTCTCATTGAAGATACGAAAACGTATTCCGGACTTGATTGAACTCAGGGGTTTTCATTCTTAAGAGACATGTGTCGTACATGCGGCACGACTGCCTGAGGATGTTGAATAGTCCCACTGACGCCAAGATCGCTGCACTCAATGCGGCGCCTGAATTTGAACTGTGTCCTGGCAAAACCTACGTAATCCAAAGTGAATACCTTTTCCGCCATCCGAAATTATCAATGCGGCTAGGCTCGCGTTCGTGAGGACGATGACCCAATAAACATCCTGCAATAAGCGCCCGATATATAACTAGTAGGACAATGTTTTGTGCATCACGGCCTCAATAGCAGCACATCCAGCACAGGAGAGGCCAAATCGAGCACGATGCTTTTGAAGATGACTGGAAGGTTATCCTGACCATGGTGTGAACGGGCACACACAATGCTGGCACACAGAGGACCTACGGGCCCCTGCGACTTCACAGCTTCTCAGGGCGGCCCTATGCTTACAAATACCCCTGGGTGGTCACCCCGGCCGCGGTACGCCTGCATACGTAACTTACGGATCATTTCGCCCCGAGACCAAACGAACTCAGTGCCATTCGAGTCCGCTTAACGAATGGCTGGAGGTGGGCACGAACACCACCACTGCATCCACATCCATCAGGAAACCCGCCACGTGGAATGGCACATTCCTTCCAAATAGGTGAACTGTGTGAAAGCACCGGAAAAGTACAACCTCCATCTTTTTCCCAACCCCTCACACCACCCGCATACCGCCTCCGTGCTTCCTCAGCCAGAGGGGTCCTAACAATGGAAGATAAGACCCCTGCAGGTCCATTTCTTAGGCACGTCCTTTGGACAGCAGAATCTCTAAACACACACCGTGTGGCACAAAACACAATCTTACATCCCGCAAGGGTGCTCACCGGAGAATTCCTTTTATAGTGTCTGACGCCCGGCAGAATGGGTGACTCGAGATATCAAGATGGTGTCGCTTCTCTTTCACAGCTGTTTAAGAAAATGTAAAATAGCACTTGTGCCGCAGGGAAGGCCGCTACACCACACAGGCACCCACGTAAAGCCCGGGATGATTGCATACCCCGACACAGACCCCCGGGATTACCCAATCACCCCAGCTACCCTCCTTCCCAACGGTCTTCCCCTTCGCGTTCAGTACGTGCAGGTTGCTCCCCGCGGCTGCCCGGCGCAGAGGCCCCCCATCAGGGATGCAACCTACCGAACGGAGGGTGCGGCTCCGTCCGCCGTTACAGACACCATCGGAGCCAATGGTGCCGATGCCGATGCCCCCACCATCGCCGCAACGGAGGCGCCAATGTCGGCATTCGCCAGGGGCGACCCAGTGACTAACGGCAAGCTCTCCGGTGACAAGTGATGCCTGGGGTTACGGATCAGGGCTTCGAACCGCACTGCCGACATGGTAAGTACCTTTTTGAAGCTGCAAAGCTCGGGATCATCGAAGGAGCCGCGGTTCACCACCACCTGCGATGGGGCGTTGGAGGGAGGGTTGCATGGCGGCCCGATGGGTAGGCGGGTAGATGCTCGCGGGTTAGATGCGGAGATGGCAGGTGTACCCGTGCGAATCTGCAATTAAGGAGAACATCGGTAGAACGGCGACGGGTGCCGCCTTCATGTGGAAAAGGTGTGCCCGTCGCCTTGAGGACGCTGCTAAATGGTGGTTTAACGACGGGAAGCCGCTGAGTGCCGCTGAGTGCCATGGAAACGGAAGTAGATGGGCATGGGAGAGCTTCACCCAATAGTCACACCCAATACGGGCCCGGGGCTGCAGCCGGTCGCGGAGCCTGTGCGTGCACCCGACGGCATCAAGAACGGGAGGAGGGCCCCGGACACCAATAGGCTGGATGAAGCTCAAGAAGGAGCCCCACAGAGCTTTACCTCCACAGGCCGAGCAGCCCTCCTTCCCACCTTTAGCCTCTCCAGTGCGGACT
The DNA here is from genome assembly GCA_019650235.1 of Volvox reticuliferus. Classification (NCBI taxonomy): domain Eukaryota; kingdom Viridiplantae; phylum Chlorophyta; class Chlorophyceae; order Chlamydomonadales; family Volvocaceae; genus Volvox; species Volvox reticuliferus. The sequence goes on from BNCP01000016.1 coordinate 1,355,347, forward strand.
CGTTTGCAACCAGGCACCGCCCCAATGCCGGAGGAGATATAGCCGCCAGCTGCTCACGCCACTGCGGCAGCTGCGCGGTCAGTCGCTGCAGTGCGGCCCACCGCGAACCAAGACGTGAGATACTCACCCCGGTGACCCCGGGGCAGCCTGCAGAGAGATTGGGTGGAAGCCAAGAGATGTGTCGACAACGCAATTGGGCTCAAGGAAAGGACTAAAGGACCGCGAACCAAAACGTAAACGGGTTTCGGAGTCATGGAGGAGAGCTGACCTTTGATATGCTGCTGATTCCGCATCCTCATCTCAAGAAAAGGAATAATGAGTGGCTTTGCGGCGTACATGAGCTCGCATAGAGGCAACTCCTTGCACACTGACTCGTGACACGTTAGTACACGCATCAGAAGCTTCGGAGAGTTCTTTTGGGGGGAAGGGTCGTTTCAGAAAGTCAATGACACATCCATGACACATCATCGGTGCTTAGTGCGCAGGGAGCCGTGCGAGCGCAGCTACATACCCGCAATCATCAGCGACACATCGAACAGGGGCATACTGAGTGTCGTACTGACACTGATCATGAAAGACGCCAGGCTCTACGTGTAGTACATAAGCCCCGGAGACATGATACGACAATTGCCAAAAACATCACGCCGGTCAGCGGTCCCGGACGATACGTATTTAGCAATTGGGCCGGTCGCATGTCGGGAAGGAGGGGAGCCCCGCGCCGACCAGCAGTGCAGAGGACGGTGACGTGTCACGGCGAGCAGGCGGAGGGGGGCAGTGGGCAGAGCGACATGGTCTCAAATGATTGGGCCTAGAGAGGAAACGCAGGCCAACACACTACTGTGCGGGCAGTACAGGAGGAGCCATGCTTCGCCTTTTCTGTGATGTTGTTGGGGGATCCATGACCTTTGCGAATCCGGCGAGTAACGAGACCGTAACGCCCGCCCAGACCGGCTCAGTGCTGACCTAGTTCGGTGACGGAGAAGCGAACGGACAGGGCCCCTGGATTGGCGAAGTGACAAAACCTCAGGACCGCCCCTTGCCGCCCCTTGCCGCCTACACACCTGCGGCGACTTGGACAGCAGCTGGGGCCGCTGCCGCACCATCTGCCGCAGTTTGTCCTTCGAGACCGGCAGAAGGGCGCCCAGCAGCTCCACGCGGCGCGCCACTGGGAATTCAGGCTGTCGTACAGCCTGCGCGGCATGAAACACAAACCGAAGTATATTCGCACGCACGCCCACGAGCACGCTCCACACCTCTACTTGCACTGCACACCTCATGTGCTGGGAGATACGGAGCCCTCCCTTCCGTCCCTCTCACCAGGCCGGGGCATTTCATGACGACCTTCCCCGCCTCCTGCAAACCAATATCCAGCACCTCCGAAACCGCATTGACGGTGCTCTGAAGCTGTGCGTGTGGCAGGCCAATGAATGACGGGTTACGGAGCGCCAGCTGCACGCACTCGTCAGGCGGCAAGCCAAATACACGGGAGAGATGCTCCAGGGAGAGCAGCATCGTCGGCGCCGGTGTCGTCAGCAGCAAGGGCTCCCTGGAGTTCAGGGGGACATGGATACGTCGGGATGCACCAGGAGGGAAGGACGGCCTTCGGAGCGGGCTCAGGGGGCCGCAGTCAAAGGATAACGTGACTGGAATGATGAGAAGAACGACCTGAGGGGAGCCGAGCTCCCGCGCCGGTTCTGAATACCGGCACGTCGGCAAGTCGGCTCTCCGCGCGACAACGTGCCTAATACCGCCAGATGGCAGATCCCACATCAGCCTTGCACGCAGAGAAGCGCAAAGATAAATTGCCAGCTTAGGACATGAATGCTTTATCACGTACATCCGTGCACAGTGGAGTTAGTAAAAAATGCGCTTTTCTTCAGTCTGCCTTTTCATGCGTTCCTAAATGAAGTTGCTATAAGAATCATGGTTATCTTGCCGTGCGAAACCCCGTGGAGTGGCTGAATGCCATCGCCGGATTGCGGCTGCGGGGTCGTTGGCGGAGGTGACCGCAACCGGGGGTGATCCGGCCTGTACCTGGCGTGGAAGGCCAGAGCGTACTCTTTGCCGCATGCCTCGATCCAGCTCCTGCAGGGGAGTTCGGATGTGGGGACGGAGCTTATCGTCAAAACAGGATCATAAGGATCAACCGGGGCACGCTACGCGCACTCCCATGCAGCGCTTTATGGCTGGATTTGCGGTTTGACCGTGAAGGTGCCCAATGGAACAGGCCCCCAGAAGCTGCGACACGCAGACACGTAAAGTGGAGCTGCTCCTACCCACCAGTAGCGTATTTTAGCAAGCAGGTTATATCAATATTATTAAATTAAATTATATACATTTAATAATATTATCATAACCTGATTGCTAAAATACGCTACTGGTAGGTAATAATAAATTATATGATTATTTAATAATAATTATTATTGTCATGACTCGCGCGGTTGAGAGCACGCTTAGCAGAATACTCTGTCCGGATTGCGGAAAGAGTGAACACCGTCACCACCCACTTGGTTTGCTCCTTGACGCGGCTAGACGTCAGCGATGCTAACGCCTCAGCCCGCCTGCCGTACATGGCGCGTTCCGGTAGCCGGACCCCCATAATCTGCTCGTACATGTCGTTAACAATTTCCGCCGCAGAGTTGTACTCGCCGCGCGGCTCCGCCTCTCCCTCCTCGGCCTCGCTGGATGCGGCAGCCGTAGCCACCGCCACTGCAGTTGAAGTGCCCGAGCCTAGCTTCTCAGCATTCTTATCCAATGCCGCCTGACGCGCCGTCCGCTTCAGCGTATCCGAGTACTGAGCCCGACGCTTCACCACAAAGCTCCCGCCGGACAGCGAATACGGCCGTGGCCGCGGCAACGGCGACAATGGCGCTTCAGCCTCCACCTCGCTCGCCTCCTCTCCGACGCCCGCCAGAACCCCCCCCTGTTCCCCGCTTTCCCAGGCATGCCCCCGCTGCTGGTGTGGATCCCCCGCCGCTGCTGCTAGGGCCGCCCTCCGCCGCTGCGGAGCAACCTGCCGATAGAAGTACGTCCGGCGACGCAGCGCACGCAGCGCTGCCCCCGACATCCTCGCGCCGTCGCCGACAAGGTCCAGCGCCTCCGCCGGTGCCACTACTCGCAGTCCCAGCATCCGTGGCCGCCTTTGGCGGCTGATCCGCAACCCGATGGAGCGCGTATACGGCGGCAGACGCGCCTTAGCCATCGGCCGCAGGAGCCGCAACAGCATACCGCGGGTCGGCAGTGGCCGCACGTGAAGCCCTTCGGCCTTCCTCACTTGCATACCGCCCCCCTCGGTCCGGCCCTTCTGCTCCTGTTCCCGCTCCTCCCCGTCCCCTACTGCACAGGCCTCAGCTTCCGTCAGCTTCCTCCCCGTCAACGGCTTCAGGATGAGCTGGACATCATTAGGTCGCCCAAGGCCGAGAAAGCCGGCAAGGGGATTGGACGATCCGGAGCCGGCACCTCGGCCACGTCGGCTGGCATCATACTCGCTGGCAGTGCCCATGTGCGCCGCCGCGGTAGCGGCAGCCGCAGCGGCGGCTGTGGCTGGGCTCACGGCCGCTACCACTGCTGCCGCCGCGGTGCCTGCCGGTTGTGCCTGCCGCGCAAAGCTTCGGAACATGTTGGCGAGGTCGCGTAATAGGTTTGCCTGTTCCTGCTGCTGCTGCCTTCGCTGTTGACTCATCTGCGCCTTCCTTGCCTCATCCTCTTCCCGTCGCTGTCCTTTTCCCACTAGCGGCGACAGTACCGATTTCTCCCGCTGCTGCCGCCACTCTTGTTCCGGTTCAGCACCACCGCTTCTGTCACCTTTGGACTCCGCCTCTGCCGCTACGCCTTCAATGTACCTCACAAACTCTTCGTTTGCCCGCTGCATGCGAGCACGCTGCGTCTGGGCGATCTCCGTCTCCGCCGCCACGTCCGCTGAGCCACCAGCTGCAGCCCTGGAGACAGCAGCTTTCTGGGGTTGGAAGCGCTGAGCTGCCGCTTCCGCTGCATCAGATCTCCGCATCTCCAGGGGCTTGATCACACGGCGCGGCGACACTGACCCATCCACTGACCCATCCCGAGATTCTCTCACATCTCCTTTCCGCTCCCGTAGAGATCGCTGCCGCCGGTCCGTTAGCCCCCCCTCTGTACTTCCCAAATCTCGCCCCTCCTCCTCTTTTTCTCGCCACCGCCGCTGCTGCTGCTGTTGTCTCTCCCGCCGCCGCTGCTCCCCAAGGCGCAGTGTTGACCACATTTCCGCGGCCCGCCGCCGCCGGGCCCTGGACAGCTCCCCATTAACGTCGGCGTCAGCATTGCCGCTGCTACTAAGCCGCTTCCCCTGCGCCAAAGCAGTCGCCGGCCTCAGCAGCCGTTCCCTGATGGGCGGCGGTGGCCGCAGCGGTTCTGCCCGCAGCGGTTCAGCCACCGCTTCAGTTCCCTCTTGTGTCTCCACTGGTGCAAAGATGAGCTTCACTGAGTCGGCGGAAGGTGCCCTGGTTTCGGAGCGCATATTGTGGAACAGAGCCGCCTTGATCTGTAACACCCTTGCCCGAGCGGCGCTGAGGTTCTCGGGGCCAAGACTAACACTGCTGCTGCTGCCACCGCCGTCACTGTCCTCATCGCCTGGCGCTGTGGCGCCAGTTTCATGCACCGCGTTGGTGTTTGTGGAGGGTTCGACTTGGAAGAGCCGACTGCGAATCCGACTTTGACTTGATACCTTGAACGATGCCCTGCCCCCCATTGACGGCGACATCGTAGCTGCCGCCGCAGCGTCAGCGGCTTCCGATGCGGAGGTGACGGCAGCGATGACCCTGGCCAATTTGACTCCCTTCGCTCCGCCCTCGCTCATGTGACTTCCGCCGCCTCGTCCCCGGCCGCTTGCGACAGATGGGGAATCATTTAACGCTTCTTCCTCCCCCACAGCAAACCCCGGCACTGGCACCGGAAATTCAGGTTCAAGCGCCACTGGCACCGGCCCCCTTGCCCGGTGACGTGCGGGGCTGCCCTCTGCGTCAACGCCAGCTACAGTTGCACCACGAGCATCCGCAGTGCCGCCAGCCGCCTCGAGGCTGGGTTGTAGAGCCCTGTTGTCCCTGCTGGCGCCATGGTCGCTCGCAGATGAGCTTTCTGAGTCCTCGGGAACGATCTGCTCCTGTGCTGAGACCTTCATGGAGCGCTTAGGACGTGCGCGGGGCGCCTGTCGCCGGGTGCTGGGCGGCTCTTCGGCAGTGGTGTGACTCAGTGGAGCTGCTTCCGGAAGCATTGATGCAACAACCGAGGCGTCGGCGCCCTGCTGCGGCTGTAGGGTCGTACCAGTGCTCTGCACGCGAGAGTAGGCACGCCAGTGCCCAACGGACAACCAACGGCTTGAGAGCAGACCACCATGTACACCTGTTCGGCGAAGGATTTAGGATTAGATTGGGTGAGATAGGGTATCAGGTAGGTAGGACAACAATCAAGCGTCCCAAACGGCCCGCCTTGCGAATTGGTAACGTACCAGAGGACGTACCACATAAGACCTGAAGGAGAGACGATCCTCGAATATTGTTCTGAATAACGGTTCCATTTGTTCGATATGGGCAGGAGGCCATTCAGTTAGTGACTATCCTTAACCTTATCTACTTTTCCAATATTACAAAACACGCAAACTGAAAATATGCATGATCAATAATAGATATGATTTCTGCAAAATCCAAAGATAGTACCACAGCTATCAAAACGTGTGGCTTTGCGCTTTGGGGACCATGGGACTGCAGTATAACGGTTTTTTGGATTGCCGGTGCACAGCTACACAAGGCGTGCGAAACTGAAATGTAGCCTTTTCCATTGGGTTATAAATAAATTGCCATCACATTATTATCCTGCTGTCGTTATATTGTTCCTTCACAATTCCCAGCTGCCCTCAAACACTATGCAATCGGGTGCGTTATTCGCACTGTCAATATTTAGTCATTGGAGACGCTGATCCTATTTCTCTTCTTTTCGCGTCACAGGTCGCAGCGCATGCCTTCGGCCGACTGGTCGGGATGCCTGCGTTCGGTTTTATTGTTCTGCAAATGCCATCGTTTGCCCTAAACTGGTCTACAAGGCCAGAATTTTCTCGGCAGTGGGATCGATATGGCAGCGGGAACAAGAGCGACCGGGACAAACCAGCGAGGTGCGATTGTCAGTGCTGCAGAGTCACTCGGGACTCTATTATCTTTATGCATGAAACCGAACGTCACAGAACCTGAAGCGAGAGCTGAGTAGCTGCGTCAACTGGATGGGCGCGGCGCTCCCATTAGCGACGGCAGCGCAGTCGTCAGCAGGCGCCACCGCTGAAATCTACGGGGCAATAGCCAAAGCCCTAGATGTAAGCCTGGGGGGTGCTTGTGGCTAGCTGGGAAGTCTGCATGACGCGCAGGGATGCAAGGGTGTTGCCAAGCTGGGAAAAGCCGTTGTACCCCGTGCAACTCCAGATCTTAAGGAATTCAGGACAGGATCTTGGATGTGTAGGTTGCCCAGATCGATTATAACAAATCAAATCATGGCAATTATCACTACTGTTCAACTATGGATTTGCGGGCCTCGCTTCGTTCCCCGGACCCTGACTGTGGGTTTGTTCCACAACGGTTCTGGGTCTGTAGAACCCATTCACGCACACAGTGACTACACCCTGGACCCGGACGCTCCCGCAAGCCACGGCCCCTTTCTCCCTCCGCATCGCTACAGCGGAAATCAAAATGTGATAATTACGACGTGCTCTGTCACGGAGTTGATATCTTCCGTTCTAAGTAGCCTTGCTTGCTGCTTGCTGTCGCCTCTGTAAACAAAACCACGTCCACAGATCTACTTATTGGTGTTGACTTTGCGGGTCATCCTGACCTGGTTTCGGAACATCAACTGGTACAACGAACCCTTCGCGACGTTACGCCAGGTCTGTGGAATGGTGTCTGTCGCGTTCAGGTGGTCATTTTCGCTCCGGCTCCACGAGAGGGAGAGATATGTCGAGTCCCCGCCATTCTCACGTAGCTCCGTTCCCGGCTCTTAGATCACCTGGTTAATCTTCCCAGCTGATTCATTTGGCTCCGTATCCTATTTGGCTATCAGTGCTTTTCCACCCATGCGGGCCTGCCAACTGTGTTGTGGGATGCCTCGTATATATCTAGATGAGCGCCCCTCGATCCTTAATCCCGCACATGGTCCTCCTGCTCGTCCGACTTTTCTGCGCGAGGCACCCATTCAAGCGCCTCTTCCTTGTCCCTTTTCCCCGTGACTCTGTTTCTTCGTCCTCTACCACCAGTTCACGGACCCCTTCCTAAACGTATTCCGGGGAATCCTCCCGGCTTTTGGCGGCATTGACGTGTCGCCCATGATCGGCTTCCTGCTGCTCAATTTCGTGCGCAACCAGCTGGTGCATCTGTCCCGCACCATGATACTCTGAGTTGGCGGTGGGGTTCTGGTAACACGCTTATGCCGCCGAGGATATGTCTGTACGGCACATCATTAAACTTCTTGCAGCTCGCAATCCGGGGTTGAATGGAATCTCGGACGGTGCTCGGACGGTGAGCGACCCTAGGGAAAGTGCGGGAGCAGAATGCGCGGGCCGGGGGCTGCGAGGCAGTGGCCTAGATCAGCGGTGGCCTAGGGATGGGATGCAGCGGATTCACGCCATGACCGAATGTTTTGCGTGGCTGAGGGATGGATGGAGTTACTAGGACTGAAAACTCGAGCAGCGCGTTGATGGCGTGACGGTAGGCTGGGCAGTGCAGCTGCGGCTACATGGCGTCCAGATGTAGCGCCGAGTATAGTGGGCTTTACACACCCAAGTGGATCTTTGAGCGGTACATGTACAGGCGGTAGAAGGATGCCGCATCTGACTGGGAGCTCTATTTGATTTAGCGGCAATGAGGCTTTGGTGTGTCAGAAGTTGCTACGAGGCATGTCAGACGGGCCCGACGCCGCATGGCAATGGTAATATGGCAACCTTCCCTTCGACTGTAAGTCTTTGGTTTTGCAATCGCAAGTATCGGTACACGTCGGTACGGCTTTCCAAATTAAGATTATGGCGTTCAGGTGTGGACCTGAGAGGTGCTCGCAGCGCGATGAAGGACCATCGTTCATCAACCAGGCGCATGAACAGCGATGGTCGAGTCCGCACGCACACACAGTATAATAGAATAACACCGTCATAGGTAACTATGACCGAACAATGTCTGGAGGCTCCACAGCGAACGTCACAGGAGCTGCGTGCGCGGTTTGGGAAGCGGTGATTTGGGTACGATGTGGTGCGATGAGTGTACGCGGGCATAGGGGTGCTTGCAGTAACATACGCGGGAAGTGGGGTTTTAGGTGATAATGAGCTGGGCTGATGCCAACAAGGAGACCAGGCGGCGGCACTTGGGAAGACATCGCCTAATGGCAATTAGCGGCAGGCGCTCGAGATCTGTTCAAGATGAGATAGGCATGGATGGGAATGAGCAATCGCGATGGCTCCTGCCAGTTATTGTGGTTAGGACAATGGCAACAGTGCATGCAATCGCAGCCAAGGCTTCGGCGGGTTTTGTGCTATTAGTCTGAGGCACTGTGAAGCTAGTCAGCACCAACAGGCACCAAGATCAGACCTATCCTGTCAGATTATATCATGGATTGTGCATGTGTTAGCGTACGCATGTGCGCAAAGGGAATCAGAAAAAGGGATCATAAGGTGCGCATCATTCATACTGAATAGCGTGAGGAAGCACGATTGTTCAACATGCACCAGCCTTCACCAGCCTGTACACGCCTGCTGTACGTATCGCGAAAGAAACATTAAACGTCGTGATAAACATGAGTTAACTTTCCAAACGCAAGCAAATATGGCATAACGGAAGAGCAGGACTCAATTTGGGGTGACGTACATACGATTTGGGGTGCACATTATTAGATGGAAGAGGCAGTGTGCCAAGGCGTCTGGAAAAGACAAAGACGGCTTCAATATATATATATATATATATATATATATATATATATAATGTATATATAATGAAACCTAACGCCGTAGCGTTGTGTGTACACAGTTTCTGCTAAGGGATTTCGACACGCTTCGACATAAGCAACACAAGCCGCTAAAATGAATAGAGGTGCAAGTTGCACAGAGGCCACGCCACCATGAAGAGACAGATATGTCTGCGGGAGAAATTCACGCCGCGGAGAAGTATTCAAACGTTGTCCAACTGTTTCAGGGAAAGGATGTCTCAAGGTCCCCAAACTCCCTAAATCCAGACTTCATTGGAAATTGCTGCCACGCCAGCATTCCCCAATAGTTCTCACACGGGAAACCCAAGCTAGATTGGTTGTAATTTTCTGCCTTAACACCTTTTTGATTTTTCACGTATGCTGTGCGTCAGAAGGTGCATGGAATACGGCAGCGGTTACCTCAGACCAGCCATTCTCCTTCAACGAAAAAAGGGCATAAATTGGCACGGTTTTGTAAGAACTTGAGGTGATCTTACACAGAGGGACCATATGTTCGCCGGCCCAGTAATGAACCTTCCTTCTTCGTTCACGGCCATGTCACCACAAATAACAGATACGATAAAATTCAGATGCACTCGCCTTTGGATGCTCCATCCCATGCCCTGGACGGCATCCTTCATTATCGTCGTTCATAAACAGCCTTGCAAAAATATGCCAAACCACCCTTTTCCCCTTGCTGCATGGCCAACACCCCTTACCTTCTTATAGTCCACAACAAAGTTGTCACAACGTCCGCCTCTTTCCTCTGGTACTGCCGATCATGTGCCGCTGCTCCCAGATTGGCAACGTGCTGTGTGGTGCTGTGTGCATGCAAGGTACTGTGTGCAACCCGGGCCCTAGGCACATCCCTTTTTCAATAAAGGAAAGAACAGTTGTCTTTGGTTCTTCGGACAAATTCGGCTTTTAAAATAACGGTGCACGTATACTTATATACATATAATTGTCATGGATTATTTAATTTATCGACAGTCAGCACTGCGTATCATCGTTGACGTAAATTAAGTAAAGAATTTGAACGGCGCGCGAAGCCAATTTGAATACGTGGAACAAACCGCAGGTCGGAAATCGGTTTCTACGGCTGCGGATTGGCACAATTCCTTCCTCACGGGCACGTGACTCACAAGGATAACTCCGCAACGATTCAAAAAGCCAGACGTCATAAACTTATAATTATCCTGATTGTTTAGTGCAAGCTCCTGCCGCAAGGTAAGATGAAGGCACGGTTTTGCGACTGCCGATAACAATGCCTGAATTGGCCTCTCCCCGGCGCAGTACGCATTCATTGACTGGCAAACGGCCTTCCGTGATGGAAGTTAGTAATTCGAATATAAACCTTAATTTTTCCTAAGCATCTACCCGCGTTGGCGATGCAACTCCGCTGATCTACCGCTACGGCGGGCTTTAATCATCCTGGGGTGGAGCCGCGAGGTATGGCACGCAAGTGTGCCTTCTATGGCTTATCGAGACTGTGCTTCCCGCATAATCTCCGTAGAGCGCTTCTTCGGGCACGGCGCGCGTCGGATGGGCATTGCCGTATGACCCTGTGTGACAGCTTTCTCCATCAATTGTGCCCCGGCACATGGTGGGGCCTCTTCAAACTGTGCAGTACGATAATGATTTACGAGATAGCCCTGATCCGGCAATGCCTTTGCAACGTAGGCTTTGGAGCTGCTGTTGCGACTTCGCGGCTGCGTCGCAAACCCCACCATTAATGCCATTACCCCCATCATCAGCCACCAGCCGGCAAAGCCAACTCGCCCAGAGCAAAGTGCTGCCGAATGCACCTGCCGGCGCCGCCAGCCTCCCGGTGGTGCCTCCAATAGCCCGAACGGGCAGCTGGAACGTATTACATCAGATGAACGCCGTCAGTAGCGACACCTTGGGGGCGCCGCACCGGGCAGAGGCCGCGGTCAGTATTGCACCCGCGACTTCTGGCAATGCCGACCGCCAATTCCACTCCGCCGCTTGGCCTTCCGGACTGCCAGCAGCGGAGGCTGCAATAACAGCGGCAGCAGAAGCGGAGGTGGCTGCTGTCAGAGAGCCCATCGGAAAGTGCGTGACGTCGTCAGCGGAGGTGCACGTCCTGAAGGACATGGATCTGCGCCGGGGGGGGAGTCAGCGAATTAGCATTGCAGACTTTGCAGACGTCCCCGTCATGGATTCTGTCATGTACGGCATGTCGGTACGACCAGGCGGACTGCATGTGTCCTCTACCAGCGCACTTGCGGAGGTTTTACACGGGGGTATTTCAACAAGTACCCCAGTGCCGGTGTTAGTCGAGCTGGAGGACCTGGGGGGCCTTGAGTACGATGCTGATTACTTCGCCGTTAGCGGTTATAACGGTCAACACGAAGATAGCGATGATGGGAACGTCGCGTTGTTTGGCCTTAGTTCCGAACTGGAGGGAAATGCCTGCGCGCCCGCCAGCTCAGGGGGACCTTATTCAAGAAGGGCACCTTCTTGGGAGCCGTACAACCCAGATAATCTTCTGGCGGCAGTGTCCGCGCCGTGTACACCACTTCAGCCACTCATTACCGTCCGCAACTGGTCCCGGGACGATAACGACGACTACGCAAATGCCAAAACTGGCAATGGCTCAACGAATTGTGAGCAGCAGTACATCGCCTCGCCCAGTGCCGCATCGCCACAGGCGTTCCAGATGCTGATTAAATGCAACGGCGGCGGCGGCGGCGGCGGCGGCGCTGCTACGGTACTCGCCAGCGCTGTTCGTCAGCGACAGGCACCTGACGGATCTTATATGCCCTCCCTCTCCCCCTTACCTTCCCATCATGTCCGGGAAGTCCCTTTCGTCAGTGATAACCTAGAGGAGGTACCGTGCGGATGGACTTGGTGCTGCGAGTGCCGCAGGGACAGGACGCGGAGCTTGGGCTGCGTCGGCAGCTTGCCTCTGCCCATGGCGGCAGCGGCGACGGCAACATTGACCCATGATAATGGTGTCCAGTCCTGCACATGTTACAACTTCGGTGATCGGCTCGGCCTAAGCAAGGCACCAGTCAATGTCGGTTTCGTTGACAACGCCGGGGCCCCCTCGCCCGGGTGTGATGGCAAGCCACTGGCAGTACGGCAGGCGTGGGATACATCCCGCTGGTCGAACATGATGTGCGTGGATCCCTTTGGAGGAGTGCTCCCCTCCTCCGTGTCCCTTCTTCGGACCTGTCAGCCATCACCCGCGGCGGCAGGCGGGGTCAGTGGCCAGCACGGAGAGGATGGGGGAGCAGATGAGTGCGGCCACACCGGCAACGACAAAAGCGGCAGCGGCTACAAGGGATGAATTATTCAAAGTGGTGAACGTATGGCAGCTGCACCAACCATGGACGTTGCAGCAGCAGCTGCATGGGGAACAAGGTGTCCAGGTGGGGCAGGTGCGCCCAATGGACGGCGAGCAGTGGGCGTGCTGCTTTACCCACTTCAGTAGGAGCTACTCGGAAGGCGCGTCGTGCATGTGTGATTCATGCTAAGCCGCCGTTGGGCGGACATCGAAGCCGGTGATTCAGACCGTAATTGCGTTCCTGACTCCGACTGCCGTACCAGCTCATGTATTCAAGTACTCCAGCCACTTGCGGCCTCAAGTGTGCGGCCTGGCGACGGCATTGACGGCGCCGGCGTGGTGAGGAGCAGACAGCACCGCTCAGGGGGTTACGCTCTGATCGATACATCCAGCGCATACACGTTTGCGTGCCGAGAGTAAGAGTCAACCGGAAACACCCTTGCGTGCGTGTAAGCCTCACTTAGTGTGCGCGGGCGTGTATATGGGAGATAGGGCGTATCCTCGATCGTCGCCGGGCCGCAGACATTCCTCCTTCGAACGCGGCCTCAGCAAGATATCTTAATGAACGTCAACACCCCCTCAATTGGTGGGAGGGTCATGGCCTCAAGTAATTTCGACTCTCCAATAACAATTTCCTTCTGAGCCGTATTTTCTGATGATGGTGCTCCCACAGCTCCCATAGGCCCTGGCCAGAGCGCCTTTTGGTTAATCGTTTGTCGGTTGTGGTTGGTTATATTGTGTTTGAGATACCGAGCTCCGTCCTACCGGGAGGGGGATACGTGGGGAGCAAGTTCTTGTCAAAACTGATCTCGATATTTATAAGTGGACAACACGGGGCGCCAATCGTCTGCTATAGCTATGGGCGGTGTACAAACAAACAGACAAGGCAGCAAGCTGCGTATTCGTTTGCGTTCAATGACATGCACTTTTCTCGTTGTGATATGATGACTGACACGGTCCTTGGTATGCACGCTGCCATTCTGCCGCAACCGGGCTGCGTTTCATTTTCCTATGTCTCTCTGATACCCCCTGGACTGCATCAGCTGCCGCGCACCGGCTGCAGGAGCTGCAGGTCGAAGCTGAAGACGTCTCCAGAAGTTGCCGCGATGCGCGTAAGCTTGGTTAGCGCATTGGATCACTTCGGCTAGTTGTTGGTTGGCATCGGCGAGCTGAGTTCTCGCGCGCAATGGAAATCGCTCAGGAATCTGTTGAGGGACGTCTTGCCGTGTCTGGCTTCCATAAGCTGCAGGTTCCGAGCGAGGGGACGGGAGAGCCTCGTCGCAAATTGACCCCCCCACTTGGTCATAAATTTATCTGTATGTGCGCTGCAAAACAGAGAAATGGCACACACACACCTGATGCTAGTTGCATGCTCAAATACGTTTGAAGTTGTTAATCGGTCGTCTTATGACCCTGTTGGGAAATGATGTGGGGGGCCTAATGCGGAAATTGTTTTGGGGCATGCGTGCGGAAATTCTCTCCCAACTGCACATACATGCGCAAGCGCAGGTTACTGTAGGCACACCGGGATGTGATGCCCGGTGCGTGCGCTGTTGGGATGAAGAGGATGAAGACACGCGTGTGTGTATCTATGTGTCTCTGGATCGCGTGCGACGTACACCTCACTCTCCGCACACCGCATAGAGATTCATTTGTGCATCTGAATATTTTGCATTCATTTTAGTCACCTTAACGTGCGTCTGCACGAGTTATCGGCGGGAATATGGACGCCTTAGCTTGCAGCGGGGTCCATGCATACTAGGCGCATATCAAGAAGGTCTCCGCCTGGGCCCTTGCTTAGTGCATGTCGGCCAATTATGTGTGTTTCTACACATACATCAATATTGCCGCTTCAGCATCTCCCTTCAGAACGTAAAGACCTGGGCTTGCGAAACGAACACGACGGGGAGGGAGACGGATGCATCCGACTTCACTTCTGCAGTGTAAGGCAGTGTATTTCAGGTACTTGCGGGGAAGCCATGCAGGCCTGATGAACCCGCTGCTGCTGCTGCTGCTGCCTGGTGCATGATTCGCCCAGGTGTACACATGTTGCTGGGATCCCAGCCTGGTTGAACCGGCTACACCGTACCGTAACCCTGAAGTCTCAGTGCATGTACGGGTCAGCGTTCTTCACCCCGAACGGGACCCGGAAAATTTTCAGTTTTTAGGAAAACGCCCGGAAAAATGTTGAGGCTGCTCCGGGCATGCCCGGAAAAATTTTCCAGTGTGAAGCGCAGCTTCCCGTGGTTTTTGGTGTAACTAGGTAGAGTTCCGCGGACCCCCCCGGAAGAGAATGTTTAGGATTCCGGGGAACCCCGGAACAAACAGCTCCCCCCTTGAAGAACCCTGGTACGGGTACAAGAGGAACTTCGTGCACTTCAGCTGTTCAGGATCCACTGTCTGTGATTGTAATGGGTCCACGTCTTTTTGTGAATTAGAGGTGACAGAGATGTATGGCACATTGGTGGAAACATTAATTTCCCATGCACGGTTTTTTTTAAACGTCTTGACTTACCCGGAGATGCCGGATCAGATATCTCCCCTGCCTGATTTGTTGTGCACTCCCGACCCTGAACGAACGTACTTGTACCAAACTTATAAGCTCGAAGATTTGGTCGGGCTGGGTCAAGTCGGGTCGACATGCATAGGCCTGTGTCAGGTCCATCAATATGTAAAGACAACAAGCTCAGTCAGTAAGCACATCTCATGCCATCACCTCATACTCTCATCCACACACAATGCAACATTACCTGGTTAAAATTATCAGCTTTGCACCACTCCGCAAACCTCCACTTTCCCTCATATGCTCGTCTTTTCTTCTGCCCTCCGCTTCACATCGCTCTCTCCACAGTCTGCTTCACTCTCATTTCGCTCCATCAAAATTGTCACGGCATTCTTTCAGCTGCAGACCAACATTTTGAATCGCTCACAGTTTTGCAAAAGGATAACAAAAGTGCAATCACGGCACTACCCCACAGGTGCTGGAGCAGGCCGTCATAACATCCGGTCCGGCTATCAGCCACGCAAGCTCGCCGGTAGCTCCTCCTCCGACCGCCGTTGGGCGTTGCTGTAGGCATGAGGTTGGCTGTGGATCAGAGGGGCAGTGGATGAATGAATGGTTTTGGGGGCGTGAGGGCTCGGTGGGGACCGGCACGAGTGGCCCAAGCATAATGTTGCTGTCCTTGCTGCCGTCAACGTCCCTACTGATGTACTCATGCTGCTGCGACGGCGGTGGTGAGTCAGGCGCGGAGCGCTTTACTGCAGCTCGACGTCCTGAGGGTGAGCCACAGCGTCGAAGACTGCAGAATAGTCCGTATCAGCCAGTCCCCGGTCCACAGCATCCTGTGGGTCGCAGTGCAGGCAAGGGATGGCATGGATGACCATCAGAGCGACAGAAAGGGAGACTGGAAGGGCGATGTATCTGTCTGATGCCGCCGTTGATGCAGATTTGCGCAACGAAGCCGTGCTGCAGTGAATCCTGACCTTCTTTTCTCCGTGCACTCACACCCACCTGCAACCCTTCCATCTCCTAACCGATATCGCGTCAGGAGTACGAAGAAGCACACGCAGATAAATGGGCTGAGGCACACGCAGCGCCATACTCATTACACACAGTGGAGGTTCGTTTGCTGGTGGGGGCGTTACGGGCGTTACGGCTCGATCTATCCAGGCCCATCCTGCCCTGACGTCTGCCCGCCGGATCCCCAGTAATTTCCTATTCTTTTTGCCCCATAGAGCCATGCTCCCGAAGTCGCTATCCTTGCCTGTGTCACCGCCTTCAGGGCTGCTAGTAAGCGGGTGTCCAGGCCGGCAGCCGCTGCCTCATTCTCAAACAGCCGCACGTCCTTCAGTAAGTGCTGCAACAGGAAATGTGGATGTAACATTCTGTAGGTTGAGGTCTATAGAGATAAAAGGAGGTCTGGCCGCAGGCATGCGTTAATGCTAGCTTTGAAGGCGCGGGCACGGACGGGTTGGATGCGAAGCTGGAAGTTGAGCAACGCCGCCTACTCCCAGGCAACACGGGCGCTGAAACTGCCTCATATAAGCGAGTAAGTCCTAGGTCCTGTCAGCCCAGGTGCGTTTGCTCACCTTGGTCGGGAAATTCGCCACCCCGTAATCCCGGTCCAGCATCTTCTGCAGCTTCTTGTCGTACGTGGGCGCGTAAAGCGCCGAGGCGCGCAAGATGCTCATGAATTTATCGACTGGAGCGCCGCTGCGCTGAACTAGGCCTAGTGAGGTGGAGAAGCCGATCTATGACACAACAGGCCACAAGGGTGCACGGGAAGATATGGTATTTCATGAAAGGTCACGGCTAAGGATCCTTCGAGGAATTTCAGTAGGCTCCATGCAGTTCATCGCGGACCTGCCCGGACTCACCAGCAGTACGGGGCAGGTGGTCACTGCGATCCGCGTCCCAGGCAGATTCTGTCGCCACTCCGTTACCGCCCCGCTAGCACTCACCGTAAGTGATGCGATAAGCTGGTTTAGGGCCAGCTTGACGGCAGCTGCCGTACCGACCGGTCCAATATAATGGATGTTGGGCTCCTGGCCCAGCGCGCGGAGTAGCGGCCACACGGGGCCATCAGGATCGCCCCGTGGGTCGGTGTCTGCCCCAACCATGATAAGCAGGGTCCCCTTCTCCGCCTCCGGCTGGCTGCCCAACACGGGGGCCTCGATGTAGCGACCACCCGCGGAGACCACCTCGGCCGCAAGCTCGGACGACTCCTTGGGGCCTGGAGGAAGGGCAAAGAGGACAGCGCCCAGAGTATATTGTCAACGGGGAGCCAGGCAGGGGTAGGTACATGACGAATACATTATAACCCCCCCTTCCCTCGAGCAGCACACTGGTTTGCTTCTTAGGACCTACAACTTATCCCAGCTCACCGATAGTGCCCATCTGCAAGACTACTTTGCCAGCCAACAGATTCCGGACTCCATCGGTTAGAATGGTCTCACGAATAGTTGCGGCATCAGACAGGGTCAGCAGAAGCACGTCGGCTGTTGTTGCATCGGCGACAGTGGAGCAAACAGAAATGCTTGCCTCCTGCAAAGCAGCAAGCTTTTCTCCACTGCGGTTCCAGGCAAGAACGTTTGCGCCTTGAGACTTCAGTCTCCTTGCAATCTTGTTGCCTACGTAGAACACTCATAAAGTTCCTCCGGTGTTGCAAATGCCTTCACCGATGGAGCGCAGGGCTTACCCATGAGGCCGACGCCAATAATAGCAACAGATACGCCCTTTGCCATACCAACATTTTCCGGCGCAATGGTAACAACCTGCACCGTCTCTGTTGCCCGAATCAGCGTCTGCCTATATCTTTGTCCCAATACAAGCTGGTTTTGAGCGCTGAAGGCAATCTCCGTAAATTGAAAGCATCTCTGACCAGCGCGCCCCTTGTTCGCGGTAGGGGCCAAGCCACGCCGCTGCGAGGCAGGCACACAGGGCCGCACAGAAGCCTTTTGCAGCATCGAGCTTTGACTCATTTTAAGATAATGTGGCTTCACGTTAGGATTGTGGTATACAAACCCCTCAAAGCCTCTCAGCGATATCGTTTTAACACGTAGAGGTCGTTGGTCCGAGCATGCATTCCACGGTTACATTACATACTCGGTTCAGGTGTTCAGGCGACAAAAAACGTTGAACAATCTTAAAGCAATTGCACAACGATCTACTTCTAAAGCATAAATAGATAGCCTGCGACGGCTGCGGCGGGCTGCAGGCAAAGTCGCAGCCGGGTTGTCGACGAACTGAACAACGGGGAACAAAGACCACAATCAGTTACCTCTCCCCCGCTCCCTTTGCTGGATCGTTCGTCAAAGACATCCCCTTAAACGCCACTGTACCCTGCTCTCAACGCACACCGATCATTAATACTCCCCTTGCTCCCATGCATCATGCAAATAGGTTTGCGAGTGCGCACCCTGTGGGCGCGTCACTAGACAGTTGGGTCTAATTGCACATTCGGGGGGGATTGCTGTAACCGCCGAGTACCGTATCATTTATGACTCAAAATAAAGGAACGGTTACGCGCAGCCCCACGATTTATTTGTTCTCATGGACAAGCCCAAACGTGTTTGGATACCTCGTGCTTTTGGCCATAGGCTACAACACTTTGACAACATTTGCGACAGCGTATATATGCAAGCTTGCAACATGGATCTGTGCCAAAACAAAGTTTGATCGACTAAACCTCAACTTTACCTTTCCCCACGTCCCCACAGGACCCCTTCGCTGCAGACCTCCACTGCCCTACCGCTCTATGCACTCCACCCGCTATGAAGGTTTGCAAACAAATACCTGCTGGTATCGGCGGACCAGGCCGCACCATAACATCACCAGCACCACGGACTATTTCCCTTGCACGACACGGGAGCTGCATGGCACGATCCCGCAGCATGACAAAGCATCACCCTTCTTGCAAAAATTGTGAGCCCGTGGATCACCACCACCGAGCCATCGTCTTGCGTGGCATGCGGCATGAAGGCCTTCTGACTTCCACGAGTAAAGGAAGCCTCCGTACTAAGGACGAGCAAAACACGGAATATACTTGAGGACAACCAGAGCTTACAGCCCAACAGCCCAACAGCACATGTACGAGGATTATAAGGGGCGAAGTGGGGCAATCCGAGCTCGTTGTTGTTGTTCCGTTCTTTTGACGCAATCGCACGCTTCATTCACACCTTGCCGGACCAAGAATGGGTTCATTCCGTCAATTGCGGCTCGTGGACGTTCGAATTTATTTGATCTTCTGTTCTACATGCTAGATGCAGCAGGCGGGGCTAACCGCAAATCGTTTTTAACACATATGGCATTTACCCGATTCCGAACATCCCAGCCATCAGCCGTACAGACCCGCGGGTCTTCTTTTTGGTTGCGACCTTCCCCGGCCTACCCCTACCGGGCTGGGAAAACCCACCAACCATCGTTGGTTGGGCGGGTCACCAATGGTGGACCAAGAGGGACAAGTTTCTAAAGCTTCCCACCCGGGTCAGGAAGCCTTACGGTCGGATGGAGCGGGTCCGTGTGGGCACGCCATTTCCCCGGAGGCTGAGGCACGGAAACCTCCGCCCGCAGCTGCCGCCGCAGCCACAGAGGCCGCGACCTCCAATGCTGCCTCGAAGCTCGTCCGGTAATGCAGCTCCACTGCGACTGCAGCCAAGAAGAACACGGCGGCGCGCGGTAGCGATTGCAGGACCGCCGATCCGAGGCTGGGAGCCAAGCCGGCATGCAGAACGAAGAGGCAATGGGCGGCGGCGTCCATCAGGCGTAGCAGCAGACCGGAAAGGCCGGGGACCTGCGGGGAAGGGCGATAAGGGAGGTTAGCGAATGGATGGGTTGAGGGTATACGAGCAAGGCCAGGGGCACGGCCGGAGTGGACCACTGGAGACCCTGGCGAGCAGCAGTGCGGGAAACAGGCTCATGCAATCACGGGAGCCAACAACACTTTTCAGATCGAACTGGAACACACGCATATACAGTCCCTGATGCTGATAGTAGCCCCCGCCTCGATGACGCTTTGACGCATAGCGCAGGGCTCCCATCCTGACAGCCCAGCTCCCCACACACACACACCGGGACCTCTGCCACCAGCGGCTCCTACCGCAACCCCCTGTTTCCCCCCCACCGGGCCCCTTGTCCGAAACCACTCGGCTTTGATATTACCCGCTCGCACAGCCCCGGTAGCAGCGTGCTCGTGACCAATGTCACTCCTGACCGCGTGTAGCGCAGCATTGAGGGCGGCGTAGCTAGCAGGCCCCTGGAGCAGAGGGGCCACTTGACACACATGCGCGCCGCCCCGCACAGCAACCACCAGCGGGGAAGCTGGCAGTAGACCAGCGTCCTGCCGGCAGTGGCCGGGAGGCAGCACGGTGTCTGTTTAGTGTACAAGCATTGCCTGGACGTCCTCCTTCCGTGCCCTCTAATTGTGCTACTCGCTACTGGATGAAAGCATTACGAGATGAAAGCTGGTAAGGGAAGACAGTTGGGATCACCCTAACGGAAGTACCGTTGGATCGGGTCCCATTCGGTTGGTTAGAACGCGAGTTCGAATTGAACGATCATGACGACGACAATTACGACGACGACAATAGGAATTGTTAACGAAAATGATGGCGGACCTCTGAAGCGTGTTCTGGTGCCGTCAAGTCGAGGGGGTTTTGTTTTGATATCAAGTTGGGCGGGGGTAACAAAGGAGGTAAATGATGCGGTTGGTGCATTCGAGTCAGGTTCACAACGCGTGCGGCCTTTTCCGGCGGCCAACTTACGGTCGCAGCTTAAGGCAAATAGCCATCACTACGTACGGCCATGCATACAGCATCGCCACGGGAGCTTCCGACGGATCCGCGCCGCTACCGCCACGCAGCAGCAGCCGCAGAAATGAACACGCCAGGAAGAAGCACATGAGCGGGATCCAGTAGGACGCCACATGCACATCGTACGGCAGCATAAACTGCTGATATTGCGCCTCCTTGGCTGGGTCCCTGTAGCCGAATAGGCTCACCAGCAGCGGGTGGCGCTGGCGGCGCCACTCGGGAAGGTTAGCGCCGCTTCGGGCGCTACGGGTGTTAGTGGCGCGCGGGGTTGCGGCATGGGCTGCAGCGGCGCCGGTCCGTCGGGTAGGCATTGCCTTATCGCCACCACTGGGCTCGCTGGTATGACGGGTGCCATCAGAACAGCTGCTGGCAGGAGGAGCTGCCGTCATGGAAGCCGCGAATGCCGTAAGGTCCTTATCTCGTTGAGGTTGCAAGACGCGGTCCTCCCCGGTGCCTGTGCTGCCATCCGTACCACTGTCCTGTTGGAGACGAGGTGTCGCACTCGGAGACAGCAGCTGCTTAAGCTGTGCTAAGTATTCAACATGCGCGCCGCTACCGTCATCGTCATCATCATCATCGTCTCTGCCAGCGGTGTAACGGTTTGCAGCCACCAGCGCCGCGCGCGCTAGCTGCAGCGGCAAGCGGCCCCTGTGGCGTCGCATCAGCCATTCCGTTCCAAGACCTTCCTCCCTCGCCCACTGCAGAAGCATCCGTACAACGCTTATGTTTCCAGATAATACGGCAAGGTGAAGCAGCGGCAGCCCGTTCTTGCCGCTATCATCCCGCTCGAGTGCCGCGCACAAGTGATCAGTTGGAGCAGTACAGCTACCGGCACTCCCACCGCCGTCGGGAAGGAGCTCCCCACCAAATACATCGTCTTCACTGGCACAGGCGGCGGCCGCCGATAACTCGTCGGCTTCCGCCAGCCCGCATCCCAGCACCGCCAGCATCGTTCGAACGGCGTTGGCGGTGTAGGGCAAGCCGTGAAGGGTGGTATACGAGAGCAGGTTTGCGCCAGTCAGCAGCATGGACTGTCGTTGCTGCGGATCCGCGCGTCCCAGCAGCCGTTGGAGCGGACAGGACATATCCAGGCTGCCGGGCAACAACAGTGCCGCAGTCCTCGGCGTCTTGTGCGTCAGCACACCTGGTTCTGCTTCTGGGCCCCGCTGCTGCCGCTGCTGCTGCTGCAGCCCCTCCAAGTCCGCGTCGTCCGCTGCTGCTGAGCGGATACCAACATCTGATGACCACGACGAACAGGAGTGTGGCCACACCCTGGGGGCAGCGTCGTCGATGACGGCGGCGGCACCGCCACCACTAATTTGCGCTTCCTGTATGGCTGCCCCTTTGCGCCGTACTTGGGACGCAGCATACAGCTCCAGAATGCCAAGGTCCGTAAACATTTGCTGTACGCATTGCCCTTCCTCCTCTCTCGACGATAACGACGACGACAGTGACCCGGCAAACAACGCCGCTGCCGCCAGGCCATTCAGCTCCTCCACAAAAGCCGTCACGACAACATCGCCGGTGCTGGTGACGGGCGCAGTGTCAGCAGGTGTTTCCTGAACAAGACACACCGAAGAAGCCCCAGGTGCACCTTCCTCCAATGAAGTCAGAGCCGAAAACACGCCGCCGCCAACCGGATTCCCAGCAGCACACAGCTGCCGGTGCGGACCCGCCGGGCACCGCGGTAGCGCAACGGACTCATGGACGAGCATGATCGGCACCTGTGCAACCTCCTGCATACCGCACCACAGCTCGACGGACAATACCGCCAGGCGGCAAGACGCATTCTCAACTGCCTCGCGGGTACCCAGGACGCCGACATCTATAGAAACCACTGGACGAGTGCCGGCAGCGGCGGCCCTTGCGGCATCAGCAGCTCCGGTCGTGGCGACACCCCCAGTCGTGCATTTCGTAGTGGCGGCTGTAGTACCAGCGGCAGCGTCAACCTCGCATTTGCCCCCGGCCATGGCCCTGGTGGCAGTGGTGGTGGTTGTGGCGGCGGCAGCAGTGTGCTCTGCCGCTGCTGGCTCAGGCCGCACCAAATGCGCACAGTCCGCGGTACTGTCCACACCGCAGCTTGGGCCAACCACCTTTGGTAAAGCGACAAATCGGGAAACCGGAAATCGCGTCGACTTGTTCGTTAGGGCGCATGCTAGCTTCCCCCTGTTGAGGATGCTCCGGCTCAATAGGCTTCCGCACCCGTAGGCTTCGGCAGGAGACTTGATGGGGTATAAGATGATGCGGAATGTCTTCCGGATAGGCCTTGCAGGGCGGCAGCTCACCAGATGGTACGGCCACGTCGTACGGTAGATGACACGTAACGTACCATATTCGCTAGGGAACAACCGCCAACCGCCTCTGCCAAAACAGACATTAACGATAGAGCACTTACCCGCAGCACGCACACTGGAAGGCTGCGTCCAATGCAATTTGCCACGAGCTGCCAGCCCGCCAAAGTGCCGTGACGAGGCAGCTGCTGCTGCCGCTGCTGCAGAGCTGGCGCTGAGAGCAGTAGCGGCCGCAGCTGCCTTGCCACTTCAGTCGCCACTTCCTCTTCCGCAACCTCCAATTGCAGACTCAGCAGAAGCATGGGTGGCGACTCCACATCTGCAGCCGCCGGTATGGGAAGAGCTGCACGTGCGGGTCGAAGCCGTACACCGTGCGGTTTTTGCAGACAGCGAATCAGTGTCGCTTGCGCTCCCAGGCCGCCGGCTTCTGGGACGCTGTCATCCAAGGTCAGTTGCCTGGCCGTCCACGCAGCCGCAGGTGCATCATAAGAAAAAGAGTACGACGAGCTCCCGCCGACGCTGACGAGCACCTCACTGCCGTCGGGAGGCGTTGGCACCACGAGTCCAACGTGGTACGCGAGCTGCGCTGCCAGCTCCGCGCCGCTGTCACCACCACCACCACCACCACCACCACCACCGCAGCCAACAAGGACGGCACTATCACAGCCGCAGCGACTGTGGCCGTCCAATGCAACGCTGCCGGCACCACGTAGCAAGCCAGTGCCAGCGCCATGAGCCGCAATGAGGTCCACTTGCAGTAATATACACCCCGGCCGCACCGCAGCCCCGACCACCATGTAACCGGAGCCGCTGGCCAGCGCCTCGTTCAGGGACTCGAGCAAGCCGCCACCGCTGGCTGGTAAATCTGTTGGTTGCGCCCAAGATAGCTTGACGCTGAGGCTGAGGCTATGGTGGGCATTGTGGTGGCCACGAAAGTTGTAGTGGTCGTAATTGTTATTGCTTCGAGGGTGCATGTGAATAATGGGGTGATAGCTGTCCACGTGGCTAAGCGCCGCGTTGGGGCCCATCGGTGCTGTGAGATGCGGAGAGCCGGATAAGGGGCGGCTAGTCCTGCTTCTAGTTCCTGTCGCTGCTGCTGCTGCTGCTAGTGTGAAGGGCCCGCTTCCCACTGTCGCTTCCTCGCCGCTAAGGGCCAGGGGAACGGATGCTACGTCAGGTTGGCGAGGGTTGGATTGGCTGGGCGCGTCAGGGCGGTTGTTAGTGCTGTAGCCGGTGCCAGTTCCTGACCCAAGCAGATCCTGCATGTGGCTGCTACCGCCTGCACGGGGATCCCGGAAGGCTGATTGTCCAGCAGCGAGCGAGCCGTGTGTTCCCACCTGTGCTTGCAGCAGCAGCGGCAAGGTACGGTCCGCCGGGCGGTAACCCCGGTATCGCAGCCGCCGGCCGCCTACCCGCAGGGTCTTCTCGTGAAGTTCCATCACCACCTGGGTAAGGTGCGGCAAGATGCAGTACGCTACGTAGTGGTGTGTGACACGATATGTGTGTGACGCAGTGTAGTGTGGTGCGTATTCATCCGGGAAGGAATAAGCAAGGCATGGGTACTGCAATGGGAAGGAAAGAGCCGGCGCGAACCGGGGGGTTAAGGAGGAGGGCAGGTGGAGGTCCCATGGGTAAAATGGGCAATTAACGGGCGAACACACATTGCGTGCGGCGATTATATTCGGCACAAGGCGAGGCCATATCAGCGTGGGGTGCCTTAGCAGGTGACTTGGGCAGATGGGCCAACATGCTGAGCACTTTCAGGCAAGCAAAGAACAGCATAACGGCCCCCGGCACAGTTGCTTCTTTTGGCAACAGCAGCAGTGCAGGAGTGCAGCACGACGGCCCTGCCACGCGTGTCACCTGTGTGTTTGGGGGGGGGAAGGGCGCATCCTCCACAATGGTGCAGCGGCTGAGACCTACGGGAGCTTTTAGGCTGCTGCCATTAACCCGGGCCTCGACGACCTGCGCAGATCTGGGGACACAAATCCGGGCTGCCTCTGCCGGGGTGGGGATGGGAGAGGTGGAGGTAGACGGAGATGCCTGTAATGGAATAATTTTGGATCTAGATTCGTTCCAGGATTTGGATCCGGGGCGAAATGCGTACGTGGCGATGGCCGCTGCACCGTTTTGAACTAAAATGCCGTTTGTACGGCCTTCAGGACAGCGGTTGGCTGTAGCAGAAACCAAGGATTTGCCAGACTTCGGTGGGTCAGCCGCTACACTCGCAGTAGCTATTGCCGATGTGGACGTCCGGGAAATCCCGTTGAAGGAAGGGGCACGCGAAGCAGAAGCACGGTTCCTCCCCTGCGTGCAGTCGACGTGACCCTTAATGGTAAGCTGCAAGATGGCCTGGACGGCTTCTTGCGCTTCGGGTGTCGGCTGCGTCCAATTGCTACGACAGAGATTCTGCCGCAGCCAGTAAATAAAGCTGCGCAGCTTTGCCGGTACTGCACGAAAGCGGAGGTTGGGTGGGTCAGCTTTGACGAAATGATCTGTTCAACTGGCAAACAGCAGTTAATCCCCGTAACTGATTGACGAAACTCGCAGTTTGAAACACACTAGCAAGGAAACAGGCCGCAATATTAGAAGGGAAATTGTGGAGGGGTAGCTTCCAAGAACGACGGCTCCAACTCACGTGAGCGCGCAAGCTTGGGAAGCACAACGGCGACAGCGACAACCGCAATGACTTGGACACGAGCCATCGAGCTTCCAAAGACGTAGGATAGCCATATAGGTACAGACATAACAATCGTTGAAATTGCAAGATATAGAAGGCAATAGGGAGATAATCCCATGGACATATTGTATAGGGAAAAGATCTGCAGCATGTTACATGGTTCCAGCAAGGCGTTCGGGACCTCTGTCATTCGCGATTACGGTGCAATTAAAGGAATCGCAATACCGCATCCGTGGAGCACGGGAAACATGCAGCGAAATGACCTTGAGCCTGCGCATGCTTATAAGTAATAACGCAAGATAGATTTGTTTAAATTTTCATGTTACATGCCTTCCTACAATACATCCCGATGTTGCCTGTCAGACGGAATCATAAGCAGGCACCGTTATCGCAACTATTCGTTGTCCTGTCTTTGTCCATTATTCTGTCAAAATGAATTGTACAGGTGTACGTAATGTATATTGCGATTCGGCAATGTTTCGCAGAAAGGCAGCCGTGCCAAACTGTCCTGATCGCGAATGCGAACTACATGGTGTGAAGCTGTGAACTGCAAGGCCACGAAGCTGAAGCAAAACATACATTGTAGTAGCGGAGAAACTGCCTTTAACGCTGATATTACATGCATATTGCGCAATTGTATCCGTTTTTCGGTGACTCGCTACCTGTACCGCCATCCCGCCTGCGGGAGCATATGGACAAACGCGCAACGATTGCGTACAGTCAATTGGCGTGCAAAGTATAAAATGTAATCATTATCACACAACACCAGACACAGACGAAGTATATCCGGTATTCATGACCGCCTTCTTCAAGGCGTCCAATTTCGTGGGCTGTCAGCGTTACGAATGCGACTCATAAAAGGCTGACAGGCAGCCCTCACTTTCCATCCGTGTAGCCTCCTCTGCAGCTACGGAAGTGTCTGTGTCAAGGCATCGAGTGTACGGGCTAATTTGTACAGCTACCCGCGTGGACGGGTTCGTCGACAATCATCCAACCTCCAGCAATTCTCGTAGGTGAATGAGTTATCATTGTTAAAAATCAGGTTAAGAAAGGGCGATGAGAGGTTTTCCCCCGGCGAAAAGGACGGTGCAAACCTCCAAGAACACTTTTGCGTATCCCGCCCAATAGTGGATGTATCGAGGACTAGGACAAATCACCAGCTGTACACATGTTGAGCTGTAACCAAGCATTAACCGCCCCCTGCAGGCGATGCACATGGAGGACTTCACCATCCTGCGGGCAATCAAGAGAACAAGGTGGGTCTGAATGATCTTGTCACTGCAGCACGGTCGGTTATGCAGCGGCCACGGTTTCTTTTCGGTCCTCAAGGTCCTCAGAATGTAGTGTCTTAGTAGCTTGTTGCAAGGCGCCCATGTGCTGAAGGAGCCCAAATGAATAACATTTCCATAAAAAGCACAATGAAGCGGCACTATGTCATGACACGCTTGCGCTCAGGGGACGTGTCTATGGTTTGGAATGCTGTCGCGAATTTTCCCCATGCAGCGTTGAAACTCTTATGGTATGCGTAGCGTTTATCAAAGATGCCACGTACATGAGGCAGGGCAGCCACGAGTGTGTTTCCCGCATCGCATTGACGTAACCTATCTATTCACTCTAGGCCCCTTCAGTTTTATCAGTTATCACGTCGACGACGGTACGGTCAAGGCCACAAATGCGAATTGAGATCAGGCGGCAAATTTTCAGCAAGGGACACACACGTACACGCATGCGTGGGGTTGATAAGAAGTGCAAGCCTCATGGACGCTTAAGCTTTTAATGGCTTGGAGCTTTCGTTTGCGCTTTGCAGGCATGAACCTATATTCCTCGCTCCACGTCCACTGTCCACGTACATTTCACGCATTGAAATTTCTCCTGCATCGTTGAGTAGGCGATGGGAAGTGATCATGCCTAAATCAACACCACACCTCGTTTCCAAAGGTGCCAGTAGTGGCACCGATCAGTTCCAACAGTGCGCACGGCACTGCCCCGTCATCATGTTTACTTCGCACGTTCCCGAGGGCACATGAAACCACATCTTGTCGCCTTTTCCCGCTCAAGATGCAACACAGCTGACCCATCTTTGCATACGATTTTTCGTTCCCACAGGTCGCTACCTTGGATTTATAAAATTGAAAACAATTTTAGTATCCATAATTGGTCACTCTTGCACTGCCGCCATTAAAACCCAATCCTCTCTTGCCTGCCTCTACACATGCTCTACTACATCCCGAAGACGTACGGTCGTGGTGTCCAGCCGATCATAAGGTAGACGAAAATTGGCATGGCTGCACTATTCTGTGTCTTGCGTCACACGCACACACACACATACACAAATAGACATACACGCTCTCTGAATGCATTCATTCCAATACAAAGAGCATTAGTTTGATGATGCTGTGTCATATGCAGTGACGATATTTTTAGCGGGGTCGCCTAATCAGCACCACATCGACCAGCGCTTTCCCGGCGCTTCCCATGCAATGACTGGGTCATCATAATGTCGGTAGCGCGTATGCAACTTCCAGTGGTATGGCAAGGACTTCCACGAGATGTGGACCTGACGTGCAATATGTCATTCAAATCGCGTCATGTCATCTACCCCCCGCGCTGCGGCTGTAGCTGCGCTCCGCACGATCATTCGTCTTTTCATCTGTGCCAATGCGCGAGCCGACCCGTCCCGACTCAATTGGCGTTGGCTCCGGCTGCCTTCGTCCGCCCCCGTCCCCAACATACTCGCGCCGCTCTCCTTTATCGGGCAACCTGGAAGAACTCGAAGATGCACCCCGTTCACCGCCGTGGCCGCCCCTTCCCTCCACACTGGTTATCCCAGATGCACTCGTGCCCTGACTTGCAAATGCGACAGTAGCCGGGCCCGCTGTTGCTGTCCCTGGCTGTGGCGCCGCTGGTGCCACTGCCGCAGCGAAACACCGCACGTTCAACGCGTGCAGCCGCAACCAGGAGTCAACATCGGCCACTAGGAGCTCCTCCAGAGCTTTGTTGATCGACTTACCATCGCGCAGATCCACCAGGGCGGAGGCAACCTTGGACACGGGTCGGTACCGGAGTAAATCCTCTTTTGCCGCTATCGCCGCACCCACATCCTCCTATAAGCCCCAAACAAGGAGACGCGCATAACGGCATTTTATCGTTAGCGGGCGAGGAACAGGGTCTGCCAGGGTGTACCATTCTTAAGGGTACGGATGCTTTACCCTTGGTCCTTAGTTAGATGTCTATATAGATGATACCCTCTCAAGCCGCGTAACACTAAGCCCACATTACCTGACCCAGTGCTGTAGATGGAACCCCGTAGTCTCCATCCCCCTCCCTTCATCCCCCCCAGTCATAGCCGCACCTTTGCCACCTGAAGGTCAGCCACAAGGGTCTCGGTCAGCAGCGGCCGCAACAAGGCTGATAGAAAGCGCAGGTCGGCCCACAGCTGCACAAGCTGTTCAATGCTTGCACCAGCTGCCGCCGCCACAGCCGCCGAGTTCTTGCCCGTGCCTCTGCCTGCAACTGCTTTTGATAGGCGCCGGCAGGCGGGTACGAGCTCACCCACTAGGCGCTCCGCCAAAGCCTCCATGAACGACCGCAGGTTGCCTGACCAAGCATCATCCATCACACGGTTCCGAATTAGTGCGATAAAAAGTAGCTCATTGAAGTCTCTGGGATGTCTTGCTATTTCATTCTTTCATCTTAATTTGATTCGGTACAGTGAATCCGTATGAGATGGAAAAACAGGCTTATAGCATTCTCAACGGAATGTGAATGGCAGAGACCAGGTGAGATACATCAGGCATGCGGTGGCATCTACCTGCAAACCGCCCACGATTGGTCCATAACCCCGCGCCTCTCGTAGCAACCGCGGAATCCCTCCTCATCGGCAGGGCGACGCTGAGGGTGCCCTAGGGAATCTGCGCACGGCTTTATCGGCACCAACACACCCTTGACCCACTTGGAGAGTAAGCCAGGGCCTCGTTATGAATTGCAGTCAGCAGCTGCAGTAGCATACTGCAGCCGGTGCTGGGACCGGATGGTCCCGGCAACAAAGCCGGCTCCGCCGCCGCCTCTCCTTTCGCCCGCCGTTTAGACACCCCGCCACCACCACTGAAGCCTTCCACGACAGCCCCCGTAGCCGTCGTAGCAGCGGTGCTGGTTGGCGGCAGCAGAGGTGCGGTGGCCGTGGCGATGTAACTCTGCACTGCAGCCTGCACGTCGGACTCCTTGCGGCCCAGGTAGTTGGAGCCCAGAGCCTCATTGGAGCGGCGCATGGCAGCAGTAAGGTCACGGAGACGACGCTGGCATGTGGATGCGGCCTCGGAGGTTGCTGTGGGAGACAGAGAACATCGGATATGCGGGCGTGGCTATTCACCTGGGCCGTGCTGCTCAAGGACGGAATGAGTTGTGTGAGAACAGAGGAAGACAAGGGGTACGCCTTCCGGCGGACGATAAGAAGTTCTGTTTACTGTATTAGCATTGGATTTCGAAGTGGGGGTAGTACAGGTATACCTCACATCATGCAGCGAAAACGCGACGATACGGATCGGAATAACGTTGTATTTAGTCATGTTCCCGGTTGCGCCATGCATTGCCCCAGCCCCGAGCCAAGCCTACGTACGAGCTAGCAGCTTGCGATAGCGCTCGACCAAGCCCGGCATGACGCGCGTTCGAATAACTGCCGAATTCCCAATCACTAACAGCACGCGTACGTCGTCATTGCCACTGCCACCACCAGAGGCCGACCAAAGTGACCCCTGGGCTGGACCTTCGCCCTCTGCACCGCCCTCCGACGCTTCCATTCCTTGGCGAAGGGACCCCGGGCTAAGGTTGGCGGTGCTGCTGGTGCCGCTGATTTTGGCGGCAACCGGACCCAGCCGGGAGCCGGGCCCCGGCGGCGTGGAGGGCGTCTGGCTCCCCGCTGATGCGACGCTGTTGGCGGTCTCCAGTTCCGTGTTTACACTGCGCCAGAGGTAGAAGCGTATTTACCGAGTTCCTCAAGCTCCCCATTTTAAAAGATTAGCGTAGAGGCAGACGGAGGACAATATTGGAGCGCCTGCAAATTCTCTGGAACCTGCCTGCCTCGGGAACTCCCCGCTTCGCAGGCATGCATGGAAATGGCATTCCAGTTCGGGCTCATGACTAGCGCAATGCAGCGAAGCTCAAAGCATGCAGTGAGGCTGCGGGCTGTCGAGTACAGCCATAAAACAGCCGTTGATACAACAACACACCGTGCGAATCGCTAACCATACCTGCCGCTGGCTTTGCTCCGAAAGCCGTTCTGAGCATTCCTTCCTCCATCTGCCTGACTGCTGTAAAGGCTCCGAGCGTACTCCGCGAGCGCCTCGCTCAGCAGTGAGAAGCACGCGAAGACTGAACCCTGATGAGGACGGAATGATGGACATTAGTCTACATCCCTTATGAATGCCGTCAGCTCTTGGCTTTCCGTATGACACGTAGGGCACGTGCACATAAAGGAGGCGCTTTGTGTTGGTACTGCGGTCGCCTTCACACAGTTGTACCATCTTTTAGTGCCCTCATCTCCCCTCTACTCCGCCGCCGCACCTGCATGGGCCGCCAACCCGAATCCGCCGGTATTTCACTCACGCCTCCGGCCGCCACCGCCACCGCCGCCAATGGCCATTGGTAGTGCAGCATTGCCACGGCCACCTCCTCCTGCGTACACGAACATGCACCAAGCGTCGCACCGTGCGCCGCCTTCTGCCCTTCCCCGCAGAGCGAACATCCGAGATGCATGCCGTCGGAGACTAGGTAAAGCGACAGTGGTGCACTGCCTTAACACCCTCAGGCAGACAATGGAAAATACCGTGTTAAAGAAACCCTCCGACACGACGCAGCACGCCAATTCCTGTACCTCCGGTACAAATTTTGCAAGTTAAAATGGAGGGTTATCACGTCCCGGATGAGGAACCTCGCAAGTCCCAACGAAGCCAAGCCAGTGGGAGCCGGTGGCCAGGTCAGCCGCCTTTGGGCTTCATGACCTTCATGCTTTTCCTGTGTTTCGGACGCAGTATAAGCCTAAATGAAAATGCGCCCGCAGAGGCGCTCGCTTTCCAAAAGCGAGAGACGAAGAAGAGTTCAGGTGGATACATTGCCGAATGTGTGCAGCTGTTTCAGGAATCGGCAGCTACCGTGCACCGCACCCGTATACCCACCTCCACTCGCCTCGGCAGTGAGGTCACTGGCTGATGGTCCGCCGCCAACAAGTCCAAACTGCGGGAAGGGGAGGGCGAGCCAGCATAGGAAGTATTTCAGAGCGAAATAGTTGCATGTAGTAAAAAAAGGGTTGGGGTCCTGAAGGGAATGCCTTCCCGACAAGCGGCTAGCAGTGGCAATGGGCAATGCACAGTGGCAGCGGCAGTGGCGCACAAAGCCTTCATAGAAAGACCCGCCGCGCCGATGACTGGGCCCGAAAGACCTCCACCATCGCCACTACATACACCCCTGTGCATGTCGGCGCCATCCTCACCGGAAATCGTCCGCCCCAAAGAGATTCTGCGGCAGCCCAGCCAGGTGGTCCTCCAGCACTCGCACGTGGGCCGCCAACGCCACCAACACGGCCCCTCGCAATGAGGACAATGTGCGAGTGGCGATACCCACTTGGCGCAGGGAGGACCACAGGTGGCAAGCGTCCTGTGTGGGAAGGGGATTTCAGACGGCATAATATCCCGGACGGGGTGGCCTGAGTACAAGCGGCCGGGGGACACCCGCCCGCACCCCGCAAAGAGATATTATACATTTAATGGCAAGGTGATGCATGTGGGCCGCGCCACGGCCTGGCGTGCAACCATGGCGAACTGGCAAGCGTTCACATAGTAGCTCGTTACGTGCTGCCACCGTGCTTTGCTGTGCCGTGCAAATCATGTGCAATTGGTATATGACAGCGCGCGATGTTGACACGTGATGCGGGTGCACGAGACTCAAACCAGGTGTCCATTCCATATCTGCTTGCACTTCTGCCTGCATGGAAAGACGAACCACAGAACGCAGTTACCTTAATGATCAATGGCAAGCCGGGTTGCATGGGCCCTGCCCGCGCCAGCGACTGCGCAGCTCGCCTGAGTGGGGCCGATCGCGGGGTGCGTCAATATGTGACAAATCAGGACATAACCACCCGCCAGGCAGCAGGAGCAGCAGGAGCAACAACAGTATCGGCCGCGTTGTCCATAATTTACAGGACCACGAGGAAAAGGCGCTAGCAACGCCGTAGGCGCGGTCCAGGGGACGACTGGGCATGTGCACCAGACATAAGGGCATCGCGCTTTCTTGAGTTAATAGGAAGCCCCTAGGAATGGAAAACCAGCTTACGGCCTCCCCCGCACGCACCTTAGCCGCGCCGCGTACTTAATGCACAGCGACTCCACCAGGCGACGCGCGAGTGATGGCCCACGATTTAGGCTTTCCCTTGACTGGTCATTCAAGTCGGCGTTGTTGTCGTATTTGGGACTGTTGCACGTGGCCCATAGCCCTGGTACGCTCCACCGAAGCAACGCCGACACCGAGCACACGTACGACACCCATTGAGCTTGCGCCAATGTCAAGCACGGTTCGGGCGCGAATGCCGAGGACGGCAATGGCTCCACGGCGCCGGCGCCACCTGATGGTCCTCCGCCGCCAATTCGGCCACCATACAAACTCTTCCGCCCGTCGCCGACACCATACGGACTCCCTGGTTCCTGTACAAGCCGCCGGAGCTCCGTACGGATATGATATGGCAAGTTGGCGGTACGGCCGAGGAACGCGGAAGATGTCACACTTAGCCTGCCGCCCTGCCATTGTAAAAAGGCGACCTCCGCCGCCTCCCCTTCCTCATCAAGGTCGTCCTTCCTGTCCTCGAGGTCAAGGCCGTCGTCCACGCTGTCCCCGTTCTCCTTACTTTCGTCACCGCTGCGGCCCTGCGCTTTGCTGTGGCTTTCCGGTCCATTCCCTGTTGCCGCTCCCGTTTCGGCTCTCGCGCCACCCTCCGCTGCTGAATGTGCTACGCAAGTTTGCGCATCCAGCCGCGGGATGGCAGTGAATGAGGCTTGAAGGGATGTGATCCCGCTGGATGCCGCCCGGAGCGCCGCTGCCGCCGCTGCCGTGGAGCTGTTACCAACCCCACCAACAGGCCCCGCGCCCATCGTGGCCCGCATCCAGGCGCTGACAAGCTGCCCAAGCTGATCCGTGTGCTGCTTATCACAGGCCTGCAGGCCGGGGAGGATTTGTTACAAGTGTATGCTGGGTGCGGCAGGAAGTGCAACGTGCAGCGCAAGCCCGGATGCAGGGTCATGCCAGCCAGCTTCAACGACGAAGCCACGCGTGGATCCCAAACAAACCCGGGCTGGGGTGGGCCGGAGGTCCTTGACCGTGCCGGGGAAAATGGGAGAGGGTGTACTTGTGGACTAGAAGGACTGCTGTCCTTGGCCGAGACGTACAAAATACTTTATGAGAGCCACTATAGGCGCATGGGCGGCGGTCTACGGTTTGGACTGACAAT
The DNA here is from genome assembly GCA_019650235.1 of Volvox reticuliferus. Taxonomy (NCBI): domain Eukaryota; kingdom Viridiplantae; phylum Chlorophyta; class Chlorophyceae; order Chlamydomonadales; family Volvocaceae; genus Volvox; species Volvox reticuliferus. Next base: position 1,389,387 of record BNCP01000016.1, read on the forward strand.
GTGCAATCAGAGTTCAATCTGCATTCGTGTCCCGCCTTGCCAATATTATGTAAGGCTAGGCTGGCTAGGCTGTGTTTTTGCATTCTCACCAGCAACTGCACCGCACCTGTATCCGGGCCGTCACGTGCGTTTCCAGCCGGCTGACGTACAGTCTCATGGCATCTTCTTCGTGAGCAACTGGTAGACGCTCCTATAACATCAGGATGGAAGGAATGGGGGACATCAGCGATAGACGGCTCAACAGAGGCAAAACATGCCTCATGTGGGCGGCAGGTCTGGTGCCGAAACCTATCCTGGGCTGATCCACATGGCTGCTGCCTGACACGAAACGTGCTCGCCGCCGTGCATAGCGCCCAGATACGGGACGAGCCCAGGCACGTACACGAAGTACACGTCCCTCAGCCAGTGCTTGCATGGCAGCAGCACAACACGTCGTCGCCCCCAGTCCGTTAAACTCTATGCGTCTCACCTGTCGTATAAGCGCGAGAAAGAGGAGGTAGTCGGGCAGGAGGGAGAAACGTTGTCGAGCTGCATCGTCGCTGGATGAGCTAGGGCTGCTGGACGCTCCATTAAAGGCGGGCACAGGCCCGTCCTGGCCCATGGGTCGGTCCTCTGGGGGCGGCTCCGTGACAAGCTGCTTGACAGCCAAGTACACCTCCGTGACACGCTGCGTGCAGTTTACCAGAATGAAGGGGACACGTTTCGAAGTCAGCGATGTGGCTGGTGTCAACGGGTGGCAGCCAAGCACGCGCACGCACAATGGCCCTAGCAACCCAAACCGCCTCAACGAGAACATGGACAGGGACAGGACGTTAATAACTGGATAAAGCCCATGTTCTACTGAGCAATGAAAGGAAGGCCCAGAGGATCCAGAGACATCAGAGGGCCGCGTACCTTCTCAATTTCAGCGTACAGACTAACCCACACACGCGCCGTGGTGGGTGTTGGCCGGATGAGCATGTTGGCACGTTTATACTCCCGAACGACCTGCCGTACAGAAAAGGATGGCGAAGATCGAAGGCCGGGGCCGGCAGAATATATATTTCGGGCCCCAACGCAGCAAGGCAGGCAGGATATGTGGCAATGAGGCGGTTGGTGTGGCAGAGCACATGAAGAAGCCACGGCTGTTAGGGCTATCCATTGCAGCCCCTACGCCAATAAGCCACCGCGCAGCCCACTTCTCTACCACTTCCTTTGCCTCACCTGTTCCAGCTCGCCTATGCTGGCAAGCTCTATGACCCGTTGCGGTGCCGCAAACAGGTGGTCGAAGCGCTGCAGCAAGCTTGCCACAGCCCGGATGCGGTCCGCCTTGGCAGCGCGGTCTAGAATGGGGCCGAACGTGCGGCGGGCCTGCCCCTCTACCTGCGCATGAGATATCCGTGCAGGAAAGCAGTCAAGACCAGTGTAGGGCCAAATTAAACCAACAGTAATAACCGAAATGCCCAGGTCAGGCCACCCGGCAGAGCAATGCCGAATGGGGATCTGGACGGTTGGCGCGTGCCGAGTGGGGTGCAGGAATGGGCAAGGTCTGCAGCACACGATGGCCACGCCAGATGGCATCCCGGGCACCGTGTACATTAAGAAGATAAGGGACCTGCGCCAGACGTGCTTTGAGCGCCGTATTTACAATTACTATAACTTGAATCGTTACTAATTACAATCATCATTACTGATGATTGTAATTACGCCCTCAAATGAAGCGTCGTTCATGGTGTTGGATAGGTGCAAAAGCTCCCAACGTTTGCCAGACATTAACATGATGCTTCCTCACCTGCTCAAGTGAACGGAAGACCCTCTCGGTGGCGACGGTCTGCTGCTGCTGCTGCTGCGACGGCGGCGGCTGCGGCGCCGTGGACCCCGAAGGGCCCACAGCACTACCGCGAACGAGCGTCTTGCGCATCTTGGCGTGGATATCGTCAATGGCGTCTTTGCAATTGATAAAACGTTCAAAGTTGTTTCGTATTAGCAGCTTTAATTGACCGGTTCGTTCTGAGAGCTCGCGGCCGAGGGAGCGCAGGCCCTTCTCCAGCTGGTTCATGCTGCTCTCCTGCGGTGGGCGGAACGCAAGGGTAGGAACCCCAGTCTGCTGAGGGCATCCTACACATACCATGCTACAGCCTTTCTTGATGAACGACAACTGTTAGGAAACCGATAAAATCAGATTCAGTTGTGGGAGATGAGGAGTGGCAGTTGCATGACTGGCACTAATAGCAGCGGTACCACCAGCAGTGCGGCACCTGGGCCACTTGTGTCCGTGGCGTGTTCAATCGCATCCATATTGGCGGCCCCCGAATGCGACCAGATCGTTGTGCAAGCCTCCTGGGGCGGGCCCACATTCTAGCCTCTGCCAACATTTCATACTGCTTATGGACTTACAACCAGACATTATATTAGACTGCCACATTTGGCGTGCTCTAGGCTGCTGCGCAATCTTTAAACGCAAGCAGATGCAGGTGCATAGCCTCCTTGTGCCCAAATGCTCTTAGGCTGGTCAGACCTCGACTGATATTGCTGCCTTCTAGGTTTACGTGCTGGGCTTCGGCATCGGCGCGTCTTCCAGCAATCGACGTTTATCAGCAACTCGCCAATTACCCAGGGGGACCCGCTCACCGAGTGGAAGGTCGCTAGGTACGCCTCCGGGTCGAATCCTTCCTGGTTAGGTAAAACCTGAGTGCGAGAAGGCGGAGGGCGCATGGAGGACCTCGTTCTTACATATGGGCCAGCATGGACGGCGGGCACCTTTCTTTTCATCAGTATTTTGGCTTGGACCGCCATCAAGCCCCACATCGCTCCAAGTCATGACCCTGCGTGAACCTCCCTCCTTTGCATCAAACCCTAACAGCAAAGCCCGGATGCCTGGATGACAATCCCAAACATGGCATGCCACCAAACGGTAGGTCCTAATAGCTCTTAAGACGCTGTTCGGCACGAGGCCACCAGGAACACAGGCGTCCCTTTCCCCCTAAGGTTGTGGGCACCAACCATTCGCTACGCTACGGGTGGGGCCGACGGGTGAAGCCCATTTACCTTGCGAGTCTCCTCGTCCAGCCCAGAGCCTGTAGCCGCTGAAGCGGCCTGCTGGCTTGCGGCCACACCCTCAGACGAGCCCTGCTGCTTCTGCTGCACTGCACCCAGCCGTGCGGTGCGGAAGGTCCTCATTGTCTGAAGGCCGAAGGAAGCAGGCACACAGTTGAGCTCGGGTAATACTACCCAAGGGACCCGTCAACCCGGACTGCGATTACCCAGTGCATTTAATGTAACACGATTGCGCTAGGGAGCTTCAGACATCAACCAAGCAAGACGCCTCTGTTGACAAGTCATGCCAAATCATTCAGTTACTGTGCTCATACCAGGCGTTCTTGGCTATCCAGCGGATGATGACACCATATCATAAGCCCATTCCCTAGCCTGCATTAAATAATTGAGTGTCTAGGAGCTGAGACCCCAACTCACCGCCTTCAGTCCTTTTTCACCGCTGCTGGGCTGCGCCTGCCTGGCTGCTTGCATCTTGGACCGTTTGCCCTGGAGGTTTAAGCCAATGATACAATTTCGAAATCCCTTGGCAAATCTTTTCACTTTGCACACCCTGAGGCATTCCTGTTGATGCTACATGATACTAGTAACGCACACATGGATGCCTTCCTTGCGAGACCCGGTACAGGACAGCCCCCAGGACCCAACATGCGATTTGCCATGTGGGTCAGCACCAGAACCTTAGAAAGGCCGGCAAAGAAGCCTTGCTCCCGGGGGCTACGCAGCCTCCCCCGTGCTAGTAGCATGTGCAGCACAGTGCCGTTCGGGATCTACCGTCCTTCCCTCCCACCGTGACAGCAAGTGTGCCACGCACCAACGTCAGTGTCACCGGGTCAATGACACCACGCCCCAGAGGATCCGGCACCAGCGACTCCTCATCACCAGGCGCCGATTGGAAAATCTGTTGGATGACGTCATCCGCCTGGCTGGCGCGTTTCGTGGTGCTGCGGACCAGGTTCTCCGCCACGAACCGCAGCTCGCCCACGTCCACCTCGCCCCATGTCGCTGGGCCTTCAGTAGCGTCTCGCTTGCGAAAGTAAGACCAACCAAGCGGCTTCGTCTCATCCTCGATGGGACCGTCATCGTCACCGCCGTCGTCGCCGTCACCGTACCCATAGGTGCGCTCAGTCCTGTCGCCGTCCCGCCCTCTATCATCGCCATCCTCCTCCTCCACATCTTCATCTAGCTGAAATTCAACATGGCCTTTCCGCTGACCGCGCTTTCGGCTGGTATTGCTCCTCACATCAGCTCCGGTCACGGCAGGCCGGCTACTTCCGACAGCTTCGACAGCAGCTTTGGAGGTTGGTTTTAGGGGTAACAAAGCCTTCTGAGTTGGTTTATCATCGTCACTGAGGGTGATGGCACTAACGTCGCTGTCGTCACTTGCCATCCTCCTCCATCGGCAGGTGGGGTCACCGGGACCCCAACCTTCCAATTACATCATTCCAAACATTATCAGGTCATTTGTAAAGATGATTACTTCAAAGCGAATGGCGTATCTAAGTAAAAGACCGAAGAAAAATAATGTTGACGGGAGGAGACGCTTCGTCCAATGAGCTCCAGGGCTTAATACTTTCATACTGCCCAAGCTTAGTTCGGGTTGTATGTCTTCAAAAATCGCACATCGCATTGCACGACGAGGTTTTAAAATCCGTGAAAAGTACAGCTTTCCTTCTGTGTGTGACAAGAACTTCAAGCTTTTTAGCTAGTGAATCTAACCCACACTTTGCAAAAAAAGCACACGTTTGACGGTTCGTTTGTTCACCAATCTGGGACTGTTGAGCTTACTGGTAGTTGTGGGTTATCATGGAGGTTGCTGTCCTTGGAACAGGCCTCATGGGAGCCAAAATATGTAAAAGATTGGTATCTAGCGGCAACTACGTCCGAGCGTGGAATAGAACACCGGAGAAAGCCCTTAGGCTTGCAAAAGCAGGCGTTAGACATTGCACGACAGCAGCGGAGGCAGTGCGGGGAGCAAATGTCATTCTTCTCATGCTTCAGACGCTCATGCCATCCAGGAGGTTTTGCTCAGCAATCCCATCACAAAATAACTAGTGTCGGAGAAGACAGTCTTACAAATGGGAACCATAGGTACTGTTGTGCTATTTGCTTATTTTTCACGGGTTGGGTAAGTTTTCACGGTACAAGGACAGGGGGATAACTAGGCTTGCCTGACACGAGGGACTGCAGAAACCGCGCCGGCCGTGGGCTGTGGCGGGCAGCTGTGGGGGTTAGTGCTATCAGCAAAGGACTTCCTCTTTGCCCTCCCTCCAGGCCCCAAAGAGTCGTCCGAGCTTGCGGCCGAGGTGGTCTCCGCGGGTGGTCGCTACATCGAGGCCCCCGTGTTGGGCAGCCAGCCGGAGGCGGAGAAGGGGACCCTGCTTATCATGGTTGGGGCAGACACCGACCCACGGGATGGTTCTGATGGCCCCGTGTGGCCGCTACTCCGCGCGCTGGGCCAGGAGCCCAACATCCCTGATATTGGACCGGTCGGTACGGCAGCTGCCGTCAAGCTGGCCCTAAATCAGCTTATCGCATCACTTACAGTGAGTGCTAGCGGGGCGGTAACGGAGTGGTGACAGAATCTGCCTGGGACGCGGATCGCAGTGACCACCTGCCCCGTACTGCTGGTGAGTCCGGGCAGGTCCGCGATGAACTGCATGGAGCCTACTGAAATTCCTCGAAGGATCCTTAGCCGTGACCTGTCATAAAATACCATATCTTCCCGTGCACCCTTGTGGCCTGTTGTGTCATAGATCGGCTTCTCCACCTCACTGGGCCTAGTTCAGCGCAGCGGCGCTCCAGTCGATAAATTCATGAGCATCTTGCGCGCCTCGGCGCTTTACGCGTCCACGTACGACAAGAAGCTGCAGAAGATGCTGGACCGGGATTACGGGGTGGCGAATTTCCCGACCAAGGTGAGCAAACGCACCTGGGCTGACAGCCGGCGCTTAGGACTTACTCGCTTGTATGAGGCAGTTTCAGCGCCCGTGTTGCCTGGGAGTAGGCGGCGTTGCTCAACTTACAGCTTCGCATCCAGCCAGTCCGTGCCAGCGCCTTCAAAGCTAGCATTAACGCATGCCTACGGCCAGACCTCCTTTTATCTCTATAGACCTCAACCTACAGAATGTTACATCCACATTTCCTGTTGCAGCACTTACTGAAGGACGTGCGGCTGTTTGAGAATGAGGCAGCGGCTGCCGGCCTGGACACTGCAGTGCAGACAGCCGTAGCGGCCACCATTTCCTATGCCATGTTTAAAGGATTGCAGGATTGTAACTACTCGGCTGTTTTCGACGCAGTCATCGAGCCCAACAAAGACAGTCGTTGTGCCACTGTTTCTGGTGGTAGAAGTGGACGCGACAGCAGCGACGTGCAGCAGGGTGATGCAACAAATGCTTGACACAAGCGGGGCTCATCTCAGCAGAGCGGGCCAGGCGGCTGTGATGCGTGGGCCATGGAGATTTGGATCTGGGTGGGTAGCAGCAGGAGCAGGTGCATATTGTGCGTCCCTGTACCGAAACCTCACGCTACGCTTAAGTGGGGCTTGCCCACCAAAACATTCTTGTCGATCGAACGTACGTATGTAGGAAAATGAAAATGTCAAGAGGTTATTACAGTGATGCTTCTCCTCAGGAAGGATAATGTTGTTAAGTTTGGTACAGTATCGATAAAGAAAGCTAAGATGGAAATTCCGTTGATGTCAATCACCAGGATCATCAACATATTGCGCATATGGATTATGTAATACAATGCATCTCCGCTCTATTTCCCGAAGGTCTTCTAAGCCGGCGGCCGTTGCGGCACTGGGAACCCCATATTGTTCGCATCAGCATGCTTGGGCAACTTGTTGGTATAGCATGTCGTACAAAACTGCCACGTTGCATAATTTGATCCAATTGGTTAAAATGTATTGGTCCAAGACCTTGGCAACATCCTCATCTTGTCACTGCACAGCCTCATTGAAGATGGCCACTGTATCTAAGGGTTTATCTGAGATGGCCGCTTGGCTGGCATCTTTCGATAGAGCCTTTGCTGTAGATTTGCTGTAGACGGATACAACAGAGATACAACATCCACCATACCTCATGGCAGGATGAACATATGCATAATTCAGTGGGACCCTCCTGTGTTTCGTGTTGAAAAGCATCTATAGCATTCCGTCGTGTGAATTTTTTGCGATTGCCTTGCATGACATCATGCATGGTTTCGTCTATGTCACCATTATTGTTGTTATCTTCATAATCATCCATACCTGCGGCATGCACCCATGCAAGAAGCACGCAACCTGGCACCCAGGCAAAACGCACACAACCAGCAGGCACCTAGGCAAGAAGCACGCAACCTGGCTAGGCCATAATTTCTTTAATCCGGCACTACTCGGGCCACATTCCCGGCATTCATTATGACGCACTATTTATGATTCCTGTGGTAATCTTGTTCGTATCCTTTCCTTTTGTAATCAGCTTGCATGCAGGTATCAGCACTACATTACCTGCTCGTCATGCGGCTAAAGTGTGACTTTATTTTTCTCAACTACGGTCTCGTCTGTAACCTGTCCAAAATGCATAGGCTTTGCCCACCTTTTAGATGGGCACGCTAACATCGACGTGTGTTCTGGAGCAAGGGTCACGTCGGGGCTGGCTGTGTGCTAGGCAGCTTTGGACACACATGCCGAGAGGTTTGCAAGTGTCTAGGTAGGCTGTTAGCCCCTGACCGGCGAGGTCACGCATGTGTATGACATGAGTCATGAGGTACATAGCAGCTGGCGGTGCTGATGCACGCTCCAGGGACACGTCTTGTATCTCGGTTATATCCGCCTACAGCAAAGGCGCTATCAGATGCCAGAGAACTGGTCACAACGGATACTACCCGTAGATACCCCAGGAAACTACTAGTACCCCCACTCGGCTTAAGGTATCCTCACATCCTCGAGCCACCAGTCAGATTTGATCCTGCACGGCCTGGTGATGGAGTTAGCCACCTCCCACCAACCAGTCAGAACCGCCCACTTCACTTCGACAACAGCAGGAGGGGGGATTTGAAACTAGACCAGAGAGATCTGTTTGAATACCAATTGATAGGGTACCTGCAGTAGGGATGTGTAATGTTATACATTCACTCTACTCTACAGCAACTACTTAGCTTTAGGATATATAAATGACAGGCAATTTCCATGTGTACTGTGTGGCTTCACAAAGTTGTAGTATGGTTGCTTCATATGGGGACCATTGATACTTCTGTGGCGATCAGTGGGCTTCATTGCGACCACTGCCACAATAAAGCCGTGAGCACCCCTTGTGGAGATCATGTTTGTTTATGGAGCGATTTGCCTTGATGTCACTGCAAGTCTCCCGTAATTTGAGCTGGCTTGTAGCAAACATTCGTACAACATCAGCATCAACTGCTGCGACACCAGCCAAGAGGTATCCTACCTGCAGGAGAAGCGTGTGGTGGACAAGGGTGGGCTGCATCCTGATGGGCGGGACCAAGGACGACTCAAACAAGCCTTTGCATGCTTGGTGGGCGCTCTGCTGTTGGCTGAGCCCCTGGTGAGTGCACTGCACTTTAATATGTTTATATCACACACAGATACACATATATGTTTAGGTGCTAGGAGGGCGAGAGTATGACTCTCTGCCTTGTGTGCTGCAGGAAACAGAACCTTCCCAAACCTTTATTTTTTATATAACAAATTAACAAAGTTGCAGTCCTTGTAGAATTACTTGCCCATTTCACTCGAAGGCTGTTGCACACGTTGACCGTGCGCAAGAATCGAATATTTTTCAAACTGCACTTCAATTCACGACACATAATGCTCATATAACTGTCCAGTCTGCATTCAATGTCGATTTTGGCAGCATCCTGGCATTACCCGGGTTCCGGAACAAGACATTGACTGGCGAGTGGCGACAAGCCCGAGCCTCGAGTGTCGCATAGCTGGTCAGCGGAATTCCGCTTCAAATGATATTAACTTTCAAAAGGATATATACTACAGGTAAAACTGTCAGCAGCAGCTTGTAAGGTTTTACCTGAACTGCCATGAGTGGTTTCGGCGCAATGCTTGGAAACAGCAACCGGTCACCCCTGTCATCCGCTAGTCGGACTTTAGTTGACCGCTAGTCGAGTTAAGGGATGGCTGATTAATACAAAGTATAATAAGTCAAGATACGGTAACTCGCTTATCCTGTCCGACAAGCCTGCGTAATCGCGACGCCGACACAAGGACGGATCGGACGTTTGGTTTCTCAGCTTGAGGGCACAATTTCGTTTTTATAATCTTATAACCTTGTTCTTTGGACTAGCTGCCATATATCACCCTAAGTGAGCTCCGGAAGGAATGTCAAAAGGCGTTCCCATTTCCGAGCGGCCGGATTTGAAGGATGCGAGTCTATCGGCACGCTTAGATGCAGTCTTCGGCTCTCTTGGGCCTGCACCTGCCGCTGGCGGATGGTCGTTACGCCAAGACGTCCAGCCATTCAAAGCCGGTGGCGGCATTGAAGAGTACAACTACAGTAGCGACGAGGAGGACCCCAACGAGGGCTTAAAACCCCTGATGCCAAGCCGGTTGGTTGACTCGGACGATGAGATTGGTTGTGAACGGGACTGCATGCCACCAATCGAACGTGCCGACCCAGATGTGGACGCCGAGGAGGCTGGCTTTGGACGCGAGCATAGCGAGGTTCGTGCAGCTAGGGAACGCGAACGGATGCGAGCGACCTTGTCATCCCGCCGTGCTTTCGAGGCGGAGGCGGAAGAGGATGAATTTGACCGGGTCGCAACTGGCACGATGGACCTGCGCAATCGTCTAAGGGACGCCAAGCCACCAGGTTTCACGGAGGTAGGGCACGCGGGAAGACAAGCCCGGAGACAAGAAAATTTGGGGCACCGTGCTACCCTTTGTGGACAACTGCCTTAGGCTGCCCAGCGTTAACTTTTGCAGCTGCCTTCGCACTCGTCATGATGGACATGTAGATGATGTACCAGCCATATAAGCATAGGGCTAATGGTGATAGATATATTGAAGCGGCTGTTGGAAGCAGAGGACGTCATGCATGTTTCAGTCCAGGTGGAAGCCACGTTAGCCCAAGCCCATCACGTTACATCCAGAGGCCGGTATGCGCTCTGGCACGCATTAAGATGGCAGTGGCATTCCGCCAATCCACCACTACGTACAACCCTCTTATTTTAGTAACCACGCATTTCACAAAGTTCCTTTGGAAGTGCTTTCCGTGTAACCAGTTTGACACCGAGTCGCTTAAACATTTGTGACGTTAGGCTGGCTCGTGGTATATCTTTTCTGCAGGTGCCATTGGACAGCGCCTGGGAACGTATGCATGGGCGATGGCAGCAACAGAGTGAGGAGCAGCAGCAGCAGCAGGAGATGGATATTGCGATGCCGGATATTGAGCTGGGTGGTGAATCTGGCACCGCTGTCGCCACGGTACCCATAGCGATGGGCAGCAGCCCCGCCGCGGCTTGCGATGAGGACAAGGCCGGTGGAGCGGCGGCCTCACGGAAGCGATTTAGGAGTGGCGTTGCAACAGCAGCATTATCGGCCGCAGTTGAGCTGCGTCATCCGTCAGACGAACAACAGCATCGTGTGCAGCCGCAGCAGTCAGGGAATGGCGTCGAGATGATGCAGGCAACAACTGCGGAAGAGGATGCTCACCCCGACGCGCCAGCTGACGCGGTGGTGGTTGGCTACGGTGGCGAAATGCGGACTACGACCGATGAATGTCCGTCCCGATCGGGCATATTGTCTTTGGCTAGCGGCGTTGGCATTACCACATCTTGTGAGCCATCGGGACCAGCAGCGGTGCCGCCGGCGCCTTCACCACCGCCACCTCGGCAACGTGGCGGGCGTCGGGTGCAGTGGGCTGACTTCGCGTCTGGCAGGTAGGTCGGTTAGGGATGCAATTACACTCAGGGTTGTGGTTCAATGGCGCTAATGCCAAGCATAGGAAAGCTTGTTGGACGCGCAATATGCTTGTTGCCGTCTGTTTTGTTCGCCGTGGTCTCTCATGAATAGTTGCTTAGGCGCATCTCGTCGGCCATGGAGTGTTGACGCTCCCAAATCCCCAACGCCGGCAGGCCCTCGGACGCTGACCTCACCCCCGCTGGCAACGGGGTCCCCGATGGTCATGCCAACGGGTCTAATGGCCACATGCCCCCAGCCAATGAAGATAGTGGTCGTGGCGGCGGCGATGGTGGTGGTATCTGGGGCCGTGGCCGCGGTGGTGGCCGGGCACGATTGGACTGGCAACGGCGGGGATTTGTACCCGACCACGTTCGCAACCCCCACAAGTACACTATGTACACGCTGGACGAGGAGTTGGTGGTTGGTGGTGGAGATCGACCAACCAACAGTCGCAATGGTCGCAACGGGGGCACTTTTGCAGGTGGCGGCGGCGGTGGCAACGAGCGGTTGCGGCCGGGCGAAGACCGTGAGGGCGATAATGAGATGCGGCAGGTATACCCTTGGGCTATGGGAAGCAGTCGCGGACGTGTTGGGAGGGGGCTACCTAGGGCTGTCTGTGTGTCACTCACATCGCCCTGCGCAGGGAGCTCAGTCGATAGCTAGACCTCATTTACCATTGAGGTGCTTTGTGATGTGCGCGCCAAACATGTTTTTAGCTTTCACCTACCACTTTTGATGCCATGCCGCATACTTTGGCGCAGCTGGCTGGTTTACTGAAGATTCACGAGGATGCTCACTGATCATTTGCTCTTCATGCTGTTCGCTAGGGGCTGGCGCAGGCACGGCAGGCCGTTGAGGCCGCGTCCCGTGCGGAGCACGACCCTGAACGCGTCGAAACCACTTTCGGCAGCGGCATCGCGTTCCGACCGCGTACAGCGCGGCAGCAACTGCAGCCCCAGTCGCAGGCAGCGAATCAGCCTTCCCAACATCATGGTGACGGCGGGGAAAGGGGGCCGCCAGATGGGGCCATCTCCAGACTACCAGGGATTTGCCAGGGGTTGTTCGCTACAGAAGACGATGAGGCTGAGGACCCAGGGGACGGAGAATACGCAGGGGCGACACCGATGAGTGTGATGAGGAACGGCGCGCGGAGTGGAGGTGGGCAACGTCATTTCCGTGCTCGCCCCCGGCAGACTGACGAGTATGCTTGCAGCAGGGTCGGGGGAGTTATGGATGGCGGCGATGCGATGCAACAAGACTGAGTGTCATAGCTTAAGTCATCATCGAGGCCATGTGGAATTGCACAGATGCAGGTTTTGTTGGTTTCGTCGGTTAGCTTATTGGACCCCTGCAGGTGTTGAAGAGGTAGTTGCGCCCGATTATTATAGGTGCGTACTTGCGGTGGTGTAGCTAGGTGTGTAAACCCTTTTTTCAAGTTTGTTTCTGAGTTCTGCGATATGACTGATTTGATGGTGTGCTTGTGGTTTATATCATATAAGTGCGTGGCATGTCGCTTGGCTTCATCATTGTGAGAATGGCACGCACCGTGCCGAGTGCTGGAACGGCACATCATTGGGGCTTGCGTCAAACCTTTAAAACCGTTCCTCTTGCAACCGTTCTTGGCGTCGCTGGAATAGGCTTCAGCGCTGTCAGCAATAAAATAAGATCCTTGGTCCAAGGATCCTTGCCTGAGAGTACTGCTGCATCGTGAAGAACATTTGCATGCATATCACGAGGCCCGTCACGTTCTTCACCTCCACACACCTCAGGCCCCTGCACAAGGCACAAATCTTTATGCATGCTTTGTAGCCGGTACGTCCGAAGAGACCCACAATAGCTGGAATTGTCTTGGAGGAACCATGTCACGGGCCCATGGGTCGAGTTACGCCTCCCGACAGCAGGTTTGCAAACCCTTGTTCCTGCTGTTGCGCTACTTCCATCTTGTCTTTTGCTAAGTTGATCTCCAAAGCTGTAGTAGGCAACATTTGCCAGAACTTTTATTAGTATTTCAGATGCACTTTTGGATCAGCCTGGCTCGCGAACTATTTTAGTAAATCGGCTCCTCAGCAACACACTCACCATTAATGAATTCTCTGATGTTTCTTGAACCATGCCTGAAAATGTTGATCTTTGAGGCATGATGGTTCCAGCGCAGGTCTCCAGCCGCGAGCAGCGGGAAGTCTTGCTGGCGGTTGCTGTGGCGGAGTGCTGCGGACGGGACCCAGTCGCGTGGCTCAGCAGCCACGTCTTCATGTGAGCGGTCCAGCCACAGCTGATGTTACCGTAATTAAATAATTGCGCTGACTTCATATTCGTGGGGACGATCTGGTCCTCGCCTGCAGTCATCGCTCATGCTGACAGCCCTCCTTCCCGCAGGTGCCCAAACAGACACGTTTACTTTGTTGGGGAATGTGGCAGCCCGACGCAGACCTCTAAATGCAACGAGTGCGGGGCACAGGTGGGCGGCACTGGCCATCTGCTTGGACAGGGAAACAGGCTGGCGCAAGAACTGGTAGATAGGATACGAGCAGAGATGGGCGTCAGCTAGGCAGCCTTCGCCTGCCTTGAAGGACAGCATAAATCATGCCGAATAGCATACATCGGGCGGACGTGCTGTGGAAAGGCAGCAGGCGAGGGCGGCGGTCAGTAGGTTGCTGCTGGAAGGACGTGTCCTCGCCTACGCAGTGCATTCATGCCACGGCCGAGTAACGACCTGGACAGTATACATGCTTGAGAGCCCTACAAGGTAGCGTAGGAATTGTTCATGAGCGGCTGAGCTAGATACCGGCCAACAGACCGTTAGCATGGCTGCCTGCAACCGGCTATGGTTCAGGGATGCCCCGTGGCGAATAGGTGCCGTTGGCTCCCTGAAACGACAGGTCGGTGAGCTTTGGCTGCGTTAAGATAGGGTGGGGAATTATAACTTCTCTCTGTTGTGGATTGTTTATCGGGATGTGCATAATGGGAGGTGCTTGGCATACAAAAAGCTTGCGGGCAACTATATGTTGGAAGAAGTTGGCTTCCGGGACCATAGAATAGCTGTATGTGTTTGGGTTTCTGATTTCATCCTATGACTCCAGGGTGCAGGTCCACTTTGGGGTGTGTTTGCCCCTCATTCTTGTGCGTCCAGTTGGCACCATTGCCCCTGCCTATGTTGTTCCATATACCGTTGCAGCGTTGCCACTGGGACGATTCCCTTACATGCTCGGGACAAGGGCCCACGGGTCGTTTGCCGGCAAACTGTACGTTCGGAAAGCCAAGCAGAGTTATTGCAAGTTTCCAGTACACACGACGCGTGTTGACAATTGGAATGATTGGTCTGGGATTAGAGCACATATTTTCCGTACAGTTCACGACACCGTTTGGACCGATACATATGGGATAAGTGCACCTGCGTACCTGGCTAACCGTATGTATGCTGTATCTTCTGGCTACCCGTCTGTCTCTTTCGAAGCCTGGGATAACTGCTGTAATAGGGAAGGCCATGTTATAGTTAATTCAAAGGCCAGAGGAAAATCTCCATATTCCCGTCCACATCAAATGAATTCAGCAGAAGAGGGTTATACCACAAAACGTTTCGGCTTCCAGTCCCAAGAAGGCTCGCCGGAGTCCGCATCGGGGACAATCCATATCTGCATCCGCTGGGGCCAACCAGCCAACAGGTACCTGGGACAGGCCCTATTGCCAGTGCTGGAGAGACGTTGCTTACTAGGCATGCGTGAACCCCCTGGACCCAGTATCCTGCACAACAGGTACCGCAGCTCTGGAGGATGCGTGGGGCCCAAGAACGTTCTCGACTTGTGCAAATAGGCCGCGGGAAGCAGCCAACAGCTCCTTCAGCTTGTCGGCCAACAGCATCTGCGGCACTGCGGCCGGCATCTCCTCACGATAGACTCCCAACATTCCCACTTCTGCGGGAGCAGTGGAGCTGGGCACCGGCACCGGCAGTGCAGCAGTGAGTGATGAATTGCGCTGTGCCTCGCTGCCCGAAGTGCTTTCCGTATTTACATCTGGGATGGTAGCTTCCAGGGCTTCCCCATCACCCCGGCCAACGTCCTCCAGCTGCAAGCGGCCACGAGGCGCATCAATGCCGGTTATGCTATCACACCCGTCCACGGCGTCAGGTTGTCGTGCGGCGCTGCCCTTGCCTGCATCAGCCGCCGTAAGATCGACCTCAAAGACTGGATCTGCAATGTAGTGGCTCCCCGTCCTTTGCTTTGTCCTGAGGCCGTGTGTGGCCGGGCGAACTGCAGCGCTCATGTCGGTTGGGGCCCTATGGCCGCTGTGGGGGCTAAACATCGCTAGTGCATATCGCGTTGCGTCCAGAGACGGCACCACAGAAAGTTCCGGAACCGAACAGCTCCCGCAGCTGGGGCGTTCGTTTTTATCCAGTGCACTGTTGTGCGAGCTTGCAATACGGTCTGTCATCGCCTCTGCATCGCTGGGTTGCGGGCCCACGCGTATGGAGCCAGGGTGCATCAAAAGCACGTCCGCCATGGCAAGCAGCTTGCGAGATTGCATGAGCGTGAGCAGAGGGTCCCGCGCCTCAGGGCCGCGCTGGTTGAGCTTTCCAGCGGCGTCTGGGAACTTGCTACCAGTGTCGTACTGTTGTGCTGTGCAAAAGTGTCGCCGACTGATGTCCTTAGCGAGCAACTGGGTGAAAGGTCCGCTCCGCAGCCGGACCTTCTCTTTTGCCTCTTTTTCCATCATGTCGCGACTCTGTAACGAGTTGTAGTTCCGGCGCGCAAAGTAATTCAGTGCTGCTTCCTGTGATACCTTGGGCACATCTTCCGGCTCTCTCACGAACTCTTCAATAGCAAGTTTATGGTTTTCGTGGCGGAGGCGCTGCACCACAGCATTTCCGACCAGCCGCTTGAGGCTTGGCCGAGAAGGCAAGGTTGCAGCCTGCTTCGGCTCAGGCCTCTGAAGCAACGTGCAAACTTTTGGATTAAGCTTAAGGCTACATATCGAGTCATCATCACTGTTCATGTACTATGATATATGAACAAATCGGTTCCTTGGTCACCCCGGTAAGTTCCCTTACGTTGGGTGTGGCTGCTAATGACAGCTGGAACGAAGTTCAGACTGAAATGCGATAGTTTTATATGTTGCCACTTTACATGTATGACTTGCTTCTTATTCAACTACCTAGCTTGTTGCTTGCAGGTTTGATTTGCCGTATTGTTGCTCAGTCAAGCAGTGTTGCTCTACCATCTGCAGCTGATTTCAGTTTTATTGGGTTGTATAAACGTACGATAATGCGTTGTTTTTCTTTTATTATTGGCGGTGCAAATGGCTGGGGAGGGAGGCCCTACTTGGGCCGACTAGGGAAGGACCGAAGGCATGTGCGTCGCTCGTCAAGTTCTTCTTCATCCGAAGCGGGTGCTAGTGGTCGTGCAGGCTACTTTGAAAAGGTCGCAGTGAGTGACATCTGTTGACTTTAAAGGCGCCTGGCGTCATCGACCTGCTTTGTCGGCGACGACAGCGAACAAGGCAAAACCTTGCGGTCGCATAACCCGTAGGGATGGGAAGCGCCGCTGAAGGCAGCTGTTACTTCAGGCGGGCTGTCCGCCGTTGGCGACCTGCTGGCACAGGCCCTTATTAGCCAGGCGGCGTCGCGCGAGGGTGGCCTCGTGCCGGCCTATGACCCCGTGCGCACGGCGCGCATGTTTGGTTACGGCTTCTCCTGGTACGGTCCCTGCCAGTACTATTGGTACAATTTACTGGACTGGCTCATGCCGGTGAAGAACACAGCCAATTTCCTCACCAAGGTTCGAAGGGCCAGGGCGAGAGGCTAGTTCACACCCATACATACGATGCAAAAATGGGTGCAGGAGTACGGGTGCGGATCTCTGGTGCATGCCAACACACGCACACACCTTCGTACTTTGCATTACTATATCAGACCATATTACATATTAGACCTATATTAGACCATGTTACATAACGTAGATGCCAGCAGCTTAAATTACTACAACCTGGCGTGCCTCTGTACCCCGCCTGCGCCATCGGGATTGGACCATCTGCACTTCCTTGATTCCCGACTTTCTGTGGGTGCAGGTGGCGGCCAACCAGCTCATCCTGGCGCCCATCACGCTCAGCACTGTGTTCGCGTATAACCTGGCGCTAATGGGCAAGGCCGCCGCTGTCCCCA
Source organism: Volvox reticuliferus (assembly GCA_019650235.1). NCBI lineage: Eukaryota > Viridiplantae > Chlorophyta > Chlorophyceae > Chlamydomonadales > Volvocaceae > Volvox > Volvox reticuliferus. Next base: position 1,406,495 of record BNCP01000016.1, read on the forward strand.
CTAAGATTCGGGATGACCTGTGGCCCACCATGCAGAACGGTGAGCGCGATGAAGAGGGCGTGTGTCAGTCGTGTGTGCGGAGGTTTGGCATGGGGCTATGAGGAACGTTGACTGTTATCAACTAACGTTGGGAGCGGTTCCAGTTTTTGATAAGGGAGCGTGCCGTCGCGCAAAAAGTGACATAGCGGGGCTGCTCCAGCACCCTGTGAAATACAGCGAACCAAAGCCATACAGAACAACAGCAACTCGATTGCAGTGTCCGGTCCCACATGAAGCGCCAGCCATGAATTCGCAAACCCTAAGCCCACATGTTCTGAATGGCCTGTGGCGAGCGCGGTTTTCCGTCTGCTGATATATATGAGTGCAGTCGCAGCCTGGCCAGCCTGACCAAAACCAACCGTCCCTCACGGCACAGGCTGGAAGTTCTGGATCCCCGCCGCCAGCCTCAACTTCTACTGCGTACCGCTCAAGTACCAGGTTTTATATATGTCCGCATGCGGTGTCCTTTGGACAGCGTACTTGTCGTATACGAGCAACCTACCAACGCCCGCGCCAGCGGCGGCTGAGGTGGTACCGGCAGCAGCGAAGCCGTCTGCTGCAGCTCCGGCTAAGAACTCATGCTGCGGTGGAAAGCGCAAGTAATTACGTTGGCGGGGTGTGAACAGGTGTTCACTTTGTCGCTGCAGAGGTGGCAGCAGACGGTTGACGATAATCCTGATGGTAATGCGGTGGCACTTGGCTTCCGCGGGAGCAATGTTGCATATGATAAGACGCATGTATAATTAGAAAGGGGGAGCAGGCCAGTTCCGGATGTAGCAAGTTTAACGGAGACGGCTGCGATTAGGGTTAGGAGTTCTTGCTGTTATGCATTGGAAGCGGGCGGACTCCAGCGATGCCAGGTGCGTGCATCTTGTGAGATGGCTATCCAGTCTGAGCCCCAATTGCACAGCAGTTTGGAGAGACTCGTGAGCTAGAAATATGCTTAGCGCATGGATGACTGCCTACATGTGTGTCCGGAACATCATGGCTGCCGGCATCCTACAGTCATAATGCCCGAGGAATGCAATCTTGTAAATTCGTCCTTTCCTGCGCATCGGGTTTGAACCCGCATGATAGTGCCTCAATAGCATGGGTAGCTATCAAGACAGTTGTCGTTGTTCACCATATTACAGACGTTAAAAGGTGAATGCACCTAACCAGAATTAACCACACCTTTGCAACGAGGGTCCGGGACCCCGCGCTCAGTTGCGTCCCCCTATGGGCGGTTTGTGCTCCCATATGTACGTTACTCGTCGCATCACGCCTGTATCATATGGATTTGAAAGAATTGTATTATTCATCACAAAAAGTTTGCTTATAAAACTGCATGATATCGGTATCATACGGTTGAAGACGAGGTATTTACGGCATATCCCTCTCTACATTCCTTGCTACCCATGTAAAGTGGCAGAATTGCTAACTTGCGCTTGGTGGCAATCATGATGTCACTATCCTTTTAGGGTCGCAAGAAGGTTTTCATGCTCGTCCGGGCAGTAGTCTTTAGAAATAGCACACGTGTACTAAATGAAAAGCTACAAGAATAATCTTAAAGCCAGGACATAATCGTAATTTTAGGTGGGAACAGCACATATATAGTTGGTAAGTTCAAGCACTGCTCGCGCTGAACACAGTCACTTCAGCGACAGGCCGGTCGGACGTGGAAGGTAGCTTCTGGGGGTTAAATCGATCCCTTATTTGTCTATTTATCGATCTCGTCGCGTGATGCAGCGTGATTTCAAAGAAGAGGCATACTGGTGCCGGCGGGCGTCATCATGGTTCCGTCGGATGCCGTTCGGCAAGCTAAACCTGTTCCAGTGCATGTGACGTCAGTGGTTACAGATTCATCGGAAGCTAGTGAGGCGGCCAGAAGAGACACGAACGGCTCCAACGGCAAGCTGCCCCTGGTGGTTGTGTACCACGTAAGTGCCAGAACGTGTTAGCAGCGATTTGCACCTCCCCATACACGCACCAGTCCCAACTATTGGTTTGGCGTGCGCATTGGGATATATATCACCCATAGACACGCTGGCACAAAATAAGCTTTTGACCCACCGTGACAGCTTGGTAACACTGCAATAATGAAACCGCCGGATGCCTGCTTTCCACGAACTGCTAGGCTCCTGGCATGCGCCTGGCGAATCCCCTATGACCGTAACCCGACTGCAAGACCTGACATCACAACCGGCCCCCGACTTAGTCCCCCTGCATGCTACATGTTTAATTATTTCACTGCATTCTGCGGAGACTTCACATCCAGATTGCGCTTTAACCGCGTCGCCCTGGACTTGCATTTCCCAGGACATCTTCAACCTCATCTCCATCGCCTGGCTTAACGCCAGCAACTTCTACTATCTGGCCACGGGTCAGGGCTTCCAAATTTTCTACCTAAGCACGATGCTCTACTTTGTAGCTGACCTGGTGGGTAGCAGGACATTAGGTGGCCCTCGGCCTGGGCCTCGACGACAGCAGCGTATTGCCTTCATCAGGTTCTGCGAGTTACCCGCAAAGTTCACTGTTTTTGTTAACGTACGTTGTTGTCACGCTTTCTGCTATCCCAATGGTAATGTGTGAAAGCATGAATGTGTGAAGCGATATCACACATTGTGCTGCCCACGCAGATCTACATTGTTCAACCCCTGCACCTGCTGCCGCTCCTGCTCTATCTTACGTGGATTCTTCCCTCCCGCCTCGGTGATGTCCGCAGATTTACGTTGGCGTGGTGCCCCGCTCCGTAAAATCCCCGCTCGTCATTCTGGCGCACCACGTAATCACAGCGTTGTACGTGCTTATCCCGTACCACTACCCGCAGTATGAATGGTGCATGTCGTACTGCATGCTTGTGGAGGTGGGTTGGATCAGCAGCGGCGCTACGTTGTGGCGTTCCCTAAATACTTGCCCTATGCCATGTCCAGCTACTTGCTCTTTCGCCCTCCCTGTGTCTTCCCGTGTGACTGCATTCAAAAGCACTGGGAATTGCATAGCGCGGGTGACATTATACCTACATACAATAGTGACATTTTAGGATGAGCAGGAGCTGGCGTCCTAAATAAGAACTTAGGGTTACAGCGTTAAATCAAGTAATTTCATGGTCCTTTAATAATTAGAAGTGTAAGATGACCATGACGGGATAAAGTTTCAGAACGCTTCATGGCTGCCCCTGCATTTGCCAGGTTAATACGTGGCTGCTCATAGCCAAACGCACCGTGCGATCTGTGGTCCTGGAGGCGCTCTTCTATGTCACCTGGGTGCTCCTTCGGAACATCTACTACCCGTGAGTGGGGAATGATGAAACCACCAAGCTGGGGAGGGATAGATGTCGACGGGTTTGGGTAGATATAGAATGAGGGACGACGTTGAGGTTAAGGCACGCGCATTCCTGGTAACATGATTTAATGGGGAGCGGGGAAGGTGTGAAGACGGAGTGCGTAAGGGAGCAGTCGTGAATTGGAGGCTCTGCTGTTGCGTAAGTTCGTAAGTTAACCTGCTATAGCGAGTTCTCGCAACTGGAAGTGGTGCAAATGCAAGTCTCAAAGGCTTGCGTCGCATATGGTGTTAGCCTGATATGGGGTGTGACATATCTTGATGCTACTTGTGTTAGATCTCCAGCGGCTCCGTAAGGCCGCGGATCGTTTTGCCGCGGAATGCCTGTCTGCTCCAAACCCCCAAAGCCATCCTTGGTTCCATCCCACCGCCGGCGGCTGCAGGTACCTTATTTGGGTCTTCTATAAGGAGTGGCTGAAAGAGACTCGGTCGTGTGGCACACCGTGGAACCCCATCCTCACAACACCCATTTTCCAAACTGCTTTGACGGGCCTCAACTACTACTGGACAGTTTCGCTTTTACTGAAACCCAAGAAGTCGAAGCAGCTCTGAGGAAGCCAATACGGCGTTTTGGCAGGTTGCAAGATGTAGAGTGCCTTAAGGCGGGAATGAAGTTACGAACATGTCTTGATTACAACTGGAGCGGACAAACAATGAAGATGGATCGACTGACAAGAGGAAAGCTGTCAGGGATCGGGCACTTATGAAATAGCCCCAGTGAGGTCATGGGTCAAAATAAAGCTGCCTTGACAGGCCTTGGCTGCACTTAATTCATACGAGGTGGTACCTCCCAGCAGGATCTGACAGGATCCCTTGGGGCACGACTGCTGACGTGTGCGAGTCCGGTATAGGGTAGGAGGTCACTTCTTTAAGGGCAGACCTGTCCTATTATTTTGCTTTGGTATTTGTTTTCTTTGTTATCTCTGCATAGATCCAGTAAATTCGCCTGAGCACGGGGCTTGCACAAGGCTTAGCGGAAAAGCGTAAAGTATCGTGTTGGACTGGGGCTTTTGTATCTTTGGAATTTGGACGACCGGGGGCATTTATTTTGTGCGGCTGCCTGGCGATTCCTCCCGAGTGATAAACCAACCCACTGAGGTATAGTGTAGGCAAACTGGATGCTTACTACTTCTTCATGCGGCTTTCGTTCAAGGTATTTGCCGTGGATTGAAGTAGGGCGCCTAGTTAAACGCTGTGTTTTTCGTACCCAGCAAGGTTTATATTTCAACTTCTCAGGCTACTTGTTAAGTTAGTAAGCAATTCTCTATCTGTGACTCTTACCGTTACAATCAGGAGTAAACAGAGAATAGAAAACAAGCAACCATAAAGATGACACGGCATTAATGCTGTACTCCACGGATGCGAACTAACTACTTAAGGGCAAGTCTGAATGAATAGGTAACTCCAAAATGAATCATTAATCTTAAATAAATTTTGCTCATTGCCGTGACTGTGGGGGCCTAGCGTCGGGCTTCTGATACTGCAGTAGTCTGCAGTAGCAACAAATGCTGCGCTCAGTCATGGGAGATATGGGTCTATGAGTATAATAATCAAGTGTCGCACTAAAATATACAAAGAAAGATGCTGGAGTCCTGAGGAAATGGGCAGTGGCGCATACGCGCATTACTAGTAGCCGTACAGCCTGCCCACCAAAAGGCCTTACGCCAAGCGAAGCCTTGGCATGCGTCTGTGAAGAATCGTGGTATAGTTACAATTCATCACTAGGAACCCAATTATTCTTTGCTGTGGTATAGAGTCTAGGATTTGAACTGACGTAAAATCTATACATCAACGGATGGCTTTTAAGTGAACAAGAAAATGCATCTCAAAACAGATTGTGCGACCAGGTGGGCCCGGTTGCATTTCTTTGGGGAAGCTGGGTATCACAACTTAATCGGCGACAGCCGAACCCACCTGATGCTATGTTGAGTCTTTCGCCTGTTTATTATGTTGTCTATCTCAAAGGTGAACTTGTGCCATGCCATGCTTGCAGCGACCTGGCCATCCTGGAGCAAATCGAAGCGGCCAATCGCCTCAGATCGATGCTGGTAGCGCAGGTTGAAAATGACGCGATTATTTTGGATCGTACTGAGATGGAACGTGACGCGTGGGCAGCTCACGCGAAGAGCCTGGCTGAGAAGCTCGTGCAAGCCCGCAAGCGCATTGCTCGCCTAGAGCGTGCCTTTGCCGAAGCCTCCGGACAGCCATTGTTTACCGCTTCGTCCCTCTGTAACACCGACGACCGCGAAGCGGACGCAGATGAAGATGCCCGGCACGTTGCGGAGCTCCTTCAATTACAAATATCCCAAGCGTGCCCCGAACTACAAGCCGCCACGGGGCCGTCGGCGCAATCGGCGCCAGCGTCGCAGGCACAGCGGCGGGCTGAGTCTGCAGCGCTGTACCCAGCCTCCTTAATATCTGCCACGGCAGAGATGCAGGCCGCCAAAGCGGCGAGTCAGGATGCTGTCCGATCATCAGCATTGTCAGCAACAGCAGAAGTGGGACAAGGCGACCCAGCGTGCGGGGCTGGTGGAGCTGGGCCTGGACCCGGCTCGGTGACCGTCAACCCGACTCCCAACCAGCAGCGAGTGCTGGAGGCCCTCGTGCAGCGAGGCCGTGCAATGGGCTGGCTGATACAGCCTGGCGAGGTGAGTACCAGCTCTCAGCCGTTATGGCCGCGATATCCTGACATCCCACGAAATCCGAGGGTTTAAGCTGGAGGTATGGGCTGGGTTTGGAGGTGCGGTGGGAAGCTAGCGATGGACATGAAGTATGGGATGTCCACGTGGTGACTTCGCACATATGCATGATAAAATGTGTTGGGCTGTACAGGCGACTGGAAGGGGCTTGCAAGTACCGTGGCAGCTCTGTTATAAGCGATATGCTGCCAAAGGACCCCGACCGGCTGGGCGAGATGCCACCAAAGCATCGGCCACGGAGCCAGCCGCTGCGGTTGCGACCCGTGCTGCATGTTGACAGCGCAGCTGCGGCCGCAGCCGGTGTCCCACGACTTTATAGGACGGCTTCTATGATACCGGGCACCAGGGCTTATGCAGGTTCTTGCAAGTGCGTTACACTTATGATCTGTCCTCCGGATTTGAGCTCAGCTGCCACGATTCCATCTGCACGTGCTCGCATTGTTAGCTGCATTCACCTACATCGCACCGCTACATATACAGCGAACGGATTTCCACTTCGCGTGCCGCAGCAGCACTCCTCTTTTATTTGTCCTCCTACAGCTCCCTACATTTATGCCTCCTGCGCCAGTTGACCATGGGATCAGTCCTGGGTGAGGGCGAGTTCGGAATCACCTACCTGGCCACGTGGCGCCATGCTGCCGTGGCCGTGAAAGTGATGCGCCTGCGGCACAGCGCGGAGCTGACGACCTTCTTGCGGGAGGTAGGCACCACACTGCTGTTGATGTACTGCCTGAAGGAGCCACTTCATAGATACATTCATGTCGAGGTGGGGGTGCGCATGCTCAATATATGCGCCCTACCCTGGGCTTTTTTGCTGTAAACCCTCGCCGGGCCGTTTCACCCTGCCTTCGTTGCCAGCACTGCCTGCACTGATTCAATATCTTAAGTTGCGGTTCGTAGGTGGCCTGGGCAAGCCTCATCTATGTACTCCAATTCCTGTAGGCGCCGAGGGTACGGTACCCGCGTAGTCGTTTTGGTTTTGTAATTTTGCCAATCATATCCTCATCCACTGCGTTTTGTACTACGACGGCCCCGTAATTAGGTGGAGAGCATGTCGTATATACGACACCCGAACGTGGTTCCCTTCTTGGGAGCTTGCTTGTCAGGTCCAGACAAATTGATGCTGGTGTCCGAGTACATGACGGTGGGTGAAGGCTGTCCAAGAGGGCTACTTCAGGATGCCTGCTATCTGCTATGAGTCTCCGATGTCTTTACCGCTGCTAAGCTGCACTGATGGGCCTCGCGGTTAGTAGTTACAAAGGCCTGGTAGCCTGACCGTAACCCCGTAACAAGTGACACTTCATGCTTCACGTTTGCACTGTTGGCACCGTTGGGAGCGGGGTAACGCTGCACAGCAGCTAAGGAAACCATTGGATCTGAAGAAATGTTGAACCACAAGTTGTGACTGACTGAGAAGCAATGGCAAGGCGAATGGCCGCGGTCGCAAAGCGCAGCGATAATCTTGTTGCTGCGTCTGCTGCTAAGACTCCAGCGCCGTATGCACGCCTGCTGGTAGTTTTCCGTCGTGCATACTGGCCGTTTACATTTAATGGGCTACGTGTTGGTTGCGCTGCACGTGCTGCTGGACTGTTCGACACCCCTGGCACGGCGTTTCCCTGTTGGCCACGCAGGGTGGCACGTTGTGCGACTGGTTGCATCCCGGTGGCCTCCCGGCACCGGGCACCCAGAGCGGCGGCCTAACCAGGCCCGTCAAACCTTTGCTTGAGCGGTTGAAAATGGCGCACCAGGTGCGGTCCGGGTTGGCACGGTTGATCTCAGCAATTCAATTATGGGAAAGTCAGGCATGGATCTTTTCATATGGTTAGGAAACGGCTTAGCAACTCGGCATGCGTCCACCTTGTTTTTCTGCCCTTTACCCTCATGTGAAGGTGGCCATGGGGATGTGCGCGTTGGAGGCGTGCCGCCCACCAGTGCTTCATCGTGACCTCAAGCCCGCCAACGTGTACTTGGACCAGCGGGGGCTGCCACGGGTCGGCGATTTCGGGTTGAGCAGACGGCTATTGGAGCAGGCACGGGTATCGCTTACGGGCGAGACAGGCACTTACCTTTACATGGCGCCGGAGGTGATGCGGTAAGGAGAGGGTATGGAATGCTTGGGGGGATTGTGGAGGCGGGTGGGGTTTGGTGCTTGGGCGCATACACGGTGTGGTTGGGATCTAGCATGCTAGGAGTCGCACCTCTACCAAACACGAAAGGGTGAATGGAGTGACGGGCCGTGGATACGCGCAAGGTTTTTCATGCAATATGGTGCAGCGTGATAGACATGTCAGAGCTAGGACAAGATGCAGTCGGGATTACATCCCAAAGGATGGAGGCTTAGGAACGCTTAGGGAAGCAGTATACCAGGGTTGTTTGATGTAGCGCGCGGCCCTTATCTGCTTGGGCATATCCCTATCGAAGGGTGGGAAGCTGCAGTGAGCTCATGAGTGGCTGAGGTTACGGCCTGGGAGAGGCGTCCGCTGCGCATAATGGTTCTTGGCCGGTCGCAGGCACGAAATCTATGATACCAAGGCTGATGTCTGGAGCTGGGGCGTGCTGCTATCCGAGTGCATCACATGTGCGGTGCCATACAGCAACATGTACATGACGCCCGTGCAGGTGAATAGAATGACGCAGCCTCCATGCGTACCATCTTCCTTTCTTCCTTCACAAGGGCATATCTGCCGCCAGGGCCAGGTTTTATGCTGTGGCAGCTACTGACCGAGTCGATGTGACTATTCCAGGGTGTTTGACAGCGGATTGGGCGTCATTACATGTGCTCCATTTCAATTTTCGCCTTCACATTTCTGTTTGCCCACGGGACCGTAATAACCAACCGCGCCTTCATTTCAACTTTTTATTCTAAAAGGCCCCCTTGCTGATTGTCATTCAGTTATATCCAAATCGCCTCCTTTGCTCTTTACGTAAAATTGTGCTGATGCTCTAACCCCGTAATAATGTCCCGCAGGTGGCCCTGGCTGTTTCGGCTGAGGAGCTTGCGCCTACGGCACCTCCGAATATTCACGAGGAGGTGCAGGTGGGCAGGCGGCTTGCGGAATGGGAGGTGTTGGATGCTGCGTAACGAGTGTCGTCGTGGGCAATGCAGACATAGCCTCTGCTGATATCCGGTTCCATTTGCAACGGACGTTGGGGGGTAGACCTGCGATGCTTAGCTATGTGAGCTGCATAGCCCATGGCATGGCACCCATTCCAACTGAAGCCCAACTGAAGCCGGCTCATGCCCCTATCATGTCTGCGTTGTCTACGGTTGTATGTCCTTACCATGCCGAACTTTCGCCTGAATACTTAAGCTGTGCATGCACCCTAACCCTTCATCCCACCGTTTCGCACCCTCCCCGTCAGGTGCATTTCAGCTTATTCTCCGTTCTTCGCAATTTCCTTCTGCCATCAAGAACGCTCAGTTGTTGAGTTGCATGTTCCTCCGTCTCTCTGTTTCGTCTCACTGCAGGTGGTCTTGCGCCTGGCCTGCCAGTTTGACCCGGAGATGCGTCCCGACTTCGCAAGCTTGGCCGACATGCTGGGCGGGGCCATCAAGCACATGGAGGCACAGGAGGTGCGTTGGGTGTTGGATGGGTATTGAATGTATGGGTTTTGATGGGTATTGAATGTTTATGATGGCGCCGGGGAATGGGGACCAGGTTAGTCAATGCCCCACCGGTCAAGAATACAATGGTTCCCCGGTTGCGGTTCTCTATCCCTTCCTCACCCGCAGCTTGCCAAGCCAACATTGATGGCCTCAATTCAGTCCGGCTTGGTAGGGTTGTGGAGCGGCGGCTGGGGAAAGAACTCGTTCTCGCGTGCGCAACAGCAGCAACGGCAACAGCAACAATAAGACGCAAGCCCGCGCCCGTTTCAGACATCTACCGAGCCGTAATAACTAAATGGCACGGTACAACAGGGCTTAGGTTATAAGGGTAGGATGAAACAGCTGAATTGAAGGAGTAGGTGTTTATACCAGCGATTGGCAGAACGCAACGAGCTGCGTTGCACAGTTCCTGGTGAAGACGTCCTTGGTTGTTGAGACAGTATCAGGCATTGAGTGTCGGTGAAGCAAGGATGCGTCAAGTATCGTTTGAACATTGCGAGTGACGTGGTCAGGGTCGAGGTGCAAAAGGGCTGAATGGGGAGTTGTGAACATGGGGCTGTCATTGGCGGACTCACAGGCACGCCGTCAACATTGTCGGCGTATGTTTGTGGTTGATGACATCATTCGGCGAATATTTCGGCGGTGTAGATACAAGACCATCATCCTTGCGTAAGACATTATGTACAATATTTGTTTTGGGACAGTGATGTCGGGCAAGTGCGCTGCGGTGGTATGCCTGCTAGTGACAGCACGGCGTGCGGTTCCCCAAGACAAAGGCCAGGACTAAGAAGTTAACCGTATGGAAAGGAAACGTTGGGTGGGCCATGCGGCGGTGCTACGGTAATCTGCGATGCCATGTAGTGCCTTGCGGGTGAACGAGGAATGCGCGTTCTATGTCTTCCCGAATCCCAAGGGGGAGGTGCTGTGCATTCGACGGCTGCGAGTCTGGTCACTGGGTGCCGTGGCGTCTGGACCCTGCAGACGCACCGTGCCTTGGATCCTTTGGCTGTTCGTGTCGGGTCCTGCGGGTGTTCATAATGGTATCCCAAGAACGGGGCCAGTTGCACACAGGATGCTGGTGTATATAACTACCATCTGCGTCAGTAATGCTGGTGATTTAGTGATAATGACGCGCCCCAGACCGCCTGCCATATGGCGCGGCTATGGAAGGTCTGGGACTGCTGCTCAAGACATTATGTTATGGGGCGGTGTTCGCCCGGGTGTCAGGATCCGGAGTTGTGGAATGGGGTCCGAGTTGTGTGCTGGCCCAGTATCCTATCTACTTTAACTTGATCGTGGACAAGTAGGTCGGCGCAACCTTTTAGCCCTAGTGCAGGGGATGCGCACTAAATGTGAACGTAGGTAGCAACAAATGGAGTCAATTTCATGTTGGCAAGCTCTCACGATACGTTTGGGAGAACGAACTGCTCCCTAGGCATGGCTTATTCACCTAGCAGTGCGTTGATAAGCGCATTTATCGTGCCAAGTTGTATCGAGGTGTGGCTGAGTTGGCGGTTTACCCCATGCCCAGTGATGGAGCGTCTCCTATTTTGGACCCCGTCACCTATTTTGTGTATGTGGCCCATGTGGTGGTGTATCATTACTTAACTGACGTGTTGAACTCTGCTATCCTTATACTGAACCGGCTGGTTTGGGCGACGTTAGCAGCAGGAGAAACGTTGGAGCACAGAACAGTATTCCGCTTGATATGGATGTTCAGATTCCACGAGTTTGCAGGCAACCATCGACAGATGAATGGGGAAGGTATACTTGGCTCAAGCTTGTGCCGTGCATGTCTCGTTTCATGATTTGGAATATGCTCAATACTGCCTTGCTGTGGAAGCTTGAATGGACTTAAAACGTTCGCAAGAATAACATAGACCCTGATTGAACGTCATTTCCCCAAGAAGCACCCCGCGCAACAGAATGAACAGACTCCCCAATCAGTAGGAAATCGCCAACATCGATCCCATCTGCGCACGCCCATATTCAATGCTGTATGAGCATCCAAAAACTCTCGACGTACGCCGAAAATGTCTGCGGTGAGATAACCGCAACAAATGCCCGCGATCGAGCTTCGTACCTGCAAAACGAACCATGCCCTCAACCTCCCGCACACATCCATCACCATCTCCCCCCTGGTGACCCACTCCATGTTCAAAAAAATGATCCGACGACCGCGACACGCGACAGGCATGTGCGAAAGCTAACCAAGCAGCGCCTAGATGACATCGATGTTTGTGCTAGAGGCACGCACTATTATCCCGTGCTAGCATCATAGTTCGGCGCGGACGCTGGGTCGGGGCATTCTATGGGTGCAATGCCCGCCATGTGCATCAGCCGTATGCATAATCATAGGTAATAAATATACTTCTGCCTAAGATGACCTGCCTCTCGGCGGCGCCGTGTCCACTCCAGCGCCCCACAAAATCGAGATTATACCGACCCATCAGCAGCTATTCCTTAGTCACAGCATACGGTTGCATCCTAAGCCAGTTTAGTTACCCATCCAAGGCCGCTGTCTTCGAGTACTTAGCACGCACAATGTAAATCAACCCTTCGTGACACTATGTCCCAGGCAGTGAGCATTACACCTGCAAGGACGGCGGCGCTGCTTAAAACCTTCATAATACGCCACCAGCCGCCCCATCACGCTAGCGTAAGAGCATCACCAGCTCGGCTGCCTCGTCATCTAACACTGACGCGCCACCATTGCCATTTGCAGCAGCACCAGGGCTGCTGGAAGCTGCGCCAGCCGCGCCTCCTGCCGCTTTAGCCGCTGCCACCTCCAACACCCGGTTGGCACGATCCAGGATGTCCGCCGGTACAGTGGCCAGTAGCCGATCAAATGCCAAATATATGTCCTGGATGCACGCCTCCACGTCCTCCGGCCTTAGAGTCGTTTTCTCACGCAGAGCATTGTAGAGAAGCTGGTCGTACGACTCCAGAGCCTTGAAGAACCCGGTCACCAGTGGTCCGACCTCGTTTGTGCGCCCATCCCGTGCGGCATACTCCCCAATGGCACGAATGTTATCCCGGAGACCGCTGCAAAGTAGGATCATGACAGAAATTTTCGGTCATTTACATTAGTATCCGAAGATAGAAGGGACTAGCAAATCGGCCGGCGCAGGCACACACACGACCGCTGGGAAATTGATCCCATACTGACCGACCTGTAAGGGCCTTGGCGAAGTAGATCTCGCGCAGCACCTATATCCTTGGCTGCGAGGGACTTCGCCTGTGAAAGGACGCTTCGCGCCTCCAAGACAAGAGGGACATAGGTCTCGAGCCTGTAGGATAGCCAGGGACAGCGAGCTCGTCAAAATAACTAGGCAATAGAGGATTGTGCTGACAAGTGTAAACCGTGCTCACGGGTCAAGGGTTTTGCGTCGTATGTAGCGGTTGAGGCCTTGCCCAGCGGCGTGCACGGGACTGGATCCCGTGAGCTGCGCGAGATGAGATACCACCAGAGAACTCGAAAGAAGAAGGACATCTCGTCGATCTAATGATGCCGTCTGCAATCTCGTTGCTTTAACCGGCGAAATGCAGGACGCAGCAGACGGCACGACTGTTGGCGTTGAGCTCGAGCCCGGGCCCGGTCCAGCTTGTCCCACAGCTGCAGAACTTTGTGCAGTTCTCTGGAAGGGCGCTGACGCACGGTGAAGCGCACAAGGACGGAGCAATTGGGTGGTCGCCATTAGTGGTGGCGGAGAAGCTTTGGGCGTTTTTAACGCCAAAGATAACCCCTGGGTCCTGATCTTAAATGAATTACAACTATTTCATCAATTGGTGTATAAGGATCCAGAAAGCGACTGACAACCACTTCGGCCGACCCCAAGCCGCAACCCCCACCGACTACACGAAGCCCGAAACTTGCGTAGCTGAACAATCAAACTTATATCCCGTATCAAGTATGAACTAAATAGCAACGCAATGCGCTGCGGAAGATTTTTCAATCTTTTAGCACGTACGGCAAATGATAAGTTCTGGTTGCAGCATGTTGCACCAGCTAAATACAGATCCCCTCGATACATATCTCTAGAACTATGGAAGATAAGGACATGATTTATACAATCCTCATTTTTTAGGCGTTGAAAATGTCGGGCCCCAAGAAGGAGCCGGGGGTGGCTCCTGGTGCTCATTTAGACGAAGAAGAATGCCTAACTTTTCCTATATTTATGGCAGAACTTGAATTGCTAGTTGGAAACAGCAAGTCTGGAAAGCCTGATGGAGTGCAACTTTTGGAGCTGCTGCAGAAGCTGGTGGCCACAATACCACGCACAGATAAATCTATTCTTAAACAGCATCAGAGACAATGCGAGGCGATGCTTTATGATGTGCTTGCGCATGGGATTGGTTCCGCCGTAAGTTTTGGGAGGAGAAGAGGCATGGAATGGAAGTTCGGGTAAGGTTCTGCAACGAAAGTATGCAGCGAAAGAGTGGCATCCTTCCGTCGGCGATGTGTCTGTTCCCCCCAACTTCGTCGTTATGTCATGGACTAACGGTAATTTGTCCATATTGCACGCAAAGAGGAATATGCACGCTATGGATATGCCTGGTGTGGTTATTGGAGTGGTCAGGTCCGTACGGCAGTAACCGTTCGATTCGCCCCTAAATGCAATATATGAATATGCGATCCTGTTGGCGCGATGCTGCGCATCGCTTGCCTGTTTTGGCCAAGAACCCACCCCACCACCACTGTCACCTGTCATTGCATTGCCCACATACCAATTTCATGAGCACTTCCCTATCTTTGGCCCTGTCGGCGTAGGTACGGCGTCTCATTTACAACTGCTTCTCGTTCTTGTTTGCCCATGGCGATTCTATCTCCGTATACACACGCGTAAACGTGCTCCAAACATACCTTGACAGCAAAGAGGGCATGAGTAGATCCACGGCGGAGGTGGGTTTCCAAGGGGTTCACATATGGTTGGCCACCGCGGCTGTCTTAAAAATCACATCACGTGCACGGTGCCAGCATCCATGATGCAATACGGGAAATCTTATGCACGATTGTGTGTCTTCTGTGATGGTCGTGCCTTGGGCTCTGAGCGGCCCCCTACTGCGCGCCATCCTGCCCGCTGCAATTTTGGGAGGTATATCAGTCCCTGGCAGTGTGTGCGCGAGCTTCTGTTTTTGGCGACATTGCCGACGCACTTGGATTTACCTTGTGCAATTGGTCGCCACTGACTGGGTTTTGCCGTGTTTGATTTGCAGCCCATTCGTGTGGGCCTGCTGGACTTATTGGCGCACCTGCATTTACATTACGGCAGGTAAGAGGTTCGGCAGCTGGAAGGGCCTGACCGGGTGAATCACCAGCAGTGCATACCCGGGTCCTAACATCCTCAGTCCATGAATCTTGCAAAAATTGGGATTCTCTCAGAAGGCCAACGTCGTAGCATAACGCAAAGCTTGCAACTGCTGAGTTCCCACCCGACCATGAGCCCGGCGACAGAGGGGTACGGCGGTACGCTGTTTGACTCGCGCATTCTCATCTGGTACGAAACGTGCAATTAAGCTTCGCCCAATGCATTGTCATTCGGTTGTGCCAGGATGTTGGGAAACTCGGCGCCCGAGTCAATTGGCATCGCGTTGCGCACCGTTGCTAAAGGTGGCAACCAGGCATCCGTGCGCTGCGCCGCGCTGCGATTGGCAGCGGCGGTAGTGCGCGGCATGAGCCCCACGGACCGCTCCGCGCCGACAGTGCAAGTAGATGCTTGGTCAATCGTCCAGCGCTACGCCAAGGTGTCTTAAAAGCGCATCCAGCTTGTAGTATGCGTGCGGTACTTGTGCTTTAGGAAGTATTGCATGCAGTAAAGCGCTTCATGGATAGGGGTTTATATAGCCCTTTACAGTAGCACCGGGTGCATGAGGAGGCTATGCCAGCGGCAGGTTGCGGAATGTATTAGAGTGTCACATGGACTCTCGTGACAACCCCCGTTTGGGGATGCTGGGTCTGGTCCCCACAATAAATGCTGCGCTCGGTCGCAGAGCTTCCTTGGTGTCACTTTCCGCTCCGGATTTCGTTCCATCCATGACAGGACAGGACGTGCGACGAAGTGCGAGCGGGATGCCTGAAGCTCTTGGGCGCAATGTGTGCTGCCGGTGGGGACCCGCTATGGCGGGATGGTGCTTACGGGGCGGAGGAGGCGCTACGGATATGCCTGGTGTTGACAGAAGATCCGCAGCCGGTAAGGAGCAACAGAGGGTCCCGCACGTGTACAGAGTTGCCGTAGGTGCAATCAGCAAGTTAGAGTTGGGTCGAAGTAGTGCATTGGGGCTCAACAGGCGGAGCTGGCTATACCACATGGGAGCCTCCCGCCCCAGTACAAGCATCTAGATGACCAACGGCAGCGCATGCGTGGTAAAACGTAAAACTTGGGGTTTGTCGGTGGGACCGCAGGATGTGCGTGACGCTGCATTCAGTACACTGGGCGAGCTGGCGGCAGCATCTCGGCCGGCAGCGAAGTCGGAGGCTGTGACTGGCGAAAAACGTCCCGCCAAGAAGGCTGCGGCAGAGCGTGTGTTGTCAGGCTGCGTGCGGGCCTGCTTAGTTGCACCGTTGCTGGACGCCGCGATGCACTCGAAGCGAGAGGTGAGGGGTCTGGCACGGGGTGAGGGACCCGCGGAAATCCATGGAGGTTAGGTGGACATTTAATTACGATCCGGAAGGGGGTAACGTTTTTGAAACCGTTGCGGACCTTCGGAGCTGTTGGGATTTCGGGATTTCGGCGGCCGATAATGCCATTCGACCGGTCGCGCTTATGGTGTCAGATGGCAGATGTGCGACTGTACACAATATGTTTTACGGTAATGCCGCTGCATGGGACTGCAATCCAGTGCAAAAATCGTGACAGAAGGCGCATTGTCTCATTTGGCTTGTGTGGGTGGCACCACCGATTGATCGCACTGTGGCGCTTTGCTGTGAGCCTGTGATGATAGCGGGGTCTTGCCTCGACGTTGGCTGGCCTCCACACGCTTGCAGGCATGCCTGGGAATCAGCAAAGCGTGGATGGCCTACATTGCTGCGATAAGGCGTCAGCACCAGGGCAACGAGCAGACGACAGAGCTTCTTGAGGTGGCCTGGCTGGTAGGTTGCCAAGGGAATGCGCTGCGCCCGTTGGTGGATCATGCGGGTGCACGCTGAGAAGAGATGCAACGACAGACTCATGCAACAATTGGGTCAGGCATGGACTGAACGCAATGGTGCTTGCCATTGGTTTGTGAAGCTTGCGGTCTACGTTATCCAGGCAATCACAGAGACCCACGCGTTTGTGGTGAGCCGCCCTTGCTAACCTGGTTACCATGCGTTGTGCTTGCTGGGACCTTTTTTCAGCTCATCAATGCGGTGAATGAGGCTGCACGAATGGTAGCGGAAGCACGTATGTACCAAACGGCTGATCCGGGCGGCGAGCTTGGCTCAGGACTCGCAGGTACAACGGTTATGCGGGGATGGGGAAGTGCTATTGTGGCGGCATGCATATATGCCCGCGTGGGTGCGTATGTTATATTTTGGCCTGTACGGGATGATGAGCGGCGGCATCATCATTATTGGCGTCATGGAGGCGAGTGTCAGGACAGACCGTCCTACGGTGAGGCGACGCGTACGCATCTTCTAATGCCTATTGTCCAACCCCAAGCGCGCGTCTTACCTACACACAAGCCCGGCTCTGGGACGCCCTACATTCGCAAGAGGTTGCGCCAGGTCATTGCTTGACGTGCAGTACCGACCGTGGACCCGTGGCCCCCAGGCAGCGAAATGCCCCCCCTGCAGGCGTGTGCACTCTACGTGATGCGTCGCGGTATCATGTCCGCGCTGACAGAGGCCGCGCAGCGTAAGCTACTGGAACGGCTGGCTAACACGCTGGATAGACGTCTGGTCACGCCGGCGGCTGTTGTCGCTTTGGAAGGTAAGCATCATCGATGTTGCGCACGGCAAGCGATGGTCCTGCTCGTGGCAGTCGGAAGTCGGTAAGCGCGCCTACCCAGCACACGAGATGTGGAAAGGCGACTGCTTCTGTGCCAATTGTTTCTTGTGGCGATTGCTATTACAGGCGCAGCTTAAACGCGGGAATCTAATGCCCATCCCGCCCTCTTCAACCCGCAGCTTTGGCAGCTTTACTGGAGGCCGTCGGTGAAGTAACAGACGAAACTGCCAACACGTTGGAAGTCCTGCTGCAACCATATGTCATCTCCAATAGTGCAGCAACCCGCCAGCAGGCCGCGGTTGCTATGGCGGCGCTGGCGGCGGCGCACCCAGTCGCTGCTGCGCGCATGTTGTCGGGCTGCCTAGATACGGTGGCATCCTGTGCTATACAGCTGGCGGCGCCGCTATCCGCTTCAGCAGGTCCACCAGCTTCAGCACCGCCATCGCCAAAAGATCCTGCCGCGGCGGCCGCGGGCAAGGGGAGCGTTCATACTGGAGGCCAGAACGCTCAACCTGGGAAAATCGTAGCGCCCGTGCCGTCGTTGGGAACAACTTCAGCGCCGATAGCTGACAGCATCCCCATTGTCGGCGCCGTGGTCGCGTCGGTCGCAGCCTCGCCACGGCTGGTGACGCCCAATGGCGGCATCGCCGGCAATGGCGCCCGGCCGACTCCGGCACAGCGTACGGTCCTGGATACATGCCACGGCGCTGCATTATCAGCAGCGCGGCTACTTTTAACAACAGCACGCGCACCGTTGGGTTGCCCAGCGCATCTCCAGCGGCGTGCCTTGGCGCTGGCGGAGGACCTGGTGACTGGGCCAGGCCCTGAGCAAGGATTCAGCAGGTACTGGCGCAACTTTTAACCACCGCCGATGCTAGGGACTGCGTCACATGGCACGCCGTATGGCTAGGTGTTAATTGATATGCAGGTCCTCTCATGGTATCCATACATGGCAACAGCTGCCAGGCAGCTTTCCGGCCTTGGGACCGATTCTTGCGCGCATGATGTACAATAGCCACTTCTGCCCGCCGCTATCGTGCCTTCTCTGTGTGTCGTCCTGCCGGTTTTTGTTGGAATTACAGGGCGATCTGCCGGGAGGTAGGCTTCCTGCTGTTAGGAACGCTTTGTGCGCTGGGCGTTCCACAGTCGATCCGTGGGCCGGAGCAGATGGCGGCGCTATGGGAACCGGCTCTGGGAGAAGCAGCACGGAAGGATCTTGACGAGCGCAAGTAAGTAAAAGCAGGAACGCGTTGCACAGGCTACGTGTGCCATCGGTATGGAATACCTACGGCACGTGGGTATTGACGATGCTACGCTTGCCGCAAGCACGTCGTTTAAACTGATGGCATGGGTCGGCCTGACCTACATCTAGCCAATACCAGAAAATAAGTCTTTCTCCTGGAGACTTTCCACTCTGGAAGAAGTGGCGATTATGAACGTTCTTACTTGCAGACATTGACGTCCGGGTTGACTAGCACTACCATACCACTCGTTATGATCAAGTTTGCCAAGGGTTAGAGCATGAATTCAATGGGGATGGCACGGCCTTGCTGAAAATGTTCTGAAGGATGTGAGGAACCTGCGAATAAACTTCTTAAGACATGCGAACCCGGTAGCTCAATTCTGCTTTTGACTGAAATTCACGGAACGCCGCCTGCGACCCACAGCCTCCTCCCGCGCCCTGGCGTCGAACTGGACCTGGCGCTGCAGCTATGGTGGCGCGCCGTGGCTTTACAGGCATTGTCCGCCTACGTTGCCGCAGCGCAGGCATGCTCTAGTCCTTCAGCAGGCCTCGCACTAGGTCCCAACCGCAGCCGCTCCACGACTATGCTGCCCTTCCTATCCGGCGCATCATCGTCCTTTTCCTGGAAGCACGCAGATGCGGGCCTGTCTCGGATAAGATCCGGGCCTTCGAAGGCCGTGGCCATCACGGTGCCTGCGGCGGGTGCGGACCATGACTGGGCGGAGGTGGCGGGTAACTTGGCACCGCTCCTTGAGCCGCTGCTTGAGCTGCTGGACACGCAGTCGTATCTCCTGGATCCTGCCAAAGCAAGGGGCGGCCCGGGCGGTGTCCTTGCAGGTCAGCGAGCCCAGCTTGCTGAGCTATACCTGGAAAACGGCATGTGAGGGCATGTGGCACATGCCTTGTTGATCCCCTGCGCATGTCAGCCCATAAGGATAACTAAAATAACCCAACACAACGCGGCGACAAATCAGGCTTATTTAACTGGTTAGATGAAATGCCGGGTTCTACCAGGGCCCGGGGTCAATGGGCTCATTACCAATGCCCTCGCTCGTTGTGTCTGTATTGACCAAGCGTGTTTTGGCTCTGCCCGGTGCCATGCTCGTGCGTTATGGAGCAGGCGCCTCAGCCATGTTCATACTGTCCTTGCTGGAGTTGCACCTGCGGGCACCCGGGGGCCGAATCTCCAGTTCGCCGTCCCACACGGCCCTGCTCACGAAGGCGTGCTTACGGCCATTCAGGCACGGCTTGACATCAGGTTGGTGTGGGCATTCTTACTATAAGTAGCATATTGCCTGATGATTTTGGATGGCGATTTTTCCATTACAACACTGCACGCTTGGCTCAAGCTGGGGAGGAAACGCGGTCGTTCTTGACCATACACAGACGTGTGTGAACAAACTTCAGGTCATTAGCTTGTGTGTCTGAGTGCGAGTCAAGGGGCAGCCAAAGTGTCGACAGGTCGAGGCTTGTCGCTTAGTTCTGGATTGGGGGGGATTGGATTGGCTAGGCGAGTATATATTGCTATTGTTCGGTACCCATGGGTTATCCGGTATGTGATTGGAAACGTGGGACGTTCATTATTGTGTCATTCTAATAACCGTGGCGGCCCGGTGCTCTCCACCTATAGCTGCGGCCGACGCCTTGACGCTCTCCGGTCTGCGAGGACTACTCAACGCAGACGACGCGCCCTTGGGGCCCTGGCCGCCGGCTTCTGATCCCCTCGAAGACGCGCTGCGGTCTTTCACGGGTGCGTCTCCATCCTGCAGGTGACATGATTTCAGTAGTCCCGCATGTGGCGGGATCGTTTCTTTACCTCGATACGTTTCTACAGCTTGATCGTTTGCAGTAATCCTTCGCCCAGCGTACACTGGAAACATATACCGTGTCTTCATGTGTAGGCGGTCGTGGCGCTCCTCACTTGCCGCCCTGGCTGTCCTCGGAGAATTATGCTGCGTTACTCTCGGGAGTCGGTGCTGGCACGAGAATTACCTCATCAGCAACTGGTGGAGGCAGTGGAGGCACTGCCGCCAGGCTGGCGGCATTGGACGGTGCTGATGATATCAATCCCGACAGCTTGTCTGAGGGTGGTGTGGGAGGTACCATGTTTTCGGCTGGTCCAGGGAACTCCCTTGGAGCGGGCAGTGGTGGCACTGAGACTGCCGGAGCATTGACGTCAACGTCGGCCGGCCTAGCGCACGCGACATACCCGCAGTCAGTTGGGTTAGAAGCGGCGCTGCTGACCGTGCAGCTGGTGCTGCTTGGTCGTCAGACGGCTGCGTCGCCGCTCATGCAACAGCTGCAGGTCCTCGAGGTCGGTGCAGGCCTTCGTGGGTTACGATTGCTATCTACTTGCATGATTTCTAACTGGTGCTATTCGTGTGGCTACTTGGGCTCGAACCTTTACAGCTATTCGTTTCAACCTGATGTGTCCGTCAATATGTTCATTATCTCCGCAGGTTATATTGAACGCGGTGC
Source organism: Volvox reticuliferus (assembly GCA_019650235.1). Classification (NCBI taxonomy): domain Eukaryota; kingdom Viridiplantae; phylum Chlorophyta; class Chlorophyceae; order Chlamydomonadales; family Volvocaceae; genus Volvox; species Volvox reticuliferus. Next base: position 1,427,810 of record BNCP01000016.1, read on the forward strand.
AGACTTCTAAGACTTTCGCCCGTCAGAGTCGCGATGTTTCGGCCTGCCGCCGCCTTCCCTTGGCGGTGGCGGCGGCGGTAGTTGCTCTTGCAGGCTATGGACACGCTGCCATGGCAGCGCGCAGGTCCAAGGCTTCCTTAGACCCTACTGACAAGGTACACTCCCACGCTGCGCCGACTCAGCCAAATGCCTTGTACATGTGTTAATCGCAGCTCGTTCAGCTGTATTTCTGACGGCAGCGCCACACTTTTTGGGCAATCTGATTTCTAGTGATGTTACTGGGTGTAGCCGTCACCATTAATGAGTGAGGGTTACATGCTCTGCAACACAGCTGTCTCCTAGCACGCCTGGCAGTACTTTACCAGCATTAACTTTGCGAGCGTGGCTCATCTACCTTGCCTTGCTGCCACCCGTTCCACGCTGAACCTTCCGTACCCGTTAGGTGCCCGAGAAGCTGCTGCAGCTAGCTCAGGCGCTCATGCCGGACGAGGATGCGGCCACACCCGCCGCAGCAGGGCTGTCACGCGCCACCGCAGAGACCTACGCCGCCTCTGCAGCGACTGGATCAGAGACCTGGGCGCTACGAATTGTGCGCGCGCTTGCCAACGAGGTCACTGCCAGCGCCGCTGAGGGCAGGGACTCGCAGCTGCGTGCAGTGCTGGCGCTGGCATTGGGCGCGGCCCATCGCGCGCGCGGTGGCCTGGCGATGCAGGCCGCAGTGGCCAGTAGCACGGAGGCGCTGGTGGCGGCGGCCAGCCGGCCAGGCTGTGCAGCAGCGGCGGCATGGGTGTTGCACGGGCTGTACCTAGTAGCATCTAGCGCCGGCGGCGCATTTGTGCCACGCGTCAAGACCAGCCTGCAGCTTGGACAGGAGCTGATAGTAAGGAAACACCCAGGCAGTTGGGTGTAAGAGCAGAGAACCTAGCCGGGTGGGAAAAAAGAAAATAACAGGGCCCTGGCCCTGCACGGGTTATAGAATTGCTCTATCAATCGACGTCATGTGCTCGATTGCCAAAGCGGCCATCCCATCCCATGACGCGGCATCCGATAGCATGGCGATTTGTGAGACACCCTGGCTCAGCGCCGTGTGATGATTCCCCTGGCTTTTAGTGCCAGCACGACTCCAAACGGGCAGAGGTAGAGGTGCGTCAAGCGAACCGTAAAGTATTCTCTCCTGTCCTGGAGAGCAATTGCGCAATGGCTGGACTATGTGTCTTTCAATGCGCGCACCATGTGTCCAATAAATGCTGGTGGGTCGGTCCTGTGCTAAAGCAACCATCACATCCCCCCATAACGGTGCTCTTGCAGGTTAGCTCCTTCGACTCACCCGCGCTGCGTGCTGCTTGCGCTCGCTTGGCGAATGCTTCTGTTGCGGTGCTAGGACCCGAGTTTAGCCTTGGCAGCCTTGCGTACATACGGGCCAAGTCGCTGGTGGCGGCGAGCGGTGGTGGGCAGCTGATCGCCTCAGAGGGCCAGGACGACGGTGACCTGCGCCACAGAGGTGGTAGCGGCGCTGATGGTGGCCTTGGGCTTGTACTATTCGTGCAGCAGATTATTTTGTTTGCGCCACATGCTGTTCCGCCGGCAAAGCACGTTTCCCTGCTGTTGGTGCGTTGCAGCTGGGTGTGGGGGGAATGGTGAGAGGGTCAAAAGGAGTTGTATCGCGTGTATTTAGCGGTGCGGCCTGGATACAGCGGTGAAGTACCTAGGCCGTCAAATCCACATGCCTCCGTACAGCCTAAGCGTTGTTTTGTAGTTTCCATCATATTTGCTGCCATCTGGAAATGTTCGTGTGTCCTGAACTCTTTCCCCGAGATTGTCTGTCAAGCCCATGGCTACTGCTCAATGAACCGCTGCCGGTGCAGTCACACCTGCCATCCAGCCAGCCCGACCTGCGCGCTGCTTCGGCTCTGACACTGCGCCATCTGGCTGAACGCTCTGGGGAGGCGCTTAATCCCTCGGAGGCCGCTCCAATGCTTTTTGCGGCGTTGGACCGGGAGGGCGATGTGCGCATTGCGGGTGGGTAAGAGGGTTCAGGATGTAAGGTCTAGGGTGCGCATCAGTGGAGTTCCAAATCCAGCTGTATGAGCCCCAAATGAGATAACTTACCTGCCGGGATAGCACGTTACTTTCGCAATATTCATTGGAGTTCCATCCACGCCTAACGTGAAAGATGTGCGTTTCACAGCCAGTCAGATGTACCTTTCGCATGAGGATGCTAACTTAATGAGAGAGAACTCTGCAGTTGTTAACTTTTTTCCTTGCCACCGTTACGTAGGCCAGCTGCGGGCAACCATCACGACAGTCCTAAAAGCTAGCGCGGGTTCAGCACCGTCGTATTGGCTGGAGCTGCTCAGCGATGTGGTGTTTGCCGCTGGCCCGTCGCCATCAACCGCTGCAAGCGGCGGCGGCGCAGGGGATGCACCCTGCGGCGGTGATGATGACGACGATGGCAATTACGGCGCCAGCGCTAGAGCGCCGTCGTCAGGAGGGGCGGGGCCCAAGGGCTCGGGGCGGCCCAGCGGCGGCAAGAATATCCGATCAGTGCGGGAGGTGCTTACGGCGCCACACCTACGAACAAGGCATTTTGCAGGTAATGCTCCGTTTTGCTGGTAGGCGCATGTCGTCCTCCATGACAAGTTTGGTGGCACCGCGCGATGATTGTGACTCTCTCCTTGCCTGCTGCTCGCGGGATACGCTCAAATGCATGCATGTTACTTTTGCTGCACGTACGCATGCCATTTCGGTGGACCTGCTTTACAGACATCCGCTTACGGATCCGGCTGTCCCCCGTGATTGCAGTTTCCTTTGCCTTCCCAGCGTCAGAACCCCCGTTCGCCACTGAATATTTTTTCCCATCACACGGCTCTTCGCAGCTGGTTGCCTACTTAAGCTCGTTCGCGAATGCGTGGCCTCCGACGAGCGGCATCGTGATTCGTCCGTGCTGGAATGGCAGGCGGCCAACCGGACTGCTTCGACTGGCGGTGCGGGCGGCCATGGCGGGCGGAGAGACCTGCTTATTGCCAAACTCCAGGTATGCGTGTCGGCGGCGGAATTGGTAAATATTCAGCTCATGGATGCTTCATATTTTGCTGTCCTGGTGTAAGGATTTTGAGTTAGCAAACGGAGAGAACGTCAGCTGTTTTTTGTGTTGTACGTGCTCAGGTGCCCAGTACGCCTTTGGACGTGCAACCGAACTCCTGTCTTATAGCCGGGTTCGACCCTTTCGAATCCCGGCCCCCATGCGCTCGTTGTTATTTTATCGCCGCCCGGTGCTTCAAGTTTGTCTTGTTGCATCGTAACGGTGTCATATGACCTACGCGGGGTTTTGTTAAGGACGACACCGCTTAGTGCGTTCGTGGGTTAAGCACTCGATCCCTCCTCCCGGCGCCAGGTGCTGGTCGACTTGGGCTTCAAGCTGGCGACTTGCCCGCTGGAGTCCCTGAGGCCCCACGGCGTCCGAATGCTTACCTTGCTTGTGAAGTTGTTTGGCGACGTGCCAGACCCCTTACTGCCGGGTGCGTGAGGGGGAGGCGGGGCCCTGTCCTTCCAGACGTAATGATAGAGATTTGACGGCCCGGGCCACTACGAGAAAGCTATTACGCCATATCGAATGTTTTTGTATCGGCCCAAGTGAAACACTTAGCGTGCCCGACATGATGAGGCTTCTCTTCTGCGGTTTCTGTGGTTGTATGGCTTTCATGAGTTCGTGTGCCAGTGGCGGATTGGTGGCCTTTTGTGCCGGCTTGCACTCTCTCGCTTCAGGAACAACTTACCTAATGCTGAGGCGGAAATGTGTGTGTGTGTACTTTGCTCAGCGCTTCCCGGAGATGTGATAGGTAGGTAAGCATGCTGGTAGAGCTGTGTCGCTGCGCGTGTACACACCGTGTGTATGGTGCTGCGCTGCAGGTGCACGTTTGATGGAACAATATCAGGCGCAGGTGGTTTCAGCGTTGCGCAGTTCCCTGGGAGCCCGCCAGGCGGCAGGAGGGGGCCTACCAGGGTTCTCTAATCATTCATCGGGCGGCGCTGCAGGGCCCGGTGCGCAGGGTTCGATTGATACGGTGCAGCACCCGCTGCTGCAGATTGCTGGCGGCGTCTTGGCGACATGCTTTCTGGAGAGCGGCCTTGCAGCGGGTGAGTGTGCAGCTATTGATCATGCTGCACTGGTCAACATCTTGTCTTTCAATCGAGCCCGAATGCCGAAGTCTTCTTAAGGGTCCTTAAGGGACCTGTAAGGCTGTAATGTGCAATGCACAGCTGTCTGTCTGTCTGTCTGAAAATTTGGTAAGAAAAATACATCCCTTCATCGCGGACTCCTCCGTGGGCCTCTCTCTTTGTAATCCCCTCCTAATACCTAACCTGCCTAAACTTTCGCCGCCAGGCGACGCGGTAGTGATGCGGCGGTTGATGGAACTCCTGTCGGCGCCACTCTCTGCATGGCGTACGTTGCGCTACGAGTCGTATGCGGAGTGGGTGGGCGCCCGTGCACGCGTGGAGCTCCTGCGCGCGCACGCACAGTGCTCCTCCATCGCGGCAGCTGCCGCCGCCCGGGGTGACGCTCTCTGCGCGGGCATTGTGGCCAAGGCGCAGGAGCCTCATGTGGCGCGGCTGCAGGCGCTGTATGCCATGCTCCTGCAGGACCATGTGATGCTCTGCTCACAGCCCGAGGCAGTGCTGACGGCGTACCGGAGCCAGTTGCTTGAGGGAAACGCACTGCCGGAGGCAGCCACCGCCGCAACAACAGCGACCGCGGAAGGGGATGGTGTAGGCGTGTTGAAGGAGGGGGATGCTGGTGCGGAAATGCAGAAGGAGGAGCCCACGGCCGGTGGCGGGGCGGAGCCTGGCTTTGGGCTTACACCCGCGGTTGCTGCGGTGCTGCGCCCAGTGTACGCGGCCGCATGCCCAGCCGTGCTGGCTGCGCTGGCGGGCCGGCTGCTACCACCGGCAGAGTTATTGGCGAACCCGGCAGCGCGAACGCAGTTCCGGCGGTTGCTAGAGGTTGGGCTGATGCTGCTGTCGGATGCTGCCGCGCGCCTTGCCCACGCCGTATACGAAGCCACGCGAGGGGCCGCAGCAACCGCCGCATCGGCATTAAGCCAGGGCAGCGTCGCTTCCAGCATATTGCCTGCCCATGGGACGCTGGAGGCGACGGCGGCGGACTTCTCCCAGCTAAGAGACGCGGCTACACGGCTTGCGGGTGTGTTGAGAGCGCTACAACGCTTCCTTTCCGCTGACTACCTTACTGCTCTTGTGGGTGCAGCGCCGGTGATAAATGGGCAAGGCGCCGTCAAGATCAACGGGGATGCCGCTACCACGGTTTCAATCGCCCCGACGGCTGCAGGGGAGCCGCTCGTACCGCCGGCAGTGCTGCATGACTTACTCCAGTACCTGGGCGCGGCGGCCTTCCACGCATTCATGCCCCTCCATCGGGCATTGTTGGAGGAAGTCGTGCCACCCAGCCTGGGCACATTGCTGGCTGGTCTGACGCTGCTGTGTAGCTCCCTGGTGCGGGAAGTCTGTGCTGCGGCGCCGGAGCAAATCCTGTCCTCAAGGAACGGCGCAGGAGACGATAACAGCAGCCATGCTGATACTGAGGATGGATACGTTTGCGGTCATGGCGATGCAGCCGCAGATCCACAGCCTTGCCAAGGTTCAGCCACAGGTGACAGGCCTGGGGCGCGTGAAGAGGGTTGGATGGCCCAAGCAGCCAGAACTGTATTGGGCAGCAGCTCCGATCGGTTGCGGGATTCAGCAGAGGCAAGGTGCGGCAGCGTTTCTGGCGTTTCTGGCACCGAGACAGTAATCTCTGCGGCAACCGAAACTATCCTGCTGCTGGCATCAGCGTGCGCACCGTACTCGTATGGCCCACAGCAACTGGCGCGCCTCACGCAATCTGATTTCGAATATCGTATAGCTTCGAGCAGTGGATGCTGTGCGGCTGATTCCCATGCCGCCATAAGCTGCTTGCGACCGCCCTACATGGGCCGTCCCAGTAATGTGCGAGCCGGCCGCATCGGCAACACAGGTAGTGGTGACGGCAGCAGTACCGCAACAATCTCATTTGATGACTTTCCGGGTTGTGTGCCGCTTTCATCGCTTTCATCGGAGGCATCGGCAGGGCTGACCCAATGTGTAGTGCAGGTGCTGGCAGCAGCGCAGCAGTTGATCCGCAGGTGAGTGAATGATGCCGATTTTATGTTAAGTACTAAACTGATCCGAAACCAGCTCGCTTGGGTGGGTAAAGGTGTCGCGGTCTTTCGTATATGATGTCTACTTGGTGGCCACATCCTATTTCCAGCCTATTAGCCACCTCACGGGTACAGGTGGAAGTGTTAGTGACTATTCCACACAACGCACTTCACATTTGCATCCTACCCCATATCCCTTCAAATCCGTGCTTCCAGGGCTTCCTGGGGCTCTTTAGTGCCTCACGTCGGGCCGCTGCTTGAGCTGCCGCTGCGGCTGATCCTCACGTCTGCCCCGGGGACACCAGTCATAGCGGCGGCGCAGCGCTACCTGGACACCACGACTACTGCGCTCCTTGCTCGGCCCGTGGCCCGGTCTGTCACCAATGGTGCCCAAGCCACGGTACCCGCTTCTGCCTGCGCTGCGGGTGCTTGGGACAGCCCCTCACCAGCTGTCTTAGCTGGTGCAGCCGTTGTGGCATTAGCAGATGCCACAGAGCTGCACTTAAGGGCTCTGCAGTCGCTGGGGCGGCCTGACAGCGGCATTGATGGCAGGGACGCCGCTGCAACATTGGCCATGGTCGAGGTCAATGAGGATAATGATGCAATGAGGCTGCAGGGTCGCCTTGCGGCTCTGATATCAACCTTAGTGACCTGTTCTGCGGCTTTTGAAGCGGCGGAGCCTTTCGGGGGCTTGCAACTTGGCAACACTCCTGTTACCACGCCCATTCCCTCACCATCGAAAGGAGCCATCCCTACACTTGGCCGCGTAGGCAGCAGCAGCAGCGGCAGCAACGGCGGCAGTAGCGGCTTCGCGGCCCTGACTCTGCAGCAGCAGCCCCAGCAGCGAGGAACACGTAGCTCGCTGTCTACGGGCAGTGGCTCCAGCAGCCGCTTGGCCACCTCACACAAAGCGGCTGGAGCTTTTGCCGCACCGCAGCCTGCCAATCTAGGGACTGCGCCCTCCGCCTCAATGCCATCAAACCACTGTCGTCTCGACCAAGCCTCAGTTCGTGAATGCGTGCTGGCAGTGTTGATGGGTGCCTTCCAGTCAGCGGTGCCACTAGCAACAGCGCTGTCAGTGCTGGATGCGGTGCGCACAGCCGCACAAGAGGCGGTGGGCGAGGACCCGGTGTCCCCGCGCGGACGCTGGGTGCGGACGCTGGTGTGCTCTTTACTGCCACTTGCGGTGGAGCGAGTGGCGGTACTTCTAGCGATAACGAAGCCGCTCACAGGTATGCGACAATCCGCGAGAGCTGGCAACATCTGATTACCGATCACGCGCGTGTGAACTTCGACGAACTCTTAGGATGTGTTAGCGAGGTGGTTTTGGAAAAGCTTGTCAGCTCGCCTCACGTACAAACACAGCTTCATGACGGGCGTCGTTCAGGCGTGGCTTTCCCGGATATGCTGGGGCTACGGAAGCTGCCGCGATGCAAATGGCCTTTAATAGGAGGCAGGTGCCCAGAAAATCCTGCAGGGCGGCAGCACTGCAGACCGCCAAATGCAGCTTTTCCAGCGGCCCTCCTATCTGCTGCTCACTGTATTGTCATCTTCGCCTACAGTGGTGTGTTCGTCCCCTGCCGCTGAGTCGTGGAAGTCGGCACAGGACATGGCCATTCATGTCATGCCTATGGGCGCGCCGTTAGGTGGCGGCCTAACTGACCCATCCTACCTGCTGGGTCTGTCTTAATGCCCCTACCTGAATGTATTCGCCACCGGCGCCATGCGTGTTATTCCCCACAGGCGCCGACCAGCTGCTGGTAGCCGAGTGCTTGAAGCTGTTGGTGCTGGCGGCGACGCTTGCGAGTCCTCAAGGCGTCATGGCGCTGGATGGGGTGATGCAAGTGAGGATCAGAAGCCGCCCAGGCATTCAGGCCTTTCTATGCTCGGGACGCTACCCCTGTCGAAAACTGTTTTCTGGGCGCGTATGCAGGGCTTTGCAGTAAACGTGCGTAGACAGTGCTGCCTGTGGATGAGGGGCAGATCGCTTCGCATTCCACAGCATGATTCCAACCCACAGTGGTAACAAGTGGTCATACAGCGTCTCTCTTTGTGATTGGCCATCGCGTTGCATTCGCTGTTTCTTCCTGCCTCTCGCTTTCTAATCCTCTTCCCCACGCATTCTCCCTTCACAAACACCCTCAGGTCCTGGTGCCGCTCTTGGTGGAGGTGGCGGCGCCCGCGGCGGGACCCGCAGCTGCTACACCTGCGCTTCGGGATATGGCTGTGAAGTTGATTACCAGCCTGCCCACCACTGCATCTGGCACAGCTTTCAAGGCGCAACTCGCCGCACAGTCTGCAGCAGCCCGGCTGCGGCTACAGGGTGCGCTTCGGGAGGCGGCCGCCTCTGCGGCGGCCTCAACAACTGCTACAACGGCAGCGAACGGCAGCACAGTGGTGGCGGCCGGCGCTGCTGGAGCTACAGCGTCGGCGGGTAGTGTAGCGTCGGGGTCTGCAGCCCAGCCACAAGTGGGGCCAATGGGTCTGGGAGGCAGCTCAGGGCGCACCAGGCCAACCATCCAGTTGAAGACCACCTTCGCATTGCCCCTGCCGAGCAAGTAATTCCTTTTCTAGCCCCCGAAACATGCACTTACCCTAGGCATCATGTTTGCTGCTCATGTAGACGCCATATGATGCCGTCCTCCAACACATTAATCGGGCGAGTAACCTGAGATATTTCGAAGAACGTCGTAATCTTAATGTAGAGTCTATGCATGCATTTTTTGGCTGACGCGTGGTGAGGTTTTCGTCGCGTGGATAACGAATGTCTTTTAACTGGGCCATTGGGATGTAATGAACGCTTGGATGGTAGGTTGGATGGAAGTAGGATGCGAAGAACGTATGTGGATGGCTGCTGCGCACCCCTTTCCGCACACTGCCGAAAGGTGCGATTTGCATGCAGGACAAGATCGTCTTCATGCTTCAGTGGGCGCATTTGTTCCTAATTGATAATTGCCGTGTGCAACCTGGCGAGGGATTTGAGGGACTCAGGTATTAGCGAAGGGCGTTGTTACCACCATTTGACTATAGGTACAGGAGTATGCGTAGGCGCTAGAGGTGGTCCATGTTTGTTTCTATTCCGACATATGCTTCAACGTGCCCAATGCTACCACTTTCCAGGGGGCAGAAGTTATTTGAAACACTACCAGGGAGCCTGAGTGTCATGGTGATAGGTTCCGTGTTGAAATGTAGCCGAGCGCGACGTCGATTAGTAACAAAAACCTCATTTGCTTATAGGAGGGTTTATGTGGCCTACACACAGCTCCTGAAGACGCAGTCTTCATGGTCTCACGATGACTGCCTCCAGTGCGGGATAACCAGTCAATGCAGCGACTTGCAGCGATAACATGGCTGAGTGCATACGCACCATCGCCTTATTCGTCCTTCCAGGCAAGCATCTAGGAATATTATCCAACATCCATCCAATGCGGATGTGTGCGGGAATCCTGGGGAAAGAGCAGATGCCGAGTGAAACACATGCATGAGCACAATGCCTACTAGAAAGGAGGTCATCGGTCGTTGCATCAGTTGGATTACCCGCGGACCAATACTTACTTACCACGTCAAGGTGGCCGCACTCCGCGCACGCAACGACGTGCATGCACCAATGTGGGATGCCAACCAACGTGTGCAACACCAGCAAAGCGCGCTGCGCACACTGGTGGAGGTGGCAGCGCTTACTCGCCGACAAACAATAGTGCAATCCAACCACCTGATAGGTTAAATGGATAAATGTACATTTATCTCCCTCGGCTGCTCTCACTCACTCATCCGCCCTCCCACCACTTCACCGCCCACTTTAAGGTTCCGAAGTACCCGCGAACCAGCTTATGAACCGACGGGTTCCCCTGGTGATAACAACACCAACCTTATTGGGATTGGTTAAGGCGGTGGAGATAGTGACATTGTAAAGCAGCGCAACGAGGCCGTCAGGGATAGGACAGCACAACCTAGCCACGGATGTACGCTGGGGGGAGACACGCACCGGGCGCTTGTCAGTCCCAATCAAACCTTCATTCCCCCCAGAACGCCATATGAAGCACGCCCAGCACCTAGCGAAGGTTAGCTCTTCTTCTGGCTGTGCATCTAGCTATTGCTAATTGGAAACCCCGTCCGAAGTGCAACCCGCAACTAAACATTACGCCATTTATCCCAGGCAGTGGTATGGCTGGCTGCGTCATTGCTCCGCACTTGAGGCCGAACATGGCGCAGACAATAAAGCTACCTGCAATCAGCGGCGCGCGGGACTGCATGATGCACCTAAGCAAATGCTCACACTAAGATTGCCGCCTCCACTCGCAGTGCACCAAGAAGAACTGACGTAATAGCATCGGCGCATTCAACGAAAAAACGAAACATACCGACATAATCCTAAATAATACGGACGCTTAAAAGGACATACACCTCCTCTTCGCAATTCCATGAGCAACGCCTGCGCCCCCCGCTGCGTTCCCGGTGCCTATACCTCGTCGCAGCCTCGCCATACGGAGACCTCACGTTCACGTTTCTCTAGCGTGAGTAGGTCCGGATGAAGTGACATCATCAGGCCATGCTCCATTTAACGCCTTTGAGAAGCGTGGGTGGAAAACCTGGCAGTTACGACGAGCACAGGCTGCAAAAGGCAGGACACCTGGCATATGGTGCAGCTTTTTATTAAGGCATATTTTGTTGGGGGCAACCCATGTAAGCGGTACATATATAGTGCTAGGATATGCAATGTCAGTGATGAAGGGATCCACCGCCGCCACCGCCATCGCCGCTGCTACCTGGGAACACATAGCTTCTTTGCTGGTGACCCGCAAACCTTCAGGGATTGGGGCTGCAGCGGCATACCAGTGGCAATGTGCTACGGGGGCATTTAAACGTTTCCACACCCGGGCGAGAATTGTTCCCGCCGGCCAGCAAATAAGAAGGCGCCGACTTTATGGAGAATCCATATGCCTCCTCATAAGCCATGCTTTCCTTCTCCCAGCCCGGGCAGCAGACAACACACAAGCAGCGCCAATACAATCCATCGACACACACAGAATTCGTACATACAAGAAGAAAGAGTCAACTCCAATTACTTTTAACAACACTGTTGCAAAACGAAGGATAGAAAGTCCCGCAAACCTTATCGATTACCGCCATGCGTGTGATAAGCGGCCTCCACGCATTACGCTCATTATCCTCGCAGCTGCCGCTTTCCCCAGTACCGTCTATGCCCCAGCCCCGGTGTGTACTTCCAGCCGCACCAACAAACAAACCAATTCATAATTGAGCCGCCTGGTCCACTTGTAATATTGCATCGGCTTGTTCTTGTGATAACTGCCTCCGCGGAAAAGCCCGGCACCTCTCTACTTTCCTCCCCAGCTGAGCACCCACATGAACCCAATCCCCACTGCCGGCAAAGAGTACCCTTATTCTCCAGGCCCATCCATTCTGATACCGCCCCGATCCAAGGCAACACCTGCCGTATCACCAGCCATATTGGCTACTGCATCCTGGGTACTCGTGGAAGCTCTTGCAAGAACGGCGCCCTGCGGGGCGCCTTCCCTAGCTGCAGAGACAACCAGCCCCGGACCCTGTAAAGGCTCCGGGACCCTCCCAAGCTGGCCCATATAGATGGAGCCTGCTGCTGCGCCACTGTCACCTGCTGCAGCTGCCGCTGCCATTGAAGAGAGGGCCGGGCCCGGCGCGTGCAGTAGACCCGCTGCAGGGCTGCTGGCCAGCGCGCCCGAGATCACTGTCTGCGTAGCAGGCAGTGGTACAGCAGCCGATCGTGCACCTTGCATCTGGAGCGGCTCCGAGACCTGCAGCATCAATTGCTGCTGCAGCGCCCATGCTGCGGCGTCGGTTACATCACATTGCTGTTGCTGCTGCAGGCCTCCACGAGCTGCCAGGGCGCTGCCCCGACTGCTGTTATCCGACGACACTCCGCCGCTGATGGCCTGATGCGCGTTGGTGACGGAGCGGTGGTCGCCGCCGGACGTCTCCGTTGATGAGGAGACTGCCGCCGCGCCACTGCCGCCGCGCAGTGTCGGGATGAACGTGGCTGCATCAGCCCCAAACATTTGCACAGGTGGCGGTGGCAGCAGCTGTGCCCAGGAGAACGAGCCGGCAGATCCCCTGCCCCAGCCCATGAGCTGAGCGCTATTTCCATCGCCCGGGCACCCGCTGCCGTCGGCCTGTGCCCGTCCCTGGTTGACAGCTGCGCTGCCGCCACCGCCGCTGCTGAAGGCCCCACCGGGCAATTGGGATCCTCGGAGCGGCTTTCCGATGTGGTCATCTGCTACCGATGTGTCGACTCCTGCTGTTCGCATAAAGAGAGATTGTTGCAGCTGAAGAGAGGCACGCTGTCGGCGAGCGCTGATGGCGGCTCCTGGGGAGAGATCCCGATCCGGATCTGCCGGCTCTGGAGCTTCTCTGTTCATGGGGCAAACCACCATGGGTAAGGTTCTGCCCGGTGTCTCCTTGGTGACCGGATGCACGAGCGGTAGTCGACGCAGCAGCTGCTGAGTCGTATGAAATGGCGACACCGGGGATGCTGCGTCTCGTCCTAATGACGTTGACTGCTGCTGTGCTTGCCAAGGAGGCTGTCCTGGATCCTGCTGTTGCTGCTGCAGCTGTATCTGCTTTTGCAGATGTTGTTGTAGTTGCTGCTGTTGTAGTTGCAATTGCTGCTGCAATTCCTGTATGTGCTTTTGCAGCTGCTGCAGTTGCTCCTGCGCTGAGATAGCCGGCGTGCGGCTTCCAACCACCAAATCCGACGGCCGCGGTGCAACCGTTGGCCCCTGAACAAATCCTGGCGGATAATAACTGAGTACTAAACCCGCTGGCGCAGTACGCTGCTGCCGCTGCTGTTCTTGCTGGGGCAGCATCTCTTGCATCAGCAGCTGCTGTTGCATCGCACGTGGTTGGAACCGCATGCTAGCGTTGCCTGACATTTCCAAGACATCCGTCAGGCCTGAAGGCGCCGCGACGCCTGCAAGAGTGCCTGCGCTTCCTCCTTCCCCTGCTCCCCTGCCTCCTCCTCCTCCTGCCATGTCGGCAGACACGATCATGGGGGAGACCGCGAGCGCGTCCGAGGGCCTTGACATAACCTCACCCGCACCGCCACTGGCCTGAGAGGCGAGGCTACTGTTCAGAATCGATTGCTGTTGTTGCCACCTCTGGGACTGCGCTTGCTGTTGCTGCTTCCCGGGAGACCACATCGGGCTACTCAGGTAAGGCTGCTGCGTATCACCGCCGCCGCCGTTGCCACCCGAGATGATCGCCGCCGCTGCCGCTTCTACCGCCGCCCCAGCCGCATATTGCCCCGACGAGAAGACTCCGGAGCCAGCGGCAATGAGGCTCGACTCGTCAGACACACGGTTGAACGCGGGTGGGATTGGTACGCGGGTCGCCGCTGCACCGGGGAAGGAAGGCCGTTGCGCCGGTGGTGGTATTTGCAGTGGCAGCGCTTGATGCGCCAGGAGCTGTGATGGCAGCGGGTCAAGCTGCGACGGCGGTGCAGCCCCCGCTGCTTCATCCGGGCAATCCGGTACCTCCTGTGACCATTCTGCCGCCAGGGCAGCCAGCTCGTTGCACGGCAGCCCGCCGCCGCTGCTACTATCTAGGCCTTCCACGAAGCCGAGGGTCAGGCCAACGCCAGACACGGTAGGCAGACCGCCGCTGTCGGACATGCCGACGCCCTCCGTCCCTATTAACAGCATGTCAACATCGACGCCAGCGTCCACCTGCTCAAACACGTCTGCAAGTGGCAATCCCAACATGGGTTCTGGGCTTTGTAGTGACATCGGGCTGGCCATCCCTGCGGCCCCCGCTGCGCTCCGTGTCTTGCCAGCGGTGGGACTTGCCACCTCTTGGGCAGGCACAACGCCGGCGCCGCCGGCCGCACGGAGGTCACGAAACGTGGCGGCAGCACCAGCACCAGCTGAGGCGCTGACAGGAGTGATTGCAGAAGCCGAAACGCTGCCGCCACCGTCACCGCCGGCAGCAGCAGAGCCGAATCCGGGAACAACAATCGGAAATCCTCCTGGCAGGTGCGCCTGTGCTTGGCTGCCTCCGGGACATCCGCTGGTGCCGACGCCATCTTCGGCAGCGGCAACGAGAGCACTGCCAAATTGCAACATGCTTGTACGGATGTTCGTACTCTCGTGCTGCTGCAGAGCTGGTTCCACAGCGGGTCTGGCTGGAAGCCCAGTGGGCTGGAAACCTTGGCCTGGCCCGAGGTCCTGCTGGATTTGCAATTGCTGCCGCATCTGTTGCACCTGCCGCTGCATCAGCAAAAGCTGCTGCTGCTGCTGCTGCCAATTATCTTGATGCAATTGCTGCATCTGGGGAGGCGATCTGAAATTGCTAAGGTCCGCCTTGAATGAGCTGGCGACCATGGCATCCGAGAGATTGCCTGGCTGTGTTTGCGCGGCTTCGGCTGCCGCCGCCGATGCCCTGTGGCGGCGGCGTTTAGAGCCGGTGCCGCTGTGGCCGCCGCAACCACTGCCATGCCCGGTTCCGCCGTGTCCTCCACTGCTGCTTGCCCACACCCCCGTTGCGGCAGGGCCGCTTCCAGCGGGCTGCAGCAGTTGCAGTCCAGGCGGAATCGCCCCGGCCCCGGCGCTGCTGCAGCTGCGTGGCCGGATGGAAACGCTGTCGGCCATTACTACATCGCTTGAGCCGATGCCTGCCAAGGCCAACGGCTGCACCGTCAACATTTGCAACGTCCCGCCGTCATCTATGCTTGCTACACCCTGTGCACTCTCTACCCAAAATGTTGATCCAGCGTTCGGTTGTAGCAGCGCCCGGCGGCCCCCAGCTCCCAAATGGAAAAACTCATCCTCAGAGCTTCCACCCCGGGGTACAGCCGCCTGATTGCCAAAGCCGGAGTCCAAACCAATGGTAACTGCGCCGCCGGTCAGTGTGACCGCTGCGGCCTTACTAGCCCGCACCGCCTCGCCTGCAGTGGAGCCGGGGGTTGAGGCTGCGGCTTGCATAGCAATTGTAGTGATGGATGGCGCCGTCCCTTGCGGCAGACGTAGGGCCCCACCACCATACATGCTGAGCCTTCCAAAACCCTCCCCAGCGCCCAGGGCCGGTGTCAACTCAAGCTCCGTGCTCTGTCTCTGACTGTGAGGACCGACTAAGAATTCCCGCTGTTCCCCTTGCGCCATCTCAGTTGAAGTAGTGCCAGGTTGTAGCTGAATGACAGTCGCCCCTCCGGCTGGAGCCGCCTTAACCAGCTCATCGCTGCTGCCACTTGAGCTTCCTTCACTACCGCCACCGTCGCTGTCGCCATCATCGCCGCCACCACCAGCAGCACCGCCATCTCGGCGGCTGACCGTACTCCTCCGATTCCTCCTGCCACTGCGGTCGGCACCCCTTCCACCTGTCTCGGCCATTGTACCACCGCTGCCATCGCAGCCGGCACCCGTGCTACTGCTTCGCCTTGCTGCATGCTTGGCATCCACGTCCGCATGCAGTTGAAGTGCCCTGGCACCTGTCTGAAAACCACTTTGCCGCAATAGCACTGGATGTAGCGCTGTAGTATCGCCCGCGATGGTATCCAACCGAAGAGGTGCAGTCAGCCACGCGTCTGGCCCTTGCACCGGCAGCTGTTGCATGTCCTGAACCCCAACGAAACTTCTGTGCAAACCACTGCCAAACAAATCCAATCCAACGTCAACGGGATGCCGTCCACCTGGGCCCCATGGCAAAACACACCTACTTAAGCCGCCGCCTGCCATTGGGAGACTCATCCCAGCTCCAGGGAGTCTAGCCACACCACCAGGGGTCTGGGAGTCACTCAGCTGCTCCCATGGAAGGTGAGCACCCATGCCACCGGTAAGGTAGGAGAGCGGACCAGGAAGCGAAGTCTGTCGCTGTGCATGGCTGCGTTGGCGGGCCCGATTCTTAGCTAGCATCATGCGGCATGTCCTGTAAAATCATAGGAGAACGGATTTTATCTTATGGTGCCATGGATTTTTGTGGTCCCGATGATGCTCAGCTGGATATGGGTCGCGGCGGCGAGCGAGGCGTCGCACGACGCACGATGGCAACATCGGACGCGCAAAGCTTTGCATATAAGATCGCTCGTATAAATCTTCGTAGCATTTCCATGAACACCGGCCCGGGTGGCGAACCGTAATATACTGTTGGAGGGTTTTGATGCCGTAAGCAAGCGAAGCGACCGCCGGCGCGGCTACACCCGTCTGCTACACTAGGTGCCCTTGCAGTCATGGCAACGACTTGGCAGAACCTACCTGTTTAAACCGTCAAATTCCGAAAGTGGATGAAACCGAGAGCATTGTTGGCAGAAACGCTGCGCAACGCCGTCAACTGAGATAACAGGTGCCTTGATGTGGTCATTGCAGAGCCTAAATCGCTGATGCGTCTTAGGTGCGCTTTCAAGATTTGCATCGCAGTTCTCAACCTGCGAATAGGGACGCATGGGAAAGAACGTCAGTTGACCGACGGCCGTGGGCTACCTACAGCCGGCTCCAGCTCAGTCGGAACTCGTTAAACCAGGTATGGCAAGATCGGCTTGATTTAAGACATCCAATAATAGATTTAGAAGGATTCCAGCACCATCCTAACGCAGGCCAGCTTGGAACTCCACGGTTCCCGCCGCGCCACGCACGAGGGTGGCACACCTTGCAACGTAGCGGTGCTGGGGGACGCCGACCAGCACCTCCTGTCCCATCGTCGCTGGGGCCCTCCCGTTGGCTGACGATGCGTGGCAACAATTGCTCATCTTCTAGCTGCATCGCCTAAACCAAGAGGCTCGATTGTCTAGGCCATCGCCATTTGACTGCAAGCTGTGTTCTATGCATAGAATCATTATGTTCTCTGCGAAAATGATACCATGTCATACGTGTGCCCAGTGCATACACAGTATATAACGTTTTAAATATGAGGGAAATTATAGTTGACACACCATTATCGGGCATTAGACAAATTAAGTTGCTTACTGCTGCCAAAAGCGGGGCAACCCAAGAGCAGCAAGCGAGACATGGAATGCTTGAAGTTATGCTCTTCAAACAGAAAGCTAACATGGATATATCTAATCGAGTGGAGAGGGGCCATAGCCTAGGTCTGCGCAAGGATTGGCGCATGCCGACGGACATCCTAACGCTTCCGTACGCGTGCACCAAGATGCTCATAAGATGCCTCAGAGATGCTTAAATAAATTAAATTGTATCTATTTATTTTTATCTTAACTGAAATTGAAGGAGTCCCAAATGATAATAGTACGTAACATGAAGCATGAATTTTCAGGGGCATTACATTCAGCGCTAGAAAGGATGATTGATTAAAAACGCTTGAATTTATTCATTATGTTAATCATTACAATACCTCTATTTTTTACCCTTACATCTTAGGATCAAAACGCAACCGTTCATGGCCGTTGGCGCGAACCGCACGTGCATGCGGATCGAAGCATCGATCATCATTTTTGCTTCAGCACAATAAATGACACACGAGACAAGTTAAAGATTACGTCAAGCATGAAACATAGATCTTGCCTCTAATTCGAATTTCCACGCCAACAGGACAACCATATATTGTGCGAACATATAGTTTTTGTTTTCAGCAAGAAGAAAAAGAACGCCGCAGGAAGTCAATAACCTTATTAATGTCAATAATGATGGCTGCTTTATGTCAAAAGCTTATAATTTAGCCCTTGCCCGCCGATAGCAACTAATTCCCGCGGCCTGTAAACAATTCCGGCGCGGACGCGGCAGAGTAAGTTGCACATACATCTCCAGTTAGTTACATAATTATAATCCTGTTTATATACATCCATAAGTTTCGCGTTGTCAATGCGGTGGTGTTCTTGGTTGCCTCCTGCTCGCATGATTATGTTCCTGGCATCACCGCTCACACAATTTTGAATGCATGCCACCAGTTGAAACACATAAAACCTGAGAATCATTAAGGCCTTCTTCGCGCTACATAAATGTTTAACAAGAGGCCGCCGGTGGAGTAGAGCCCTACGCTAGCTATCGCGTACTTGACAATTGCTGGGCTACTGCTAAGTTATCTTATAGTTGCATCTAGCAGATAGGGGTTATGAACCTAACAAATAGGTAATGGGATCCTCACGTAGGGCAAATTAGGTTAAGGTGTGAAGAGGGCCACGTTGGCACCTGGCCTGTGGCCAGGCAATAACCCATCTACGGAGCCTACACATACGAGCTACTTAAATCACATGCGCAATGCAGTCCTTCATTCGTAACCCAAATCCACACTCATTTCCTTCCTCACAAGCTACCCCAACAGTGGGCCTTCTTCACACGCTGATCTCATCCAGTAGCTTCCAGTGGTCCCACACCGGTACCAGCGTGTTGGCACAGATGGCACCACTGGCTGCCACCGCGGGGAGGCCTATGCCCGGGAAGGTCGAGTCACCGCAGCAGTAGAGGCCGGGGACGGGCGTGGTGGGGCCTGAGGTGCTCGGCGAAGGTTTGGGGAATGAGTAAGACTCGATGGGTGGGAGAGGAATTTTGATAGGGTGCTGGAAAGCAAGGTAACGGTGGGGCTGGGAAGCGCAACAGCAGATATACCTATCTATTTGTATATGTAGATAGTTAGACAGATAGGTAGGTGGGTGGGTAGGTATATAGAAAAATAGATAGATTAGAACTGTCCGAGGTAGGAAAATGTGGGACTGCAGGAATTTTAAAAGGGAGCGTTTTCGCGATAGGAAATCACTCATTTCGCCATGACTTTTCACCATGGTGGATAATGCAACTCTTTTATAAGGCTCCGTATTTGTGGTGCAATAGGTGATCTTGAAATAAGAAACAGTTACCGATGCTCAATAAGCACGCCAGGCCGTGCCTCCTCCGTCCACGATCCCTGCCCTTTCCAATCCCAAGCCAGCACTTACCCGGGAAGAAGCCCTTGCCCGCAGCAATGGCCGGACCATATGAGCCCCTGTGGCGACGCAGGAAGCGCTCGTGGGTGAGCGGTGTGCCCACCATCACCAGCTCAGCACGCTTGCGGATGTCCGGAATGACCTGTGGGCGAGTGGATCCAACAGGGCCCAACGTGTTCATCAACCGGCAATATCATATCGTCTATGAACATGGGGTGCACGTGGACACGATTGGAACAATCAACATAAAAGCACCAAGTGCTGGGGATCGTATCCCCTTAACTAGCTATGCATGGATGTGGAAGAGCCGCATGTGTGTTTTCTGCTTTCGTGCCGTTCCTGGCTGCACTCATATGATGGATGTGTAGGTATGCCCCGATCTGAGTTGCATTAGGTAG
The DNA here is from genome assembly GCA_019650235.1 of Volvox reticuliferus. Lineage (NCBI taxonomy): Eukaryota > Viridiplantae > Chlorophyta > Chlorophyceae > Chlamydomonadales > Volvocaceae > Volvox > Volvox reticuliferus. The sequence goes on from BNCP01000016.1 coordinate 1,447,255, forward strand.
GTCTCCGTACCCGTACCTGCCTTCTTCTGACGATCCCATTTCCCTCCGCCGGAACTCTACTTCCCACCTCACCTTTTCAATTCCTGCCCAGAGCACCTGGCTGCGCTCCTCCTTGAGGGCCGCGTACTCCGGGCTGCCGTGACAGCACGGAGGGTAATCAGTGTGGCAGAGATGCCGAGAGGTGAAGATGGGATGGCCCTGCTTGACCGGACCCGCGCTAGGCACAAAGTTATAGCACACAAAACCTCAGCTGCATACCTTCTTTTACCTTCTGCATTACTTCTTTTACTGCACTTGATTACTTACCAGTTCGATTTCGTCAACGGCCTATTCGCAACATATCATACACGATATCGCGTGGTTTCTTTGGCTTCGTAACCTTCCGGACTCACTTCTAAAATACACAAATTGGATACACGGGATTCTATCTGGTTAAGTACACAGCCTTTATATCCCCCGCCGCCCCGCCGCCCCTCCTCCTGTCACTTCCCCCCACCTGCGACGATCCAGACCTTTCCACAGCTCGTACGGCTCAGTTGCGGGAAGGTAAGCGTGTAGGCAGTGTTTGCCCGGGGGCGCCATGGCGGGGTCCATCACCGACTGCAATTAGGGTGCACATGAAGCCGCCATGGGTTAGTCACGAGCTCAGAATGGTGACGTCGACAACCCGTCTGTTTCTGAGTCCGATGCGATACCCAGGCGCCGAATTGACCTCCGCTAACGTGAGCGACCTAATTAGGCCAGGCAAAATACCTGCTCTGCCGGCAGAAAGCTGGCCCCTCAAACCCAACCCTAAAACCGAGCGCTGCAACGGTATCTGGAACCAACTCCAGATGCTGTTCTCTGAATCATCCCTTACCGGTAGATCTCGGCCGAACGGCCTCCCCACGCACCCCGACTGCTCACCGGGATGGATATGAGGACCACATTCTGAGGCGCAGTCACTCCCCCCGTCCAGGTGTTCACCACGATGTGATGCAGTTCCAGGGAAGGGTCCAGACCTACACATTCCCAGGGCGTAGGTTGTGCAGCCACGTGGCAGGGGAGGGCAGGCAGTCGAACGAAGGCAGCCGGCCGGGGTAAGACGCAGAAGCAAGGAGGACAAAAGACGACATGCAAACTGTAGGAGTAATAACAGAAGACAAGGTGAGGGGACGTAGCTTCCTTCGTACCTGTGGCATCGAAACCGATGTGAAGGTGCATGAAGGAGGGACAGGCGGGGATCTCCTGCCTGCTGCGGCGCCACTGCTCCGGCAGCCGGTCGGCGGGGAGCAGCTTCAGCGTGTCCCACACGCTGGCGTTGGAGATGACCGCCTGAAAGGGGAACCAAGCGCGGGAACCCCGGGCAAAGCCAGACCCTCACCCATGCTTGTGTGTCGGTTAGACGAACCGCACGATCTGGATAAGAGGGCCTGTGTAGTCCGGGGACGCGCTTCCACCCTCGTTCCGATCCTCACCTTTCTCGCCTTGATCGTGCCCCCACCCCGCAGCGAAACACCGTTTGCGGCTCCTCTGCGACAGAGATAGTACCGGAAGTAGCATTAGTAGATGCAACAGCAGTTGCGACGTCGCATGGCTGCTCATGGCCCCCGTCGCGAGGCCCTGTGACTGGCGTTTAAGGTAGAGTCACCGTCTGTCTCATCTGTCGCTATACAGAACACGTAGAAAGGCGCCTACGTTCCGACAGGCAAGTCATCCTAGACCCGTACCACATTGCCCCTCTCCTACCTTGCCCACCGCGAACTGAGGCCAGGGACTTAGGGTTTTAGAACGCACTATCCCGTCCCTCTTTCCCTCCTCCCCTCATCTTCCACACAAACACGCACTTGTTGTCAAGGTTGACTCTCTCAACGTGGCTGCTCAGCATCAAACGCCCACCATGACGCTCCAGACCCTCCACCAGACCCTGGACCAACGCCTGGAGGAAAAGGGAGGTACGGGTAGCAGGAGGCGGAGGTAACTGCATAATACCCGGTCCATTAAAACACTGGGGAAAAGGGTTTGGTTAAGGCGGGCATGACACGTGCTGGATACCATTTCCCGGCCCGATCTCGGAAGCATGCACCATCCACTGATGAACCTTCTATCAACTCGTTATCCTTTTCGCTTACTGTCGGTTTTCAGTCCTCTTAGTGTTGCCGCCACTCCACTTCGGCTTTCTAATCCTCGAGGCGCAGTTGTGCAAAGCACAAAAAACATGCTCGCTTGCTCGCACAACGCTGCGAGAATTTCCACTGCTCCCACGCACCTGGGAGCCACCCCGGGGGAACTCCAGGTAGCAGTCTGGGCGGTACCATTCGTTGAACATGTAGGCCTAGGAAAGGGCGCGGATAGTGAATGGCGGCTGAAGAGGCGGCTGAGGAGGAAAAATGTCTCATTGGTCTTGAACAAAGGTTGTGTGATGCAGTGGTGGTGGTGTGTGTGTGTGTGTGTGTGTGAGAGAGAGAGAGAGAGAGAGAGAGAGAGAGAGAGAGAGAGAGAGAGATATGGCATCTGGTGCTGGTCCGAAAATCTGAGCCCTGTCCTGCCTACTGAACAATTCCGGACCAAACTCACAATCGTCTTTCCTTCGGTCCTTGTCTTCAGTGCCGTGACATCCACATATTCCCAGACCCCACTCACCACCTCCGCGGCGATAGTTCCATCAGCGGGCAGGCCACTTAGCAGGAAGGAGAGCAGGTCCATCCAGTTGCGAATGAAGGGGTCGCGGATGTCCGCGGAGTCCATAATGGTGGAGAAGGGGCCGCTCAGGCGAGCAGCGTCGCCTGGGAGTTCATAAAGGCCCAGAGGCAAAGATCAGAAAGAGGGGGATCAAATAAGATGGCGGGAAAGGACTTTTAGAGCTGAGGAGGTGTGGTTTGTGGAGAAAGGGTATCATAAAGCAGCCAGAGGGCTCGCATGTGATGTGTTTTGACTAGCGTCCCAATGCGACGTGACCGCAGCTGCGTCAACATGCAGGTCAAGCCATCTCAAGCCCCCGAATCTGCACTCACTCCGCATTCACCATCTCATCATTAACAAAAATCCTATCTCCTCGTAGTCACAGTTACAGTTACGGTCACAGCTACACCCCACAGTCACGCACATACACGACGTTCATCACGCACCTCCAGACTGGATCAGGGCGGGCAGGTATCGGGCAATGGCAGTCACCAGCACGCCGGGGTCGTACCTGGGGGCCAGGAGTCCGCGATGTCCGATGTGGGTACAAGGCGTCGAAGGAAGTTTTTGTGTGGAAGACTCAGACTGCGGTCTCTCTTACAAGCCCCATTCACTTGTCATGCGCATGTCAAGGTTGACGATAATTTACTACCGCGAGCTAACTTCCAGCCAGGGTCCTTACAACCGTTTTTCCGCTTCCTGGCCCCATGCTAGTACTCCACCTTTCCGAAGCCACGCCCTAACACTCCTGACTCACGGGCAATTATCCTTATAAGGTTCCGAGGAAGCCACTATCTGTCAACCTTGCAATGGTCGTGTGGCATGCGCCAAAGGTGCAAGCAGCAATTAAGCACAAATGGGAGTCCTTCCGGGCAGTCCGTTCACTCGGATCCGGTGGGGGCCCATGACCCAGCAGTCAACACTGACCTAAACGCCGTTGGCGGCATAAGTGCCGCTGCCTTGGCCAGCGGCCGCATTGCTTCCTGAAGACGGGCCCATTCGGCAACTGCCTCGGGTCCCCGGATCTGGCCATTACGGGATTGGGATACAAGGTTGGCGTGGGCTGGTTGCGGCTGTTCAGGATGAATTCCTGTGAGCTCGGATAATTCGATCCTAACCCTCACAGGCAGACCTCAGTCCGGTCTCATACCAAGGCAAGGACCGATGAAGCTCGCCCACGATGTATTCACCCTCTGCCCCAGACGGAAACGTGTTTTGTCCTAAGACGAAAGTACTCCATATGCTCGCCTGGCCCTGAACACCAAGGCCCTGATCCGTATCACATCACACTGCAACCCCCACGGAAGACACACAGACAGACGCACCTTGTTAAGAACCTCGTAAAAGTTGTCGTTTCCGATCTGATGGATGGATTGGGTCGGGGTTCGGGGTTGCGGCACAGAGGGAAAAAATAAGAGACGGAATAGAAGAGGATGTACGGAATGTACTGGCCCAGAGTATTATGTATGTGTGAAAAGGGAACGGAATACACGTAAACCCTGCGTACGATGCAGTCTTTCAAAGCCGCCCCTCCGATTTAAGCTCCATTTAGCCTGCATTCAGGATAAATACCCCTGAACCCTCCACCAGTCCGTTCTCTCTTGTCCCTCTCAGGCAACCTAACCCAGACCCACCATTCCCCATTCCCCCTCTTCACACGCCAACCCTAAACCGGATCGATATCCTCACCGGTCCCCGCCTCACGTTTGGTTGCGTCCCCAGCGCTCCGCAAATCGCACTTCCCTACCAGGACCTCCAGCCCTGGCTAGGCCTAACCCTACCAGGCCAGCACCCACCCGGGTCAGGAAGGTTCCCTCCGGCACCACCACGTTCCACGTATTGTAGCGGATGAGGTCCAGCTCAACACCCAGCGCCGTGAGGACATGGCCCAGCGGGTTGGCCTCCTTGCCGCGGCCCGCCATGCCTGGGACACGTCCAGGGAGCAGATGGAGAGGAAGTATTCAGGTGATGATGATGGGATGTCGGAGTTTCCAGCTGTTTCCAGGTTCACGTGTATACCCTGCCGTAAGCATTCACTTCGCACACAGGAAAGTGCCGTACAATTCCTTACTAGCACCCAGATGTACGAGATGGGACACGCCAGAGAGCTCACCGGAGTACAGGGAGGGTCCGGACTCGAAATGAAAGCCGTCCCGCATCCAAGAATGGGCCGCTCCACCCGGGATACTGTGGGACTCGCACACCGTCACCTGGATGAGAGTGAGTGGGTTGGGAGCACGGAAAGGTGGAAACAGGAAAAGGTGGATGAATGCGCAAGGTGATGCTTTCCGTTCGCAACCTAACGCTGAGGCTGTGGCCACGTCTGGCTTTCAAGCACGGACTTCCAAACACGGACCTTGGGCATATATCACAACCTTCAACGAACTCACTCACTTTATAACCATACTTTGCCAGCAATCCGCCGCAGCAGAGGCCACCGATGCCGCTGCCAATCACGACGACATCGGTCTCATGACTTCGAGCGTCCCCGGTGAGCTGCAGCCTAGTAGACGATGGCACGGCCACAGTACCGCGTGCCTGGCTTTGAATGTTGACAACCAAATTACTCCTGGTCCGAGGGTTGGTCCTTGTTGGACCACACCCAATCTGCTTGCGTAACATTTTTAAGTTCTAGATAGAAAACATTTGTTATTTATGATTTCATACAAAGCGATATCATTTTGCTAATTAAAATGGATGGTTGAATCCATCCATCCATCTTGCCTACGGTTGACCGTTATCGGGGTCGGATGCCGGTCTTCCGGTTTTCTGCAATAATTTGACCCAGAATGAACTATTAATGCTGTGCTAACTGCATTTGTGTAGGAGATCTTGAAGAGCTCTCTTCAGGCTTACGAAGGATTTCAAAAAAGATGAATCAGCAATACGAGTTCCGCAAGAACTGCGAGCATCGTGGACTGCATCCATTTAATAGGCGCACGCATCATCCGTCAACCAAAACCAATAGGCCAAGGTCATGCAGCGCAATTTTGAGGGATGCCGATGGCCGAAGTCCGCTTGCAGGTCGAAACGACTTGCCACTGCTAGGGAAGTACATTATTGTTACAGGTAAAAAGGTTTCTTTTCACACACGAAGCTATCTCTTTCCCATGGTCCCCCTACGCACGCAGCCTAATTTACCCCTTACGTCCGCTACCTAAATACTGGTCCGCATCTCCGCCAACTTGGGGACTTATCAGCCCCCAGACAGTATAGCCAAAAGCTCGTTGCCAAGCTTACAAATGCGGGAGCTCGCCCGCTGGTCGTACCAGCCGTACAAATTACGGAACTTCCTCCGGAAGACCTAACCCAGGCAAGCGCACATCTCTGCCGGTCGTCAGTGCCCAGTTTTCAGTGAGAAATCCTTGCCAGCCTGGAGGTCTAGAAAGCGGTATTGCATTTCACCACGACTCCAACCCATACTGTACTATCTTCACCTTCCTCCCAATTTTTAGCAGCTATTCCTCGCCCTGGCCCTTCCTAAGTCGTGCCTTCATCATCATCTCCATCAGATGCGGTCCATCATCTCCGACTTTGTGGCGCAGCGCACCTCCGTGACCCACATCGCCTTTACCTCCCGCAATGGCATCTTCGCGTTCCTGGACCAGCTGTGTGTCCTCTTCGGGGGTAAGGCGACAAACCTAGCCTGGCCTAGCCCTAGAACAGTAAAGACACCCAAAGGCACCACCAACTGCTGGAAGTGAAAACCGAGCAGGATGTAGGGAACGTGATTGCAATGCACTGTACCGGCCAGGACTTCTCGGGAGCAAGAATGACCGGCGCCGCTGCCAAACCGGAGCAGCGAATGACAAACTTTGGCGTACACCGCAAGCCTCTCAAGCCGCACACCATCTGACTTCCTCGTCATGTTCTGGCATAGAAAGCTTGAAGTTAGAGTAGTTCCCCCAGAGCATCTGCTTGGAATTATCAGACTAAGATGTCAGAGGCATACTGCAAAAGGAAATGCAAATTTCATGAGCCACTTCCGTCGCCTCCCGGCCCGTGGCCCGGTCTCTTCCACACCCACTGTAAAAGCCATGCCCCCGGGCGCCGCTTCATCTGTCTCTAACCATCCCTCCGCCCGCCCACCCAAACTCGTGGCGTCCCCAGGTGAGGCCCCCGGCTGTGAGTGGCTCCGACTGAGCGGCATCAGGCTATGCGCGCTGGGGGCGGACGGGGACGTGCTCACGGAGCGGGGTCTTACGGTGCATGTGTCTCCTCCCGAGGTGTGATGTGGAGTTCCATCGGGACCAGGGCCGGGGATGTTTTGCAATGCACATTGTGCCTTCGCGAGGAAAGGAGGAACCTGCGGGGTTCACCACTCGCGAGGCTGCTGTTCACTTGAGCAGTGGAGCACCCTGGGACCCTGGCAATGCGATTAGGGGACAGTTAGACGAATGTAAACCCGATGTGATGAGCGCAAGGGTAGGTCGCTCGTGCGTTACGGTACTCCACCGAATTTCGGGCCCCGGCGTGGTGCACGGGGAAGCAAAGATTTGGCGTCATGCGGGGTAAGGCGGGTATTTGGAGCTTGACGTGGTCAGACTTTGGGGCTTTGCTCGTCGTTGTCAGCTGCGCTCAGCCGCCCGTCACCCGTGTGCGATCGCCTTGCCTCACCTCTGCTGGCGATGCCAACGATCCGCCATGTCAAAACCGTACTGACTGGCTAAACGTCCAACTCATTCCGCCGTGCCTTTCCCCTGCCCGCAGTTGGGGCAACGATCTAAGCTATAAATACATAAACTCATAAGCTCTCCCTGACCATGTAGGGGCGTACCGACTGCTTCCATACACGTGGTATCTAATTGCGCGGCCCCCATCATTGTTTGTCGCCCGTGCATACTCCTCTCCCCCGCCCGCTCCCGTCCATCGTCCCGCTTTCATGGGTTCTCCTATGCTGTCATGCAGTCACCCTCTTATTCATCGAACGCATCTCCCCTCGGGTCCACTCTGCAGGCTTCCACTCTGGGGCTGGTGCGGGAGCTGGCGGCCCGTGGGGAGGCGAGCGGCGCCAAGGTGTTGTGCCCCGTACCCTTAGTGACTGGTGCGTGGATTGGTGGCGTGGGTGGGGACCAGGTAAACAACGCACCGGGACACAAGAACCCACGGGCTGGGGTGGGTGGGTGTAGCTGCGCTGCGGGACTGGACCGGTTCAGCAAGGGTCCGCAGAAATGTGTGAATATAGCAACTTGGCGAGGTCCTCGATGTATTAACCCTCTATGTACTGGCACGCGGGCATCGTTGCGCCGTATGGGGTGAACGCCCGGTAGTAACAACATTGCGGAAAGGGGTGGGAGAGCGAGAGGGTGGAAAGGGGCAGGGTAGCTACCTGCTCTTTCCCTCATTAACCACCCTGTGTAGGCCATGACATCATGGGGACCCCCTTGGGGCGTAATTTCGTTTTTCCCTTTTTGGGGTTTAGGGTTTTAGGGTTTAGGGTTTTAGGGTTTTATATCCGGGTGCTCATACGTTGGCCTGATACGCTGACAGTTCTTGCGGTGGCCTAACGCGTGGCGTCCCTTCCGTACCCACAACCCGACACCCTCCGCCGATCAATCCCCTTGCGGTCGCTCCAGGAGGCCTGGTGGAGCCACCCGTCGTTCCCAGGTTCCTGCAGGCGCTGCAAGTGAGAAGGGAAGTCCAGGCAGGCCGGGCCTGGTTTGATCACATACAACACAAGTTCTTCGGGATTGAGGAAAGGAACAGGAAATAGGGAGGGCCCCAGCAGGGTGCCGGAATGCCACCAGCGGCCGCGCCTTACCCAAGCCTGGTGTCACGCCCGATTACCGTCCCACCAACACACTAAATGCAAAACACTTACTGTACACGCACCAAAACTTCTCTACCAGGCTCTGTCAGCTAATCGAGGCTCTCCTCCCTGAATAGTCCAACGAACTCTAACATAACAAATCGCCCCGCGACTCGAAGAGGAACAGCCCTTAGCGCGGGGCCCAAGTGCAGGTTGTCTTTTCAATTCGCGGCTGCTGAACTGGCTTCCTTGGTGCTGGGCCTCGATATCATGGCTCCCGCCGTCCCGCTCAGGATGCTGGTGCCGAGCCGCTGCGACTGCACGCCTACCTGACCACATTGGGCTGCTCCCCAGAAGAAGTCTCCCTGGAGCGAAGGGCGCTACAGGAGGGGCTAGTGGCGGCGGTGGCCTTCAGTTCCACAGCGGAGGTAACGCGGGTTCAGCAGACGGCCTACTGGAGCTAGCTAGCTGAGGCCAATTCATATTCTGACCCACGCAAGCTTTTCAATTACTGTACTGATGACCGCAGCGGTCATTGGCATTTATGATGATAAGCGCCCTTCAGCCCTGAAGCCTCATGACCCTATTATTGTCATCGAGCTCTTTGGTCCGGACGAGGCTGTAGTGACGGGGCCTGCTGTGCATCGTTCTATCCCCAGGCGCAGGGCCTGCTGCAGGTGATGGGCGGTGCGGCTGCATTTGCAGATATCGTAACACGGCACAAGGTGCTGCTGGCGGCGCACGGGCCATACACCGCGGAGGGCGTGCGAACCGTAACGGGAGGCCTGGCCGTGGGGACAGTTTCGCGCAGGTTCTCCACATTCGACGGCCTGGTAACGGCACTGGAAGAGCACTTCGCGGAAGCCGCAGTGAAAGCGGCGGGACGCAAGGAGGCAAATGCCTCGGCGTCAATGGCGATGGCTGCTGACGCCGCTGGTGGGACACTCTCAGCCGGGGTGGCAACAGCAGCAGCCTCTGCTCCCTAGGAAGACTCATATGCGTCGTCGGCGTGTGTTCGACTATTTGCAAAGCTGGTGAACGTGGTGGAGATGAAGGACAGGACGGTACTGACGGCTGGACATGGCGAGGTGACAAGGTGCTGGCGGCCTTTAGTTGCATGTACTCCTGTACATTGTATAGACGTCTAGCGCTCCCGCTGTTAACAGCTTGGCTTTAGGCGTAAACATGTGCGGTGCTCATCTGCAGCACACCGAGCACACCCTGAGGGTACACATCTAGGACAGTCACAGCAAACAAGTGCACGATTTGCCCGCTATCGGCATGATGCAAAACAAAAGTGAAACTGGAAGAGATCGTCTTTAAAAACGTCTGGGACTGCGCTGAATGCATTGGTCGGACCTTCACGACATCGTGGAAGACTCCAGGTAGCCGTAATCACTCCAGAAGGATAAGGCTCGTGCCAGGGGGACTTTGTAACCATTTTGTGACACCTGCGTATCCCTACGCAACAACAAAGGTGAAGCGCTTCTGCCGCTTCGAGGATGTCTAGGGATTCAAGTCTGCTGGAAATTTAATAGTTGCGTGTCATTCGGAGAACATTGTTAAAAATGCGTTATTACGTAACGTTGTTGCCCAGCCCTGTTGTCGAACGATGAAGTGCCCGTTAGCAAATCCTACTATAAGGTAAATTCATGTAAGCCTAATAATGGTAATAGGAATGTCCGTCACACGAGTGCACTGCACGAGACACAAATCGTCGTTGGCCAGGGCATCAATTGCGTAATGCGATCATCATTGAAGTCTGCTGTTTTGGGCGAATTAGGCCTATTACAAAACTCATATATAATCTTACTAGTAAATATATAGCGTATCGCTGTTGGTAGGCTGTTATTATTGATCTGTCGCACGGTTACGGTCGGTGTATCGTCACGGTCGGTGGCTAGTAGATGGACAAGAACGTAACTTATGCTGCATAGGCTTCGCTTTGTGCTATCAACATACTAAAATTTTAAGGCCCTTTATTTCTTTGTGGTCTCATTTGTGTTAGCAGCGAGTACGCTTTTTACCCTGCTTGGCACTGTCGCAATATCAAGATACGATCCAATGGTTTTTTAAGCCGTAAAGCCAGACATCGACACATTATTTCTTGAATGTTCTATTTCATGTCTTGGAGCGGGATGCAAAACCAACAAACGGGGGCGATACTGAAATCCATCGTACGGTTTCTAACAGAAATGGCAAAGTAGGCTTCCAAAATGCATATGGAGCGTTAGGTTAAAAGGTTGCATTTACTTATTTCAGTGTGAGCTGTAACCATGCAGATTATGCGGAGGACGCATGGGTTGCGCCACGACTCGTGCGCGCTGCATAGGGCATGCCGTCTGCAAAGTGTCCGGGAGACGCTGTCAAAAAATCGACTTTTGGCGAGCAGCGCGAGAAGCACTAGCCATGACACGGCCCTTCTTGTGGAAGTGCTGGAGCAAATGAAGTCCATGAACAACAAGCTCAACAAGCTCTCGAAGCAGGTATGACGCACCAATAAAGTCGTTATTGAAATATCTGAGGCTCCAGCTGACTTGTGTTGCTGTTGTTGGGTGTTCGACAGGTGCACCGACTGGAAACGCGCGTGTGTGAGCTGTACGAATTCACCAGTTTGCCTCTAATCAGCACTCACTTCAATAGCGACTTTGCAGAGAGCGTGGATTTGCGAAGCGCGGCACACGTCGTCGACCATATCCTGGGGCTGGCGCTCAACCTTGACCTTCCTTCCCTTAAGCAGCGTGGAGCTCTTATTGGCATCCTTGAGGATTACATCCTCAAAGATGTGAGCTCGCGGGCTCATACCGCAAGCCGTGTAATCATTTGCCGGCCTGGTACCTGAGGCTTGACCTCGCCCCAGCCCTGCTAACCCCCATGCTTTCACTGCCATTCCGCAGCGCCAAGGCCTTCGCGCGGCGGTGAAGTCCCTGATCGACGAGGCCTGCGAGGAGGCCGGGGTCTGCATGGTGGCCCTGCCTAGCAGCTTCCAGGTGCGCGTGAATCCCGGTACTACCCTCTTCCCTTCCTGTGCTTTCTAAGGCGCGCTCCACCGCCGGCGGTTTTTCTTGTTCCTCTGCCCACTCGGCCAAACGCAGAATAGAGCAAGAAGGAAGTCGCTGTCCCGATAACAGGAGACATTTAGGAGTTCCTATGTCCTGTTTCGTGATGGACACCGCCTGAAAAACTCCTCCAGCCGCTGCTCCTCATTAATTGGCTGTAGGCGCAAGGCGACCTTCCTTCCCACTTCCCACTCTCCCTCCTGCACCCCCCAACTTTGCTTCATAACGTCATTTCTTTCCACAACCTCCATCCACCATGCAGCGGATTCCCCGCTTAGCGGATCGGATTCCACACAGCGCCCATAATCCGTCCAGGTTTCCGCCCTCTCGCCCCCCGCAGCCCACTCCTGGCGCCCCGCCGCCCCACGCCAGCTGCAGAACCACTGGTGATACATAATCTCGCCTTCCCTCTGCTTAGCTCCCCTCATCTTCTCCCCGTCCGGGCCCTTCCCGTCCGTAGACTGCGGCCTGGGACGATATTCGCGCCTGCCTCCAGGAGCTGCAGCTTGGGTACTCGTTCCCCGGGTCCAAGGGCGATGATCGGATCAATGATCTCATGCGCTGCGTGGATGCGCTGGAGACAGGGGCACCACCGCGGCCGTTGCCGGGCTTCATGGAGATGGCGACAGCCATGGCATGCGGCAGCTGTCTGTCGCGTGTCACACTGGATTGTCGCGGGCGCATCGACGTGCGGGACACGTACATTGAGTTCCATATCGGTGCTTTCAAAGGCGTCAACGCAGGTGGGGCCGGAAGCGGGTTGGAATGGGGTCTCGCGTTTCGGACGGTGGGCGGCTGGGGTGGGGTGCGGTGTACCGTGTAAGCTGATGGGTAGCTGGGGACGCTGGGTCAGGTCAATGGAGGCCGACATGGGACAGCTTTAGCTATGTAGCAGGGATGGGCGGCAAATGTTGTGGTGCGCTCACTCGCTCACTCACCCAATACCCACTTGCCGGCTTACGCAGGATATCCGGAAACATGCCAGCTGCTGAAGCGCGCAGCTGCGCTGTTCGTTTGGGCCTACAAGGTGCTCGAGCCGCACATCTACGCTGTGTCGGTGCCTCATAACGGGGCTGCGGCCACGGGCCGTCGCGAGCGCGATGTGGAGGCTATTGGTTATACCTTCAGTGTGGGCAAGGTGCCGCCTCAGGACATAATGCTCAAGCTGTATGATGACTTCGAGGTGGAGGTTAACGGCCGGCGCAGCCAGGCGGACATCGCTTACCGTTACTTTTCAGTCAAACCTACGGGCCTGCACGAACATTACGCCAAGGTGTAATTAAATCATAGCACCACCACCACCACCGCCGCCACCACCACCACCACCACCATCAGCAGCGGCGGCGGTGGCGGTGGCGGCGGCCTGATTTCGTCAAGTCGCGAAGCCATGGACAGGCGGTGATTTACGAGGGTGCCCTACAGCGGTGTAAATCTGCCGCTGCCAGTGATTGTGATGATCAATTTTGAATGCGCCCGTTATCCTTTCTTCGCTGCTTTAGTTCCCATGTACGAGGTGGTGATAGAAGGTGCTCCCTCCGTTCTGTCTTTTGCAAGTGAGCGAGTGCGGGTTACTTGGTCAGGATGCAGATTGTTGCGGGCCGGCGGGATGCCGTTTGGGTTGGGGGCGCGCGGAGGAACTACGATTACTTGTCAGAGGCGTGGGTTGGAGATGACTAGGTGGCACTCTAGGACTGCACGATCACGGAGGCCGGCTCGTAAAGCATAGAGCGGGCCATAATACACTGTACGTATAGCGATTTGTATCAGGCACAATAAGTTGGAGGGATAACTTGTAATTCATACAGCCAAAAAATAGGTAGGCCGGTGGGAGTGACGCACGGCGACAAGAGCATTTATGCGGGTTGCCAACAGAGGTATGGGAAGCGCGCACTGCCTGCTATTGTGTCCTACCGCTGGTCGAACACGTAATAAGGAAAGGAGATAGCGCAATAAGGAGGTCAGAATCGGCGCGCCAGCATTTGAAATAGTCCTGAAGGAGGAGGAGGAGAAAGAGGTGGTGGTGGGAATCGAAGGATCAGGTGCCGCTAATGCTCCAGGCGCCACGGCACCTTGCGTCCGAACGCCTGTAAACCTACCTCTATGGAAACCAAGTTGAAATGGTCTTCCTGGGGTTCGACCGGGGCTGCTCCACCGAGTTATGGCCGCGATGCGGTGGAACTCAACCTGCCCTGTTGACTGAGATGGAAACCGTTGCTGGGATAAAGGAACGTCAGGGCGCGTCGTGATGTTATATTGTGTGGTGTGATGTGGCGCGCTCGCGCTTGTGCCCTTACGTTTTCCCGCTGCAGTCCCCGGCATATTCACTCATTTGAGGACCAGGATGTCAAGGAAGCTCTGAGGGGAAAGGCCCTATTGCTTACGGGACGCTCTTACGTTCTTATTGTTTACGGAGTTCTCCTGCTTACGGGGTGTGCGCTGATGCGACATTCTATGGGCAAGTCTTGAGCAAGCCTGGCTGGTATGTCTGGCTGTTAAGGGGACGGACGGCCTGTGGTCCCGATGTGGGAGTTTGTGAGTGACGGGTGTTGTCCGGTAGCTCTTCAGTGTTGCATGGGCAATCGCGCATAGAGACTTCCTGCCCTTCACAGGCACGGTCAAGTCTGTCTATTTGAACCATCTTGTTCCGCTAGTCCTTCGAGGGTTTCGTCCTCCTGTCATTGACCCTTTCCATGTTTGTCGTAGCAAGGAGTGGTTGCGAGTTCGCGACCTGAAGTAGCAACCCAATTCGATCCCAGGCGTGTGCGGCAAGCGGGTTTGTAAGTGCCGAAAAGGTAGATCGAAAGTGAACAACAAACCGGTAATCAGGGTGGCAATGTGCACATGTTCGTATTCGTTCAGTGATTGTGAACGTCAACGCCAGAGTTTGCGTTGTATAAAGTTCATCCGTGTTGTAGAACTCCCCTGCATGAAAATTCGCCCCCTCTGCATGGTAGGCTGGCTCGAAACGTCTCGTCCTTCTTCCCTGGCCGTCATGTTGCCGATTCCGGCCAGCGTAGACGCGGGATGCGTTAGTGAACCGTGGGTCGGCGTAGATCTGTCCTGGTGCCTCGGTCTTGGTCCCTTACAGGTTTCTTGACCGCTCGGCTATGGCAGGTGCCGCGCTCGGCAGTTTGCAATCCGTCAACTGGATTGCAAGTTAGGCGGATCGGTGAGGGATGGGGCGGTTTGGAAAGCGTGAAGAGGAGGCTGATAGCGGTATCTGGCATCCTGTCCGACAAGCTCGCGTTGGCGCTTGCCTCGTGGATCCCAATGCCATTGCGCTGATCAATCATGGTAATAACTCAGTTGTTTCGCTCCAACGACCTTTCCTCCTTGTGAGGATATATGAGGCACCCGGAAGATTCGGGTTGAGGTTGGTGTGTGTGATGTACTTGCTTGGGTGGGGCGATTACGGTGCTGTACCGTGCTTACATAGCCCAGCCTGGAAAAAGAGCTCTGTATTGCGGCAGGTGAAATACGAGGTGCTTGGCGCAGTGAGCATCTTTTCCATGAGGGCAGGCAACGATGCGAGGGCTGGACATGTCGTACATGAGTCATGACTGTTCTTTTGTGCTAGACGCAGTTGAACTGGAGCCAAGTGGTTGCGCGCTGCCGGCGGGGACGCTGTCTCTTGAGGAAGCAGGGGAGAAAGGATAGGGATCTGGCATAAGTATGTAAGGATTAGCTAGCGGGGGTTGATTATATATTTCACGATGGTGGATGCATGCTTGGCGCGAATGCCTGATTTGCTCCGTCCTGGCCCGGTACTGAAGACGTCGGTGCCATTGCGCCATCACATGCCCTTTGGGCCGTGTGCGTATGTGTCTTCGATTAGCTGCTCCCCTTCCCCGCTTGTGCCGGCATGCCTCCAGAAAAGAAACCCGTAACGGTTGGCGGTTGATAGTCGACATCAAGACGCATATAGCGAATACATAGGCCAGGCAATGCAGTATGGATGATGGCCCCTATGCGGAGGATCTCTACGCAGTCCTTGCTGCATTCCTTCTATGGCAGTCGTTGACTGGTGAGGCCGCGTGTTGCAAATGAGTAACACAGAGGCCTAACCCCAGTAACTAAAATGTTTTCCGTTGTTGGCTTCGATGCAACTTAGGGTGGGTTGGGCGGACCTTCATGCACACGTGCCTGTACAGCCTGCTGTCAGGCCAGCGTTCTGCGTCACAATGGATATCGATTACTAAAGAAGAAGCTAATATTGGCTGGGCATGAAAAGGGGCCGTCTAGGAGTCCCAACAGTCATATAATGTAAGCTGGCAGGATTGAGATGAAGCGCCAAACCCTGACCAGAAGGTGGCAATACGGCTTCAAGCAGATGCTATGAACTCAGCCTTTACGACGCCACTATTGCTGCTGCTGATGCCTATATGAATGGGTCCTCTCCCAGGTACGCCCTCTTTAGCATTGTACCAGACACCCGTGAGTTCAACATAAAACACAGCAAAATAAAAAGGTCCACATAGTTCGCCGCATTTGCCGCTTCATCCTGGAATATCGCATCACGTGGCCTTCAGGTCCACAACCCTTAGAACACAAAACAATATCACAGGTCACAGCACCTCTCTCAATACGTAACAACAATCCGCCTACAAGCCTCGTCTCAGCGCTCAAACCTTAAGAATTAGATCAAAGAAGTCAGTGTAGCATCGCAGCATTAAACCGATGCGGAATAAAGCTATCTCGGCGGGAGTCGATCACCTGTGCTCGCATGCCTCTCAGGGTTCCTCTCTTGTCTCCCAATAGCTCACCAAACATAGCTCTGACATGAAATCAGCACGAAGCTGCTCAAAGCTACACGACAAGTGTCGCAGGTGTCGCTTGCACGCTCAAAAATTCCCACAACTGACAGAGAACTGCCACTACGTCATGGAAACTCCAGAATTACGGATGCAGTCCCTCGGGTTGTTCGACCACCTCTCCACTCCGCCCCAGAAACGCTCCTCCAAGTTCATCAACCGATAACTCGCTCATAACGCGCCACGAAAATTAGAAATGAACCGAATGATCTCCACCTGAGCATGAGAACCGCTGCCTGCCTGACATCGATTGGACCGAGCAGCGGCCACCACAGTGGCCATCCCACGCGCGTTCATTCAGCCCCTTGGTGCATCATCCGTACACCTGACGTACTGATACCAGTAAAAGGTATAAAGCACCGAGCCACGCCAACCGTGTCATATCACACTGCGACCGTCTGGTCCTCGGGCCGTTCCAACTCCTTCCAGTCCTCCCGCGGCTCCTCCCAGCATCTAGGGGCGACACCCGTGCGTCTGCGGGCAGAGAAACCAGGTGGGGGGAGAAGGAAAGTGAAGAGTGTAGAGAAAGCGTATAAGAGCCTACGGTTTTACGATATCCGCTTGAACTTCATGAAGGGAATCGGACGCAAACGCATTACGCAGAACTCATGTTGGCAGGCTGGATGAAATGCACGATGGATGAGTGCGGCTTTTGCCGAAGCCCTTCCTTGTGCACGTCGGCATCCCAGAACAATTAGCACAATGCTCAATTCTGACCAGGCCGCAACCACGGATAGTTTCGGATGCCCCGAGGTGGGCTGGGCTGAGCAGGTCAGGCCCGGTTCACTCACTCGTAGATGAACTTTTCCAACGCCCGGAAGAAGCCCGAGGAATCCAGCAGTGGGTTCCACCAGCCGCTGACGATGCAGTAGTTGCCCTCGAACGGGGCGCGGTGGTGGGCTCCGTGCATGCGGCGGCTGATCAGCAGCCCCGCGTCCTGGATCGGGTTGGTAAATGTTTCGGGTGGGATGGGGTGGGGCCAGGGTGGGTTGCAGGTGCGCAAGAAAAGCCCAGAAGAACCTACGCATGCCACAGTTATGCAGAACAACATATGTCCGTCACTTGTTGCCATGGGATGCTGCAAAACCGGCCTCAACTCACGTCAAATGCCCCACGAGGCGATTTTCGGACGTCAGCGGCGAGGTGAACGTACACTCGTTCCGAACACTCGCCCAAACCGCAAAGGCAGAACCTTTACTTGTACACACTGGCGCCGCAAGCCCCCTGGGCGTGCCGCTTCCAAACCCCCTAAACATAACCCTTGTGTAACCCGTAGTACGCATAATATTTAGTCATCTTACACAAAGCACATGATACACATGACAATTAGCATGTAACCCAGTATTTAAGTATGCCGTGATCTCAGGAGGCACACACCTGGAGGGCCACCACGATGGGCGGCAGCTCGCTCTTCTTCATGTGGCTCCAGGCGTGGAACTGCTGACTCATGCACACCAGGAACAAGAAAGAGGACGACCAAGCATTCCAGCCGAGCGGCATCAACGGACTCAGTGTCAGTAGCGCGGCTGCGGGGTACGAGGCAGGACCAAACACCTGCAGCAGTACATGACAGCAGCAGAGGCGGCCGGGCAATAAGTGGGCGGTTAGAAAGAAGATGGACAGCCGTTTGCCTGATGGGCAGCTGGGGGGTACGGTCACGGCTCCAGCCATTATCGCAATACAGCACAGTCGAGAAAGCGAAAGTGGAGGGCGGCAACGGCGGGGTAAACCCCCCACGTGACCCCAACGCATCCCCCCTCCCAAGCTACCCGCGTCCCCCCATCCCCTCTCCATGCTCACTACCGCCATCAGTTGCCCGCGCCCGGGCAGAAGTATTCGTATGGCACTTACCACCATCGCCACCACTACGGCCATTACCACCAGATGGGATGGGTCCGTTGTTCTCCTAAAACCACTTCTCGCTACCTAACCCCCATGCCGAGATGTGTTCGTCCTAAAATGTCCCCGCACCCCACTTTAAGGCCCAATCATGCCAGTTTCCATTCGCCTCCAGGACCGCGTGCAACTCCGTATGTTCAAATGAGAGATCCATCACATTTCCACTGGAGCTGATTGGCGCCGCACCTGGTGCAGGTTGTTGGCAAACTCCCGCTGCGTGATGGTCCAGGGGCGCTGGTGGTGGCCCTGAAACGCAGCAATCTGGCGGCCAAATACGGGAGTGGAACCGTCGCCGTAGTTATCAACGCCCCAGTGGTAGATGCCTGCACACACGGGACGATGTGATATGACAAGATGCCGGAGCGAAGTCCCGCGGATTACGCGCTACCACTGGGTGGGCGCCCTTCGCCCAATCCATCCATCTGCGCTCATTCTGCAACGAGGCCGCTATGTCCAGCTCCGCAACGTGTTGTGGACCCGTCTCCACGGCCGTCCTTCAAGACAACCCCGGACTCACACTGCGCTGCACTGCTGCCCCCTTACCTGTGCCCAGATCCGAGAGAATGTACGCCAGCATAACGGCGGCGCCGAACACAACAAGGTCCTCGGGCCCCTCTACCTGCCGGGATGAGGGACAGGGGTTGTGGAAGCGAAACACAATAACACGGCGTGTCGTCAACGGGATAAGAGAAGCATATATGCCGCAGGAACTCCCGACGATGAGGTGTACAGCAGAAGACGGCAGGTCATACTCTGAGCGAAGTTCCTTCTTTAAGGATATTTAGGAAGAGGCTTGCCTAAATAGACACGAATGGATGCCAAGTATGACCTAATACCTGTTTAGTAGCCTGCTGCAAGGTGGCCGCAATCATGGCGATGGACACCCAGGTCCATGCCCGCATCTCAGGGGTAGATTTAAGGTTCTCATTCTCGTCAATGATCCACTTAGATCCGGATCCGGTTCCAGCCTCCCCGGGAAGGGTCACGGGTCCAACAGCTGAGAGGCTGGAGGTGGAGGCCTCCGCATCCATCACAGTGGCGCCTTCTGGCCGCTGGTTGAACTCCTGGGCAATGGTGGTGGTGGTGGTGGCAGCCTGGGCGTCATCTACTTCCAGGGTCTGTACGGAGGCAGCGGCGATGATGATCGGTCGCCGGACCGGTGCTGCCATTAGATACACGGCGTCGGCCACCTGTGACATGGCGGCCATGACATTGGTTGGATAAGCGAGCCGGTGGCGAGGGAATTACGCGAACGATGTGCAGGAACGGACCAACTGGATATGTGGGTGGTCCACAGGGGGACGGTAGGGGAAAGTACGTAGGACGGAGCGTGTCGGGATGCATTCGTCCTACAATTGCTAACCGAAAAGATAACTGTCCTGGTTTAGGCGCGGGTAAAGTAGGGACTGTTGGTGACTGTTTTGGTCCAGATCCGAATTCGATGATGGCGGCTTCGGATCCTATCTACTGCCTCTCTTTCATATCTCCATCTTGACCTCTTGATCATAATTTCTTTCTGGTACTGTACGGCAACTTACTAACCGCCCACAACTTCATCTCATTATTACACGCACAAGGAAGATATGTTCGCTTCATGCGACTCCACAAAAAGCCATTTGCAGGTCCCTTACGCCACATCGTGCAGTGGACAAAGGAATGGCACGTCACCCGAATCAAACCAGGTCATACAACCCAGGCTTCGGCTGAAAAGCTATTACTGCAGTACTACTCGTACAAACACAATGACATCATGTGTGCAACATCGTCAACTCTTGAGTACGATAAAGACAGCGTGTACCCACGGTAACCTCGTAAGCGCCCCAAAGAGCATTATTTTACAATTGCAGGGTCGCAGTATAAGGCCTGTTTGAGAAAATCCATGGCCCATGAATTACATTGTCCCGATGTTATTCCAAGCCCTGAATCTGCATTACGGCATCAGACACATTGCCGACGTAAATCAATCCCAGCTGCAAGTGCTGTGCTCACGTCTGCGGTGGCTTACAACTGGTGACGCGGCGGTTACCCCCAATCCCATCACGGATCCATCCCATGGGGCCCCGGGTTGTTCCGGGTATCATTTAAGAAAGCCAGATGCGCCCGCCTGCTGGCCAAGCAGGGCCCCCAGCCAAGTCAGAAGAGCGAGACACGGCCGCAGCAGCAAGGGTGATAGCGGCAGCCAAACCCCCGACCGGCGCGCATCCGGTGCACAGCGGACAGGGGTGCATCAGGAGAATGCTACTTCCACGCAGAAAAGCAGCTCTCAGCCGACACTGGGACCGCTGACGCAGTCCCAGTGTCGGCTGATGCCTATCATCGCCACACGCTATGAGCAACAGAGATAAACGGCCCCTCAGCACTGAGATCGCAAAAAGAAAACGGGCGAGTAAAATTGGCATCAGGGTGTCAGAAACGCCATCGCGCAACACCTAAAAAGCGTATCTTTCGCGCTCTGGTCAAACAATTGACTTAGATGGCGCCAATCATCTTGGAACTGATAGCCAGCACCGCCACAATGATACAGATCCACAGGAAGTAATTCGAGGTCATGGCCTGCAGGCGAGGGAACACGCGGGACAGCAGCGGCAGCGGCGATAACAGGGGGACCCGTCGTCAATACCGCCCCATGGAGGGTTGGGGGACAGACGACGGGCCCCGCCCGCGTGACGCGTGCGCGCCGTGCCCGCCCCCCGTTTGGTCCCGTCACCCGCATGGCGCACGAAACACATTGCCCGCACGAATCACCACATTGTTTAGAACAGGACGTACTATACACCATAAAAGCGGTGAGCGCAGCAGCCATCGGCCTGCAGCGCCCCCTCGCACAAGGTGCCAAAGCTACACACGTTGCAAGATACCACGAAACCACGAACGGTTACACAGCGAGACCGTGGAGCCGACTGTCTGCTCCGAGCTGTGAATGCTTAATAATGTTTCTGAATATGGCAAATGCGAGGCCATGTACTGATCTTACTACCTGACTTTCTCGTTTAATTATGCCAGTTAGGTAAGGGTGTTGTGCCAGGTTTCCTATCATCAGCGCGCTGCTTTTATTACAGTAGCCGCCCGATAAAACATCAAAACCAAAAATAATAATCCTTACCGTGTTTTCCGCGCCGCCTAGTCCTGTGTACTCCGCGCGCAAGCGAGCCTTCATTTCCTTGCTCAGGTTGTCTTGCTTCGGCCGCTGGGTTGCAGATGAGGGAAAGTGCATAATGGACAGGGTAAAAACGAGGTCATCAGGCCAAAAAGGCTTGTCGCTCACGTTCGACTTGTGCAAGCCACACAACTTGATGCGTCAGTATATGACTCACTGCCGGGCACCCGAGGTGGCCTCACCCGAGGTGGATCATTGACGTCCACATACAAGCCATCGGTTTGCTTGGAGGCGTTTGACGGAGCGCCAGGAATAGTGACCTCAGAATCTCCCTCCTTAAACTCGCGCGTGACCCGAGCGCCACCAGATGGAGGATCGGCACGCGCCAGGACAAAACGCAAAGAGCGCACTGGGAGAACAGCTGGTCCTAGTGCTGTGGGCGTGCGCACGACAGGACGAATTTGCAGAGCCATAATTTTAACCCTTTGAACTTATTCTCCTGAACTAGAGACAGAGACGTAGTGAGTTTCCAATGGTGATTGTAGAAGATAATTTGAAGGTAATGTATGTGGGTCACTACGAAGTCAGGTGGTCGAGTGTGTCAAATCGTACTTGCACGACAAGGTGTGGCTCTGTGGCAGGCATCAGTCACCTGGTCGGCCTTAGTATTTACGATCACTCATTTGTAGAAACCGAGACCGGACGACATAAGTGCGTACTAGTTCAGCGATGATTGATTAGGCGGCGTTTTGTTTCGCGGTATATGGTTCCGAACCTACATGCAACATATCTCAAATTATTTTCAGTACATTTTCCTTATAGCGTAATACTGTTCGGTAATTTTTTTGAGTCACGATGTCATCGTCTCGTGATGGCAGCCCATCTGTGCCGGCATCGCTGGGAAATCCCTTATCCACCGAAGGCACCATATACCTATCCCCCGTTGCGGTCTCGCTGTCAGCTGCCGTCTTACTAGTTAACGCCTTTATCTCTCTCCGCTTCAAACTGGGGCTCCATACGCAGCTTGTAATTGCCTCAATCCGGTACGTGCGAGTTTTCTCTTAGGGTATGCGTGTGTGTATTAGGTAAAGCGCCAGCCACATTCAGGCTCAAGACCTCAAATGGTATTAAAGAAAATCATACGCAGGGAAATGCATCCTGACAGTCCGTCTGCTAGAATTATTCATGCCCTCTCCTCGGCTCTTAGAATTCACTACAGTGCAAAACACAGGAGCTTTCCGACGCCCTCTCATCTTCATGTGACACATCATCATTTAATCACGAAAGCCTAGGGTTTTAGGGTTTAGGTCAGGTTAGGTCAGGTGTCAGGTCTGTTGCCATGCAGGCTTCTTGGCGCCACTGAGACCGTTTCTGGTAGCAAGCCGCACTTGTCCGTGATGCCAGCTAAACCCTAAACCTACGGCTTGTCCTCGCAATCTCGGTTTTTCGCCCACACGCCGTCAAGTCGTCCATTGCCGCATGTCCTGGGTGGCCTCACACCGTGGGTCCCCTTTTTTGTGTGTTTGTGTGCCGCCTCCTCAACACGCAAACAGGATGGTAGTGCAGCTGTCGTTGCTGGGGTACATCCTCGTGCCTATCTTCACGTACGACAAGTGGTGGCTTGTACTGCTGTACGCCGTATTTATGCTGCTGATTGCATCGCTGGAGGCCGTGCAACGGCCGAGTTACACATTTCAGGTTGGCCATAAGAGGCTTATTTCCCATAGCACACAGTGCTGAGCCTAAAGAGGACGGTGAACCAGTGATTGCTTGTGGTTGGGGTGTGGGTTTCAACGGCTGGATGATGTCGACCCACGGCCTACCCGAACCCCGCATGGGATCATTCTTTCCTTAAGACCTGAACCCATCTTCCAGGGCGTCCTCACCAACACGCTGTTGGCCATGGCCACGTCTTCGGGCCTGCTGCTGAGCTACATGGTGCTGATGGTTCTGGGGTTGCGGCCCGTATGGGAGGCACAGTACATCATCCCGCTGCTGGGGATGCTGCTGGGAAATGCCACATCGGCAGTCAGTGTGGGGCTGTCCACGGTGCTGGAAGACCTGGCGTCGAGTGGGTGTTGGGCGTTTGGATGTCGGATATCATGTAGGGGGGATGCTGGGCTGCCAGCTGTGACAATGAATTAGGCGGCGACTGCCCGTTGAGAGGCGATTGGATTTGGTTGAGGAGAAGCCTAGGAGGAGTGCGTGCGTGTGGAAGGGAGTTTAGGAGAAGGGGCTAAGAGCAAGGGAGCGGGGTTAGAGAAAAGGGAGGGGCAAAGGGCTTGAACGCACGTTGGGCGGTGCTCGAATTTATTGCTTTTCCTGTCCTCGTCTGCCGCTGAACGGCGCACCAGAACCCGCGCCCGCCTTGAAGGCCCCCGCGGGCCCCCCCTAGGCCCCCCGCGCTGATTCTGCTTTTGCTTCTGCTTTTACATCTTCCCCATCCAGACCGCGCCGTCATCGAGCACTTGCTGGCTCTGGGCGCCAACCGCTTTGAGGCCACTGATGAGGCCGTGCGCAGGGCCCTAAAGGTAAGCTTTATGCAGAGACGGTTTGTTTTGCGTTGTAATCTACATACACTCACGCACAGTTTCAGCCCGCGAATCCATGACGGGGCCTCCGCAGTGGACGAGCTGCGAAGGGAGCGCCCTGGGAAAGGGGAGCTCGACAACCACGCTAGCAAGCAGCAGCCGCGTGAGAGGTCCATTTTGGATCGCATGCTCCAGATTGTGTGCGTCGTTTCTGCTTCTGTCGTAATAGTCACGCAACGAAGCCACTTGGTACTCGCTGCTATCGCGTCCATGCTGCGGCCGTTGACTTCGTCGTCCTTTTTTGCCACCGTGCGACGCCTTCTGCTGCTGCTGCTGCTGCTGCTGCTGCTGCTGCTGCTGCTGCCACTGTTCTCGTCATTTTCATTTTCACACAGGTGTCGATGACGCCACTGCTCAACCAGATGAGTGTGATGGGCATCGTGTCTATTCCAGGTACGTGGTATATGTGCGCGCACGGTTCGAAAGCAATATGTCATGGGCCATGTGGGCCTTGTGATTCGTTAAAGCTGGTGGGGCTCCTTGCTTCTCCTGCACACAGGCAGAGCAGATATGATACACATCCACACGCACACACGTCCACGTCTTTGTAACCCTTGTGACCTCAATCGTATTTTCCTCCAAAATTTTATTAAGTTTTGTTTTCGTGTTTTGTGTAAGCACGTGTTTTCGTGTTTTCGTGTTTTCCGGAGCAACGATATAGAACTCCTTTGCGTACAGGCATGATGACTGGTCAAATCCTTGCTGGTGGGGATCCTACGCAGGTGGGTCGCGAACATGTTGCAGATGACCTTTCCGTTGTCCAAGATGTGCCTGCTTGGCGTCCTTTCCATTTTTCAGTAGTCATTTTCTTTCAATAGCCTGCCTGAACTATATCCAAGTCATCGGGTATCTTTTGCCGACGCCGATGGCACCATACCCCCTTCCATTCTATTTTGGTTCATACTGAACGCTGCACGCTGCACGCTGTCCTGTTCTCCCCTCCCTGCCCGCCTCGTGTTCCCGCCTTAACTCATTTTTTGCCCATCCTCGAAAAGGCGGCCCGCTACCAAATGGTGATAATATTTAGTGAGTCCGGGAGGTTCCGTCATACCCACGTGAAAGCCTGGCCTGAAGATTTTTAAAGCGAGCGCAAGTGCCGGGGAAGAGTGCCGCCTGGACGGATTGATCAGCAGCTCGGGGGGTTCAGGAGAAGGTCATTGGGCGAATAGCAGGTGTCTCCATCTGTATGTACTGTTAGCGGTTCGAAACGTCTCCTTGTCCTCGTTCCGTGCTAGCAGTGCCGGGCACACCCCTTGGTTCACTCCGTTGTGGGTCGTCAGTGGTCACATGTAAGCTGCTGCTGCTGCTGCTGCTGCTGCTGTCCACTGCAGCCGCACGTAAGATTGCACCTTCCATGCGTTCTTCGTGCAGCATCCCATCCCTTTGTTTGTGCATTTGGAATTGCAGTTGTCGTTGCCGCCACCGGCCTTGCGTCCGTCTCGTCCATCTACTTGGCTGTGCTGCACGTTGTGGACTCGACTCACACGTTCTGCGCGGAACGGCTTGTAAAAAGGCAGCAACAGCGTGCTGGCGCCAGGGGCAAGTGGGCCGAGTGGGTGGAAGCAGCACGGTGCGGTGCGGCGGTGGTGCGGCGCAAAGGGGAGGCACTTGGGCGTTGTCTGGGGGCCGCCTGCTGCTGCTGCTTCTGCCCGCCGCCGGCGCCGCGTCGCCGTACACGCACCA
The DNA here is from genome assembly GCA_019650235.1 of Volvox reticuliferus. Lineage (NCBI taxonomy): Eukaryota > Viridiplantae > Chlorophyta > Chlorophyceae > Chlamydomonadales > Volvocaceae > Volvox > Volvox reticuliferus. The sequence goes on from BNCP01000016.1 coordinate 1,472,805, forward strand.
TTGGTGGCGGCCCCGTCGACGGCCCCACCGCTGCATTACTACCCACTGTCGGCCGCGACTCCGACACATCCATAAGTGATGAGGCGGCACTGGACCCGTTGGGGAAGGCGTCAGTCTTCACCGCCCCATCGCGTCGCCGATCGCCCTGGCGGCCGACTGCCTGGTTGTGGCGGACCAGTCGGGGGACTTTTGCCCCAGCCGCCCGGCGGGGATCCGCTGCGCATCCTGATTACCCGTCTACCGCCGACAGCGGCGCGTCCAGCATGTTAATGGGCGCCGCAGCAGCATCAGACGGACTTACGGAAGGTCCCGGAAGCTGCTTCATGTCACCCCTATCAGGACGTGTCGCAGGGGCGGCCGGGTCATCCATCACGGCCAAGCTGTTCTGGGACGAGCGCATGCTCGACCAGGAGGCTGACGGAAGCGGCCGCGGCGATGGTGGGTTATACGATGCTGAGGAAGGTGGTGAAGGTGCCGCCGCTGGATCAGGTCCAGGTGCTGCAGATCAGGTGCAGCAGCCTTTGTCGGGGTCAGGGTCGGCAGCGGCAGCGGCGGTACAGACACGTGGGGGCTGGTCGGGGTCGTCACTGCTGAGCAGCAGCGTCTCCGCAGTTGCGGCCGTGGGAGGGTGGTTGGGTTCGCAAGCGTCGGGGGGGTGGGGCGCAGCATGGGACACGGTAGCTAAATGGCGGTCTCCTGGGAACGGCGGGGCGACGGGGGCTGCGCTAGCGGCAGCGAGCGGGCAAAGAGCGGGGTCCAGCGCACAGGACGGATATCAGCCCCTTTTAGCGCGGACTGACGAACGGACGGACGGCGGCGCTAGCAGCTAGCCGAATAGGGTACCTGAGTGCATGGGTGATCATTTATGGAATTGTGGAAAAGCAGCACAACACTATGTAGGTGATAAGTTGGTAATACGTTTGTGCCTGCTCACTGGCATGTACGGTATGATTACATTATGGACCACTTGCTGCATGAGTCTCATGCATGGTCCGATGCAGTCCTGCTTGACATGACATGATGACTGCTACGTGCACCGGTGAAGGAAGAGCCCGCTTCATGAAGCCTAGGCAAAAGCAGTCTTGCCCGGCAAGGCACGGCTGCGAGGGCAGCGCCATTATGGTGTGTCCATGAAGCTGTGTCCATCTCTCTTAGTAGGGCAGCGCGGACCTCCACATCACCATACCGAACCAGCATCAGTCCAGGCAGTCCTTTAGGTACCGGCATCTGCTAAGGACTGGGTGTATACCTGGACATTCAGGATACGAAAAACGTCCTGTCAGAGAGTGGGACAGCCTACGGCCATCTGTTGCTGGGCGAGCGAGTGAGCGAACGAGCGAGCGAGTGAGGGCCAAAGGCCCAATTCCCATTACGCCGTCTCTCATCCCTCAGCACCGGATCCACAGACAACCCTCTTTCCATCACCCTCGCTCTTCCCCGTGGCCACCACCTCCAGCGTGTCTTGTAGCCGCTGATCCCAAACCCGACACACAGTCCTCCGTCGGAATTAGGATTCATGGCGATTCCTTCCACTGACACACCGACGCTGCGCCTAGCCTTGCCTGGCCGCTCGATGATGCTTGCCCTTGTGCCCCGGCCGGTATTCGCTTTCTTCATGCTCCCGAGCAGCAGATTGGCTTGTGGGCGAAGCAAGCAAGCGACTTGAGGTTTGAATGGCACCTGCCTGATGGTCCATTCTGATATCTGGCCACCGCGGGCTGTCAAAGCACACGGAGGCATCATCTTGGTCCACACATGGCATCCCTATCGATATTAACAAACTAGGTTCAGGCCACTGCAGCATCAAACTTACCCTTACCGCTGTCATCATCAGGACCCAGCGTTACCATCAAAGCCACCACCAATTACCATTGTTGCCGCCATTGCCACCACCAACTACAATAACCATCAGTGCTCACCACCGCCTCCAATACCTTTGCCCATTGGACTCGGCCAAAAGGGCATGGAGCGAGGATATACGGACGATCGTAATTAGGATCCCTAAAACAAGACTCACGGCACGGGGGCCAAGCGTGCCAATATGACAACTGGCTATTTGATGCATAAGGCCTATCTATCAGGTACACCCACCATATAATATAACGTTACCTGCCACATACCTGGAAACACCGCCAATAGTGGCATCGGGACCACCTCACATGTATCCGAACTGACACTAAAAGAGCGTTATCCTACCACTCACCGCACACAAATGCAAAAAGGCTAATTGCACATGTTGCCATCCATAGCTCAAATCACCAGCTCTAATAAACCAGCATTCGGTCATATCACGACCGTTATCAGCTTACGGCCACATGACGTGGCGTGTCTGTTGCGATGGACCCTGACCTCCCTCTTCCTTGCGCCCCCTCGCGCAATTTACTGGGGCCTCCCAATCAATGGCGCCCACTCATCAGGAAACGAGGCTTCCCCTCGCCTGACGCCGCAATAATACACAGTATCATACCCTCACTCGGTATCACACCCAAACCCTAAATGCACCCGTCATCATCTTCTACAAATATAGCCACCAGGCAAGTATGCCGCAATGTTTCGCATGCCTTTAATCTCCAATTCGCGACTCGTACTAGTATCGGACGCGGGCCCAAAGGATAATGTATTATGTTCTCTTGCTCCCTTACCACCAGTTGTTCGCGTTCCTCCCCGGTGTCCGTCCGTCCGTCCGTCGGCCCAATATGATAACCGCAGCCACGTCAACGATATAACAGTGCGAGCCTCTGGTGAACAGATATATATCACTTGTAACACCATTGGAAATGTATTGACCACAATCGTCGCAGGAAATGAGGTGGGGGAGGGGGAGCGCAAATAACGGAGTGGGTATCCGGGGAAGCGCCCGGGGATTACGGTAATGCATGCACCTTGAGCATCTATCACGAGTGGCGGGTTCGGGATGGTGGCGCCGGTGTCTCCCCTTCGTTTAATAAAATCCGATGAGCGGGTAGGACGCCGAACTCCATGTTGCCAGTTGCGCACCGAGATGGCTGATAAGAAAAAATGTTGTCTGATACGTCATACATCATAATGCCTTGTCGGATGCCTCGCACTTTGCGTTTCACAACGGGTGATATCTGTACGAATAGGCCTTGCTCAGATAGCGTAATCGGTGTGATATCCATGTCCAGGTGTACACGTGTTTGTTTCCATGTTTGCGATCCGGGGATATGTCCCATTCCTCCGCAATCTGAACCACGACATTACCGGAGGCGACTACTTCGCAAAATGTCCAACAACTTGAAGTTCTCCTGACGGCACATAGGCATAATGGCTAGCGAAAGTAACGGCTGGTCGACCCGACCTCTGTGACATCCCCGTAGAAGGCGAGGAACACGGTGACCGCTCCAGGGCCCCCACGCGGGCCCTGCTGACTGAATTGGAAGAATGATCCACAACCCCCACCCCCACCACCTCCCTCATTCCGAATTTAAGGAGCCCAGAACCGATCATTATCTACACCACCGCCCTCTCATACCTGCCAAACCCAACAGCAGCAGACGTACATGCCCACATTCCGACATCATCAGCCCCACAGACCCCCCTTTAATGCTGTTCACCATGAGGGCGTGCGCGCATTCAATTGGTACCATCCAGTATGAATCTCATCCAGAATGCCCCTGCATTGCAAATTTCCCCTAGGGTGGGCCGCCTTACGTATTAGTGCATGTCGCACCCCGCCCCAACTAACCAGTCGCAATGTCTGTGTACAAACCCAGCCCACATGCATGGATTGTCCCGTAGCTTTCGGACATCCGACACGCGCGCATTGTTTCCCCCTTGATGAATCATTTGGCAATCAACTTGCGGCTTCTTCCTTACGAGTTTGCCTGTAGTGTGTTACCGCACGGCGCCTCATCAAGCGAACATCAGCCGCCGCACGGGGTAGCCGCGACCACATAACAAGTACAGGCCATCCGACAGAACCTCTGATTGCTCGTGCTGCATCTCCTGGTGGCCATAATTTTATTATCAATAAGCAAAGCCCGCCGGATCTCCGCACCTTTCGCGGCCGAATAAGCAACTCATGCACACAGCCACATGCACAGTGTGATGGCGGGACCCCAGAACGGTTAAGGTCAGCCCCGAAACCATTCCCGTGCACGGGTGCTGTAAATCCTCATTAACTAATTTGTCAGTCCACATTCCCTGAAGCTGCGCTAGGTTCAACGTAGCCGTGAGCCCCAGGTATGGCATAGATGCATGGTGAAGCTCAAGTGAGGTATGAACGTGCGCGTGCACGAACTGGTGCAATCGATGTCATTGAAGTGCTGCTTGTAATCTCCGGCTTAAAGAAATCAACGGATGGAGACCGCTTCGAGCACCACAGCTTGTTGGACGCGGACATTGTTCACACGAAAGGCAGTAGCAGTACCAGCAGTAGCAATAATAGCGCTAGTAGCAGTAGCAGTCGCGATATCAGTAGCAGTAGCTGCAGCAACAGCCCAGCAGACCACAAAATGGAGACTATCTACCACAAGTAAATTCGCACCTCAGCATCATGTGTTGCATAGTCCCTTGCCCGGGACAACGTCCCTTCCCCACTTCGCACACCTAAGAAATCTTCTCCGTAGCAGTGCACCGACAGCATAAAAGCGCAGATTACGCATAGGAAATTGTTGCCCGAGCGCCCACGTATTGCCTTACGATGCATGCCTCCGCAGTATGCGATAGCCACGCGTACCCATTAATGCGATGAGATAAATGCGAAAGACAAGCGAGCTGAGCATGTACTTGGAGCCTCTCGCGGTGTATGCGGCTTAGGTGGCCTTGTGATCTGAGAACGCATCCGGCCGAGCAGCAGGGAGGTCCAAATCCCCGTCCAGCCAGTACAACTTGCATCGTCTGATCAACGAGCGAAGACGCACCCAGACGCCGCTTGACACCGCCAGAAACGTCCGCTGCGAACAACAGCAGCAGCAGCAGCAGCAGCAACAACAACAGCAGCAGCAGCAACAACAACGATAACAAAAGCATTACCACGCAGCAGCATCCTGCGCAGCTTCACGTATTAACATGCACAACAGATACGCGTAAATCAAAATCTCCAGTCGGCTCGGAAACATCACCCGCCATCATCCATCAGACAACTGTGCGTAGAGCTCTCCCATACACACATATTCGTAATCCCTTATGCCTGTCGTAACTTTAGCTGCGCTGACGACAGCGTAGGTATCGAATGAACTTATAAACACGTAAACCGATTCCGAGATCTTCAAGTGCCGCAAGTGACACATCCTTAATAAGCCATTCGGCATCACCATCTCACAGGCAACCATGTGAGAGCTGTGTGAGATGTGTCCGCTATCTTCCCTCTCAATGATATGATGCACAAGAGAAATCCTTCAGCATCACATGCTGACCACATGTCCGGTACATCCGGTACACACCAGCGCGCAAGATGTAAGAACTGTGAAAGAGGATTGTAATTTGGCCACCGTTGCTGCTCCTTCACCACATCCAAGATGTGTCCGCGCTCGTACCCGCGTCCGTGTGCTGATGGGCATGCGAGCGTCATGGCGAGAACACAGCTGCTGCCAAGGGTGCAAGTCGCGCTAGCCGGTCATGTCGAGAGCCCCTCGCTACGATGTCGATGGTCGGTGCCCTGGTGGCAAGAGCGCTGTCGCCACCGCCGCCACCGCCGCCACCGCCGCCACCGCCGCGTGCCGAACAGGGCCACGAGCTTAATCCACGAATGCTGCTGCTGTGGCGAGTCACTGATGATTTGGATGACCTTCGCCTCGGTATCCGAAACAGACAGGACAACCCAAATAACAGCGGCCCACCGCACCCGCCAGCGTCTTCTTGTTCAGGGTTGCCGCTGTCGTTTACCATTGAGCTTGATGGCGGCTTGCATGGCAACGGCACCTGATGGGCCTTCATCACCTCCGCAATACCCCTGACCGCAGCCGCCGTGTCGTCGTCGTCCTTTGTGGCGATGCCGCGTGAAGTGTACGACGAGGTCCGGTAGAACGCGGTGCCACATTGCGTGGCGCGACTTTCGTCAATGCCGCCATTTTCACCGCCGTCGGCCTCCCGAACACTCAAGGTTGTTACCGTCGTGATCGGCTCGCCACCGATGTAACCATCTTCAAAGCTTGCCTCCGTCGCCGCCTCTGTGCCAGCAGTGCCAGCCGCCACGCCTTCCGCCGGGGATGCTCCAGTGTCTCGCCGCTCAAGCGCAGCTGACCCGTAGCAGCTATGCTTGCTGCGCGTGTCTTCCCGCCAGTGGTCGCACCTGCGGGCGCCTAATCCCATGGGACTGGCCGGTGCAGTAGCTGCGCGGCCGGTGGCTGACGCGCGGGCATTGGTCCTTTGGTATGATCGGGGGGCAAAGCCAATCGGCCCACGCGCCGGAGAGTTCCCGCGTCCTAGTTTGGAAGACACAGACGGCATCTGGAACGACGGTTCAGCGCCGCAGGGCGCATCGGACTGTATACTGGTTGCTTTGCCGTCCATGGAAAGGACTGCGCCGTTTGCGGGTTGATGGGATAAGCTGCTTGTGGTACAAAGAAGGCCACGGGGACCATTGGTGCCAGCGCCGCCGCCTCCACCGGCAATGGCGGCGGCGGATGTTCCACAGCTATTGATAGAGAGGCGGGAGGAATGGTCGGATGGTGCTACTTCCAGAGTTCCCAAGACTCCAGTGCTGCTCACTGACGGACGGACATGCGGTCCCAGCGTGCGTGCGGACAAACAGGGTAAAGGGGAGAAGCGCGCGGCAGGGTTTAACGAAGCGGTGAGAGGGAGCGGTAAAAAAGGAGCGGTATGGGAGAAAGGCTGCCATCGGACGGACACAGGAGGTGCTGCAATCGTGTCATCTGCACACACAGCAAGGCGGCGTCTCGTGTGCGCGGACCTGGAAAGTCACATCGCCTAGTCCCCTCGTCCCCGCTGATAAGGCCCAGAGCGCGGCACCGTACATCTTACTTCGACGCTAAAAACGAGGCACCGGCCGCACCGGATAATGCTGAGCCCTCAATGCTGGTATGTCGCGTAGGGGTACACAATACGTCACAACACTTTTTTTTGTCATCGCCAGCTCGGACGACCCAGCTAGGCTGCCAGCGTCAACAGGATGACGTACCCAAGCTGTGCTCATCTTGTCACGCTTACCCCATGACTTAATCTGACCGCCCAAGCGCCGCATAGACGCAATAACCGTGCCACGGCCGCTGTACTCCACCAGGTTGCCGGCAGCGGATGCGCGGTTGCTGCCAACAACGGCATGGGAGCCGTTATTAACATGGGGGTTCCCCCAACCAGCGGCGGGGGCGGGTGATGCGGCTGGTGGCGAGTAGTTATCCGGCCGTGGGGCCACCCTCTCCAGCATGGCCTCCAAAGCGGCGCCCCAGCCGCCAACGTGCGCGGCACCGCTACCGCCATTACCGCCATTACCAGCAGCGAAGGGAGAGTTAACTGTCGCGAGGCGGTGCTGCACCGTCATCTGGGACGGCAGATGCAGCTGTAGTAGCTGCGGCAGCGGTTGCGATGCCGGGTGTGGATGCTGCGCTTGTAGACGTGGTGTGGATGGAGCGCCGCCACAGGGCCGGCGCCTGGCGTGGGCGACTTCCGCTGGGTGGCAATAAGTGAGGGCGGTCAATGGGCTCTGATCAGTCCTGCTGACAGTTGTAGTAACCTCCTGCAGTCCGGGGTTGGGACTGGTCGCCTCCTGCGGGTTTCCGCCCATGCCGCTGGAGGGGCCTGCAGTGGTAAATGACGTGACAAGCATACATGCATACGTCACGTACCCGGTTAGGTTGGGTGACCTGTGGCATCAAAGCGGGATTGTTTGTAAATTATTATGGCCACGGCAGGCCGTGACGTGGCACCCGTAATGGCACGAGCGCCCCATTGCGAGTGTTTTTGAGAGTGGTCCAGTCCGCACACGTCGACAGGGCTGGCTCTTCAGGGATTCTTTTTCTGAACATCATACGGAACGAAGATGTCGACAAAGAGTGGGCGTCTTGGCCCTTCGGTGGCATCTGGGGCCCAAGCCAGGCCCAAGCCCGTATGTCAAGGAGATACCGGGGTATGGGGGCAGCCCGCCTGAATGCGAACATGGCGCACCGGGTGAACGCCCAGCAGCTGATGCCTTCTCCTCCTCCTCCACCTCTTCCTTCTCCTCCTCCTCCTCCTCCTCCGTGCCTATAGCGGACTGCTTTGCCGCCGGGACCCGTAAGGCCTGCAGATTGCTATCCTGTTGCCTTGGGTCATCCGGGGTGGATGCCGAATCTACGGCCCAAGACAGTCCCATGCGCGTCGAGATCCCGAAGCCGGCCAAGTTGCCTTCGTCGCCGCTGCCAATGGCGCCACCGCCAAGACCTCCTCCGACAATGCGCCGCGCTGACAGCCGTGACAATAGCAGCGAGTCGTGCATATCGTACAACTCCGTGCAACGCCAGCCCGCGCTAGATATCATGAGCGTGCCATAGCGCCCAACAGCTGCCCGACAGCATGCCCCGCTTCCATCCGTGCCTAGGGGCCCCCTGCCGCCGTTGGGCCCGTAACGCCTCGAAGAATCGGTGGCTGCATTATCACCGCCACCGCCGGCTGCTGCCTGCCCGCGACTGCCAACGTCATGGACGCCAAAGCTGCCCATATGAGAGTCGTCCTCACGCTGTCGCTGGTGATGGCGTCGGCGGCGTTGCGGCGGCAGCGCGGAGATGACATGTGCGGCGGCAGAGCAGTCCCCGGTCCACATGCGGTCCAGGGTGGCCTCACCGGCGCTAGAGGAGCCGCTGAGTGCGGACCAGCTGGCCTGTGCACACGCCACCGCTGTGGTCATCATGCCCGCCATGTCCACGGTCTGAAGCTCCGGGCCGCAGCTCATCTGTAGCTGCGGGAGCAGCGACAAATCGGGGCCTGGCGGTGGGTCGCACTCGGGCTCTGGCGCTGGCGTTAATAGGCTGCAGCCGTATGCGGTATCGATGCCGTTTGTGGTCTTGGGTACGTGGTTGTCGCCGTCGGCGACGGGCGGCGTGTTCACGATCGATGTGCACTCCCAGAATGGTCCACCAGGTGCCGTATTCGGCGAGATTTCACCGTTGCCGTGTAGCGGCGAAGGATCGGGGGATGCTGCAACGATGGTGCTGGCAGCAGCGCCGCCGCCTCCATTTAACATATCCACGTGCACCGCAGCTGCCGCCGGCTTCCTATATACATACGGGTCCTGGTCCTGAGCTGTGTGCCCGCTGCTTACGATATAATCTGGCACGTCTCCGCCGTTGAGGGCCGGTCGTGACGGCGATGCCGGGGTGCCACAGCGCTCAGGGTTTGCAGTCGGGGGTAACCGAGGAGTCAGCGGTGATGTTACAACCTCGGTGGTGCTGTAGTCGGTGCCCTGCGGGCGTGGTGCTGCGCCGATGCGGCCAAAACGACGCTGCACAGCAGCGACGATGGCAGCTTCGGCAGCTTGTACGGAACATCGGCCGCTACGCACCTGGGATGGATCCTGCGATAGTTGGTAGTACAGCACTTTGGGTTTAGATGTGGGTGATCCGAGGTGTGGTGTGCTAGATTCGTGAATGCGTTGGAGGGTCATCGACCCTGACGAGGATGCAGCAGCATTCGGTACGCCCCATAACTGATGAATCTTTCATTAGTCGCACACCGGCGCAAAGGGCAATGTTGGTAGGATGAGGGGCCCCGAGCAACGGGGTATCAGCAAACCTTAACCATGCGTATCATACAGCCGTGCGACCATGTTTCCTTGCTCCTTACAGACGGAAGTTAGTCACTTACAGGGGGTGTACTACAGGCATCCAAGCTTTCTCGGTTGTCGGGGTTATTCACAGTAGTCGTTACCGCAGATTTCGTATTCATTCCGAAAGAAGCCGGGGAATCGGGCACGAAATATTGAAGGATTAAAAGGACCGCGCTGGCTACGATGCAGAAGTGTCGAGTGAACCTGCTTGGGCATTATTATATGTAATAATCAGAATTGCTCAGCGTTGCGTTCAGCAAGTTAATTCGTTGCTGAAACTTACCAGTCCTGCCAGAACCTAGCTCGTCGCGTGTGAGGCTTCCACCGAAACAAGAACACAATACAGAAAAAATTTGGCTAGTTTAAATTAGCCGATCACTGTTGTCAACAGCACCGCCGCTGGTTAGATGCTGTCCCATGACTTATGCAGGACTTTTATCCATGTCAGCGTGTCAATATGTAGGATAACTTGATAAGGATAACGTTAAAATATCTACGGATAACGTATTCGGCGTGGCCACTGTAGCGCCATAGTCTTTGGCCAAGCTAAAGGCCAGGTAGGAATCGCTCTTTTTTCCAAAGGGTTATCTGCAGTTTTGCTTGTAGAAGAATTCCTCAAAACCAATGTCGATTTATATCAATAATGAAACAGCAAATCATAAGCCAACTGCTATAGAATCGCTTGAGTAATTCTCCGTACAATGCTTACGTACACGGTTTCATTAAGCTTGCATTCCAGATACAGCCAACTTGTCGCCTAGAAGAAGGGTGTGTTGTTGCTACTTGTCAAGGCCATTGGCCGACGGAATCTATGTATAAGACCGGGACCACTTGGTGCATGCCTACACATCGGCTTCGCCCGCATTTAAGTTCCGATCATGATTTTATTGTCGAAACCACGACTAGAAAATAAACATAATAATGACTTAATTCGTTTTAGAGCCGGTCTTAAATGAGCCCGTTTGCAATAGATTTCAGGACATTTATTTTCCCTGTGCGAGAACGCCCCCTATCAGGTAGGGGGTGCTAGGCTAGCAGGCTTCCATGCATGGTACACGTGGGTAATTGGCCGCGAGACTGAAAGGCTGAAGTTCAGCAAGGCTGAAATTACATTTCATGGCAAGAATCTGGTGAATATGTATTCAAAATAAGCCTTCGCCGTCCCATCGCCGTCCCTTCGCCGTCCCTAATTGAGTCCATCTTCATGTCGCCCTTGTGGCCAGGCTCCCTGTTCGTCACTATCCGTCGTGATTAGCCAGGGTCCAGTCTCCAGTGATAGACCAGGGTCCATGCGCACACATGCATATTGCCAATCGTGATTACAGATAATAGTTGAACGTCCGGCCAAAGTGGTACTATATATATGCCTGCTGGACGTGCACGCTATCTAGCAGAAACAAGAAAGGAAGGTTCATGTAACTGAAACACGGATTTGTCTGGCAAACCCCGCATATGACGACAATTTGCACATTAAAAGACAGGTCTCCCACCTGTCACGACATATGTGGCAGGTGTAACACTGGTGCAATAGCACGTGATGCGAATTCCCCCGTTACAGCAGGCTGAGACAAGCTGGACAAGGATGTCGGTTTGGCCGCCTCTTAACGCGGCCCTGCATCCATCCTGCTGGAAGCCGGATGCTGATGTTTGGCGTCAGAAGACATTACTAGTCATGTTCAGCAAAGACATGCCCAGCAAAAATGTACTTATCACTGGTGGCTGGACAATTGCCACGGAGCAGCTGGCCCCAAATGCAGGCTGCGTGCAGCAGCTTGCACGCAGACCCGCAATCATGTATTGACTGACCGGTTTCGAATGAGGAACTGAGCGTCAACGACGTATAACCCATCATCAGGACGTGGCTTCAGCCTGATACGAAAAACAACGCTTTTCGCCATAACATTATATGCAATGTGGGGGCCCTTCCTGCATCAGCGGCGACACAGGCGACTGTAGCGGTGGTGGTGGCTGGTATCTAAGATGCCGGTTGCACCGACATGGCTTGATGGGCGCAAATATAATGCAACACCCTAGCCGCCACCACTGCTGGCTCAGCCAAAGGCAGGCTCTCCTTGGCTCCGCTACTCCTGGCCGGCCGGTGGTGTGGGCTGGGCTACAGCAAGGGAAATTTTGCTGGGTGTAGCTGCTGCTGTGGAAGGTTGCTCAACGCCCCCGAAATTGGAGGGGAGGTGCGTGCCGTCCCATGGTTTCAAGTCAGCCAGCATACTGATTCCGTCCCCACGCGCTGGCATCTGCGGTGATGGTTGCAATGAGCGCCGAGAGAGAAGCCGTGAGAAGCCGTGTAGCCGATGCGGTATTACCAGATTGCTGGGTGGCCCCCTGTTCTTCCCGCCCATGGCTCGCTTGCCGCATGAAAGGAAGCATCAACTTCAACTTCCCCTTGCCTGATAAGGTATGTATTGTGGCTTGCAGCATTACTTGATGTGTGCTGTGGCAATTCAGGGTCACAGCGTGGCCGTGCAGGCTGCTGAGGCTGATGTGCTGGCTGCCATACACCTACCGTGACGGTAACACATCACGAATCCCAAAAGCTTTCATGTGAGTACAGTATCACCTTCGCTGCCGCCCACTGCAGCGCCGGGGGCAAGCAAGGGGTAGGTGTTGTGGCCACTGCGGCAACAGCAACGGCAGCAGCAATCACATACATGAACAACGGCAACTGAGGACCTGGCAGATCGATATGTCATCTAACGATTGAGCCATCCATCGGATACCTATGGTCGCATGGATGAAAGGCCAGGAGGTCTGTACTTCTCAGCCAAGACGGGCTTACAGCAACTTCTCTGCCGTTGTCAGGTGGGTCTCCCATCTATCTCTGCCACCAAAGGTATCTTCACGGCATCTGAAGCACCGGTGCGGTGCTTCTTGGTGCGCGGGGCGTTGAAGAAAACAATCTTAGTTGTCCACAGTAGCAATCGCAACGGAACAATTTATTATTTACAGTCACGATACTTCTATCGACCTCCGCTTTGAAGTGACGCGAGCATTGGTGACGAGGTTCTCAATCTGGGGCTGCTGCTGCAACACTGGCTGTTTTGGCTGCGGGTGACAGCAATGGCGTTAGTTGACAGGCATGGCGCGTTCTCGTGTCTAGGATGTTTTGGTGCTTCATAGAATTGTGTGACTTCTTGTCCTCAGTACGTTACACTTCTAATAACTAAATGTACGGCGCCTCGACTCCTGAAAACCTCGATGCCGCCATCAATGTCTCCATAGCAGTCTCCTGACCTGTTGCAATACACTCGTTAGCAAAAACCGACGTTTCTAAGTTGCCATCAGTGGCCGGTAGATACATCACACCAATCTCCCTGAGCAAGTCCAGCAAGTGCCTGAAAAGCCCGGGTGTCTACACCTTTATTTAGCGGCTTGGTATACTAAGGGTGGGCCGGTGGGCTGTTGCCACCATTGCCATCCATTGTCGCAGAACCGAAATCAAACGAATTTGTGTCTATTACTGAAGCTCTAATGGCGGATGCCGTTCAGAGCTCAGGGGGAGCCTAAGGCTTAACCTAAAGTACGGCGTTACCGTACTTATCGTCCAAGAACTAGCCTTCTCTCAGAAGAGAAGTCTGCGCATGTATGAACACCTGCTTCTATCCGGCCGAGTAATGTAAGGCTGAACAAAACCCCTGGCGCCGGGGTGGTAGCCGCGACGGCCCCCTTGATGCATGGTGGGACTTGCTTCTCTTCTCAAATAAACACAACTTAGCCCAAATCATAGGATCTCCATCGAAGCACAAGGCTTTGTATTTCCAACATTTACCATTTATTAAACACTTTCATGACTTGATGAAAAAACGCGTAAATCGCACCGAAATACACGCACAGAAAGACAGGAAACTGGGTAAGGGTCTATTGGGATCGGATGAGCATGCATGCTATATATATTTCGTGTTGCCGCATGCGCGTTGTTCTTGTCACTTGCCATGGACTTCATTTCGCGGGCGAGTAGCTTGCAAGGCCGCGATCCGTTTGTACGGTGCGGAACCCAGAAGATTGGACAGAGCTAACGGGCAATCACCTGCATATATATATACAGAAAACCTGAATTATTAGTAATGGCCGACTATAGTGCTTTATCGTGCGAGTGCACGAGCAATGGAAGGACTGATTTCATGACACTGCTGACTAACCAATAATGTGCCTGATAGAAGTTACCCATGCGACTTAGACACACTACAGGGACGAGACAGCCTGCGACACCTACCCATGGATAGCGGCTGTGCAAAGACGCCCACGGCACTAGATAGTGGGGCCCATCGGGGTGCTACACCAAGCAACACGAACCTATGAATGCGTAAGCTTCTGTGTGCGCTTCCAGCTCTGGATGCCTCATGCCTCAGAGTATGTTTTTTTTGCCAGTGCGGGAATACCCTACCCACCCAACCCTACAGGCAAGGAGCTGTTGTATCTCTGTTATATCCGCCTACAGCAAAGGCCAAATCGGGAGATGTCCAGGCAACTGGCCGTTCACGGATATTACCCGTACATACTAAAATTCTTTGGGGCGCTGACAGGTCAATGCGCGTTGTAAATCTGCATGTATACGAAAATCGAGGTAGAAAGGGGTAGGAAGGAACGGGGGGGTCTTTGGCTTGTAGGCAAGGGCGATATTCGCCAGAGCCGGGTAAGGCTTCTCCGTATTTTACTTTGCAGCTCAGAATCAGGATGCCGAAATTCAAGCAAGCGCCGAACGCCAGCAGATCATTGCTGCGGATAGATCGTCATGATCGGAATGTTGTCTTGGCGACTGCCCTAAATTTTAAAGTTTAAAAGTTATAGGATAATATTTATAGGTCCTCACGCAATAATAGGACATGGCGGGTGCGCGTGCGTGCCAGATGGATACGCAGCCATGCGGACCGACCCCGCCGCGGATGATGCCCGCATCACGTCATGGAAATGTCGGTCACTATTTTGTCATAAGTTCATGCAAAACTTTACTTCAATATTAAAGATCTATTTCTTGCGCCAGAAGTTGTGCAGATACGTCAGATAACGACATGGACGACATGCGATCGGGGAGCGGATCCCACCCTTTTGTCATTGACTGGAGCACATATACTGTCAATACGCCATCTAATTATCTTTAGGCCTCGAAAATTTACACGAAAGTCATTCTTGACAAGCTTCGTTGTGCCATGCCTCCTTGGCGTTGGAAGCATCAAGGCACGCAGCGGCAAGCAAAATTGCCGTATGCAAATGGACTTCCAAAGTACTATAGATTCAGACTTGCTGCACGCATTATTCTTGTGTGCGCAGCGGCCACGGCTTCAACTTCCGCAGTCATAATTGCCTATTCCTTCTTTTCGCCAGTCCTGATGTTAGTCCCTTGGGTATATGTGACATCAGAGCTGGCGTTCGCGGCAATCTCCTGGCGCCGATGGCATTGTTTCAGCAACATGAAGCACGAGGCGGGGCGCGAGTCGCTGCGCGTCGCAACCGTTGCTGCATCAAAGACCGACACCTCTACTGCTGCTGCTGCTGCTGCATCCGTACGCTTTGAAGCCGTTGCGTCTGCATTAGCACGCGGTGGTCCTGCTGAGGTGGAGAGCTTCTTAGGCCTGTGGTTCCATGGCACGCCTATCGCCGAAATTGGTCGTGGCAACCTGAAGGACCTGTTGGCGTATGCTTTTTTCTTCGCTGAAGACAGGCAAGGCACGCATATATGCGTGTATAAATGTCTACTTGTGGCTTAAGGGATCGCATGTCACTATTTGTGATCCTGTCCCATTATGTACCCCGTTGAACGCCGACCGTCCATTCATCAACTGCAGCTCCATCGCCATCGCCCAAGGTCATGAAGCACTGCTCGATTCTATGGTCGACCGGCTGGAAACGCTACTGTGTCCCACCGATCTAACCGATGCCTGCCCTCCGCGGGCTGGAACCGCGGGCGTCAACAGTTCAGACCCAGTGCAGCATCCATACCTTCATCCTGAGATCCAACACAAGCGCGAATTAGGGGCAGGGCTAGCGCCCGGCTCTGTGGAGGATGCTTCCACAGCATCGGTCTCTGGATCATTTGCAGCGGCAGGGGTAGCGGTTCCCGCCGAAGCACTTCGGGGCCGCACGCTGTCGCCTGGCACAATTCCTGGCCTGCGCTTCATGGCGCATATGACCGAGCCGATTCCGCACTTTTACCGTCCATTAGCGTTTTACGTTGTCATGGAGGCCATGTTCTGGATAAACCACTGCATGCTGGTGGCTGCTGGGTTTCGGAGGATGGAGTTGCCGCCGCCGCGGGCCACAACGTCGCGGTCTAAGCCAGATTGGGGCGAGCCGGGCGGCGACGGCGGTGCTCAGGAGCGCGATGAAGATGTGCATCCCAGTGACCATTGTTATTACATCGCCAACATGCCAACTGCAGACAGTGACAGCGGCCGTGGGGGCAGTAATATGGTGCCCATCGTGTTTTTGCACGGTGTCGGCATGGGGCTAATGCCATATTTGCGATTTCTGGTGGCACTCGCGGCGACAGGTATGTCGAACCCCCTTGCTCCGTTGTATTCTTGGCATATATTATGCGTCTCTCATAAAAGTTAGCTGCTAAGCTTGAGGACCACCCAACATGGTTCATTTGATAACGTATTACTTGTGCTTAAACTCCCTTCATGTAAAATCATCTCTTGCATGCGTGAAAACAAATAATTTATAGCTGGACTTCATCCTATTATTGGCACATTTGCTTGGGCTGCGATGTGTATCCAAGCGGCGTGCGATGTGGGTCAGCGGTCATAACCAGGGGTCGCAACCGTTTACTAACCTGGCACGGACCACAGTTGAAGTTGGCAACTGCAGCCCTGCACGTGCATGGTACCTTTATCAGTATTCCCCAAACCCACTGCCAACTTATTCTGCGTGGAAACGCATTTTCTGTGGAAATGCAGGCGCGCCCATCATTGCATTTGAGCTCAAGCACGTCTCGCAGCGCTGGACGCGCGGCCATCCGCCCAGCATGCGGAAGCTGGCCGAGGACGTGGTTTTAGCGCTGCAGCGGCACGGCTTCAGCCAGGCCGCCCTGCTGGCGCATTCGTTTGGCACGGCGGTGGCTTCGGTTCTGATGCAAACTCACCCGGGGGTTGTGCGACACGTCGTGATGCTGGATCCAATCTGTTTTAACATGTACATGCCTCGGCTGTTGCGCAACTTTATTTATCGCCGCATTGGCGCCGCAGCCGCGTCCGCGGCAGTACATGCCGACATGGCTGCGACTACGGCCAATGCGACCACATCGGGGGGGGCTTCACAGCTGCAGCAGTTGCCGCCACCGAGGGTTCCTGGGCCTGACAGCGGCAGTGCCGGCAGCAGCAGTGGTCTGCTCGGAATCGTCACGGCGATGTTGCGGGGCATCGCGGGCGTCACCCTTGACCTGCTGATGCTGGGACCTGCACGGGAGCTACACTGCACATCCCTCCTTTGCAGGCGTGTGGTATGGAGTGAAATTAACCTATGGGAACACATGGTTCCGGAGCATTGCACGGTGGTGCTTTCAGGTGAGCTGACAAGCCATGATGGTTACCGCTGTTCGGATGGACGCTGAAGTGCTCAACCACGCAGCAATAAGGTATTGTTTCAACAACGGACTTTTCACTGCATCTTGCGCACGGTAGTGTTCGTCATGTACCTTACCTATGGGGGGAAAACCTTGCCCGGCCGACCCACTTGCCCGCAGGCCGCGATGACCTCTCGTGTCCACGCTCCCTGGAGCGCTGGCTGCGAGAGCACACATCAGCGACTGTCATCGTTCACCCGGAGCTGATGCACGCCCAGATCTGCGTGGCGTGGTCACGCCAGGACGAGCTGCTGCACCGTATGCTGCAGGTCGTATACGGCAACCATGGCGGTGGCAGCACGGACAGTCGCCCTGAAGCCAGAAATGCTGCCCCCATGGTCACTTCGGCAATGGAGAAGGACTTTTGTGCCGACTCCTCGAATCTGGAAGCCTGCAGCAAACTGCACAGTAAGGAGGTACGTCGGGGAAGCCGTGGCGAGCACTGGAGGCGGCTATCGCCCGGTAACGTCGGAATCGAGTCGGTGGGTGGATGCCGAAACACCGGCTCTTGGATGAATGGGAATTTCCGTAATATGGATGCCGTTGCTGAGGATGGCGCTGATAGCGACACCGAGCTGCTTTCGCTTACCCGCTGGTGCGGTAGCAGCCCCGGTCGCAGGCGCGGCGGGTCCCTGGACAGCCCGAGCGGTAAATGGGGCGGCGGTGGCAGACCCTGGCGCCAGCGATTCTGCAGAGACACCAGCAGGCAGCATCTATCTGCTTCTGAGAGCAGCGAGGAAGAGGGCGCGTTTACAGGGGCACTACAGCGGCCACTCCGCCGTCTGTCAGTTGAACGTCACGATAGCGCAGGATCGTACATGCGGCTGCCGTCGAGCGGCACGCTGCAGAGTGGTGGCATAGAGGCCGAGGTAGGGACGGCGTGAAGGGCGGAACAGAATCCCTGAGGTCTTCCATAAGCAATAAGTTCTGGGGCTAGACGTCAGGGCGTATTGGTTTGCGGAATTGCTCCCGTATGGAGGGTAGCAGACGTGACAGTATTGCGCAAGGTTGTTAAGGGAGATGTGGCGTTGGGATGTCGCACATCACTCCTCGAGTTGTCTGCCAGTTAAAAGTTGCCTGCTTAAGCAATGATTATTCTCACTCTGAACTTACACAAGGCTAGGTTTTTAAAGTTCCTATCAAGTGTTCCATACTTACAACGATGCGTCGTCGGAACAGAGGCGCACGGGGCCGCGGACTGCCCGACGCGGCCCGACGGAGAGTAAGAATTGGCGATAAGGGGGATTACCGCAAATACCCTCAGGTTAGGCAACGATTTGGATCCATTTTCTGTAGAGTTAAGGCAAGCAGGGGCCGACCTTGCCTCCATTACACTGTTCGTCATTCTGTGAATACGATTCGCGGTGCAATTCACTGTGTGTTGTGCGTGCTGGGTGGCCTGGAGCCCGGAAGCTGTCGAAATCGCAGTCTGTCCGATTGAAGCTCGATATTGAGAGGAGCGAGGAGAGCACGCTTTTTCTGCTTACTGAGTGCTTGAAAAGTGAGCGTGCTGAGCGAGTTAGGCCGAGTTAAGGCGCAGGAACGATGACGGATGCGAAACTGGGAGATGGGTGAAGAAAGGTTTTTTTATATACACCGAAAATTGCGACGCTGTGCTAATTAATGCCTGAGCTACCGGTTTCAGTGGCTGTTGCCTGTTATGTTCTCAGGTGCGCATAACGGCGCCTGTTGCTTGACCTTTGTATTTGAAGGAGCACAGCGGGTTCCCCACTGTGAACAAGGATGATTGCGGACTCAATGAGGGACTTCATCGGTGTACTCATGCGGCAGATTATGCCATCGAAGCAAAAAACAATGTGAAAGAGCTGACCAGATGTTACGGTTGCTGTGGGAGTGGACAGCTTAAGATAGCTGGACGGCTGGATGCGTTGGTCAAATGGAAATCACCTGGCTGGCTGTCGACAGACCAGCGGGCTGTTTGTTCCCTTTCTATGTCGATGTTTATGGCGCGATGACATACATGCATGCATAGAGCTGACGGCGTTTGGGCACCGGGTTAACAAGGGTAACGGACACGAATTCACAAGCAGTACCGAGGTAAGGTGAGAGAGGCGCGTGCGCTGAATTATGCATGTTGCGCGCGGTTGTGTGTACATTCGTTGATGGAACAAGGAATGCTCTAATCGTCTAGGGGATCACTAGGTGGCGTAAAGCCCCATGCTTGAATGGGGATAGGGTTTGTCGTTGGTTAGGGAAGCTGCCTTCTGACTATCATTGAAGGAGCATCGAAATACCGCTCGGTGAGCAATGGACATGCGACATAATGGGAAGAAGGAATCATGCGTGGAGAAAGCCTGCATTTGCTTCCTGAGCTATAGGAAGGCCGTGCTGACTCAGGACGCCGGTTTACGCGCTGTCAGTTTCTTGGTCCAACAGGCAACATGCGCTCAGGTTTGGTACCTATAGAATTTTGGCATTTGGGGGCGCGTCGCGCAGGCCCCCGGGATCGGCTTCCTCCAATTTGAGGTGTAACCTCTAACCGTCGGTTTTACGGCTTGGATCCCTTCTAGTATGCCAATAATGAATAAAGTGACGTCATAGACAATAATTAAACTAATTATGTGGATGATACAATTTGAATGACCATCGATTGCGATCGTGCCAGAAACATGCTGCAAAGTACGGCTGTACTATGGAGCCATTGTCAAATATTGGTGTAGATCCCAAAATTCACTGAATGTTTTCGTCAAAATGGTATCCGAAGAACCCGTTTCATCGCTGCAAGCGATCAAATACACGGGTGGCAGCTTGCAGCTGTTGGATCAGCGACTGCTGCCTTTCCAAACCGTGTATCTTGATGTACCAGATGTAAAAGCAGCATGGACTCAAATTCGCGATATGGTCGTCCGTGGAGCGCCCGCGATCGGCTGTACCGGCGCACTTGCTATGGCGGTGGAGCTGCAGACGCATAAAGCTGCTGGCGCTGCGTTTAGTTCCGTCGGCGAGGCAACGGAATATATTAATTCTACCTTGGATTATCTTGTCACTAGGTGCTAAGATAAATAAGGCTCAATCGGCGTGGTTGGGCTAAGGGTTTCTGATTAGTACCAGCGTCATTAGTTTTGTAAACGGAATATCGTACCGTATGACTTTTGGGGAAATCGAGATTTGCTCTGGATTTTTTGGCCTCCTGGCCCTAGGGCCTTCCCGCTACTCCACCAGAACTTCGCCACGATAAAATTACGGCACCACTAGGACAAGTTACCCACTGCGTGAGGTCGCCCAAGTCCCAGAAGTGGTCCAAATCCATGTAATTGCCGTGGAGGCCCTTATTGGACAGCAAGCCTTAGCCCGCAACAAGTGCCGTTTGAGTGCCTTGTCTATCCCGTCAATAACATCCCAGGCAGGCGCTGCATAGGCAAAAAGCTCGTTGCAAATCCCACCCGCATCATCTTGTATATTGTCCTTACCTTCAGATTTCCCCACCATTCCCGTCCTCCCCAGCCGCCCCACCGCTGTGAACTTGGCGGATGCGGCCAACAAGCTCAAGGCTTGCGCATCACAGGCAGCCGCCGCCGAGGGCGCTACTCCCGCTTCTGTATGCTCCGCAGTCATTGATGCGGCGGAGGTCTACTTTGCGGACGACATTGCGTCAAACAAGGTAAGAGGTTGCCAGGACGGGTGAACGGGTGCGGATTCAGGTGTGGATCTGTTCGGTTGGCCACAACACAGATAAGATGTGCGTGGTCTAACGTTACCAGCTTAGATGCTGTCGGACATCATTGTTGTATGGCGATGTAGATGGGATTAATTCTTAACTGAAAGTCCTGGTACGTTTCCAGTCATGAACTATTTCCTGACAGTGCACCAATCGCAGTATGGCACCTTTACCAGTTGTGTCTGCCTTTTACCCTCTTTGTCCCGGCCCGCCTCCGTGTTACATTACGCAAACAAAACCCCGTCATAGCCAATCTCGTTTGCGTCACGCCCGAACCATCCAGGCTATGGGCGCCACGGGTGCTGCGGCACTGCTAGCGGCAGCAAAGGCGCGTGGCCGCGGTGTGGGGGGCAAACTGCGCGTGCTGACCCATTGCAACACTGGCAGCCTGGCAACAGCCGGGTACGGCACAGCTTTGGGTGTGATCCGGGCATTAAACGACCAAGGCGCCCTAGAGCACGCGTTCTGTACGGAAACTCGACCGTACAACCAGGGTAGGTTATGGGTTAGCCTGGCAGGTGCACGCGGATGCGGCGGGTACGGGGAGATGTCCTCAAAATGGGTGGGCGTCGCACTGTGCCCGGAGTTGTCTGATGCCGGGGTGCGTACTGCATAGCTGAATCGATGACACGCTCACAGAACAGCCACCAGTGAATAGTTGATTGCTACCGTGTTGGGCTTTCGGATTATAAAAGTCAGGAGACGATGCTTCTGCCAGCGGACGGATAACGCTGCGCACCCGGCGCTCTTGAAGCTTGGCTCGTGCGACCTACTCCTTGCGCATCAGACTTACCCTACCCATGGCGCCGGCAGCTGGTCGGGTAGTGCGCATCTGATGCTCGGCACCGGGCAGCGGTCTCCCATGCATGCATACAGCAGCGTAGGGCAACTGTCCGTCGGCGGTAAGAGATCGACAGGCTCAGTCTAGATGTTGGAGCTCCCTTGGCCCTGCTCTTGAGGCCCCTCGAGACCACTGCGTGCGCTAAATCCTTTCACCCTCTCCTCGGGTCGGCAGGTGCCCGGCTCACAGCGTTTGAGCTGGCTCACGACAAGCTTCCTGCCACCCTTATATGTGACTCGGCAGCGGCCGCTCTGATGGCCTCAGGCCAGGTGGATGCCGTGGTGGTGGGCGCAGACCGGTGAGCTGAACCAGGGACGAATTGAATGGGCAGCAGCTGGGCTGGAGTGGGGCCCCAGGAGAACCAGCAGTCTTGGGCGTTTGCGGCATCAGGACGCGGTCCTATGGACCACCCACATGGTCCCCTTACCGTGGGGACCATGTGGCCATCCCATGGCCATCCCACTTACCGCGGCATCTGGGTTATATATGCAGATGCATATGTATATGTTTGCCTGCGTGCGCACGCCCAGCACACACGCCCTTGCTCCCCTTGCTGCAGCGTGGTGGCTAACGGCGACACGGCCAATAAGATTGGCACCAATGCGCTGTCCATCTCCGCAGCCCACTTCAACATCCCCTTCTTCATCGCCGCCCCCACCACCACCCTGGACCCTAACCTGCCGTCGGGCGACCACATCGTCATCGAGCAGCGGAGTCACGAGGCAAGTTCTGGATTACATGCATGCTGTGAAGTTGCTAAACTAAAACACAAGGGATATACTTCCAGATGCAATCCGATCCAGGTTCTCCTAGCCTAGTCCGTGACAGTAGTGCCCTGCTACCCTTCCGCCCGAACCTGGCCCAATGACGGGCTGTCGTTTTCCTCAACCTTAATTGGCGACCTCCGTCCTGCTGTCATTCCTGCAGGAGGTGACCCACTTCAAGGGTACTCGCGTGGCGGCCCAAGGGGTCAACGTGTGGAACCCCTCCTTCGATGTGGCCCCATGTGAGTTCCCCTGTGTATTGCAGGGTGGATGGGAACTCCCGACTTCCGCTCCAGAACTTTATGCTGCGGCATTACAAATTTACACGCGTCATCCCCGCGCCCGGTATCGCCAACACGCCACGATGGTTACGATCCACATGCGAAACATTTCATCAGCATCCTGGGCATCCAGCCCCATTTCCGGTCTTGTTCCCGCGGGGCGCAGAAGCCGAGTTGCTTTGGAAAACGTGACTTATGGCCGTGACGTCTAGGCTACCGACTCCGCGATCCGATTTGTTCTGCCCAACCCAACTGCAATTTCAACAGCTCGTCTGTGTTTAGTATTCTGGTTTAGTGCTTGGAGTGTCAGTCGTTGCTGCAGTTAGTCGGTAATTGCAATTTCCCAGAACACAGGAATTGGCCGCAGGAGAATACCGCAAACGTATACGGGCTCACGTTCCATCGAGAAGGACGCAGTGTGAATTGATTATTGATCCTAAGAGGTGGTTAATTACTGGCCGCCGACCGCGAGAATGTTGTGTTCGAGTCTGCTGTTTACCATGAAATTGCCACTTGCATCCGAAGTCGTTTGTTACACCTCCCCTGACCCTGCCTAAACTTCCCGGAATCCCTTAGGCGGCCTCATTGAGGGCATCATCACGGAGAGGGGCATGATCCCCAAAAAGGACGGCGCGTTCCAGGTGGGAAAGGAAGGCCTGGCTGCGGTGGGGAATGGCTAAGGGCGGCGCGGAATCGGTGGTGTTGGTAGCACCGACAGAAAGGCGCCCTGGTTCTGGTGTGCTGCATATTTCCTAATCGTGATCAGCATAGGACCAAACTCCCTTAGCCTTATCGATTACCTGGGAGGTTGCACACCTTCCACCCTTTCCCCTAACGTTCCCCCTCGACCCAATGTCTTTCAGGTCCGCGCCTTCATGGCCCGTTTAGGTCTATGGCAACCTCCGGAGGGCCAGACCGCCGCAGAGGCGGACGCTGCCGTGGTGGCTGCCCCTGGGAGCTTCCGCGCGTTGAACTGTGAGTCAGTCAAGCACTGGGTGGCGGCGAGGCCGGCGCTGCAGCAGCGGTTGGGACCCGCGGATAGCGTGGAGAGCTGGCAAGTCAAGGAGGTAAGATTAGGCACTGCGCACACTCCGTAGTGTTAAGAGGCGCATTGCGACCACGGTTGCTATCACAGCTTTTGGAATGGGGGACCTCTTGCCTAAGCAACAAGCTGGGTTGGTGCAACCGGAAGTGCCGGGAGCTGACGACCACAGGGACCCAGAGGAGGGAGGGAGGAGACGTAAGAAGGGCAACCCTAAAAAAATAAGGATATTTACTTGGCTGCTTCGTCGATGGCAGCGACAACACACGTTTGGGCGCACAATGCAGGTTGGCGACGGTAACATCAATTTTGTGTTCATCGTTGAGGGCCCAAGCGGGGCCTTGTGCGTCAAGCAAGCGCTGCCTTATGTACGCTGCGTGGGGGAGTCCTGGCCACTGACGCAGGTACGATGTGGGCCTACAAGTTTTGCGTGATGGAGGTGTAAATGAGCAAGGAAATGGCGGGGTTGGGAATTGGGGCCTCCTGATGAAGGGAAGAAGGAAACCAGCTTTTATGCAGCCGTTTTCCTGCTTCACCTTTTCCGCCAGATATTGTGGTGATGCGTTGCATGGCGAGATTCGTGAGCTCCGCAGCTGGCACCCCTTTAAATGTCGGTCAATGAATCTTGGTGATCATGGTGCGGACTCCGGAAACTGATGCTACAACGGGTCACTTCTTCCTCCCGTCCCACTATGCATGGTTCATTCTTTTCCAGTACTGTTGCTGTGATGCCCTTTTACCCTCCCCCCGGCATTCACACACCGCCCACTTCGCTGAATCGGTTTGTTCTCTGTCGGGTCATTCGCATTGGTGGAATGTTCCGTGGCGTGCACTCCGCCCCATTTGCGCTTTCACATTCCCGTCCTTCAGGACCGTGTACGCATAGAGGCAGCAGTGCTGGCGGAGGAGGCAGCGTGGTGCCCCTCCCACGTGCCTGCCGTATATTTATACGATAAGGACATGGCGCTGATCGTGATGCGCTACCTGGCGCCGCCGTTCCTAATCCTGCGCCGCGGCCTGATAGCTGGCGCCATCTACCCGCGCCTGGCGGAGCACCTAGCGACCTTCCTGGCAGGGACGTTGTTCCACACGTCGCTCATTAAACTGAACAGCTCTGAGTTCAGGTAGGTGATGTGCCAGCGCTGGTGGCCGTGACGCGGGGAATTCTTTCTTACGTCCCTGGAACGGTGATGAAAATTTGCAGTTTGATTGAGGACCTGCGGGGTTGCAGCCTTAGGGTACAAAGTTGAAATTATTCGGCTACATAAGCTTGTGACAAGGATATATGACGTTGGTGTAATTGTCTGTATGGCGCCTGGTCGCTATGCGAGCCACGGTTTTGTTGCCCAGGTTTGTGTCCAGCACTGCCGTCGGGAACACCTTAGCGAATTCGCCTGGCCAACGTTCCTTGCGTGGCATGTACCCAACACCTTCTCCCCCTGAGGCCTGGCAACCGCCTGATTCCCTATATAGGAAGAAGGTGGCGCAATATGAAAACGATGAGATGTGCCGTCTCACTGAGCAGGTCATCTTCACGGAGCCCTACTTTACAGCCAAAAACAACAGGTGAGATGTCAGGCGTAGGCGGACACCGGTGGGCCTTATTCCCGCATGCACCACAGCCGTGATATGGCGTTATGGTAACGCCAGAACCCAGCCGCTGCCACAACGCACGTGGCTATACCGTGGATACCCACCATTGTCCTTGAGTAATCGCAAAATGTGCCGATTTATGTGCCCTGCCTGCGTGTGCTGACCGTTGCCAGGTGGACGAGCCCGCAACTGGACCCTGACGTGGCGGAACTGCAGGCCGACGTGGCGGCCCGCGTTGCGGCATGTGAGCTCAAGAGCCTGTTCTGCTCCAAACCTCAGGCACTGCTCCATGGCGATTTGCACACGGGTGAGTGAGGCGGTGGGTGGAAATTGTTTTAAAATATTATTCTCCGCCTCCGCTACCAAGCCTCATTTTCCCCCTCCCAACTTCTTTCGTCGCCTAGCTCGAAAGATTCCTGGGGCAAGGAAAATCTCCAAGGAGCGCCTCCCGCCGGGGGCTGGGCATTCCCCGGAGGTGCTTACCCTGGCTTAAAATATATTTCTTTTGTACCAACTGACGATTATCCGTTCACCGCTT
This sequence comes from Volvox reticuliferus, assembly GCA_019650235.1. Taxonomy (NCBI): domain Eukaryota; kingdom Viridiplantae; phylum Chlorophyta; class Chlorophyceae; order Chlamydomonadales; family Volvocaceae; genus Volvox; species Volvox reticuliferus. The sequence goes on from BNCP01000016.1 coordinate 1,498,840, forward strand.
CTGCTTAATATGATCCTGCCCGCCCTATGAGCTTGTGGGCTCCATCTTCTTGCCCCTCCCCTCCACACCCGCACCCTGGGTATTCCTTCATCGGGTCACCCTGTCCTCCAGGCTCCATCATGGTGACGGACGCAGAAACCAGCGTTATCGACCCAGAGTTTGCATTCTACGGTCCCATGGCTTTTGACGTGGGCAAGGTGGGCGTTGGCCAACCGCGCGTGTCGTACTCCCGGGGTTTGGGAGGGAGCGTCCATTCCTGTCACGCCTGGCCATGCTGGGTCAGGCAAGCCGGAGTAGGTCCCATTCCCCCAAGCGGAGTGCGCCTGCACTTCTAATCAAAGGGTTGCTCTTTGCGGCCATCCCTGGACCTGGCCGCTTATAGACTTCCTGGGTCCGCTTGAAAAAGGGGCCCACATTGCTTCACACCTCTGCTTAGCTCCCTACGCACCCTGCCCTACCTCGCCGATCATTGAGCGTTTCAACTCCATCCGGCCACCTTGCCCCTCCTTTCCCGCAATAGCTTAGATCTTGGCCAATCTTCTCCTGGCGTATTTTGCATCAGACGGTCATGAGAAGACTCCAGGGGAGCGGGAAGGGCAGCGAGGTAGGCCTGTGCATGTATTATGTTTTCTGTGTGTCTCAGCTGCCATCCTCCCCTTGGGGGTCCTCCAAGAATCTAGAAGCCACCCAAGCTCCCAATCCTTAAAACCCATCCTCCCTGGTTGCAGGCTGGTTGCTGTCTTGCGTAATTGACACTTGGACCGGCTTCTCGTCATCCTTTGTCCGGCTATGGTCGGAGCATGGCGCCCAGGGAGACCTATACCCGGGCGTGCTGACAGGTCCCGATGCCCCTGGTGGCGCAGATGCACTGGCGGCCTGCCAGGCATCCTTCATGCGCCAGCTGTTTCACGAAACGGTGCAGTTCATGGGTACGTAGAGACATGCCATTGGCGTGGGAAGGGCAAGAAATTGCACCTGATAACGAACTATTAAAATACTCCTCTCAAGACTAGTATGTTTATCTACTTGATTGTTGGAATTCAGACAGTTGCCTAATCATTGTGTTCTTTGCTCACGGAACCCAGGTGCGTTCATCATCCGGCGGCTGGTGGGGATCGCCCACGTGGCGGATATGGACTCCATTTCAGACCTTGACCTACGGGCGACATGCGAGAGAAGAGCGCTTCGTTTCGGTCGCAGGTGCGTAGCACGGGAAAGGAAGAGTGGAAAGGATGGGCCAATGGGCTGAGGATGACGTGTGGCATTACATCTATTCAATTTACGGGGCTCCGTGGGCGTGCCGTTATTGACGACCTCAACCCTGCTTGCCACTCCAGGCTACTGGTGGAAGGGGCCAAAGGAGAGCTCTCCTCTATTCAAGGCCTGGTGGAAGTGGTGGCGCTTCTGCGGGCCACGTCCAACTGAAGTGCCTTGTTACGGATGGAGGAATTGAGGGGAGTGTGGAGAAGGTTATTGTCGGTTTGGACTTGAAGGTTGGTAAGACAAAGTCCTGGATGACATGATGCTGGCTTATATTGGACAACAAGCTTATGGTTCGTAGTTGTTCTCGACTATGTGCATAAAACGGATAGATGAATGGATGGTGTTATGTTAAGGAAAAGTGATGCCTGATGTCTTCAGTGAGGTGCTACTGCATATCCTTCCCCCTGGTTTGCTCGACGATTGTCAACGCATCCAAATAATTGGACAAGGAATGACCAAGGAAAGTGGTGTTGAAAAACACCGTGATGATTAAGGGAAGTATAATGTACTCATACAGCGGCAGAGCCATCCTCAGCCTTGCCCTTGGACTTCTTAGGCAGCAGGACTGCGTGGATGTTCGGCAGAACACCCCCAGATGCAATTGTCACGTCGCCCAGCAGCTTTCCCAACTCCTCGTCGTTGCGGATAGCCAGCTGAATGTGGCGGGGAACAATGCGGTTCTTCTTGTTGTCGCGAGCTGCATTGCCCGCCAACTCCAACACCTCAGCAGTTAGGTACTCGAGGACAGCAGCAAGGTACACCGGCGCTCCAGCTCCAATGCGCTCGGCGTACTTGCCTTTCTTCAAATAGCGAGCTATGCGACCCACGGGGAACTGCAGGCCAGCTTTGGCGCTGCGGCTTACAGCCTTCTTGCCAGCGGACTTGCCCTTGCCACGACCTGCCATTGTTTTGTTTAAGTGAAAATATTATTGCCGAAATTACATAAAACGTAACGGAATGAGGATTAAATACTCTCCGATTTCTTCGTACGTAAACGGTAAATCCGTTTGTCCGAGCAGGTCAGATCACCGGGTGCTGGTCGGGTCACCGTGCAACCTACGACCTTCGTTTGAGTTGACTACAAATAGTGTCATCCGACACCAAATTAGCAAAAATTTTGCAGTCACACCCCACACAACATCGAAATGGCTCCCAAGAACCCGAAGGAAGAGAAGGCATCTCAGCCCGAGGCTGCTGAGCCAAAGGCCGAGGCTAAGCCTAAGAAGGACAAGGCTCCCAAGAAGGAGAAGAAGTCACCCGCTAAGAAGGTCGCCAAGGAGCCCGCTGCAGGTGGCGATGCGGGCGACAAGAAGGCAAAGAAGAAGGCCAAGGTCGCGAAGAGCGAAACCTACAAGCTTTACATTTACAAGGTGTTGAAGCAGGTGCACCCGGATACAGGTATTAGCTCGAAGGCCATGTCCATCATGAACAGCTTCATTAACGACATTTTCGAGAAGGTCGCCACTGAGGCCTCCAAGCTCAGCCGCTACAACAAGAAGCCCACTGTCACTTCACGCGAAATCCAGACGGCAGTGCGACTGGTGCTTCCTGGCGAGCTGGCCAAGCATGCAGTTTCGGAGGGTACGAAGGCCGTTACCAAGTTCACTTCGGCGTAAGCAGCCCGTGTACGGACAGAGCGCCATGACAACCATAACCCGGTGTTTTTCAACACCACCATGCGAACGGGGCTAAACAGCTGCGTGCTTCCTCGCTCGGATTGTTTGTAATAATTTTTTATTTTAGGTGGCTATGAGCAGTTTTATCCTACCTGAAGGTATCGCCAATTGCTGGGGCTACAATTGAGGCGGATAACATGCCTCCGGTGCTGGAGGGGCGACTGCATGCAGCGGCCATCCTTAAATTGGCTATCTCGAAAGCCAGGCGATTCCAATTGCAGAAGGGTCAAAAGTCCAGGTCAACTGCATGCTCATGCAACCTTAACTGTTTGTTGGTAGACGCTAGCAGCCTAAGCACTTCAGGTCTTATTTTTCCCCAACAGAGCAACGGATACTAAGCTGGAACATTACACTAAGCTCCTGCTGAAGAGTTTCGGGAGTTCTTGAGAGTTCTGCCCTATGCAGGCACGTGCCTGGCTGGTGCCCGATATGGCTCCAGGGTCAGCAGTGCAGAAGAGTATGCGATCATCTATTAGCAAGCGCCCAATTACACCACAAGTAATTGGGTGAAATGTGCTTTCAAGTTTCAGCTTTTGATAAAGACCAATGGCTTAAGGGAGGTACGGCTATCGCGTGGGGCAAGGTAGATCGAGAAGGAGGCTCATAGGGGGTTACGTACGCGCTGATTACTATCAGGCGCACGAGGGCCTAGACTCATTAAGGGCCCATTGACAATGTTGTAAGAAATTAAAGTCGTCTGCATAACCAAGTATGATCACGCACTGTCCCACCATTACAGGTTTACGGCTGTTAGCATCAGCGATTTGACAGCACGAAACATATTAAGCGGTTCCTTTTCAAGCTCCATTGCAAGAGATGTAACATAAGAACGCTCCTGTCTCATTTGCTGCGTCGTTCGTCACAACTGTACGGCGACCGTTGGCCCGGTGAGCCGACCCGGAAAGCACGCGTTTGCCTGCATGAGCTGCACGGCAATTGCTATATAAAGCAGCTGAACTTTTCATATTCTAAAACATTTGGTGAGCTTCCTCAGTTCTAACATCTTGAATACATACTTATACAATGTCAGGACGTGGCAAGGGCGGCAAGGGTCTGGGCAAGGGCGGTGCCAAACGCCACCGCAAGGTGCTTCGCGATAATATCCAGGGCATTACCAAGCCAGCTATTCGCCGTCTGGCGCGCCGTGGTGGTGTGAAGCGTATCAGCGGCCTTATTTACGAGGAGACCCGCACGGTGCTGAAGGCCTTCCTGGAAAACGTCATTCGTGACTCGGTCACCTACACCGAGCACGCTCGCCGCAAGACCGTCACAGCTATGGATGTCGTCTATGCGCTGAAGCGCCAGGGCCGCACTCTATACGGCTTCGGTGGTTAGGGACTGAGAACGCATTTACGCCAACTACCCTTCCCCTGGTCTGTTCAACAATCTATCACGGTGTTTTTCAACACCACTAAGATGTGTTCGGTTCGGTCGGTGTGCGTCTTGGGTCAGAATTGGGCCTTCTAATATTTATATCTTTTAATATTTACGCAAGCATGAGGCGAATGGGTACAGCGTCAACGTCCCACACTCCTAGATAGTTCATGGGTATGGGTGCTGTCCGCTGTCTAGGACGATCCCACATGTGTGGAGTGGGTTCTTTTCTTGCCGGAAGATGCCTTGCTTGCAACCATTCACCCCGCACGCCAGCATCTGACCCTTTACTATGCCGAGGTTAGCCGACTACGTGGCGCGGAGCCAGCGACTGGCGCCGCAGCTGGTAAGTCCCGCGCCTGCCGTTGGAGCCCAACTTCCCATATACCTTGTCAGGTATGGCAGCCTCAAACTTAATGTGGCATATGCACCGCTATGCGACTTCACGGCGGCGACTGAGTCATCGTCACTCCTACACCGCGCAACGGCACTCCCAGCGCTCCGCAAGCACGGATGATACAACTCATTCACTAAACGGACGGTCAAGGTTGAAATGCCGTCGTATTTGGGGTTCAAAGTTATTATATGATAAAGATCATTATTGAAACCCGCAGGAGCCGAGCGGCACGCCAAGTTGGGTAGCCGGCGGTCAGGCGTCGGCCATCGCTGGAGTGGAGTGTGTGGGCTCTACTGCTGCCTCGCCGGCTGAACCAGAACCCATATGCATACGCACAGGTGCTGCGGAAACCGCGCACGCCCAACCTTCCACGGATGCTCCCTCTGCTTCGTGGCAGCCGCTGCATGATCGCTACGTGGAGCTGTACCGCCGCAGGTTTGCCATGTTCCCTTGAAAGGAAAAGCAAGCTGAGAGGCGCGCTGCTGGGTATTCCTGCTTAGGGTTTGTACTCGATGCAGATGCGGCTTAGAGCAGCAAGCAGCATCGCGTGCGGAAAGCTCCCGATGATTTGACGCGTGGCTCTCGCATTTAGCAGCCAAATGAACGAGCGCCCATTGATCCGCCTGACCACATTTGCTGACCGATAAGGGGAACACATTGGTTATGTATGAGCTTTGTGCGCGGCATCATTGAGGTAACGATTTCGTGAGCCTGTGACGGGGTCTTAGTTATTTGTGTTGCTTGCTGCCTCTGGGCATGCTTGACCCTCTACCCGTCCAAAACACACAGAATCTGTGACCGGGGCCCTAGGAGCTACCGCCACTCCGATGGCTCAATGCGGCCGGAACCGCCAGTGGCGAATATGTACTCGCAGGTGCTGTAACTCCTCTCATAATATGTACCTGTGTATCGTGTAGATCGTGATAGACTGCCCGGGAGCTCATACTCAACCATGAGGCCCTAATCACGCCTCAGATTGCTTCGCGCTTGAGCCCCTGGCCTGGTCCGGATCTCTTAACCTTTATACCGTTGTTGGGTGGAGCAACTACCTTGGGCTCCGATAACGCAGGCCAACCGCAAGCATTGGACGGAGTTGGTGGCTTACTGTCGTACTCACGGCGGCGACCGAGATTACGACATTCAGGGTGGGCCAACCCGGTGGCGGATGGAAATGGCCCCGGGGCGCTCATGTATTTGCATAATTCCGCGGGCTTGAAGAATTCTGTCTGTGGGATTTTAGGGCTTTCATCCCCATCGTGCAATGATTTTTCCCGTGGATCAGGGTAACATGCTCTGTGCCGTGCATTCTAAGATTAAAGCCTCCCGCTCTCAACAGCTGCACATGTATTACATGCTCGCACGTTATGCAATCGGGGCGATTGCGTCGAAATTGCATACGCCAGATGATGCACTGGAGCTGCATATGTGATATGCTTAAGAGACGCCTAGTCCTGCCAGGGGCAACTAAACGGAATTGCATAATGGTGGCAAGTGCATGCCGTCGTGGCTGTTGGGTTGGGGCTTGCTGTACATACAGCTGAAATAGCTCCTGATGGCATGAATCCGCCATACCACCTATCTGCATAGGCTTCTCCCTGCGTTATGGCATCGGTGTACCCCAGGAGGCTCACCGGCGGCTTTGTGAGGCCCTGGGTGAGTCTTGATAGCCCTCTCTCTGCATGGACCGACTGAGCGCACTCACCAGGTTCAGCCAGTTGTACGCCAGGAGGTTCCGCAGGCTAACTGGCCGGCACTGTCTCCCGCAGACCTGCAGGAGGAACTAACACCGCTGCCTGAGTTGAATGATGAGAGACTGTGAGTATCAATATTGCGCGCTGTGGCGCCCAACCTCCAACTGCATGGCAGTAGCGTAGGGCCTGGCCATGGCCGTCGTGATTTTTACGCAACGCGTTGCACAACCAAAACTGCCGCAAAAAGTGAAATGCATTTGTAGTTTCTCCCGGCCATAGGAAGATCGCAATGGCTTAGGCCGTACGCCGGCTGGGGGAGGTTCGAAGCATCACCTGTTCCATACGGACGTTCCTTGAACAGCGGCTAATCATTATTTGTATCCCTAAAAACGTTATCGGCACTTAATGGCTGTAGGATGGCTGTTTCTTGGGTGGTAAAAGCTTAGATTGTGTAAGATTGGGAAAAAGTGATTGTCAATCTGCAGCTCTCCCAACTACCTGGCAGGTAGGAATGACACTGACTCTGCACGACACGTTCAAACCGCTCGGAATTGTGGACGGCAGGGCCGACCCTCTTGCCGACCCCGAGCATCCCTTTAACCGCGAGTGGGCGCCGTTGGCCCAGCAAGGTGGGGAACGGTGCGGGTGGTAGACTGCGGAGAGACGGCCTCCTTGCTGTACACAGTATCTCCGCAACGCCGGAAGTCCACCCTGGCAGTTGCAGCGCTGAAAGCAGTGTGTACACCATGTTTGCTGCGTGACACTTTACCGCGAAGCCGCTGCCGCGTATTTGTCACAACATGCGCAAAAAATCCCATGTTATTTACAGGCCGTGCATCTGCTTGCCTACTTTGTTCAGTACCCTCGACAAATTAGAAATTGTTCCCTATCTTATAATGAACCTTGTGTCCCACGTACGGACATTTGCTTTAGCCAACTAAAAGATGCCGCAAAATTGTCCTCCCCATGACCCCTTCAGTCTTTGCAGCAGCTCCAAGCCGGCAACTAGCGGGCGCAATTTGAGATCGCAGGATGGATTGACGAACTGACTGGCGGGCAGAGGTGGACTAGTGCTGAACGGAGGTGGAATGGCCAGGCAGGGTGTCACCTTCATCGGGCGAACCTGTCGTGCCAATGACTTCATCGTCGTATGCGTGGTTTCCACTATTAGACGTCGTGTGGCGTCGTTTCGAAAGCACCGGGACACACATTGCTAGATGTACAGCGATAAGCTTGGCATTCAGAGGGTAATCCATTAATGCGTTACATGAAGGTCCTCGCACGATGCGTCAGTATGCATGTTGAACCGGTAAGGGGATGCGAAGTCAGTCACAACGAATTGAGCTGCCTTAAGGAATCCCCAGGTCCGGACTTGTAAGGTGGAACGCATCGCTACCACTTCCGTACACACGTGGAATGAACTGTAGCTGCTTGTTCCGGAAGTCATGATCAATGGCGCGCGTCTCGAGGCCATTCCTGCTGCAATATTGGATGTCTGGAAACACCGAACGCGACCCGATGCCGGGTGGTTCATGCAGTGGCGCTCCTGAAACAGCTCTGGTCGATGAGATCATCGTTATTGAGAGTTTAGCATGTTCCCGGACACGAAGCCGAGAGAGACATGGAAACGCAGGCCGGTTGGGCCCTCAACTGAGCGCTAGGATCAGAAACTTGAAAGCCCCCCGGTTGCCAGGACAATCTACCCAAACACAACATACACAATGCACAGTCGGTACTAGGCAATTCGACATATGACTCTTAATTCGGAATGGCGACGCTCATTCTTGCACGTCTCCACGATAAGGAAAAACACTCCCACACAACCTCCGAACTGCAGTACACTCCTACCCGCATAACTTCATCTGAAGACCTCAATACTGCACGGTAACATCACCTCCTCGCGGAATACCATCCTCTGCTACACGTCACTAAACCCTCGGAATTTCCGGGGTCGTATAAAATGTACGATCCGTGCTGATACTGCATGTTGCCCTATCGTCCTGTGATACGTCACGTGCGTTGTGATGTCATGACGCATACGTCCAAAGCTGCACGTTAACGAAGTGTCAAGATATCCATGTGGCTGACTTTTCAGACGCTATCGGAAAGCGAGCGCCACCGCTCGCCAACTCTTCACCAACACCTCATCATTGCTGACCACAATGGCGACCGTGGCGCCACGTTGCGTGCCGGTTATATGCCCCTGGACCCCGAATGGGACTTCCCATTAGTAGCTGCTGCCGCGGTGGCAAGGCAGCAGTTGCACATCGGCGACAGCAGCAGCTGTAGTGGTGCTGCCGTGCCCGAGCATACCGGGAGTCGAGGGCCCAGTCGAGGACTGGGAGCAGCAACAACCCTCAACAACAATACTTATGAGCGGGGCCTCCTGCCACAAAATGCGGCTTCTTTCATGCCCTCTCCCATAACACTTGCGCCTCATTAGGAAGGTTGCAGAATATTTCAAGCTGACACCGAAATTGCAAAGAAACCAGCAGAAATAGCCAGTCAAAAAGAAGCCGCTTCGGGATCCGATGAGGCCGCCACCGCAGCAGCAGCCACCCCTTTCATACGCACATTGCATGTTGAACGCTGCAAACCACGAAGGGCTGGCGTTCTGTCAGCCATAAGCACTGGGTGGCCAGGAAATTTCCTAGCGAACGTATCGGTCAAGTAACCGACTCCGTGCATCAATTCAGCGAGGAAGAGATGGCTCAGAACAGGTTATCATCAGCCAGCCAAAAGCCAAGATGGCCAGGTACATTGTCGTCAGGCCTCCCTTCCCCATCCGTCCGCAAGTGGTTGAGTTTCAAACGGCTGGCGAAATCTAGGTCATAGGGTCCGAAAATGCAAACACGCTACGTTGCCCGTTCGCCCCAACTTGGTGGTGGCGAGCGACGACAGCTGTCAGGAGCACAGCTGCTGAACGATTTCAGTGTCTCTGACAATGCCGCGAGCCGAGCACAGGGCTCCAGCAAGACCACCCGACGACCAAGACCAAGAGCCCGCCTCATGATGCATTCCTCTCATGACACCACAGCCGCCACCTCCACTATCCCAGCGTGTTCAACATCCTGCTACCACACTCGCCGAATGCATTGTCCCCGCTAGATTTTCGCGGCAGGTCCATAATGCATCATGGCCACCGTGCTTGCCCAAATTTCCGCCATGTCGGCAATGCCACAACAAGGCAAGGGTGCTATGACATAACCCATGATTCGCTATGAACAGCGCCTGCTACATCTCGACCTTCCCGTCCCATCGATACCATGTGCCAGAATACGGAGCCAGGACCTTATGGGTAGCCAAGATACAGGCAATGTGGTCCAACTTGTTCCACGTGTGGCGGGTCAGGGCCAGGGGAGCCGGGCACTCCCAATAACATAACATCACTTCCACCTCTGCGGGCTCCTAAGTGGCTCGATCGACTGCTTGGTTGCAATGGACGAGGACCGGCCGTTGTTGAAGCCCGCCCATCTCTGCAATGCACGGCGCTAGACGCAGAATGCCGTTGCGCCGCCGAAGCGCAAATGAAAGGCTTCCTTGCTACCCTGCGCCACGGCGCTGCTTAGCGCGCACGCCTGCCCAGGGCACTGCAACAAGGAGCTCAAAGCGTCGTTTCCTCCGCGGACCAACGCTCACGTTCCAACGACCCTTCCGCCTCCCCGGGTACTCCCCCGCTCACCGCTCGCCTGGGCTCCTCACCTGCAGCTGTGTTGCTGCTCCCAGTCCGGCCTCCAAGATCATGGATGGCGACCTCACCGCCAGCGCCGGCGGCGGCGCCGCTAGTACTGCGGCTTGCGGCAGCCGCCGGCCCAAGCGAGAGGTCATCGCTGCCGGTGCTCCGTCGGAGCATGCCAAAACCAGCCCCTCCTGCCATTGAGCCCACTCGTAACCCAAGAATCCCTGGTGCGCCAGCGCGTCCGGCGCTGGCAGCGCTGGCACCACTAACGCTGGGCAGCAATGCCCGCGACGTGACCACCGCTGCGGAGTTAATGGCCCGGACAAGCTCGCCGGGGCTGCTCGTGCTTGTAGACGTTGACGATGGCGGCCGGCCCTCCTGCAGTACATCCATCGTCCCGGCCACCGCGGCCACCGCCGACCCGTGCGCCAAGCTACCGCTACTCGGCCGACCCATGGGTCCACCATGGCCCGCGGGTCGATCCGTCAGGCTCGCGTTCCGGATAAGGCTAGGTGGCGGCGGTAGGCCACCACTGGGCCCGGCGACTGCACCGCTGGAGCTGCCCCCGGCGGTACCGCTGGTGACGCTTCCGGGGTTGGTGCCTGCAAGCCATGACGCCGAGTCCGCGGCGAAGGCATGTATTGGCCGGGGCTTCGCATTAAAAAGCGGGTACAAAGCCGGGATGCCGCTGCCAGGGCTATGGCTGATGGAGCGGCCGCTAGGGCTCCGGGGCGGGCTGATGGATCGCTCTCGCCCAGCGCTGGTTCTCCCAGCAATCCCAGCGCTGGCTGTCGAATGCACACGCGAGTGAGCAGAGGATCGCCCATCAAAGGCAGCGGCCGCAGCTGCGGCGCCCCCAGCGCCACCATCCAGCACGGATGACGCACCGTAGATCGACCCGCCGCCATTGCCGCACATGATATCTCCACCGCGGCCGCTGAAACTACCGCCGTCGTCCATGCCCATGGGATCATATACAACCGGCCGGGCGCTGGACTTGCGAACTGTTGCAGAGCCGCCTCCGCCGCCGAGCCGGCCGCCCGCCGCTCCCGCTCCTGACCCAGGCGTCCCCACGCTTAGAGCCTGTGCGAGTCGTGACTCCAGCATGGACTGCTTGGCGGCGGCATGTCGTGCTTTCTGCAATGTAAGGCGCCGCTCGCTCTCCAGCTGCTCAGTGATAGCCATCAGCTGCATCTCGAGCTGCATGGCACGGGCATCCGCATTTCGCGCAGCTTCCCGCATCTGCCTCATGTCGTGCGCAATGTCCACGCTGCTGCCGGCTTCCTGTGGGAGCGAGGGCCGGAAGGGAGGAGGGTATATAAGCCTTAAGATCTACACGCTACTTCTCGGAGGAGGCGACCGCGACCGTGCGGGAGGCGAGAACGAGTATCGGACTCGAGTGGCTTGCGGTCACCCATTGCGCTGGCTACCTAGCCCCGGCGCCTCGCCTCGACCCGCGCAACTATCGGCCCATGAACATACCCTCAGCGCGATGCCGAGCTGCACGTTCTCAGTCTCCAAGGCCGCGGCTCGCCGTTCCGAAGCCTCCAGACGCGTCTCTGCGCTCCGCACGGAGTACTGCAGTTGCCGCACTTGCTCGCGTAGGACCTGCACGAGTGGCGGCGTGGGTTATAACGGACCGGTAGCTCTGATGCAGCTGTAGGATGCATAAGCGTAAACTTTAAGAAATTTTAAATCTACGAGAAGAGGGACGACCACGAAAAGGGCACCTTCGGTAACGTCGGCGGCCGTGAAACCCCGTCTTTCGCCTCATGGGTTTGATACGGTTGTCACGACATATTAGCGTAGTGACGCATTCGCACGTACTGTGTACGTTTTTCAGTACTATGTCGTGACACGGTCACCCGGCCGCCGGATGATTTCATCATTTCTCTGTACCTGATTGTCCTCGAAGAGGGTCCGCAGCTTGTGCGGCAGATCCTTGACCTCCGTGCTGCGGAAATCGATGGTGTGCAGCGGCTGGAACTCCTTAGCCTTCTGGTCTCGGAGCTCCTGCACGTGTAGGGTAGCGGGTATACAGGGGAGAGCTTGGGGGAGGGACCGGAAGGGCCGTGTTTCCCTGCTGCCCGTCGAGTTCCGTGAAGCACAAGATACGCACGCAGCAGCACATGGGTATTAAATCCTTCCTCGCGGGCCTTCAAACCTACCTTTCGCAGTTCGGATCGCTCCACGTTGAAGACGCCCAGGTCGTAGGTCTGTGCATCCACCTTGTTCTCCAGTCCAACCAGCACGCCCTTCAAATGGCACGCGAACAAGGGGCCATGGCAACACCACGCACAAGTAGGCAGACCCCGGCACAGGTTCAGGCTATGTAACTGGCTGTTCAGGAATGCGGCCGAAAGGTTTCGCAAATCCGCTGCAGTACAGTCCATCCGATCACATGCTGACTGCTTCGGCACAGGCGCTTTAACTCGGCACCATCACTGCGACCGCAGTAGTCGATGCCTAGCGATAACAGCTGCCACATTTAACAGCTACCATATGGAACCCAGATGCCCTTTGTTTGAACTAACACAGAAGCGGCCTGTTTGCTGCGGGGAACTGCGTCGTGCATCCTAGGCTCTCCGATAGTGCCGTACCAAACCATACGACACGACGTGTTACCTCTGTACTGTCATGTGCACGCAATTTAGAATTTCCACAAGGCACGGGGCCTGAAAAACTCTTCTGGACTGTTGCTGCATGGCCCGGCCGCACCTGCACTTCCCGCAAAAGCACCATCACGCGCGCCCGCGCCGCATTGCCCTTAACGCCGGTTTCCTTGCTGCATACCATAAGCTGAAGCCTGTATCGCCAGTAATTGGAAGGTTCGCGCTTAGGAGAGGTTGCTATGTTTTCGGCTCAGGTAGGGGTTGAAGGGTAACAAGGACAACATTCAGTTTATTGTAGATTTTACTCACTCTTGGATGATATCGTATCCGCGAGTACGCTTGATGTCCTGTCCGATTTGAAGGAAGTAACGTGGAAACTCTGTCCCATCGCCATTCTTATAAGTACTGTTGGTAGGCCGCCGCTCCTTGCTTGGACTACCGTATCCTTGAGTAGAACGACTGGCAGGCGCGGATGACTGCCAACCGTCTGTTCCAGAACTGTGGAGAGGGCGACCCGCATCCTCTTGAGCCATGTATTAGCTGTGGCGACCGACTCCCAAGGCAGCATAAACAAACAAAACAAGTCCTAATTATTACAGTTATAGGGAAAATGTCGCTTTATACACGCGTGATGGCGGGGCGCGTTGCTGACACGCGTTAGAACGCAAGCAAAGTATGGCGAGGGAAAGTGGTTACCGATAACACCGCCCAAAGGATGTTGTGCTATATCATCAACGGATATTTGGCGTTTCTAAGTTTTGGGTTCTGTGTGCCCTACAAGTGAGGCACGACCAAGTCCGTCCCTAGCCTCGAAGGCCGTACACGTGTCTGGCCAACCTAATGTTCATTAACATCTCACTGTGTATACAATATATCAAACTCAAGTGAATAATAACCATTCCAACCGCGTGCCTTGAGATTCAGCTGCCGTTGGCATAGGCCAAATATAATGGGCGACAACCGTGCTGCACGTCTTAAGTACATTTGTATCTGCCACAATTTGTATAGACTTAAGATGCTGCCAGCGACTAATACGGCTAAGGGTGTAGTTATCTTGGGGCCTTGAAGGTATGAAAGTCACCAAGGTTAGAAATTGAAACCTTAACGCTGGTGCGAACATTACGAACAATGTTTTCGGGTCATGACCATGGAGCTACCACGTTCGTTCCTATGTGCTGTCCAGTCTGGACAAGGGAAAGCGGCTACCTGGTTTTGGAGGTTGCCAGTGCCGGTACTTGCTCGGCATGCCTGTAACGATTAGTACGAGGGTAGTAGGGTCCATCCCTCCAGCACTCTCACCCCAAGATGCCATATTCGGCACATCTTTGATAGTATCTACCTCCTGTACAACGAAACGTGCCACGAAAGATGACTTGCCGAAACCTGTTGAGTAACTTGTGTAATCAGGAGGAAGCACATTAGCCGGAGTACGTATGGCCATGTATTAATTGCTTAGCAGGGGCTGCGTAATGGGTGTGAGTGTGAGCTTTGTGAGCATATCTGAATAAGCGCGGACGGTCAACAAGGCCATCTGATCTGGTTAACCTTGGCTGTTGGGTCGTCCTCGTAACAACCGCATTCCAATCTGCATCAGGAAGTACGTCGATGGGCGTGTAGCATTTCGGCGCTATTACAGTCGGGTTAAATGGACGCTGGTGCTGTCTGAGGTGGCCATGTGCATATGGCTGGGAAACAACCAGCCCGGTGACCTTGATACTTTAGGGTTGGACGTTTGCGCTGTCGGATGCAGGTTAGCGCCCCGTAGGAGACGGTATTAGCAGCTAAAGTGATGCATTTCGAGACCTGTCGTTTGGTAGCGAAGGTGAGGCAGTCATGGGTCACCTCAAGCATAACTTATTATAGGTTTATGATTGCTCATCTTAACGGGTCCGTGCTGCGTGGTTATAAAAATGCCTGTGATTATTATGCTGAGCTCCCGCCAGGTTAGGCCTTAAGACTTCTTTGGTGTGTGCACCCGGGTGCGCCAGGGTGCGCCAGCGCACCCAGCCGTCCAGGGCATTAGCCTGCATCAGTCCCAGCAAGCTCTAATGCTGCGTGGCTGTTATGCACACCTCACGAACAGGCAAGGAAAACTAAGCGGCGTCTGCACAAATTTATGTGCAGAACAGAGCCGGCTAGCGTCCGCTCTGTTCTAGGGCGAGGAAGGTTAGTACGGCAACATGTTGTTTTGACCACGATTTACCGTAAACTTATTTCTGCGCATGAACTCGCAGGTGATGTACGAGAAGCCTGATTATTCCACGTATCGAATGTACTATAACTTTTGGCAGCTAATACCAACCATCCAAAATTTGCTGATATGGCGAACTCGGAAACTTGCCTTATTTGCATAGATATGCAGAACGATTTTTGCCTTCCGACATCTCCGCTTTGCGTTGCCGGAGCGATGGGCTGCCTTCCTAAAGTGAAAGAAGCAATTGACGCGGCTCGTGCGATGCACGTACACGTGATATGGGTTATTCGCGAGCATGAAATTTCAGGTAACCGGAATTGTGCAAATGATTTTGCTTTTTTAAACTGCGGCTGGATGGAAGCTTTGGCGGACTTAACCTCCTGCTTAGCCTCGTGCCCTGCCCTCGTGCCCTCACGTTAACGAGGTGGCACGTGCCCTAGTACGCACGCCCCTAACGACCAAGTCTTACCCTAAGCACCCATCTCGCTACATGCTTACAAGTGAGTCTCTTATAAGCACCCGTATCGTTGCCCGCACAAAGGTGTGGACGTTGAGTATACTCGTGAGCACCTCTTCAAAGACGGTTCAGGAAGCACGGTGCCGGGCACGAAGGGTGAGTTGAACTTAACTCCTTGTACAGGTGGTCGTCTATCATGGTTGTGCTGTCAGTCCAGCGTGTTCGGACACAGTTCCGTATCACCTGGGAATGGAAACGTCTTTTTACCGTGGAGCATGCTGCTAAACCAAGGATTTGATGCAATTTCTCCGTGGGCACCATGCGCAGGACCAGATCACCTGGCATGGCCCAGAGCGGACAGAGCTTGCCTGAGGAAGAGGATACATAGAAGGATGTATGATGTGGCATTTTAGCTCCCCACATCTCCAGTGTCCGTCATGTTGCTCGTTTTGTCAACGCCCTCGAGTAGGCCGTCACCGTCCGCCCCCGTGCATGTCACCTCAAAATGCGAGACCTGCGCAAAAGCAGACCGCCAATGCCCTTAAACTAAGCACCCACACGCGACCCTGGGTCCCAGCATTCACACTGTGCCTTGTGCGTGCGTGCACCGCTTACGCCAGGCGCTGAGCTAGTGGAGGGCCTGGAGGTCCGCAATGGAGAGCTTGTCCTTGTGAAGAAGCGTTTCAGTGCTTTTCTTCACACTCACTTGGACCTCGTGCTCAGGTGTGTATCGGTGAATGTGCATGTGTGTTCGGACTGTACAAGGAGATGCCGTGAAAGGTGATGCCATGCAAGTAGTTGGGTGCGTGCGTGTGTGCGTGCTCAAACACAGGAACGGTTTCAACACACTTGTGCAACCCTTGGAAGTAATGACACTATATACAGCACTTTTAGAACACCATGTAATTGCTGTAGGGTAGATTAGATGATGGAAGGATGGAAACCTAAGGATTGGAATATGGAAAGGTCCCGTATCTTAGCTTCGTTCCCCCATGTCGGTGCTCACATTGCAACGATTGTGGTAGAAATAAGCCGCTTTGGGCATGAGTAATACATGCGGGCATGTGCATTTGTGTCGCAGGCGGCTCAGGGTGCGCCGAGTGGTGCTGTGCGGCGTGCAAACACCCAACTGTATCCGTGCAACCGCGGTGGACTCTCTCGGCCATGACTATGAGACGTTGGTGTTGAGCGATGCCACTGCATCTAAGAGCGAGACCGTGCAGGAGGCCAACCTAGAGGATATGCGCTGTATGGGCATCGCCACGCCAACGGTCGCAGCGTGGGCCGCTGGGCTGTGAGAGCGGCATATGCGCATATGTTATTTGGATCCCGAGCAATTTATCATTTTTAAGCTTCTGAAGTGTTTTAATAAGCTGCAGATGGCTTGAAGGCTTGGTCAACGGCCTGTGGCGGCCGAACGAGACTCGCAATGGCGACCCTTGCACTTGCTTTTTTTAAGATATGTGCAACACCGACGTCGTTTTATTCATGTCATGATTTTCTTGACGATTTGCGCGTTTGTTTTTCGCAGAGCTGTTTCTTCGGCTGACGTAGCCTGTCCGTTGTACCAATGCACCAATGTGCCAGGCATCTCAGGGCGAGGGTCACCGCAATATTGTTATCTCATTATAGTGTTGGTGTCAATCAGGCATAACGAAACATGGCTCCCATATCACCTGAAGACGCTGCTTTCGGAGCGATGCTTGGTGCGTTTGTTGGGGACGCAACAGGCGCAGTGCTGGAGTTCGATGAAAGACACATATGTCCCGAGACGGTGAGGACTTATCGCAAATGCATTTCGGCAGCCGTCAAGTTAGACGATATAAACAAAGAACGGCGACCAACACAGTTCGTTAACACTAGGTTGAATGGGCACTAACAATGCCAGGAGGTGGAGTCTGGGGCGTTGGACCAGGCCAGGTGAGACACTCTCCCTAACCAGCGTGCAAGTGTACCGGTACCAGACAACTGTTGGTCTTGTCGTGGTGGTGCCCACGCAAGTTTTGCTGTTTTCATCAGTCCCCGTAAGAAGCACGCAGCCCGACAGTGCATCGGGCGCACGTTAAACCTCGCGCGCACGGTGGAGGTGCGCCCAGCCAGGGGGGAACTCCCGTCTTGTAGTTCACCGCATGTGTTCTGCTTCCGATCTGCAGATCACCGATGACAGTGAGCTCGCCATGGCCCTCGCAGCAGGCCTGTCTCAGCACGACCCCTCGGCTGGCTTTCCTGAAGAGGACGTCGCGAGGAAGTACGGTGCTTGGCTAGAGAGCCATCCCTTCGATGTCGGTGAGCGCCAAAGCAGAGCGAGGGTAAAGCAACGGCCGCTGAGGTGGAGCTGTCAACGGGATCAAATTCCGGTTTTGTAGTTGGATGCTGCTGAACAGTGCATATACCACTGCGCTGTCCGGAGTACCATCGTGGACCGCTTTGTATCTGTCTGCGGCCACCTCTGCATGTATTGGCCAAACCGGCTGACACTTGATGCCTTGAACGTGTAGGCAATACTTGCCGTACAGCGTTCTCGGCGGCATCCCACCACACCGACGCGGCTGGGCCGTTGGCTCAGGTGATGCGTAGTCAAGCGCAGGTGAGCGCCGCTGGCGGTGTCCATGACTACGTACCAGTCCCTGCTGATTGACTGATGCTGGCAGTGGGGGTGGCGTTGATGATGAACAATAACAATAATCCGAGTGGTGGTGGTGATGATAATGATAAAATAACCGGCAGTTCTCACGTAGGATCCTGCACTGCTCCAATGTCGGACCATCATAGTTTGGTGTTGTTGATCCCTCGGCGTGCAGTTCAGCCGAGACTCCAAGTCCAATGGCTCCCTCATGCGCATCACGCCGCTTGCAGTGTGGGGCTGCCGCCTCAGCGACAAGTTGCTGGCGGAGGCCGCCATGGCGGATGCCAAGCTGTCACACCCCAATGTAGTGACGCAGCATGCCAATGCCATTTACTGCATTGCAATCAAGCACCTCATCGCCAGGCAAACGGACGCAGACGGCGCGATTAAAGCGGCGCGCTCGTGGGCGCAGGACCATGCGTGCGACGAGGTGCGGGGCTGGCTGGAGGCGGCACTGGGTGACGGATCCGGGCCCGCAGCGGACCGCATGATGGGATTTGTGCGGTACGGCTTCTTCTATGCCTTCCGCCACCTCAAGTAAGCTGCACCCCCATCGGGATACCAATAGTTAGATCATGTGCGCGTTGGGAGAACCGGGATTAGCACGAGGCGGTGTATTACGGGTTTATCGTAATGCAACCTGACGGCTATAGGCCAAAGGGGTTTTTAGGGGCCATCAGGAGGCGTCGGCTTTGGGTTGCGCATGCGTACACACGCGTGGGCACGCACACATACACATGTGCGCGCGCGTCCGGGAGCGGGCTGTCCTTGCGCAGCACTGGCACGTACAAAGAAGCAGTGGGCGCTACTGTAATCCATGGAGACAGGCTAGTCGTTACTAGCAGCGTGTTGCAGTATCCTGGGGGTTGTCCCAGCCTGCCCAAGCAGGGATTGGCGCAGCAGCGCCCGACCACGCATAGAATGCTTGCCTTCTGCAGCTGGCAGCGATCGTTCATCCCATCATGTTGCAAACCCGTCCAATTAAAGCCCGTTTCCGGTGGCTGGAAACGTGGTTATTGCTGCTTGCAGGCTGCGCACGCCGTACCAGGACGCGATCCGCGAAGTGTTGTTGCTGAAAGGCGACACCGATACCAATGCGGCCATCGTGGGTGGCGTATTGGGTGCTCTGCACGGCGCATCTGGCATCCCCGCGCACATGGCACAGGCTGTGCTGGGCCGGCTGGGCCAGGTTGACTTGAAGGGCCCCAAGCGGCCGGAGTGGCTGCAACCAGGCCGGCTACCGGAAATCTTTGCGGAGCTGTATGGCAGGGCAACGGGCATGCAGGTAGACGTGAGCGCACTGCCTTGGGTACCGGTGGCGACAGTCCAGGGCTCGCGGTTTGACGAATCGTCGTCCTGATTTTAGTCCGGGAAAGGAAGGAGGGAGCGAGGTAGGTAGGTCAGGGATAACGACAGGGTCCCCATTGCGACCCTACGGACAGTGCTGTCCTGGTCCAGTTACAGGCCCTCAGCGAACGTTGTAATGCGGTTTGATGGTATTTGTTCGGATGTATGCAAATAAAGATTATTCACCGCGGAATGCATGGTTGGAAGCATGGCATGATTGGCCTCAATAAAATGAATCAGGAGGTGCCCATATTAATCGACAGGCACACTGCAGAGCCATAGGTCGGTAGATAGGCTGGGCGCAGCGAAACCGTGATGTTTAGGAAACATGTGTTTTCCAGTCATAGGCATGCCAGGTGGGTCCGCAAGCCACGGTGCGTAGCGCAGGTGATGAGCGCTAGCGCGACAGGTTGTAGACGCCAGAAGTGGACGTGGGACACCGGCGCGTAATTTAATATTAGTTTCCATACTCCCAACTGCGTGGTGATTCACCTCTTCAAAATGTCACGCGGCGATTTGCGGTACGCGAGATCGGCATGCTTTCGCAGGTCATGAATTGCATACTCCTGAATTGACGTCGCGATTCGGGTGCAGCATGCTGCTGATGGGGGAACGTAGTGCTATTCTTCTTTCTAAGGCCACTTATGGAACATGTGGGGTGATGATGGCCACTGGCCGCCCGGATGCCTGTCAGTCATGGTGAGGGCTGTGAGCTGTTCTTGCAATCCCAACTTCTTAGACAAGTCAAAATGTGACTAGCTGTTACATCCTTCCAACGCAGTAGTGACGAGCTTTGCGGGTATCAAGCGCAGATGAATCCCGTTACAGCACACTGACGTGCGAGTGCCCGTCAATAGGGCCGTGTTAGATTCTTACTGTTGATGAACGCTCCGGGTGTAGCGGTGTACCTTCCAAGTCGTCCGCACCCCAGACCGCCTTCTTACACCTAGGTCTCCCTCCTTGCGCTCTCCTTGCTAAGAAACCTACAAAATTTTGAAAAATCACGAGCTGCAGCTGGCAGCCGGAACATGTCCTAACCGGGCGGCAAACCGACATATACGTCGCAAGCGCGCTTTTTTATTCGTGTTCCATCAGCAATGTTAAATTACGTAAAAACTTGACAGCGGGGTCGCGAATGCGGCCCAGAAAACATTTGATAACCTCGAACTAATGCCAGTGCCACGAACGCACTACACACATATATAAAGCATGCTTAAAACTCGTTAATCCTCCTGCTTCACAGCATTGGGAATATCGCCGATAAGACAGTGGGGATATCCTGTTGTCCACGGGCGCTGGAAACTCCGTCTACCTGCCTAGGGGACTTCGAACCGTACCGATATTGCAGCAAGCCGTTTTGCTCTACGTGATTACATTTGCAGTAGCACTCCTCTACAAATACACTGAGTAGACGTGTGCAAGTCGACAGCCAGCGTTGGCCCGTTAAAGGAGCTGACACCTTAGTAGACCGCCGCATTACGCGACCCGGCTGTCCTGGTTGTTGAGGCATTCAGAGGCTTTCCGCGTTGCGAGTGCGTCTCTGCGTCCTTAAGCTGAGTCACGTCAGCACCTCACGCCACCCTGTGCACCGCGATGGGGCTGTCTAGCGGCGTGAACTTGAAGACTGCCAGGTCGTTATCAAGGTATAATACGGGGAAAACAGCCAGCTGCGGAAAGAAGGCCGCGCGCCTGTGGACCAACAGCAAGGGCGGTTCGGAGCATCCGTGGGGTGGTACATGGCAACGCTGTGGACATATCGTGTAGGACTGCGTGCAGCCCTGACTTGGGGTAGACGTGCGAAGGGATGTCGCCCAAATAAATGCGGCGAACGAAACATCTTCCACCATAGAGCCTCCTGGTATCCGGGGCCTTAAACTAGGGCACGATACTCGATCTTCATCCTGCGCTGATCGATGCAATCACAAATGACTAACTGGTCACTTACCCAAGAGCCCCGATGATCCCATCGGCTGTCAGCAACGATGATGAAGCATCTGCGCATAGGGGTTTTCACAATTGGAACAGGAGATATTCATGGACATGCCGCCAGGGGCCCCTCCGCAAAGCACGGCGCCTGTGCCAGGGCAGAGAGATTGTGAATAGATTGTGCCTGCGAGGACCACCATGTCTAGCCCCTTATAGGGTTGCAACCTCGAACCAGGAATTAGCGCCCTTGTGTGGCTACGACTGTCCCTTCCCTAGATCCCCGGAAGCCCTTTTTCCCATGGACCTCTAAAAGGTACGCAAATACCCCCGTTGTCAGGGATCAGCCAGCAATCAACGATCAGAGCCACCGTCAAGTTGAGAAGCCAGGAGCCATATTGACCGCTCCCGTCACCCAGCTAAATGGTCAGATAATCATAGCCTGGGGCTGAGGTCCCACTACACAACTTTCGGACGCACCTGGCGGCAGGTCTGCGCGCAGGCTATCTGCGCCCATGTCCATCCAAAAGCGGTCGAACGCTACCTCCACAGCATCATCATACTTGCGTGCCATGGTGCCTGGGAGCCAGCACAACGAACGCAACACTGGGCCAGCATTAGCGTTCTTCACCCCGGACGGGACCCGGAAAGTTTTTAGTTTTTAGGAAAATGCCCGTAAAAATGTCGGGGCTGCTCAGGGGATCGCCAGAAAACTTTTCCAGTGTGAAGCGCAGCTTTCCGTGTTTTAGGGATTAACTAGGTAGAGTTCCGGGGACCCTCCCCGAAAAGAATTTTTAGGGCTCCGGGGAACCCCGGAACAAACAGCTACCCCCCTTGAAGGACCCTGGCAGCATTAGTCAATGTGGCGAACGTGCCAGCGTCAACTGGACTCGCCAGTTGCGGCATCAGCTAGACATGGCGAGACAGCCCCCCCACATTCACAAAGTTGCAAAATGCCGATGCATTGCAGCAGCACAGCAAAATGTCAATGAATACAACGTCAGACGCGACTTGCGGGGCGCACACCTCCAGCGCTCAGCCAGCCTTCGCCCAGCAGCGGATTGCTGTACTTGACGTTAGCGACCAGCGAGTTGCCTGACAGCCGATACTGAATGGGCTGGAACTTGGTGGCCATTGCGGATGACAGCTTGAAAATATGGGGTGCGTAAAACACCTTCCGTGGTTTCAGTGGGAGAGGGGGAAGGCCATCCCAGTCCGGAATATGCAACACGAGAAGAAAGGACTGGATGCAGTACTGATTACATGCCCGCTAGGGCCACACTGAATACACGATGCACGCACCGTAGGTGCAGGTCAAAGGGAATGGAGGATAGGTAATTGTCAGGGTGCTGTATCGGAAGGAGTTCTGAATGCGGCTTGGGCCAGCTGTATGCGAACGTACGGCAGCAAATAATGTAACAGCGTTGGATAAGCTGTGGCGTGTCTGCGCGCGCGCACACACACACACACATATATACACACACACACACACACCTGCCAAGTGCCTTGGCCCAACTCAACAGACTGATTTCCCGGTTGTAGAGTGGGATTCTCGGCGATTAGCTGGACCACTGCGGGGTCGAATCGCTCGCCATCGTACATGTTCAGGCCTTCCCCGAGGAGCTGCAGAACCTGTGTCGAGTTAGTCACATGTCATGTGAAGCCGATAAAGTCGAAAGATGTCAAATGAATGGCTTGTTAGAAAGGCTTCTGCAAATCGCGGCCACAGTGTCTTCGTACGGTTACAACCTTGCTTCTACCCGTTGCAGGGCTGGTAGCGCTCAAGCCTTTGATAGCTCCATAATCCAGGTATGAATTAGTACGGACTTGCACCAGTCGTTTTTGCTGTGGCCTCAAGATATGCCTAGCAGCGACGAAAGTGGGCGCGACCTTCGGAGGTTTGCACGACAATTTCTGCGTTTCTAGTCGGATAATTACGCTCATCTTCTGAAAGGATTAATCCAGCAGGGAGCGGTAACCCGTGATTCTGACTTCGCAACTAAGTAAAGGCCGTAACTCTGAACACTTTCCTAACAAAACGTAAAAAGGTTGCAGTTGCGAGTTCATATAAAAGGACACTTATCCATGCGCATTAGCTTACGAACGGAGAGTAACGGCGATGGATTCTTGCCGTGCAAACAGCTTTGACAGCTTGCCAATGCTCACCTAGACTCGGCTTTAGGCTTGCACACCAGCTGTGTGGAGATAAAGGGTACTAGGGAAATTATCATAATTGTTCATGGTGCTAGGCCGTCACTTTGCCACTCTGCGGTCGCCTGGGTGGAAATGTTGTGCAAATCGTTCGCACTCCTAAAGGTACCGTTATGGAAAAAACTCAAGGTATTTTAGAGGGCTGCTGTGTCCACCTATGGCAGCGAGTCGATGGTGACGGTCTGTCGTTGGAAGGCATCACTGCCAAAGTGAAGGAGCTTGGTGGCAAAATTGCCACAAAGCTCACAAAAGAGGTGACACACATTATCTTCCAGCGAGCACTTGGTACATCTGTAAAGGAGCTGTTAGCTGAGGATGAGGACTTGCGTTTTATTTACCGCAAGGTGCGTCTGTACGAAGGTATTCTGATGTCCGAATCGCATAGCACCTCCTTGCTCCACCCTCATTCTGTAAACCCCAGATCGAGCGATCTGGCGGTCGGCTGCTGGTGGTGTCGCCGTTATGGTTGCGGTCTTGCGAGACGGCTAAAGCACGGGCAAAGGTAAGACCCGGCGGTCAGCAACAAAGTGCTGTGGAAGGATCCGGAGACAGGCATCTCGAATACACGCAATCCGGCAGAACCCGTATGTGGTGCTAACCTGTGGCCCCACCTACATGAGTCAAAACCTACATTGGCGTGCTGCACACCTGCCTGTCCGGTTTGTTACTTTTGCAGGAAGCAAGGTTTATCGTTCCGCAGCCAAAGAAGCCAATTTTCCTAGACCACATCGAGAGGGGTATGCTGGATGGACGATGACTGCCGTATAATGTTCCTCTGGTCAGCCGCACGATCCTTTTGGTGTTCTTGCTCGTGCAGGGGAAAATAAGCGGAAGCGACGGAAGTCCAACTCCACGCGGCCGCGTGAGCAGGTGGAAGTGCCGGACTTCGATGACGCACTTTTCAGCAGCAGCCAGCAGATCCGTGACCTTAATTCACATTCCGATTGCCGGATTAACTGTGGCGGGACCAACAGGGAGGACGATGCGGCGGCGAAGCAATCAGGTATCGATGAAGGCAATGGTAAGGTGGGCTTTATCTGGACAACGTCAGGCTTCTTTCCCTTCCGCCCATGTACTGGCTCCTGTCCGTTTGGAAGACCACAGACCTAGCCGTGTGCTCGCTGTATCGTGCAGACCGTACAATCAAACTGCATGCTTTACGTGTCGTTAACTTCGAGCTATTTCCATGCAGGGAAGATGCAGCCGCCCAGGCTACGGAATGCGGGCCCACCTAGCGTACCCGGGGACCCATTTAAGGCATCATCGGGGCTGCGAGGCGTTCCTGTCCGGCAACAGCATTGCAGCAGCAATAAAAGAGGCATGCGCCAACTCTCTCTTAACTTTTTAATTCTTCCAAAGAAGCCGAGGTTGTCTCTCGCAAAGGTCGCCGAGCCTTCCTCCGTGATGCTACGACCCGCAGCAGAGCTTGAGGTACAGGACACATGCGCTGCAGCAGAGGCGGTGGCGGGCGCTGCATGTAATGAACTAAAAGATGAACTCCCAGACTCCACGAGTCGAAAGCCCCTTTTGCTGACCCAGGCCATGGAGGCGCCGGCAAAGCAGCAACAGTCTAGCAAAGCAGCCGTTCTGGAGGTGCTACCCAAAACACAGCCAGAGTTTATGCTGGGACGAGGCCCCTCCCCAGCCTTGCCTGGCGCCGTCGTGGACCACAAGGGTGCTGATTTAAGCCGATTGGCATGGGCACAGCGGCCAGACAGGCTAGGCACGCGCAGGCTTGGAGGCGAATCGTCCGCAGTTATGGCCGCTTCAGCAGCCCACGAGCACGTTGCAAATCCTGGAATGCCTCCGCTGGCATCGCTCGAGAATGCACCTCTTGCCTCGGCAGCGCTGCCCCGAGCGCAAGTGTTGCAAGTCACAGATCGTGATGCTTGCACTGATCGCAGTGGTGGTAGTAGTCGCGCTGCTGCTGCAGTGGCGGTGGTGGCTCTTGCGCCGGTGGCGAGGGCACCTGAAGTTAATAAGGAAGGCGAAGACCCCGCGGCAAAAGCGCCTAACCCCGATCCCGGTGCGAATGCGGAGCCAGCTGCGACTGCATTACCACCTGGCGCAGGTAAATCACGGCGCAGCTCCACTCGCGATGGATCACGTTTGCTCGCAACCACGCCCCTGGCTCTTGGGCTTATCAAGAGCTTGGGCCGGCTAACACCCATGACAACGCCTAATGGCATCACGCCAGGAGGTCTCGTTGTGCCGAAGCTCAAGTTACAGGGCACCACGGCACCGCTTGCTGCTACTTCTGGGCTTCCGTCGGGTCCGGACATACCTTCAATGGCGAGACCGGTTCTTGATTCATCACCAGAACTCGACAGGTGGAACCGCGCGACAGTGAAGACAGCGGCGAAACCGGGGACTGACGGGTTTCTGTCATCCATCCGTGCTGCTGGCAGAGAACCTTCCGGTCGCCCGGAAAAGGAGGCGTCTACGGCCGATAAACATTTAGGCGCAGCGCCTACAGTCCCTGCATCCACCCGCCGAAGTGCCAGGATACGTGGGCCGCTGCCACCAACACCTCCGGCACTTGTGCAAATGCGCCCTCAAGGAGCCCCTGAGGGCCTTAATGACACGACTGCAAGAGCAGCGGAACTTGGGAAGACTTCAAGCGTATCGCATCCTGGCCTTTTCGGATCATTTCTGGGCCCGGCTAGCTCAAGGACCCCAGTCCTTGGCAATCTAGTCGTTGCCGCAACATCTGGTAAGGCTTTGCTTGGCAAATCAGGTGATGAACTGGAGGAGGCCGTGAGCGCTGGTGACTGTGACCTAATTGGCATCGCGGAAAAAGAGCATGGAGGTGATGGTGGCACTGCCATATACCGGCGCTCACAGCGCAGGACCCGCGCCAGACCAGTAGAGCCGCTGCCTCTGTCGCCTGTGCTATATGGCAATACTTCTAGACATGTGTTAGAATGCGAGGCCGCAGCAGCCCCTGATCCAATACCTGCGCCTGGGCAAGAACAGCTAAGCAAGGCTGGTGAGCCAGTAGGCGTTGAGACTTGTGCAGGACAAGGGGTTGCCCCGATCACATTGGCGCAGCCATGCACAGGACGCACGCCGTCTTCGACACTTCGGCGCTCAGCACGGTTGGTCGGTTTGACGCCGCGCACCTTGATCCTTCCGGACAAGGGTTGCGTTAACGAGCATGACGCGGTGCCAGTGACAGGTTTGAGTTATAGACCCACAGGTTCTCGGTCACAACGGCGCCAGCGGCAAGAACCACATGATTGTGTATGGCTTGGCTTCCAGCCGCCACTGCAGCAGCCCAACCTGAATCCTGGACCGCCGCCATCTGTGAGAAGGCTATTCAGTGAGGTTTCGAGCATTCAGAGCCTGCAGGACGCTCCTTGTGCAGCGGCGCCGTTGCCGGAGGACAGGGCGGGTGCTGCGAACTGCACGCCGGCAACGGCTCGGAAGGCACGCCAGCGCAAGCAGGTTCGAAACGAGGAGGAAGCTGACACGCAAGCACAGCAGCAACTGGGTCTTGTTCCGGCGTCGGTACAGAAACCCCCTCGGCATCATAATGCACCAATGCTCACGGCGCCATATGACCTGGTGAGGGACTGAATGTGTCTCGATGATCCGACGGGCGGCATTGCCTTGAGTTTTTGCTTGGCAAAGCCTTTGTAGGTTGTTACCGTGCCGCGTGTGCTTTGGATAGTAATTTAAAATTACACGTTACATGTTCCAATGTTTGGACACCGGTTCGGTTCTGCTGATCACTGGATATCCCATTTTTCCCTCATTTTTGGATGACGAACGGAACAGGCTGTTGCAGCACCGTCGCCAGCATTTTGCACTCGATCACGTACGCGTACAGCTGCTGTGACTCCTGGGATAGCTATAGCAACAGAGCAGCACCGAATGTTGCTCGAGGCCCCTTCCCCACCGCACCTGGCCGGTGGCAAGTTGCCTGAAGGCAATGGCGAGCCAGGGAGCAACAGTGTGGGTGCACCGCTGCCTCATCCCCATCCTGAGATCCTTCAATCCGTTCCGGGCGGCAATCTCAGCTCCAGTGGTCGCATGACTGGCGCCCCCGTGCCATCATTAGGCTTAGAGGACGTAGCCCCGGGTGTTTTCAAGCGTCAAGGCACCGTTGCTAGGTGCGGAAAGCTCAGCTGTCCTTGTCATCCTTGTGCTTTTGTGTACGTGCTGTTAGCGGCATGCTTGCTCTAGGTTGTATGCTGAGCATGTGGTACCGATGGAACAATCACGTCATCCATGGCCGCACTGCCATTCACAGAAAATTAATGCTTGGACGCAGATTGTATGCGCGTAGCCCCATGCTGTGTCTCCTCGCTGCGTAGAAGGTTTGCATTAGCTGTGCCTCCCACTGTGTAGGTCGCGGCGCCACGCGCTGGATTCGGGTCTGGCTTGCGATGCACAAGCGCTGCCGGGTACGGTTATAAAAGTAGGATGCACAAAGCTTACCAGCATGGCAGCGCCCCTGGAGGCGGCGGCAGAGCCGCCTACATGTGCCGCGGTGCAGGCTACCTGCGCCGCTGGCGATGATGCACGGCTGGACGAGCCGCAGCTGCCGCCAAACGGTCCGGCACATCTTAGCCATGCTTGTGCAGCTGTGGCTGCCCCTATGCCAGCAATCTTGGGGGATGCTGCCGCCAGACCTGATGCGGAGGCCACCAGGGTCATTGAAAGCCAAGGACCGGGTAGGCCACAACCGGTGACGGTGACACCAAAGGGCACGCGCCCCGCAGCCGCGGCTAATCTACGCGTTTCAGCGTCTGTTCGCGACCGTACAGCCTCTGTTCAGCCTCTGTCGCCTAGAACCAGCCTGCAAAAGTGGCAAAGTGAACTACCAGCTGATGAGATCAACGTCGCCGGGAAGGGCTCCGAAGACAGCGATCGGACAAGTAAGACTCGTATGCGGACGCGCAAACGTCGGATTATCCAATGTATCGGCGCGCCCTCTGCGGATGGAAGCGTTGAAGGTGCACAAACTGATCGTGGTGCGGCGGGTGCGGCAGACTTCATGACTGGCGCTATGCCTAGAGCAGCGATTGCGACGGCAACCATGGCTATCGATCAATGGGCCGCCGCAGCCCAGCCGGCTGCAATAGCATGCAATGCTTTGGTATCCATATCACGGAGCAGGCTGCGGCTACGGAA
The DNA here is from genome assembly GCA_019650235.1 of Volvox reticuliferus. Classification (NCBI taxonomy): domain Eukaryota; kingdom Viridiplantae; phylum Chlorophyta; class Chlorophyceae; order Chlamydomonadales; family Volvocaceae; genus Volvox; species Volvox reticuliferus. The sequence continues at coordinate 1,527,429 of BNCP01000016.1, forward strand.
GCAGGAAGTTGCTGGCCAAGCACCGATGACGCATCTGGATGGTGAGACGCAGGGAGGGAGTGTTGGACCACAGGAGGTCTCTGCGTCGGCCGCTGCTGTCCTGCCCTGTTCCAACCAGCCGGCGGCAATGCCGCGAAGGAAGCTGTCCACCCCGTTGCCGAAAACCACCGACAAGGCCCCTGAGCTGGAGCCAGCTGCTGGAGCTCTCGAACTAGGAGTCGGGGACCGCCCGGAAGGTGTCCTGTCGTCATGTATTGAGGCCACGGCGGAGCCGTCAGGGCCAAGCCAGCACATAAGGGATAGTGAAGAAGGCAAGGTTGCACCAACGAAGGCTTGTCGGGCTTTAGCGAAGAAACGGAAGCTACTGTCCGTGCGTGGGCAGACTTCTTTGACAGCTCCGGTGAATCTCCAGGGGGATACCTCCCGGTCAATGGTCCTTCCGAAGACATTCACAGCAGCAACAGCTATGGCCTGCGGGCCGGTAACTAACTGCGTGGGCGAAGTTGGCGGCAGCAAGCTCAATCGAGCTGCCCCTTCTGCCGCAATGCCGACTGTTGTGGCACCTCCACGGAAAGTAAATCCAGAGGCACCTGCAGCCTGGCTGGCGCCGGTTTTGGGGCAGTGTCTGCGCGGCAAAGACCACCCAATGCGCGCGGGGTACCGGTACCTGGCGTACACACAAGTCGGGGAGGAAATGAAGGCGACCATTGAGAAAGCTGTGAAGAAGCTTGGTGGTGCACGGTGCGCACAGATGACATACTTGTGTCCATCCTGCGACGTAGATTTCTGGGATTGTAGCGGTGTATACAACACCTGCAAAGACAGTTAGCCTTGTTCGTTTGCAGAAATACAAATATTCATCTTTTGGAATTATGAGCACGTCCCTCCTTTGATTACAGATGCAGATAACGTGCATTGGACACAGATAAATACAACGTTGCCGTCGGTTGGCCCCTAGATCTCTTGCCTCAGCCACTGACGCTCATTAATCTAGTCCACAAATCTATTGGTCTGCATCTGCCTTGTTCAGGCAATGCACGCCGGGCTACGAGGATGGACACATCACGCACTTGGTGATGGGCGACGCGAGTACCCGCACACTGAAGGTGCTACTGGGCATCGCCAATGGCGCCATCTTCGTATCCCCCTCCTGGGTGGAAGCGTCCCTCGCCGCAGGAGAGTGGGTGCCGGAGGAGCAGCACCTGGTTCAGGTACGACAAGCGAAGTACTCCGCAGCATTGCTTGGTGTCTGCAGCTGTGGGGCACCGTACTCATCGCCTTTACAATAGCGCCTAGAGCTCCCACAAAGCTTGAAAGTTAAGTATCGGTGGTTCTGTCAAGGCTACTAATCCTGCCATCCTGACCTTGGAGCCTAGGGCGCACGGCACCGGTACCTTCCGATTCATTTTGACAGGAATCACATGGAACACGGCTCTTGAGCCGATTCCTAAAATGGCATCTGAAAATGCTGCGCATCTTAATCAAGTTGGCTGCCTAAAGATTACCCACACCATGACGCGCTTGAACCGCCACATGCTAACTCGCTGTTTCACGTCTAAATTTAAGAGATTCTCGCACTCCGGTCATCACATTATCGCAGGGCACGTTTGCTGCGGCTGCAAATGCGGTGCGCGCATGCCTGCGGGCGCAGCGGCAGCGTGGTGCGGGTGTGGGCGGACCCGCTGCAGCTGAGAGTGCTGCGGCTGTGGTCGTGTCTGTGTCACCACCAATAGGACCTTTTGGCGGTGTCGTGGCCAAGCCTCTGACGGGGCGAATGGTAGCTGTGCACAATTCCCAATGCAACGGGCCTCGCCTTGCAGACATGCAAAAACACAAGGTCAAGTTGGAGACCATCGTGAAGGTGCGTGCAGTGCGCTGCAGCGTCCCGTAAACAGAGGCTAGGACACGGGACTGCTCTGGAAAGGATACGGGGCCACCAGAGCGAGCCTTGCAGTCATCCTGTCTAGTAAGTAGGCAAGTTATCGGTCCACTGCTTCGCAGCCTTACTTGCACTACTACATACCGGGGTGGATGGCTAATATAGCGCATCAGGATTGTATCTAGGCGCAATGCAACCATTTGCACCAATATATTGCACGTGGATTGTGGCATAAGCCACTGACCCAGGCATCCACACCGCGCCCTCTGCTTTTACATTCCCCGTAGGCGCTCGGAGGGCGGCTGGGGCCCTTGAGATCTGCCGAGTTAGTCATTGTTCTCCGGGGTAGCATCCTGCCCCAGACAGACCGGCGATCTATTAAAATAGCAAGTGAGGAGTGGCTCCTGCGGCTGGCGGAAACGCATATTTGGCAGGAGCCCTAACAGTACGTTTGGTCGCGCTGGCTTCGGGTATAATGCCAGCTGTCTAGGTTCCTCGTTTGTAATGTTGAGGATGCTGCGTCAGGCAGAGTCCAACGTCATCCATCAGCCAAGGCGCAGGTCCTTTGGGCATTGTGAATGCCTGCAAAGGTGTTTACACCGGGCTTCTGCGCCGTATGGCTCGCGAGGTGCATATGCGTGCAGGACGGAAGCGTAATGAGATTCACAACTTGGCCAAAGATCTCAAAGCCGTAACGATGAGATGCGTCGCCAGTCCCTGGTGCTGGCTGGCCCCATGGTTCATCAATGACATGGGTACCACTTCTCCTCCACATTCGGTAATTGATCCCAGGCGTGTTACCGTGGCTTTGGGAGGGATTTAAGCTTTCGCGCAGCTTTTGTTGATGGTTCAAGTGCGTTCCAAGGCCCGAGTGACTGATCTGGCACTGTGACTCTGCGGAGATTGCGGGCGTGCCGTCGCAAGACATGCATGTTGCGTGTGGCGGGTGCATAACGTGCTAAACTTATTTAAGATTGATCCGCAGTATTACGCACGCCGCCGAACCGTGCCTTGTTCGGCTATTCCGCGTCTCCTCCATAACAGGAAGTCATATGGATGGTTATTTATATAACATACGGTACGGCACAGCGCGAACCATAACCGTAACTTGAGCTTGTGCAGGAACATCACAGTCCAAAACCAAATATCTTTGCAACTTAGGCATCGAAGGTCGAACCGTCGAACCTTCAGCATCATTATGGCTGCACACGCATCAGTCATGTCGCTAGTGGTAAGGCGTCCCCTACCAATGCTCGTTAGGAAGTACAAGGCGATCAGGGTTCCTATGAGGATTCCTATGTATGCATCAGTAGTAAACATGACGTGCGAGCTCAATCTTTTTAGCGCAAGCAGTGCGTCGTCTGTGCACCTGTAAAAGCCAAACCAATAGGGGCCCGTTTTCCCACGTGTATAAGGTTCAGCTGCAAATCCTCCGCTTGCGCCGTGGGCTAGATTGCAATTTTTAAGCTCTTTGCAGGTAACCTCAACTTGCGCAACCAAACATTTAAGCTGGCAGGCGAAATTCGAGTCACTGCGCCTCATCCAGGTCGATGCCGTAGCGGTAATCCGGGTCAGTTGGCGGCACAGGCCCGAAGCTGTCCCAGGGCGATTCAACGATGAAGAGGGCTCGCCGCCGGTTACGCAGGATGGGCACCTGCCCATGGACGCACGCAATGCAGCTAACACTGTTGGAGCATCGCAATCACCACATTTGAGTAAGGCCGCCATTCCTAGGCCCGGGGATGCTGGCCCAAAACCTGTGTGCGCCCCTCGCCGTAATTCAGAATATGGTGCAAATATGCTGCGGCCTCCCGTTGTGTAGCTGCGACCACACCAAGCAGGTGCACACATCGCTATCCTCAAAAGCCTATCGGTTACATGTACAAGGCCCTCACATGTGTGCAGTTTGGTTCAGCCACATAAAGCCCATGCAGTCCCGGTGTGTGCAACCAGTGTGACATGCTGCCTCACCTCTTCCCAGCCGAGCTTCAGTCGGATTTGCTCCAAACGGCGTTCATTCCGGCCCAGGTCGGACACACCCTGCACCCGGGCTGCTGAGCGCAGAACCACCTGTCGTGCATCCACCATGGCGACACATCATTTTTGCCGCGTTTGCACAGGTACATGTGCATGTTATTTGCACGGCCCCGTGGAGTTGTGGAGCCTAACGCCAAGTGAATACCTTGACCTAGCAAGTGAAGATATCCAGGAGGCTGCATGTATATGTATATGTATAATGGTCATCGCGAGGCTGGAAAACCCTATCCATAAGTTGGAAACTGCCAACCCCGCCAGCACTTCACGTTGGCATTTTCCTCATTGCGGGGCTGCGATCGCAACTCTTGCTCAATAAATCTCGCTAGCCCGTGAAAGCAGTGCACGCGCGCGCGCATATGACGCCTTCGGCAGACTTCACATCCTTACGTCGCACCTTTACTTGACTACATGGTGAGAGCCATAAAGTCATGCCTCCTTACCACTCACCGTGTTGTCTCCATCTGGTAGGAGGAACTCCACGTCGTCAGTGCCCTGCCAAGATGTCCACGTAACGTACACATAACCGTAGGATGTACCGGCCTCCAGTTTTTGCACGTCTCCCCCCAGGTGTTCTACGGCCTGAGCCAGCATCTGTACGGCATCCGCTCGGTTAACCGCCTCGTATGTCCAGGGTGCTACGAAGTGTCCTGGGCGATCGTCAAAGCTTGACACGCAGGAACGCAGGCCTCCACAGCTGCGAAGATACGGGATTGCTCACCATAAAATGGTATGGCTGATGTACTTTCATGCATGGATGTTGGATTCTGCCGCACATATGTGCAACGGCCCATGTCTATCTAGGCGCACACGTTCGACGTTCAAGGGCCTGACTTTTTTGCGTTAATGCAAAGGATACTGCATGTGCTTGCTAAATTGACACAGCGCTGCGCTTCACGTTTCACCTTCCCAGCGTGTCGTCGACCACCCCTATACCTGCAGGATGGCAGCGGCCCGCGGGTCAGGAAGGCGAATGACAAGCCGAGTGTGTAAAGCTCACGAGCTCATTGCCATGAATCTACACAGTTCAATTGCCTTGATGTTATTTCCATAATAGGTATCTGTTGTTGTGCCAAGCTTTCCAACCGAGGGATGTCCCAAGTAATAAGCACTGCGCTTGGTTACTTCCCCTGTATCCCATTGGTGGGCTTACGCTACGATGAGCCAGGAAAAATTCGTTCCAGATTTCGCTCTTACATGTTGGACAGGAACCCTTGTGTGGTTGTATCTCCTTCAGAATACCGGGCAAATAGAGGGCCGCAAGGAGCGCTGCGCGCCGCGATAATGCCTCGTTGAATACACGTTTCCGTTGATTCAATGCTTTCCAGTTTATTGCGTGTGCTTTCCACCTGCAGGGCCCTGTAAAGAAACTATTTCGGACGCTGTCGACATCACGGGTTTCGTGGCAAGCCATCTAAACAGACGTACGTTATTGTACCTGGTTATCGCAAGTCGCATTGGATTGTGATGTACACACGGAAGCCGGCACACACCATGCATCCTGCATGGCGCCAACCGACTCCTTGCAGTAAACAGACCGTTAAGTATGCTTCATGCTTAGAAGACGCAATAGACACAGAACATCAGACATTTTCAACATTTTGTCCTCATAACCTGACGTGCATAAGTGAGTGAGAGGGGCCTGGATTGATCTTTACCACGGCCTAGCTCTCAAGCCTGACCCAAAGCCATGGGTGAGCGACCAGATCGGCCCGTTTTTATCGGGTATGTCCCATCAGTGACCGTTTCCCGTGAGATGAGCCGCGTAAGGACTTTGTTGACCTCTTGGCTCTGCTTTCCCACTCCGTATTGCCCAACGACCTGGCATTCTTGGTCCTTACCTTTCAGAAATTTTGAGGTAAGTAGGGACGGGATCAGTAGTCTGGCTGCGTTTCCCTGCGCCTGATACGGCCGTTTCGACTGTTTATTTACCGTTGCTTGCTTCGCGTTTCTATGTTCCCGTAATTATCAGTATGACGCGGAGGAGAGGGACATCGTCAGACTTATGGCGAAATACGGTGCGTGGGTTGCGTCAGTTCCCAAAGCCGTTGTGCGATGTGCTGCTGAAAAGGCAGCGCAGGACTCACGCAAACTCTCTTATGCTACAGGACCGGTGGACAAGATTGATATGAAGCAAGGCAAGACATCGTGGTCAAGTCCGATATAGACGTGTGTCTTACCATTTTAGCGGACCGTGGGCAAGCCGGTTCCGTCCTCTTGGCGAGCGTGCCGGGAGTGCGCCTGCCCTCGTCGCCGAGGCTGACCGGCCATGAGGATGCCGCACCCGTGATCCCTATCGCCTGTCAGAGGGGTTGCTACGGCCACACCGTCAGGCTGTACCAAGGGGCCAACTAAGTGCATCCCAACGCGTGCCCACAACACCGAGTGCGCCTGCCCGGCCAACTCCTCTGCGCCAACCAACATGTCATCCAACGATGCCTACCCTCGCCTACATATGCATTTTCATCATGATGGCGTGATGATTCAACGCTTTGCCAACAAATTCATAAGCCAGAAGTGCTGGCTACCCTTTTTCCTGCATACCACTAGGTTGTAAAGCCCAGGTGTGTAGGGGCCACCCCCACCTCTGTGACCATCATCTATCCGCAAATCGCGATGTGCGAATGATAACTGGTACCCCTGCCAGGGTGATGTATCGCAGCTTGGAGCGACTGAACACAAGCCGTACCCGCGATGTGGCATAATGGTGTAGTTCCGGGAAGCAATCGAGTCCTTCGGAACTTGGCGGGGTCACGCCGGCCTTGATGCTGGTTGCGAGCCCAACAACTAAATGATGTAATTGCAGGCACTCCGGCTCTCATCGCCTACTGGGTATCCGGTAATGCGCGCCAGTTCCAAAGTGCTTTGCATGGTCGTGTCCCTCTTTTCACCCCATCAGGCTTTGCCTTCGTGTATATGCGGTACAAGGAGGATGGTGATGAGGCGGTGCGGCGGCTGGACCGCACTGAATGGGGTTACAAGCGCAGGCAACTTCGCGTAGAGTGGGCACAGGTAAATAAGAAATTGCACTTGCGTGATGGTGCAAACGTTCGGATATATTGGGTATAATGGTAGGGGACAATACTGGGTTGCTAACAGGTGGTCCAGATGGATCATGAGCCAATACCAGGGCGGTCGAGGAAAGAATTTCATCGGGGGAGGAATAATCTAGAAGTTGAAGCCGCCGATCAGCTCTTTGTTAGCGTGCATCGTTGGTTTAGGCCGCTTGCCGGCGAACTTCGCTTTGCCCTTCGCAGAAAACGGAAGCTGACAGGAAGCGTGACACTCGCCCGTCCAAGACGCTCTTTGTTGTAAACTTCGTGAGTAAGGGGGGCATGGTGGACGTGACGGATATGCACGAACGCTTTGCACCTCAATACATGCGAGGGTACGGTATGAGTTCATCGCCAGTGATTGATCTTTGCTGCTACGGCACTGTGACATGGAATATTTTTCAATCGCATTTTAATAATCGTATTTGCCAATGTTCCATCTTCTGACAGGACGTGCGGCGGACATCGGAGCGTGATATTGAGCGCTTCTTCTCCCGTTACGGGCGGCTGCAGCGTGTGCAGATTAAGAAGAACTATAGCTTCGTGCAGTTTGTGGATGTGGAGTCTGCAGTGCGCGCCCTGGAGCGCTGCAATGGCGCACAGATGGAGGGTCGCACGTTAGCTGTGGAGTTTGTGCAGGTGAGTCGAAGTTGTGCAGGCCCCATGCATTAAACCTCGTTGTGTGAACAGGTGATGCATACCATTTTTCCACATTAAGGGCGTCATGGTGACCCAGGTAAGACGGGGGAGCGATCGGGGTGATCAGCAGGGTTTCTTCTTGTCCGATCTTGAAAAATGTCCCGATTCTGATTTGAGGCTTTCCCTTTGATCGTCCCTCAGAATGAGGATCCAAACATTCGCGTGCCAGACCTTGACCGTGATGACCGCGACTATGGACGCGATCGGGACCGGAACCGCGACTATAGTCGGGACCGGGGCTACCGGGGACGTGAGAGGTATGCTAAGGATCGGTTTCTTATATATCTGATGGTGTTCGGTGGTTAGTCGTCTGAGTCAGTCATCTCTTGCATTTGGTTGTTAGCACATCTCTTTGTCTTGCCGTTTATTATTCCCATGTCGCATAGTCTTTTGCAGCTCCTAACGTCATCTTTGGTACTGCAGGTCTCGTTCCCGCTCGAGGTCCCGGGCACGTCGCTCACCCGATCGCAGCCCACCGCGCTACGAGCGCAGGGGCTCTCCCAGGGGCCGCAGCCGGAGTCGCAGCCCCGCGGCGGAGCGCCGCGACCGGTCCCCCAGCTATGAGCGCTAAGGACGTGGGGGGGCTTAGCGATTAGTGACAACCGTTGCGCATCCATATGGGCCTGCCCTCTGCGGACACGTTTGTGAAAATGCCGTTCCGATGGCGTTGGGCAGGCAATGTCCTGACAGCCATAGTATCTTGTACAATGATGTACGTATGTAATGGTTGAGGAGTCCAAGCTTCTGGGCGTGTGTTGCACGAAACGTGTGGCAATAACGACGGCGTTAGATGTTTTATATTTCTGCGCGCCAAATACTGTTAAGCTTGGCCGCCTCGCGGTATTGAATTGTTGTGTCTATGGGACTGCCAGCACTGACCTGCCGGTTCGGTTACAGAAACTGAATGCGTGGGCTCTCGTGTGTAGGACGTCAGTGGGAGGCTGTGCGTTGTCACCTTGTTAGTCCTGTTTTATGGACTTGTGCACAATAGGGAAGTACGTTCATTACCCGATTACCGATGAATCTGACCGCAACTTCTGATTTATCCTTATATATGTGACAAAAATCAGTCCTGTAGTGAAATGGGATTAACATCAGCGTTAACGGTTGTACTGAGGTAGTCTGCTGCTGTTGGTGTCCACTTTCGTACGGCGTTCGTCCGAACAGATCTAGATGTAAACATACAATTGAACTGTTTGTCAATACTCGGCTTATTTTATTAGGGGAATCAAGAGTGTAATTGTTCTCGGTGCCTGGCTTCAGTTGGAAGACTTAACCCCACGCTTATAGAGCGTCCACCTCATCATAAGATTCTTTTGGACTAAAGATGCCAAATAAAGGCCCAGCACTGCCGGCGCGAAAGGCAGCGGGACGCAGGACGGCGGCAGCACACACCCGTCAACTCCCTATCATTGAGGCACAGACTGTAACCCTTGAAGATGGTACCGAGGTCGGTAGAAATCTATAGCTACTTTATTGTCCAGTTAAAGGATCTAGAGAAGATCTGGCAATTTTGATGCCGACGCCCATGGTTCAAGTATTGACATTGCTGTTTATCCTTGGCGATCCACATGCCAAGATATCCCAAGAGTCTGTAGTGTTTAAGAACAATTTAATAATGAGATCTTTCATGCAATATTTTGCACAACATGCAGGTGCCCATCAAGATTCCTCCAGGCATGCCGGCAGCCCAGGCTCAGGCACTCGTTGCATACCTCAAATCTAACCCATCAGCTGCCAAGGCAGCTTATGAACAGGCGCAGACGATTATGCATAATCCATCTTTGGCGAATGCTTTTACCAACATGCTGGTAGGTTTCCGTTGGGCAAACGTGTTTGTCGATCGGAGACACCGTTCCAGGACACGGTTACGGAGGGGAGATTTGCGCAACATACATGTGAATAGATGGTGGACTAAGGCCCACTGTAACCTAGGGTGCAAGGACGTGTAATGGTTATAACTCGTACGGTGCTTGCAACTCCCGTGGTTTGGAAAATACGACTGAATTCCGGGCCATAGGAGGAACCCTTCACAGCAACTGGCTCAGGCTGTGGCTGCGGTCCTGCGCTTGTATCTGTTTCTCGCACCCGTCCATTCTTCGTAGGCTCCCCAGGCACCAGCCATGATGGAACGCCTGAACGCCCTCAAAGATGATCCCGAGCTCCAGGACGTGTTTGAGGATATGAAAACTAACGGCGCTGCGGCACTTCAAAAGTACGTGATCATGAACAGGTCTAACATCACAAACTATGGTTTATTCATACCATAGTGGAGTGGGTTGGGGATTGTCAATTTAGGTAAGAGAATTATCTAATGCTTGTTTGCCACTGCAGCTCCGCGCCGACACTTGGACGAACTTAGAAATCGAAGCCAATTTAACTTCTATGGGTGATCGTACAGGTCGCGGGACGCCACTTATCGGTTGCCACTACCCGCACAAGTCTTGAACGGTGTAATTTTTCCTTCATTGTAAGAGCCTCGTCCAAGGACATTGGATTAGGGCGTGTGACGAGGCTGGTGCCCCCTTGACATTTATTCACTGCTGCGCGCTGCGGCCATCCCTGCATGCGTTGAGCGAGCAGGTACTGGGATGATACGGAGCTCATGCTCAAGATTAGCCAGAAGTTGAGGGCCCTTGATGTCAACAAAGAGCCTGGGCAGGCAGCGCCGGCGGCGGACGGCAGTGCGGCGTCTTCCGAAGCCAAAAAGGTAATTCAGGATGGCTCTTAGGGCTGAAACACTCTGCATCAGAATGGCATTATGAATTCCCCAGCCTCCTACGTACCGCTTTCCTGAAATTTCTCTGCGCGTACGTCACTTCCTTCTCATGACTCAGCCACAAGATGCTGGGCCGTTCGCACGAAGCTATCTTTGCCTAACCCTTTACCTGGCCGAGTCTCGCTCATCCTTAGTCCGTTGGCTGCCCGCTGGTTTGCCACAGCGACCTTTGTGATGAAGTTAAGTATTACATAAGTCCACCCCTCCTTTAACTGCACCGGCCTTGTAGCTCATTGCAAACTTGCACGATGCCGCGAAGTACGGCGATGTAGAGGCCGCCACACGGCTGATCGAGGAAGGCGCTGATGTGAACGCACTGGTAGGTATCTGGCGTATTTAGCTTGCATGCCGCGGTATCCTATCGCGGGAAGATGAATATTAGTGATTATTAGCATGTGCTTAAACATTATTAGAGGGCGTTTGCGGTACCTGGCCTATTATCGTGTATACGACGGCAAGCAGGCGGCAGTGCAGTATCCTGGGGTTATAGATGCATCATCATTTGCCAGGCATCGGATTGTGTGGTCAAGGCCTTCGGATTGCTTCTGTAACTTGCGTTGCCTTGGCACAGATTGCAGAAGCAAATTCGTCTCCTCCGATCTGTGCACAGAGGACAGCTGGTGCGTCAGGCACGGATCATCTCGGTTTGAGGTCCATTAGCCTGCGCCTGGTAATCATAAGCTAGCCTTGGCAAAGCCGTTCATTTCATGCAGGGTCCGTCCTCTTATCGATGCTGTTGGCCGACAAGGGCTAATCACACCAACATATTTGTGCTTTATGTCCTCCACAGAATGATCGAGGCATCTCGGCGTTGGGTGTTGCGGTTGGATTCAATCGCCTGGAAGTGGTGAAGCTTTTGATTGCAAAGGGTGCCGACGTAACCTTCCAGGATCCTAAAAAGAACACGCTCATGCATTACGCCGCTGGTGAGTTGAGACCCGACGAAAGCCCCCGGCCAATAGGCAATCCACACCGACACCCACACCTTCAGGTACGGGACCCTTACGCACAGCCATGTTGGTAACGGACATGGCTCGCAGGGTATGGCCGCCTGGCAATTGCCAGGATTTTGCTTGCAGCCGGTGCGGAGCTGGACGCCAAGAACGATGCTGGCCAAACACCTGTGGACGTGGCCAAGGTGAACAAAGAGGTCAGTGATGATGCAGTTGCCGATGGGAGGGTCTTGCGCTAGCTTGGAATGTCGCTTGGGAAGCGGCCGAGCAAAAGGGCTCCAGGAAAGGTGCTGAAATAATAATGGACCATGCGGCTACCTGCACGCTAGAATGCAGTGGCTAGAATGCAGCTGCACAGAAACGGACGGTAAGTCGCACGTTTCGCACATTCCATATGTAGATTTTGCAGGTCGTGATATAAGGATTATTTGCACGCGAAGTCGGACCCACATGCACACTGTCGGTTAGTTCCCCCCGATCTGCTGGGCATGTCTCAAGCCGCGGTCATATAAACCCATCATCCGTTATATTACCACCCTCGCAGCACGACATGGTCAAGTTCCTGGGGGAGAAAGGGGCCGCTGCAAACCCTAAGCCCACAGCGTCGGAGGCTGCCACCGCCGCACCTGAGGCTGCGGCTGAGGAATCCGTCGCTTAAATTTTGGCTGAGGCGATATTCCATTCAAGTACTCGATGAACAGGAGCAACACACATAGAGCGAGGTTTCTCACTGAGTTGCTGCTTCCCGAGTGTTGATGGAGCCCGCAGGATATGATGATTGATCTGACCTTTGTCGACTCCCTTGCGGATGGTTAGCCAAGGGTGGGAGCACGATGAATGTTCAGGAACGTTAGTCACCGGGCAAAGGGCAAGGAATTGTCTGGTCCGCACAGATTCCTGAGAACGATCATCGGTGTGAGATTGTCTGCCGGTCCGTGATTTAAGAATTCCTATAGTTCTGTTCCATAACACAAGGGGGTACTGTGTGTGAAGAATTTGTATTAGGCGATGGACGGATACCGTATTCTTATTTCGGTGCTTGATTCTTCACATGCGGTTTCGACAAGATCGGTTATTTTACATGGCATCACAGAACTGGCATTGCATTAAGCCGAGCATTGCTCACTGCCTTATTAATTTGTGGGAACTCTCAAGGTTGAAAGAATTGAGGGGGCAGTTCGACATTCACTGGCTACACCTGTGAGTGAAACATTTTGTAGACGAAGTGCAGTAGTTTTAAGGCAGGTTTCGCTCCTTTAGTATGAAGGCTCCACTCCTCAGACCTTTCCTCAGGGCCTCAAGGTTCTAGGTTCTGTGATTGAGCTTCTTTCGTACGAGAAAGGCTCCGATGGACTGGCGCCATAAAATGTCTTTACTGCATTCTTACAGCGTAGCCTGATCGGCTACAATTGCATCTCTGCATCTCAACTCACCTAAAATACATGCGTCTTCAGTCAGTCACACAGCTTTTCACACAAGTGACGTGGTGTCTATGCGTCACTACGCACAAATCATAATTAACAGGGTTGGCATAAGTCACAACTTCAGCATGCATGTATGCGCAAGACGCTCGTGTGAACGCGCCTCAGACGCCTCCGTCCAATTCAGGAAGCTCCACCCACTGCCATGCAAGCTTCGGACTATCCATGTCACCTCAGTCCATCGCGATTGGGTCAACCTTGTTACAAAAATGCTTACGCACTCAACGTTAGTCACCTTATTAGAACATGGCTTATATAGCCGGTTCATCCCGTATGAGGCTGCCAAGTGCACCCAGCAGAAACCGACGATTTATTAGTACATATGGTACCCAAGGGGAAAACCAGCGGCCAAGGCCGACAGCCCATTTTTGGGTAGCGTGGCAATCCGCGCCAAGGATGCCTTGGTGCCGCCGCCTACACTACGCCTCTCGGGCTTCATGGACAGCTGCCTGGGTTGATCCAAAGGATTAGGGGGCTGCGCAGACGGCGGCTCGACCTGGGGCAGCTGGGGTGTCGATCGCTCCGCCAGTGTTGATGGGGCAAACCGCGGTGGCATCCAACACCGTTCCACAGCAGCCGAGGCCGCCAAGTCACTCCGCTCTATAATATCCCGTTCCTCGCCGCTCTGCTCTGCGGCACGCGGGGCCTGGATATCTTTGTTGGCAGTAGCCCATGGAACCCCGTTTGAACTGCTAGTGCTGCGCTGCGCAGTAAGCCGCTCTATAAGCTCGAGCCTCACTGCGGGGTGCTCCTTTCTCTGCTTCATTCGAGCAACGCCGACGACCGCTGGTCCTCGTGCGCCACATGCTGCATCACCACGTGCCGACCCTGGTATGGCGCCACCGCCGCTGATCCTGTCGGCAGCCCCTGCGGATGCCACTCCGAGCCGGTCCGCTGATAGGTCCATGGACGCCGGGCCCTGCAGGGAGGAGGAGGACGCACCGGCCGTGAGGCCTCGGTCCGCCGCACAAATAGCGCCGCTGCTATTGCTGCTGGCGCTGCGACTGCACGTTCTAAGACTCTCCTGCGAAATTTCGATTGCGGGGCCCGGGATCCATTGAGGCAAGGGAACAAGCTGTTGCATGAGCCGCTCAGCTTGTGAGACGAGTGACGTCACAGGCATCATGACGAAACAGACCAGGTCATGAAATGGGTCCAAAAACTCCAGGTTCAACTCTGGCGTTGCGATAAGCGTGCACTAGTCATACCTGAGCTGTAGCCCTGGGTGTGCGTCCACCCCTGACTCCATCATTGGCAGCTCCCCATCCCACACCTGTGACAAGCACAGAAACGAGGCCGATGACAAACCTCTGTCCACTGAAGCGTAACTGGCATGCTGCTGCAATGCTTTTAATATTCTCAATTGCTGACCCGCAGGGGCATAAGCGCAGGGAGTGGAGTGGAGTGGGAAGAACGACAATTATAGCTACGTGGGACGGACCACGATGTCACTGATGCTGGGCCGGCCGGCAATGGCCGGGTGTAATATGGTCCCAGTGCATTATCGATTTGGCCAGGAATTCTCAACCACTGCCCACGTACCAAGCTGCAATATATGGCATATGGTCACGCTCCCTAATGGAGTACGTGCTCTGCATACACCCTGAGTCGCTGAGGTCCAGTGCTGGTTCGCATGCGAGCGTGCTGAAGGGCCTTCCACCACAGGATCGAACCTGCAAACCGGGGTCCCTAGTTTGCTTTGATTGCCTCCAACGGGTTTGTTCCTGCGTCATACCTCTTGCTTCCACAGTGCCACTGCAATCGCGTCCCCGTTCTGCTTCGGCCATCACATTGCACATATTGCTGGTATGAATACGGTGGAGCACTGCTGGTGGAGAGGACCTTGATCCATCTGGCGGGATGCCCTTCCAACTGTTCCCCTGATCATGTTCGTTTGCATGGTGCGATACGGTTTCCACACCCATGGGGGGCGTCAGTTCGCGCTGACTGGCCGTTGGCCGTAGGACTGTTTTGTCCGGGGCCCCCAGTCTTGGGCGTTTAAACATCAACATTGAATCGGCAAGCCATTCGAGAACCATATCAGTAGGCCAATGGAAAAGGTCACGCCCATCAAACTGGATGCCGACACATGATGACCCCGTTGTGTCGATGCCGAGCTGCACGATAATACCCCTGAACGAAGGAGGAGCGATATTCATTCATAATCACTCCATAGTTCGATGCGAATCCCAGATCCATTGGCGCATACCAGAATGCGCCTTCTTGTAGCCCCCATTCCGATGCAGGTACCCTCACGCGGAGACCAAGAAGTACGTCCATACAAAAAGTTAATGAGTATAACTTAGGAGGCAGCCAATTTGGGACTACGAAATTCTTCCCACACAAGCATAGGCTGACGGAATGAATCCAGTTTTCAAGGACTGCCGTACGGAACTTTAAATAAGCTAGGACATGGTTCAGTTGAAATAAAACAAATTACAATATGATAATAGCCTTTTATATTTATAAAAACGCATCTAGAGACATCCACCTGGAAGCTGTAGCATGGCGTCCACGCTCCCTGCGGTTTATTCAACGGTCGCCGGTTTCCTTCGGCCCGATGGAGCTATCCATGATACCATGATATCATGATGGAATTATTTAGGACCACTTAAACATGTAACTCATATCAAGAAAATAGAACATCGAGAGAAATAATGGCCTGCTTGTAATCGCTTGGTCGCACTGTATTTGTTCGATTGGTTTCCTTATTCCATCAGAGCCGCGATTGAACTTAACTAGGGACGAAAGCAACGAATTAAAATTGTAGCTGTTGATGACTTCTTGTATAAAAATAATAACTTAAAGCCATGTTTAAATCCTGGGACGGATCAAGCGAAATCCGGAGGCTAAGCAGTTTGGACACGGTTGCCTATTTAAGCGTTACGTCCCCGAGGCAACAACGCCCCAAACCCATCCTCGATTCGATACACGCGTGCCTGATACATTCAAGCCTCATTCGTGGCTTCCATCTCCTGACCGCTGCATCGCTCGTGGGCTTCCCCGCCAGCTAAATTTTCAGGACCAGCAATGCCCTTTCTCATTTATTTCTTTCCCTCCCAGTCCCAGATTGCCTAACAAAGATCTCATGCATATGTACTTTCCGGATTTGGGGACTATCTCGATCTGCTTACTTCGATGGAGGCATCCAAGCAAAGCTAAGCAAATAAATCAGGGGTCCAGCACGGTCCCGCCTAGGGTCTTTGCCTATGAAGGTTAGAATGTGCAACCTCACACAGCAGCAAGGGCAATCTGCATGAACGACGGCGTGCCTTTTAAGGCCTTCACCCGGAATCTCGCTTGCTCTGTCCATTCCAATGTCCAGGCATCGGTGCAACCCTACACCGGTGATGGCACCGAGAAAGCCACCACTTGCAGCTCCCGGTAGAAGCAACAGCCATCGCTGGTGTGCTTTTGCTCCGCATCGCCAATCCATAGGTTTCGTGTGTTGCTGCCTCACCATTCTCGTGACGCTAGCTGCCTCTGACTCCGCAACCGTCCCCCAGCAGCCTATCAGCAATCAGCCCCGTCGCTACGACCAGGCCCTGGTCAGGGAGCTGGACGCCAACGGTCCCAACAACGTCTTCCTGATTTGGACAACCGGGAGCAGGACTCTGGATGCCCTGGCAGTGGCCTGCATCGGCTCAGCCGTGCAGGTATACGGCAAGCGTGTATACCTGCTGGCCAATGACCTAACGAAAGCTGATGTAGGACGGCACGGCTGGGGTGCGGCAACCCTAGTGCACTACGACCCCAGTGATGTCGTGAAGGTGCGTCAGCGGGTGAGGAGGCATGAGGTGGTGGCATGAGCTGCGGCAAAAACAAACCCCCGTGCCCACAGCCGCCTTGGCATATTATGCTTGCCCAAAGACAGGTCATTTTCCTGACTCCAGCCGAGCGACCGAGTTTTAACTTTTACGATGACTGTCGTCAACTCTGGCTTTGATACGTGGAAAAAGTAAACCTGACGAGAGAGAAAATGGGATCCAGCGATGGCCCTTTTGGATTGACTGTAGTATTCGTACACAGTACGCACACAGGAGCACTTTGTTAAGCATTATTTTTTCATGAGGCCTTATCGGCACTCAACTATTACAATGACTTTATGGTTATGATGCTAGCAGCTTCTGCTGGACATCTACAAACATGCGGTACCTACCGGTACCCTGAAGCAATGACTGCAGGCGTGCAAAGAGCACCACTGTGCAGTTTACATGTCCAATCACTACGCTCCATTGGGTAATCAAACAAGCACGACACCCGCCATAGATCCACATTCTGTAGAGTGGAATACTGCATGCTCCGATGATTCGCAGGTCCCTGGAAAGTCGCAGTGGTTCCATACACCTGTGCTGCTCCTCTTCCCTCCCCACACACAGGGTACCCCCCTATACGACTGGTTCCAAGCCAACGCCGTCAAAATGAGCACCGGCCGCTTTTGGTTCTCCCATGTAACTGACATGATGCGTTTCGCCTTAGTGTATCGTCATGGCGGTCAATACCTGGACAGCGACGTGCTCGTCATCCGTCCTATCAGGTATGTCATACATCCGTACATAGGTCGATTGTTCTTTTTTCAGGTCTTCCAACCTCTGGAGCAGTTTGGGGAGGGTGTGGGGAAATGAGCCAGTCCGGATAAATCCATCCATCCATCAAAATGACTAATGTTAGATATCTGAGTCTGCTTCGGTAGATTGGATATTTACTTACCGCAGCATCCAAACGTGTGTGACTCCGGTGCCCTTATGGTACACGAGTTCAATTTCGCGCGTCATGGCCCGACAACCAAGATAAGTGAATTACAAGGGTGGATCAGTTGGTGGCTAGGCCTTGCAGGTACCGCATGCTGCATTAGTTGGACTGTGATAAGCCTGCAATGACGATTAGCAGTCCCGAAGCTGTCGTCATAGATTCATGATGTACGGCGGTGCCAAAGCATCAAGAAGGTCTGAATCCCAATTAACGTTCCCACGGATCACATTGCCGCTATGCATCGGCGCCTGCATTAGAAGAATGCGTCGTTTCCTCCCGGACGGTGCAGTCCGGACAAGATCAACAAACTCGTCCGCAGCAAGGCCGACTCCAGCTACTTCGAGTCTGCCGTTGTGTACTTCGCCGCCTACCATCCCTACTTGTACGACGTGCTCGTATACATCACCCAAACGTACAATCCCAAGGATTGGGTTAGCGCTGGCCCCAAGCCGCTCACCGTCGTCTATAACCAGCTGGCGCGACGCCATGTGAACTACCTCCCACGGCAAATTGGTCCTGGTGCGTGGCTGGGACTGCGTTGGAAGCAGGCAAAGAAGGTATTTTGGCCTACAGGTCGCGTGCGTGTTTCGGACTATCGCGGCTGTGAAGTGGTGCATCTGTGGGGCTCCGTTGTGCGCGGTTACTTGAAGGCCAGCACCGCCAACAACAGTTTCACGTACATGGCGGGTCCAGCGAATGAGCGGACAGTGCGAGAACGTCTGGATGCGCTGCGAAACGTGCCATACTGCAAGATGCATCTATCACCCCCTCCAGCAGTAGCAGTAGCAGCAGCAAAGCGAGCAGCGGGAAAAGCAGCAGATGATATTTAATAACAGTAGGTGGAGCTGTCGCTGCGAAGCCCCTAAGAAGTGGAGAGGTAACTGCTGATGCCCTATCATTGTGCGCGCGGATGCATGTCATCTTAGACGTCTGCACGTTTTTTGGAGGAAGGTTGTTAGACGTGCACATGCGGTTTGATAGCATGGTACCTCATGGTAGGTTTTCCCATCCACACCTCACCCACGTGCGGTGGGGTTTCCTGTTCAGTGGTCCAGGTGGGATTGGCAACATGGACCGTGCAACTTGAGAACACTAAAATGTAGCATGCTGGTGTATTCGCGTATACAGCGTGCATTATCATAAGCCATTAGATATATTGGCTATACCATCGTGTGCGCGCATGTAACCAATGACGTCATGGTGCCCTCCTGAGCCGAAGCATGGCTCCGCAGCTCTATGAATCAGGTCTTAGTGTCCTTGAAGGCACACATGCGTACAAGCCCTAAAGCCCTAATGCCCAACAGCATACACTCACAGTCGCAGGCGCCATGCCGGTCCCCTGGGCTCTGACCAGAGGCGGCCGCCCCGCGGTGCCCTGACACGGCTGCGCATCACAGGATGGAGAAACGCAACGGAAGACCAGGTGGCCCCCCAGTTTTGCTTCAGTCTAGAGCTGTCAAGTGGGTAGCTGTCGCCAAGACTGACAGGATTGGGAGCGCAGTTTAATAGCCACCCCTTTCCCCCGTCGCCTCCCACGCCCCAACCCGACCTTCGGGTTCGTTGTCTCCTTAAGATCAGACGTACATATAAGCGAATCACTTGGAAGCTACTCTGAGCACAAAGCAAGCTGCTACGCCTTGTCAGTCTCGCATACGCGCGGCATGGCAGGACAGGGAAACTATGAACAATGGCCACACGCACGCTCAAACCACGAGAGAAGGCGGGGACGCGTACTCAATCGGTATACGCAGGCTCCCATTTCCCAAGACGGCCTTGTCAAGAGCGCCATGAAGCCGCAGGAAGCAGTCCAGTTCAGTACCGGAACTTTCCAAATGCCCATTGGTGCCATTACGATATCAGGGACCGTAAACCTCATGATGTGTAATAGCCCCTGCAGGCTGAGCGATTTCCGTTCGACACGCGTGCCGCACCAAGACCCTCTCTCACTGCATGCTTGGCGCACACCACGGCATTTCGGCCTGCCTTTAGTTCTTATGACTTACACGGCCCCACACGCAACGGCGCTGGCGCCCCTCGCGAAGACGAGTGACACAATACTGAAAATCTTGATCGATTAACTAGTTTGAGTTAAAAAGGTCTTCATGGCAAAAGAAACGACCTCCTCACGGTATGTGATCTGACGCGCACAACACTGAAACCCTGGTGGCAGAGCAGACATGATATACAGCAACCTTTGCTTAGATACCACTATTGCTACTATTGTTTCTGCTATTATTATTTCTGCTGATGCCGTATTTTGAATAATATTAATAATGCCATTTATCAAGCACCCAGCCGGTCAAAACCCGTAAGCCACAGGCCGTATATGTATTGAGGATTCGCCTTGTACAGATGTCCCTCGACGCGTATGCTTTGTGTCCCTCGGATTGTCACGCTCCGTAACTGTACCAAACTCTGGGGGGGATAAGCCCCTAGAAAGATACGTTTACGCTCACAGGCCATCCATCCAATTCAACGATGGAATCAGACTACGATATTGCTGCCACCGCGGTATGGAGGAACCTTGAGCAGAAGAACGAAGAAAACCCGAACCCAGGGAAACCCAAGAAATAATCATAATCCTTGCCGTCCGTGCTTCCACACCCTTCGTAGGCACCTGATCGCGCAAGCAGGGAGGAATATTCCTGTCCTCGTACAATGTTCTTATAACACGCGCATGCTGGCCATAATGCACCAACCGTGCATGCCTTGGCTCCGGCACTCGGGCACAAGAGCAAAACAATCTCCTTCGCGTTCATTTCCCTAATATCGGTTGGCAGACATGATATCATCCTTTACCTCCTTGTGTGTCAGCAACATGCACGCGTGAGCTACGCGCCCTCCCGCCCTTATTACCTGCGACGAAAGCGCCGGCGGAACGGTTACCTTGCCGCATTTCCTTCTCATGTCCCACACACGGGTACCTGTTACCCCGAATCCCGTCAGCCTGTCGGTCCCGTTGCGAAGTCCGGAGGCATCTTGTCCTGGGGCAAGCCGCCCGTCTTAAGACCAACCCTACCCGCCGCTGCTATTGCTGCTGCCCGCTGCCCCTGCCGTGCCCTCTTCCCAACCTTCAGCCCCGTCGCCACCCCTCAATGCAGCAGACTGCAGCTACTCACTCATAAACTATTTCATTCAATAGTTCCCCTCGTCCCCTAGATGGTTTGATTGTTATCATGCCCCCTCAGTTGCAGTCCCCCATACATTTCCCACTGCTTCGTAAGGCTTTCTAACTTTGCTTTGGATCGCACACGCCTGCAGGTAGCCCCGAATCCCCTGTAACGGCACCGCAACCACCACCACATCCACGCCAGCACACCGCGGAGAAGAGCCGCGCGCGCATGGGGCCCACGTCTCGCCATTCGTTCGTCCCTCCGCACCGCACACGTTTGATCGCTGCGCTGTACCCGGTCCATGTGCAGAGGGGTGCTCAATCATCACCCACCATCCATGCTTTCAGAGGGGCTCGCGGGGCGACGGAAGCATTCAATACGCTGGACAGGTCGTGTTCGGATGCGGGCACAGCGATTAAACCTATGTATGCGTTACGATATTGTTGCAGCTCCCACTGCTGCGCTCCCACCGCTCCAGCGCGTCAAACTAAATGTGCGCCTTGTGCGCCCTGCGCGCGTCTCTCCTTACTTGAAGTACAGCACGCATATGGGCACCGTGATAAGCCCCGCTATGAACTGCAGGGGCAAACCGAAGCGGGTGTAGTCCAAGAAACGGTAACCACCTGGGCCGCTAACCTGCACATCAGACAGACAGAACACAGGGACGGGTAAAAGCGGCCCGTTCTTGATGAATCTAGACAAGGATGACGAAATGGTGTGCGGGCGCTGATGGTGTCCCGTGAATTGGAGGGGCCACGCGTCAGCGTCGGGGTCGCTCTTCCCTCTCAAGTACCAGATGAACCATAAGCCCCGGGCCGGGCGATGTGAAGGGTCGTAGGGTGCACGCAGCCGCAATAACGGGGCCAAGAGGGACGCACCATGAGGTTGGTTTGGTAGCCGATGGGTGTGGAGAAGTCGGAGGAGGCTCCCACCATTATGGCGTAGAGCGGGCCCTTGAAGCCGATGCCCGCCCGCTTAGACATGAGCAGTGCAATGGGGAACATGAGGGTGATGGAGGCCCCGTTGCTCAGCAGCGCCGTCAGCAGGGAGGTGGTCACGTACACGGCCGTGACGGCTGCGGCGTCCCCCATCCAGCCGAAGCAGCGGAGGAGGGAGGCAGCCAGGCGCTCAGCAACGCCTGGAGTGCAAAGTAAAGCGCGGCAGATTGCAACGGGCAGAATGAACAGCAGGGGCTAAACCACTGGGGAACACATCCTGCGGGAAAGCAGTGGATGGCTCACGCTCGGATCACAGATGGATTGCATTTAGTTAGGTTAGCTTCGTTGGTTGAAAAAGTTGCCCGGGTTTGGAATGGCTGAAGTGCAAGACTCGTCATCGAATCTGTATGACGAGTTTCCGACAAGAACACGGGCGATCAGGACGCCCCGGTGTCCCTCGTCCCGTTAAGCTGTCGCACCTGTCACTGTCAGCGCCCTGGCTATGCCAAAGGCCCCCGCCACCGTCAGCAGCACCGACCCAGGTATTGCGTTGCGCGCTTGCTGGACCGTGAGGATGCCCGTCAGCAAGTAGGCGAACAGGCAGATCAGCGCCGACGTGGACAACGCGATCAGGTCCATGCTGCGGATACCGGGTCGGTAGCGGGAGAGGGAGTGGCAGCAACACGGGAAAGATTTGGGCTTCCGGGCTTCTGCAAACCCGCACATACGCGCCCACATTATCTCAGCGAGTTTAGGGACTTGTTTGCAGCTTGTGCACGAGCCCATGTTGCTCCTCCCTGCTCCCCCTCCCCCTTCCCTCCTTCCCCCTCCCTCCTTCCCTCCCCGTGCCTATCCACCTGTTGAGCACCACCATAGCCACGAAGATACCCATTGAAGTGAACAGCGCCAGCGGGTCCTTCCGAGAGGGAGAAACCCTTGGCGCAATCGGGATGTGGCAAGGAGGCGGGAAAATGGGAAGAACACACAGGGATAGCCACATGCGAAGTGTTAATTCAACAGGGCTACGTTCGGAACTGCGGTTAAGAGGGTTATTGAAGGTTACGCGTCTTCGAAATACACCGACCCTCTGACCCGCCTCGTAGCCTTGTATAGAAGACGTGCACGACCCTGGAAAGTTGCCTCGGCGCCTGCGTGTGCGATCCCCTTCACACGCGCATGCGCCCTTACAGACAGGACATCTTACTCGGCCCCAGAGTATTACAGCTAAACTCAGATAGGAACCTGGCCTCCTGCCTGCCTCCCTGCCTGCCTCCCTGCCTATCTACCTCCCTGCCTCCCCTCTCCCCGTCCTCCCCGTATTTAACCCCTCTTCTCGCCCTTCTCTTCTGCCATTCTCTCCCGCCCGCCCTCACCGGAATGCGTCCACTGCCAGGGCCCACTCGCTGGAGTGCTTGAACTTCTCCAAAAAGTCAGGACTCGCCTCCAGCAACATCGTGTCACCGCCCTGCCATGGGGGAAGGGAGAGAGGGAGGGAGGGAACCGCGGGTGGGGAACGGTGCAACGCCGTGGCACAACCAGGGTGCGGTGGCAGCAGAAACACCAGCGTAGCTCATCACGTAACGGAAGCCAGGTGCAGCAACTACGCACCTGTAAGATTCCTAAGATTCAGCTTGTCAGTCCCCATCCGGCCTTTCCTTTGTTGTAAATATGTGTGAAGGGCCATGAGGCACCTCCGTCCAGCTAGCACACGCTAAGGGCCAAAGGCCGCCTTTCGCATTACGTCCCCATGCTGTCGGGCGGTGTGACGTACCTTGACGACGATGTCCCCAAGGCCCCCTGTGATGCGCTCCCCATTCCGATGAATCGCCAGCACCACGGCGCCATAGCGGGAGCGGAAATGGCAGTCCCGGATGGTCATGTTAACGATGGGGCTGCCCAGTGCCACGACCTGAGACGCAGGGAGGACGAACATCAAGATCACCCGGGGGAGGCCCGCAGGCGGGGGCGAGGCCCAATGCGCAGAGACCACTGGTCATTACAATGCGCGAAGGCCAAAGTGTACAGCAACCAGGTAGCTTATTATACCGGGCTGGTTTACGTCAAATTCCAAGAGTGACAAGAGGGCCCCGTTAAGTCTGCTCTCTGCTGCGCCCTGCATCATGCAACGAGACCCAAGCCCAGCACAACCCTCACCGGCCCCCCGGCCTCACCGCCTCCACCATCACCCTGTCGCTTCCGCCGGCCGCTGCGGCGCTTTCCTCAAAATCCGTAGCCACCTCAGAGGAACCTGGAGCAGAAGGGATAATACGGGTGAAGCATTCTTAAGGTAAACCAGCAACTGGGACAAGGGACCATCACAAGACCCAAAACACTTCAAACACGCGCGAAAGACTCGGTATCGCATTTGGGGTTCCGGAGCAACGGCAATGGAAATACGGAGTTGTATAAATTTGCACGTCACTAATGACGAGGCGGCTAGCTGGCCCATCGCGGTACTTACTGATCGGGTTGAGGCCGGGGAGAGTGAGGATGTGCTGCATGCCGTGGATGTCCCCCGCGAACGTTAGCTTGTCGCCCTACGGGGGGACAGATCCGGGGCCGGTGTGCGTGCTTTTGTGTGTGTGTGTGTGTGTGTGTATCAGCGTAGTCGGCGAATAAAAACCGGGATGCGGGTACACGAGCACAGGGGCATGGATGAGGCGGGAAAGACAAAAATACACAGGCTTTTAACATGAGGGTACATGAGGGTACATGATACGCGAACCCAAAAGCTGCTATGTTCACAATTGAAAGTGGACGGCTCGGGGAAGTCCCATCCAGCGCGGTGAAAACCTCAAACGCGCTGTGGGGGAAAAGGAATGTCAGGGTGTGCGGGGTGCCATGCTAGGCTGGGTAGGCCAAGATTAAAAACAGCTAGCAAAGATCCGATACCCCAAAGCGTCAACCTCCGTTAATGCTCGCCATCTAACCTTATCTCAGTCGGCAGTTGAAACTGCGAGTTTTGCATCTGACCCCTCGCACACTGACTTCTTTCCCTCCCCGTGTGCCCCACCCTGCCTGCAGGATAATTGTGGTGGGCGGTGGCGAGGGCACCGCAGTGCCGTCACGCCGCTGCAGGTCCGCGAGGAAGAGGCCTCGCAGGTGGCGCAGACCCGCTGCCTCGATGGTGCGACCTAGGGAGGTAGGGTTGAAGGTAGGTCTGAGGTCGGGGATGGGGTGGGTGATGAGGCTGAAGAATGATAGACGCCCAGTTCATGCTGTGACAGGTGCAGCTTCCTCGGACAAACAGCTTTTTCGTATTGCGTCCTAATGGCGTATCCTGCCCCTTTTGTGTTCGCCCGCCGACAAATTCATGTTACATTAGAATCCCACATTGCATTTGTCAGAGCGTACCGCACCGTACCTCATCTTACCTCGTACACCCCGTACGCGTGACACGGCTGGCCCCTCAGGCCCATGGTATCTCCGCCATACTTAACTGCGCCCCACTTACCTATGTGTGCGTATCGAGCATCCACTCTCACACTGACCACGTACTCCCGCGGGTCGGCCACCACTGATGTCATCATGGGCTCCCGCTTGGGAAGCAGCAGTGGGGACATCAGCACCACGTACAGCCCGCCGACCACAGTCAAGGGAAGACCTATGACGCCTGTGTGGAGCGAAACGGAGGTCGAGAGGGGAATTACGCGACTGCAATGCTGCATAGTGGGTTGGACTGGAAGCGTATGCCCTCGCGTCTGGCCGCCGTCCATCACCTCGGCCGGCGGTCAAGTTAAGGAGGTTTCTTCACAAACTAGTACCCAACCAACCTACCGAACTACCTTCGTTGTGTCCGGATTGAGGGGGGGGAGTAGGCAGGAGGGAAGGCGAATTTCAGAGTGAGTGAGCCCAGGGTTTGCGCACGGTTTGGCATCCCCAGTCACGGGACTCAAAATAAATGAGATCCCGGAATCTAAAATTGATCACAATATAAATGCAAAGCATAAACTCCTATGAGCATGCGGGTTGGTCTTTGAAAGGACCACAAGGAGAACTAGAAATGGGTGCCCGCAATTGGGCAGTGCTGCTGCCATAGTTACGAATCAGGACCATTGGCCTCCTGTCCCTAATGCACCACGAGGCGCATCAAGCGGGAAGTACGGGTGGGAGTATGAAGGTGCACCCGCAGGCATTCAGATACCCAGGACCTCAGCCAGCTATGCCGCCATGTGTCCTAATAAGGCATCTGCAAACCACATCCCTAAAACTCGCATTCTGCACACACCCCGCCTGACCCTTTACAGAATACCAAGCCGTTACCCCATCCCCGCCACCCGCCGGGCCAATCCGTTTCCATCAAAGCCACCCTGACGCCCCAGCTCACCGATCTCGATGAAGGGAATCCGCAGCTCCGGAACCTCCTGCTGGGCCAGGCCGCGAGCGATGAGATTCGTGGAGGTTCCAATGATAGTGCAGAGACCGCCGAGGATGGCAGCGTACGACAAGGGGATCATGAAACGAGACACTTGATGGTTGTTTTGTCGGCACCATGCCTCTACCACGGGAATCATCACCTGCACGGAAAGATATAAGGGGGGGAGACACAGCGAACAAGCGGCAGGAAGGATTTGGAACCGCGCCAAAATGGGCGGTGAAGCCACGGGGCTAAAAAAACGTGCGGCACAGGGCGGGCTTGTGGGAGCTGGCACTCGTGCAATACGGACTCAGTGCATGCCGAGGGGATACGGCTTACGGATACCGAAAGATAACCTACCGTGTGCATAACAATAACTATATTTTTTTCTTAAGACAATGACCCATGGGTCAGGTGGTTGACTGCGCTCGATGCCTCCATCGTAGCTCCCCATCGCCACCACGAGGTGCCGTCCTCACTCCCGCTCAAGCCCATTCAGTTACCCAGCCCAGCGTGTCGGCCGTCGTGACTATCCTTTTCTATTTCACGACGCAATCACACGCAGCATTGTCGTCGACCCGCTCCTTCTTTCCCATCCCACATTCCAACAGGCTTATAGTAGCCCTTCCCCCACTGATTGCAAACGGAGGGGCTATCGGAGAAATAATGATGAGCAGGGCGGGGAAAACTCCCCTCCAGTACTGACCGCCACAAGCGGGGTGTTGTTCATGACGGCGGAGACACCGGCTACGGCGATATGTAGTCGGAGCTGCGGGGCGGGTGGATGGAAGAACAGGGTCAGAGGGTACAGAGCGATCAGGAAGCAGAGCTCCTGTTACACTCCGCAGCGCCATCCCCCCTCAAACACGAGAATGGGGACTATGCCCCGTTCCGCACATGCGAGTCACCCAACTCCCCCGACACTTCTCCTCTGTTTCAGGAGGACACCTTTATGACTGGGTCTTGGATGTTTGCTGACCCAGCCCCCTGACCACGTGAGCTATTCCCACGTCCCAGGTAACCAACCAACCAGGAAGACAATCCTTCCCTTAATCAGTCCATCAACCGCTTCCTGTGTATCCTGCCCAGTGGCCAGTTGGCCACGACCCGCCCATTCTGGCCTGCACCGAAAGTACACGCATACACATATATACGTGCACACGCCACCAGCAGTGCAGCACCCGAGGGCGCCTATACCTGGGTCTATTGTTTTCCTGCCCCCAACCCATTCCAGCGACAACGCACCGTACCCCACTGACCTGCCCCACCCACTCCCGCCTGCTCCGACCCATCACAAGCTCTGGCACGAACTCGAGAGCGCCCGACGACTCCAGCCCCGCAGCAATCATCATCATCAGCGCGATGGACACAATCGACTCATTGGCTAGACCCGCGAACGCGTCACGAGGTGATATGATTCCAGTCAGAAGCAAAATAGTGGTCCCACCAAAGAGGCAGATGTCCGGGTCCACGACGCCGCGGATTATCGGCACTATGGTGAAGAAAGTCAACCATAATGAGAGCCAGGCGTCCTTGGACATATCCCTGTGGGTAAATGGGGTGAAGGCGCCGAACAAAAGGCGATGGTGGAATGCGGGTCCGAGCAGCGGAAGGGTGATGGTGAGATCGCAGAATGCTGGGTGCTGGAATAAGGACGGGGACGGGGAGGCCAAGGGTTCGACGGAAAGAAGGGAGGGGAAAATGAATGGGATTGCTAATGGCTGCAAGACGGCGCAGCGAGAGAAAACGACGCTTGCCGGGAGACACAAGGACAGAAGGTGAGCTTGCAGCTAGGGCCAGAGTGGGTGGCCTGGCCGAGAGGATTGTCGCAGCAATGGGAGTAGGCGGAATCATGATGGCCTCCTGGTTTCCAGAGCAGGTCCGGAGCAGGATGCGGTCGAATGCCACAATGGAGGCATGTGCAATTGCACCGTGGTTCTTCAGAGGGAACGTTTTAAGAGGTTTCTGAGAGCTCACTGCATCCAGAAATTGAAGCAGTGGACCCCGGCGTGCCCGGGAGTTTAGGAAATTGCCCCCTGTGCCTCAAGGGTTGCTGTGCCCCTTGCCCCCTTTCCCCTGAATCGCCACCACTGAGGCCAGCTAGTGGGGTGCAGGAACACCGAAACATTGCACAAGTACTCATTTGCATGGCGAGGTAGCGATCACGCACCGCCAGACGGTCAACTGCAGCGACGCCAACGCTGCCGCGAACACAAGCGTCGTGAGGATAGTCCAGCGTTCGTCCTTTACAAGTTGCCATATTTCCTTTGGTCTAAGGCGCTTTAATCGCCGCTTCGTTTCGCGCCGCCATACGTGCCTGCGTGGATCGGGAAGCCGTTAGGGCCAAACTGCTTGCATCCAGGATCCGCAGTTAAGCCGCACGAGCCTACCTAGAGAAGAGTTCTCTTAAGTCTGGGCTTGCTAGCAAGGACGGCTTGCAAGGTTTGGCAACGGTATTGACATGAGCCTCCGATGGCTCAGGGACGGTGGCTGTAGACTGCTCACATAAAGGGAGCTCTATGCTCAAAGATGATGCCTGGGGTAACTCAGGTGGACTTGGCTGCATTAGAGCCCGTTTAACTCGCGCCAAGTTCAGCCTCATTATAAGAAAACCACGCTAGGTCCATTGCAGGAATAGAATTAACCAAACCAGAATTGGAGGAGGACATTACTGGCTTAGGAAATGTTCTGTGAAATTGGTTGCACCCATTACTACTTGCAGTCCACTTTGCAGAGTGGCGACCACGTCGCATATAGCAGTATTTCCTTGTATCTTATTTTTGTTCTATGCATTCGCGTACATTCTTAGCACGATATGACGGCATAACGTTGACTCTGTTGTGGTGTCGAATCTGAAACTTTGGACTCCTGGCCACCGACGTTCCCAGTGCCGTAAACATCATCATCGACAGCACATTCGATCATATTAAGCAGTTATATAAACATATTTTTCCAATTCTCGAAAGTGTATACTTGCAACGTTAAGGTCCCGATATCTTATCCTATAGATAAACTATTACCGACGCCAACACGTTTTCAACGCCAGAAATTTACAATGCATTATGTTTTGATAAATAAAAGAATGAGATTAAACGCTGCAATCAACTTGACACAATTATGTTTGGGAGTTGTACCCATTAGTAAGAAATCCTAACCGACGTGCTTCATTTGTGTGTGTATGGCGTTGTCCTTGGTAAACATAAGGACAAGTATAGCTTCTGTTAATGACTGAGTTGTTTTGGCAATATTTTTAATTGCTTCGTCCAGCACGAGGCTTACCTAGAACATACTTACTGTCACCGCGCGCATACCGCCGGGATTGCATAATATGAAGGCCATAATTTGTGAAAGCCTAGGTGATGCTCGAACCCCGCTTGGTGAGGGAGTGCTGAAGCTAGCGGAGGTTCCCAAGCCAGGACTTGGCCCAGGCACAGTCCGAATCCAGGTTGCAAGCTCTAGCTTAAATTTCCCTGATGCTCTACAAATCAAGGTACATGAAATGAGTCGGCATCGGAAAGGATTCACTGGCAGTTCATGGACGCTTCGATGATGCGATGTTGCGTTGCACTCTCCTTCACGCCCTGGCCTACAGGGAGAGTACCAAGATAGGCCCAAGTTGCCTTTCATACCCGGATCCGAGGTGTCGGGCGTTGTGGCGGAGGTCGCTGATGGCGTCAAGAACCTGCAAGTTGGTGACAAGGTGCGCCCTACCGCACCGCCGCCGGCATTTTTGTCCCCTTCACGCCATAGGCCATATCCTCATCCTCTTGTATGACTTCCACCCTTGCACTCTGTACCTCTTGTGGCATATAATGGCTCGTACAGGGCTCCCGAACCCTGGAAACCTAGCCAACAGGACACGTATCCCTGCCCCACTTTATCATTAGTTAGCTGCGAGCCAGTCTCTCAATCAAATCGTCTTTCACTTGTGAATACATTCAACATGCACTCTGGCGGGTGCAAAGCCGCGTTTCTAGCCCAGATACCGTTTCCGGTATTGCCCACGTCAGGTGTGCGCCGTGCAGCAGGGTGGCGCGTTCGCCGAACAGGTGGTTGCCCCAGCGGCCGCCGTGTGGAGGGTCCCGGGTCAGTGCGCGGCCTGATGATGTGCTAAGCTTAGGAAGGTGGCAGGCTAGTGCACCTTGGAAGATGTGCGGACTGTTCTGGGCTTAGATTTTGGGCTTTGGACTGGCTTAAGCCTTCAGAGGGCCTTCATTGGCGAATGCGACCATCGCCCTGTCACGCTGCCCTTTCGAGGGTTGCGAGCCTCGTAGCCGTCTTCGCTGCCACATACACACAATACACACAGGCCACAACCTGACCAAAACCATTTCCGGTTTGGGAATCACAGATGGCGTACCGCTCCAGGACGCCGCTGCTATTCCCATCGTGTACGGCACTGCGGATCTGGCACTGCGGCACCGAGCGCAGCTGAAGGCTGGTGGGTCATATGTGCGTTCGATCATGCGGGAAGGGGGCGAATGGGTGCGGCTTTCTGGCTGGTTGTCTGGAACGCAGGGGACACGCAGGTAGCGGTGTGTCGAAGCGGAAGAGTGCTGCTTCTCAGACCGAACTCAGGGATCAGCCTGTCCACATCTTATTGTTGTTGCTGCTGCTGCTGTATCCAGTATGCACCGCCAACAGCCAGGCGGCAGCATCCGGCATCGCCTCGCTAACACGCAGTTTCAGCAGGCAGCGGCTCCGCCTCCTCCACCCCCACCGCCTCCGCCTACCCCGCTTCCTCCATACATGTTGGATGTGGATAACCTATGGGTCACAATACGGCTGCTGTTCATAGCCAGTCATCTGGGAATGAGTCCACGGATGTGCCGCTGCTTCGTCCATCAAACCCAATTGCCCTTCTATTCCAGGCCAAACGGTGCTGATCCTTGGGGCAGCGGGAGGGGTAGGACTGGCAGCACTACAGCTGTCCAGGCTGGCTGGCGCAAGGGTAGTGGTAGTTGCGGCCGGTGCGGCCAAGGCCGATTTCCTGCGGACTCAGGGTGCAGATGCAGTGCTGGATTCGGAAAAGCTGGCGGCGGAGGGCACAGCACTGCACAAGGCTCTACGAGCAGCGGCGCCCAAGGGTGGGGCGGTCAGGGCGGGGAGATTAACACGATCTTTTAGACAACAATGGGGTCGTTCAGCGTTTCTAAATGAGGAGTGATCCTCTACAAGATGAGCGAACAAAGCATGATGAGTACATGGTGTCGGGGGGCACGGAAGCCTTACCACTATAGGAGGGGCCGGTGGCTATGGCAGCAGCAGTGAGACCTACTTTCCTTGGGAAACGGGACTGCGCGAAATTGGTACCTCACTGGCGGGTAGTTTCCTCGTGTTGGTCACGGCCACAGCCACGACTGCAGTTCCCCCTGATCCCCGGTTCTCTTGCCCCTGCTGTCCGGGGCGTTACGTTCCCCCCTGCAGGTGTGAATGTGGTATTCGACCCGGTGGGGGGTGCTGCGCTGTTTGAGGCCTTAAAGTCGGTGGCTTGGGGGGCCCATTACCTTGTGATTGGCTTTGCGAGCGGCGACATCCCAAAGGTACGTCAACGAGGGACAGTTATGGGTTTGATGGCGGGAGGGGTTGGAGATGCGAATGTTAGGAAAGCAAAGTTGGATTTCATATCCTTCACCTGCATTCGTGGCTGATATAGCGTGGGCTGCTGACAGCTTTTGGGGTTTGCGTTGGACGCACCTCTGGGCCTTGAAACCGAACGGGCCCCCGATTGCATCCCTCAACAAGTCCGTGCTGGCCGAGTCGCAGGTGCCAGCCAACCTTCTGCTGGTCAAGAACACCACGATGCACGGCGTGTTTTGGGGGTCATACATGTCGTACCAGCCCCGGGTGCTTGCGGAGTCTATGCAGCAGGTCTTGGCGTGGTTTGGCGAGGGGCGCCTTCGAGTAGAGGTGTATGGCAGGTGGGCGTTGGGGATCGGTTGGACAGGGCTCTATCCAAGAATTCAGATTCAGCCGTAAGGCACGGGTTGGTAGAGGGGGTTCCCGAGAGCGGGATGGTGCATGGAGGTGCTAAGGCAGATAATCTTTGAAATGTATTTAAGACGCAAAAATCGCCATCCGTCATACGGCAGGTACCCCATGGAGCGCGTGACGGAGGCTTTCGCTGCAATTTTGGACCGGCGGGTGCGGGGCAAAGTTCTGCTTACCGTGGGCCCCTCGCAGTCAAAGATGTGACGCGATATGCACACGTATGTGACGGAAAGGAACGAGAGGGAATATTCGACGTGCACCACCACCTGAACTGACCCATTAGTGCGCGGTGAGGCGATGCGTGCTGGCAGCGCCTGAAAAGGCACCATCCGTCCTGGCGGCTCGGGGAGCATGTTCTAGGCACTCTGTGCCGCGGAAGAGATCTAGAAATGTGTCTGAGGGGTCTTAGAGTTTTTAGAGGTTTTGAGTGCGAGGTGCAGACTGTACGAGAACGGTGGCCAGACCTTTCTGGGGCTGTTTTGTCATAGTGGCCTGGACGTGCAGGCGTTACCGGCACTGACTGCGTGGCGTATTTCTGGCCGCAGGTAGCTGTTCCGTGAAGTTGCTTTGCGCGTGCTTTGCCGACGGCTTAGACCACGGACCGTTGGAGGCCAAGCCGGCTACAGTCCCTGTTGTGAAAAACCTTGAGCTGCGCCCTTGGGTGGATGGCCCACAGATGGACGACTTTGTGTAAGCAGATGCCCGCATAGTATTTGCTCCATGCAGCCTTTGTCACACGTCTTGACATGGCAATCAACATGAATATAACTATAATCATAACTGATATCATAGCTTAACGGCACCACCAAACCCAGGTGAATTGTGTCTTGAATTGCAGTACGGGCCCTAGGACAGAATAGCCCAAGATGAGAAACGGTGGAAGCAGACGGGCCTAGCGTCCAGATTATGCCAACCATACCGGGTGGGAGTAAAACAGTATGGCGAAAGAGCTCCGAAAGCACTTGTGACGACCCACATCGGCGTGGGACACGAGAAGGTCGGCCAATGAGACAACAAACACGACAGGGACCTGCAGTGACTGCGCCAGTGGTCCCGATACCAAGACCAACGCGGTGCGTGCGTTACTCGTGGGCATCCCACGAACATGTGGAACGATGCAGCATAGGGTATCAGAGGTCCCTGCGGCGGCAGGTTACGTGGGACTCCCTTAAGGACGTGGCAATGGCGGTTGCCAATCGGTTGGTCGGTGGCATTGCCGCCACATTGGGCTCAGCACATCATTGTCAACGCATAGCTTACGCCCCTCTACACCATCCTTGTCGTCTGCCTGGGACGCTCAATATACGACATAGGTGTTTGGGAACGTTGTTTACTGTGGGCTGTAGTTTGTTGTGGTCCGCTGTTGTTTGTAACGGCCAATACCGCAGCTGCGCCAGCACCAGCAGTGACGGCGGCCCCTTGCGTTTCGTTCAACTCCTAAGGGATATTGTCCTCTTAGGAAAGATCCCAAACTAACGGCTGCTATTTTTTCCGTATCCCGGTGCGCCATGCAAGAGGCAGCAGTAGTGTTGCTAGCTAAGGTCTCTAAGATAATTGTCCACATCAAGTTCGTGTCGCTATGATATTCAAGTATGCGGTCAACCACAGACTTGAGCTCCGAGAAAGTTTGCGTATACCATGTCTTATGCGACAGCAACAACCTTTTTCAAACGAAATTTTCAGGAGGTATTCTTAGTTGCTTTCCTTGTAATGGTCGTTGTACGGGGACCGTTGGCCCAGTGAGCTGACCCGGATTTGTCAGAATCTCGGACACCTTGGATTTGCCTGCATGAGTCACATAGCCATCAGTATATAAATCCATTCAATACATCCTTTCTAGACACAGGACACCCATATCGTTTGTATTCCATTACCCTACTCTTACTTGAAGGATGTCCGGACGCGGCAAGGGCGGCAAGGGCCTGGGTAAGGGCGGTGCCAAGCGCCACCGCAAGGTGCTTCGTGATAATATCCAGGGCATTACCAAACCAGCTATTCGCCGCCTGGCTCGTCGTGGCGGTGTTAAGCGTATCAGCGGCCTCATCTACGAGGAGACCCGCACGGTGCTGAAGGCCTTCCTGGAAAACGTCATTCGCGATTCGGTCACCTACACCGAGCACGCTCGCCGCAAGACCGTCACCGCCATGGATGTTGTCTATGCGCTGAAGCGCCAGGGCCGCACTCTGTACGGCTTCGGTGGTTAAGCGGCTTCGATCTCTATGACCTGTAAATTATAACCCGGTGTTTTTCAACACCACCATTGTCGACCGGAGCATGGAGGATTTAGAACTAACTGAACTATTTCACGTCCTTGCCTGTCGCCCTAACCCTCTACGGCAGCCGTGGAATTATTGCCGGCTTTCTCATGGCTTGCAAAATGGGATGTGTCACTCGTCATGTTAGTTGCGAGCACACCTGGCCACGCCCTTGCAGATAAGAAGTCGTGCAAGGGTTCGCGTAAGCCTATTGCTAATAGGCAGCATAGCATAGCTCAGGATGGACACGTTTTGCGGAATGTTTTTTGGAGCTATCTTAATCATTGCTATGGATAGCACACTGAATCGCTTGGATCGTTCGTGCAGGGACAGCCTATTACACGCAGACGTCAGTTTGGGTTTAGCGGGATCTTGTTGACCCTTCTAACCCGTGATAAATGAAACCCTTTAAGGAAGGTGGTGTTGATAAACACCGTGTATCGTGTCTTGTCGTGGTATCTGAAGAGCAGGCCGTTAAGCTGAGGTGAACTTGGTAACGGCCTTCGTACCCTCCGAAACTGCATGCTTGGCCAGCTCACCAGGAAGCACCAGTCGCACTGCCGTCTGGATTTCGCGTGAAGTGACAGTGGGCTTCTTGTTGTAGCGGCTGAGCTTGGAGGCCTCAGTGGCGACCTTCTCGAAAATGTCGTTAATGAAGCTGTTCATGATGGACATGGCCTTCGAGCTAATACCTGTATCCGGGTGCACCTGCTTCAACACCTTGTAAATGTAAAGCTTGTAGGTTTCGCTCTTCGCGACCTTAGCCTTCTTCTTTGCCTTCTTGTCGCCCGCATCGCCACCTGCAGCGGGCTCCTTGGCGACCTTCTTAGCGGGTGATTTCTTCTCCTTCTTAGGAGCCTTCTCCTTCTTAGGCTTGGCCTCGGCCTTTGGCTCAACTGCCTCGGCCTTCTCGGGCTGAGATGCAGCCTTCTCCTCCCTTGCCTTCGGTGCCATTTACGACGGAATGATCGACTAAATAACAAGCGAAATGTGGATGTGAGATGGGATGATCGAATTTAACAGTATTTGTACTCAAGACCGGGCGAATGTTGTCGGTTTGAGCCCGGTGATCCGACCTGCTTGTTAACGGATTTACCGTTACCACAGGGCTAAGTCCAGCTATATATGTATGTACTAATGAACAATTTCTTAACTTAAAAATCTAAAAATACGGTTTTCATTGCGCATTCTCTACTAGTTCAACTACCCAAGATGGCTGGTCGTGGCAAGGGCAAGTCCGCTGGCAAGAAGGCTGTAAGCCGCAGCGCCAAAGCTGGCCTGCAGTTCCCCGTCGGTCGCATAGCTCGCTATTTGAAGAAAGGCAAGTACGCCGAACGCATTGGAGCTGGAGCGCCGGTGTACCTTGCTGCTGTCCTCGAGTACCTAACTGCTGAGGTGTTGGAGTTGGCGGGCAATGCAGCTCGCGACAACAAGAAGAACCGCATTGTTCCCCGCCACATTCAGCTGGCTATCCGCAACGACGAGGAGTTGGGAAAGCTGCTGGGCGACGTGACAATTGCATCTGGGGGTGTTCTGCCGAACATCCACGCAGTCCTGCTACCTAAGAAGTCCAAGGGCAAGGCTGACGATGGCTCTGCCGCTGTATAAATATATTATACTCATCACGGTGTTTTTCAACACCACTTTCCTTGGTCATTCCTTGTCCAATTATTTGCATGCGATGCCCACTTGTTAACTTGACAATTAACTCACTTAACATCGTCGAGCAACCCAGGGAAGAGATATGCAGTAGTATCTCACTGAAGACATCAGGCATCACTTTTCCTTGGTGTTCCACGCTATAGGTGCTGCATGCTACCTTGCGACCGAGCCCCTTTCCCAGATAATGCACACCTTGAGATTGAATATCTGTATCACACCAGTCGACACCAATCAGCAATAATATTACATTTCATAGTAGAACCGCACAGGATAAGCCCAATCATGTAATCAGACACCAGAACGTACGAGTTCCCTGCGTCATCCTGACTTGATAAATCCACGTGCTGCCATTTCATGGCTTTTCACCTGCAGGGACGAGGGCGGGCACCTTCAAAAGCAAAACCAGGATACACCTGGAAACATACAATTAATTGCCCCCTCGTTCAATCATATGACCTCAGTGATCTTGGTGATTTACGCGTCGTCACTGCCACGCTCAAGAGTAGCAAATATTTTACACATCACAGGCCATCTAGAACGACAGGATAACAACAAAATACGCTACATATCGGAATGTTCCAGTGTAAAATGAATTGGTCAGCATTTGAGTAGTCATATGGGCTTTAGGTTGCTCAAAACCGAGCTTCAGAGAGAAGATTAGGCTTTAATCAGCGGCGGAACAAGGTGAAGCACCTCGATCTACCTTCAGCTGACACGCATGAATGTATTTCATCTCATCATCAGCCGTGATTCTCACACGTGGCCACGCATAATAAAAAGTGGCATTTCAGTGCTCAGAGACTGAGTCCAGTATTTTCATCAAAAGACTCAGTAGCAGAACTGGCGTATACTGGATTGTATCATCACTGCACCCATTTATTGGAAAACCGAGAAGAATGCTCTCTGTCTACAAGCGTTGCAGAACGCCCAGAAATGATAGGTGACATGCCATGGTCCGTGCTACCTCTGCCATATAACTTACTGGGAAGAGGTAGTCGGTATGGGCCTGAAAACGTGGACGTCGTCCAGGTTCGCCACTGCAGGATACGAAGGGAAAGGGCTTGTGATGGCCTGTAAATTGGAAGTACGCCTGAACCTACTGTAAATGTAACTGTCGCGATGCTGAATGCCTCAGTCTTTTTGATGAGAAAACTGCTTTCTTCATAAGGTTTCAGAATTAGCATGGACAATTTTGCATCATTGGCACATCCATCCGCGACTGCTTCACTTCGATGCATATGGAATCTTTATGAACGCGGAAATCTCTACTGTATTGATTGCCAAGACAGTTAGATTAGCCGCCGCCACTCACCGAAAGTAGGTATCGTCCGTTGGTTCCTAGGAACTCATAATAAAGCATAACCTGACCACTGAACTTGACTAGTCGCCGCCCTGTAGGACATCAATAGAAGCATTCGGGTAAATCGCCTTTATCAGAGCATCGGACCGAGGGCCACCTCTCTTTGCTCTTGAGAAGTTCGGAATTAAATGTTAGCTACAACAATGAGGTGTGTAATAAGGTCCCGTGATCCTCGCGATCTTAAATATTGACGGCTGATGGTACGGACCGTACCTTAAAGTCACCGCCGGGAGTACAGCAACTTCTTGTACTAATAATCTCCTAGTACAATATATATTCACATTGGCATTGGTAGGCTGGAATTCAAGAGATGTCTGATGACTGTCGTCTCGGTGCGACACTGTTGCAGCTTTACGTGATACATCGAGGACGTCAGTCCGGCAATTAAGACAGCTCATTAACCAGACTTAAGAGCGAATGCGCAGTTTCCGTGATGGGAAAGCTGGAACAGCAAAACGTTCGCTGTATGATGCAAACTTTGTACTTCGGCCCTCCAAGTCTACTTCATTGGGACTGGTACTTGCGCTCTATCTGGTATTAAACCCGCAACCTGGCGGTGTGCAGCCAACACCAAGCGCCACACGAAGCACACCCGAAGCACCAAGCGGCCCAACACAGCATTAGCTGTGTACTTAAGTACTAAGTACTTATTCCAAAACAAACCACCAATGATGAAATATTGATTTCACTGACGCTTAGCGTCTTTCGTAAAAAGCGGGCTGCGCTGCAGTCCTGCCTTGGTTTGTCGAGACATCCGCACATGATGCATTCCACGCTGCGAATTAATTGCCACCTCCGCTGCGACGTTTTCCCGAATCTGGCGGCGCAGCGCGTCGCCAGTAACGAAGTTGGCCTCAATGTACGACGCAACCTTTTGTAGATAGGTCTCCTTTATGTCCTTCACCTGCGGGGAAACGCAGACATCCTGCTC
This sequence comes from Volvox reticuliferus, assembly GCA_019650235.1. Classification (NCBI taxonomy): domain Eukaryota; kingdom Viridiplantae; phylum Chlorophyta; class Chlorophyceae; order Chlamydomonadales; family Volvocaceae; genus Volvox; species Volvox reticuliferus. The sequence goes on from BNCP01000016.1 coordinate 1,565,666, forward strand.
GGCTCCCATGATATTGGCAGCCCTCGCACGAGGACACCAAAGCTGGTCATGTAGAGCGTTTGGTTGCGCGGGTCACGTAAGGACGTGAGCTTGAGCATTCGGGGATGGTGAGGTGCTGCAATGTTAAGACCAAATTTGTAAAACCCAAACCCCTCCTCCATCGTCAGCTTATTATTTGAAAAAAGCTCCCTTCATTAGAGGGCATCTTGTCACCTCCGCCATCCGTTGGGTGCTCGAGATTTGACCCCGCGTTCGTCACGTCCTGTGGGCCCCTGAGAACTCTCCCCTAATACCTGCTGTCACGTAATGGCCCCTGGCACAGATTGTATGACGCGAAACCGTGTGCCTGCCCTTGCATCCAAAATTGCATATACACACAGTTGTGAATGCGATCACCGTTACCAGCGCGCTGCAGCAAGGGGCCCCCTTGCGGCGATCCTCCCGGTGTCCTTGGCATGTTGAGATCACCATGCGCCCCGCACTCCCACAAAAGCACCGCCCATATCAAGAACATCACGTTCCGTATCCCAATTCTCACCTTGAGGTCCTTACTGATGCCGCATGCCTGCACCCGAAACGACAACAGCAACACGAATAGTTCCCTTCATTAGGTAGAACCCCGACCTTGCGTTACAAGACACAGTGGCACACCGCAGCAACAAACCCACCTCGGCGACCTGGAGACTGGTCGAGCGCCCAAGCCCAAAAACTCTTCTCAACGCAATATGGAACGCCGCGTTTGGGAATAGCGCGACGCGCTGAATTTGCACCATAGAGCCGTTTTAGGAATACCAGATACAAAAAATACCTCAGCGCGGATGCATGCTTGCTTATTGCTTATGTTCTAAAGCTTCAGTCATGCGTTACGTGACCAAATAACGATCACAAACTTAAAATTGAGTTCACGGAAGGCTAGCTAATGCCGTACACACTGCACATTTATTCTCCTGTATGCGCAATGTCAAAATCGCTATCAGACACGTTTATGAAATCGAAAGTCTGTATCAAATACCATGGTATAACCAAGTGCAACAATCATCCTAACAAACCTTCATTCCATTTGCTCACTTACCCCAAACCGCGATGGGCACACTCAGGTTCGTGCTTGCCCAGGTAGCCATCAGCGCTCTAGTCGTTGGCGCCCTAAAGCGAAAAGGCGCGGTGACGTACCGGCCAGAGGCCATATCCAACGACTACGCGCGTTATGCAGTGACATGGCTCATATCTACGGGGGAAGCCACTTGGGTTAAGGGAGCAGAGCTGGTGGACCAGATGGCACAGAAGCCCCATTGAGCTGGTCGTTGCGCCGCGCCCAGTGCTCAGCACGTGGTTATCTCGATTGTAACTTTACCTCCCCACAAAGGGGCAGAACATAACGTTCATGTCCTACAAACTGCACGCTCTCTGCTTTCAATTTTTCGGGTCGAGGTTTGCGTGGGCCGCAGCCAGGGGGAGTTAGGCCACGTGTGGCCGCCAGGAGCAACCGGCCAGGCAAGGCGGGTTTGCTGGCGGCTTCCAGACTTAACCAGTCTCCTGCCGGAGTACCTGAGGAAGCGCGACTTTTAGCCGATGAGTTCTGCTGGAGTGTTGGACTGCAGTTCGATGTGAGGGTTGCGGAAGGAGAGCCGCCGCCTCACCCCCGAAGGGCTTCAGGGTTTTGTTTTCAGTGTGTGGGGTTTCGTCACTTGAGCGATATCAAGTGGCATCGTGTGATTCTCTTAGATCACTGCTTGATGTGCAGAAGGAAACTCACAGCGCTTCTTTATCACCTGCTGAAGATGCTGGAGACTTGTGTTGGTTAGCTCGTGGATAGCTAAACCAATGATACTACCTAATATTTTACGACAGCTCTGCTTACGAATGTTACCATCGTCTGTAAGCGTATCGTCCCGCGTTACATCGTCGCGGCTGCAGCACTTTGCTCGGCTGTCTGCACAATGCCAGTACGGACGGAAGGGCGCATTGCCAGTAGGTCAGTAGGTTTGACATTTAATTGTCAACAGTCCGCACTAAGCGGCACGGCCCATCGGCGATTTGCATGATCAGATCGACATCACCATGTCGGTTCTCTGCAGCCCCATTCTTCTACCTGAGAGGGGGCCGTAAGCGCGAAAATCAGTTGTGCAGCCATACAGCCATTGGTGGTACCATCGGGTTACGCCTCATGGATGTGAGCCTACACTGCTTTCGACAGGGTGGTTACTTCTTCGGTGGTCAGCTAAGATTCAGCAACACGCAGAAACCGCCAAATTAATTCCTGCCATCTTAAATCCTCTCTACCCAGGGGCTGGAAAAAGCTCCTGTCCACGCTGGTGAATGCCTCATAAGCCTAACAAGTGCACAGTGCCCCAGCACCACCACGCCCTCTCTGACTAAGAACGCAGTCATACGTACCTAGCCAACCTCACAAGTTTACCCGTACGGTAACGGCCACGCGCCTGAGCGCCAATGGCCAGACGAACTGGAGTAACTGTAGTCTTGTGGCGCGCTGTTTCACCCAAAAATACGTCCCGCACTTGATTTCTGCTTTCGGTCGCTTTGCGGCCGTAAAGGACATGCACCGCTGGCAGCTGTACACGTGCATGTTAAAAGCTGCGACAGAAATGCAAAAAGGTGCAGCAGCCCCGCGCACATGTATGGCCCGTCTTACCATTAGGAAGCACTGCCTGCACGTGCGCAGCGCAAGCGCAACATCAACAGTTTCAACCATCTACGACCATCTCCTTCGCGCGACGCTGCACAGCAGCTATTCACGCCCATTCTCTATTTATCACAGCACCGCTGCCACTACAATTGCGTTGTCAGGCACTGACAGAGGAAGAGGCCAAAGGCCGGCTCCCTCTGCTGACACTGCCGCCGCCACCGCCGTCGCTCTCATCGCCCTCCTGCTACCCTGACCACGCCGCATCCGCGCGCAAGCCCGCATGCACGCAACACCTTTTCGTCGGCCGCGGTCAGGGGACTGCCGCTGCAATACCGCCTCTTGCCTCCGCCAGCAAAAAGACGTGCACATTTAAAGTTTCCTTGATGACTTAGCTGCTGGTATACAAAACGAGCCCATATGGCATGTAATTTGGGTCAGGTGGCATCGTCCGCCCCCAGGACACCATGGTCCCAAATCCTAAGCAGCATAAGGAACTGAAACCTCCGATAGCCGTTCACTTTTTGACCGCACACTACTTGACCGCCCGTGTGAACGCATGGTATGATTCCGCACCCTCCCCGGACACCCCTGAAGGCTCCGAAGTGAGACCCCTGGCGCGCGCACTCAGCAGTCCACGCCCGCCGTCGCCGGCGGCCTTGAACGCAACCGCCGTCGGGAGGCTGCTGTCCGCCCCGGGGCTGACGGCGGCAGCAACTGCGGCTGCGGCGGATGACTGCTCTTTGCGGTTGGCCATGTGGGACATGATGGCGCTCCAAAACAGCTTCGTGGCGCCATGAAAGGATCACGTACAGGCGGGGTTAATCGGACAAGGTGGGTGTGACAAGGTGGTCATATGGAGGCCGCAAGTCAGGGCGGGACGTAGGAAGGCTGAATCCCCGTATGTACCGGGAGCTTTCTGGCGCCGGCGGTGCTGAGACACATGGCCGGAACCCCGATGTCTTGAGACAGTCGGAGCTCAGCGTCGGGGAGCTCAGTGGAATACCCCATGGTAACTAACATGACTCCCATGTGCGCAGTAACAATACAGCGCAGACATCCCGGCCTTGCTGAAAAGTACGGTACCTGCAACACGTTACCGTACCTTCCATCTTTCATCACAATATATCTTCGTACAGTGTGTTGCCAGCTAGTACAATCCGGTAAGGCATCGCACAACATATAGCAGGTATAGCATAACTCATGCAACCTGCGTCTTCGCATCCCCTGCTAATCAGACTGAGCGTATTTGCCCCTCTTTCACCTCGTTGCTCGTATACCAAGCCACGCATAACTCACCGCGACGCAGTTGACGTACAAAATGCGCTGCTCGGGCGGAACGAACTTGAAGTTTACAATATTGGCTGCTGGCCAGAGCACGTAGTTGAGTGCCATGGTTGGGGCCCACTTGGCCGCCACGGAGGAGCGCGCGTCACGCAGCGTGCCGCCCTCGAGTAACCGGAAGCCGAAAAAGAACAGCGCTGTACCCGCCGGGGACTGGATAGCGTTGGCCGTGGGAGGAAAGCGGCATGGAGGAGTTTCAGGCTGTAACGTACAACGAGGAGCGAGCCCCAAGTCGGGCCCTTGCATCACTTCCGTTTGACCTTCGCTACATAACCTGTGCGCTTGATGACTCTATTATGATATTCAGCCAGCTGCGCACCTCACGGGGCGCAATAGCAGGTCAAAAGGAAACGACATGCGCCGGGTACGTGCTTGGAAGAAGGCGTTAATTCTCATGGGTCATGGCCCAACGTACAGTAAGCCTGAGACCAAACATCATGTGTCCAGTCGTCCGGCTCACCATGACGAGCTGATCCAGAAGCAGCTTCGACACCACTGCGGCATTGCTGGTGGGGGATTGGGCCATGATCCTCTGCGCGGGAAGGGATGGACCCCGAGGGGAAACGCGGGCTTGCAAGGTGTTTTCAATCTTAAATACGGCAGGGATACCGTTGACGTGCATCCGAGCCCGGCCTTACAGAGCCGTGACAACAAAAACAGCCAACAAACAATTTAGCCCGTTTCTTCGCTCAAACTGGCCATCTCATTGAACACCAGTTCTCTTGCATGACTTTCCTTCCCCCCCTCTTTACTTCCTCACAGCCGTCCTGCTCCCGCAGGTAGCGGACTCCACCGCTATTGACACTCACACGCAAACACCCACATCTGTTCCCTTCCCCTTTCCATCCATCCATCTCTACCTGCCCTCTCCGGGCCCCACTGCTGCGATGCCGCACCGCCGCCCTACCCGTCCTCACCGTGTCCAGGAATCGGAACCAGTAATGAGCTAACGGAGTGCCAATCACCACCGACCACAGGCACAACCGCAGCACCCGCTGCACGTCGTATTTGAAGCTGGTAGAGGGCGGCAGGAAAGAAGGAGGTGGTGCCAGAAAGGTCATCAGCCATATGCATTTGCATGGGTGACTAAGGTTTAGGGTTTAGGGTTTAGGGTGTGACCCTGCTGTGGTCATGCGGCTAACGGAGGCCCCACCTCTCCGAAAGCTTTTCTGTCTCTCGTAAGTTCGCTATCTGAATGAACACCTCAAAAGGCAATCTCCCCTGTTTTATGCTCCCTGGCTGATGAGTGCAAGGGTGCGGAAATGCAGTCCATAACAACAGCCGCCTGCTTTGCGGGCCAGCTGCTTCGAAGGTTAGACCCATGACCCATGGTTGCATACATGTCAAATAAATGCCGCCACTGCGCCGCCGGCAACTCCGTGCTTCAGCTTTCCCCCTTTGGGTTCAGTACGTTTTTTAATACCTTTGCCCTCTGACAAAGGGGGGGTGCCCGTAGCGAAGCCAGGGGATCAGTAAGTCCTGGCCAATAAAGTCTACACGTGCAGCGCCACCTGCCTTTTTATTTTATGCTAAACGGGCCCCTACCGTCGGCCGCCACCTTCCTCCGTTTCTCGCTGCCTTTCCTTGTCTTTGTCCTTGCCCGCTGTGTAGGCCCTATCGTCCTCGATGGCTCCGAAACCGCTACCGCCACCAACGCCACTGCCGCGGCCTATGCGACCCAGTCGTGGCGGGTCGGCGGCAATGGCTGTGCCGCCCTCGGTGGGGGTGGAGAACAGCGCGTGGGAGGACAGCTGCGCGATGAGGTCACCCAGGACAGTGCCAACGACGCCTGAATGGCGTGTATGAGCACACGGGCGTAGGGAGGTGAAATGCTCCCTAGAAGAACTTAGAAAATACATGCCGTTTAAGTGAACAATGAATTATGGTGTTGACTTTTGCATAAATGAAATGCGGCTGCGTCCCGCGGAGTTGCGAAGAAAACTGACGATACCCTGTGGCTACCAGGTGGTTGCAACTCTGAGGGCTGGCAAATTGAAGATAATTGAAGGTTTGTTGCACTGTTCAAAGTCAGCGTAAAAGCTCCGGCATTAAGAACCGCAAATCCTAATATTTGATTTCCCGCCCGAGATTCTCCTTGCTGCGGGAGACCAGCTATGCGTAGAGCAGTTGCCTCCAAAGCGCGGGAGGCGACGAAGGCATACGCGGCTGGAAATGTGATCACAACCATGCTGCGCGCTTCCTTCAAAACACATTATACTTTCTTACTATTATCATGATTATTATTACCTGTGACGCATTTGGTGAACAGCGGACGCGCGGCCAGTGACATGTTGTAAGAGGCCCAAAAGGCGGCCATACCCCGGCGCAGAGCCATCCCGCCGTCTCCCCCAAACACTGTACTACTGGCCCAGAGAGCTCCACCTGCTGTTGCGTGCGGCAAGCTAGGGCTGCCACCGGCGCCGGCGGCAGCACTTCCACCACTTAGCGCGCCGCCGCCCCCAACGCTTGCTGCCCCGCCACTCCTTCCAATGTTCTGACCGCCAGTGAGATGAAGTGACTGCGACGAAGACGCCGAAGAAGATGCCAGGTTTGGGCCACCGCGGAAAGACCTATTGGAAATGGGGTCGCGCGGCCTGGCATGAGAATTTTGGTGCTGGCTGTGACCCGTGGGTCGGGGCTGGCCATCGTCGCCCATGCCGATGCGAAGGCCGAATCCTGCACGAACCATTTGGTGGATGAAGTTTCAGGATCTGGACTTGCTCAATGTGCCCGCTTCCATGCGCTAAATCCCACTCAGCTGGATTCTTCAACCGTTGCACGCGTGCTTGCAGTTGCTAAGAGCCCTACACCGGTCGATTTTCCCTGAAGCACATATTAATATATTATTGAAATTTCATCTTAAATAAATATTATATATGTATAAGGATGGAAAGGGATATCTAATCCCAAGGACATACACTCGCGATCGCGACATCCATAGCCGTTGGGGAACCGTCCAGGGCCACAAGAGGGCCAACGCTTCGCCGATGTTAATATCGTCATTTTATTGGAAAATGCCTTTCCTGTCGATCTTTACGATCATTACCTGATGGTGCCTACCGTTAGCGCCCACCGTCGGCCGCTCCCAGCTAAAATCCTCTCTGACAACTGAACGACCCAACCGCCCCTCAAAATATATTCTCTGAACATGAGAACTAGGGGCTTCCTTTTCCTTCCCCTGACCTCTACCGTGTAAACGCCGACAAAAAAGCATCATTGGCCTAACCAAAAGGATCAAGTAAAGGAGTTGCTGCAGCAACATACGGCAGCCACTTGCGGTCTGAGCCCCTAGTCCAGGGACGTATTGCACCCGCACACTGCTCCCCTCTTTTCCACGGCCACCCTCCCACCTTGTGTCAGGGCTTTCGACTCTCAGTGGCCTCAAATTTGGCCGTGGTTCCAATTTCCCCGCTGTCAACCATCAGGAATCGACAAATCCGGGTATCCCATCAGCGGTTTGACAGGGGCCGAGGTCACAGGCGACTACTGCTTGCCGCCCTCAAACAGCTGCCTAAAGGACCACTGGATCAGCCGCTACCCAAACTGCAGTCCTGACAAGGAAGGTTAGGCGAAGCAGCGGATGCAGAGAAGGCAGTAGATTTTCCCTCGCGTAAAGCAGCCACACGGAGGGACAAAGCAACTGGCAACGTCCGCAGTTCCGCTCAAAGGAAATTTATACAAAATTGCAGCGAGAACAGGATTGCCATCACGACAGCACCAAGGGGTGCTGGAATTCCTCGTCCCCATCTGCTGCGCTCGTGTTCTTAGTTCTGAGTGAGTTCCTAGAACGGGCGCGGAGACGTTCACCTGCGGGTCCCGACGTGCCCGTATGGCCGGTGATGGGGCCGGAGGCGCCGCGGCAGCAAATGGCGCAGTCGTAAATAGTGGACACGCAGCAGCTCATTGGGTTGGCGGCGCTGGGCCGACGATCGCGGCGAGCGGCGATGGAGACATCCCGGCACCCCCGGCTCGGCGGCGGCGGCGATGGTTAGCTGCACGGCAGGCGGTTGCAATGATCCGAAAGAACATTCTCATGAGGTCAGGTAGCTTTTGTACGGATTTTTGCACTGTGTGGGGAGTTCACGAGCTGCTGCTTCTCGTTGTGAAAGTGCACGGAAACGGATTAACGGAATAAACCACCAAGCAAGTACACTACGCGTATGAGCTGTTGGGACCAGTCGTCAAGATCCCGTGCCTCTATCAGCCTCACGCGATCTCCAGGCGCTTATTACCCTGCCACCGCAAAGCCCTCCATACTTTGCCCCCTCCCATCCCACTGTCCCCGACCCCCCGCCTGGGTTTGGCTTAAATTCCCTTGCATTCGTACTCCGCACCGTTGTAATATTCCCTCCCCGTCACCGCCATTCCCTTCCTGCTACGGACATCTCCTCACAACATGCAGGATGCGCTTTCCGGGCCTGCTAGTTGGCCAGATGTTAAGCGCAGTGGCGTTTGTGGGCCTTATCTGGCTGGTGGATGCGGCCACCCGTTACAGCGACGCGAGCTTTGGAGGCCGCCATGAGGAGCTTAGTCCCTCTCGACAGAGAGTGGGGCCCATGCCGTTGTGCACCTCCAGCCCTCTCTTGCAGGTGTAGTGGCTGCGAATGGCGGAACTGCTTCCTGGCAGTGGCGTTTGCTTGGGTTCTGGGGGTCAAGCCACAGGATGATGTCGACCCCATACCACGGCCGAGTAATGCTTTTGCTGCAATAAGCAGTGGGTGCAGCGGATGGCTAGGCCGCGGTTATAGAAGGTGCAGGGATCTATGCTGTCACCGCAAGTCACATGATGACCCGAATTTGCCATTTATTTCCCAGTGGTCTTAGAAAGTACTTATTTTGAGGTCCCATCTCGTTTTCCTATCGACTTCAGCACGGTGTGCCTTGCTATACCTTCATCTACACGCCCGCTGGTGACCCGTGGATCGAGGAGCTGGTGGCGGGTGTTATGGCCGCCAACCAACCGCCCATACCGCCCGAACAAGCTCGGGGATTTTCCAACATGTCGGAGGTAGGGATGGAGTACAAGCAGGGCAGACAGACGTGGAGGAAAGGCAGATGGACAGACCGACGGACAGGTGCTAGACCGACCGACTGAGGGTTTCCACGGTTTGCAACAAACCGTCACCAAATCGGCCTCCATTCGCCGTGCCTAGATGTATGTTTCCACGTTCTTCTCGCGACCGTGATATTGTCGCGCATCTCGGACCATCAATCGGTACCCCTTCTTTATACGCTTCGTCTTCCATTGAAGCTCGCATCGCTGCATATATTGTTTCGATCCCTGGGTCACTGATGCCCCTGGGTCGACCACTGGGTCGCTGATACCGAACGTATCGTGCATTGTGCTCCCGTTCATCCGAAACGCTAGCTGTATGCAACTTCGTCCCTTCTCAGGTGGACACGTACCTGTGGGAGCACCCGCAGACCGTGCTGGCTGCCGTACACTTCCGCCGCCGGCCGCAACCGCCAAACACGCTTGGCAGTCCATCACCCCGGGTGAGTCGTGCAGTCGTGCATCTTAATTAACTTTCTCCCACAGGTGCCTGAGCTGCCCATGCCCAGCTGTTATCGCTGATGCCGGTCGAACTCCGCTATCCACGAAAGGTCTTCCTTTGACCGCGCCTGTGCAACCACAACCGGTCCCTTTCAGTTCCCTTGCGTTTAGGGAGTTTCCATTCGCCTCAATTTCGTCCCCCTCCCCTGCATGGTCTTCTCCTTCGCAGGCTCTTTCTTTTGTCGTCCAGTCCAACGCGACTGCCTCATACTTCAAAGGCCGCTTCCAAGACCCCAATACCTACGTCGCTATCCCCCTGCAGGTGGGTGAAGATCAGTGACCGAATCTCTGGTGAACGGAGTAATGTGCCGTACTACGTACACCGAGAAGAGCATCTTGTTACCATCAGAAATAAATCTAGATCTATCATGGCAGCGGCCTATATATATATATATGTGTGTGTGTGTGTGTGTGTGTGTGCTTACGGCACTCGCCTTCCCAAAAGAGCGAACGGATAGGGTGGTAGAGTGGTTGGGTGGAGCGAGCTCTCAGTCAATGGCACGCGGCGGCTGAGGACGCGGGTTTAGATTATCCAAGGACGGGGGGAGGAGCGCGTGAGAGCGCGCTCCTTGCGTGTCCTGGGTGGCTAATAGGGTTAACGCACGCTTCCCTGAGAGCTCTTTAAATCGATCAAGCCTTGCAACTGTCAGTTTACGTCGTTTGCAATTAATGCTATCATATGAATACCCACACTGTGCGACCACTGCTAGTTCGTTTATTCCTCAATAAATTATTGGTTCCAGGTGGCGGTTGAGGCGCAAATGGCCCGCCTGGCGACCGCTGGTATGCAGAACGAATGGATGTGGAGGAGGGGAGAGAGATTTGGAAGCAAAGGTTTACCTCGTTGGAAGTCTTCGGGGTTCGGCTGTAGGTCCTTCCAGGCCTGATGCCCTTTTGTTGGCCTGAAAGGCTGGGTTATAGTTATTGCAATAACAGCGGTAATAGGCGCAGCAGCAAAGTGTCAAATGTTCCGCAGCAGTAAGGCTAAAAGATTTCATGACCAGCGAGTGCCGAGTCTGGGGAAAATAGGGGCGGCTAGTCTCTCGTGCATCTCTTCCGGTATGCCCTATAATCGGTCAGTTTCCCGCGCGTGGGCAGGCAGGGACCAGTGCCGGATCCGTCGGAACCGCCGACCAACAGCCATCTGGTCGCCCCAAGTAGCCCAAGCTGAGCACCGCAGCCATAATCCCCAGACCTTGGCCTGTTATGGTCTATTGCATTTTAAGGACATCCTGCGTTGCCATCCCGCGCTCTTATCATCTCCTCGGATTGGGTCTTCGGGATGCTGCCGCAGACCCCTCCCTGCAGTGGTCCGTATCTCTGGCGGACTTCCCACATCCCTCCCTCACCACCACCTCTGTTGTTGGACGCTTCGCGCCCACGTTCCTGCTTGCCTCCGTCGTCATCAACTTTGTGGTCCTTCTCACAAACATGGTAGGGGGCTGGAACTTGGGTAAGGCTGCCATAGTAGCGAAGTCATCTAAGTCGAACTCTAAACCTCTTGGCGTGTATCGCTTTTACGGCGGCTGGTCAGGCAGCCATGTCACTGACCTATCTCCCCTTCTCCTTCCCGTTCATGCCTAGGGAAAACCTCCCACGAAATAAGGGCCAGCACCGGATCATTACCACCTATTCCCTACATCCTATTTGTTGGGACTCTTGTTCCATTTGCGGCCCCCTCCGCTCTCTGTCTTCCCAGTCATATTACCCTTTCCCTTCGCTCTCCTCCATCCCTGTCTCCTCAGGTGGCGGAGCGGGAGACCGGCACCCGTAGCGCCCTGGCCGCTATGGGCCTACGGGACAGTGCGCACTGGGTCAGCGTTGCGGTTGGGGGCCGTGTTGGATAGAAAGGAAAGATTAAAGCTAAGAGTCTAAGGGTGGCACCGCATGGACCCTTGGGCGTCCGCGGCGTTCCCATACCCTCCTTTCGCATAATCACCAGAGAGTCCCCGTCAGCAGCGCCCCTTCCCATCTGCGCACCCGCACCTCCACCGATCCCATTCACGTTCATGGATAGCTACCCACGTTCCTGCAATCATGCCATTTGCATAGCAGGTTTCCTTAGAAGCAGCTATACATTCAAACTCTTTTGATTGCCTTCTCCCTCGTTGTGGGTCATCGTTAGATGAGCTGGGTGATTCCGGAGCTGATGCTGACATGTGCACACAGCGCCGTGCTGCTGGCGGCGCTGGTGGCGATGCGTTTTCCTCTGGCACTCAGGAATAGCCCGGCGTTGCTGTTTCTGCTGTTGTGGGGCAGGTGATTGGGGCATCCTGTGTGGCGGGGTGTATTTAACGCTGCCGGCAACAGCAGCAGCAGCAAGCGATGTTCATTATGGCAACTTTCTGCAGCTCACATAGCGTTTTAGGTGAATCCGGAACACGATCAAGGTTAAGGATCATTAAGCGCAACTCGACAATAGAAAATCGATTCGAAAGTTCATGCAATAGCACATAATACACGCGCCAGCACGTCACCATCCAACAACATATCAAAAACTACACCAGCTCTGGCTTACTGAGCAGCGTCTTAATTCCGGCCTGGCCCTGGCGTTATTTGTTGCAGGACTAGCTACATACCCCTACACGCCCTATAGCTGACCGTTCTCCTCGCCCTCTTTGCCACTCTCAATGATCCCCATCTTCCCTGCCCCGGACCTCGCGTTACTTGCTGCCAAAGCGAGATGTCAATGTCCGCAGTAGCGCTGGTGCTGTCCACCCTATTGCACAGGAGCGCTTCTGCGGTACCGGCCGGCTTTGCCACCTACATCGTGTGTTGGGCGTTGCAGCTGGTGGTGCAGTTCGGATTCCCCTACCGACCTGGGGTGGCACGAGGCTGGGTGGGCTTTTTCTCTAGCCTGCCACCCTGCTTGCTAACCAAGGGGCTGCAGGACCTTGCAAATGCCGCTCTGGGTGGGTCCTAAGGCTGTGTGGGCGTGTGTCATGAAATGGCATGGACGGTGTGGAGGGCAATGGAAGCCTTCCCGCTCCACTGTGGGCCTTCCCTTTGCTTCCCGCACCCACGGGATGTCAGCAGGCGCGAAGACAGATACACGTTTCCCATCGTGCAGCGATACCAGGGCAGGATTTACACGCAAAGGCCCCTGTCGTGACATGCTATGTGATGCGTAGTACGAGGTCCATACCGGCCAACTCTGGGGGCCGCCAACGTGGCGGTTGCTCCTAGTTATGCTTGCATGCACGGCTCGTCCGGCACGCGACGTGCACGTCACGCGATGTGTCGTGACACTCCAGACACCACGTAACCTTTACCCACCCCTTTCCACAGCTTTCTAATCCCCGCCCGCCAATATGCATAGGGGGTGGAAGGGGTATACCCTGGAGCCATCGCCTCAACTACTGCTGGGTCGATCCACCCGCACCTGCTGTGCGAGCTGCGCTGCCTTACTGGCAGAGCAATTGCATTATGCCCGTGGGACAGGTGGTGTGGTTGCTGCCGATACAGGTGTGGGAGAATCCGAGGCATTAGTGCCAGGTCGGGCAGGGGGCCGCATGAAAACCACGGACCCAGGTTACAGGATGGACGGAAGCAGGGGCCCGCTTGGGTGTACTTACGAGTATGTGAAAAAGGGGACCAGCAGACCAACCGAAGGTGAAAACAATGGACGTGATCATGGAACCCGGTAATAAATGTGAGTGTCTCATGATGATCGGGTAGCCGAGCGTGAAGAGAACGCGCTGTCAAGTTGCCTTCCCTGACTCGACGCCACCGTGCTTCAGCACGAGATCTTCCACGTGCGTCTTGCGATGGAATATTTTCTATCTTTGGTGCGAATTGTGCGTTATTAGGGTTTAGGGCCTTAGCTTAGCGTTTTGCATCGGCAAATTTTTCCATCCTCACCCCTGTTTCATCTCCTGCAGGCCGCCGGGTTCACCCTCTTGGCGATCTACCTGGACGGAGTTCTTCCCCGGGAGGTGGGGGTGAGCGGTCTGCCGCTGTGGGCGCCAGTACTGAAGCTACTGCCGCGAGGTCTATTGGGCACCGGAGAGCGCAGCGTGAAGGTGATGATGGGCGGGGCGCTGGGTTAGTTCAGGTGGGTAGGGGTGTATGGCACGGTTTAGGGGTTTTGACTCGAGTATATGCCCTAGTAGCGCGTGTGGATCAGCGCCAATGTAGGTTGATGTGCAGGACTTTCATTATTTCGACCCTCGCACCCCTCATTCCCTCGTATCCCTCATACAGGCCCGAAGTGCGCGCCGTGCGGCTGCCGCCTTGCAGCGTGCCGTACTTGACCAGCAACTGCTTCTAGCGCTGCAGCAACAACAGCAAGGCCGACTCGCCAGGAACGGCTCGGCGCGGCAGCAGCCCAAGCAGCCGCACCAGCTGCCGATACCGCACACGGACATGCGATCCGATTTGGTGGCGGCGACGGCTCCGCAGGCGAATTCCATACACAGCGTGGTACGGAGCCCAGGCCTACATGACCTTCAAAAAGGTTGCATCGACCGCGGGGTCGCTGCCGAAGCGGTTATCGTGCAAGCCGTATGTCGGCGCTTCATTGTGGATGCGCAGCAGGTCTCAACGGCGAACACGACAAAGGCGTCTCCGGCAAGCTCCGTGCACGCGCCCTACAGTGAAGCTGGGCCTGTGGCGGACAGGGTTTCCAACCGTGCCGGCAGGGATGGCCCGGGTGCTGACGACGCGGCGGTGCCGCTGGGCTCTGTGGCAGGAGCGTGTGTGGGTGCAGTGGCGGCGCAGTCATCAATCCGGGCTAACCACCGACATTGTAATGAATTCAGTGCAGGATTCAATGCGATTCCGGACTGGAGGGAGACTGTCGTGCTTTTTGGTCTGCGCAAGGAGTACCGCAGCCGGAGCTGGCTGACGGCGGCGGCGAGCTTATGCAATGATTGGCTCCAGCGCCGGCGGCGGAAATGGCGGCCGGCGGTTGATGAGCCCATCGCCGCCGCCGCCGGAAACGAAGATGACGGCGGCGTTCTGCCCTTTGACGAATCTGCGTTGCGCCAAAAATTGAAGACTGCCACCGGCGGCCATAGTGGGCCCCGCGTCAGAGGGCGCCATGTGGCAGTATACGGCACCTGGCTTCGGATTACCCCTGGAGAGTGTTTCTGCCTTTTGGGTAAGTGTGGGGGAGTCCGCTGGACGCCGCCAAACTTCACCATGCAAGAGATGCATGTAAGGTCCATGAAACGTTTGTCTGATCTGTTAATGAGCAAGGCCCAGCGTGATGGCAAGTCCTCTGCGAGAGCACTACCGTACCGCGCGCGTCATGACGTATCGTGATACATGCGCACAGGTCCCAACGGCGCTGGCAAGACCACCACGATCAAATGCCTCACTGGGGTGAGTGCAGGTACCGATATTCGACAGCCCAGCGCCTTGGGGAAGGATAGGAGAAGGGGGCCCCAATGTGACTTGTATGACCCGTTGCGTAGCTTCAAAGGGGTACGTATTGTCGGAGATATTACTGGCCCTGGAAGAGATGCACAAACACCGACGGAGGTGGACTGGGTAATCGTGAGATATCATCGTCCACGGTGAAGTGTACAAACGAGGAGGCCCATTTAAAGTGTTGTTTTTGCTCTCTTTAAACCGTTATACTGAATTACAGCTGTACTGGAGCACCGAGGTATTGTTTTCAGGGAAGGTTAAGATGTGCAGCGGGCCCGACGAGATCATCACATTACACAAATGGAAGCGTGGGTGCTGTAGAAAGCAGATGAGAGACAACTGGACAATTATCGCTTCCCGCATTACCACGCCGGCCACGACGCTGCTCCGCAAATCCCCGATGCACCAGGCCGCCCAACACATCTCTGTCCCCATTCTTCGACTGCCGTGTCGGACGATTGATCCCTGTCCATCCGAAATCTGGAAATCCAACCCTCCCAGGCCATAAGGCCGACGAGCGGCGAGGCATTGGTGTACGGCACCAGTGTGCTGGATCCAGTCGGCTTGGATTCCGCACGTGCACAGACGGGCATTTGCCCTCAGTTTGACGTCTTGTGGGGGGCACTCAGCGGGCGGGAGCACTTGGAATTGATGGCGGACGTGCGGGGCCTGCCCTGGAGCCGGCGGCGGGATGAAGTCGAAGCTATGTTGAAGCAGGTAAGCGCCATGAGGTGTGGGCAGTGCGAAGTTGGGATGTTTCCTATTCAGTTCAGAATGTTGAGCAGGAATTACCTCTCTGTCCATGAACCGGACGCGAAAAATGAATGCAGGGAGGGGCGGGTGCTGGAAGGAAGGGGCGCTGGAAGGAAGGGGCGCTGGAAGGAAGGAAAGAGCATAGATAGGAAAGACCATCTTCAGCCCGAGGGGACCGCCATGGTGCAGGAACCAGGTGTGAGGATGAGAGTTTTTCTTCCACCTTCCGTGGCCCTGCTGCAGGTGCGGCTAGAGGCAGCGGCTGACCGACCTGCGAAATCGTATAGCGGCGGCATGCGGCGGCGGCTGAGTGTGGCGGCGGCGCTGCTAGGTGACCCACGGGTCATCTACCTGGATGAGCCCACCACCGGAATGGACCCAGTCTCCAGGTACGGAGTCGCTGCGGGGATTAACTTAGCTCCTATACTCGTATACAACTAAGCCTTACCTAATAAGCTCTTCTTCCCACGACTGGAGCTCTTCTCTTCTCAGGGTTTGGCTATAGTGGTAGTTTCCCCTCTTGGTTGCATGCACAATCGTATTCCCTCCCTGGCCTACAGGAACCACGTGTGGGAGCTGATCTCTTCCAGCAAGGCGGGTCGCTGCCTGGTGCTGACCACCCACTCCATGGAGGAGGCGGAGGTTCTGGGAGACCGCATCGCCATTCTGGCAGCAGGCAAGCGGGGTCTAGTCCGCCCCACCCTATCCCACCCCGCCATGGGTCAACCATCTTCCTGCTCCCGCACCCGCTCCAAATCCTTAATCAGTCCTCCACTTGCGACCATACGGCCAGGTCCTTCCACCCAGGAAAATTGACTCGCTCGCTCACGAGCTCACTCATGTCCCGGTCCTTCAGGTCGTCTACGCTGCCTGGGCAACAGCCTGGCTCTGAAGCGGCGGTACGGGGGCGGTTACCGTCTGTCAGTGGGACTTCAGGATCTCGTCGCGATGACAACATCAACTGCTCCTGCAGACGATGCCACAGCAGGCTCGGCTGCGGCACGTAAGGGTACAACTACCGCTGCTTGCAGTGGTCGAGCCGGCGGAGGTGGCGACGATGGAGGCAGTGGAGCCATCGGCGCAAGCAGTAGCACCAGTAGTAATGATAGCCATGGAGATGGGCTGTACAGCGCTGGCGACGGCAACAGTGTTACGGGTGGTATCGCGACAACGACGGCAAAGGAGGCGTGCAATTCCGTGGCGCTCTTGGAACGACTGGTGGCAGACAGCCTGGGGCTGGTGGAGGGTCAGGTGACGGCGGAATGGGGGCGCAGCCATCTGCACTTCCAGGTGAGGTTCCCGGGAAGGTATGGCCAGGAAATATACACGTCCTTGTGGAGATATGATATGATGGGGGCTGGGGGCTTGAAGGGGCGGGGACAGAAGTAGGCTGTAGCATTAGCCGTACCCCGGTACTCCAGTACCTATCAATTTTCCTGGGTATCCACAGCCCCAACTCACTAGAGCGTTCCAACATGCCGCCGTTATGTTAGGTCCGTCTCAAGGTTTACCAAATGACATTGTAGAGTCTTGTTGTCTGCAGGTGCCACGGGCGGTAGAGACACGGCTTCCAGAGCTGTTTGAACAGTTGAAGGTACGGTAGCTAGGGGAATTGGAGATTGCTGGGCCGGCCTAAAATACGGATGGGCGGTGGGTAGCAGGTCTGCGGGGAAGCCCTGCATAATCGGGAGGGGCGATAAAGGAAACAGGTTCTCTTCTGATCCCCTCCCTTATTGATACGTGGGGCGTCAGCGTGCATAAGGTGGGTATCGCGTGAATCTCACGCTGGAGATATGTATTGCCTGGACTGATTTGTCAGAATCGCTCGACAAGGAGGAGGCCTCTCGACACCATAAGTTAAAAAGAGGTAAACAATTTGTTACATTGTAACAAATGTTCTATGGGTTTTTGAATCTTTGTGCTGCTTTAGACGCTCAAAGCTTTACGAAATTGCGCTGTTTCCGTTACATTGTCGTTGGGGAAAGGTCGGGAACGGTTTTACCAACTTGCAAGCGTATAACTAACATGTAATCGTATAATGGATTGAAAGGACACCTTGATCATACCACACCCAACCTCGATTCGTCCAACAGGCCAACGGCTGCGCACTGGGTATAATAGACGTCCAAATCAAGCTTTCTTCTCTGGAGGATGTTTATCTTGAGGTTGTGCAGCGGTGGAGGTAGCTTGGCTGACGCTACCGGTTCTTCACCTTCTACCAATTCCGTACCGCCTTCGAGTGGGCTAAGACCGTGCCGATTACCGATCGCCGAAATATTGCGTAACTTTGCTACGACCTTTCAACCACTATGAATTTATTACTATTTGCGGGTATAAACCTTTCGAAATACTTTTGAGGTCCCATCACTGCGTGGATTATTTGTGACCGCTTCTAATTTTAAATCAACCATTTTGATAAATGTAATTATGGGGTGATGCGCTTATTGGACCTACTGCCGAGGAGCGAAAGATTTAGTGCAGGCGAGTATTTGTTTTGGGTTGCATCATCGCAGATTTGACGATATAAACTTCTCAAGATAATATACGCTTCGTTTTATAACTTATTGAGATGTTTATAGAACTTGGGAGGCTTTTATGTCCTACGGCATGCTAGGTTCACATGATCCCATTGGAAGTTTTAAGGCAGTAGCTCTTATTTAAGCATCATGTAATGAGGTTTATGAACGGGAATCATTTTATATGCGCTCAAGGTGGGGGGCACTAGTCGATGGCCTATCCATGCATGTACCCAGTTGCACGGGGAGCCATTAACATCAAATTGCAACGGTCACGTCGGTGATATACAATTGTAGCATCGCGTGGTACCGTGGGCAGCCTTCAGGCGACATACACATTTTCAGCTGTCTGCCCTCGGCCCATATATACAGTTACGACACCTGGGTGTCATAAATCTTAACCAATATTGCGCCGGTCCGAATATTCCGTAATACCCCTCGCTCTCACGTCCCGACGCGAACACCCAGCAACGCCTGCTGGACATTGATTTCCCATTCCGCCCCTGGGCACAACTGCTCTTCATAACCATGCAGTCACAACGATTGGGCCCAAAGAGCATCTGTAATCTCTCCCTTACTTAAAGGCATATCGCTTTCTGCAGGTATCAGGCGTGGAACATGTGACTAGCCGCTGGTCGCAGCAGTGGGGCCAGCGACGCCGGCTAGTAGGCACGCTGCTGAGGCCAAACTTGGGGCGTTTGCGTCATCGCAGCTCCTGGGAGAAACCCCAGCAGCAGTGGCGTTAGCATTTATATTAGCAGCACCGACGAAGACGGCCGTAGCAATAGCTGTAGCAGCGCAGCCTAGTGGCAGGAAGCGAAAAGCCAAGAAGGGGAGCTAGGGCGGTGAAAAGCAGGAGAGCGGCGGCAGCGGCGGTGGCCGCGTTGGCACAGACAGAAGCAGGAGGGAGAGAAGGGAAAGTAGGAGCTGTAGCAGGTGGCGATGATGTCGCGGCGGCCTGAGGAGGAGCCTCCCCTGTTGCGAAATGAGGAAGTGGGTGCGGGTGCTTGCTAGGGGAAGGGACGTGGGGCTTAGGGCAACTTTGAAACCCAAATATCACGGCGTTCTGGGCGGGCTGGCGTGCATTGGGCTGGACGGCGGGCCAGCTGTGCAGCGCGTTCCGAAACCCTTCTTTTCCCCTTCTCCATCGGCTCTATTCCTCTCCATCCCCTTATTCCTCTCCATCCCCTTCTCCACCTCCTCCACCTCCATTCTCCACCCCGCTCCCTCACCACCGTGTATGACGGTGAACGTAGCGTACAGTCATTTCAGGGCATACGTGCCCTAGTAGCCGGCGACTGAGCCGGATTGGGACGGGTTTGGCAGCTGCAGCATCGGCGGACGGAGAGAGGGTGAGCAAGGATGCCCTCTGAAGAATCAGCTCCCTACATGCCGACGGAGGGCAGAATGCACAGGAATTGACATTATGTTGCAGTTGCGCGTTATATCATCGTAGCGGGTAGCTAAGAATACAGACAGGCTTTGGAGTCTGTGGCTATGTAGGTGGCTGCCAGTGGCGCGGAGGACCCAGTCAACCCGGCGAGGGACGGGGGCTCCAGCGGCATGGCGTATCATGATGGAATGTCGAAGGATAGAATTAAGGGCGTCTGCAAAGTGTGGACGTATGGTTCCCATCCCTCTCATGCTGGGTGGCCGCAATGTCCGCCGATACAAGCTGCCGTCGCCAGCATTGCGGGTGATGCCACCATCGCCATGAAAATCTACTGCTCTGAGTTGAGCAGATCTCACGCGGCGGGGGGCGAGGGCATCGCCGTTGGGGTTCCCGCAATGGCCGATGGCGCCGCTGTGGAGTTGTGCCTCGGCACTTCCCAGTAAGACCCGTCATGAATCCCGAATTCCCGTCTCTCTTGAAACGCCCTTTGCAGATCCGTGAGGCCACGGAGGGTGCATTCAATGTGTTGGCGCGCTTCGGGACCACGACCTCCGCGCGCGGGGGTAGCCCAATGTCTAGGTATGAGGGAGTGGATGCCGATGGCAACTGAGGGACATAAAACATTACTGGGGGATGAGACCGGAAGGCAAAGATAGCGTACAGCTCTACAACTGCATGGCCGCGTTTTCGTTTTTGCATGTTGATATATCTACTGCCGTGATGTACAATTATTTCGTCCTACATGATGTCCGCTACCACATTATCCGCCCTTTGAACACTTCACACGAAACAAATTATAGTACATCCCCTCTCTACCCTCGCCATCTCGTCCTGAGATTCATGCTTGGCTTGTTGAGTGTTCGAAACCTCAACTTGCCTTGCCCAACTCGACCCTGCTCACGACTCCTGGTCGGCAAATGCTGCTCCATTGTTTCTTTCGAATATCCAGGTGGCGGCGCAGCGCCATTCGCATTGCAGCCAGCAATGCTTCCCGCAAGCTGCGTGAGGCGGCCCGGCTCAAGGCGCTTCAACGGACCCCGTACCCGCTGGTGCTGGCCAGAATTAAGCTGCTGCTGGACAGGCTCACGGTAAGAGCCGTCAGGAGGGGTTGAGCCAGGGACGGCACAGCGACTGATAGCGGGTGGAGGTGGCTATGGTAAAAAAGGGCCCCGGCACAGGAACCCCAGGGGCGCATAATATTTACTGAAGGCAAAGTAAACCGCTATGATTACCTGTGATATGTGTATGTGGAACGTTTCTCGGGTTGGATCGTTGGAAGGAAAGGGTAGCGAAAAGACGGCCCCCACTCACCGGTATCCATGGCTCCCCAGCACCTTTCCCACCCTAAAGCTGCAAATTACCTCTTAGCTGTTAGCTGTCTGCGCTGACTGATAAAAACGCGGCCGCACAGGGGGTTGGGGAGGGAAGAGGGAAGGGAGGGTTGTTTATATAACTTCGGCCGTACGGCCAGGCCTATATGGGATCTGGAATAGGGGGACTGGGGCCAGGGTCATGCATCCACGATCCGTAACGATATCTGGGATGCCACGTGAAGGCGTCGCCATATGTCTTAATTTCAACATCGCGAGATTTCAAGTCCCGTTAACCGAACCGCGCGGAAACACATATCGATTCAAAACATTATCGTTTTCGGTTCGGCAGGTGTTTAAGGAGCATGTGAACCAGTCGTCCACGCCCCATGGGTCGATACACCCCACGCGGTCACGGCGGCGCAACAACATGGCCTCGGGCAACGCGTCGCGCAACGAGTCAGCGCCGGAGAACGGCATTGGCAGCCGCGCGGTGGCGGCCGTGGCAGCGGCAGCAGCAGCCGCGGCGGCGGACTCGGGTGATGGGGAGGAGGTCGATGAGGAGCAGCTGGTGACGAGTGCTATTCGGAGCTGGGACCTTCGCAGGTGGGACTCATTTATAGGACTTACAGTGGCGCCCGAACGGCTCGAGTGCAGCGTCGAAACGAACGCCGTCTGCACAACACTGATTTATCCCAACGGAACGACAGGCTGTATGTATGAAGCCGTGAACTGCAGCCATTCTGGCGGTAATGACAAGAGCGGACGCGGGTTGGGGGAGCCCCGCACCGCTATACCAAGTATAGACATACACGTCACCGCACGTCTTGAGAGGACCAGGCGGTGTAAAAACATAAGCATATACAATTAGACGTATCAGTCCCTGGCTGACGTATGGACAGATTTTTAAGTTTTATGCGATGCTCCTCCCTGCTCGAGCGGCCGCATCACGGTCTCGCTGGGAGCTGCGTGGATCGCGGGGGTGTGGAGCCCAAACCCCAGGTTTTCACCGCTCCGTGCTGCGAAACCGGAACCCAAAGCCGCGCATAGAGTCCGCCGCTAGCTTACGTGTGCGGCCATACATTGCCCTGGCCACGCCCGCCCGCCCACATCCCCAGGGTTGGTGGCCACATGCCCTCGGGCCCCATGGAGAACCTGTACGGCGACGGGGGCCACACATTTTCCAGGCGCTCGTCCCGGGCGGTAAGCTGAGGGCGGTACGTGGTAAATTTGGGTATTTGGGCTAACGGAGGTTTACAACTCAGTCCATGCATCCCGTGGTCGTCGGCGAAACTTCTCCGTTCGTTACGCCGAGATATTTCATTATCAGCCCTGCGCATGGCGTTGTCCTGCTCGTTCATCCTCGCACCCGCCAGCGCTTGGGAGCCAGCGCATTGTAGCAATGCCTAATGGCATATATAGATATGTGTAAGGGTGAGGATATGGATGAGGGTGCCCCGAAATACTGGGGAAGGTAGGGACTGCCAGGTAGTGGCCACGGGTGAAGCAAAACCCCCCTATCCTACATACAGATATGTGTGTATAATTTCGCATCTTGGTATCAGTGCGCGTTGTATAGGGCCTGCATAACCCTGTTCCGCGAATCCACACCCTCACCATCGGGCCCCATCCCATCCTCCGTCTTTTTGCCGTCGCGCAGCCACAATCTGCTCCACAACCCGCTTCCGGTCCTCGCCACTCTTGACGCCGGTTGTCACCTGCATGGCCCATAACCTTTCCTCCCACCCTTTGAAGGAAAGGATACTTGGCTGTGTTCGCAAACACGGGCCCCTGAGGGCCGGTGTGCATGTTTGGGACCCATGTTGGCTGGGTGAAAGAATCGTGCAGTTGTATGACACGTGTTAATTTGCCATATTATAACTATATTATGCATCTAACTTCCATTAAGTCCATAATGTTCCATTATGTCCATGTGTAATTTCGTTACCTCGCCTTTGTTTATGATAAACCGCAGTATCGGGACTCTCGCTCTCCCACGGGCTTCTCAGAAGATGAAACCGATGACGGGGTGAGCAGCCCGCGTTTGCGTCGCTCGCCCAGCCCCACCCGCAGCCTCATGGGGGGTGGGACAAGCACCGCATTCACCGCGGTCGCGTCGGTCCTGGGCCGTGCCGGCAGCAGTTTGGGCGGCTTCGGCGGCGTTGACGGCGGCGGCGCCGGCGGGTTTGATCCGGAGTTGCTGATGGGCGAGTACGATAACATGGCGCTGGATGACCCGGGGAGCGGCAACAAGATGAGCTTGGACAAATTATTGGAGGAACTGAGTACGACAATGTCGTATGTTAGCGACTTTCTACGCAAGGTGTGTAAGTGGGTGTGAAGTGTGTTTGTGCCTCCGGAGTTGTAAGGGGGGTGATTGCGGCTGCCCATCTGCCAATTTGCACCTACCTGCCAGTCTCCAACTATCAGTCCCTAGCCACCGACTGTAGGTTCCAGAGGAGACCCGTATGGAGGCCTGCTTTGCCGCCAAGATGGACAACTACAAAAAGGACCAGACGGTGTACCGAATCGGCGACCCACCGGAGCGCTTTCATCTCATCCTCACGGGTGAGGATGGCGAGTGCGTGCAGGCGAGCGCAGAGGTTGTTAAGGCGACAACAGCGAATTTTGTTCTTTTGGAGATTGGTTTAGTCGCATACACATTTTTGATCTCCCCGCCTCACCCCGCCCCGCCGTGTTGCCCTTCTATTTTTGCACCGCCGCACCGCAGGTGTGGTGGAGATCTGGACGCACCCGCCAGGGAACCGGCGAGAGAAGACGCTGATTGCGACCCTCAAGAAGGGGCAGAGCTTCGGCGAGATGGCCATTCTCAACGACGAGCCTCGAGCTGAGGTTCGTGCAGCTTTACGTGCGTACGTGTTAACATCTTTAGTTGTGTGTTGTGTGGTCAGTTTTGGCAACAAACAACGACAGCATAACGTGAAGTCCTTATCCCATTTCTCCACGTAATCCTTACCCACCCCAATCGCCTCATTGTTTGGTAGTTTTAGATCAAGATCCATCAACTCCCTCGTACCCTAACTTCCAGAGCTCTTTTGTTAGCGAGATCCCCAGACGCGTGCCGGTGTTTGCTTCTTCGGTAAACCCATGCTCTGTGTTTCACTCTCCCCCCCTTCTCATCCCCCCCCCCCGCCGTTCTACCTTCATCCTGCTTTCCCCCCCTTCCCATCGCTCACTCCCCACCTAGGTCGCCACACCCACCTCCAACTGCACCTTCCTCACCTTCCACCGGGCTGACCTGCTGTCGTGCTTCGGGCCGTTCTTCCGGGACAGGCTCATTGCAGCAGAGAAATTTTTCCACTCGCGCGTTGCGGTCTTTCAGGCGTTGCCTAAAAAGGACACCCTCAAGGTACGCATTGCGTGGGCCTCTGCACAGCACACATGCATTATATTATAGATACAATACTTATCGAGCTCTGGGCGGTACCAGTCCGGGCAGTCCTGGCTTCCGGTAAACATCCACCAGCTGAAAGCACAACACCGTTGATTGCTGTTCACACACCTTCACCTTCACTTATCCGTTGAATCATACAATATAGTTTGAATTGGTTGGCGTTTTGTTTCTGGTGCTCTCTCACTTGTACCCATAATACATAAAATATCTTTTCCTTCAATTCTTCAGCACATACAGATGTACATAAGGGCGTCGATACCCTAATCCAGCCCCGTGGTTTCCTTGCCCCTTTCATCATCCGTCCTTGTATCCCGGGGTTGTTGGTCCTTGACTTTCTTGGATCCACATTAATTGGATGCCTATTGGCCCACGGTCCTCTGTGCCGCGCAGGTCATCAGTCACGTGATGCAGTCCACCTTCCCCGCGGGAAAGGAGTGGGAGCCAGTGGCCGATCAACAAATATACTTCATCAAGTCCGGTAAGTTCAGCGCGTACTGGGTTGTGCGTGGGGAGCATGAATGTGTATGTGGGTAAATGGGAGGGAGAGCACGGCGTAGGCAGCACCGCCAGAGTGGAGGGGAAGAGGATGGGTTCCTAATGTGCTCTTGTCCGCTAATCCCTCCCCACTCTGCTCCCTAATTGTTCGCTCCCAGGCACTGTCACTTTGGAAGCCCTGGAGCGGCGTGGCGGCACCACGCCCACCTCAACCCCCGCCGCTGGAGGTAGCAGTATTGGGCACGGGGCAACGCGCGGCGGCGGCGGTGGAGCCGCCGGTGTCGTTGGCACAGGCGTCTCGTCGACCAGCGTTGGCGCAGGCGGGGGCGGTGGTGGTGGTAGTGCCGCCGGGGGCGCACTGGTGGGGAGTGAAGACGGCAGCGGCGATGGTACTGCTGAGAACGAGATCCTGGCGGCAATCACTATTGTGGACGGACGTGCGATCGGGACGCTGGGACACGAGGACGAACTGAGGCGGCTGCGGCGTGCAGCCATACCCAAGAAGGTATTCCCCGTACCTTCCACACAGGAAAACCCCAGAGGACAAGACAATAAGGACAGCTTTGGATGGGGCACGATTAACGATGCATAAACTGGATTGTTCTAGGCTGGGTCGGATAGGGCAGGGCTTCTCTTTCGCATGATCCTTCGCAAAATCCTGAACTACCCTCGCTACGACGTTACCTATAAGATCCGGTTGCTGTCCTATAGATGTTGGGGTCATTGCTTCACCACCGGCCATACCCTGTAACCAGCGCCCGGTCTTTGTTCCTTTCCCAAATCCGACAATGGGTGAGATATCCCCACTCACATACGTGACCCACCAGGTTCCCTTCAATAAAACACATCATCTTATATGCGCGTTTGTCACCTCCCTTCCCCTTACCTTCGCGTCCCACTGGGGATTTCTTTGCTCAGTTTGTTGTTTATCCTTATCCCTGTCACCCCAGTCCTCGTCTTTTGTCCCCTTCCTTCCACCCGCCCACAGACGGTAGCGACACTAGAACCCGGGTCGCACTTCGGTGGCGGCTCGCGGGTGCTCGGAGAAGGCGAGCTCCAGTCCTGTATGAAGGCGAGATGGGTAAAGGGGAAGACGAGTACGCCCAGGGTTCCATAGGATAAATTCACATGGGAAGAGAATTATTATATAACAAAGAAAAATCGACATGGGAGGACGTAGATGGAAGATGTAACGTGGCCAAGAATATGAGATTTGGTCGAGCCTGCCACTGAGAAAGGCAAGGTCACCCGCATGTCCATGCAGTGCGCCGTGTGTGTGAATGGACTCCACAACTCCAAAAGCCTTATTCCTCTTCCCACCTTGCCACTTAATTCGCCAGTCATCGTTTCGTCTCAAGTTCTAAGCTGCATTCCTCCCCGTCCCGTCACCCGGACATGCACACACACACACACGCACACATACAGGTAACCGCCAACACGGAGATCACGGTGTACCACATGCACATTGACCAGTTCTTTAAATGTGCCTCGCCCGAGTTAATCAGGTGCGGGGAGGAAGGGGCGGCGTGGTTGAGGGGCGCGTGCAGGCTGAGACACAGGGGATTGAGACGGGTTCGTATGATGCGAGAAAGCGATCTATCGCCACGGTCACCACGGTCAACGTCATCAGCGCTACTCTGTCGGTGCTGATGCCACGGATACAGGCTTCCAATGCCTCTGACGTCATTGTGATCATATCGCCATGCCTTGCTGCCGTAACTTGTGACCCGGCGCGCCTCAGGACCCCGCCTTCGCACTGCCTCTGAAGTTTTTATCCGAATCCGAAGTATTTGTTCTTTCCCACTTACCACCAAAACCTGGGGTCACCTTCTTGCCTCGCGGCCGGTTTGCCGCTGCTGATACTGGTGCTGCTACTGCCACTGCGATTACTACTTCGACTGCTTATACCGCTACTCCAGGGCGCTCCGAGATGACACGGCTTTCAAGCTGACATATTACTTCGGTCGCTTGGGCACCATCGGCCAGGACGTGGTGGTCGGGCACACGGAGTCCTCGCTCGCGAGCAATCGGATCGGTATTGCGGTGGGGGAGGTGAGGCGCGAACGGGGCCAGAAAGGGCCGAATGGGGAGTGGGCGGCACAGGTTGTGGGTGTGCCTGATTATGCGTTCTATCGTCTCCCACTTCGGCTCCCACACACCACGTGTAGCCGTGGTTCCACCTCCACCTTCCTTCTTTCCCCTGCAGGACGAGGAGAACCCTCTCGCGCCCGTTAGAGGACCCGGGGGCCTGGCCCCTAGGAAGAAGAAGGGTGAGTGGGAAGGGAGTGGGAATGGGATAAAAGGACACGGAAGGGGTGGGTGGAGCTGAGCGGGGGAGGGAGCAGGGAGCGGGAGAGGGGATATCTAGGACCGAAGGGCCTCGACAATGGAAGGCACGTTTGCTGTAGGAGCATGATACTGACTGCCGTTCCACACTGCACTGTGCCCAAAACTTCCATGGGCGTACCCGAAACTTCCAGAGTCCTTCCACCGGAATTGGTTTGTCAAGTGGATGACCAACCACTTCCCATGCAGTTGGTCCTCTTCTGCCAATCACACCCCAACAACGCAAAACGCCCCCTCCCAACCAACCTCCTCAGGCATCAAAAAAGGGGGGGGTCACAGCAATGAGGTGGAGAAGGTCATCACCTACATGCAGGAACTGGAAACGGAGCTGGACAATCCGGGGTCCAAAAATTTGGACTTGTACAAGAATGTGAGGAGGGTTGTGGCACACGTAGGGAGCCTGTTGGGAAGAGTTGAGCAGACCAAGTTGACCAATGGCAGCGCCGGGAAGACAGGAGTTCGGAGCGGAATGGGGTGCAACTTTGGGCGCTCGCGGGCGGACTCCTGTTGGAAAATACCCCTGGAATGCCTATCAGACTTAAGGTGTTTCAACGCCGACCTCGACCTTAGGGTTAGCCTTCAACGCACATTGAGAACAAGGCGGCGTTACGGGCCATGTGTCGGACGTCGTGTTGAAGTTCTCCGTGGAGACACCAACCGGTGTTCAAACCCAAACATAATACGTACCCAATATGCGGTGCATTTTTCCAGCTTCTTACCACCCGTCTGATTCGGGTATTGGTCTTACGCCCCCGCGCTGCGTTACCTCCGCCGCCTTCCCGCCCGGACGTCCCCAGGGCACTCCGGTGGAGCGCTACTACCGTAACCCACTCCTATGCGGCACCGCCCGGGGCAACGCCCTTCCCAACATCATCTCCGGACTGTACAGCGAAGGGCTTGCGCCACTGGCGGACAAGGTACGTTCCGCCCGTGCGGGCGTGTGTGTGTTGGGGGGAGCGAGGACATGCAGGGATGAACCCGTCGGGGAAACTGGAAAATGACGGCGGTAAGGCGGGTGGCAGGACTTCGGTTGCGTTATCCGAGGTTGTCTTTACAGGCCCCTGGAACAGGGACCGGTGAGTTTAATGTCATGTGACATGGCTATGCTGCACTGTTTGCAAGATACCCACTGGCGGTCTGGTTGAGTCCATTCCGCCTTACCTCAATGGTCCTCTTCTTCCCATCTCATGTTATCGTTGTAATCGGTTTTACTGTCTTCCTTGTTTTCAGATGGACGCACTTGCCGCCAAGGCCGCGCGCCGACTGGAGCTGTACCACGGGGACAAACCCGCGGTGCAGCGGATGATGTCCATTATGGCGCCCGCCAGTCCCACGGGTCAGTGGGCTGGGGGCTGGTCTGGCCTGTTCTGTTCTGGGGGTGACTTAAAAGTGCCAGGAACGTAATCCTCGGGCGTAGTGCCTTCAATCGAAAACAACCATAGGGGGAGAGAGAGGGATGGAAGGAGGGAGGGAATGTGGATACCCAGGGAACGCCACTAAGCGGAAAACTTGTCAAGTGGAAGAGAATTGTAAGCGCGTGTGGAAGGAAGTGTTGCAAGGAGGGAAGCGAGGATAGGGCATGTTTTTCCGGTTGGCTTCGGAAGCATGCTTAGTGGCAATTGCGCGGGAATAGTCCCAGTTATCTCGTGACCCCGATTTCACCTCCGTCGACTTCCTCAAGATTCAGGGCTCCATGTCTCGCCACCCTGACAAAACTTCGCGCTTGCTACTTGGCTCTCCGCACAGGTATTGGCGCGGGTTTCCTGGGGGGCAGTTTGGGTCGAGGCAGCAGCCATTCAGCCCGCTACATCAGCAGCAGCATCTCCCCCAGCCCCAGCAGCTCAGGGATCCCTGGCTCCGCCTCTGGCGTTATTGGCATCCGTCCAAACAGTCCATCCCGCATGCCCTCACGTCTCGGCGGTCAGCGGCCAGCGGCAGTGGCGGTCGATGGCGGTGGCGGTGCCGCTGCCGGCGACCCCACACGAAGCCCGGGCCGCAGCCCTGGAGGGCCTTCTTCGGCGGTGTTGGTACAGATGCCAACATCGCCGGTCGCCGGCGGTGGAGCCGCGGCCGTTGGCGCGCTGCGCACCCGGCCGCGGAGCAGCCCCAACACGGGCGCCCCTAGCGTCACCATCAGCACTCTGGGTGAAGCTGCCGGCGCCGATGACGACATCGCGCCGCTGCGTCGCAGCGGCGCTCTGACGGCCGCCAGCTACATCTGGCAGCGTATGCGTGATATAGGCGGTCGCGCACCACCGCAGATACGGCAGTGCCTTACGTACGATGAAATCGCACATGTCAAGGCGGAAGCCAAGCGCGCCTTAATCGGCGGCCCCTCCGTTCCACCGTCCGCCAACCCCGGCACCGGTACCGGTACCGGCACCGGCACCGGCACTGGCACCGGCGCGGCTTTTGGCATTGGCAGTGGGGCCCGACCGCCACAAAGCGGTTTGGCTAACTCCCAATCGGGCTATATCCCGGGGGTCGTCGAAGGCGGGAGAGGGATATTAGGAAACTTCGGATCCAGCAAAAATATTACTACTCCGTTGGGAGCCTGATGCAGGAGGGGCCAAGAGGGTCCAGGGAACAAGGGACCTAAATATCGAGTGGTCCATGCATAGCGTGGGCACCTCTGGGAGGGTATGTGGGCATGGATAAGCGTATGGGGACCCACCGTGTGGATGTGCGAGAGGTTAGAGGGGCCGGGTTTGGCACCAGCAGTGGGGCCTCGATGCTTGTGTTGATCCGGAATATATCTACAACCCGACTTGCCAGCGCGCGATTAAGGGGATGATGCATGCGGTATGGGAGCAATTATCCTTCCGGAACTGGACACGTCCCTGCATCTCCGCACCTCGTGTGTGTATGTATATGTGTGTGTATGTGAAAGGGACCACTATTTTATGTGTTGTCAAACAGGTAGGCGCGATGATTGTCGCTGATGTGGCTGAAGAGTTAAATGGGAGGAGATCAGGGCGGGGAGCAGGGCAAAGGGCGACCTACGGGTGCGTCTCCCAGCGATCAGTCGTTCTGTCATTACGGTGATCATCAGGAGCAGTTCGTGAAAGGCAGTTTAAATGATGATGGATGGGAACTAGTTTTATCCGCTGATGCTGAATGCATCCAAGTGGGCATTGCGTGGTACCCCGTAGTACTCAGGAAGTTGGGGATAGGCGCAACAAAACACAGGCCTCTCCTCAGTCGGGGCCGAGAATGGAGCAGTGAAGGCAAGGCAAAGGTTTACCGCGGGGGGGGGGAGAAACGACGGGAGGTACTCGGTAGGCGCAAATATAGCCCTTCGGGCGTGGAGGCGCCTGTGCCATGGAGGGGTGATAGTGGTCGAGGGGATAATTTGGGGGGCCGTTGCAGCGTGTGGCCATGTGGGCCAGAGGAAATGAAGCGTATCAGACTATTTGTATGGTTGGAGATGGTGTTAAGTCTGGGCAGCCGGTGAAGGAGGACCTCCAAAGTACGAATGCTTCCACAGTCCCAACCTTCACATACCCCTGTGCCCGGATCAATTGCAACTGTACGGTGTGCGTGTTTGGAGGGAGATGTGTTGGCAGCATGTAGTCTGATGGCTTAAACCTCCCACCCCTTCATCCGCAAATGGAATACCTGGCCCCACGAGAGATCGGTGGCAAGCTGATCAATTTAACAGGTCCACCATATGCGTGTGATGGGCTAGAGACGCAGCCTCGAGCGACCCTGTGTTTCTAACTAAAATGCGGCAAGGGCTTAGGTAGAGGCTGCGGTGCATGTGAGCACAGTCCTGGAAAGCATGTGCGCGCCTTCCCCCATCGCTCACATTGACAGGTGGTGCCGCTGACCTCGCCGGACTACGCTCAATGGTACCTCACATGTACTCAAGGACGCGAAGAACACGAGCACGCGCCACAGCTCCGAAACCTGTTCTAGATTTGGGATGTTTAGCACGGATCGGCACCACTCGCTCCGGACTCATCAACGGCTTCATCCCCAGAGGGTGTATGTGTGTTCCGTGTGGCCTGCCCGAACCATACCCGGGATCGATAGCTCCATCGCGGAGGCTGGCCGCTTGTTGGCTGACGTCTGCCAGAAGCTATCGCCACGACACATAAGGGATATAATCCAGCAAATGAAATACTCCTGGCGCAGCGCGTCCATAGGTGCCCTTTCCGTACGGCTAGCGGGAGCAGAAGTGGCAACCGTGTCCGCAGCTCAGTGCGCATCATAATGCTCTGTCATGTCAGCAAACAAGACCACAGGACCAACGGATCATCCGACAGGCTAATCCCACCTTCCATGATGCCGTACCCCTCCTGCGTTCTCCCACTCATCATTGCGGATCTGTCGCAACCTTGTCGCTATCAACAGCATTTTCGCCTTCACCGCCAGCGCCACTGCTGCCGTCTCTAGTACCTTTCCTAGGTACCCTCCTCCGAACCGCACGAGGCCGCAGCAGTTTCGATGGTGGCAACGGTGTGGTACGCGGAAGGGGGGTCGCACCTGCCACCATCGACGGTGGCCGTGCTGACGTCCGAAGCGATGGAGCCGCCGCCGCCAATGTTGGCGCCCCCGCCGCTTCTATGGGCGCTAGTGATTTCCGTATCTCCTCATTGCCCATTGTGAGTAGCTCCGGCCGGGCAGCCAGAACCTTCAACACCGCAGCCTCCAAGTCAAAGTCATCCTCCAATTCGCCCATATTGCTCGTATTCAAGTTCCCACCCAGCTCCTCCTGCCTGCCGTAATCGGGTTGTGCCCGGTCCGCGTCCCTAGTCGCTGCCGCAGTCGCCATTTCACTCTGGCTGCAACACGACCTGACCTGAGCCCAGGCTCGAACGACATCACGTGGCTGCGACAGCGCGATGGCCGGACAGCCCAGCGTCAACTGCACAACTGCATTATACGACATTCCTGTCGTATTGCTAAGATAGACCAAGTGCTCCATGAGATCCATGGGCTCCAGCTCTAGTATGTCAGGATGGGATAACGCCATGCGTGCCACCTGCACGGGTGGGGGGAGAGCAATTCCGCTTTGGGGATGGGTGCAGCCGTGCGCCCATACGGATGGGTGAATGCGGAGCCAGCCGCATCTTCTTCGTTCTTCGTGTATGGCTTTCTAGAATGACCTTCCCAACCCCATTCACCTTTCCCTCATCCACGGACATCACCCGGGTAAGAGCAATCACCAGCGTCTTGATGACGAGCAGGTCAGCGATCAGTAGCCAGGGATGCATGCGGACATACGACTACGAAAGAGAACGTTACAAGGGGAGAACAAAAAGGATAAGGCCTCTGTTAAATGGGTGTTCACTGGATGTAGCAGAGCTAGAAGATGTGATGATAAAAGCTCCATACGAACATATGTTCTTTTTTAATTTATGGGATGATGCGTATGGGAGCAAGGCTAGCCTTGCTGAAAGAGCTCGTGTAAAACCAGAGCCCAGGCCTGATGGTGACTTCCTTAGGCCGGCTGTGGGTGCGGGACGGATACATGGGATGTGGCATGGAACTGTAACTTCAAACGTATAATATAAGCCATGGGATTATGAGGTGACACCAGGAGGTCAGCGGGTCGACGTACAATGGGTACATCTGTGTATACCAGGTCGTTCGTGGAACTTTTGGGCCGTGTGTGTCACAGGATATTTCTGGGCCGCGATATGTGCTGACTGAGATGCCAGGAGACTATACCTGCACTTCATCTGCTGTGAGATTTAGCAAGGAAGCTGCGGATGCGAGCCATAGAGCCACATACTCCTCGTCAACTCCGCCGAGGTCCGGGTATTCGGCCAGGGCCTGCTGAAGGTCTGCGTCCGGTATGTGGGCTAACCCTTTACGGATGGCATCAACGGCGTTATTGCTACTCCGAGCGAGAACAGAAAGACAAACATGGCGCTTGAGTGCTGTCACATGCTGATGAACCGGTTTCGCGCCTTGTCGGCGTAGCGGGGGGGAAAGTATTGCTGCGCAACGTAGCAGCATCCTAAACAGCAAGAAGTAGAATTATCGCTCTGTCAATTTAAGATGACAATTCGCATTACGGGTATAATCGCTGCGAGAATTCAGCATCGCTTCTTTGCATGGTTACTTAGCGCAATTAAACTTCTTGTCGTTGTCTACGTTTTACCATGCCATGTTATTTATAAATAAATAAATATTCTTTATCAATCTGTTTTTGGGTGGTGGTATTCTTATAGACCAGAAGTTAGGGTGTTGTAGACGCTGTCGGTCTTCAGGCTGCACTCCGCATTCGTGTTTAAAATTATTCTTTATAGGTTGTAGTCATGTTGTTAACCAAACATCAGCGTCTGATCGTCGGAGGAGCTGGTGGGCGTGGACGCAATCTCTCATTTGGAGCCCTTTGTTCTGCTTCGCCTCGCCTCGAGACTGTTGTAAAGAAAGCGAGAACAAAAGATGACTTGCTTGATCCAGCGCAAATAGGTGCTTCTGGATCGGCCTCTGCAAAGTTTCAGGTGCGTCCGCAAACCTCCGCCAGCCCCAGGAGCTGCCGGAGCTATGTCAGAAGACGGGTCCGGGTATATTGACAAAGATTTTCGGGGTTGCACTCCGTTTGAGTTATCTTTAGGAAATGCCACGCGTCATACCCAAGCGCGTCTGTGACCGGTTGTTTTCTCCAACCTGCTGATTGCCCAAGTTTGCACGCTATCAGGTGCCAAGCCATCGTAACCCTCATATCATAGTGCTCACATACCACTGATTTGCTGTATAGCAGCTTCCGATGAACCCAAGCGACTCTAGCAGCCCTTGAGACCTACAGCCCCACATCCAATTTTCCCCGGGGTTTCTAATTTCGTTGGGCTCCAGTATTAATCATTATAACGTTGCCTGTCGCCCTGTGAGTTATTCTCAGCTCTCCGCTGTAACCCCACAATTTGATGGCCCTGCGAACTGGTTCCCCAGATCCTGCCGCAGTATGAATCGCTACAGTCTTACATGATGTTGCCCGTGGAACAGTACTTCGTGCTTGATCCAAAGCAGATATCACACCTGGGTGGCAACCGCTTCGTCCTCACCGTACCCCGGATTAATGTACGTTGTCAGGGGGCCAGCAGAGGGCGGGGATAAAAAGGCAAGAAGCTGAACTGAACTCCCTGCTTCTTTTCCCTATTATTTCCTCAGTTGTTTAACTTATGGCTTGAGGCCGTGGTGGAAGTAAGCGTCACGACGTACCCCGGCAGCAACGGGGCGGGGCCCCGAGTGGTCTTGCAAGCAGAGAACTGTCGCATCAGTGGCAGCCAGGCGGTGGAGTCGCTTCGACTAGATCAGCGCTTCGCCATGCATTTTGTGACGGAGCTGACCTGGAGTGCCACGCCAGTTGCTGCACCGGTACCAGCAGCAACAGCAGCGGCAGCGACGGCGGCGGTGGGGCCAGCGCCTATTGCTGCAGCTGCTGTCTCTACTTCTGGGGTAATGAATGGCGAGATTCGAGCCAGCAGCAAGCTTGATGTCTGGAGCGAGGTGGGTCAAAATGAATACCCTTCAATGTTGTCCGTTCAGTGCGGAGCCGTCGATGAGGACCCTTTAGAATGTGACGAGCATATCAGGCATCAGGTTCTATGGGTTGGCACTTGGCAATGGGCAGCGGGCGCGAGCTTATATGGCGGA
This sequence comes from Volvox reticuliferus, assembly GCA_019650235.1. Classification (NCBI taxonomy): domain Eukaryota; kingdom Viridiplantae; phylum Chlorophyta; class Chlorophyceae; order Chlamydomonadales; family Volvocaceae; genus Volvox; species Volvox reticuliferus. Next base: position 1,600,417 of record BNCP01000016.1, read on the forward strand.
GAAAGACGCGGATGTCCAATCAACCAGGTGGTGTGATCCCGTGTAATGGTGCATGCATAGGACGATGGATAAAGTTATGCCCCAAGGCAAAATGGATTCCGTTGCATGATTGTGCCATAATTTACAGTGGCTTGTCCATACGACTTATCACTGTCTGATTCTAGGCGAGATCGTTGGCCTTTCAGGATTTCCGAGCCATCGGATCTTCCACAAGAGTAATTTCCGCGTATTTTTCCTTGATCTGGGTTGCGGCCTCCTGGACCCATTTCCACCGCGTCAATGCCCCCAGGTTGTGCCTCCCTTCCATCTCTTGCCCCGGGATGTGTTAGTTGCCACATGCAACGGAGTGCTGCGGGGACTTATGTCCAGCCTCTTACCGCTCTTTGTCCGCATGCTGGCACAGGACTACCAACGGTATAAACGGCAGTGTTCCTGGGCCGCGAAAAAGTGGCAGATTTAGGAAGAAGGAATAGCTGGGGGATTTGGTGATCATGAATGGGGATCGATTTGTGAGGGACGAGGCGGTTGGATTTTATAATTTGGCCGTTGTAATAAACGAGGGAGGCACTCGCGATTGATGATTATAGTGCAACGGTGTAATCCGTGTTCGGCTCTTCAACACATGTGGACCACTGAAGCATGTCCGGCTTCTGACACACATTCCCTAAGCATGTTTCTTTGGTTAATCTGCTGCGGCTGTTGGTGTTGATTTAGCGGCGGTGCTCTGTTGTCGCTGTTTTACAGGTGGGCCAAGGATCCTGAGTACCGGGCGGAGCGGGCGACTCGGAGCGGAAAGGCATTCACGCCCTGAGTCCCTCAGGCCATAGCGACTGAATGGGCCATATAGGAATACCGCATACCTTGAATGCGACAACGACGGCTGCACGCTCGAGGCCGCTTGTTTCCGCGAGGGAATGGTGTTTTGGGAAAAGCTTTCAAACGCAACAGAAATCTTCACAAACTGGGCGTAAACAACTTGTCTGTTGCGCTTCAGCGAATTGTTTGTTAAGTAGTGCTGGCCCGTGTGCATGGAAGGAAATGGCCGGGCGGCTTCTCAAGCATAAGCTTGGCTTTGGGGATGAGCTGCTGTCCCGCGTTGCAAGCTGACTGGACAAGCAATTGACCAGACCATACCCCGTGGACTGCTGGCCGCCGGACATTTCTATTGGGTACTCAGGGCAGGTGCGTTTACAGCGTTAATCTGGGCCCTAAACACAATCCACGAGTCTTGTTCTTGCTGGGGAAGGCAGCGGAAGGCAGCTTGCAAAATGGGTTGGGTCGTCGTATGTGTTCGGGAATATATCTGTATCATGTGTGTTTCCTTTCATGTATAGTATAGCGACGCCCTCTTTTGTTTACGGTTCTAAACTGTCGTGTTTTTCCGTGCATGTGGAAGCGTAAAACTTTGGCGATTGGCCACATGCTTCTCTGCCCCAAACACTCCACGAAGTCGGGGAAGGGCGCCGTTGCGGCAATAACGGCTGTCCGCTGCAGTAAAGAGCGCCTGTGGGTATGGCCGTAAGGCTAAACCGGAGCGGTCATGCTGCTTAGCTATTTCACTTGGATGGTTCTATCCCTTCATGCTGCTGTACATGGTCCCCGTTACATCGGCAACCGTGACTTCATTGCTGTTTGCTGTGCGCACTCTTCTGCTTCCGCCCAACGTCTTTGCCGTCCACAAAAGCACACTGTATGTCGGAATCGATGGATTATACAGCGCAATGTGTGGGCAGGTGATGATGAGACGACCAAGAGAGCTGCCTGTTCGTCCCTCGGCTAGTTACAAACTTGCTCTCCCCCACACTGGCATGCCGATGAAGCACGCCTTAATTCCCCGCTTTTCGTGGTGGATTGAATGAGGAGTTTCCTCTAGGTGCGTGGGCGAGTGCATGGTCACAGCGCATCTGTCCACGTTTGCTACCGCACGTTTTTAGGAACCAATTTTTGGCGCACTAGTATGAATTTTTTTACGCACACTTTGTTACTTATTTAATCGCTGAGAATGAATCGTATATGCTCGAGAGTGCCATTTCAAAGATGTATCAAGTTATACCAGCGGGACAAGTCGTGAATGCACGTGTGATACATATGCCGTCACAATTGCCCTGTCAAGGAGAAAAAATGGGCGCCATGTGAAGAAATGAGGAGTCAAGAGTGAATATGCTCTCTTAACCCGAACGAATTATTCCAAATCAGGAGAGTCTTGGACTCACACCGATTCAGATCCTCGTCTCCTGTATGCCCCTTCTAGGTCACGTTTACGTCGGATGTTCTGCAACGCTGCCGTACCGCATGGCGTAATAGTTCCTAATATTTCATGATGCATGCCAAATCCGCATCCAGAACTACCGCCACAGTTCACACCATTCTTCGATGCTCCTAGTTCGGCACTACCACCGCACAAGAGAACTATGCTATCGCGCTTGCGTAGACACAGACTCCGTCAGCTCGCTCTTGGTGCCAGGTGTAGAGGAGACACCACCGCGTTGTAACGATCTAGGGCTTACTTGGACTCAGAAGCCAAGTGAGAAGGCGCGGAAGGGTAGCATGCGTGTCCTTGGTCTGGTCCAAGATTTCGTCATCCTGCCTGCTTTCGCGGCCCTGTGCTCCGCAGTCCCCGTCTGTCTGTACACATGCTCCTTCATGCACTCTCCTTCCGTACCGGTCAAGAAAGCACCGTCCAGGCGAGAAGGACCCCACCGCCAACCACCCAGCCAGTAAGGCACATGGACAAGCTAGGCGTACACATCCACATACAAGCTACGTCACTTGTCACACATGAGGGCCTCCCCGTGCTGCTCCCACGGCGCTACAGCGACCCTGCGCCAAGAGCCTAAAACACCTGCAACAACGTTTTCCTTCAAATCTCCGAAGCATCCTGTCCATTATGACCAGAAAAGCATCTCAACTTGATCCCTGCATCTCAACTTGACAAGCAGCCCGTGGGGAGCTGTTTAGAAGCCGAAGCAACCGCGTGATTTAACCCTGTAGTCCACATCACTGCTGCGGTTGCGCGCCGCAATTCGGGCTGAGCTGATGGCCTCATCCCGCGCGGCGGCTGCCTCCTCAGCCCTCTTGTTGGCTGCAGCCAACTGAGCCTGCGGGTATGAGCAGAGGAAAGAAGCAAAGTTAGGGCTTGGACCAGCAGGGGAAACTCAACCAGCATGCTAAAGGGCTATGTACGCTCTTGGCTAGAGCAAAAACTGTGGATGCCATCAGCGCTAAGGCAAGATCGCGCGGGGTGAGGGAAACGACGAGACATGCACCATACGGGCTGCAGCTATGCTGCAACAGCAGCCTTGCGTGCAAGACTAGATCTTTAGGCGCTGCCCGTGTGCCACCACAATCGGTTGCATGACCATGGACGCGCTAAAAAATGCTTCCCCAGAATTTGTTTTCGCTTTTCTCTATGAACACACGCGCAACATGCCCTTAAAATTTTATCGCATTTAGAACCACCCAGGCAATTGAAAAGGATATTACCACATTCAACCACGAGAGTCGTCCCAACAAACTAGCCTCAACCACCTTGAGTCCGTCATTCTCCGTCCGTAGCCGTTCAATCTCTGCAGCCTGCGTCTGCGCTTCGATGTGCACGCGCTGCGCCTCGAACGCCGCTGCCGTAGACATGCGATCAAACATATCGTTACCCAAGGCAGCGTACTGAGCGTGACAAAACGCCAGCAGCCGCGGCCAGCGAGCTGCACCCACGGTGGCTCCCACCACGCCATTTACGCCCGTCTCCAATGCCATTGCGATCTGTTGGAAGGACCCATCTTGAAGCCGAGCATCCTGCAGCGTCGAGGTCGGCGGTAGAGAAAACCAAAACACCCTTCTCCGCCGCCCACGTGGTGTTCAAGGACCGCCCACGTGCCGTTCAAGGACCTAGGACAAATGGAGTCTGAAAACGAATTTGCTAGCAGGCCGCGCCTTTTTTTAGGTATCTTCTATCGCCTTAATAAATCCCGTCAATCCCGTGACGGCCACCTATGTTTGCGTCTCTCCGTGTGCGTCACGCGACTACACAGCATCGATGACCCCACGGCGACCCGTACAGCACCGCGCAGACATACCGAGTGCAGCCTGGTCGCCAGGTCGGCCAGCTGCCTCTCCAACGCCTCAGCGGCAGCTGCAAGCCGTTTCTCGCGCAGCGCCTCAAACGCTGTGTTGCAGGCGGTGACGTATCGCTGTTGGTAACGGGCCTGCAGGCCCGGGTCACCAACCGCGCGGTCCTTGTAGGCGGCGAAGGCTGCCACCAGCGAGCGCTGTGGAGATCGAGTATAGAATCAGGGGACGGAAATCCTTGGCATCGCGGTGTTGGTAGCACATTAGAGACGTGGCACCATAAGCATGTCGCCACGAGGGCACATGGGGACCGCGGGAGGTTGGACAGCAGAGGATTGAAAGAAGATTCAGAAAACCGTCGCAGGTGTGGACCCCGGAGTCAGGGCCAAGGCCGCCGTTCGCTTCCCTCGCTGAGCTGTTTGTATCAGTGCCGAACTCAGCTTGGCACTGCCGCTGCTCCTGTAGATTGCATCCGTCCTAACCGTATCCGCGTCCCATCTCCGACGGCTATTGGTGTAATACCCTGGTCATGTGGCCTATGACATGTGCAGCGGTCACTGGTTATCTTTGCCAGTGTCGCACCTGGTGCTCGTCCGTTAGCGCCTGCTCGTCCGGCGGCGTGTTCGGATTGAAGGCCGCGCGGTAGGCATCCTCTGCCGCGTAGCAGGCCGCGCGGCACTCCGACTCCGCGACGCTCTGCACCAGCCGAATGGCCAAACTATTGGACCGCAGTCTCTTTCGTGCGGTGCGAACGAATGCGAATATGCGTTGGGAGGTGCTAGGTGTCACGGCAGGAAATCATGACAAGATCGGACCATGGAGTTGTTGAATCCCACGGGCAATGGTGCAACTATGCCTTACCAGGGCTCCAATGATAGACGAAATGAAAAGCAGCAGCGGCATTAGGCAATAAAGGGCAGCTTTCGCGCGTCACCTTATGATTTTTGCCCGACCTTCGGGCTCCGTTTAGTACGAAAGTGGGAACAGCATCTACAATAAATTGTATTCGCGAACTGAAGCTATGTACTTCGCATTTTGAACGTGGGATCACCGACAAAAGGAAAATCTGGATGCGGTGTTCGCCGCTTGAAGCCTTACATGCCATGCTGTGGAGATGGTCGGCACGGCGCCTTGGTTGATAGCCTTAACGTACGCCGCCGCCAGCCCCGCAAGCAACGGCCCCGTCAGCATCTGCGTCCCGAGTCGCTTGGGTTGGGCACGCGCGTTGAGGGTCGCCGTCAAACGTTCAACGCCCTGAGGGAGGGAAACCAGCGTGCGCCGGTAAGACGATAGGCTGCGGTCCCCGCAAGAAGATGAGGCCAAGCCGCCACAACAATGCACTGGTAGGGCTTTGTGGACGCAACCTTGCCCGGGTCCACTGAGCCAGGTTGGCCAGCAACCGTGCAAATTAGCATGACCTTAGAGGCCTCACAATCACAATCACAAGATCCCCCAGAGCTCCGCTCTCAACCCACTTGCACGAACTCAGGTCGCAGCTGTTCAGGGGACAATGTTGCCAAGTTCCGCAGCGCCTCTTCGTCCGTTACTGGGCGCACCAACGTCACGCAGTCTCGGTCGGGGAAGAGCGCCTTAATGGATTCGCGGATCTGGCGAAAGGATACAGTACGAAGGCATCCGGGGCCGGGTTTTGGGACGGTTGGTAAGACCCTTGACATGCTGTTCCGCCAGGCGTTCCAGGCGTATGCAGGAGCTGCCGTGGCGTTGGATGCATGAGATAGTGCCCGGTCCTGGTCCGCCATCCAGACATTCCGATCGTGTGCTGCTCCTCTTCCCCTGTTGATCCCGCGTCAAGATGGTAGCTCCCAACCGTGCGCAGGGACCACTAACCATATTTTTGAGCTCCACAGCCTGTCCCTTCCCTGGAGTGGGCATCAGAGCCGTCTCCAAGTAGTCGCGTGCGGATTGCTGCACCAACGCGAGGACAACGACACAAGTGACTGTCGTAAAATGGGCAAAGGCGATGGGATGATTGTATCAACCGCATGCTAGGCGCAGAGCATGGCAGACCGTGCATCGGTAAAAGGCTGTTGACGTGCGTTGGATATGGAAAACAAAACACGCGGATTAAGGGGCAAGGCAACGCCATTAAGGGGCCCGCGCCAGAAATGGGAGGATGAACCCGTGCTGCTTTCCACTCGCGGGTACTTAGGGTTTTGAGCCCTCCCCTCTTCAGGCGAGTCTCATCAAGGCTCTTAAATGGGCCTGCAACGCTATATGGTCGGATATATAGAGATCTATAGTCGAAAACCATTTCCACATTCAGCGGCGATGTTACGGTGCGCCTACCTTAACGCCTTTGTCTTCAAGGTCGTAGTAGAAGTCACGAAGGAGCCACATAAAGGAAGGCGTGAACTCGGATAAGGCCGAGATGTCCTCCAACCCTAGGGTAAAAAAGGGGATTCTGCTGCTCATTAGGATACGGTGATGTCCGCATGCGACATGCATGCTGACCTGGCAGGTGGGTGTAATGAACTTTGGCTTTGCAAAAGAAATTACATGTTGACGGGTCATGAACACGAGTTTGCTAACTTTCCGCCCAGACGTGCACGGATTAGGAGGAACTGAAGACATAGGGACTAGGGCGGCACCGATCGATGCATACATCACTTTGCTGGTCAAGAATGCAGCCCATTTCATAAAGCCTAGCGCCAGCATTTAAACTCCTGTGTTGAATACAGTATGTTAGCAGGAATCCCGTGCCTACCTCCGTCCGGTTCAATCTTCTTTTTGGACCCTGTACATGGGGGATAATAGGGCAGTGCGGGGCGGGCAGTGGCGAGGTAGCAGCAATAAGACAATTAAGTAGGGTTACAGTAAGTCCCAGAAAGCCATAACATCACACTACATTAATGCTGATGGTGCCGGATCCTGACAACGGCGCTGTTGCCTTGCCACGAGCATCCCAAGAGACATCTCTTAATCCATATGCATGTCATACCTTCACGCGGCACTTGCTACACACAGACGTCATACGTTAGATGCGATGGCTTAGCGTTCCCAAACGAGAAGTCTCTAACGAAGGCAATCGCGCAATGAGGTGTAGGGTTGGAATATGCTGCCCACGAAGGAGTCTCCCACTCCTGCCTTCATGGATCCGTCCAGCCCTTCAAAAAGCGATACCATTCTCACCTCCATCTCCCTCCTTCTTCTTGCCACCTGTATCAAAGAGGACGGAAGCGAATAACGTATTGGCACTTTGACTGGGTCCCCATACTCCTGTCATCGGCAATAATCAGCTTCGAACACACAGGAGCCGGGATGCGGACGCCGTCAGATCTGAGCTGTTCCAATCCGCTTGAAGTCTTATATGTCCCTAAAAATTACCGAGCCTACATAGCAACAACTCAAAATCCCTTATCACGTCAAGCTGTCTCCACGTGTGCACTCTGTACTAAAAGGGCGCCAGACGCCTGAGGCGACTCACCGTCTGATTCTTGCTTCTTTTTGCTCCCGTTGGCGGCAGCTGTCGAACAGGGTGGTGGATGCCAAATCAAAGTTCAAGATGAGGCACAGGGGTGAAAGCATTGAGCAATAAGACTGCTCAGGAAGTACAGCAAGAACTGGGTTAATAATTGCCCTTAGCGCATGCCGCCCAGAGCCTCGTGCTGGATGCACTACCTGGACAAGAGCCCCATAACACCACAATCAGAGCCCGTGCTTCCGCCGTATAACCAAGCATCAACTCATCTCCCAGCGCGATGAACTACCAGGAATCTAGGACTCATCAAAACCATGTTACCAGCAGCCGCATAGCACAGGTGCCTACCTGGCGTCCCATCGCCGTTCGCCATCACCGCCGCTCCGCCAGTGGTCCGCACGCGGATTCGCCGTGTGAGCTCCGTCACGAGCGCTAGGCGGTCCAGGGCCGCTTCATCAATACCTCCCATCTAAGTGAGTTAACAGTTTGAGGCGTGTGGAATTGGCGAGGACTCAAACATGGATTGCTGGCATGATACAGCACAACACAACAGAAGTTTCCTCGGGATCACCTTGCCTGATTATATACGAAGAGGCTGGATAGAAGAACTGCCAAGCTGAATAGCGACACACCGTCCTGGGTTGTCTGCGCGGGAAAAACCAATACCACATGAAATCTAAAGAAGCGTGTCGTGCCATCACGTCAATATTTATGCCTCCATTTATTATCATGTGGATTATTGGTCAGCCCCCAAAACGCATGGAGGACATTGACGACAAAGGGTGGGATGGAAGCTTGTATAGGCGAGCGCATCCTCATGGTCGTGCCCGTGTGGAGAGAAGGATAGCAGCGTCATTGGATGCACGTTGCCAGGAAATCCATGAGTTGTTCACGTCACTTTCACATGCCACTAGAGACCACGTGATGAGCGGAGGATGAGCACGCAAAACCATGGAGCTATGAAGGCCCCTTATGCCACACAGTTCTACGAGGCCAGAGATGGCCGATACGGATATCTCATACCTGGTCGTACGCGTCAATACCCTCCGTGTCGACCAGGACCTGCACATGCGCAAGACCCGAGGAGCGTGCCCCGGAGGATTAGTCATAGCCTTACGCGTGCCTAATCCACATGATATGCAAAATGAACCGAAGTGTAGCAATGGGAAAGTCAGCTTAAGGTTGAGCATCAGGAGGACACAGGAAACAGACACTTCACTGACCACAATGAATGACTAGCAGTAAACAGCACGATAGCCCATCCAATTCCAACACGACTACAAGCTTCCATGCACGTTCTTACTCGAGGTCTGGTCAGAAACCTGGTAAAGTCAGGTGCGAAACCTCAAGCGACTGTAGCCTATCTAAGCGAGCTTAAAGATGAGCGCAACCGGATCGACGTGAGTGCATCGATGCCCTCCTGCATGTCATGCTCGTCAATTGTTTTACCCACAAGGTAGTAGTAACTGCCATCCAAGGCGGTGCGCCGAATGGGTTGTGACCAAAGCCATAGCCCTGACCGAGCAGCAAGGATTAACCGCAAGGGTGGAATAGATCAGCAATTAGAAGGTCCGGGGTAAAGCCACATAACGCGCCTCCGATTTGAAGCGCAACAGCTGCAGATCCAGAAGCACTTATACCGTCGTGTACTCGTCGGGGAAGAAGTCGGCAGTGGAACGGGTGATCCAATTACTTATTTGCCATCGTGCACAGGATGCATATTGTACGACAGCGAGGATCTGAAGGCGTTCGGCATGGCACAGCCAGCAGAACAGGAAATGCAATTGCTTGCCGCTCCGTACCCACCCACAGGACAACCTACCTGTTATTATTATTATTGTTTAATGGTTTTTCAAATTCATGGCTGACGGCATTCACTAGTAACCCCAGGGGCTGCAGGTTTGCCGCGGTTCCTACCTTTGGTGCAAGGTCGGTATGAGCTCGCAACCTCAAATCCGGCGCCATTCGTGCCAAGCAATTGGTTAAGGATATAGCTTTTGCCTGTTCTCGCTCGACCACACACCGAGACGACTGCAATAGGAGCTTTGATGCGCTTAAGAACAGCTATGGCTTCCTCCCCAAGCGAAAATTGCCCCGAAGAAGGGTCATGATGCACAAGTTGAACTGGCTTTCCTTCTGGTGGATTAGGGGACGGCTTCTGGCTTGCAGACGGCTTCTGAGTGCTGGTGGACTTCTCGCGGGAACCATCGGTTACAGCCATTCCTTGAAACATACAGTGAAGTAGGCTCTAATGAATCGATATGGATGACGTCGACAGAGTTAAGCAACTTATGACAACAAGTGGATGTCCATCGGCAAGGAGGCCCTTTACAGCTGCTGCCGACAAAAGGTAGCTGGTAAAGTTAACACTGAAGGAATTCCGTGTTATGGGTTAAGTTACAGGAAATTGTTTGCATGCCAAACACGCAGGTCTGGACCCTTAATTTTCAAATACCGACAATCCGACAATCCACCGTACTAACTGAATTTCTCTTCACGATTTTGAAACACCCCGTTAATGATAAGGCTGTTCCGATCTCCTTCGGTATAGAGTGATGTCAGATACGAAGCCACAGAGCACCGATTGATGGCTTAAATGCGACATAGTATACCTTATTCCTATCGAAGAGAGTGTTGCGTTTGGAGGAACTATGACTGCTGCATTCTGCTGCTTGTTTAAAATGGCATGAATCCAAATGGCAGGCAGGGAAGGAGCATAGTGGAACGTAAAATTATCTGCCGAAACATGTCTTGGCAGAGAAGACACATTACACATATACATTTCGTGCGATCCTGTTGGAACTGGCTAAGGAGTCTGCCAAATTCAACTACTTGGGTAAACAGGCTGGAAATGCTTTCCCTTCCGCCGTGCTGTCGCATCAGCCGAAGAGAATGGAGCCCTGGCGCGCATTGCAGTGCAGAGGAAACACCCGAATATGCTGCATTTTGCCGAACGTTCTGCCATGAGACGAAATCAGTGGAGACGTTAGAGATGTCGAAGACAGTGTAGCGCGCTTGAGCAGGCAGATGCGTCGGGGTGAATTTTGAAGCTGGGTAGCGTGGGAAAAAAGTGGGGTGGAGAGGGCAAGAGCATCGAGGGGATTCGACCTGCCTGAATTCTATTACGACGGCATAGACTGTTAGAGCCCTGGGTGGGTTGCCAAGGGAAACTTACCTACAACGGGGCACAACGGAATACCCGGAGAAAGGGAGCACATGGAGGTAATGACCCCAATCTTTGAAGGCGGGTTGCATGGGTACGGACATGCATGCTCCAGTTGTGGTGGCGCGCATATTGAACAGCCCAGGTTAGCGTCCGAAGAACCACTACTGTGTCAACCTCTCTGTAAATTTAGAGGGACACCGGTATTGGCTTAGCTTGCAGACCAGAGCCGATTCAGGCAGATTCAGGCCGCCCCGTCCCAACAAACAAAGAACCTTACACCGTCGTTGGGCCATTAAATAATTAACGTGGATATACCAATACATGCAGTCACTCACAAGTGTTTGCGCTACATACAAATTGGAAGCCTCCCTGACCCTGATAGGAGCGACCGTGGGCCCTGCGTTAACTTATTCATAGCCCGCAATTCGCCTAAGCCATGACGGGCCACAGGACGGACCGTGCACTTTTTTTATCTCTCTTTATCGCCCTTTATTGCGCTTCAGGACTACAACTATTAGCCTCGGCGACAAACATAGTGTCCGCAGGGCAAGCTGTCGGATACAAGCTACCACGTTTCTCCCACCGATACTAACGATATATGACATAACCGTTTGTATATCTACCCTCGAAAAAGTTGCGCAAGCGCCGACCCAAAAAACTGCAGCAATAACTATAGCGGTTTGTACTACAACGTGAGCTTCGTGAAACGCAGCCCACTCGGCCTAACTGATGTTTCTGTGCACTCGTCGACGACTTTGTGCGTCCATAGTTCATTACTCTGAACCAACCGCCTCCTGCAGTTTTTGCCCATCTCCTTGTCGCCCTCCCAACTTCTCCAAGTTAAACGCATTCTTCTGCTTTATTACAGTTTAAAACTAAATTTGGAATTATTAGCCCAATAATTCAGTCGTAATTTCCAAGGCGGCTAGGCGGCAAGCGATGTTGTCGCCCGTCGCCGGGAGAGCTGTTAGTGGCCGCTTCACATCCAGTGGAGCAGATGACACCTGGGCCACGCATAGAGGGTCGCATGATGAAGAACGGCCGAGTACCCCAGACGATAAACAAACCTACTCGGGGCGGTACCTGGTTACCTGCCTCATCGGCTATTCATTGAGCTTCGTGGTTTTCGGGTCCCAAGTCAGCATTCTGGGCCCTACGATAGCAGCCCTCGCAGAACGGTTACATGTGGCGGAGCCGGACCTTAGCCCCTTGTTCACTGCTCTAGGCATCAGCTGCATTGTTAGCGGCACGCCGTCCGGCTGGCTCGTAGATCACTTACCCACACACCACGTGCTTGTGGGATCTCTACTTTTAGAGGTGCGGAGTGCCATGGGCTTTCGACTTTTATGCTTATTGCATAAGTCATGGTTCATATCAGCCCCCGTGCCGTTCACCGTGCCAGACCCGCCAGGCTTTCCCTCCACGAACTCCCCTTTACCCCTATCTTTCCCCCAGGCCGTCGGCTTCTCGCTGGTGCCACTGATGCCGTCCGTCTGGTCGTTGACGGCGTTGTACTTTGTGGTTTGCTTCTCCTACAACTTCACCAATTCAGCCGTGTTCACCAGCCTGGCCTGGATGTTCCCCAAGCGGGCAGGCCCCGGCATTAACCTCGTTTTGGCCATGTTTGGACTGGGATCCTTCTTCATACCCCTCGTGGCACAGGTCTGCTGGTACAGCAGTTGACAGGGGCGGGAACGATGAGGGCGGGACGAGTAGCAAAACGAACGGCAAGGCTTGCTGGTGTGTCTTATACACCCTCAGGAGGATTCAAACCGAATTCGTATAAACGGTGTGCACCAGTGTACGATACGCCTAAGCTGTGCTCTTGAAACCTGCAAACTCACCAGCGGGATGTGTACAGTGCATTTGCTGCTCACTACACGGCACTTTGCTGAGGTTGCACTGCTTTTCATACGCGTCGGCGCTTGAGCACGCGAACATGCTCACAACATGATAACAAAGGGTCTCGTAGAAGTAAGGCAAGGGGGACCACATTCTCCGCTGCAGGCCTGCAAGACCTATCTGGATTCACCTTTATCGGTATTCCGCATCATTGGGGGTTTGGCGCTCGTCTCCGCGGTGCCCTTCCTCTTCGTCACCTCACCCACACGTCCAGCGGGTGGCAACACCGGCGGCAGTGGCTCCGCGCGCCACCACGCCAGCCGCTCCCTGGAGCTGGTGACGACCTTGGCGGTTGTGGTGCTGGTATTTTTCACCACCGCCGCTGAGACAGCCATTGGGAACTGGCTTTACACGTTCTCGCTGCGGGAGGTGCACTCGAGCGACTCAGATGCAGCACTAGCGAATAGCACCTTCTGGGGCGCGTTCACAATAGGCCGCGTCATTGGGGTAGGTCGGGTGGCGGTGGTGGGCGGCGGCCACTTCTCAGTGAGTTGCCGGTGTGTGCCTGGTGTTATTGTTGATGGCCGTCTGCCAAGAGCGAAGGGTGGAGCGAAGGTTTTGGGTCCACGGTTGGAGGCTCGCTGTCCCTAATGTCTGGAAGCCGGGATCTCGGACTCGGGGTCTTGCATGATCGTACGCTGGCGTGGGATGGCATGTCGGGTCGTCTAACACGTTGCGGCGTTGCACGCAGGTGGCATCTGACCACCCACCTTCCCCCCGGACCCCATGCCTCAGGCCGCAATCTCCCACGCCACCACTCCCTTGGTGTTGCTATTGGGCTCGGTGCCATTTTCCATTTTGGGCTGCTCGGTGCCCATTTTCCTGGGCCGCAGCCGGCTATCCCACGGGGTGGTGATGCTCATGGCGGCGCTGACTGGTAGGCAGGGTCCCGTTGGCCGGTTTGTTTGGGGCTTGAGGCTTACGAACAGCTGCGGGATAGCATGCGGGACCTCTGTGAATGTTGATAGGTTGGATCCTGGGCGAATGGGTGGATGCCATGGTTGGGGAATGATACCAGCAATAGGATGTGCAAGGAAGGAAAACTGACATTCAACGGGTAAGCAAGGGGGCCTGGATTGCGCGGCATGCAGTGCGGATTTCTTGGAATTCTTGCGGGAAGGCTATGCCTGGACAAGGGTGCTCCTCGTGTGTGTCAGTATGTGTGCGCGCGCATTTATGCTGGCGTACACACTCATAAGGCCGGGCAACGTTGTCCCCTGTCCGCGTAAGTAACCTCCACGGACTGTGTAGCGCAGCCGCTTTGGTTTCGTCACTATTGTCCATGTGGAATTTAAGTCTAAACACCCAGTGCCCCATCCCACCCTATTGCCTGTCCTTTTCTCTCCGCTCCGAAACCCCTTCTGCAGGTCTGGGCAACTCCACTGGCTACGCAAACGCGGTGGCGCTGCTGGAGCGCTACGTGCCCGTGACCGGTTTTATCAACGGGGTGTTTGGGGCAGTGGCGGGTGGCGCCTGCATGGTGGGCCCCGTGCTGGTGGCCATGATCGCCAAGTACAGCAGCCTCAGGTTGGGGCAGGGCACTGCGGTGTTGGGAGTTCAGACCAAAATTCCACACGCACAGAAGGGATGGATCAAGGCTTTGGCGCTGCGCAGTGCAGTGGTAATGTAGCCCCGCCAGATTAAAACAGAGACGTTTACTTCTTGGATTTGGCAAGGATATAAATACCGCGGCTCGGGGCATGTTTTACAGCTTGGCACTTGCGCACGCGGGAGATTGGTGGGCATAATAGAAGCAATAGCGGGCGAAAAAGGGAAGAGGCAGGACGGAGGCCAAGTGGCTTTGACGCACAGCTCTTGTGTAGGAGCAACCAACTGGGCCGAGGTGCGACAGGTATGCGTCCCGTATACCTAAGGTAGCAGGATAACAACAAACACGGCGGCTTCCTCGGTGCCCCAACAAACTCCGTTCTCTTCCGGCTTCCTTTCCCCATCCGCTCTCCCCCTCTCCTCTAGCCTTCTTGTCCCCTCCGTGACCATGCCCCCTCCCCTTGTTGCTCCACTTGTCTCCCTGCCTATTCGCCATCCCTCCCTGTCCTTCCGCCCGGACTCAGATACATGGCGATGCCCTGGGTGGGCCTAATGTTATACGCGCTCCACCTGCCCGCGATCCTCATTGCGGCACTTGTGGGCGACAAACTGCTCAAGCTGCCGCTGGAGCCGGAGCAGGAGCCCTTCCTCAGCCCAGCGGGACCCACCATCGCTGCCGCGGTGGAGGAGCCAGAAGCGGGGGCGCAGCAACGCGTGGCCGGGACAATAGTGGCCGCCGACGCGAATGGTCATATGTAGAGTCTGCCGGCTATAGGCAGTCTCTGCTTAGGCCGTGCTGTTTCATGGTTGTGGGGCGGTCGAGCAAGGAGGGGATGGAAGTCAGGGCGAGGAAGGGAAACGGGAGCTGGGGCTATAGAGCCGATGCCTTAAGGACACCCGTACGGGTCAAAGTACTGGTGTTGACGCCTGGATGCACCATTTGGATTGAGTGGGATTTTGTTTTGGGTCTTGCTCGTGGTCCGGGGGGAAAGTGGGCAGGTGGTGGCCGGGTATAGTGCTGAGCCGCCATGGAACATGGGTTGCAGGGTACAAGTATCAACCTCACCTATGGCGGGCATGTGAAGCCAGCTCGTGCCGTAGGATTTGCCTAGGCTGCATTTTTGACGGTTAGTAGGTAGCAGTGAGGGGAGGAGGCTTTTACACTTCAGATCTTGCAGCATGGGCATTGCAGAGGTCTTCATAATGGTGCAGGCTGCAGGGGCAGGAGCAGCACGTGCCGCCGTGTGGCTGATGCAGCGGCAGCTGTTGTCTTTTCAGTGCATTTAACCCCCCCTTGCGGAGCACGGCGCGGTGTGGGCCGATAACCCAGAGTCCCTGCAGCATCAGCAGCGGGGTCACTTGATCGTGCCAGCTGTATTTTTTTATATCGCAGATCATCTTGTTTAACCTTCAATTTTGTTGTTGTCATGATTATCATGGTAATCATTATTATATTACTTCAGTTACACGTTAAGGAAACGTACTGCAGGAAAGGTTGCAGGTTGTTACGACGGAGGTTACGTAGCAACCCAGTATCTTGTGGGCAGGTACCTGGGCAGGTAGCGGCGGCCGTCGTCTTGGTGATTTCGAACTGGCGTAGTGATTGATGTGCAGCTCTGTAATCAGTGCATGTAGTTGCGCGGGGAGTTGTGAGTGGGCCTGGGCCTGCTGGTTTTAATGACTTGTGATAGGAGGAATAAGGGGAATGTGTCTACTTTCTGGAGGGGCGGGACCATGTCCAGCTTCATCATAAGCACTGCCCGTGCAGTGGTCTTGGGACGTGAAACGACCAGCACCGTGCCCCTGCTGCGCATTTTGCCCGTGTTCGCACCTTAAAAGCATTTTCGTGGGTTATGCCGCGCTGAATGAAAACACCGCTGTTGCAACTGCTTTCCGTAGACCTGGATTTTTCGGATTAAGGGTCGGGCTGCGTCCTGGCTTTGTGGCGGATCCGCAGCTGCTCGGGTGAGTAAAGGACGAGACGGAGGGCGATTGACTAATTATTGTTAGTTATATAAACTAGGGCAGCAACGAACTAGGGCACTAGGGAGGGGACTGGAGAGGGAAGAGGGGGTGACGACAAATGCAATTGAGATTAGACCTGACCGTGAAAGGGATGATACGTCCACGTACATCACCATATTGCACTGCTGTCCTCTTTCTTGCCCAAATGGACAGCGGCTAATGGATGTGTCGGGGTTTCAATGAGACCGTGAAAAACCATTACCTTTTCCCACGAGTGGATGCCTTGCTCGCTCGATAAGGTGCTGCATATTTCAGCTCAGTTGATTTGCACCAGGGGTATTAACAGATCTGTATTACGATGTCCGATAACCCTAAGATGGAGTTCCAAGCACCGTTTGGTCACTTTGAGCACACTGTACTCAGTTTCAGACTCGCAAACGCGCCTGCGACATTTCAGGCAGTGATGGATCGAAATTCCCATCCATAATTGACCGATTGATTGTATGTTACCTGGATGATATCCTGGTATACCCCAAAGACGAAGGAGGAGCATTTACAACATCTCCGACTTGTTTTGGATATACTGAATAAGGAGCGGCTCTATGCAAAAAGCTCGAAGTGGCATTGTGCACAAAGTCTAACGAATTCCAAACGGTACGATGGGCCCGAAACCAGGGCTTGCTCATTACACAAAGCCAGGTCGAATACCTAGGGTACATTGTCTCGGTGCGTGGATGGGATCTGAATGGACCCTAACGAAAAACCATCACGTTACAAAATTGGCCTGTCCCTTCCACTGTGCAAGAGCTTCGGCAGTTCTTAGGACTCGCAAACTATTTCCGGAAGTTTGTTAGTCCCCTGATGTTCGACGATAGCAGCACCCTTGACGGATCTGACAATGAAGGACGTCATTGTCAGGGAGCATGCTGGGACACATGAGCGCCAAGTTGCATTTTATTGGATTAAACGCACCAAGCCTTTGGCCCGCCCCGCTGGTGCCTCCACCACATTCATGTCCCTCACGAACATGTCCTATTTTAGATCAATGGACTATTCACAGACTCGTCTATCTGTGTGTACACGCACACACAGCGTAACACCCCTTAACATGTATGTACACAAGGGGGCATAAATTATATATACATAAATATATGTATATTAAGGGGTATTACACTGTGGGAGACTCGCCCTGCAAAGACGAGCACACACACACACACACACACACACACACACACATATATATATATAACATTTAAGGGGGTTAAATCGACGATTTTTAGCTGGCTTGGCCTCGTTCATCAAAGAATTGCAATGGAATATTGTTCTGGGACGGACGTTCGTTCGGCGAGACCGGGACGGGGCTCAGCTGAGCGAGTGCATGCTTTTGCAACGCAGAGCATGTCAGGCGGCAAGGGAGTCCCAGGTGGAAACTGGCGACCCATAATTACGGAGGTGATATTTGCCTAACGTGTTATGCGAGGCGGCTGCCGCCCCTGCCCTCCACTCGTTCCCCTCCCATCCTTGGAGGGATCAGGAACCTTGCCGGCGCACGCCTCTGCATGCGGGACTAGCCATCGCTTGCGTCGTTGTATGCCCGCGACGTAATCTTAATAGTAAAACAATTTCCGTTCGACTTAAATACTATTATGCATCTTGGACGATATAAGTAAACGAGTCCAGAGCTTCAGGGCGATAAGTCCTAAGGCTACGTGCGAAGCCAATTCTGGTGCCAAAGAAAGCCAAATTTCGCTTCCCAGTATGTATTTTCCCGCCATGGAGAACCAACAGGATGAAACAGGTGAGGATGCGCACATAGACAGCTGCTGAAGAGACCCTTCAAACTAGCTGGGTCCAAAAATAAAGACTTCGCCTGCAACGCTAGAAACGACGCTTGACGGCGCTGACGCGTCCGTTGATTATTAGCTTGGGTCCATCCATTGGGACGCTGTTTCCGTAGTTGCAACGCAAGCGGGCTAACTTGGCACACATCCGATAGGTAAATGCGTTAAAGGTCCCGTGGGTCGAAATGTAAGAGCATGTAAGAAAACGCCTTGCATACCTGTTGGTTAAACTCTTTCTGCTATTTTATGATGATAACTGCAACCCAATGATTAATTCGGTCGTCTTGCAACTTTTAAGATACTGTCCGTCGGGATTCCCATGTCGTCGGTTTGATATATACGTTCATCGCTGCCCCGGTTCCTTCGGCGTCTTTGTGGTGGCTTTACGTACGCCAAGAGGACTTCAACTGTCCATCTTCCTCTTTCTCAACCAAGCAACCATCTTGTTAAGGCTCCGAAACTCAAACCCCGTACTGACGCGCCCGCCGCGCCCGGCGCGTCCCTTCTTTTTCGTCACCGCACCGCTGCACAACGTGAATGAACGGTCGCCCATAGGCCAGTGCCGGATCTGTTTGGAGGAGTGTCCGGTGGACACGTTGCTGACAAAGCCGTGCGGATGCGCTGGCACCCTCCGTTATGTGCACCCGGAATGCCTGCAAGTATGTGCGGAACCTGCGCTGGGGTGCCGGGCATGTTCTTAGATAGGGCCAATCGTTGACATTTGGTCGCGCCTGTCCAAGTTGACATTCATGACGACCCACTCACAACCCTTGTTCCCGGTGTGTTGGCGATCCTTCAAACATCTACAAAAGATACATATGGAACATGGGGTTCATATTCCTCCCTCGACGTTTGCGCAAACATGGCAGCAGCAGAAGGCAGTCGGGCGGGCATGTGGGTGGAGAAGAGAGCCTGTCTGGCTATGCATGTTGGTATGGTGGCAATCCACATCCCCCTTTCCCGCGCCGGGGCTTCAGAACAAGCTCTGTCTGTCGCCTTGAGGCAACCATAACTCGCCACCTATCAGGCTGCTGCGACATTCGTTGCCGTATCACCATGTCAGTTGAAGATCAAGAGGGGCGGGCCCCGTCCTTTTCCCCGCAGGCCTGGGCAGCAGCCCGCCGGAGACATGGGCACACAAGATGCGAAGTGAGTCGTGGGGGCGCGAAGTCGGACCCCCTCCGGCCACCCCAATGCGTGGGGTACGACCCTCAAGAGTCTGGATTCTCTCCGTTTCCCACGCCGTATCCTGACGGCATACTACCCCCACGCAGATCTGCATGCAGACCCTGGAGCTTCAACCGCGGGAACAAGAAAAACCCAGCAGCACATGCCGTACTGGTGTCACGACGTTTTCATCCGTCCGGCCAGTCAGTGACACGGATGCCGTACGTACATCGCTTGGCTACGTATACCAGTCCTTAACGCAACATTCGCACCCGCCACTGCAACTGCGGCCGCCGGGTGCACCTGGCTGGCAGTACCCGCCCCCGTTAGAAGTGTACGGTAGACGGTTTGGCTCTGAGATCAGTGGTGGCGGCGGAAGCATCGAGGCGGGATCGCTGGCGAGGGCTCTGGGCCTGGTCCCGTTGCAGGTGCACCAACACTTACTGTTCCTGGGAGGGGCGCCCGGTGAGCACCAGGTAGGTAAGGGTCGGGTGGGGCCATGGTCGGGTAGGATCTATCATTTCTTTATCTTCTTATTATAATCTTTATTTTATTAATTTAATCTCAAAATTTTCTATAAAAATTCTTTTATGGATAAATGCTTGTTGGTTTTACGTTTTCAAAATCGCATGACCAGCCCCGCAAAGACCGTGTTAGGAGCAAGCCAAGCCCGAGGGTAGGGTACGGGGAGCAGAGGGTTTCTTTAGCGCTATACGCACGACCTGAAGTCTCTTCGCCGCCTCCCAATCGGTTGTCTGCGGAGGCACCTCTTTGGGGTGGTTGTGAAGGCGGAAGTAATTTATTTACAGCAGCTACCTGCTGCTCCACGGGGGGTCATTTTGGCACACTGCGAGGAACCTGTCAGGGCGGAGAGAATGCTCGTCTCCGGCCGAGGCCCTCGGTCCTTTCCGGTAAGTGTGAGGAGGCAGTCCGTCGGCGCTCTGCAACGTGAGGCAACCAACGAGTAACAGACCGCTAACTACCCGTACGACCTGACATTTTGCAGGGCAGGGAACCGTCTGAGTGCAAGTAGCAATTTGTGCCACGGCCCTGCGCAAAAATCGAAAGGGTTGTGTTGTACCTGCCTTGTCGACCCAGCCCAACCACTTTCATCCGTCTCATTCCGCCGTGCGTGTTATTTGTAACGTGCGGTGTTTGAGACCATCTTCTAAAAACCCCTTGCCTTTGTCAGGGTACGGATTACTACGCCGAGGCCTCCCTTGGCTCCCCGGCGTACAGCTGCTGCTGGATTCTGTTGTCGTACATACTCATCATGGGACTGCTCGCAACGGCTTTGTACGCATATGCCATCACAAATGCCCTACTTTCATCGCAAGCCATCAACAAGCCATGATTCTGCATACGTGTCGTGTATCCCGGGGGGGGGGGGGAGGAGTGCAATCATCTGTATAGGAAGAGGAGCTTACGGGGTCTCGTAGAACTTGTGAAGATGACGTGGCTCAGCTGGAGGTTAAAAGGTTTGATACGCGGGGCCGCCGCTATATATACTATGTATGGATCCTGATGTTGGCCCTCGCTCTCGAGCCCACGCTTACCTGTACCACGAAGGCAATGGGGATGTACTGGCATGGAAGCAAGCAAGTGGGGGAAGAAATCAGTCGTTTTTGGAATCCACGCCCTGTCTTCGTTGAGTGCCATGGGGCTTTCAGGATGTGAAGGCTCAGGAGTTCAGTGGGCTGGTGGGGCCTGTGTGTTGAGAAGGCAAAGTTGGAATTGAATTAAATTAATGTAATTCATAGTGTTTGTGTTGGGAAGGACCAAGCAAGCCCATGAGTGGTTTTGGGAGCGTGTTGTTCGGTGGTGCTCGCGTCGACCAGGTACCTGCGCATGGCGTTAGACTTATGAAGGTCCGTTGGATGCGTTGTATAGTCTTGAGCTACTGGCGCATCCGCCATGTACGCGGTAGTGACCGTTATGATGGTAGTTGCAGCCTGGCTTTAACGGCCCATGGAGCTTTCAAAGGGCAGCATGTCTTTGTAAGCATGTCTCCGGAAGCTCGGAGGTTCAACCTTCTCATTTTATGAGTGTTTCGAAATCCGTTTGAAATCTTTTCGTAGTAATCATCGCGCAACTCGGTTTCGGTGTTCTATAGGCTCGCACCACGCGCACAAGCAGGCTTACTTCCTTTATTTGCTGCGAAAGATTATATCTTATTAGATTTCTATACACGGATAACGAGAAATAGCTTGGCCTGTGCCGTCGTGTTGATTTCCGCTGGCGCCAATCTTTTTCCGGTTACGTTCAGAGCACAGGGGAAGAACGCGTCCATTTTCATCTAAGCAATCAAAGTACGTTAAGCTTGTAATGGGTTGGAACGGATTCCTCCACGCCGGCACCGCGAATGCGCGACAGCTCTAAAACTGGCACCTCGACGTTGAATTCTCTGGGCAGCTAGCGACATTAGACTATTCCCTAAGCAGCGTGGGTAGAACTGATGCAGCCCATATGGAGTATCAACCGGCCCGCAGTGGTCATGGACTGCGGCACGGGGTTTTCAAAGATTGGTTTTGCCGGGAACGCCGAGGCGAGTGAGGTTTCACGGGCTGGAGGGTTCAACAAACCTGTGCCATGCCGCCTCCTATTATACATGCGTACGGTCCTACCCTCTCGATGCCACAGGATGGAATCAATTCCCAGTCCCGACAGGGAAACGACACGCCAACAGCCTTCCGTTCCCTCCTCGCCCCTGCGCCGCTCAGCCAGAGCTGAACGCCCCCCCAACTCATCACCGTCCTGGCTTCTTAACCTTGTTACCCTGCTCCCTAGTCTGACTTCATCGCTGGCCGCGTGAACCTCCGCACTTCCTGTTTAACGCGAGTGACTCCGGTCCATATGTTCATATGGCCATATGCCTGATTTGAAGCAAACGCCGCAAGCTGAAGCCTATGTGGACTGTCATAGACGGACCCCGGACCCATCTCCCCCAATTCCCCTGCTTACATCGGCCCTTTCCCGGTGCAGCCCAGCTTCGTCATACCCACTGCCTTGGGCCCCGGCTCAGCATCTTCCACAGCTGGCGCCGCCGCCACGGCAGGCTTTGGAAGTCGCCCTCTGCTGGGTGACCTGGACTTCACCATTGGGGACGAGGCCTTAGCAGCGGCGCAGCTTGCGGCGGCCTCGGCGGGGTCCGGCGCTGTAGGCGCGGCCGGCGGCGGCGGCGGCAGCGGTGCCGCCACGGGGGGTCTTACCTTCCCTGTGCGGCAGGGCGTCGTGACGGACTGGGATGCGATGGAGCGCTTCTGGCAGAAGTGCCTTTTCCAGTTGAGCCTTGAGCCCTGCCGGCGTGTGGGAGGAACTGGTGGTCTGGGGCTGGAGACTATGGCTTTGTGCCTAAACGGGATACACAAAATACGAGGGGGGAGGCGGAGGAGCCTGAACTTGCCTGCACTGAGCTGGGGTGGATTGGGCAACTCGCTAAGCCTCCCTACCGGCCAAGGGCACTCTGAATGAAGTTGGAAGTCGGACCGCGGCCGCGTAATGACCTGATAGAGGGAGGGCCCTCGAGCTCGCATCGCTCTCATAGCACTGCTGACAACCACTTCAACCTCTGCAATTGTTGTAACCGCCGCCTCCGGTTACCGACAGTTACCTTCGAGTGGATCCCGAGGAGCATGCGGTTGTCGTTACAGAGCCGCCGCTGAACCCCCCCGAGTCGCGGGAGGCTATGGCGGAGATCATGTTCGAATCTTTCAACGTGGCGGGGCTATACGTGGGCGTGCAGGCGGTGCTGGCGCTATATGCTGGGTGGGCCACTGCGGACCGGGCAGACAAGGAGGTGGCGAAGGTGTGTTTTGGGGGGGTTGAGGGGAGTGGGAAAGTAGAGGCAGATGCACAGCGGTCCTTATTGGCTGGCTACGGCGGGCAAAGGGCAATCATGTCGCGGTGTGATGCTGGATGGGTCAGTGGTGGTCAGGGCCCTTACGACCTTGCGACTGCTGCTTACGCACCCCCGGCTCCGCGGGTGATTGGAAACGGAGGCCTTTACGGGGTGAGACATGTGGGCAAGGGAAAGCAACAGAGTGGAGGGCACCGGGCCGGTAGGAAAGCAACGGACACAGTCCGGAGAACCATCGGCGCTACGCAGGTGGGGAGGGTAGAGGCGGTGGTGATCATCTTGGCGGATGCTGGTAAGACTCACTTGCTCTTTCCCCTCCTTCCCTAACACCAAAATACACACCTGCACGCTGCAAGCCAGGCTGGTGTCGGTGCAACTTCAGCGACTGGCTCCAGCTCTGCGGCCGCTGCTGTCCCTGGCCACATCTCCACTGCTACCGCCCACCTGACGGGCACGGTGGTGGACGTGGGCGAGGGCGTAGCGCACATCATCCCGGTGGTGGATGGCTTTGTGCTGGAAGGGGCCATTAAGAGCCTTCCGCTGGCGGGGAGGGCCGTCACGGGATTCGTGCAGCAGATGCTACGGTGCGAAAAAAAGGAAAACCTGGAAGGGAGCATACGAGAAAGCGCGTGATGTGAATAGTTTAGATTCACGCATTTAAGGTTCATCTTCATGATATGTGGAGCAGCTAACACCTGTGTGATGCACAGGAAGCTGGGGATCAGATCAGATTATTTGCCTTTTAAGGGAGGAGATAAAATATGGTAGAGGCAGGACCACGGGAAAAACTTTTATTCGCTTCTCAGTCCTGCATTGAGGAGGGATATATATATATATATATATATATATATATATATAAGCGTTGTGGACATATCTGCGTTTGGGTCCCTCTTACTACCGGCCCAGCATTCCGACCTTAAGACGCAACAGTAAGGACGCTGGCCATCATTCCGCTTTGCAGCTTGCCGCTTTGGGTTCCCAGTTTCAGCACTTCACGACCACGGTGATTACAACTCCTAGCTCTTTGCCTTGCTGCCGCGCTTGTCAACACTGTTGACACCTCAGAGAGCGCGGCGAGCCCGTCCCCCCTGAGTTCTCCATGGAAGTGTGTCGCCGCATCAAGGAGGGGCACTGCTACGTGGCACCGGATATGCTGCGAGAGTTCGGCCGCTACGACCGGGACCCCGCGAAGTACCACCGCGCACTCAAGCTGCCAAACCCCAAGACTGGCGTGGTGCGATCCGTGGCGGCTGTGCGGGGACGGGACAGACGGGGACGATATGTTCACCTGCGCGTGCATGTGTGGTGGCACCTAAGAGCATGGACGCAGCTCAGGGAAGCAAGGTGCAAAACCAAAACCTAGGATAACAAGATCGGAGTTAAGGATCTGGGAGGGAGTACGTGCCCTTGGGCCCCGAAGCCCTGTGTGATCCCGCGCATCTCCAGTTCGCAAGATATCGAAACTTCGGCCAGCCTCGCTGTGCCGGTGGAAGTGGGCTCGTTTGGGGCCCTAGAACATGGGACATTGTTTTGGCTGTCCAAACCCCTCCGTTACCCTTCATCTTAGCCCTAGACACTCTCGCCCTTTTTGGGCCCCCTCAGGACTTCAGGGTGGACCTAGGCTACGAGCGCTTCCTTGCCCCCGAGGTGTTCTTCAGTCCGGGCATATGCCTCTCAGCCCCGCAGGGCACTCCCTCACTGCCGCGGGTGCGGTGGGCGGGCGGGTGGGTTTGTAGATGAGTGAGGAGCCGATGGCCGGGGTATATTCCCACTTTTTTAACCACTCGCACTCATCGCGCCATCGGGCTCACACACTCCACATTCACGTCT
Organism: Volvox reticuliferus; assembly: GCA_019650235.1. NCBI lineage: Eukaryota > Viridiplantae > Chlorophyta > Chlorophyceae > Chlamydomonadales > Volvocaceae > Volvox > Volvox reticuliferus. Next base: position 1,625,196 of record BNCP01000016.1, read on the forward strand.
TCCCCGTACATGTACGCAGGCAGTAGATGACGTCATCCAGGCCTGCCCTATCGACACCCGCCGCGCGCTTTACGGCAATGTGGTGCTCAGCGGGGGTTCAACCATGTTCAAGAATTTCGGTCGCAGGTTGGCGGCGGATCTGACGGCAGCGACGTCGCGGCGACTGCAACCTGGGGCCACGGTGGGTTCCTGGAGCCGTAGGGCTGCAGCTCGCGGGTTGTTGGGAGGGGGCCCTGTGGGGGCTTGTCCTGCCAGGGTTCTGGGCGGCAAGCGGTCGAGCGACGTTGTTTTGTCTTAACCTGAACCACGAAAGCCTCAAGGAGAATATGAATGGCAAGGGGTGCGAGAGAGGAACGCACCTGTTGCTTGTTGGAATCTTCCTGTATGTGTGTGTGTGTCCCCCCCTGCCATCTTTTCGGCTAGTCCATCTCAGTGCCCTGCCTGAATCCTCCCCGCCTGACCACTTCCTGCACCTCGCCCGCTTTCGCCCGGTGCTCCTGCTCTCTGCCTCCATAAGCCCACAATCCCGCCTCACTCCTCGGATCCCCTCCTGGCCGACAGGCGATTGACATCACCGTCCGCAGCCACGCCATGCAGCGCTTCGCGGTATGGTTCGGGGGCAGCCTGGTGGCGTGTGATCCTGGTTTCAGAGCTGTGTGCCATACGCGAGAGCAGTACCACGAGTATGGGCCCAGGTATGTATCAAAGTTTATGTGTTCTTTGTGTTGTGTGGCGCAATGATGCGTTATCCAACATCCTACATGCGGGTACATGTGGTACACACGCCAACCCGCTGTTGTCGTTACTGTCACATTCCTTGCTCATCCCACCATTCCTATTTTGTAAGTTCTCCTGTCAAGTCTAGTGCTTGCTCATCCGCTCCCTTCTTCTTATGTATCCTCGGCATCCGACTATCCCGTGTCGGCCTGTGCAGCATCTGCCGCAGCAACTACGTCTTCCGGGACGTGTAATCGATGGGGAGGAGGTGCGAGTGCCTGCCACTTTGGAACTGCAACGTTCGTCGACGCATCGGCGACATATGCCATGGCCCGGTAGTGCTGCAAATTGGCTCGGCAGAGCGGCGACAGAGAGGTTCGTTGTTATCTGAGGTTTCTGCTGCTTCAAGAGCTTCAGGAAGAAAGGATGGAAAGAAAAACTCGCGTATAGATGCGGCAGGAGCCGTTCGACTAAAGCCTTATGTAGGAAGGCCGGTGGTCTTCAGATTTTTTGTATGCGCGGGAAATACTAGTTGGGACTACGCGGTCGCGGTGGCGGCCCTCACGCAACGCCGGCAGAGCAGTGGGGTCATCGCGGCTCGGGGGATGTGGCTAGTGGCACGGTCCTTACGACGTTCCCACGATGTTTACTAAATACAATAGCCGTGGTTTGACGTCGTCACGCAGGGTCATATCACGGGACGTAAACGGAGTAATTCTTAGCAGAGTGGTCCAGGCGGCAAAAAGGCATGCATCAGAAGTTATCAGACTTTGGGGTTAGGGAAGCCGGACAAATAATATCCCCAGGACAAAATGACCATGGCAGCCTCTTATCTATCCTCACTCTCATGGTCTTCAAGGCCTTGAGGACCAGCCCATCTCCGCACTGGTGGGTGAGTAGACATATTCAGTTCATCATGAGCTGCATGCCCGCATGACTCTAATAAAAAAGCTCGACGTCACGTGTTACCACCAGCTCAGCGTGGCACATGTTGGGGCCAGGGTTGGGGTCGTCCGAAGCCGTCATGACCACAATCAGGATGCTAATGCAGGCTAGTGTCAGGGATGCTGACCGCAATCAGGATGCTAATGCATGCAAAGATGCGGCGAGTTTGTGATATCCTCCGCTATGCACCGCTACAGGCGTGGATACGTGGGGACTGGGGAGAGAGCAGGAGAGACGTCGTGCTAATGGTATGCAGGCAGCGACTCAGCGGGCTGTACGCAACCAAAATTCGCTTTGTATATATCACCTCGGTCGCTTGGTGTGAATTCCGGGGATGGACCGCGACGGTGCTCTCGTACGTCAGTCACGCTCGCGGCCTGTAGCCACATCTACAGCCACTTAAATGCTGGAAGTTGCTGCTTCCATGTTTGGGATGTGCTGAATGGTGTGGCGCAGGAAAGGAGTTATGGTGTAAATTCACTTAATCATTGTACGAACGGCTTCCGTGTGCAGCCGTACACGTGCGCAGTTCACTACACCTTACACCTACATCCGATATATGGCAGGAATGAACATACACAATATGCCTACTGTTTCGACACGCATATTGTGAATGTACGCACTAAACACGGACACCGGATGCTATCCATCTGCCATAGCCATGCGCGGCCAACACGGGTACATATGCGACTAGCTTAAAACTCCTTCGAACTCCTTCGAACCAATATCATTACAGTGCATGATGCCGGCAGCGATATACATAAAGAATAGACATAGGTCGATTGTTCTTCCAACCTAGGCAGCAGTGTGGGGAGGGTGTGGGGAAATGAGCCAGTCCAGATAAATCCAACCATCCACCGCAACATACAACGAGTACATATCACGATATACATATCACTGGTAGACCTACACACTATGTGCAAATACTCGTGACATACATTATAATGACATGTCTATCTGTGCATTGTGGTAGATAGCTCGCATGTGAGGACAAATGGACAGGTCAACTAGGGGCAGCGGAATAACCCTTACATACGCTGACCACTACTGTGACGCTCGAAACATGGATACCCTAAGGTATTATCTCCTAAGATGAGATTTTCACAGCTGTATGTTCCGTCCCCAAAATTGGTGCACCAGCTAGGGAAAAATCACCGACGCCTACATTGCCTCTCTTGCATTCATATCAGCAACATGGTCAGGCTACGCTGGCCCTTGGCGACCTGTCTATTATATGTACAGATACATATATACAATACCTGCACTGTGGCTCGGTCCGGTCAGGACCCCCCGTGCTCGTCTTTGCAGGGCGAGTCGCCCACAGCGCAGTGTAACACCCCTTAATATATACGGTGGTGCATCTACATCCAAATTTATATCTTGTAGATGCACCAACCTGGATCCCTGGCTACATCACCATTGTTCCACAAACGGAACCAGCCAACTGTACAACTATTGCCATGTGCGGCGCCGCAAAAGTGATGAACGCACATACCGGGTACTGCGTCACCTAGCCTAGGACCCCAGCCGCAACTCCTACGTGTAAAACACCGAAGATGAATACGTATCATAAACTTGGGCGAGAAACCTGATGACCTGGTATGAACCGGGAATGAATTATGTACGTGATGAACATGATATTGGTTCATACGCCGTGAATGAATTCTATGTTAACCATAACAGCCGTTCCTTACGGGTTTAACTGTACGTGCACCCTCCTGCGCATCACCATTAACTCTCACTAACCAAAGGCCGAGGGTCATCTCCGTTGTGTATAACCTCGTTTGACTGATGTATTGGAAGCTGGTATTGTCACATACTGGAAGCCGTAACCTAAGCTATTTAGCAATCACCGGTTCGGCACATAGACGTATTTAGCCGCTGAGAACAGCACCCGCATCAGTCAATCCTCCCACCGGACCCCGGTACATGCCGCTGAAATCCATACTCGCTTCCTCCAGCCTCGGCACCGTGCGGGTGGCGGGGCTGCCGGCACCAGGCATGTACGAGGTCGAGTCCAGCAACGGATTCGCCTCCATGCTGCCCGCGTCGCCGCCAATGTACGACTTCCAGCCCGCCAGTCCACCATCGTATCCAGTTCCTAGCGGCGCCACCCTGCGGTCCGCGTAACGGCCGCTGACGGGAGGGTTGGCCGCTGGCTTGAAGTAGATGTTGTTAGCGAAGGACAGGTCGCTAATGTTGGAGATGGCGGGGTACACCGGCAGCGAGTTGGCGTCCACGTCGGGGATCTGGACAGCAGCAGAGACCAGAACGCAGGCCAGTTGGCAGCACATTGTGTTCCTAGCGTAAAGGGGACGCGAACTGTACTTCCCTGTACCTGAGAACTGGATGACGGCGCTGCAGTGCCCAGTGAGCCACGCAAGGCGCACAGGCCACTTGGTCCGTGAATCCACGCGCAATCCAAACCCATCATTGCACTCACCCCATTGCACTCCGCTGTGGTGCAGTCCGCGTCCAAACACAAGCAGCCCGTGTCCAGCACATCTATAGCTGAGGAGGGGATCTTGGAGATGTCGTAGAGCTGGGACAAGACAGCATCCCATTTGGCAGTGGCCTCGCCTGTGTTTGCGTGTTTATTCGAATCAGGGGCGGCATCACTTAACTGCACAAGGGAGTTCACAACCAGGTGTTACTCCGAAGGTAAATGCACAGGGTCAACAGCGTTCGGAAAGGCAACGAGGCCGGGCTGCCGAAATAACCAAGGGCTCGGAATAAGATAGAGACACATCAGTGAGGACATAGGCTGACGTTAAGGGACTGCAGATTAATTTGTGAAGCATTTAGGGCTGATGGGTGCTTTAGAGACTATCTAGAGGAGAGATATAGGGGGGTATCTAAATGGAGAGGGCACGACGGTTAGGGTTTGGGGGTTTTTATGCACTCCAAGGAAAGTGTGCATGTGATAAGAACACCGACCGCTAAGCCCCACACAACTTCGCACTGACGACGACTGGGGAACAAAAGATGTGCCGTACCTGAAAAGTACCAGGGACTGCCATTGTCCGCAAAGATACCACCGTACTTCTTCAGTGCCGTACAAAATACCTGCGCTGCCTGCGCCAGGGGGCTGCAGTCGAAGGACGCGTTGAGGCGCACCCTCATGCCCATGTACGGCGCATCGAGGTCTGTGTAACCGGTGGGGGCGAAGTGGGTGGCGGGCGGTGCGTAGGCCCGGCGCGAGTTGGGCCCCGTGAAGCGGATGGCGTGATCTATGACCCCCTTCACCACGACCTCCTCCCACTTGACCAGTCCGGGAAGGATGGGGAGACCGGCTGCATCTGCAGAGGTCCAGCCCAGCGGCCGGCCCACAGCGTTGCGGGAGAGGTTGAAGCGGGACACCTGGTCGGCTTGCCACCGCCCAGTGCCGGTCACCGCGGGAGGGAAGCTGCGGGGCATGCACATCAACAGAAAACGCACATTAGACTTGTGTGAGAAGCGCGTGCAACGGACACCACCTGTAGTACATGTAACCTTGGCTCAAGGTTAAGGCAAAGGGTCAAAGTTAGCAACCTTCACAGCACCCTTTCCGTCCCCGTATGGTCGTACCTCCTCCACGTTTCGTACAGCAGGCACGTTGCATTATCGACGACCAGCACGTGGCGGTCGCCTCCACAGGGGTTGTCGGGGCAGTTGTTATAGGCGCCCTCAACGGTAGCGTTGGGCGGGATGGGGTACCCTCCCGGCAGAATGTCTGACTCGTCGGCGTAGCCAGTGAGAGGGATGTCAATCTGAGGGAGGTACGAGTGCCGACAAACAGGATATGTAATGGATCAGTAATTTGCCAGCTGCTGGATTATAGCCGTTCCTCGAGCCGTACCGCCTACCGAAATGACTCTCTCCCCCCCCCAGTCGCCTCACTCGCTGCCCTGCACTCAGAAAACGCTCACCGGCACCATGGGCGTGCCCTTGCGGCTGTCGACGACCACGAACGGAATCCCGTACAAAATACGTTGACCATTGGCCGTATAGCCGCCACCAAAGTCGGGATGCAGATTGCCCCCACCGATGTGGGTCTTGATTGATTTGCTGTTTGCATGCACGGGCAAGGAGGTCACGTCCAGGTGCCAGGCATTATCCGGAGGGAAGATGGGGCAGGAGCCATCCGGGTTGCGGCCCACCTCCCCCGGGGCGTTCAGGTAACTATCAGCGAAGGACGCTGCTAACTCCCGGCGGTTGTTAGGCTGAGAGTCCTTAAGCTGCATCTCGGACAAAGCAGCTGTGGTAGAAACGATATCGGCGGCCTTAGCCGCAGCCATTAGGGCCCGATGGCCCATCAATGCCCTCAACATCCGACGGTGGTGCTGGGCAGCAGGGCATGTCCCATTGGGTGGTGTTCCGGACAGGTATTTGTTGAGGATGGTGCCCTGCATGAGACGTGCCTCCACCATGAGGTTGGCGGTGACCGGGCCGCCCAGCGTGACGATGTTGTTCTTGAAGGTGATGTTGGCATTGGGCGGGCCCGTGGTGAGGGTGGGTCCGAGCTGCTTGGGACTGACGTCGAGTAGCACCCCCGCCTGCATGCTGGCCGCCACGTTGAGAAGGGTGTTATGAACCACCACGGCGTCACGGGCTGAATAGAAGGACACACCCGCGCCCGCACCCCCGTCCAGAATGTTACTGCGATAAAGAGATAAAGGGCGACACGCGTGGGCGGGGAGGGACAGGGGAACGTGAAAGCCAAGGCGACAGGGAGCCGGAGTAAGGCCCAGACCAGCTGGTGGAGTGCGTGAGGAGGTCTTCCGTCCTGTCCCTCTAATGTATGCGTCACTAAAACATGCAGCTCGGTTCCCTAGGGCTCTGTTCACCCACTTGCGTACAGTCGTGTTGATGTTGTCGTGCCAGTCGTTGTTGGTTCGCGCCCAGTCCACATCCATGTACATCACCTCCGTGTTGTCACTGCCAAGAATGATGCCGCGACCGCCAAAGTTCCTAGATGCGGCGAGGGATAGGGTCAGAGGCGTGGTGAGCAAAGAGCATAAACCATCGATGAGACGTGGGCGACACAGGTCGTACAGCCGACACAACAACAACGATAACTACCTCGCAGTGGTTGTCCTAGCTGTGGAGCAATGTCTCCTGGCCCCAACCGCTGGCCAGGGGCGAGGAGACGGTCTTCCTCGGGCCACAGGGTCCCATGCAATCCCCGCTGGCCCCCGAATCCTCATGCAGCTGTCATCAGGCCCGTGCTCACTTGATGATATTCCTTTCCACCAGCACGTTCCTTGCTCCGCCTCCGAGCCGGATGCCCGCATCCACTGGGCTGAGGATGGAGCTGCCGCGGATGATCAGGTTGCCGCCGCCGCGGACCTCAATTCCAGTGCCCTTGGGGCGAGTGATGGTCATATTCTCAACGACCACATCCTTCACGAAGGTGCTCAGCTTGATGCCGTGCAGGCCGCAGTCGGTCAGGGACATGTGCTAGATACGGACAGGGCCAGGGAGGGGCAGCGGGGTGCGGAGGGGTTCACTTGCGGCAAGCCATTATGGGCAAACAATAGCTCAAACAGGGACATGTTGCAGGGACACAGTCAAAGTTTGGTTTGTCAAAGAAATACAAGAAACACCGGATGCGCCGTACCTTGATGAATGACTTCGTGGTGCTCAGGCCCCTCGCAGCCAGGTAAAAGGCCCAGTACGCGCTGGTGCCGCTGCCGGCTCCCTCGTTCAAATGTATGCAGCTACTGGAGGAGGAACCAGACATGACCACATCAAAATTTGTCAAAGTGATGGCTGCGGCGCCACCGTAGAGGCCGTCGCCGGTGCGGATGCACGGGTTAGCCCCCGTTGTGGCGGGAGAGCACACGACCTTGGCGCGGGCAGCCGGGAGGTCGGCGGGATTGGTCGTGACGGTCACCTGCGGACACGGTCATCAGGGGGACGCGTTTGCCGTAACGCGCATCTCATCTGCACGTATAAGGAGCAGGAACGCAGCAGGCGCCTGGATTTGGGTGCAGCACCGAAGGCGGCTCGAGGCTTTGCGGCAAGAATGACTCATGGCGGCGAGGCAAGCGGCTTGCCTTTGTATGCGCAGTCTTGTTTTGTCAGTCAATACGGCCAGTCTAGTGCTGACTCACATTGGGTCTGAAGATTCCAAAGCCGCCCACGTGGTTCTGGCCACCCTTGAGTAGGATTCGATCGCATTGGTTGATGGCCACCAGGGCGCCCCCGATGGTCTTGAAGGGATAGGAATAGTTCGAGTCATAATTGAAGGCTTGGTTATCCGTGCCGTTTACCGCGTCCACGTAAAGGTCCTTGCACACCCGCGCAGCCCAGTAATCGTACGGCCACTCTTTGCTGTACACAGGCCCAGGGCCTACGCCGTAGAATGCCGGAATCTTGGCGAACGCCGCCGGCACTGGTGGCAGCGGCTTGGCACCTCCATTGATATTGGATTGCACGGCGCCGGAGTCGAACTGATCCACGGGTCGCGTTCTGCCACTAAAGTCATCCGTCACCAGCTTCATACCCGAAGGCAGGGAAGGTGCTGCGCGGCCCCGTGCTGGGCTGCATGCCAGTGGCGTGAAGTTGGCGTTTAGCTGCGGGTCCGCCTCGATGCTGTTAATGTCACAGAAGGACTGGTGCAGGGTGGTGGAGCAATGGAGGGACCAGCCGGTGGCGTTGCCGATGAAGGCAGTTCCGTAGCGCTCGTCCTCCAGCATGGCGCCCCGGCCCCATTGGAACGGAACTGGGCCTAGGCCTGGCGGTGCGTATGGGCGGAGGGAGGGACGAGTGAAAACCTCAGTGAGCAACACCAAGGCGAGCAAGCCCCTGTCGGACAACTTCCCTCAGCCCACCGAAGGGATCAACTTATTTCGACGGCAACATGGGGCTTTGCAAAGGAGATGATTCGCACGACAAGACAGGATTGCCAAACCGTGCAAAAGAGGTACTGTTCCCGTCGTGTCGGTCTTACCTTTCTGGTCGTAGTAGACGTTATGCGCGGACACGAAGGTGCTGTTCGGGTCCAGACCGTTGTCCCGTATCTGCAGCACCGGCCCGGCTCGTGCGGTGGCCGACCGCACCAGTAAGTTCGCCCACAGCGTCAGGTTGGCGCAGCGCGTGAGGACGGGACCCGAGGGCGTGTCGTCGTGCGTGTAGGCGTTGATGAGGATGCAGCTTTGCGCGTTCTCCTGCGCCTGCCAGATGGTGTTGTGGGCGAGGGTGGCGCCACGGCTGGCCCACACATTGATGCCCGCCTGACCCACAGCCGTAATGATGTTGTTGCGGGCTGCGGATGACCGGGATCCGGTTGTAAGGAACAACAAATGGACGGATGGACCACATGAGAGCCACATGAGGAGCTTCACCAAATGAAACGTGCGGGCTTATATGCCGAACACAGCAGCGGAGGGCAGGTCTGAGAGCACATAGCAATGTGGATATTGCATGCGGCCTCCCGTACAGATGAATCCGCACATCCGTAGGGCCTGGCATGCCGTACACGTCATGGCCTTACATGGAGGCGTCAAAGCCCATGGTTGCGGTCACAAAGGTCCGACCGCGGGAAAGGAATGCGGATCCGCACCTCACCCGTTGCATTGATTGACTCGTGCAGGGCTTTATTGTTGATGCCGTCCATGTACTCGTACTCGGTTGCAAAGCCAAGGTTGAACCCAAAATCGGTTCGCGTCACAAAATTGCGTTCAATCAGCGCCCGCGCGGTGCCTCCGGCCAGGTGCACTGCAGCCTCAGGGAGGTCGTGGAAGTAGCAATCACGTACGGTAATATCGTACGCCTGATAGGCCACGATGCCGTGGCCGCTGGTGCGTGTCCGCGCCCCTGTGTTGTAAACCTCGCAGTTTGCGAAGGTGTTGTTGGTGGCTTTCATGGCGAGTTTGATTCCGCTGCTGCCCGTATCGTGGATCCTGCGGTGCGTGCAGGAAGCGGTTGGGACCACGGAAGGTACGGTGGAGGGGCCAACACCGGGAAAAGCAAGGCCAAGGTTGCAGGCGAGAGGCGGCACTGGGCGGCGTGCGTATAGCGTTGTGCGGGACATATTGACCGCCTTTTGGGGGAGGAGGGCGGGAGCCAACCACCAACCGGCAACTACCGATAACTTGTTTACAGTTGCGAGATGAGACGCAGACCACATGCAACCCTGCGCTCCCGTCTCCGACGTACCGCACATTCTGTACGAGCCAGTGGCTGGGTGCCGCTCCCTTGGCCACCCTCTCCGCCAGGGTCCCGAAGTCCTCCCAGGAGGTGAAGAACATGAGGCCGTAGAAGAAGCCACCCGTGATCTCGAGGTCCTGAAAGGAAAGGGGACACCAGGCACCAGACCTAGTTCACATGCGAATGTATCGGTCTTGCCCCGTGCACACACTACTCTTACCCCGGCACCGAACCCGCAGTGCCACTCGGGCATTCTGCATCCGTCCATGTCGCGCAGCCAGCACCCACCGATATGACTCCATAATCTGCTCCGGGACGCAGCGTAATGACGTTGACGGCGTTCTGCGGGTCGGTCATGGGCAGAGAGATGGTCGCCCAGTGGCCGGGGGCGGAGCGCAACGTGATGCGCGGTCGAGTTATGCTGAAGCCACCTGCAAGGTCAGCAGGTGATTTTGGCCCAAGTGAGAAAGGAGAACTCGAAAGGCATTCGCTCCAGGTCCTATCATACCCAAGGCGTCCCGCTACCTCCGCCGCATGAGCTCTCCCACACTCCCACACTCCCACACTCCCACACTCCCCGGTCCCCCACCCACCTCCGCGGTCTCATAGACGTCATAGACGTCACCCGCCCTGCACCCTTCTCTTTTTCCCCTCCTCTCTCACCCGGATGTGTTCCGTTCCTTAGGTAGATGTAATCTCCCGGCCAGGCCTCAAACACTGCCTTGGCCGGAGACCTGAAGGGAGAGTCCGCGTGGCCGCTGTTGACCTCATCGCTGCCGGAGGGGTCCACCCACCACGTCCGGGGTATCGCCCCCAGAGTAATGGGATATATTGGCGACGGCGGTGGTTGAGCGGCTGGATCGGTGAGGTAAGTGATGGACAGCGCTGGGCGACGAAGAGCGGGGCTGTCCTTCTTGAACTGGCTGGTAATGAACGTCAGGGAGCCATTGACGGCCCTGCAAGAACCCCGCACGGCCACGGTTTCGCGGGCGATGGCAAGGATTAGGGACCTACCGGTCTTCTGCCAGTTGCATTGGAAGCTATTACGAAGGAAGTCACATCTGGTTACAGAATGTAAAACTAGGTGGTGCGGTGGTGATCGGCAGCTATCATGTGCACTGCCTTGAACAAGGGTATCTCAGCATATGGATATTGGCAGCCCGACGTGATGTGTGTTACACTGACCAGTTGCCGCCCAGCTGCAAGAGTGTTTGCGGTCCAAGAAACTACGCATCACCTGCTGCTGCTAACGCCAGCGGCATTGACAGGACACAACCGACTTCGTCGCCATGGCTCATCGCGCATCCCATCCCCTCACCGAGGGACACATGGATGCCCAGCACCCCCCTAAAATGCCCGCCCCAGGTCCGATGTTAATATTGCAGTTCCGTGGGCGAGGTGGCCAGCCCAGCAACGACACCCACCTCTCCACAATAGAAGTATCGGTTACGTGTATGTGCGTGCCGAAGCGGTTTTCCTGCGGGTTTACACCCCCAAGCAATCGCGCACCTGAACAGCAGACCGTAATTGGCGGCACCGCTATTGGCCCGCCACAAGGCCACCTTGGCGGGGTCCAGCGCGATGGTTTGGGACACGTAGCCGTATGCGCCGTTGGCGGGCACCACCAGCGATATGGCCACGTCGGGTGAGCAGTCGGCCCAGGCCCCGGGCTGCGTCCAGGGAATGGAGGCGCTACCGTTCCAGCGAGAGAACCGCCAGCCAGTGGTCTTGTAGCTGGAGGAAAGGAGGAAGGGAGCAGGTGCCACCATCCAGGGGTCATAAAAGCCGAGCAGAGTGGAGAGTATGTATTTTGGGTATGGAGCTGCCAAGAAATCAGGGAATGACATTGTGCCGTGCTGAGTAGCGCCTTGGACACCAACCGCCTTTCGTTGGCGCTTGTGGTCTCCCCTCGGGTGGGCGCGAAACCATGCACGCTACCCACGAGGACCTGCTGACATGTGGGGGTAAGGTACGTACGTTTGCAACATGCCCACGCACCTTGGACCGTTGGTGTACGCCCAGGGTAGGTTCATAAAGCAGGCTTCCACCCGAACCGGGGTGTTCCAGTTGATGAATGTGACCTGGTGTAGGGCGTTGGGAATGTGGTAAGAGCTAGCGGCGGGTTGGGGCTACGGGGATGAGGACTGCGGCCTGGGATGCAGGCCACGGCCTGGGCGCGGGTGGATTTGGCGAGGGCCAATTGCGCTGCGTGTCATATTTGGTTTTTGGTCTTAGAGCAAGCGAGAGGGAGTGATGCCATCGGCGGCCGCAGATGGGCATTAAGGCCAAAAACCATCGCACGGCCGGGATCAGCGTGCAGGAAATGAGTCTTTTTCTCGATGGTTTGACAGCCGGAAACAACAGAAGTCATGGTAATAAGGGCCAGGGCCCTTCACCTCACGCAATCATGCCGTGACGCCTGCTCGTTGCCACGGGACTTACGGTTAGCTCAGCGGACTGTATGATGGCACCTTCGGGCACAAATCTGCGGAAGACAGCGGGGGAGTTCAGGCGGCAGACTATCATGTCTGTCTCACGTGAGCATGCGGAATCGGACGACGCCAGGGTGTGTGCGTCCCTGGTTGAGCTTACCATGGTGGACCTGAAGGACATGGACGCTGTCGTAACATGCAGATCATTACATTAGAGCCAAACATACAAGTCGCTGTTAAAATAAACTCCTTTTATATTCAAAGAACGCATCAACGTCATTGGTTTCAAGCTCGAAACGCAAGGTGTTATTTTATGATTGTGTCTAGCAAGGGCTGCGGATGTCCAAGGACGCTAAGCGCGGAAGGGAGAGTTCGCGCACCTGTGGATTGAGTTGAAGCGAATGAGGGTGCGATATTTCTCCTGCGGGTTGTTGGAGTTGTAGTCGGCCATGGAGAAAGTGAAGTCTGGCGCGGTGCTGCCCCAAAAGTACTGCGTTGCATACAGGATTCGGCAGCGGAAGTCAGACGTAATAAGTCCTCACGTTGCATCACATCAAGGGAGACAATCATCACAGTAGTTGTATGCTGATGGCCGGATGCTGAGTAAAGCTGCAGGCCCCTACCCTGCCCCACGCAAAGAACAGGTTCAGGGAAAGGGCACGGTGGGTGCGCCGCATGTACCTTCCAGCCAGTCGCGCCGTTGTAGGTCAACGGGCAGATGTGCGTAAGAAAGCAGCATGAAGGTGGTTCATATAAGGAGTATATGACACAGGTATACGCATTATGAGCGGGAAACGGAGCAAAGGAGTGACAGGCCTTCAGAGTGCCGCATCGAAAAGTCTGGGCAAGAGGGGGCAAGCCGGCGGGGTGGACGATGTGCTCTCACCGTAATGCCGTTCTGGTTGTTCCACGTGTCAATGTACTGTGTGGTAATGGAGGTCTCAAAGGTGGAATTGTAATAAATAAGCAGGCCCTCATTGCTGGTGAGGGTTTGTCCGGCCTGAAGCGTGACAATCTTCTGGGAATGGCCATCGCCGGACAGCGCCAATATTGCCAGGCAGAGCATTGCACGAGCTTGATCATGCAAAATTTTCATGAGCATATTGTCAGCATTACTTTTGTGCTAACTTAGCATTATTCACCGGACACCATAGAAAGTACATACCTCTGTACATGGCGCCTCTTAAGGCCAAGAACTTCGCCTGACGACCTTGACAAAACATAGGTAATGATATATACAGGCGCGATTTTTTCAATATTTTGTTTTGCTGAATGCTTGCTGGTGCCAATGGCTGCTTGGGTTTTCAACCGCCTTTCAGGAACCTCATTGCCTGCAAATAGTTGTGGTGAGAAGCCATTGAATTACATACCTTATAAAGGTTTCGAACGGCAAGCAGGGCATCTACAGCCTTCGAGTGGGCTTCATGCAGCAGCTTCCTAATGTGCTCGTCCCTAATTAGTAATACATCTTAATACATGTTAAGGAACTTAGAGCAGCTTCTATCAACCGAAAAACGCACCATCACAGCTGTTCGCGATGCTTCTGCGCGACTTCCGTGAGCGAAACGGCCGCGTGGCGGATATCCATCCCTGCTCGTTTGTATCCACCTCTGTGCGCTGCTTGCATCGACGGCGACAGCTATCTTTGAAGCCAGGCATCTATTACGCATATCAAAAATTCATCCGTAAATTATGCCTGTGCTAAGCAGGAAGATGGCAAACTCTACAGTTGACATTTGCAGAGCGTTGCTACACATAATCTTCCACTTAGCACGGCATCGTAAAATACATGTGAGGTATGCCAGCTCTATGATGGTATGACCTAGTTGAAGGATTTTCAATTGCCCCCGTCTTATATTACGGCCCCGTCCATTACATCCTTTCCATGCTGGGCCCGCCCTCGATTCGTTAGTTTAAGATCACACTTAAGATCCAGCCGACATTTCGTCAACAACGACACGATCGACATGTGAGCGCCTGATCATTAAACAGACAGCGTAACGTTGAACAACGTTGTAACGTTGAAAAATAACGAAATTCGGTGCGATCGGGCGACAAAATTGGTCATTTCTGCAATCCGCCGGCAGATGGGTTGCAAGATTCCCACCTTGCCTGCTTATCACAAGTTAAGGTCGAGTTAGCTCTCGCCATCGATCGTCGTGCTCACCGGTCATGCCTCAAGGCATCCATCCGGCCTCACCTTGCAGCAGCCCCGGCGCGTCCCGGATGTGGGTCATGCTCGCCACCAGACAAACCGCAGAGGTACGCTCGGGCAGGAGGCAAGCGCAGGCACAGCCGTAGGGGCCACCGCCTTAGGGCGGGTGGGCAGGATTGAAGGAGGATGAACAGGAGTTCAGGGTTCACGCCCCGAAAGACTCGGCATGGCATTCAAAGCCCCACGTCAGTAAACCTCGTAACACAGCCCCGGTCCCCGCCACATACCGCCGTATGTATGCCAACATGTACACTGGTCTTTGTAGGGCGAGTCGCCCACAGTGTAACACCCCAACATGTACAATACGTACGTATATCTGCCCAGCCGAGCTGTTCACATCACCGCTGGAATACAGCCCTGTGAATGCGCACTCCCGGGCATTTAAATTCACAGCTACCCGTCCCGTTCAGCCTCGGTGTTACCACTATCATACCGGTGTGTCATGTACTTAACGAATTCGGAGCATCATGCAGCAGGGAGGTTTCTATTCACTGAGATAATGTTTTACATGTCGTCATACCGCTTGCTGCCATGAAAACAACCATATCCAGGCCCAAACCGTCCCGAGGTGGACTGGAAGCTGCAAGGAACTGCGTGGCAAGATCTTGTCGATGCGAGAGTACGTGAGAGGGTTCACCATACGGCTGTCCGGGATTACCAATCATCGTGGACGAGCCCAAACTGCTGTGCTTGGCACGCGCTGTCCCCCGCGCACCCTGCTCTGGCTGCAAGGCCTTGTGTTTACAGTACCTGCCGCATGCCACTCATAACCCATGACCAAGCAGCCGCATCACCCGCTTAAGTCCGCAGCAAGTAACGTGGTATGCCATGTTCCTGCCGTGGCTGGTCGCTGATTCCCATAACCAGCTCTGCTATCCGCAAAGGATCTGCAGCCCTGCAGCACATTCACCCACCTGAACAGCCAGCACACCCCCTTACGCCACCACCCTGACACAGCCCCAGCCAGCCTCTACCTGTCCAGCTACAATTAGTGCGCAGTCGTACACGCAGTCGTACGGTGCGCAGTCGTGCACACTGGCTCCTTACTTTACTTTCCGAGAGGCATGGAAAGGCCTACCCACTGATAACCCTATTTCCATTTTATTAGTCCGTTGCGCCGCCATCCCGCGTCCATGCTTTATCCATCGCAATCTCGCACGCACGGTCCGTCACGGTCCCACTCTCGCAGGAGTCATACCAATGTGGCCGGCTGGATTCCCATGCATCGGCAGATAGGCAGCATCATTCCATGATCAGGACTCATCGCTACCAATGGACAAAGTGACTTTGTGATAGCCTCAAGGGGTTACCCCAGAGAAACAGGGTCCGTGCATCGGTCTGTATCTGTCAGTGTCTCCCCTGCCTGTATATCCTTATGTGAGGGCGCGATGACCTGTATAACCAAACTGATCATACGAGCCTTGATTATATCTCAGGCTTTTAAGGCCCACCGCCAGTTATAAGAGTGCACTTTGACACGGCTGCGCCGGCCGAAGCAGAGGCATCAAAGCGCTATGGAAATCCTAATGCATGCATGCGCGGGGTATCATTAGATTGCAGCCTTGGTTACGAAGGTTCCATTTTTGACTTTTGCAGCCGACAATATACGGCAAATCATATTATAACCTGGCTTGGCAAGCGTAAGTTAGTTACTGCTCTCGGAAACAAAAGCCATTGCCATTTCTGTTACAAATGCACTGCGCTAAAAAGGGCCTAGGTCAAGAACCGAAGGCCCGATGAACCAAGGAAAGAAACCAACAACGAAGCGGGCGACGCGCAAGGGAAGGGCGTGCGGGCGCGTGCTGAACAACAAAAACAAGATGAATAGGACAGACAAAGCACGCGAATAAATACAGCCCTGAGGACACGGGCTGAGGTAAGGCCCTTAGTTCAAACGCCTTACCAAGGCCTTACGCTTAACTAACCCGGCTTCCTATGCAAGCCCGCATTAGTTACTGCTCTCGGAAACAAAAGCCAAAGAAAAGATACCACCATTCAACGGTTGAAATACTGAACTCCAAATGGCGCGACTCGACCAACAGCTAGAGGGCCAAAGAAAGCTAACGCTCTAGGGCACGTGCGAACACTCAAGTCGAGATAATGCTCCCTCAGAGCCCATGAATCAGCACTCCAACCCCCGAAGGCTTCCACAACCTCCATGGGGACACCAGCTGCTCGAGCAGCTGAAGCACCTCCTCGCCTAAGACTATAGAGTGTGTGTACACCCCGCAGATGCTGCAAACCGAACTGACCAAGCACAAGGTCGAACCAACGCTCTGCCCCTTGAGTAGACTGATGGACCGGCCAAAGACGAGACTGGTCCTGCGCTAGATGCTGCAGCAAAGCAACCCGGAGAAACGGGAGGCCACAAAGAAGAAACTGGAGTACCGGGGCACGCTCAGCCGACACCACCTTACCCTTCCAGTTGAGGGGTTTATACTGAAAAACCGAGATACCTCCCAACTCCACTACACATGCCCAACAAACGGAAAGGAGACAATCAGGGTGCAGGAACAAACAAAACCCTAGAACAACAAACAAAAGCGGCGAGCCTCGTAAAGCACCCAAGCACTCTCCGCGCTGAAGGCTAAGACCAAAGAGGGGGCGGGGGCAAGGGAGACCTGCAGACGCTCCCAACCCTTTCTGAAAGCCACAAGCAAGGCGTTGTCTGTTGTATCTCTGTCATATCCGCCTTAAGCAAAGGCTCAATCGAAGGATGCCAGACAACTGGCCAACCTGGATATTAGCCATGAGATACCCCAGGATACTACATTGTCGCCCCCACAAGGTTTAGGGTAACCCAGGAGGTCATGAATTGTGTTAACCGCACTGAAGTAAGGTTGTGCCGTACGAGCCTGGACGGTGCCTTTGGCCGCAAGAAACTGACCCCACAATAAACCCGCATAGAAGGAGGCAGGGAGGAACTCCAAGCCTTCCAACACACAAAAACGCACAAAGGCCGCAAAATGAGAACCATAAGACCGCCACGTACTGGCACCTACCCTAGCCATCACTACCTGCACCACCTGGTGGAGGCGGGCTGAATGATCAAAACCTGCAGCTCCTGACTGAAGATGCGTCACTAGCAGATCTGACACAACCGGGGGGGCCGCAACCAAATCCAGATCTAGGCCATATCTAGGAGCTACTCTAGCCACGGAATCAGCCCCACGAGAGTGAGCCCATTCTACCACTGCACTCGTACTGCCACGACTTGCCAACTCGGATGAGGAAGGAAGGTGTCCGAACCTCCAATCCCAGGGGCAAACAGCGTGATGTTGGCTGGAAGGAAAACCAGGTCCACTGCTACCTCCATGAGTTGCTGCCACCAAGCTTGAGCTGTCCAGTAAGGAACCACCAGGGTAACACATGCCTGCTCTTCTCGGACCTTCTGCACCACGGCCATCAAAAAGTCCGGGTCCATGGGTGGGCAACCATAAGCATTGTGCCCAGCCCAGGTTTGCAAAAGAGCATTCACACCAGAAGAACCCGGGCGATGATGCCGTGAGAAGAAGCGAGGTAGCTGTGTGTTGGTGTGCGTGGCGAATAAGTCCACATCATGTGGACCAAACCGGCTCTCAATTAGATGAGAAATGTGCGGGTGCAACCGATAATCATCCTGATCTATTCAGCGAGAAGCTGCATCTGCCTCATTCTCAGCACTAGCGACACGTTCCACCTGGAGGGTAACGCTATGTTCCTGCAAGAACATCCATAAACATTTCATCTCCTCGTGCAGGGGGGACCTCGAGGAGAGACGCCCCCAAATCGCCTGCGTACAAGTGTTATCCTCCCTGATAAGCACGACCTGGGTAACATAAGGGAGGAAAGATTCTAAAGCATGACGAACAGCACGCAACTCCTTCCAATCAATATGCGCTAGGTAGTCCTCCGAGGACCAGTAACCTCGCGCTACTCGACCATGCAGCACCGCACCCCAGGAATGACGAGATGCATCAACAGACAATCAAGTCCACTGCGGCAGGTCCTATGTGAATGGCGGCCGAACAATGACGTGTTGGGATGTCAGCCCACCAATCCAGGTCTCGGAGGGAGCCACGTGACAGGTGAATGCGGCCCGACCAACCCACAAGCTGCATGATATCGTCATAAAAGTTCCACAGAAAAAGCGGGGCTGGGGTAAGGGCCAGCTTCACACTCTGAGCGAAACCACAAAACTTAGCCAACTCTCGCTTCTGGACTAACCAACGATTTTTCTTAGCCGTGACTCTTAAGCCCACTGCTAGCCAGCGGAGCTTAGAAAGCTTCTCCTTGGGCACCTCAAACAAGCCAGCAGCAGTATTGACGGTGATGCCTAAATGATAAACCGCTTGTGAAGGCTCCCACTGACATTTAGTTGGATGACAAGACAAATCTAGAAACTCAATCGTCTCTCGTACCCAATGCGCCCCAAGATCAGCCTGCTCCTTGGAAGAGAAAATAAAGAGAAAGTCATCCAGGTAGGGCAGCACCCGAGCCCCAAAGCGGGGTGATCGTCTGCTGCTGCTTTGAGTTGGAAAAAATTGATGTGGTGGCATGGGAGGTAGGACTCGACATTTTTTACCACCAACCGCAGCTAAAGGTTCCCTCCTGAAATGAACAACATTGCGCATAATCTTAGTGAACCAGTAAGGACTATTTAACCAACCCATTGGCAGGGCATTCATCTCATACAGCCTACCACAGAAGCGGAACGTGAAGAAACGACGATCCTCTGGACAGATGGGGATATGATAGAAGGCGTCCGCTAAATCCACCTTGATCATCCACGAATTCTGAATTCCCATACGACGTAGAGTACGAAGAGATTCATACCTACACTTATACGCCTTCTGGGAAATGTTCATGCGCTTAAGGTTGACAACAAGGCGCCAAGAAGCACTACCCTATTTAGGCACACAAAAGGCATTAACCACATGCTCAACTGTCCGCGAGGGGTCCACATGCGAGATGGCCCCAAGGGCAATGAGGCGTGGCTCTTCTACCTCCTGCCACCACCGTTGCTGCACCTCCGAAACTGGGAAACTCGGGAGATCAAAGGCAGGGGGGGGATGACCACTGCGAAACTCCACTGGAACCCCATGCTTCAAAACGTGCAGTGTGCGAGTGTCTGCCCCAATGGCTTTCCACGCAGCTAGGTGTGCTTGAACACGGGCATGCAAAGGGGCACCCATGGCCCAAAACTACTCAATTCTGCCCCGGGGCACTAGCACCCGAGGTAGAGCTCCCTACCGCAGCAGTGGCACGATTGGGTGGGAAACCACGACCAGCAAAACCACCCCCGACGTAGGCGTGCACCATTAAACTGAGAAGCTCCAGTACTGCCACCACTACGACTCTTGTGCTCCTTCTCTGCGAGGTACTTCAAGGAAACCTTCTGACGAGCACAGGCAAACTCATCATTGTATTCCTGCAAGACTTCATCCTGGATTGCATGTTCTGCCGTGGCAAAGTAACGTTGGTGAAGGGCCACAAGGCCGTCCCTACCACGCGAAGAAAACTCAATCAGGCAATTAATGCGGGCAGATAACAGCTCCCGAACCCATTGCAAGTTGTAATGCATGGTGCGATCTTATCACATTGCTCTGTTTTATCTCTAGAATGTTTCTCGGCCTCTTGGTGCTGCTGGGCGTCGTGAATGGCGCCTTCGGCATGGAGTCACTCAGCGGAGGCCTACCCTTCCGCGGGACCTCTTACGGCTATCCACTTAGCGGAGTTTCCCGCCCGGGTACGCCGGCCGGGCCGACCATATTAAATCATCAAGGGGTCGGAATGGCGCAACATGTGACTCCAAGTGTCGCCGACCAGCAAACGGCCCTGATTTTTCAGTGCGCGTGCTGAACAACAAAAACATGATGATAAGGGCAGTCAAAGCACGCGAATAAATACAGCCCTGAGGACACGGGCTGAGGTAAGGCCCTTAGTTCAAACGCCTTACCTAGGCCTTACGCTTAACTAACCCTTCCTACGCAAGCCCGCAGTACAGACGAAACCAAGGGACGAACATGCACCGCGATTGAACAGGCAATCCATCTACCAATATAAGAGAAACGCATAAATATAGCACCTAGAGCGCGCGGCACTGCACTAAACGGTTCAAACGGGACAAGTGGCGCCGGACCTAAGGATTCGTGAAGATAGTAGGAAGGCTGTTTAGGAAGCCCATCATTTAAGTAGCGAAACGCATAACCTGAAGCCTGGATCGAATGATGCAGATACATTTGAGGGGACCCCGTTTCAAGGGTCAGGGCGCCGCGCGTTTCGTACTGCACAGAGGCCCCACGACGTAACCTTATGTAATGCATGGACACTGTAAGACGGTGGGCATTGGCCCAAAGTTATTTTCCGTTCCGTTCCGTTTCTAGATGCCAGTGATAACTTCGCCGAGACTTCGCCACTACCCATCCAGGTGAATTCGACATGAACGTCGGAGTTATACCTGATCCCGTTTTGAATTAATTCTCTTATAATACGCCGTATCGCGATAACTTTAATACAGGTGCATGTGTCACAAAATGTTTCTCCAGCGTACAAAGGAAGCAGCAGCATTGCTAAGCCGATTTCCGCTGGAAGCAATGAGCAAAATATTGATGTAACCGTCCTAAACCCTTATCTTGTTAGGGTTTTGTGTACACAAAAATATTTGTACGGCACTGGGCAAGAATATTGCGACAATATTATGTCGCTTTTATCAGTCATGGTTGTAGGGGAAATGCTGTTCTATATTGCATAATTTACTTGGAAATGTGCAGGCAGGGCCTCATATTTGTTTGCAATACATATTCAAACCAGGAGAATGTTGGATTGGAGAAGTTGTGGTTTATTTGATGTAATCATCCGGTGTTTACAAAATAACGATCAATGATGTGGCTTTGTGGCCTTCGGCGCACCCGGCGTTATCAGTTGCCCGAGGATGAGAACCCTCAGCTTGGGACACGCGACGTGCAGAATTCGGTGACGTCAACCTTCAAGGAATCAGACAGCAAGATTGGGGAGACAAAAACCTCAGAGCCAAAGGTTGTGGGAGTGTCGCACGGGGCAGGTGCATCGAAGCCGAGTTTGGAAGAAGGAAGGCTTACAGGTGGCGCCCAGCAGCCAGATAAGGTTTCGGGATGGGCTTCTGAGGCACGTCACGATGTACGCCAGTCCACAAGCTACGTACGCGGTACCGAAGACGCTGGCACTGCAATCTTACGGACGGTTCTGAACCAGTTATGCTACCCAGTCACGCTTATCGACAATGAATTTGTCGTCGTGTTGCAGAACGATGCTTCCAGGTACGCGGAGCTATATTCCAAGGGTCGCTTCGTTCGGGAAAGTTGTCCATAATCCGTAAGCAGTTATGTCCTAAGGTGTATTGCTTGTAGTATCCCTATAATGACCGCAATCACGGTGATGTGACCAGAAATTACAGCGACATACGCATACCTTGCTCCCTCCAGGCGGCTTTGGGGCGACCTCGTGAACGGCGAAAGCAGCAAGCTCACAACGTCAACGATGACGGCGGTTACTTCCTCAGCGTTGGGAATGGGGGTTTTTTCGCCGCTAGCTGTCCTTTTCGCGTCCGATAAAGATTCCTACTTGGAGGCTCTGCAGGAGCTCGACGAGGGTCGGGTCTGGCGGGGTGAGCTTGGGGGTTAGCCCTTTCCCGGGGTGTGCACACGTCAATGCTCGGGTGCTGCTGTTATCCACGCACGACCTGACGGAGATTGGTACACTCATGCGAGCGTTTTGACACAGATATACCCAGGCTCAGAACCCCAGACAACATTTATACCCTGTATGTGGGCCATTGCGTCATAGTTTGGTGTTACCTCAGTCGCAGTTGTTCTGCTCTGGTCCGCCCTGGTCCGGACGTGACGGCGGCGGAGAAGCATCAACTGAAAAATTTTCCTTAATGATAACCTTTCATGCGTGACTGCACATTTTTACACTCTTTAGTATGCATCCTATTGAACCCCTGCTGTGTATATTCACCAACTCATGGCCGTTGCGGCGCTGTCTATGCACTGCCCTCCCATAGGACTGTTGCAAATGCCACCAACGGAGATGTTGCATGGCCTGCCTAGCGGGGCCCCCATCATCCACCGTTACGATATGGCAGCGCCACACCTGCTTGCCGCGCTGCGATCGCGCGGCTCGTATGGCCCAGTTGCAATCCGGCCCAAACCAATGCCGGGGCTCACCGAGCTTGTGGGAGACGGGCGTGTACCTTCGGTAACCCATGCCACTACGGAAAACGCCGTTGATTTCGTCACGGCAGGCCGGGATGGTTTGGCTGTTGCACAGCCGTGCCCGGATACGGAACTGCAGACGCGTGCGAGCAGCAGCCGGCCCCAGGTCAGCGACCTGTTAACGCATACCGGGCCAGCAGCGGAGCACGCCGGGTCTGGTTTTGCGTTGATGGAGTCGGACGTTTCGGCCTGTTTGGATACCATGTCTCGAGTCGAGGTTTCTGTGCGGCGGTCTTTTGGCCGATCAAGCAGACCATCATGTGGGCTGGGGTTTTCGAGCACACCAATTGGGCATGCGGTCACGGGAATCACGACAGCAGTGGCGCGCGGGGCTGTAATGGATACTGGCCAGGGCGCGGTTGAGCGTACGGATGCGCTCTCATTCTTTGCTGGCAACATGCAAGATGATGAGGCCGTAGCCAGCGGCCGTGGTGCGCATGATTCCTTGTCGTCACCGTCACCGCCTCTGTTACTGATGCAGCCTATGTTGAACGGATGTCACTCTTGGGGCTCCATGGGTGGACTGCCATCTGAGGTAGGGACGCGTGCGGAGGATCAACGGAACATTTCATGCGAGTCCCAGGGCAAGGCTGCAGTGGCCGCCCCAGTGAGGGCTGTGCCTTCATTGCTGGACGGCGGCGATGCTGCGGCGCCGTCGGCAAGGGCGAGTTCGCTGGCGGGCTGGGAAGATGGCAACCAATCGGGATCTTTCACGGAGCAGCCGACTCGCAACGTCAACTGGCTTGACGGTCGAAGGGAGCATTCCATGACCCGGTTGGAAAAGGTTGCCAAGGTGCCCAAACGCTTTGACGCGACTTTGTCGAAGATAGAGGTGGCGGAAGCAGCTAAGCAGCTCGGAGTACCCACAGTTGTGGCCAACAGTGAAGGACGCGCTGTGTCGCCGGATGCTGTTACGCTGGGCCGCAGTGACCATAGCGGAAGTGCTGCCTACGGCCGGGACTCATCACTGGCGGGCAGTAATCAGTCTCGCTCGCACTCCCGGCAACAGCACCACCAGCTCATGGCAGAGGGGCTGACGATGAGCGCATTGGGTACGCTGGTGAAGGGCCGCACCCGGCGACTACCTCGACGTAACATGTCTGCCGCGGTGCTGCTGAGCTCATCCTCGCTCTCGAACCGATTGCAGCAGGCGCCGGTGCATTCCCACGTGGACGAGAGGACGGAGCAATCGTTGCAAGCATCGGCGACAAACGACATGAACAGCACGACGCAGGTTATGTGCACGGCTGGCAGCGGCCGCGGCAGCACGTTACCTGAGACCGGTGATAGCTATGCCGCCTCGTCTACCTCCAATGTGCTCGATCGCAGCCACGGCACGGCCATGCCACAGTCGCTGGAGACCTCAATTTCGGGTCGGCCGTCTGGCTGTCGGCGCGCACATTCTTTATCTCCAGTTGGCCACGTTGGATCTTTCGGTTTGTTGGAAGCTGCTCCGTCGGATGGTGGAGGTGCCAGCGGCAGCATCGCTGCCCCGTCATGCCAGCTTTCACTTGCCTGGCCCGTCGTCATGAGCGGAGGCGCTGTGGACAGCCAGAACGCAGCCAGCGGTACCCTGAATGTTGAACGCATCGGTACCACTAGCGCCAACTGCAGCCGCAACATGGGCCTTTCAAGCCCCACCGCGACATCGCAGGCGGCTTCAATCGGGAGCCGCTGTGACTCGGCTGGCCTGCATTATCCCTCGGGCACAAACAACGCCATCGTAAACAGCCGCCCCACCTCCGCCATGCATCGCCTGCTTAACATGGCCTTCAGCATCGCGACAAGCCAGCCCCTTACAGTGGTCGGCTCGACCTCGCGCAGGAACTCTTTTGTGGAGGTCCCCGCTGGTGGGAGCCCTCAGGCTCGCCTGGATGGATACGCAGCCGCGGCCGGCCTTAGCGCCCTGTCCGGGTCACCCATATCGAAGCAGCCGCTGCTGGGTAGCTTTGAGCGAACGGCGGCAGTGCTAGAGCCTGAGGCGGGAGGGATCCTGGCGTTTCCCCAGCCATCAACAGCCCAACGTACCATTTCGGGCAAGAATATCAACACGGGTCTCGGTGTATGCGCCAGTCCGCCGGTGCTCAACCCATCGCAACCCTCCTCGAGCGAAGGTCTACAGGAGACGGCCGTGCTGTTCCGAAATATGCCTCCTGCGGCGCCACGCAGCGGCAGCTTTCCAAACAGCGATACCAGCTCACAGGTGGGCTTAAAAACCATGACATCGTTTGCCAAGGACCTGTTCGACGCGTCTAACGCTTCGCACAACGGCAGTGGATCCCGCGCATCGGTGACAGCAGCCGTGCTGGGCCTGCCGCGCATTGCCCAGCTCGGCTCGGCCCGGCCCGGCGTGGCTGGAGGCACCGGCTGTGAGCTGACATTTGCTAACAATGCCCCGGCGCGGCTGTCGATGTCGGCAATGGAGAGACTGCTCGATACCCGAAGCGCTGCCACCGCGGATACGGGTACAGCGACGGTGGAGGGTTTGTTGGACACACAGGCGACCAGTGGCATTTCCTGCGGTGATCGCGGCACCCACCGCAGCGACCGCTCACGCTTTGCTGCACTAGATACGGGCGGTGGCTTCGCAGCCAGCGGCCATCTGTGCACGCTGCCGTCAGCGCAGCGTACCAGGATCAGCCGTGAGGTAATGGCCGCGACGACGGTCCCACCTTCACCGGCAGTTGAAGCAGAGCAGGACCCGCGGCCATTGGCAGCACCGCATGGGCATTGGTATGAAGTAACGTAAGTGCGAATGCGAACCGACAGGGAAGGTTGCCGAGCGGGGCATATCAGCATTTCCCTGGAACGATTTCACCATTGTGTTTTCTGTAGAGCACGCAAATGCATAATTGCCTCTGTGGGTCGCCGTCGCGTCTGCCCAAGACCTGGTGCGCCCAGGATCCAGTCCGAGGGCGGGCTGTTTAGTGATTTGTTCAGCAATAGTCACCGCTACCGTCACGTGGCCTTGTGATGTCCAACGTGCCCCCTGCGCCGTGTTCGCCGAGGGGACCTTGGCCCGTGGTGGGGAAGCCTGAGGAGAAGCTGCGAGCTGCTCGGGGTTTTATGTCCTGCATGACATCGCACGTTTCTTCTCTTGTGGCACTGTTATTGGCAACCTTAGTCCTCCTTGGCTCGTCCCGTCGCACGTAAATACGTCTGCTACGTTCCCGCTGCAGTCTGAGCAAGTTTACGCATCCAACCCTTAATGCACCTGTCATCATGATGGTCCAGGTGAGCGCCCACATTGCGTTACCGAACAATTGGATTAGGAGGGACGATGCCGAGATGTGACCTTTTCGCACATCCCTGCCATCATGAAATTTCCGACTCGTTTGGATGGCGTTAGGCATTACCGTGCTTATTTCCTCAGTATTTATAAACGCCTGGCGGACCGGCGTCCTCCGCGACCGTTTCTGGCATGTTTTTGCCGCCGCCATCGTCGGTTTCCGCACGCCCGCGCGTCGTCCTGGATGCCTGTGCCCCCGGTTCCATCGGTCTATGTGTTTTACGTCTGTGCAAAAATGGCGGAATACTGCAGTCGCCGTCCCACGTGCACCGCGTTTGCATTACCACTGCCGCAGCTTCCGTTCCTCATCCTCAGGACCTATTTCTATCTAGCCGTGCAATATACCTCTGTCTTACTGGCTTGGGTGTTTCCTTGCGTTCTTCATTTCCTGCATTTTACATTCATAACCCTCTTCTTACCTGCCTGAACTCGCTCCATGCAGAATGACGTGTCTGCGCGTGTATGGGCGGAGCGACAGGTGGCGATTGTGATGGAGGCGGAGCACTCCTTGCTGGAGAACATCTTCCCAATACACGGTAAGGACCCATAAGGACCCGCTACGTGACCCGCTCGTGACCGCTACCATAGCAGTGCATTAAAGTTTAGATACGATTGAGGCGCCTGGCGTTCGATCAAGAAGACCACGCCAGCTGCCACTTCGCTCAAAACCTTAGCACACATGCTTTTATCCTCATTCAGAATATCATACGCTGGCCAAGATTCTCACGCAATTCTACAGCCGAATGATGCCGCGAACTGAACCCCGCTCACTGCGGAACGGGTTACCCACAAACAGTGAAGCGGGCCTTTAAGTTGAACCCAAACGCATCCCACTTGCTAGCTGTGGACCATGAACTATCCAACCTGAACTGACTGCAAGACCGCCATACCATGCCCGGGCCCTGCAGTGCTCCAGCATATTGCCGCCACCGCGGCCCAGGCGGCCGCGGCAGAGGACATCCAATGGATTGCGCCTGGAACCCGCAGCAGCCAAACCTGCTCGGGCATGGGCCCCCCGGCGTCCACAGCTGGAGCTGCCGCGACAGTAGCCGCGGTGCAGGGCATGCAGCGCGGCGCAGCGACCAGCTTTCAGTCGCCCGTGGGGGCGCCTTGTGCGGTGCCGCATATCACGGGCGGCACATTTTTGCATCTTGCCACTTCACACAGCGCCCTGACACTGCTCTTCTGTGATATCCAGGTGGGGCGTTGCGAAAGGTGTGTTGTGTGTTGGCTTTTCTAACGAAGGAGGGGTAATAGATAGGATCCCTAGGATTGCAAGGCAGCAGGCTAGGAATGGTTCGGCTATTATCTGAGTGGAGCGGGGAAGAGGTGGTATGGATCACTCACTCTCCTGGGTCCCATTTCAAAGCCACTTAGTACAGTCTCGCCCTTTGCGATGCAACCCCAATCTGTATGTGCGCTCGAAGGGTTTTACAACCATGTGCAATTCCGTGAAGCCCGCTGTGGTGATGTCCTTCCTCAACGACCTGTACACCCGGCTGGACGCCATGTTGGACGCGTTCGGGGTGTACAAAGTGGAGACCATTGGGGACTGCTACGTAGCGGCAGGCGGGCTGATGAAGGTGGATGAGGAGACCGGCGCCGTGACGGTGCGGTCGGATGATGTGGATCCACAGCACGCGCACCGCACCGTGCAGTTCGCCAAGGTGAGGGGGCAGGGAGCTTGGGTCAACGATGCGGTCATGCCAAGCTAGCGGTCCAAGTGCAAGCTACCACCCATGGCCCTTCGTTAGGTATTCTCCCTTACCCCTACTTATTACAGGCGTTTGCATCATCTTCGCTCGCTGGTTCCTCGCGCTCACGCCCTTCTTACGGCCGTCTCTCCCGCCCCAGGCACTCCTCCACGCCGCCAGCGCTGTCCGACTGCCCACCACCGGCGAACCCGTGCGACTGCGAGTGGGCATCCACAGCGGCCCCGCCATGAGCGGAGTGGTGGGCACCCGCATGCCGCGATTCTGCCTCTTTGGGGACACCATCAACACTGCCTCCCGCATGGAGAGCACGGGGGTGCCGGGGGCAATACACGTCAGCAAGGCAACGCGGGATTTGGTCCCGGGGGAGCCCTGGGAGCCAACAGGCGGCGTGCAGGTGAGGACGGGCGGAGTGTGTGCCGAGGAATGCATCCACACTGGGGGGTGACGAGCCCATTGGACCGCCGTGGTAATTACACAATCCCCGAGCGCCGGGGGCATCGATATCTTGATTATTACGAGGTCTGTCGCGGAGATGCAGTAACAGCTCTGCCAGTTTGGAGGAATGTCATGCAGGGACACGATAGTCGGCTAAGGAGCGCC
Organism: Volvox reticuliferus; assembly: GCA_019650235.1. NCBI lineage: Eukaryota > Viridiplantae > Chlorophyta > Chlorophyceae > Chlamydomonadales > Volvocaceae > Volvox > Volvox reticuliferus. The sequence continues at coordinate 1,653,476 of BNCP01000016.1, forward strand.
ACTGATGCAGCAGCGCTGCATCAAGACCTTCGTCCTGTTAGGGCACCAAATGTGGGTGTGTTGGGCCGGGGTGTAATGTTGGGGCTTGTAGCGGGGCTTGTAGCGCTTCCCCTGTTGCGGGAACCATTGCCTGCCAAACGGACGAAAACGGGTACAGAGCATCGTCGTCTTGCCTTCTGCCTGCACACTTTGTTGCAGGCCAAGGGGAAGGGGCTGATGGAGACGTTTCTGCTGCGCCCCCCGCCTGCGAATTAAGGACGGGGCGACAAATCAAAAAGCGTTGGTGTTTGCCGCTGCAGCAGCCGCTGCTGGGCCAGCGGCCACAATGATGACAGCAGTGGTGGCTGCAACATGGATCACCTCCTCGCCAGAGTAGCTACTTCACGTTTGATTCGGACAATCGGTCCGCTTCACTCATATACACTGGGCTCTTGGATTGGCTGCTTGGAGGACTTTACTTCTGGACTGGATAAGCCCCGGCATCGGCACGGTACTTCATAGCAAACTATCAATGAGGACTGCGATCACCGATGTATATTGGCGTATTGCAACGACCTTCTCTTGCACACCTCTACTCGCGTTCGTGAAACCGAAAACCTCACTCAATGTGGGCCAACGGTAACGACGGGCGAGGGAACATTGCTTACTGGTCCCACGTCTGGCCTTGCGGCCTGATTGAGCTGGTTGCTTGCTTCCGACAGCAACCTCATTCTTGCACGACATGGCGCGGTGCCCGGCAGCAGGGGCCCCCCCACGCTGGCGCGAGATGGTGCCTGCCTGTTGTACGATACTTTTCCAGAAACCTTCCTAACCCTGAGTGTGAGCGGGGCAGAGATGGTGCTGCTGGTGAGCTGAGCATTAGAAGTATGCAGCGGTGCTTGCGATTATATCCATGCTCCAGGGCTGCGCTTAGGGTCGGTCCTTAAACTTTGGCGTCAGTTCCTAGGTAGGTGCCCTAAAGATGCAAAACTGCGGTCTAAGTGCTGGCAGCGTAAGGGGGTTGGTGTCTGTGTAGTATTCCAAAATGCTGAAGGAAGCACTTCAGGACTGACGGATGGCGGTGATGTGTGCGATGATATGTTTAGGACCGCGCCATGCTGCATGCAGTCTTATCGTCATTGTACGCCCTGCCTGCCAGAAAATCAGCCGGGGCGAAAGGGACAGCCATGTAGGTGGGACTGCTAGAAGGCACCCCGTTGGCCCCGAAGAGGTGCAAGGTGAGGGGTTCTCGGGCGTGTAAGTGTGCGCCCACACACGTGCCGGTGCTTGCATCGGGTGAGGTGGAGAAGTACAGGAGTTTGCATATGGGTATGGCTCCGGCAAATTTTGAAATATTCCGTGTCATCATGCGCAAGCCGCCCCAGATCGTTTTCATTCCTGCTACGACATATATATGTATATATATATATATATATATATATAATTCGTTGGGGTGTGACCGAGGCCGAAACCCACAGGCGCCAGGTTATGGGGCAAATGTTGGAGGTCTGATGGATCTCGCTACTGGGTTGGACCTCGCTACCGTTGTTTGACATCGCTTGTGGCTTTCCATGTTTTGGGGTAGGATGGTGGTCTCAGCGCGCCTCGGACGTTAGCCGCGTGCATCATAGCACGTCACAATTGAAGCGCACCTGCCCTCACCGCTCGCTCCGCGGTGGCGCCAGGGGGTCTTTCCTTCGGGTTTGACTTGCATTCCCGCGAGCCGGTCCGAGATGCACCCGGCCTCTTGAGCACTCGCTGATGTTTTCCCGTTGCGGAGTTGATTGTTGGCTTTTCAATTCCCGAGTGGTGAGGATATATTGGGGTGTGTTTGGGGCGTGGGCCAGTCGAGCTTAACGGTCCGGTTGACAAGGTCATTTCATTCCCAAGCAAGGTGATGTTGAACCAATACATATAAGGCATATAAGGTATTACAATGGCGAAGTTTAAATTCTTTGCACTGGCGGATTGGCGAAATGGAAATGGGGAGGGGGGCCCGGACGGGGATGGGTAATGGTCGGGATAGCGGTGGTGGTGTTACATCTGGGGGTGCACGGAACGTTAGCGCGACCAAGCTTAGCAGGAACCAGAGCATCTTAGGCTTTGCCAACATCAGATGCCTTAAGAATTGAGGGCCCGTTCGCATGCGTTAAGTTCCCTCGGGGGCAGCTATCCCCTGCTCAGGGGCTCTGGTTCGAGGGAGACTTTCACGCCTGCAGTGGTGCCAGATAAGGGCACAGGAGAGCGAAGGAGCATTGGGCGCCGGGCCGTTCAGGTGTTGAGCCTGTCATCGACCCACTGCCGCATTCCATGTTTGATCTTCTTATGTCATGTATTGGAAGACCGCAGATACGGCTACCTTAGCAGATGCAGCTGCCCTGGCCGTAGGAAAGTCAAAAAGCCTGGGGCCAGCGCTTTGCTGTGTAGGTAGGTTAGCGTCCGGGCACCACGCCTGGGTTGAATGGGGCTCAGGTCGCGCTTATACGCCCACCCGAGGAGATTACCTGCTTTCTGTTTGTCGTTTGTAGCCGAGGGTCTGGCTTTTACTGACACTGCCGCGGCATGTGCTGCCTCGCCATTCACAGGGGTCATGGCTGCGAAGCGATCAGAAGGCAGCTTTATCGCATTTAACAGCTTGTAACGCTTCCATGACTGCCTTTATTGGGTCTTGCATCTGGGCTGTGGAGTCCGTCTTTGTATCTAAGTGCAAGCCAACGGCCTGTCTCACATTAATACACGTCCGTTCACATCCGGCCAAGGCAATCCATCCGACCTTCGCCCATTCAATTGTCCAAGTTCACAAGAGAGGACGTCGTTGGATGCTGGGGGCGGATTTTATGGCTCCGATTGGGATCCAGGAAGGTATAGATTTGAGGAATTGGACGGGAGGGGCGGCTGTAGTGCTGCGGGATTCCGCCCTCGGCTTGTTGAAACCCTTTCCACCGGGAGGTCGATTATAAGTAACAGTGGGCGGGGCCAATGCCGTTACGGTTGGTTGCGTCAGACGGGTTTCGGAGGAGGGTTCCGTATGTCCATTAGTCGGCAAGTTGAGAAAGCGACGGCTAGTAGATGACCCTGTTGCGGGATTGGAGGAGCACCTTGGGTGGGGGGAAGCGAAAGAGCGTTGGACGGCAGGATCAGTTCTTCCATGAGTCGGTTCGTTTTCTTTCGTGGAAAAGGGAGGATGATGATACGAACATGATACGAAGAACATTTAAATACCGCTTGCGAAGTGAATTGGCCAGTGAGTTGAGTATGTTTGCGCGTTCGTGTATTATGCGGCGCGTTGATAAATACAAACCTTTGTCTGTTGGAGCACTTCGCTTCTTTTGCAGCGCTGCAGCGTTAAAAGTTTCTTGCCGCATTCGTCAATGCATGTGCGAAAAGAAAGCTGTGTATCACTGCGGTCGAGATCTCTGCAATACATCTCATACATGCGCATGAGGATGTGGTCACGTCCTCAATTGGCTTGTGTGCATGCAGGGGCATCACAATTGCATCGAGGCCGTGAACGTGTTCTTGGAACTGTTCGTGTGACCTTGGCGTTTGGGGCGCTCTTCCTCGGGGTCATTATGAATGTACAGGATGTTGCTGAGGCTTACCGTGCAACCCCCACCCAGTCATGTCCTAATCATAATATGCGTCGAATGAAACGCTGAACGTTGCGTACATGTCGTCAGGTCAATATATGCCTTCTATTATATTATACTTCTGTATGCTGCCAGTACAGCCCCTTAGGGTTCATCTTGGAGGGTTGCCTGCTGCAAGCCACAGGCGCGCCCTACGTTAGTATGATAGGCAACTAAGTGAGCAGACACAGAAGGTCTTTATGCGCCTGCAGCCAGCTTTTACAGTTTAGCGCTGGGGTGTTTCGTTGCTCCGTCAGGAGATATGGGTCTCGCTCGCGCTAACTGTCTTAGCCAGCGCTGTCTGCCTACGTGTACCCGCGTGCGGCGTGCGTGAATTATATTTTCTGCACTCACACCTTAACTTTGAACATCGGCGCGACGTCAGGCTTCGCTGAGATGCATGCCCTTTGAGCACGTGAAGTTAGTAGCGCAGATCGATATGCGGTTAGTTGCAAGGAAGGAAACGTTTGGGAATAAGTGCTCGGGTACTTCGGCAGCGGCAACCAGCAGCAGCTGTCGATGTCCCCGAGGTCACACGGAACGGACGGCGGAGTGGGTTGTGGTGGCGCATTGCTTCAATGGGCATGTATTATATGCCGAAAAAATAAAGGATGAAAGCCCATCCTCGTCGGCGAGTTTCCCATTTGGGATGCGAAGGTGAGCTCGAACGGCACGGCTCGTGTAACACCCTGCAGGTGGGGCAGATAGGACATACGCAAGCCAGCGCTTGTTCCGTGACATAATTGCTCACGTCTGGTGGCATCCTGTGCTCCCAGATTTTCCGCCCTCGAAGGATGGTTGGACAATAATGGCCGGTTGGTTACTTATCCTTCGATTTCTATGCTTGATATAGACGTCGAATATTCATCCGGTTCGATGCATGTGTTGATATTTGGCCGAAGGAAGCGTATTCGTTGTCTCACATTGAATTTCTAACCCTTTGGTAAAGACCAGGAAAGGCCTATGTAACGTGGTAAGGCTCGCGATCAACGTGACGTCTGGCACAAAGCGGTTTCGACAAGGGTAAATATGTGCGAGCAAAGGGACACACACCCTCGCAACACCCGCCGTTTATCAGACACGAATAATGACGACGTTGGCCGCCTCATCGAAAACAGCAGCCAGTCTTGCACAAAGCTTGCCAAGAGGTAATTATAAGTTCTGGATTCTACCCGTGTGCGAACTTCCACACGCCCAAACATCGTCGCTGTGCTGCCCGGCCCCGACTCCGTCACCACTGATGCGCAAGTAGACGCCAATGGAACCAGCCCTGACATCTGCATGTCGAACACTGCCCCTACACAAAATCTGCAGCAGTCCAACCCTCAGCAGTACGACAACCAGCAGCCGCATGGGTATGTGCTCTTTCAGTAATCATTGAACACGGCGATCATTTCGTCTAAATGCTGCAGGCTCGTTTCCATCACCTCCGAGACACGCTTCAAGCGTGTCACCGCTTGCCGCTGTGCCGCCGTCAGGGTGAAGTTTACAGTCTTCGCCTCCTTGGCTGACTCCAGCAGACCCAGTAGCTGCAGTCGGACGACGGGAAGATCGCAGGATCACTCCGGAGGAGAACAGAGGCGGGCGGGTACATTATGTTTCGCGAGATCGGCGGGGAGAATGCACCTGAACTTGCAGACGGGAATTTGCCATGCAGTTCATCAACGCAGGCAACAAACACTATATGCCGACTCGCCTACAGACATACTCGGGCGCAAGCGGCATCAACTGCACCATTTTTTCACTTATAGCATATGCCTTCCGCGCACCTCCTTTTCCTTCCCCATCTCAAACTTCAGCCGCTGGTACACCCGGCCTGTTGCCTGGAACAATTGGCCAGCGGTCGCCTCACAGATCGATGGCATCGAGACGCGCCAGGTGTAAAAGGTCCGGCTGGGCGCCCGGTCCGCAGTCTTGGGGATGTCCTGCGTGGTGTGAAGTGGGTTGAAGAGGTGCACGGATTCAGTAGCGGCAGGGGCCAAAAGAGGACGTGTCTTTACCAATCGGTGAGAGGGAGATGCTCCCTGATGATAGCTCGCCAAAGGTCTAAAATAAAAACCCTTATATGTCCTTTTCATGTCTCAAGACATCAACCTCAAATCGTCTCCCTCATAGCTCTCCGCCCCCTTTCCACACCTGCAGCAACACAAAGCCCCCGGCCAACATGCGGTAGAGCAGCTCCCGTGTATCCTTTGGCGGCAGCATGGCAAGGTCAGCGATCTGCTTCTGCTCCAGTTGTCCCCGCAGCGCTAGTAGTCGGAACACGCGCAGCCCCGCTATGTCAAAGCGCGACTTCACCACCGCCTCGACCTGCTTTAGCCTGCACGTGTGCATGCATGAGGAAGGGAACTGGTGGCAGTCCCAAGGTCTGAAGGCTGAGGAGACACCAGCCGACAGCACGATCATGAAACAAGTTCAGGTGGGAGGTTTGCATAATATGAAGATACCTGTTGTCACGACCTTAAGGTGGATGTACCTCATAGGTAGATGGCGTCGACATAACAGTTTGTGAACGCAAAGAGGGTGAAGGTGCCACACGCCCCAAGCCATGAGGTGCAGGGCAATTATCGCCCATCATTAGCTAAGGCAACTGGAACTTGCTAAAGCGCATGTTTACGGACGGGAACGTGAGGACGCAGGCGGAGTTCACGGCAGCGAGGGCCGGCGGGAGCAAGACCAACAGGTAAGCCAGTGTCCGACGAATACAAGAGCTCGGAAGACCCCGGGTCCGTTTTCATCCGCTCTAAAACTTAAATGCCTATATTCCCAGGTTGTAACCCACATTACAAGGTCCATGATGCGCTGCGAGTTGACAACATAAGTCGCCGAGCCCTGCGGAAGTTAGGAGTTGGGCCAGTTTGCGGTGGCTTGCAGTACTATGCTACCAATCATTTAAGGCCGGGACTGGTCGGGACAAACATTTCATACATGGATGCAACCGCAGTGTCCTTGCTGTGCAAATAGACACTTTTGAAGGTGCGTCACGAACCCAAAATACGCACACAGACATCCACCATCCCGTTTCCTTCCAACGGGGTTTTAGGGTTTAGGGTTTAGTGGGGCATCTTCCTTTAGCCCGCCATCTCTCCCTACCTGCGGCCCAGTGCCCACGTGGGTGAACATGTCGAACGAGTCGCTGGCCAAAGTACGAAGCACGGCAGGCACAGGTGTCTCTGGTAAGCTCTGAAGCACACCTACATAACCCCAAAACACGAGAGGCGCAGGCCGGGGGAGGCGGGGCGGTCAACGCATGAGCTGGTGCTATGTGTCGAACCGCATGCTGTTGGGGCTTTCTCCCTCCAGGCGTAGAGAGTTGAGGATCAATGCTGTCCCCTGATCCCCTGCAACCTGGCTCATCGTTCTTCGTCCGCTGCTTTGTGCTCAGGAGGAATGGAGAGTGGCGCAAACAGCAGCATTCGTGAAAGATTTCCCTTAAAACCTCCTGGGATTTATAACAAGTGATGATGCCCGCTTGCGTACAAGTCAGGGAATCACTCGCCCTCCACAGTATCCATGATAGCAAGCGGTCCACACCATCCTGCCGCCAAGTAGTGCAACACGTAGCACCGCACATCCCAGATCACCACGAGACGCAGCGTACCCCGCACCTGCTATCTTGAGCTTGCCCACAGTGGCCTCCACCTCGTCCTCGCTCAATGGCACACTTCGCTCCTCCTGAGAAAAGCGAAATGGAACAAAATGAGATAGTCACCATCATTGCGGCGTTGGTGCTGCTGTCGGTGGTTGTGGAGGTTATGGCAGCAGTCCTGGCTGGGGCCCTATCGAGGTCCCGGCAGTGGGTACGGAAACAAGCACAAGAAGCACATGCCATACATAAACCCTCAAACAATGTTCCTCCAAACCAGGTCGGCCTCCTTGTAGTGCCTTGTCTGTTTGTCTGTCTGTCCAACACTGCTGCCCTCCCCTGCAGCTGCCAGACCAATCGCTTGCCCAGCCGATGGACTGATCGGGTGCTTGCCAAAACGGCTATAGGGCCGACTAACTGCTAAGCTAATCAACCGAATGGCTGCCTACGCGCAAAGCCGACCGCTTAACTGCCTGACTACCCAACTTCGTGCGCCTACCACTACCACACTGGTGGAGCCCTTCACCTATAGCCTACCCCGCGGACTACCCGTAAAATGGCCTGGCGGAGGACCGCCTGACCCGCCGCCACCCGCCGTCACATCATAAACTGGCCAACAACACTTAGGGCGTTGCATACTTTTGTTGCCACCACCGTTACCCGCTTGACATGATTAGCTTCATCGCCACTCATCCCTCGAAGCGCAAAGCTGATCAACTTACCTTGACAGAACTCTCGTATGGACGCGCCGTTGCTAGCATCGCCGTCACCACCGAGGCCGCATCGCCATTGAACTTTTCCCCAATGAGAGCCACCATGGCCTGGTGCCTGAAACGCCAAGGCCAAGAATCGGAGGACGACAGCAGATTTCCAAGCATCAACCGAACCACAAACAGACCCAAGATTGTCGACGGCGGCGGCGGCAGCAACCTCTCATTATCACATCCCCCCCTTATCCCTCAAGCCTTGGACGCCATTTTAGGCGGTGGCAAGGAAAGCGGAAACCGGAAGACAGGCGTAGTGACGCCCACTTCCTCGTCCCCCGAGTCTCCTGCCGAATGACTCACCTGAACCTCCGGTTGAACTCCTCATTATTGACCCGCCAAAGAACCACAGATGGCTCCGAAACCGGCGACGACGTCCCCGCCCCGCCCCCAACGCCGCTAGGTCCGCCTGCCCCGGCAACGTTTAGCCCGGTGCCACCTCCAGGCCGCTGCGCGGACCCTGGAGCCACCGTATCTGGGCGGGCGGTACCCGCGCGCATCTGCCAGTTGGGCATACGGACATAATATCTGTCGAATTCCCGAGCAGTCATAGAGAAGGCAACGGGGTGCCTGCGCAACTGGTCGATGACATTCGTGGCAGGCAAACGTGCTAGGACAGCAGAGCTAACCTATGCACCAGGCGACAAGCTTTCTTGCCAGCCGATTCACACATACACCGCCGCAGTATAGTCCTGAGCCCCAAGATCTCGCCTGCGCAGCTGTCTATTCTTCACCGCTACACTTGCTAAACCCCTCACGCCCTCTGCGCCACGCACCCGGGCCTTCTTTGCAGGTGGCGCCTTCACCGCCAATTGCTCTGGCTCATCATCAGCTCGCCGCTTGACGCCACCGCCGCCTACGGCGATGGTTGCTTCGTCGCCACCTTCGGCGGCAGGGCCCAGTCCGGCTGCTGCCCCGCGATTGCCGTCGCCAGACGAGAACATCTCTAACGCCAGGTCCGCGGGGACCTTAAAACGCGCCTTTTCAAAGGCCAGCTCCTCCAGGCTTCGTACGGCCATGCCCTGCTCGGCCGCGAACGCCTCGCTGCCCCCTGCAGATCAGACAAGATGATGCCAGGGGGGATTCATAGATGGATGCAGTGGGGTGCCTTATGGAAGCATGTATTTTGAAATACAGTAATACCGGTGATATTTAGGTGGAGACTGCGCCCCCAGCATGGGAACTGTGTTGGCGATGGCAGTGGTGCCAGTGGCGAGAATATCCCATTGATACTGCTCGGCAAGGACCTTTTACATCCCCCCAGCATAAGGATTTGGGAAGGGACTCTTCCCTCGTCGTACGATTACGGGAAGGGATCCCGCTTTTCCCCCGTTTCCCAACATTCATACCCGAGCACCGTGACACGCGTTTACCGAGCACGATGATCTAATCAAGTAAGGGACCACGAGAACAGGAGACAGCAAAGACATGGACAAGAGATATAGTTCTGACGCAATCAATGCACGTTAAGGCCCCCTCTATCCAGCGCACAAATCCCATTGCTTCAGTCCCCGTCTGCCCTCCATGAGTTCTGCCTCCACGCGCGAGCACGAGAGCTGCAGCCGCCACATCAGCTGGCATCATAACGCACCTGCCGGCTTCTTCCTGGTCTTGACGCTATTGGGATGGGGCTTAATGGCGGGCGGCGGCATGTTGCACAATGGGGCGCGCTCCACGTAATGGGCCTTATGGATAAGTTAAGGGCAGGAACCGCGCCACAGGGTGGGTCATGGATGCCAAAGGTAAGGGAGTTTGGGCCGAGGTCAAGATGCCCGGGGTCCGGGTATGGGAAAATGCAATACATGCGCTTTGTAACAGGGGCGAAGTCCAGGGAGGGCTGTCTGGCGTCCTTATTTCGCAAGCCAAGATTGCTGCGACCGTTTACCTTCCCGTCCTTCCATACATTTAGCGTTTTGGGGTTGTTAAACCGTGAGAACGCGTAAACAACTCGCCACGCCTTCCCCAGCAGGCAAGTGCCTTGTACGGACAAGCATACCTCCCATCCCCCTTTCCCTTTCCTTAATCCTTCATCCGTTCCCTACTCATACATATCCCGGCGGTGGCCCCCGCGCGCACACCTGCACCAAGGATATGAAGGTATTGCGGATGGTGTCCGTCGCCTCTTCCTGTGGCTTGCCCATTCGCGCCGACACGCCGCCAAGCACCTGGTCCATCCTGCACCGCGCAGGCCCCGGAATGCATACCAATTGCCCCAATTAGGCCCCAGCACACTCAGTCACTAGCGAGCAGATGCTTCCCCCCCCCTTTTCTTTCTCTCTCCCCCCTTTTCCTTCTCTCTTTTTTCCTCAGCGCTACTGGCCTACCAGCCACCAAGCGCCTGACATGTCCTGAAGAGCGAAAGGATGTGGCGGATCGCCTTTCAAGTGGATCGGGATGGACCCCGTTGGAGTCGCTGTTTCTCTTAGCCCTCCGAGGTGATGGCACTTCGTTCCAAGTGAAGCTTGTCTCAGACCGCTACACGTCCACACAGATCATGTGCACGGTCTGCATGCGCACTTGCTGCACAGAATTCTAAGGCACACACCCAAATCCTTCCTTGTGCTTCTGTTCTTCGCAATCGCGCATTGGGATGCTACAAGCAGCCCCAGCTGATGATTACTTGCTGCACCCGGTCCCACCTCAATCTCCCCTCCTGCAGTCAAGAATGGGGTGGGTCGGGAAATTAATAAACAAAGGCGCGGTGGGACGGGAAACGGCAAATAGGGATTATAGGCAATTCATAAAAAGAAGGCATGAAAGTAACGTGTAATAACCCGTCTACACTACCAAGATCAACAATAGCTCCATAATCGTTAATACTTTTGATTGCAAATAAAATGAACTAGGAGGAGAACACCATCATATTGAATAATAAATGTGAAGGCATGAAACCGAAAGTAGGACGCTGAATGCTTGAATTAGTATGCGAGACGAAGGATAGGCAACAGTGCGATGCGCGGGGAGCGTCCCTTAAAGCGAAAAGCAAGAAGGGACTAAAGACCTGGGGCCTTACCCATACTTAGTAACCTTCCGCTTTCCGCTCGTCTCCTTGTCCCCTGGTCCTAGCTGCACCCTATTTCACCGCATATTACATCACCGAACGAAAAACACTCATGCACCTCACCTGCAGCAGCTGCGCAACAATATGTTCCGCTACTTCGCCGGCCTCATCTCGAATGTGAAGGAGGAATCTCGAATGCCTACAGAAATGGTGCGTACGAACACCCAAGCCAAATGTTGCAGGAGAGGAACAGGTTGCCGGGTCAGGGGATCATTATCGGCGTTTCTCTTCCCCAGCGCCATCGCGCCGTGCCATCAAAGCACGGAAGCCTATGTACAGTCTCGAGCCCAATTACGGCACCTGACCTGCACCAGACAACCATCAACACAACGGCGTCCTCCCATCGGCGGAAATTTGACCAAGGGGACCCACCCACCCACACAATTCGCATATGCACGCTTAATATTTGTGAAGAGGCATTGTACGTAGGTGCCACCCAGCTGCCAAAACGTTTACTGCTGAGGCTGCTCCGCCACCAGCTATAGCTTTTCATTCTTGGGCTGTGGCAAGGCCATCGCTTCCTAACCATTCCCCGTTGCCTGAAGTCTGGACCCAGAGCACTATTTTGATGTTTGGAAATAGGATCGGCTAAAATATGGATTGTGTCCCCAGGGCCGTGGTGGGAGCTAATAGCCCTTAGTCTGCAGTATGCTTCCCGGAAGAGCCTCAACCCCATCCTCCATGATCTGTTCCCATCTTTCAGGAGGTGCAGAACCCATTTGACCTTTGCAACATGCTCTCTGGGGCAGCTCGCTGCGTCTGAGATCATGCCCCTACATTTAACGTTGGGTCGCTCATCCCATGCCTTTTGAGGCCGCTGTGAAAGCTCTCCTGAAACTCCCACTTATGCAGTACCTGATAATCTGCAGCACGCGACCCAGATCGGGCTCGTAGACATAAATGCTGGGCCGAGTGCCGCGAAAGGACTCTTCGCCCGGCTGCAGATAGACGTTGATACAGTTTTGTTGAAGGAGGATGAGCAGGGCCTGCTTAACAATAGATGCCGCCATGCCCGTGCCACGGACTATATCCCCCAGGGAAACCTGCCCCTTAGCGGTGAGCTGCTTGAAAACGCGCTGGGGAAACCGAGGAGCGAGGGGCGGGGGGTAGAGATGTTGACGGGAAGGAAGGTACGGAACGGGGGTTTAAAGGAGATTGTAAAGGCATACAGATAAATCGTATGAAATTATATGGAAAGGATAGATGGATCAACGGTGCAAAACGGAACTTTCACCGCATTGAAAGGTTACGAGGCGCCGTCCTTGCGCAAGTCTTACCCCAACTGCATCACCATATTGCTCCTGGACAAGCCTTATTGCGAGGTCACAAGCAAACTGCTTGTGAGAAGCCATCGGCACCCAGTCGCCGTTCGCTCGCCCTTCAGCCGCGCCGGCAGCGGCACCGACGCGCTACACCAAACGGTTTTGGGGGTGTCGTTATCCCAAATTGTCTCAAATCATCGTAAGATTCCAATAATGAACTTCCTTGTAATGCCGCAAAGTATTGCAACGATCGGAATGGCATCCATCCCCTAACAAATTTGCCATCCGCGAAGCCCCAGGGACATGGGCACATCCAAAGAGAACGTCAGTGGTAGCGCGACTTGCACGTTAACATTGCGGACTTTGAGGTATTCAAAACCGTTACACTTTCAGTTGTACAACTTCACAAAGCGGTAAAACTTGTTTCATATTCTCGGAAAAAGCACATTGTTGCAACTATATATTTCTAACCTTATCGTTTCACTTAAATCATGACCTCACCATATATTGTTAAATTCATTTAATTAATCTGGATTAGCACTTTATTAATTCCAAACGAGAAGCGTTCTTGCATCTGCGTAATTGTCGGATACAATTCATCTACGAACTTGCATTACGTGATTGACTAAGTTTCATACATGCTAGTCAGCAGGCGGAGGGACGTTTCATTGCCCGTAACGTTACAAAGTGCCTCAAAGCACTTAACACCGGGTGGTGGACTTCACGAACCCAGCAAACGAACTGCAAGCGCGTTACCCCAATTGCCGAATCGACGTGCGCCTGACTCACATCCCGACAATCTACTTCATGTACACTGTACTAGCTAAACGAGCGCCAGTAAGACAGGTGCATTACGTAACCGCACTTCCAACTGCCAACGCCAGCCCACCAGCACGTCATTCACGCCCACGGCAGGACCAGACGCTCCCTCACACCGAACAAAACTGTGGGGCTGCAGGGAAAAACCCTACAACTCGTTAAGTCATCTGTACTTCCTGTACTCCTCCGACACAAGGGAATGCGCACAACCTCGTCATCACTGGAGCCAAAAAATGCTGCTGCAGGTCAGACGCCAGCTTGCTGCATATAGCCCTCATGCGATAGCTGCAACGCCAAGACTGATGAACAGTTTACGGCCGTGCTGCAAGTCTTCCATTTACAGAGTTGGCACGCGATCCTCGTTGCCCAGGACGGTGAGCAGGTTGTAGCCGAAGGGGTCCTGGACGTGCTTGATCCAGTTGGCGTACGGGCCCTCGCCAGTCACATAGGACTGCACAGCGAACGCCTGCGGATAGAAGGATAATTATGCGTCAGCCAGCTTATTTATTCCGTATTCTGCATGAATATGATCTTACCAGGACGGAGACCATAGCCAGGCGGCCGTTCTTGATCTCCTTGACCTTAAGCTCCTGGAACACCTCAGGGTCATCAGCAAGACCCAGAGGATCGAACGGACCACCAGGGTAAATGGAGTCCATGCCCTCAAAGACGGAGCTGTCGAACTTGCCAATTCCTGTTATGAAATGAAAAAACGCATCATATACTAAGTCCCATCGTACACTCATAACTAAATCAAACAAATTAATACACACCTGGCGAGTAGCCAGCTGGGCCAGAGCCATTGCGGCGGTAGAACTCAACGGCACCCATCAGGCCAACCTCGACGGCAACGACGGCAAACAGGGGCAGGGGGTTGGACACAATACCCCACGGCACGGCGAAGTAGTTCAGGGTGCCACCGTTGAGCATCTCAGCGCCAGTCTCGAACCAGACACCACCCTTAAGGTTGGCACCGTTAGCCTGCAGGCCCTCTGGAATGAGGATACCGGCAGCGGCAAGCATAGCCCAACGAGCATGCAGCAGCTCATACTCGCGGTACTTGGCCACAGTTTCTGTGTCCTTGCCCAGGCCCAGAGGATCGTAGCCGTAGCTGCACAGGAAGAGTCCAGGACATATTTAACATGCCGGTACTACAGTGGAGCCTAGCAAATCAACCAACGATGCAAAATTCCAAAACGAAGCAATCGTCACGTTGATCTGACGGCCCGTTCTCCCTGTAGAGTCGGAGCTATGCAACCCCACCATATCCTGGATCTGCTATGATAAAAGATAAGCACTGATGATGCTCCGCATGAAAATGAGATATGTAAATAAGATAGCCCTTAAGACCGCCGAGGAATGGCATCCAGCAGCGAACACATTACTAGTCCCTACTCACTCGCCAGCCAGCTCGCCGTTCAGGTAGGCCGGCACCTCAGCGCGGTCATACAGACCACTGGGCAGGAACAGCACACGATCGGGGCCTGCAGAAAGAAGGCACCGATAAGATTGAAGCAAGGCTGTCCAGTAACGCTCCCAACAACAAGCAGGCTTCGATAACCAGCCCTTAATTCATGAAAAAGGTTAATTGAAATGTCTTTGGCAAGGCGGCAGTATATTACTGGCGAACTCGCAGAGTCCGCAATCATCGACACCTGCGCCCGAACACATTTATACCCGAATGAGCGATCGGAACTCACCATACCACTTGTCGAGGTTGACCGCGCCACCCTGGCCGCCCAGCCAGCCCTTGGTAGACTTGCCCGACGGCTTGACCACCTTGGTCGAGCTGGTGCCCTTCTTGGCCGGGGCCGAAGCGGCGGTCTTCTTGAACAGAGCCTGGATCTGCATTTGGACTGGCTTCTGTTAGAAGTGGACAAGAAGAGGAGGGCAGCGCAAGTGATTAGCGCCATCGATGCATCAGCAATAAAAGCACCATCCCTTCCTGTGATCGGGGGCCCTATTCGTACGGCAGTACCTCCCTTGGGGAACCCGATTTTCCCATGCCTCAGTAATTTATATACAGTTGGCGCAATTATTCTCAATTCGTTTAATTAGTATCGTAAATTATGTACATGGTATGATGTCAATAAGGTATTGCCTGTCCTACTTGTAGCCTTTCGAGCGCATGGTTAAGCACATCTGTAGTGGCTTCAAAGGTTATTGTATGGCGTCGTTGTAGGCTTGCAGTCCGCAATTTACTATCAGCAAACAATAAGGTTCTTTGTGCAGTGCTTTCTATGTGGCATGTCCATGATGTGGTTTTACGTCCCGATCCGTGGCATGTGCTTGTTCATCAACCTGTGCAAGCTCAGGACTATGATCCTCTCCCTCCACATGCCATGGTACCTGGGTCCCCAGTAATCGGCCGGCAGGATGGCTGGCGTCGTTTACATATGCTGATAATGAACAATATCCGATTGAAACCATATAATAAAGGGTGCTTTGAGCCCCGTTATACATTGTGAACATGTAAATTTTAGGGTCATAGGTGCAAGGGTACGGGAAGAACACTAAACACAATGATGGTAGGTCTTCGGTTCAAGGGGAAAAGTTTGGGGCTCTCGGCTGTCGGGCGTATGGGCAACAGAGGACCTGGCTTGAAGGGGCTGCATATAATGCATATGTGGCTGTATTGGCATTACAAATGCTTGTTAAATCGACTTTTTCTCATTACAACGTGTTATGAAATCCTTTATTAGGGGCCGATTTAGCAGGATCTTTAGCGGCAAAATCAGCTTGGCTGTTGCGCAACGAGCCGTTCACTCGTACTGTGTTATTTGATGGGGTTCAGCCGTTCATTCTAGCGCTTCTCCGCTGCAGTTAGCAAACGGGAGCAGGTTACCTCAAAGCCATTCATCTTCTTCGCCAGAAGCGTTCATCATAAAGCCGCTTATATGTAAGCAGATGAGATGCGCGCGTGTGTGAGTTCAGGGTTAGCCGGTATAACTACAGATGAATCAGGAATCGTTGGGGTTACAGGGTTTCGATATACCCATTTCCTTCCCATGGTAGTTGCAAAGCCTGGATCTATCTGGATAAAGGTCGCTATTCATGCGAGCTTAGATGCGGCCGAACAGCAGCTGGAGCCTCAAAACGCCCAAACGCCAATCCAAGGCTCGGCAACACTTGCGCTGCAATATTTCCCCATTCATACTTGCCTGTCATCATTCTGCAAAACTTCCCACAAACTCCAACAGACATTTTTACAGCTGTTAACAGCCGCACATGGTTACTGACTTCCCACTCACGCTCACGCACAGGCTATTGGCCGTGCTGCACACAGCAGGGTGCCAGAACATGGCACACCTAGCTGCCTGCTATGGCTTGCAGCCTAACCATAACCGATCTCTACCAGGGAACATCCTATAGACACATTTTCCTCTAAGAAACACCTATTGAAAAGCACCGCAGGACACTCATGGCTTAACTTCCCTTATCCCTCTCACAATGTGGCCATCCCTGCCGCGTGTTCCGTCTTATTGGTGCAGTTTCATGACATACAACCTAAATGATGTATGACCGCGTCATCAACGTTTCACTCACGATGAATTAACCACGCCCTGCTGCTATCCCCTATCGGCAGCTCCCGGCGGCTCACACCGCCATACCCGCTCACAGAAACCCATCTTCCCAGGCGGACCCGGTGCATTAAGCAATGCCGCCGCGCTTTGCCCCTTCCATCTAGCTCAATGCCCATTCCTGTTCGCCCGTCGAATCCATGGCCCCTTTCACACCTGACCCCCTTCACACACAAGGCCCGCGTCGCGATACAGGCCGTCCTGTGTGGATGGCCACTACCTATATGCATCCCCCCACCGCCTGACAATGCGCGGCTTACGATTAAATCGTTCATCCTTGAGATAAACGTTGTATCGCAGCCACACCCGCCGCAGGCCGAATCCGTCAATTTTTTTCTTTGCAATGCCACCTTGTATTACCTCTCTGCAAATCCCATGCCCTTTGGCCATACCGGAAAGGCTCGCTTGTATAGTGCCATGCACACAGTGTCCCTCTGCTGCAGCGGTGACTCAAAGAGGCACTTCATGGCACCGTGGGTGCCCAACGGTTCTGTGATGCGCCCGCGTCGGCCATACTTGGTGAATAACTGCAAATAGCACAGGAGTTGGCGTTACGCTAGCCTGCAGTGCGATCCATCGTGCTGACATTAGCGGCACGATTAGGAAGAAGCGACGAGTGCATGCAGAAACACGACAATAGACAAAGGACAAAGGAGCCATAAATAAAGATTGTAAGTTCGTGGACATGCCGTTCGGGCGGGCTAAAAGGGCTAACACAGCCACGGCGCTCCTCCCTTCCCCGAAAGACGCATCCACACACCTCCACGGGCTTGAACCAGCGGACGTCATCGGGATTGTGGAACATGAATCGCACCGTTGCACGACGCCGGTGAACACGGGATGGTACACCTGCGATCATTCGGGGAGTTGGGCGTGGCATATTTATGGACTCAAATCCTATCCCGAGGCCGGTTTGCAGCACTCCACACCCCATTTCCATTGCGCTGGCTGCCTTGCGTCCATATACGTGCCTCGTGTGTTTTCATGTAGTTCCCACCCGCCCTCCCACCGCACCAGTAAGAATGATGCGCTTGAGGTTGATCCGGTCGGGGTCACAGCTGCGCAGGCTGCCCACCGCCGCAAGCTGCGCCACTTCCCCTGGCGGTGCCGGTTTGAATGCTAGCAGCGGCAAAGGGGGGTACATGATCGGCGCGTACACGGAAGCCACCGCCTGCTGACCTGGGGTGACCGGAGATTATCGGGAGGAAACTTAGTTTGAAACCCCAACGGAAATGCGACCAGAAAAGATGCCCAGCATATCCAGGGCGGGGCAAGAGCGCGTAAGAATGCACAGGGAGGTTGACAGAGACATCAACTAGCGTGAAGCCAAACAAGGAAGGCTGCAAATGCAACATCTTCACTTGTCACTGGTCTCTTGTCGTGTACCACGGGTCATCGCCGATATCGGCAAAACTCCCGTGCGTGTCTCCCCATGTCTTCTCAGCTTTCAGACCCGCCAGACCCTGTGGAACCCACCAGCGTGCAGAAACTTTTCTGTGCGGTGTTTATCCAACCCCGGGTCGTCGGTTGATAGCACGGGCCGAGCGGTGAAGGAACGCAGCCCGGTCACGAACAGCAGCTCCTCCTTGTTAGCTACCGGTGCTGTGTAACCAGAGGCCTGAAGTAGACATAAAACACGTTTGTAGGAGTTCCTCCAGCCCGTGGGAGGGTTGCGATGTATGTACGGCCAGCATTAATCAATACCGCTCAGCGGCCTAGAGAATACGACGTCACCCCGGTCTGTCTGTTACTCGGCCTGTCTGTGTCGCACCCAGTATCGCACATTCCAGTTCAGGATGCTTCCCAACATCCCTGTGTATCTGTGTGTATGTATGTCCAAGTCCCTGCTCAAATATATTCACACCTTTCGGATCGCAAAATTGACGACACTGAGCTTTGCCTCGTGCTGCAACAACCCGAACACCGTCAGCGGCACTGCAGACCCGGCAGCGGCGGCATCCACATGGGAGGTCACGCGGGCAGCGGCAGCGGGGGTCACGCCGCCAATGCGGATGGCCACATAGCTTCCTAGGGGGAACAGGGGGGAAAGAAGTCAGATGGGAGGGGAGATTTCGGAAACCATTGCGCAGATTACAGCATGCCAACGCGGTCGTTGCACCCTCCCTGCGAAATTAGCTGGACTTTCGGATCGGACCGAGAGGGGGGTGATGATGGGGTCGAAACGATGATGGGGGTGCTTGGGTCGAAGCATGAATGATGATCTTCGGGTCGGGGAGCGGAGCTGTGGTGAGCACCCATTCGTCCCATTCAACCCATGCCGGGACATATTCATGCAGTGCATAAACCCCAATTGGCTTGACGGGGATATTCGTAGTTCTTTCGTGAACGTCCCGCAGTTCACTTCCTTGCGGCCCGGTTCGCAGACTCTCCCATACTCCCCTAGACTCTCCTTCCTTGTAGCAAGCTCTAAAGAGACACAAAAACACACGACCCTAACCCGGGGCTCCCGTAATCTACTCCCACGATTCCTCTCCCTCCCCCCTTCCCCCCACACAGGTATAAGAGATGAAATGCTCTTGTGCATCAAGACACCCCCTCCCTTTTTCAATGAATGGCACATCTGGGCCAACTGGGTCCCCCGGCGGGCCCCACATACCCCGTGACACCCCGCACGGGTCGAGGTCCTCCGTGGTCCGTTGCTGTGCCTCCCGAGCGCGCTTGTGGGCCCGCTTGAAGTTCTCAAACGCAAATACACGGCCGTACTCCGCTGGCAGAGACTCCTTCGGGTCCCAGGCACTCGTGCGCAGACTCTTGAGGCCCCTTCGCGTCAGGTGGGACGGTCAGGTGGGAGGAAATGGAAAGGAGGTTTTGGCATAACCCTACCCAGCACTGGGAACAACGGATAGTAGGGGCCGAAGATCCAACCCACGACGCGCAGACTAGAGACGCTAGGCTATTCATGCGGGGGAGAGGTAAGTCCCATCTGTCTAAGTTCCTATCTATTCAAGCGAATGTTGACGCGGTTTCTTCTCATCACGACACATACACACGCCGCGTCCCTACCTGTACTTTTGGAAGCGAACGCGCGCCGGAGTGTTGAGCGGCACGTCCACCTCATCCGGGAAGTCCAGCTGCGTCGCCTCCTGCTCACTCCCCGAGTCGCCGCGCCTTGCGCCCCGAGCCTGCTTAGCCGCTTCCAGGGCGGCTGCATAACCACCACCCTCCTCCCCTTCGCCCTCCTCGTCCATCAGCATGGCAGTATCGCCCGCGTCCGTGCCTTCGGGGGAAGGCCGTAAAATAATGCAAGCACTTTGAATCACTTGGTCCCATGCCTTCATGGGTCAAATCAATGCGGATGGATCGGAAACTGCCAAACGCCCGGGAGCCGCGGACAACCTGGCACGTATTTTATCCTCCTCCCCTTCCTCCCCTCACCCGCGTCATCGTCATCGTCTGGAATGGGCTGTAGCTCGGGGGCTTCTTCATCTCTCTCCTCGTTCATGTGCATTCCCCCCCCGCTGTCTCCTCGTCGTTGCCCGGCGGCTTTCCCGCCGGAAATACCAGCGCCGTCGGCATCCATGCCGTACGGATCGTCGAACTCATCTTCTTCCCCTTCCTCCTCCTCGTCGTCGTCGTCGCCATAGTCCTCGTCGTCTAAGATCCATGCCGCCTGGTACTCCGACGTTCCTGCGGTCCCGGAGTCCCATCGTCAGAGAATGGTCCCATTAACCGATGGCGCATCCAACATCGAGGGGCGCGGTTAAATGGGACCACACAGCGTGATGGCGCACCTCTTTAACCAGCCCCCTAGAGTCGCTGGACGTACCTACCGGGCAGTACCTACCTGCTTACACAGCTACCTACCTGCCTATATGCTACTCAAGAGCCCCGCGCCTGACTCATTCCATATTCACTCTCTCTGAGTCCCCCGGTCGCTACCCAACAGGCCTGCAAAGCCGCCCGCACCTTCCGGCACCTTCCTCCGTCGTGTGCGGGGCACTGTCGCTGCCGCCATCTCCTCGTCTGTAGGCCACGTCTGCTCCTCCGCCCCCATTTCCGGAACATTCTCCCGGACCTGCGTATCAGTGCGGGACCGTCCACGCCCCGTCAACCGCCGGTCCAAGAAAACTAACTTCTGCGTGACCGACCCTTCCATCCATCATGAACTGCACCATTCAAGACGAGGCCAACTCTACCCTGAGCGCTTCGACCACCTATGCCAATCGCGATTATCATCCCAATATCGTGTGTGTTTTACCCCGTGGAGGCTAGCTGGTTGCATTGCCCGCAACCGCGCATGCACTACTCCGAAGAATGGTACCTCCATGTAATGATCACCTACTAACGTCCTACGCACCTGCATGTGCGTAAGTACTTCGAGCCATACTGCTCGGGTTCAATGCCGACGGCATCCCTGCCCAGCGGCCAGGTCCCTCTTCCCGCGCTGATCTGCCAGTGGGTCCCCTGTTCCCCATCCCCCGCACCCCTGACTGTTTGACTGACCAGCCGGTCAGCTTCCTCGGGATCAGGTTGCGCAACTAGGCGGCCTGGGCCCGCATCGCTACCGGCAGCGACCTGGTCCATCTCCATTCCCGCCGCGTTCGCCTCCACCGCTGCCTCGATTGGCTTCGCCGCCATGTGCATCGGCCGCCCCGCCCCCAGGGCGTTCGGATCTGGCGGTGCGTGTATCGATAAAATCGAATAGTCGCCTCCGCCGGGCACAGTAATTAATTGATTGGCGCTAAGTCCTGCACCGCGGACATAGCCGTATACCACAAGCGTACCGCCAGCTCCGGCGGCGGGCGCCGCCGTTAACCCCGCGGACGGCCCCGGACCAGCTGCTGATCCCACGTGCAGCGGCTCGTACTCGGCCCGTTCGACCATGATTCCGGGGCGATGCTGCCGCCACAGCGGCGGCGCCGCCGGAGGATGCTCCGCCAGGTGTCGTACGACCGCCGCCATGTCCGCCGCCGTGTCTGCATGTAGGATGCGATGTTCCCCGGCCAAGTGCGGCTCCAACGCCTTCTCTGCGCGCTTCTTTGCTGCCGATCGCTCCTTCATCGACGCCGCCACCGCAGCGGCGGCGGCGCCACGACCGACGCCGGCGCCACCAACGACACAACACACGACGGGTGGCATGCCCATCGCGCGCATCACCGCCATCGCCGCCTGCCCGGCGGTGTCAACACCGTTGCCTCCGGCCGGCAACTCGCCACCAGGGAGTAATAGCAGCAGCAGCTCCGCGCAGCGGCTTAGATCTGCTACCGCCAGTGGGTCATTGCGATCCGACGGCGGCGGCAGTAGCGTCAGTCGCATGCGGGCCCTGGCTGCGACATGTACTGTGGTGGGCTGTAGTGGTCCCGCTGACATGAGGATATCTGTCTCCATATCTCCATCATCGCCATTGACACTGCCACTACCATGCTCGCAAGCGCAGCGGAGGCCTTGAAAAAACCGTACCGCATCCACCTCCTGCGCGGGAAGGCCAGGCCATCCGCCCGTCCAGATCACTTAACACAAGTTGATTAATTGAAGTCGATGGGCCCCAGTGGGAAGGGGGCCCATCCCAACCGGAGGGAAAATGGGATCTCGGCGGGAGAGGGCGTCATCTCAGTGCACATCACATACCAATAACGCGAAGATAAGTCCCCGAAGATGTAGAACGCTGTGACACATTCCCCGTCCCGCCCGCACTGTGACTAGCTCATCCTGGTGACTCGCGCTGCGGCCCACCCACCCGCCCTCTCACGAGAGTCTTTCTCTCACCCTTGCTAAGCCGGCCTCACTGATACTTGCACGGCAGCACCTTCAGCGTCACAAAGCTTGGGGGCCCATCCGCCCCAGTTATCCCATGCCCATACCAGTCGATACTTGTGCAGCCCTTGCTTCCCGTCCACGCCAACCCCCACTACGTCCTCCCGCCATTCCAATCGCCGCTCACCGCTGACAGCGGCAGCACTGCCACCACAACGGGTGCCGCCATGCGACGTTTTTTCTCCAGCAGCTGTTGCCGCTTGGCATCCCTGAAGTGCGAGAGGAGCCGCGAGGACTTGTCATACTGGACTTGCCTTTGTGTGCTTGCAGGCAGCTTACCCATGAAGTGATTTGGATTGTGACGGGGACGCAGCTATCGGCGCTGCTCAACTCACCTCATTTGTTTGACCGCCATGTGCCGCTGCAGCTTGCCATCATGGATGGAGGACCGTGCATTCGCGCGAGGCGTTGGGCCTACCTCTTTACCCCGCCGGGCCCGTTCTCGAGCACTGAGCCCCGCACGGCGACCTGCTTTATGGGCCTACAAGAGGGGTCAAGGAAGGAGTGCGTTGTGAGATTGATTCGAGAAAAGAGGCTGCGATGAGGCTGGGGAAGGTGGTAGAAATGGTGGTATACGGGAGGGGTGAAGAACGGGGTAATGTCAAGTCTAGGCTGTTAGCTGGAAGCAGCAGCCGGGACAACGGGACAACCAACAACACGGCACTCCACAGAACACCTCCAGGAGTTAAAAGGAGGCTTGAGGGATGAATGGGCTGGTGTCGAGGTTCGTGGGCTGTTCAGAGTCTG
Source organism: Volvox reticuliferus (assembly GCA_019650235.1). NCBI lineage: Eukaryota > Viridiplantae > Chlorophyta > Chlorophyceae > Chlamydomonadales > Volvocaceae > Volvox > Volvox reticuliferus. The sequence goes on from BNCP01000016.1 coordinate 1,676,679, forward strand.
ACGTATTTCGGCGCGCACTTGAAACCACATACAACAAGGGGCCATGGACGATGCAAGGATACATAATGTGCTAATACAAAATTCCTTCTAGATGTATACACAATGAAGGCAGGCTACGCTCGACGGCCGCCGCCGGCGTAACCTGCATTTATGTCCGCGAAGTGTAGAAACGCAAAAATTCATATCTCACCTTATTTTTTTGCCCACTAGGCCCACCCATTCTCTTAAAATCGTTAACACAAGGATTAATGCTACAACGCTTATCTGTATGTCATATAAAACCGGCTTTCATTAGCGTAATTGTAACGAAATAATGTTTCTTTACAATAATTGGAGTTTTGTATCGCGATATACACTCTCTGAGTAGGGTTTAGCATGCGTACGGCATGCGGCGGCAGCTGGGCTTAATCCTCGCAGGTTGCCCATGCGTGCTCTCACGGGCAGATTTGGAAGTCTCTTAGTGATTCTAGACTTGGCTGGTAGGATTACTACGTGCCAAATTGGACATCACGTGGATTGCGACTGCGATCAACTCCACCACGCTGCGCCTGTAGAGCTTTAGCCAGGCGTCAGGAGTCACTCGTATTGCTCCATCTCACCATTGACTCCCGTCAATCTTACCGAAACATTGTCCCAGAATCGCTTACACCAAGCCAGGTACACATCAGGTCAGGGTTGCTGAAATCGGCGATCCGCTCCAAACCAAGGAGAAATGAGCTTTGGTATATCGTCGGAGCCTCGTGCTGGGCAATTTCTTACTGGACTTCGTGATGACGCTAGCTTGCTTCGGCAGATTTTCTTCTCCATCCTGCATCACCATCATCCAAAGCTTGCAACAAAGGTGTGGCTTTTAACCATCGATATGTTTGATCTTGTCGGGTTGCGCCCGCGCCGCGGTTATTCGCGGGAAATACGTACAGCCTGTCGGTGGTTGTGGGCGGTAAAGCCCTAGCCACGGATTGTTGCTGCATGAACATGTCTTTAGGGGTTCGGTTTGCGTTCACAATGAATTTTAACTGAAATGTTATACTTGTAACGTTTTGCGCCGTGTATGGCGCGACACGGCACTCGTGCAAAATCCGAGAGCAGGTCCAATACATCGCACCAGTTCTTATTATTAAACTGCCAAAGGCATAGATCCCGTGTGGACCTTGTTCAGTTGTCGCGTCCTGTCCTAATCGTACCCGCTTGTTTTCTCCCGACCCATCCACCCGCTTGTAGGTTGGTGTGATTTACGCCCTTAGCCAGGCATGGTGCACCAACGAGGTGAGCGTGCTGTTGTGCTGGTTGTTGTTTAGCCGCTGGACGCGGGAGGCACGAGGCGGGATTAAATTGGAAGCTGTGTCGCTTTCACCTTGCCTCCCTGCCCCGGAGGGTAAGGCACCATCCACGCATATAGGCGGGTGAGACCACCTGAAGGCAGGCAGGTTGATGGAGAAGGCAGGCGGTGACATCACCCGTAGTCGTTGGGTCGGTTGATTGATCTGTACCGGTCGTAGCGGGCAAGGTACGGCACTTGAATTTGGGTCAGCCGTCGACAGTGCATTATTGCTTGGCCAGCCACGCCGCCGCATCACCATCTGTGTGCCATGACACAGAAACCCTTCTTCAAACGCACTACGCGTGAAGGTCATGACGGCCTTGCGTGGAGGTTGTGTGGACGTGCCGTCATGCCCTACCCGTGAGCGTTACTGCGTTCACTAGTTGGTGCGCCCAGTGTGTGTGTGTGTATTCACCTGGTACGCTTTCGCCCTATCGCAGTCGGAATCGGAGTTAAACCTGCTGGTGGATTACATCACAGCCCTTCAGCCCGAGGAGCGCATTTTGGTACGGCGGCGGAAGTCTAAACTGGGAGGCGGGGAACCAGGCCATTCGTGCCAATTCGGGATGGGAAGGTGTCTGTAGCTGGTGGGTGCTGGGCACTCGGACTGGGGCCAGGATCTGCGCGATCATAAAAGAGGGAATGATTTGTTTTAACCGCGCTGCTTTGCGGGGTGAAGCTAACCCTCGGCAACCGTGCCAGGCCGGGCCTAGTTGTGGAAACCTACCGTGCGCCGTGTGTTGCCCTGCGTCAATTCCTGCAGGTGGCGAGCTCCTTCAGCCACATGCTTAACCTGCACAACCTGACTGAGGAGGTCAACAGCAGCCAGATCGGCCGGGCGGTTCGACTGGGCGAGGTGCGCGGGAGGGGTCCGTGTGGGGGGTTGGGTACAGTGACCTGACCTGGGGCTGCGGCAATGAGCTGATAGGTACATGGTGCGTGGCAACACGATAGTATATGGGTGGGAGCTGTGGCGGGTGACGGTTGGACTCTGCAGTGAATGCGGGCGGCCCCTTCCCATAACGACCGACGATCTCGCGCACATTCAGTAAGCTGGGGGGGTTGTCGTTGCATGCATTTTTCCGCTGATGTCTGGATTTGAAACTGGATCCGGATTTGGATGACGATTTATTATTTTAAGATTTTAAATCTGAAATGTAACGTGACCTGGGCTCCGTGCGGCCAACAACCAACGACCTAGACACCTCAATCCACTCGTGTGTGAGTGTATGTGCGCGCGCGCCAATAGTTAGGGTTAGTGATTGGCGTCGTCGATTCCCCAATCGGCTCTGCTAATACTGTCCCGGGGAGCCGTCCCACTTCATCCGCTCCCCTGCCAGTGCCACCGGGAAAAGGATCTGAGACCCTTGAGCTAATGTCCCCGCCTCCTGCCCTGTCCGGCCTAAACAGATGGACTCACCGACCCGCGACACAAACCATTCGTTTCTCAAGTTGACCACGGTCAACGGACTGACGCCGCAACAGGTGTATGATGCGCTGTGCAACCAGACTGTCGAGCTGGTGCTCACTGCCCACCCGACGCAGGTAACGAACAAAAATTTGTGTGGGTGTGCTAGGCCTTATGCGCACCGTATGTGTACATGCAAGCACCTTCTAGAGACAGCGTCTATGCCGGATCATTGTCTGTGTGTCAGACATGCGGATTTGAACGTGTTGGGTCCTTGTTTCGTTCAGCACACAGGGCTGAAACCCACACGCACGCACCCTTGGCCTGTCTCGGTCTCGCCCCTACACGTACATATACACACAAACACACCGGCCATAAGGCCCTTCGCGCCAGCCTGCTCAAGAAGTATGCGGTTGTGCGGCGGGAGCTCGACACGCACTCCAAGCAAGGAGGTTACGAGCAGATTGGTGAGATTTGGGATCTGTGATCTGAGATTGTGGTTTCGGGGCCAAGGAGAATGGTCGAGCTGAGCCGGGCACCGATCATGCACGTGGTGGGGCGCTTCGGCATGCTCAGGATGCTTTGATCCCGCTTTATGCCAACGCACACTTTCCCCCGTTCCCCCGTGCCCCCGTTTTGAGCCCTTCCCTGTTGTCCCGTCTCCTCGCATACGCTCTGCAGAGACGCGGGCGGCCATCGAGGCTGCCGTTCAGGCGGCCTGGCGGACGGACGAGATCCGCAGATCCAAACCCACGCCGCAGGTATGTTGAACTTTGTGCGTTATCGGGCTGTGCCAGGAGTTGGTGGAGAAGTGTGGACGAGGTGAGGCGGGGTGGAGGGAAGGGAAAAGAGGGGGAGGAAGGGCAGCTACTCGGGGTCCGGCAGCTGGCGAGATAAGCTGGCGGGAATGTTTAAAACAGCGCAGATCGGAGTGGGAGATGGAGAGCGGCGGTGAGAGTAGGGGTTGGGAGGGGGTAAATGGTGAGTGTGGCATAACAGCCCAGTTGGGTCTTATGCGGCGGGTTTTCTTTGAAGCAGAACGCTTTGTGTGTAGCGGTGTCAGCAATTGCGGTTAGCTGCACGTATGTGGCGCCACCGCCACTATCGACCAGCTGCCATTCTGCGTTGCGAGTCAGCCACAATTCAACAAAACGGGACTCCAAGCTGGATACGACATGTCAGTCGCAGCTTCTTACGAAATGCCTGACGCACGGAGATGGAGGGTTGAAGAAGTTGCCACCGTTTAAAATGGCTAGTCATGAAGATGGGGTCACGGTTTACAGGCAAATAGAGGTGGTAGATCGAGCTCGCTGTTTGGGTATTTATTATGGGCCTAACATTCCTTTTGTCTCTTGTACCAAGGAGCTCTTTAAGGTGGGGCAGCGGGCCAAGTATGCGCTTATCCAGTCGACAGGGCCTTTTGCTACCTAGGATTGGGTTGAATGTTTTGATGCGCAAATTAGATCCATTCTCTCTTATGGGGTCCAGGTCTGGGGCCCTGAGAGACTAGACGTTTTAAGGGCTGAGGATACCGCGGAGTGTGGCTGCTTTGTGAAGGCACTCAAGGATCCTATGGTAACGTTACAACAATCCTTTTTGCGTGCGCTAGCAGGTGTCAAGGTTGCACCTAATAGTTAATTTCAGAGAGTTTGATCAATACCCGCTTCAGGTTTTCTGGGCTAAATTAGTTTTCCGTTTCTGGAATAAGTTGGTTGATGCACGTGGTTCTGTTTATTACTGGGTTTTCAGGGAAGAGTTGAGGCTAGCCCTTCTCACAAATTGTCAGGGTGAGACCTGGGTTGCCCAGATGCTTCACCTCCTGAGGATCTTGGGTTGTGACCTGGTTGGACATTTTGCTATCACAGATATAGAGGAGAAAGTTAATGCCTTGGCAGCCTACCGGGTGGGCACTGCTAAACTTGTGGAGGGTTTGCAGATAGAGTAAGATGAGGGCAGATTGGAGGAGTGATAGGATTGCCATAGATCCACGAGACTTTGTGTCAGACGGGCTTCAACCAGGCATTAAAATGTGCAGATATCATCACTGGATGGGAGACTCCAAGCACATGGAGGGATATATTCCGCACACACATCACATCAGCCTTATTCGTTTCAGGCTTTGCTGCTGGGCTATTGAGGCAACCGGGCATTAAAATGTGCAGATATCATCACTGGATGGGAGACTCCAAGCACATGGAGGGATATATCCCGCACACACATCACATCAGCCTTATTCGTTTCAGGCTTTGCTGCTGGGCTATTTAGGTGAACCGTCCGAATGGGAGAGTTAGAGCACTTCGCTATTGCCCTATGTGTGAGAGTGGCGTGGTTGAGGATGAATATCATGTCCTCATGGAATGTCCAGCCTATGAGAGCATAAGGCTAGAGTTGTTGCAAGTTGGGGACGTTTTGGAGGGAAACATGATCATTATCATGAGCTTGGATAACCAGCGCATTCTGGCCAGAGAGCTTTATGAGATTCGATGTATGAGAAGATCTTGGGCAGGTGAATTAATATAGTGTACCTTAACAGTTCCTTTTCTTGACCGTTAGTTATTTTTCTCTTTTCTTTTTTAACTACTTTTTCTGACGTTCGTTTTTTTACCTTTTTTGCCTTTTTTTACCTCTTTTTTTACCTCTTCTTTGTCTTTTGTCTTTTTTGCTTCACGGGCCTTATGAGTTCAGAGTAACTTGTAATCAATCAATGGAATTCCTGAGGATGAGAGCCCATTCTTTTTAAAAACCCCGGACATGAACTCCTGGATATTTTTCTCACAAAGCAAAGTTACTGTTAGGACTTCGAGCCGTACCTTTTGCCTGAAGCCTCACGGCCTGCTGTAATCTTAGCTTTTCGCCTCATATTCTTTGTTGCCTGTTTTGGCCACATTAAACTTATATGACTGTCCCCACCCGACTGTTTCTTGCTCCCAATTTGACCCTGTCATCAAATTTCAGGATGAGATGCGCAGCGGCCTGAGTTATTTTTCCACCGTCATCTTCGACGTGGTGCCAGCCTTCCATCGTCGTATAGATACGGCCCTGGCGAAGATGGGGCAGCCGCTGCTGCCGCTGGACAAGGCGCTGTTCAAGTGCGCAATTCGGTTTAGATGGGGTTTGTTTAGGGGGCCCAGCAGGCAGCAGCAATTCGGGAGAGGACTGGACGAGAGAGCCTAGGAACAGATCGGGTAGTGGAGTGTCGTACCTTCTTGAGCATACGTGGCGGGGCTTTCATGTGTGTGCAACTGTTCGTGCGACTATTTTAATATGTGTATGTGTGGTGGTGGTTTGCCAAATGCAAGTCAGCGAAACGATTGATGTTTGCTTTAACATGCTAACCTTTGAAATGCACGAGTGATTTACCACACCCAATAAGCACCTGATCCATCCTGGTGCACCAGCGGTTGAAAGCATGCATCGATCGATAACTCGCGACCCACCATTTCGCCTCATGGTCTGACCCCACACTCGCATCTGCCTGGATCGGTTGCTCCCCTGTCAACCCGCTGCATCTACCCGCCCCTGCACACGGAACTACTAGCAAATTAGTTCCACGACGTCCTGATACGCCCTGATAGATACCCCTCTATCGAACGTGGGTCCTCGTCTTAAGCCCTCATCCCCGCCCCCACCCAACCATTCCCTCGTCCACCCACCGCCGTTGCGGTCTGAACAGGTTTGGCAGCTGGATGGGCGGTGACCGGGACGGAAACCCCAACGTGACGGCGGAGACTACCCGCGACGTGGTGGTGCTGGCGAGGCTGGAAGCGGTCAACTCCTATTTCAGACAGGTGGGTGCGCGTGTGTATGTGCATGTGTACGTGGATGTGCATATCCATGTGCATGTGTATGTGTACGTGGATGTGTACGTGTATATTCGCGCCGCCGCCGCAGCGGCAGCAGTGTGCGCGTCTTGCAGATGGGTCGCATCTGGGGCCCTATTTCCAGGTGCACCGCCACACAGGCGCATCTTCGGTCGGCGGGTTGGTACGCTCCTCCTCCACGTAGCTTAGACCACCTGATCAGGTTGATGCTTCCTCGTTGCATCCCCGCCTGTAGCATATGTTGGATGTCCCGAACGGCATAATCACTTCACCGCGCAGGTCGAGAACCTCATGTTCGATTTGAGTATCTGGCGCTGCAGCTCCGAGATGAAGGTGCGCGCTTGGGCCCTATGTGGATGACATGGTATTTGTTGTTTTCACACCTTGCTGTGAGCCAGAACTCAGGGGGGCCTGGAGGCCGTTCCTCATGCGCACCCATGGCGTGGCGATGTGATTGGGGCACTTTCTTTATCCGTGCCTCAATTACCGACACACACCCTGCGTTGGCGCACTCCCTTTCATTCACTCTACAAACCCCGTGCCAGGAGGGCGGATGCGAATTCCTCTCTGGCCCCCCCCCTAAGCACTAAGCGCCCGCGTCCCGAGCCCGGATCTGGTGCGTAGCACAAGCCCTCCCTCCCTCGTCCCTTTAAACACACACACACACACACACGCCCCCTAACAGGAGCTAGCAGAGCGCATCGCTGCGGCAGAGAGCAGGGAGGCGGCTCGCGTGGCTGAAGAGCGAAAGAAGCGGAACTATGCGGACTTCTGGGCACCGATTCCCTCCACTGAGCCCTTCCGAGTGGTCCTTTCACACATGCGAGACCGCCTGTATAACACGCGTCAGGTGCGGGTGGGGCGGGATGCGGGGTGGGTCTTCTTGGACGCCGCAACGTCTACCCGGGAGGACCGCTAACGCCATAAGTGCATCGTTGCCGGAATGGGGTGGCTGATGGCCTGTGGCCCGCAGGCTCTCCCCTCATTCGGTTCCGCAGTCACCGCTCTTTCCGGTCTCTGTCAAGTGCCGGCATATGGGAGTGCAGCTGTCACTCAGTTTCCACGAGCAAATGTGTTGCTCAGCCCTACCCCTTACCCGGGGGATTCCACGCCCCTGGCTTTTCGCACGCAGGTGCTTCACCAGTGTCTGATCCACCCCAACATGTCGGTTCGAGGGGCGCTGGAGGAGGGGGGGGCATACCTTGACATTGAGGATATGGCGCGGCCGCTGCAGCTCATGTACGATAGCCTCATCTCGACGCATGATGAGAGCGTGGCCAACGCCCGGCTGCTGGACCTGCTACGCCAGGTGGAGTGGGGGCACCATGAGGGTAGTGGCAGTGCGTGCTGCGAGTCTCTCGAACGGGGCCTCTTATATCCGTGTGTGCCTGTGTGCCTGTGTATGCGTTCGGCAAGGAAATGAGTGTGCGCGAGATATGTGTGGACGTGTTTGGACTTTGGAGGGGTCGCTTTCCTGAGGGGCTGCATTCTATTTACGAAGGTCTGCCGGATTGTATGTGGACAAGAAAATGGTAAGAGCGGTGAAAATGAAACAGCTGGAAAAGCTCTTCGGGTTCTGAATGCCTGGACGTGCTTACCCTACGGGCGGGTCCCCAGCACCCAGTGTGTCTGTATGTCTCTGTGTCTGTGCGATCGTGTATTCTGTGCGCGTCAGCGTGTCGGGCAAAAGGGGCTTCGGAGCCGTGAGACCCGGGACGTCCAGAGGGAGGTTTGGCGAGGCTCCTGTTGTGGGCCCTATTCGGTGTTCTGTTTGACTGCATTCCGCAACCCCTTCAGCCACCTCTTGCAGGGCCCCGCAGGCTCCACAGTGCGGACGGGGCCCTGTGGAGCATGCGGTCCCCGTCTTACCAGAACCCCGCTGCACTTTTTACTACCATTTCAGCACCCCTCATCCCTTTGCATGGCCGCCATACACTCCCACCCCTCCGCCCCTTGCGGCCCCCTGGCTTTTTCTTTCCGCAGATCCGCACCTTCGGCCTGAGCCTGATGGGCCTGGACATCCGGCAGGAGAGCACCCGTCACACGGAGGTGGTTGATGCCATCACAACGTACCTTGGACTGGGCTCATACGCCTCCTGGGACGAAGCGAAGCGTCTCAAGTTCTTGACGGATGAGCTCCAGGTGTGTGGTGTGTGTGTGTGTGTATGGGTGAGCCCCTCCCTCGCCTTCTCTCACCTTCCGTCGCCCTCCCTCGCCCCCCACCTCCTTTTCATTTCCAGGGCAAGCGACCGCTCATGCCCCCAGGTATGGATATGAATCCCGACGTCAAGGAGGTGGTGGCAACCTTTAGGATGCTCTCCGAGCTGCCCCACGACAGGTGTGCCAGAATGCAAGTGTGTTTGAAGGCGCCCTGTATGCCTGTATGATTTCCTCACATAGGTTTTGCGTTTCACGCCTGCGGGGTTCAATTCATCCTAGGTGGAGATGGGACGGACTGAAAAGGATGCATCACGTCTCAACCAACCCATCCAAACAACCAACCTACCCACATCACATCAAATCACTGAGGCCTTCTTTGAAACCTTCCGAGTCCCGTCGGCCCTCTCATCCCACATGCCCCTCTCGCCCACACGTCCTCACGGCTCCCATCCGCAACCGCCAGCCTTGGTGCCTACATCATCTCCATGGCAAAAACCGCCTCGGACGTGCTGGCGGTCGTGTTGCTACAGCGGGAGACAGGTGGGTGGTGGGGTTGGTGGAGAGAACGGGACGAAGACCTTTAACATCAAAATATATGCCTCCATGAGGTGGAGGAGAGGGTAGGTGGAGGAGAGCGGGGTCCGGATGATACAGGTGCGGGATGCCCACACCAGATCACATGCACCGCCACACTTATTACAATGTTCCACGATTGCCCCTGTGTGAAAGTCCTCCGTGCCGTGGTTCCGCTTTTGCCCGCTCCACCTTTCCGTGCGGCCAACCCTTGACCCGTCCACAGGCGTGCGCCCGGCGCTCCGTGTGGTGCCCCTGTTTGAGACCTTGGAGGATCTGAACAACGCGCCGGACACGATGACCACGTTGTTCAGCAATGACTGGTACCGGTCTCACATCAACGGCCTGCACGAGTGCATGATTGGTGCGGACATGGAAAGAGGAAAGGGGACGGAGGGAACGGAGCGGTAGGAAAGAGTATACCGTGAGGATTGGGAGAGGCTCCATGGAGTGGGGGGAACGCAGAGGTCATGTGGTATATGTAGGGAGGGGCCAAAGGGGAGGGGTTCAGGTGAAAACCCACATCCAATGAAGGGACGAAGCTGAAAGGGGTGAGCAAATACTAGTCGCTCACGGGGGGGGTGGATCCAGGGAGGTGCGTCCACCTGGCAAGCGAGCCCACGCGCCCTCTGAATCCCCCATGCGGCCCGGCACGTGCTGCCTGCAGGCTACAGCGACAGTGGCAAGGACGCCGGTCGCCTGGCAGCCGCCTGGGCGCTGTACGAGACGCAAGAGAAGCTGGTTTCAGTGGCGGCGAAGTGGGGGGTGTGTGCGATGGGGGCGTAACGGAAAAGGCCGTTATGTGGTGGTTAATATATCGCATATGCCTTCATTGGTCCAGCCTTACTTCCGCGGGGTTTGACCGCAGGGGATGGCCAGTACCGTTATCCGTTTTGTCCACCGGACCGTTCACAGACAAACTCCCCCTTCCGGGCAGCACCTCCCTTTCTTGCAACATTTATCCCGGTTGGGAAACCATTGCATTCATTCACACAGTATTACCTCCCTCCCTGGCGCACTGGGGGGTTCCTCTGTCTGGATGCCGGAGTCATCCTGGTGGATCAGGTCATGACGTCATCTTTCAGATTTCCCCTCGGTCCCGATCCGCAGATTCGGCTGGTGCTGTTCCACGGCCGCGGAGGGACCGTGGGTCGCGGTGGCGGCCCGACCCATATGGCCATCCGCAGCCAGCCGTCGGGAACCATCAACGTAAGAAGAGCAACCGGGGCGGGCAATCCAGATCAGATCTGATCTTATCAATTCGGGTCGGGCCCCTTCTTTACTCTGGTACCGTACCTTCCAGGCAGCCTGGTGACTGCCTGTCCGCACGGAGTTGCATGTCCCTCCCGCACACGCGGCAAGGGTACAGTGAGCCGTGAAGAGCTTTTGCCGAGTGTCCCAGGAAACTAGCGGAGCGATAACATCTTAGCCCCCGCGCCCCCTCTCCCGGACGCCCACAGGGCCACTTGCGGGTGACGGTCCAAGGGGAGATCATTGAGCAGCAGTTAGGGGAGAAGGAGGTTTGCTTTCGCACTTTGGACTTGTATACCAGGTGAGGAGGGGGGTAGGGAAGGAGGGGAGACCAGATATGCACACACACACACACACACATACACACACATATACACACACCGGTTGTTTTGATCCCCTTTTTCATCTCCCCCAACGGGCCCCATTGGTTGCATTCGCAACATCGATCTCCAATCGCCGTACCTTCATGGGGTTACTTACATTCGCACCCGCGTCTTGTTTCTCCGGGTACATCGTTCGTACACCTACCTCTGCCTCCCCGCCCCAGCGCCGTGTTGGAGGCCGCCCTGGACCCCCCTCCCGCACCTCGCCAGGAGTGGCGCGACCTCATGACCGTGCTGGCAGCCGACAGCTGCGAAATGTACCGCTCAGTGGTTTATCAAACACCGGAGTTTTACGAGTACTTCATGCAGTCAACGGCGGCGAGGTGAGGGAGGGTGCGGAGCGGAGTGGGCGAAGTGGGTAACGGGGTGAGTGGGAAGGTCGGCGTGTCGGCACTCGGCAGGACCTCTGCCACCGGGCGTGTGTCCGTGTCCGGGCGAGGACAACCCTCATAAGCACACCCTGGAGTTTCCTTTTCTTTGTTTGCGTAATTTCATTTTTTGTTTTTATAAACTTCCCTTTGCCCATGTTTACCGCTGTTTCGCCATCCGAACACACAGATCCTGCCATTCTACCAGCTGTAGGACTGCAGGATCAGTTTCTCTCTTGATGAAACACATCCTTAAGCGGTCACCTAATCGCACACTCAAAGTCACACTTACACATCATGCCGTGGTCCTCGCAGTGAACTGGGCCGCCTCAACATCGGCTCCCGGCCCAGCAGCCGCAAGCAGGGCGGCATCGAGACCCTGCGCGCCATTCCCTGGATCTTCGCCTGGACGCAGCAGCGCCTGCATCTGCCCGTATGGCTGGGCATCGGCGAGGCGCTGGAGAAGGCCATCGATAAGGGTAAGTCTGGGCTGGGAGAGGCAACAAAAAACTCAAGGGAGGGTGAAGGGCTGAAAGGGAGTGGGAAGGGAGGGCTCGCGGAGGGCGTTTGGGTTCGAGGGCTTCTCGTGTGCCTCTTATTCCCCTGGCGACATTCCTACTTCTCCCGCATCCCGCGTTCTAGCTTAATCCGGATAGCTTTACCCCCCCCTCCGCACCCACCACCGTGAGGGGAAGCTCGCGCTGCATCGTCTATGATGGCATTCACCTGGCTACGTTGTTGGGCTCGTCGCAGTCCAAAGATTTAGTCTCTTTTGAGATCCATTCCTCTTTTTTGGCCCCCTCCCCACAACTCCTCACAACTCCCAACCCGTCCCCCACAAACCTTTCTTCGCCGAAGGTCACCAGCCGGTGCTTGAGGACATGTACGCCAACTGGCCCTTCTTCACGTCAACCCTGGACCTGGTAGAGATGGTCCTGGCGAAGGCCGATGCGCGCCTGTCCGCCTTCTACGAGAGCACACTGGTGGACAAGGATCTGGCTCCTCTTGGAGCGCGGCTGCGGTCGCTGTGAGTGTCCTCGTGACTCATCCGCCGTACTGTTCCGCCACCTCCTCTGTTAATAGACGCACCTGAGATGCGCATCTCAAACTTCACCGCTCTGTTCCGCGTCAACACCCCCTGATCCCATCTGGCGATTCATCCCGCATTCGGCTCCACATGTCGGGTTTCTTCCCCCGAGGTGGTTTATTATCCCATGATTAGCGTGAAGTGCGTCTTAAGCTCCGTTCCTTGTGCTTTCGTGGCCTTTCGGGCTCACAAGCCCGGGTCGGTGTGTTTGGTCCCCGCAGGTTGGCCAAGACCAAGGAAAAGATCCTGACCGTGGTCCACAAGAATGCCCTACTTGACGGCAACACCCCCTCCCAGATGTCCATCCCCAATCTGAAAGAAAAAATCTGGCTGCGCAACCCATACGTGGCGCCGCTTAACATATTGCAGGTAAGATGCGCTGGTAGTGATGACGGGTGTGACCATGCTGGTGGGGATGCTGGTGGGGATGATGGGGATGACGCTGGTGATGGTGGTGACCATGCTGGTGGTTGCCATGCTGGTGGTGGCCAGGCTGGTGGTGGGGCGGTTGTGACAACTCAATCAGTGTTCTAAAGCTGGATGTGCCCAACAGCGCTCCAGGTGAAAAGGACCCGACGTGGGTTGCGGCGACTGTTCTTCTGAATCCCTGCCCCGGACACGAACTTCGCGACGTTGGAAATCTGCATCCCCCCCCGTTCAGCTCGGGAACGGGCGCCTTTTCGCCCGCAGCTAACGTGCACACGCGCGATCCTTGAACTGTAACAAGTTTATGATGACGTCATGTGATGAAATGTGCCGAACCCACCCTTACGTTGGCCCCTGTCATTTCCTTTCTTTATGCGCACTTTCTCCTCTCGGAACTATCGCCCCCGTTCCCCTCCGACAGGCTCTCAGCCTCAAGGGTCTCCGCAAGTTCCGGGAGCTGGGGCAGAGCGGCGTGGGTGAGTCTCTGTGAACCCCGGGTGGGAGTGTATCGGTGCAGGGTGGAGCGGCGGCAGGGAGATGCTTCAGCATGATGCTGATAGGCGCAGTGCGGAAGGCGTCGGGGATGGGTTCGTTGGAAGATGACCGCCTCCTTATCCGTGGAGGAGGGGGTACCTTACGGAGTCGGTTTTGGAGGATATGCGTCCGGGAATCCTATGGCTGCCCCGCAGATGCCGCGCTTCTTTCCACTTGCCCACTTCCTTCAACCCAATCACCACCTTTTTCATCTACCATCGCAGCGCCCATGCTTACCATGTAAGGGGCCCACCTTCGTTGTCTACGAATTAGCATGTGCGCTATCCAATTCCCATTCCCAGTCTGTCCATCTGCTTGTCCTTCCTCCTCTCCTTCTCCTTTCCCTGGTCCACAATCCTCCTGCAGAGTACAACCCCGCCGACCCGGAGATTATCGACCTCCTGTCCCGCGATCCGCACAAGAAGGGCGAGGGCGCGCAGCACCCCTTCGTGTCCGCCATGGATGATTGCCTGATGATCACCATCAAGGGCATTGCCGCGGGTAGGCAGAGGGTAGCGTTTGGAGAAGCGAGCTGCGTTGGGGACTGATCTATGCAGCATTGAAGGGAACTGGAAAAATGAATGTCGGGGTGCTCGTATCTAGAGGCGAGAGGTCGGGAGGCATGATGTGGAATGGATGCTGAGGAGCGGCTGAGCGCCAGCGGGCTGGCGGGAGGTGGGCAGGAAACCCACGGACTCAGTCGCGGACTTAGTCATAGGCGCAGGGAGGGTCGGGGCCTGAAGGCTGCGGGGGTTTGGAAAAGCCATGTACCACGTCAGCAGGCTTTGGGGGCTGGAGGACGTTAAGTTGGTTCCTCGACAACCGCAAGGTTGCACCTTGCAGACGCCACATGCACAACGATCCTTTTTTTGATTGATTGATTGATTGCAAGTTTCTCTGAACTCGTAAAGCCCGGTACGAGCCAGGAGGCTCACGGACCGCGAAGCAAAAAAGACGAAAGACAAAGAAGAGATAAAAAGAACGTCTGAAAGAGTAGATAATAAAGAAAAGAGAAAAAGAACAAACGGGAAAGAAAGCAAAGGAACTGTTACGGTAAACTATATTAATTCGCCAGCCCAAGATCTTCTAATGATCCACGATGGTGCAGCAATCTTCCTGTCGTACTAGCTTCTTGGAGGTCGTTGTACGGTACGTGGTCACTGGCTGGGGCTAGGGTGATTCTTTCCCACTTCTACGTCCACTTACCCGTCCTCCTACTCATTACCTGCGCGCACTACGAACGAAGCACAACCCGGCCCCTCGTGCGCGCTATTGCCCGGCTGTCTTCTGGTGGGAATCGCAGGTATGCAAAACACTGGATGAGGGGATTTTTGTGGTTTGCCGAGGAGGCCTTCATCGGACGGCTGCGGTGGCGATAACAGTGTGGCACGTGTGCTGCAATGGCGCTATATGCTCGTCTGGTCGGACATTATGGCCTATCGCGCGTCAGGCGGCGCGGGAGGCGGAGGGAGCCTTGCGGACGGGCAAGCACGACTGCTACTGCTGACACTACTGCTACTGTGAACGCGACTGCTGCTGCTGTTGTCCACCCCGTTATCATCGCTGACGTTTCGAACGCCAATCGCACCTCGTTGGTGTCGTGGCTGTGGGCGTTGCCACGCGGGGCAGTGAGGACAGCCGCTGCTGTCGCGCTGCTGCTGCTGTGCCATGTCTGGAAGCAACGCCAGCTGTGCTTCTGTGTAACTATATCTCCACGGCAGCTTCAATCGCGTGAGATAAAGGCTCCTCAGCTGCAGCTGCAGTGCCAGTGACGGAACTAAAGCACACGCATACACACACGCTCATAACCCTTCCTGGTGGAATTGGCGGTTGCCAAGTCGGGGACGATTAGGGATGCACCGAATTGGGGCGGCAGGACCCGGGGCCTGGTTTCAGAGCCGTGGCTCAATTTGGTATCATTTCGTTGTGTTCAGACGTTACGTGCGCATGAGGCACCAGTATGGGTGCTCTGATGGTGGGATTCGGCAGCGCCACCTGGACCTCTCAATTCTGAGTGCAGACGCAAATTTAAAAACATGCACGGCGCGGAGCGTGTGCTGAAATGGAGACCCTGTTGCCTTCAAAAGGCTTAAGTGGTCTTGTTTCAGGTTCTGCTTCGCGCCCGCGCCATGCATCATGGCTGGGTGTCGTTGGGAGTCATATCACATACACACGGTAAGCCATATTACATACTCTTACCCTTATCGCACACAGATGTGGGAAAGCCAGGCGCGCATTTGGTTACGGGGTATGGATAACATTCGCCAAGATGAGTGGACATATGATGATGAGGGATTCGTTTCTTTGAGGGCGCGTCTTATGTACGTTACTTGCTCCTTTTCAGCTCTGTACTGGCCGACACTTCGCTTTCTCTAATTAGAATTTGTATTCATAAGGTCCGAATGATCTCATCGATTTGGCCACGAATGTATTACGGATTTCCATTCGGTGTTTGTTTGGGAGGAGGCCGCCTTGTACGCCCTTCTCCCCTATGGGCAGGACATCAACGGCCGCTTATGTGTCTCACTGGCTTTGTGTCCTGAAGCTATGGAAGCTTAAGGTTCTTTACTTAGTTTTATATCCCAACTATGGACCTTCGCATTTCCTCTCTCTGATATCTTCTCCTCTGCTTTCTTTTCTAGCCCTTTCACGATACACCGGTAAGCAACCGGAGAGAGAGAAGAAACCGATACTCTTGTAACTTGGCGACGAAAAGTACACCGTGACCTTAGCAATGACGTTCTATCCGACAACGGAGCCCTTCGGAACCGGCAAACCGACGACACTCAGGTTGTCAGATGCGATCGCCCAATTGCTTGTCAGCCGCTCAGCCCCAGGCACCGACTGCATTGCAATAGCACTGCCCTGTCCTGTCGCAGACTGACGCCGGAAAGCCCCATTTAAAACTTTAGTCTGTGGCCCGTCCGTCTGTTTCTTCATTGATCCCAACACCCGGAGAGTGCGGATCCTCGGAAGCTCTTCATTGTGCTTCCCCGAATCAGCTGCGGAAGCATAAGCGCTCAGCAGCTGATTTCCGTACACGAAAGGAAATGCCTGGGGCACGCGGGACTACATCATGGCGGGGCTGCGAGCCATACTGCAACTGCTACAGCTTAGCTACAGGTGCCGCCACCGGCAGGGTTGGCAGCCGCTCCGACAACCTCACCACGACTTTGCCCATGCTACGGCCACTGTGCAAATGGTCCACGGCGTCGAACACGGACTCCACACCCACAAAGACCCGTGGGTCGATAGCCACCCGCAGTTGACCAGCCTCCCACATGCCCACCAAGCGGGAGAGGTGCTGCTTGAATAGCGGTGCATACCTGACCCGAGTCAGAGGCGATCAAACGGGCGGTTTCGGAGGTGCGCCGCTTAGTGTTTGGTGACGGTTGGATAAAAGGTTAGTACATCTTGTGGTCAGTTCATAGGTAACCGGGTGGCAGGCTTAGCAGGCCCGGAGAGCTCAGGACTCAGACCGGCAAGCCATTCCCATCACAGAAGGCAGTGCTTAGGCTTAGGCATGGACCCCCTCATCATTAATGGGCTCACCGCAGTAGGAAGAAGCCAACGGCGGCGGCGCTCTTCCACAGCAGCTTTTCAGCGAGTCCCGGATACGACCCAGGGGCCCAACCGCTGCCATACGATGACATCATCCCGATGATGACCAGGCGGCCGCGGGGCCCCAGTGCATCCACCGCTGTATTGAACATGTCGCCGCCGACGCTCTCATACACGACGTCTACTCCTTTAGGGAACTCCCGCTTCAAGACGGCCTGCGAGGAGAGGATTCGACGGAGAGGGTTCCTCAAGGGGCTGGGGTTCAGTTGAGAGCTTCCCGGTAATCAGAGGAGAAACGACGAAAGCAAAGCTGCGCTGCGCAGTGCACCTCGGGAAGTGGATGGACGGGGAGCTAGCGTTGCCTTTCCCTCCCGCGTGCATTTAACACGAGGCATAAGTTAATTTACGGCAATGGGCAGAAGGGGTGGAATCCAGAAGGCAGCAATGAGTCTGTATTTGCGGCTAAGGTAGGTTACACTACCTTTATATGACGGAAAGAATTTACCCCCTAATTGACCTACCCCTGCGCGTACGGGCACTTCTCATGGGGAAAGAAACAAACTGCGAAATACACCATCCAGTGTGAGGGGGATCGTTCAGGCAACATAAACACCTCAACCCTAGGGTATTGCTTCGGCCAAAACGCTCGGGTGCAGCATGCTACGTCATATACTGTGTTGGCGCTTGCTTGACACGTAATGAATCCCTGAGGTTCCCGTGTCCCCACCCGTATCATTACTAGCAGCATTCAGCGCCGTCGTGCACTCACCTTCACCGTCTCCTTGGTGTAATCGATGACCCGGTCCGCCCCCAGCTCCTGATCAGGACACGAAAACGAAAATGGCAGCTAAGCAGCAGCAACAAGTCGGCGACCACACCCGTACAGCCGAGCAGGGTGCAGCGGACGAGGGGAGGTGGCGAGGAGACGGAACAAAGCCAAAACAGGAAACTGAATGAAGATAACGAGCGCGGGTCTGGGCCAGTTGGGAAATTTGCCCTCGCCATTCGCCGCCGCCTCTTTCTCTTCTTTTGGAACCGGCACTCAATTCCCCAGCCTGGCCATGTCTGATATCGGCTCCTCTCGGATTCCGTCCACTTTGGTTTCTCAGGACTCTCCGGAACAGCCAAAGTTGAGCCAGTCTCCGCCGAATACCGCCTCCCCCATTTCGAAGCCCACCTCACACAAACACAAACGCCCACCTGCAGCAGCCGGGCCTTATCTGGGCCCCCGCACGTGGCCACCACCTTGCAGCCCGTGGCCTTGGCAAGCTGTACGGCAAACTGCCCTGTAGAGCAGCAGGTGACGACAGGCCGTAAGACTTGAGGAAGGTATATGACGTACATATGTATATATGGACGGGCGATACATGTATATATATATATATAATATATATATATATATATATATATATCATGCATAATTTCCCAGTCTACATGTATGCGTATTTATGTGGCGCCTCCGCTCGCCAGTCCCCGCGTGTTGGGCAGTGAGAGCCGGGCCCCGGGCGCCGTTGGCGACCTAATTTCGTCCCATACATCTTTTCCCATCAGACCCCGGTGTCCCCCACCCGTCCCGCCCGGCGCACCTGTTCCCCCTGCCGCTGCAGTGACGAGTACGACCTCCCTTTCACGTATCCTGCCCGCCTCCTCCAGAGCTATAGACGCCGTGAGACCGCTGCGGGCGGACAGCGTGGAGGATAAGAGTACGAACGCAAAGAAAGCAAACGCAACGAAACCCGAGATGGAAAGGGAGGAGCGAGACGGCGAGCGGGTGGCAGAGCCGATGGCAGTTCAGAGGGTGACCCGAACGCCCTGGGCCGTAGGCTACAGCTGAAGAGGACGCCAGCCAAACATTCGCGCCAGTATGGCCCTCATTGCTAAGTACATGTTGACCCAGCGCAATATTGAAGCTTACCAGAGCTCAAACGACCTCTCCAGAAGCCGGTGGGCTGATTACTAAAGATCACACTTTCTTTCCATGCAGCACCATCAGGCTGTGTTCGTCGCTGCCTGCTCACATCGGTTCCCCAGCAGCATCTCGCTGCAGGACGTCTCCACACCCGCTACATCTCCTTGCATGTCTACCCCTGCCCCACCATCGCACCTCCCAAGATCCCCCAAGCCCTTTCGCTTACAGTGCCCTTTGCAAACGCATGATGTTCATCGCAACAATATGGGAAAGGTCAGGATCAGGTTGACGCCACAGCCGCTCCGCACCGACCACCTTGGTCAGCCCCTTACCACCTTGTCCCCAACCCTCCGACAGGCCCTGGTTCTACTCGTAAGGTGCCCGCGCCTCTCACTGTCGGCCGTGTAACCCGTGATGATACCTCTCCAATGATACACCGGCTTCATGGCATCCTCGCTCTTTCTTCCCCCCGTACCCACCTGGTGAGGAGCGCAACAACCTCCGGGGCGACACGCGGGACTGGCAGGGCAGTGCGGGCGGGCTCGAGGCCGTACTCTGAGAAGCTACCGTACGACAAAGCCGCCATGCAGTCACCTGGTGCAAACCCTTGGACGTCTGCGGGGGTTGACCATTGCCACCGCCTTATATGAACGAGATACCCACGCACGATCTGGCCGTACGTTATACGTACGTGTGTGAAACTGATGGAAGCGGTCGCAAGTCGTCATTATCACGTCGTCGACTGCTGAGCCATCCGCCGTGTGCCAATCACATCCGGGCTCACTTCTATCCGCTAACGTAATGTCGTACCTTACAGTTCGCATTTGGTACAATTCTAACGCTTTCCTGTCTGCTTAGCTTCGTATCTGCACCGAATAACCCTTGTGTAACACATCGAATCGCAAATCCAACACGGCTCTCCACCGCACTTCTTCCTTATCCCAGCCTGCAATTACATCGATTAAGTCCTGTGCCGGGTTAAGAAACCTAGCACCAGTGTCATTGCAGTGCAGCCAGGCTAGAAACGAGAGGACGTTTCCAGCGGGCGGGCCGAGAGGTGAGGGTATTTCCCACATGCTCGCCGGGGCCCCTGAAGAGGTATTCATTTGTGTTACGTCGGGCACGCGGCCAACCCTTGTGGACATCCATTCGTGCGTGGTCACCCCAACGCCCCTGGCCTCCCAAGCGCTGCCTCCCGCACCTTCTCCCACAGCCACCACCACATTGACCGACTCGAAGCCCGCGTCGAAGGGCAGCTTGGACTCGGCCTCAGCGCGACTGGCGTGATACCTGTCTCCCCCCCCCAAGGCAAGGAAGGGAGAGACTTGGCAAAACGAGTTCCTTTGAACACCCGGTCACTCGGTCTCAACACCCGAAGAAACTCAAATGGGAGGCGAATATTGATGCCACGACAACGACCGGTCCGCGACAACGACTGCAATCCCATGCAGCAACAGCAGCAGCTTTCATGGGTGGGTGCCGGGGCCAACCGATCGACACGCACCGTCTGGACAACGCCACCCGGCGATGATTGCCTCTCTCCCGGACGATGCCATCATGCTCCATGGTGACAACCTGCTTCAGATGGTGCCCTTCACGACCCCGCTTCCCGAAAAGGTTGTCCCACGTAAAGGGCGTTCCCTGTTCTACGGGTCCCTTATACCCCTCAATGACCACGACATGCGCTAGGCATTCCAACCGGGCATTCTTATGTGACGCCGGTTAAGAAGGCCGCAGCTTACTCCCCTCATAAACCCGTGCAACATCACGACTCGTGTCCTAGCACTCCGAACCACCTCTCAGGATGTGCCCGATCAGGCCTGAGTGGTATTTCGTACACTGCACACGTCATCGAGAGATCCCTCTTACCCCCGCTCAGGCGCACCGGCTTGTGCCACCCACCCACCTTCCGGAGCTGTAGTTGATATCCGAAGCGTTTATCCCGGCGTACACGCGCCGCACCAGCAGCTGACCACGGGGAGGTCGCAGCAGCGGGCCCAGCGGCACAGTCACCAGGCGGGCCGCCTGCCGGAAATTGGAGCTCAAGGTTGCGATGACAATCTACGGCGGTGCATTAATATACCAATCCGAACAAGCGCGATCTTAGGAAGATAAAAAAACGGACAAGTAAACCCGCATGACACCAATGATGCTTTCAAAGAAACGGTCATCAGCCAGGTGGGGTCAAAGCGATGCTTTTTTTAGTTAATGATGAGACGTGAAGGAGCGGCGATCCACAAAGGCGCCAGGGAAAGAAAGAGGAAGAGAGGGAGCGAAGGGGGACGGGGCAGAGGAGGAAGGGAGGAGGGGGGGCACCCAAGCCACACTTCTTGTACTCGGCGAACAACCCCGTACACGTTGGCCCCCGCCTTCATATTCAACCTGGTGGCAACCATGCATAACCTCGGACCCTAATCCCCACCTTCTTGTACTCCAGGGGCAGGCCCCTGACAGCCCACACGGCCAGCACCCGCCGCTGAGCTTGTATGGCCGCTGCCCTGTCTCCGTCTCCACCCAGAGCACCGGCTCTGTGCTTGCCCCCGCTGCCACCGATAACTTTGCCGCCATTGCGTGCATGCGGCTGTACAACCTCACCGTCCTGCCGTATCAGTGCCACAGCCCCCGGCTACACGGGTGCACATCATCCAGGCCGGGCGGCGCACAGACCAGGTTGCGGGCGTGAGTGGGTGGGGCTGACTGGACGAGTGCATTGTTAGATGTTTCGCTTCACAGAGGTATATCCGAGTCGCAACCTAGCCCACATTGACATGTGAAATCACCCTGAACTAGGTGCACCACGGAGCATGGGAAGGAGACCAGGACTCTAGAACTTAAAGAAGCTCATTACGCGTTAGAGTGCCGTTAGAGAAGCCCCTTCTCTCTTCCACCAGGGAGCTGCAGTGCGCCTTTTGCAATGCGCATGTAGGAGCACACAGGCAACAGAATCAAACAGCCAAATAGATGTACAACAAGGCGTCCTTCTAGCAGGGAGAGGTTAGTGATAAGTGGTTAGTGGGCCTCAGCTCAAGATTTGCCACCCGGAAAACCCGATAAAGGGGAGGGGCATTGCCCATTGTGGTTTCGGGGCATGGCCCTACGAGCCACTGAGAGGGAGAGATAAGACAAGTGATGCAAACATGGGAGCTTCTGCTGCTGCCCGGCCCAGAATCCCAGGATGGAGGGAGCCTACCTTGTACTTCGCGCCGCTATTGTCTGCGAGCATGTCAGCTGCCACTGACGCCACAAAGGCGGGGGACAGCAACTTGATATCAAGGCTGCCTAGCAGCTGGCGGGCGAGTTCGGGGTCCTGAGGTGGTTAAGTGGGTATGTATGTGGGAGCAGGTGAATAGATGAAGCATGGGATTGCTGCAGGCGCAGAAATATAGCCGCTATATAATTGGTTGGGAGTGGGGGATACGCGGCATGGGGGGGCCAGCAGCCATGGCGACGTGAGTTTGCTAAACAAGCATCGGACCCACTTCTTTCATTAGGCGGGTCACCAACGGCGTCTCCACGAACTCGGGGCACAACGCCATCAGCCGAAGCGGAGGCCGTCGGGATGCCAGGCTGCGGGCGGAAGACCGCACAAAGTGAGCCACACCCGCCTTCGCAGCCGCGTAGACCGGGGCTACCGGCATGGGGAAGAAGGCTGCAGAGGGCAGAAAGAGAGGGAGGGAGGGAGAGATAGAATACATCGGTTCCAGTCACATACACCGGCAAGCGGGCGCGGTTCGGGTCTTTAGGAAAGGTCCAGATGGAAGCGATTATGTAGTCCGGTGCTTGCAGTCCTACTATGGCGATTGTGATGGTACCATCGCCCGTGGACAAGTGCATGAGATACCACCTTAGACGCACGACATGTCACTGGACAAAGGGGTTTGGGGCCTTCCGTGACTAAGGGTGTACACACGGGCAGAAACAGCCTCGCGCTTCCTCCTTTTTGGACATCTACGCACCTCCGGCTGATGCTACAGCCAGGATTGCACCGCCCCCAGACATCATCTCGGCCGCAATTCTGTTCGCAGTGACGTTTGCAGCAGTCGAGCGGGACAGTCAGCGGCGAGGGTATGAACGGGGGAGGGGCTCTGAAGGGCAGGGATGCTTTTGCCGGTGACAGCAGTGACACAACGTTCTAGGTGCACAGGCACAGCCAAATGGGCGAACGGGTGCTTTCCTGGCCTTCCCCACAATTGCCACTGCCCCCGGCACTAGGCAGGCAGGAGGGATGTCTGCACCATGGTGATGTTTGGTTACTGAAAGGATCAGAACGGTGGCATCTACCTCGCCCTCCAAGACCTGGCATAGCCAGCGCGCCATACAATGATACACGTCACAACGCCTCCCTTCCTGTCCATGCATGTTTCGTTTGGTATGTAATATACGCACTTGATTCCATGCAGTACAGCGGTGAGATCCACATCGAGCGTGTTTTGCCAACCCTCGTTGGCGGGGTCGAAAAAGGGTCCTCGCTCTCCAATACCCGCATTTAGCACCACGAGCTGCTCCGAAAAGCGTGTGGGGACCACGGCGCGGAAATAAACAGAGGCTCCTTACTGAAATATTGTGACTACTTACGAGATGGGGTGCAATCTGAGGGGCAGCGAGGATACCTGTCGTTGCAGGGCGGGGCGCACTGACTCCGCTATGCGAGTTGTGGTCACGACTTACGAAACGGCCTAGTGGATAAGTGAGTCAGCCTCTGCAACGAAAGATGCCGTCAAATACACGAGGAAGCCTGTTACAGAATCTTTGCAAGAGCAACTACAGTGTTCTCGTATAACGGTCCAAACACTGGAGTTCCCTCCCGAAAACGTCTGCGCGCACGCCAAAGTGGGCATCCTAGGATTCAAGAGGCTTCAACGCTGCCGGAAAGGTGAGCGAGGAACCGGGGACCATGCACAGCAAGCTCAGACATAGCTCAGCAACTCTCAGCATACCCTAAATAATCCAAAATGAAAGAAGAGAACGAATAGAACGACAGCGCTATAGCGGCCGTGGGATGTAGGAGGTCATTGGCTATGGCTGCTGTGATAGGTGGTGATACCGACAGAAATTGACTCGTCACGATGCCCCGTGACGCGCATGGTGCGGGCTTGGCAGGCCGAGGTGCTGCTGTGTACTTGGCTCTCTACGGTACCTACCTGGAGGCCACCATACGTTTCCACGTGCGCCCGAAACGCGGCTCGTTGAGCTGCAGCCTGGGTAACATCCAAGGTCTCGGAGCGGATGCTCACAGCGGGATAACGCCGGGACAGCTCTTGTGACTGCGGGGAAGCGGAGGCACCGCATTTGTGGAGGCGATGGTTGCGGCTGCACTGGTCCCAGGATGTTCATGTGCATCCACACTTGGACGGCCAAGCGCCCCGGTGCTCAGTTGGGTGCAAAAGGCGCGAAGACCAGGAGCTACCCCAAGCTGCCTACCATTCACTCCCAAAACAAATGTGCCAAACGTTGTTGCCCTTTTTGGAGGCCCTTGGAGGCCCCCAAGGACACGGGGCCGCTGCCACACTTCCTCCCTGGAGACCTTTCACTTGTAGATGCCCATTCAGCTTTGCTGAATCTTGCTGTCCCCCTTGGAACTAGTTTTTAGGTCAAATCCATGATCCGCAGGTGGAGATTTGCAGATGGTCCAAACCTGCTGTGGACAGGTGCCCTTCTGAAACAATACACCCCTGGGTATCAGCTTCCTTTGCAGATGGTCTTGATAACAAGAGGGCTTATGCGGCGGTTGCCGGTCACATGTGCGCTTTGATCTGTGCGTTTCTGTGTTATTCATTGGAGGTTGCTGATCAGTGTAGTTCGGTGGACGGGTAAGTGGGTCAGGAATATTTATTTTGATAGATGGGCGGGTCACTGCGAGTCATGCATGCACGGAATGGGTCTTGCTGGCTGCCGCTGGATGTGACTGGGACTGTTTTCGGAGACAAAGTGTGGCGCACGGTGACGGGTCACCTTCCGCGCGACCGTCCGGACACATCGCACAATCCCTTCTACTGCGTCAGCATCCGTACCGTGAAGAGGAGCGCCGACCGATCCACATCCAGGAGCTGTTGATTATGTTTTATGTTCACGGTATGGGGTTGAACGGGCGGTAAAATTTAAGCTGGGTACTGCGCTCACACAGAATGCCGTGAGCAGGTGCGCACCGTCAGTTGACATCCACAGGAGGCAAGCTGCGCCGCAATCTCCTTCCCTGAAAGATTAGGCAAAAATATTCTCAACTAGACTCTGTGGTTCGCAGCTCAGTCTCTTAGCAGTGGGGGCGAGACAGCCCACGACTCACCGATGCCGGACGCTGCGCCTGTGATGATAGCGCTTGGGGTGTCCATAATAACCACTTAGATTTAATTTTGTATTGAATTCAAGGTTCTAGTGTATGCTTTTCCTGAGTCGAGAACGCTGACGAACTTGCAGCTTGTCACTCAATATCACAAATATTCATGGTGAGCGTGTCCATGACACGCAAAAATCAAACGGAAGCATGTATAATGTATTAAAACGCTACCCGGGAAACCGCATTTCAGTAAGTGTTGGGCATGCACATTTGCTCCCCTTACGAATAACAGACAAGCGGTTTTTTAACTGCTTAGAATGGCCAGCAATGCTGTCCACTGTCACGCCCATACGTGACTAGCTTAACAAGTAACTCCTCTAACCTGCTTTACGAATTGCCACAGTGCAGCGGCTGAAGCCTAGCAACGGTGTTAGGATGAAAACCTATTCCTAACGCTCACGTAAGCAGGAATCTTACCCGACCGGCACCTGGCGGCAATCACAGACAGCGACCACTCGGGGTGAGTCACTCCGAAGAATGCCAACCCTAGTTGCTGCAAAGAGGCCTCATGTGATCACCGGCATCGTTTGCTTGCACAAGCCTTCACCGACTATGTGGCAATCCAGGCTGCTTTGAAACTTTCAGAAGCCCGTCTCCAATATGTTCTTAGTGTTGTTGACACCCGAGCGTCCGTGTCTGGATGTCCTCGTAATGTAATGGCGCGAACGGACACCATGCTCGCCTACCCGTCCGCGGCCAGTGGTCAGCCCCAGGTTAGCGTGCAACGCGCCGGCTGCCTGTGTGTATCTCTCCGGTGAGCTGGAGCAAGCAGGCGCAGACCATTGACGAAACCCCAACTTACATTGGCACATACGCACGCGCACTCATGGCACGGCTGCCCAGACCTCCACCGTCAAACCCTCCTGCCAAATGCAATAATGCATGCACGCATAAATACACGCTCGCCGATCCGTTCGCCCCTCCTCCATTAACTACCGTGCTCTTCGCCGTATGGATGATGTCATGAACGTCAACGCGCTTTGTGCACGCTCGGCCCCCTTCCCGCATTGGCGGGCTCTGTTCTATTCAGGCGTTCATGCAGCCCTGGGTCGTGGCGCGGCTATCCCACTGTCTCAACCGGCCTTTCAGCCACCCTTGCCCCTCCAACAGCCCACTTCTTCCTCCAGGTCTATTGGCCCCCATCACGTGGACCCATGGGTGCATTGCCTTCATCCTCCCAGGACTATTAGGGTGGATGTGGATTCCGGCGATGGCCAGGAGTATGGAACCCTTGAGGTGCGAAATACAACACGGCGTATAGTACAAATAATCTATTATGTCCGGAGAAGGTAATGTGGATGCCCCAGCCCACGCAGACGTCGATATCTCCTCCATGTCAAAACCATATGTACTACAAACCTCATAAACTTCAATCAATTCAGTACTTGTCTTAAGGATTTACCCAGGTGCTTTATGAATAGGTGTTACGCCGCAATCTCCAATAAAGGACAGTAAACGTTGTGAGCGTACTCCAGAGAGTACAACCTAAGCGCCCGCAATAACCCAGTATCCTTACGGGACCGCAACAACAATTTGTGACACCTCGTCCGGCGTCTCCTCCAGTAAATTTCTCAGGAGCCCAGCGTTCTCGAAATGCTAGCTGCCGATGATCCTATCGGTCTATTAATCCCATCGCCGTTGGAATTGGTCATGGGCGCACGTCAAGCATACTGATGAGAACCGCCGAGCAGAACAGTCCGAGGTCATTCATGCGCAACCAGTCCGAACACCCTTCATAGCAACAAAAGGCGGTTCGGCTCCATCCAGCATACCCCGCGCCGAACGCAGCTGTTATTGGCACCTGCTGTACCTGCACCGGAAGCCATGTTCTGTATCCAACCAGCGCCACTTCTCGTCTTGGGTGCTCGGCCACGCGCCAGCATGCATGCATGCATGGCCTACGACATCCAGCACATCTGGCTGACGGCTCAGTATTTGAACATACACTAAAACGGACAGCAGTACCAGCACCAGGACCGGAGCCGAGCGAGGCCCCGCAATCCTGTATCTACACGCGGGCGCACCCCGATGGTGGGCTGCTTCGGGGCCGCGCCCATGTACCGGAAAGCACCCAACTGCTTTGGCAAAGTGCCAGCGTAACTTGTCCATAGTTAACGAAAGATTTCAGGCGTGCGCGCGGCAGGAACGTATGGGAAGGGTTATTTCCCGTAAGGATACGCACCTTCGCCCCCCGGATGATGAGTGATACCAATAAAATTGCCATTCTCGTTGGCAACCCATGAACTACCGAGACACTATTGCAGTCACCAAGATATGGGATAAAGTACCTTCGTCACCCGGTTCAGAATATAATATATTATATATAATTTGCGTTGGCCTGCATGAGGCCGCGTTGGCCTGCATGAGGCCATATTGTGTTGCTGAGGAGTGCCTTGTTTAAAGGTTAACCTCTAAAATCACTCGCCAACTCTAGTCCAACACAAGATTACGAATCATCGCCAAGGCCCGGCCCCGGGGGATCCGTGATGGCCGTAATATGACGAGTTGCATACACACACACACACATCCCGACAGGATCCGTAAGCCCGTGTTGTCGCTGGCTAACACAGGAGTATGTGTGCACGCCTACAATGTGCACAAGGTCTTTAAATAAGACATAACATACAATCATTCACGTACACGCACCCATACAAATTGACGCACGCAAGACGGTAAATGCAGTCCACATCACAGCGCGTGCCTATCAATCCGATGTGCATAGGGGCATATTTCTTCGGTTGTCTCCAGTGATGCGGGCGCTTCCATATGCCGCATGGGAAGGGAACCTCCCCCCTATGTCCCAGGCAAGAAAACGGTATGATTGAACCCTGGTCGCCGCCATCTTCCGCGGAGTGCCCACTACGCCATCACTGAGGACACCCCGGGTGATCGTGCCGCGGCCACCGAGCCCCTGCCACTCAACCGCTCGTCCTCCTCCTGCACCCCGTGGAGCACATCCGCTAGCATCTCACCGGGAAACCAGCCCCCACCGGACACGTCACCCGATAACATGCCACCTGCACCTACGGCGGTGGAGGTGGTGGTAGAGCCGCCGCTGCCGGCAAGCGCCCCACCGCTGCTGTTGCCGCCAACGGGGTTGGAGCCACCCCCTCCCATGGTGATGGAGACGTCCGGATGGTCTGCGGGCGTCGACGACGTGGCCACCACGTTGCTGACGTGGCCACA